>OY292389.1:8627500-9962500 GCA_958496215.1 Verbena officinalis
AATTGAATCCGATTTGGACTATTATTTTCATATCCGTAATAGTGCGAAAAGAAGACCCGGCTCTAAGTTGTTCAAGAATAGTGGCCTTGAGTCTCTCGACCCATTGACTTAGGATTAATCAGTTCTATTTCTCGCCGGGGGCAGGGAAGGGATATAACTCAGGAGTAGAGCGTCACCTTGACGTGGTGGAAGTCATCAGTTCGAGACTGATTATCCCTAAACCCAGGAAATGGGAAAATAGTGCATCGGGAATGGATCAATGTGTCACATCTCTATGCGAACAGTAATTTCATGCACGTGAGGCTAGACAATGATTATAGAGCAACAAAAATATTTCAAATACAGTATTTAAATATATAGTTTGCATATGATAGGTTGATTTGGGGGGTTAGTATAAATATTAAACTAGTGTCAAATCTCAGCTAATGCAATGCCGAAATTGCCCCTCCAATTCTCCTATATCTATTGGCCGAACTAATAAATTTCAAGTCCCTATATATCTAGGTCCATATCAAAAGACACTCATGACTGATCTACTCCTTTTCCCCTCATATACAAAGCAGATTTGATGCGGCTATGAACTGATTGAAATTGGCAGTGGGTGCTACGTTCTTAAAGTTCCTGACTTGGCAAGGAATGAATATATTTTATCCGCTGGACCTTGGGTGGTTATGGGCTTATCTGGTGGTCCGAAAATGGACACTGGATTTCCAGGCGTCTAAGGACAAACTTACTTCTATCATTACTTGGGTTCGCGTCCATGAATTTTAGTTGGCACACTACACGGAAGATGTTGTGCAAGCTGTAGCATCTGGCATTGGGCTTCCCATTAAGGTTGGTCGTAAAACATATTGCACTAAGATCTTAATATACACCAGATTGTGCATTCAGATTGATTTAGACAAGCCACTTGTGAGTGTTGTGGATGTGAATGACTGCACCTTAGCTGTTTCCTACGAGAACATAAAGGTCATCTGCTTCTGCTGCGGATTCATTGGCCATCGGAACACCCATTGTCAGGCGATGGGGAAGAACTCGGCGAAAAAAGAGACGACACCGCCTACCAAAGTCAACGCTAACCCTAATGATAATATTGAAGCTAAACTCCAAGAAAATCAATGGGGCGAGTGGATGAAGCCTAAAAGGTGTAGACAACCCAATGCTGGAAAAAATAAGGGAGCCTAAATTTCCCAAAATAACTCATCCAACAGATATGATCCCCTTAGATCAGTTCCATCCAACGGTCCAAATAATTCCATCTTTAAGCCTGCTGAAGAAGTGCCCAAACCCAATCAAGTGCACTCGAGCTCACAACAAACATCTTTTGGGGAAAAGAGAAAGCAAGTAAGTCAATACACCCCAAGTACCTCCTATAACCCTAACCCTAAGCAAAACCCTAGTTGGTCTCAGCCGCACAACCATCGTTCCTGGAGAAAGACAAAGATCCAATTTCTTTAGCTAAGTTTTCCAAAAAAACCAGCTATCTTCATTGCTAATAAGAACCCTCCTTCTTCAGGGAGACCCACGTACAATACTTTTGGCAATTCTGAAGAGTATGGAGAATAGTCAGCCCCAACCTCCGAACCACTATTTTCTGAGGAGAAGGACGATGAATGTACCTCAAATGGTAGCCATTCTCGATATGGAAGTCCAGTTCGTGCGAATGGTCACGATCCTCCCGACTTATTGGCAGGTCTTCAGTGCGATCGAGCATTTTCAATGCCTGGACCCGCCAGAGATTGGATGCATGTTGGAGCTGCAGCTGAGTACGATGGAATGGATACGTCAGCTTTGGATGGTGGGGCTGCTCTTGAAGCAGTTACTAATGTTAAGCTTAGGGATGCCGATTGAGCGTCACATTGATCTCGCCTCATGTAATCGTCGTCCAAAGAAGATTATGCCGTGGAATTGTCGGGGGGTGGGCAATGTTGAGTTTCGAAGGAATTTTAGAGAAATAATCAACTATCACACACCTGATGTTATTTATATACTTGAGACTAGAGTTAACGAAGTTAGGGTTGTAGCCATCTCTACCAATCTTGGCTTTCCTAATGTTGTTCAGGCGCCAACGATTGGTCAACAAGGAGGCATTTAGATGCTATTGGATAGTTCGAGAATCCAAGTGGAAATTCTCGATGTTTCTACCCAAGCCATTTACGTTTTGATCGGTCGTTTGATCGATGGTGAAGAATGGATCTCGGAGTTTATTGAAATCCTCGTGCCACTGGATGTGAGGAGCTCTGGACTGCTATGGAAACACTCAATAACCAACATGATCGGCCTCGGTTGGTGACTGGTGATTTCAATGATATTTTAAACCCTAATGAGAGGCGAGGTGGCAATCCGGCGTCTTGGCACCAATATTTGAAATTTCGTGAAGCCACCGATAGATGTAATCTTATGGACCTTGGGTTTCAAGGGCCTCAATTTACTTGGGTTTGTAAGCAAGATAATCGTATTATTATGAGGGAACGATTAGACCGACCATTTGCTAATGAGAGGTGGAGAATCAAGTTTCCTGAAGGGCTGGTGCGGGTCTTGCCGAAAATGCATTTCGATCATCACCCGATTCTCACCTTTATGGACGACATGCCAACCCCCACACGTAACTGCCCCTTTCGCTTTAAGCTCACATGGACTACAAATGAAGGTTGCAAGAGCATTATCCAAGACGAATGGGGCATAAATGAGGATATCCTCACTTCTATCCGCAATCTGCCTAACTGACTTAAGCTTTGGAATAGAAATGACTTTGGTAATATTTTCTATAAGAAGCGGATTATTCAGAACCACTTGGAGGGAGTCCAGAAGAAGCTTGTCATTCACCCTACTCCGGCCTTTATAGATCTCGAGGATAGGCTGATCCAAGAGTTCAATATCATCCTCCATCAAGAGAAACTTCTTTGGTTTCAAAAATCTCGAGTCAATTGGCTCAAATACGGAGACCGCAACACCCGCTTTTTCCATATTTCCACCATTTGCTGTAGGAGGAAGAACAAGATCAATACTCTCAAGATCAATGGAATGTGGGAAACGGACAACAATATTCTTCAAACTCATGTAAGAGACTTTTTCTCTAATCTCTTTAATGGCGATTTCAATGAAGACTCCATTTCTTTGCCTTTGAGTTATTTCCAGTCAATCCTTGATGCAAGAATGATTGAATCCTTGAACTTGTGCATTTCGGATTCTGAGATTTTTAAGGTGGTGAAAGGCCTCAGTCCCCACAAGGCACTGGGGCCTGACGGGTTGCAAGCTTATTTTTATCAACATTATTGGAGTGTCGTCGTGAAATCAGTTTGTGCTTTTATCCGAAATTATTTCGCTTCCAGCAACCTTAGGAGTCTCTTATATCACTTTGATTCCTAAGGTTCCCAATCAGACGTTTGTCAAAGAGTTTCGGCCTATTGCCTTATGTAACGTGCTCTTCAAAATCATGACCAAGCTTATTGTGTGCCGTCTCAAACCACACATTAACAAGTTGGTTAGTCTGTTACAAAACAGTTTTCTTTCGGAAAGTGGGACCCATTACAATATCATGGTGCTCCAAGAGGTCCTTCACTCTATCAGTATTTCCAAGAGCAAGAGTGGAGGGATGGTGATTAAGATCGATCTCGAGAAAGCTTACGATAAGTTTAAGTGGGAATCCATTCATGAGACTCACTTTCTTTAAGCTTCCGGATAATCTGGTGGAGTTTATTATGGGAGCCATCAAAATTGTGAAGCCAAGCATTCTTTGGAACGGTGATGCCCTTGAACCGATTCAACCTCATTGCGGCATTAGACAGGGGGATCCCCTCTCCCCATACATCTTTGTTCTTTGTATGGAGTGTCTCTCTTATCTCATTCTTGAAGCGGTTGACCGGAGAAATTGGAAAACTTTCTTGGCGTGTCAGGGAGGATCGAATCTTTCTCACCTCCTCTTCAGCGATGACATCATTCTCTTTTCCAAGTGCTTAAAAGAAGGGGCCGAAACAATTCGAGACACGCTCGATCTCTTTTGTGCAGCCTCCGGGTTGAGAATTAACTATGATAAATCCAAGGTGCTTTTTGCCCTCAAGACCACACTCCAACTTCAGTGGGATGTGGCTTGCATTCTGGGCATCGGCAAGACTTCAAACCTCAGAAAATAACTCGAATTAACATGGTTATGGGTAGACATACAAGAAATGAGTTTGCCGACATCATTGTTAAGGTGAAGAACAAGCTTTCAAGTTGGAAAACGAGGACTCTCAACTTAGCTGGACGTACTACGCTTATCCAATCCGTCACTTCGTCTATTCTGGTCTATAATATGCACTCCTCTTAGCTACCGTCACATGTTTGTGACAAACTCGACCAACTTAACTGCAATTTCCTTTGGTCTTTGGACGTTAATAAGCGCAAAGTCCACCTCGTGGGTTGGAACAAGGTTATCAAAAGTAAGAAGGATGGGGGACTTGGTATCCGGAGATGCTAGAAAGACCAACATGGCTATGCTTGCCAAAGCGGGTTGGCGAGTACTTCAGAATGACGACTCTTTGTGGAGCAAAATGTTTGAAGCCAAATATCTCAAAGAGGATTGTATCATCGAACATGAACCGGAGATGAAGGCTTCTCACACTTGGAAAGGGATCTATAAGAGCTTCAAAGAGCTTAGGCATCTTGCCAAATGGCACATCATTAATGGTAGGGAGCTCTCTTTTTGGTACTCGAATTGACTTGGGAAACCAATCAATGAAATGATGCAATGTGATGATAACATGGTTGATGCAAATCTTTCTGTTTCTCAAGTTATTGGAGAGGATGGCTTTTGGGATCTTTCCAAGGTTTCTACTATGCTGCCAACCAATATTCGAGAGATGATCTTGAATGTACCTCTTTCTTTGGATAGAACAAAACCGGACATATTGATTTGGGGGGCTATTCCGAATGGCAAGTTCTCTTGTCAATCGGCCTATAGGGCACTTTTAAATTCTGAAAACTCAAATTCCACCAATTGGAATTGGATTTACTCCAGTCATTGTCCCCCAAAAATCAAGTCATTCCTTTGGTTATTCTCTCACAATAGCCTCATGGCCAATTCTCTTCGGATGGACAGAGGTTTTGCAACTGATGATCGCTGCACTCGATGTAATTTGGGAAGGGAAGATGGCCTTCAAGTCTTATTCAATTGTACTGTGGCAAAGAAACTTTGGGAATTTCTCATCATTCCCATTGAATACTCGAGCTTTTTGTTGATGGAAGAAGAGTCTTGGCTGGAAGCGAATCTCAAAAGGAACTTTAGAAATATTCTCTTCCCTAGGTGCCCTTGGGAAATTATGTTTCTTGCTACAATTTGGTCCCTTTGGACCACCCGGAACAAATGGATTTTCAACAAAGAAAAATTACCGATTGCAACGATTGCCAACAACATCAAGACTTTGGCTTGGGACATGCTGGAAATTTACAAAGATCAGTTTTCTAAGGTTCCCAAAATCACCACTAATGAAAGGTGGACTTTGCCACCACCCGGGTGGTTTAAAGTCAATACCGATGGTAGCTTCCTTGGTTCTTCGGGACTGGCATCAGCAGGAGGCCTTATTCATGATGCAGCTGGAAGTTGGGTGACTGGTTTCTCCATGAAGGCAGGTACTTGCTCTATTGCCCAGAGCTTCTTGGCCTTCCCCAAGGAATGAGAATGGCTTGGGAGATGAGGCTCCCTAAGGTGGAATTTGAGATTGACTCTGAGTGTGTTCTTCAACTTATTAAGGAAGCAAATCCCCTGTTCACCCCCTGGGACTCTTAATTGATAAATGCCGTGCCATGCTTCGTCTTCTGTGGTAGTTGAAAATCTGTCATGTTCGTCGCTCTAGAAACTTTTGTGTCGATGCTTTAGCTAAATTAGGACACAGTATTAGTGATAATCTTGTTATTTGGAGCGATCCTCCTTCGGAGGTTGTTGATTGTATCCTTGCCGACGTTTCTGGTATGATTTAACATTAATGAATTTCTTTTTCTAACAAAAAAAAAATAATTTCAAATATACATAATATCGATTTATTTTTATATAAATTACTAAATCAACCAATTATCAATACCAAATGAGTGTTAAACTTGAAAAAAGTAGTAATATTTTCCTTTTTAACTTCCTTAGTTCCTTTTTATCTTTCTTTGAAAAAAAAAATAATAATTTGGGATGGGGTAGAAAATAGACGTAATATTTTTACCACTAGCTGTCACGTAATTGTGTACTTAGAAATAAAAAAAGTCACGTAATTGTGCACGCACGGTTGTGACTCACTAGGTGACCACACGCTCACGAAAAAAAGCATTTCAAATCTAATGGTTGGGGTTAAGATCAATCAAATCACCAACTATCGTTATTGAACAATAATACCTATAAATTTCACTATTTCTACTCCACTTTTATATTTCTGATTTGATTTCTTTTTTCTACAAACTAAAATGGCGAGAGCTAGAATCCCTTCTCGTCGCTTCCACCTCTACCAAAATGTCCCCTTAAGGGTGGCTCCTCGGCTAGACCACACTGGTAGTTAAAAATTGACCAATTTGGGAAAATGTCTGGTATTGTTCATAGTTCTGGCGGCTCTTCTTTTGATGTGGTGGTCGGTGAAGAATACACCGACCACAATCAGCATTCCTAAAATGGCGAAGAGATCTTTGCTTGATAGGCTTGGTTTTGGTGGCTTTGGAGGTGTTAAGAGTGGAACAGAGAGTGGAGGTAGTGGCTCTGTTCTAGTGGCTGGAGATGGTGGCTATGTTCCAGTGGCTGAAGGTGTCTTCTCTGTTCCAGTGGCTGATCAGATGCAGAATAACGCCACCTAGATATAGGAGTAGGTTTGTAATAATGTTTTAGATTTTAACGCCACATTAATCATTTCCTTTTGTTTTGTAATGTTTTCAATTGTGTAGGATTCATCTTCCTCGAGTTCTATGATGAATATTAATGAATGAATACTTTTTGGCTTAATTTGAGTTGGATTTTTAATTTTAATTGTTTTAAATTAGTTATTAGCGTGTATTATTATTTTAGCATAGACTCCCAATGATAGGATATTTAGATTTTCTCTTCATGCACTTTTTGAATTTCTACTCCACTTTTAGATCTAACGGTTGGGGTTGAGATCAATCAAATCATCAACGATTGTTATTGAACAATAATATTTATAAGTTCCATTATTTCTACTCCACTTTTATATTTCTGATTTGATTTCTTATTTCTGCAGACTACAATGGCGAGAGCTAGAATCCTTTCCCGTTGCTTCCACCTCTACCGAAATGTCCCCTTAAGGGTGACTCCCCGGCTGGACCATACTGGTAGTTACGAACTGACCAATTTGGGAAAATGTCTGGTATTATTCATAGTTCTGGCGGCTCTTCTTTTGATGTGGTGGTCGGTGATTAAATTTAGTGTATCCTTTCGGAACCTTGGTTGTTCTTTTCAATAAATGTGTAGATCTCTTCAGCTGAAACATATCTTATGCTTATATATGTATTTTAACTTTATTTTCAATCAGTTGGTTGTACTTATTTGCTGAAAGTTATTCATCAAATTTGTAAGACTTTAACATAATGAATCATGACAACTCTATGCAATATATAGACCTAACAAGTAATCTACACTATACACGTGTGTTCTATTTAAGGAACCTGATAGAAGTCTTATAGACTCATACATACATGCTACAACCTTTTTTTTTTAACCGGAACCGGTCAAGAACCGTAGGGTTAGAGAGGACCCCACCTCAATTATAAAATTAAATCGGGAAGTTCACAAAGTACATCAGAAGGTAGTCAAAGTACCCAACTGAAGCCAAACAGGCAACACTAATACAAAAATGAAAAAACAACAAAATCACATTCGTTCTAATGCTATGGGCCGTCCGTTTATGGGACAAGAGTTTCGCACTCTCCAGGTTGGGCCCTTTCAACTCAGAGTCATCATCCAAATGATCTCTTGAGCAGCTCTTATTCATCTTTTGATGAGCAGAGTTCGTGTTGCTATAATGGTTGATCCGATTCCGGTCCACGACATCTTGTACATGGAAATCCGTCAAATCCCAAAAGATACATCTAGCTAAGGCCATGGCATTGTGTACAAATCCTGTCAAATTCTTAAAGTAAACGCTGGCCCAAGCATGAAGCTTACGACCGAGAATCTCCCACCAAGACTTAGGCGCCTTCTAGTTGTTCCTGCAGAAAATAATGACACCAAAATTAATGTCCATATGCCAATATATTAACATGATATTTACCTGATTAAAATCCGTATTAAGATTGTCAACTTGCTCCAGGTGACCCTCCAAGTAGCTCGGCCAATTAGCATACAATTGTCTCAAATAATTGTGCCTGCCATTAAACTCAACATCCATCCAAACCTTGCAATAATGAGTAACAAAGTTAATCATAGAATTAATAAATTTTAGTTTTGCTCATCAGGTAAGGTAAGTGCATAGCCTCGGTTCTTATCAAACCCAACAACCTTTCACTAAATTGATTAGCTTCCAAAATGGCAGAATCCTCATCATCACAAGCCTTATTGGTGAGAGAATCCGCAACACCGTTTCCTTCTCTGAATATGTAAGACCATCTAATATTAACATTTCTCATCATATTCCGGATACGCACAAGAATAAAGTTTTTATCCCATGACGTATTCCCTCTTGATACTATAAGATCGAAAATAACCATAGCATCAAGTTCAACCAAATATTCCTGAATCCCCTGTCCACTGCTAAAGTTAACCCTTCCATCATTGCCCAAAGCTCTGAGAAATTGTTAGTCTTAAAACCGAGAAAAGAATAAAAAACGAAGATAGGCTTACCTAAATAATTTCTGACAATTCCACCCGCCCCTACAACTCCCGGATTTCCTCTCAAAGCACCATCCGTGTTCAACTTTATCTGGTGTTCTTGCGGCTTTCTCCATATAACCAACTGGATAGTCGAGGATCGTTTGAGTCTAGAACTAAACTTCAGCTGATTAGCTGCCGAAAAGTCCCCCAACCAACTCGAAGCTTTGAGAATTTTAGTCTCCTGTAATTTATACAGACGCTGCCATATGCGGTAAATCATTTTGGATGCCAACATTCTCTCCCCCTCATGTTTCTTCTTGTTTCTCACTTCCCACGCATGCCATAGAACGAAAATTGGAATAATAGTGCGAACTTGCAACTTATGCTGTCCTGAAAGAGAATTAAACCAAAAAATTATCAGTTGATTAAGATTAGTGAAAGAAGGAAGAGATATATGGAAAATCCCAACAAAGTAGTTCCAAACAAGCTTGATTATGGGATTATTAATGAAAACATGCAGCTCATTCTCATCTCATGGCAACATTGGCATTTAGATGGCAACTAGAATCCTCTCTTCTTCAATGTGGAATCTAACGGCAGCCAATTGTGAAGAGCACGCCAGTAAAAGATAGATATAGACATGGGAATAGCCCCACTCTATATTTTTCCAAAGATGGGACTGATCGAATTTCTTTGCCTAACATGTTGCCACACAGAATTAAACTGAAAGGAGCCATTAGATGTTAATTTCTATAGTAACACATCTGACCCTGTAGCTATCGGGATATTAGCTATAACATTGGTAAGACTTTGGGGGAGAACTGCCGAGAGTTTAGTGGTATCCCAGGCACCATTATGCCAAAACTCATTTACTCTAGTGTGGTGATTATCATAAAAATTCAACATAGATGCCAAGTTCTTCTTCCCACACCAGTTATCCTTCCAAAATGATATATTGCCATCTCCCAATGTCCAAAACATAAGCTCCTCGGCCTTGATAGCAACCATAAACGTTTCCAGATATGGGAAAATTTCTGACCTGCCATCACCATAGACGAATGTGAACCTTTCATGTATTTGTCAGCTAGATAGCTCGCCCACAGCGATTTCTTCTCCCTAAACTTCCACCACAACTTAAAAGAGAAGCTCCTTATTACATCTTCAAGTCTTCGGCATCCAAGACCACCCTCTTCCAAAAGAAAGCAAAGTTTGTCCCATTTGCACCAATAAGTTGCTCTATGCCCTTCAGAGCAATCCCATAGAAATGCATTGAAAAGCTTCCCAAGCTTTTTAATGACAGAAACTGTGGGTTCAAGAACTTGAATGAGATATATTGGGATCGATTGTAAAACGCTTTTGATGAGCGTTAAACGCCCTCCTATGGACAAGAAACCACGTTACCCTTCTATATCAAACTCTGTTGATATAGATAAATTTGTTCGCCTTTGGAAGTCATTGTGTGACCCCTCAGGTTCACCAATAGGACAGTAGTAGGAACACATTCTCAATGTCAGAATTGTAAATTTTATTAAACTCTTTTAATTAAAGACTATTTGTGAATCAACTCATTGACTTCACCAATACATTCCTACAGACCATGGATAACGTCTAGCAACGTGACCATGGCCACCCATCCATTGATGAAGTGGTATGAACCTTTTAGCCTCATGATCTCCGTGAGATACGATCCTTCTATCATCCAATTCCCGATTGAGACCTAGGGTATGGGAGATAGAACCCCAGTAGTCTGCAATGCTATGAATAACATTCCTATATTAATTTCATTTGATCTTACACTCTAGGAACTCTAGGAAATCTAATCACACCATTAATTAGAAAATTAAATTACGAGCATTTCGACTATAATTTGGCCCATTTGCTTTTCTCTGCGAAAAATGAGCCGGAATGGGCGAAAAACGGCTTCCGATGTGGAAATTCCAATTTTTGCGAAAACGAAACCTAAATTAATTCTAATTACTTTGTAACATTTTCCAAGGTTCTAAATTTCATATAAGAGCATACAATTCCGAAATTAGCCCGTTAGGGTTATCCGGTCGGTATTTCCAAAAACACCGATTAGGTCAAATTAGGGCACGTGAATTCAAATACCAACTTCTAAATGGTATTTAAAATATATTAACACATAATATACCACATTGACACGTAAACAATTACTTATAACAAATTTCTCCGATTCGACTCGGGAAATTCGTACACGTTTCGCTCAAAACTCATCGTTTTAACTCGGCCCGGTTTCGAGCTGCCATAATCTCCCCTCCTTAGGATGAAGCTGTCCTCAGCTTCCATTCCTTATCTAGGAATGAATGGAGGCAAGGCTTCCTTGCCTTCTCTTTAGTTTCCACCTGGCTTTCTCTCGTTTGGCGAACTCTATCGCAACGTTCCTTCTGAAGATGGTTGTCTCCCCTCCTTGGATTGAATCCTCATTGTATCTCGAGATGATCTCTGTCCTTGGGTCATCTAGCTCGAAGTCGTGTGGCATTGGGGTCGTATCCAAGATAACTCCATATCTTGATTGCGTCGATTAGGTGTAGGGGTTACTAATTCAACTATGGTATCGTACACTCATGTTTAAGGTATGTTCTTCTATTAAGAACTCTCCTTGAGGCTATAAGCGCATATAATTCAGGAATCTAAATGCACATATAGTAATGCTATGCATGATGCATGGCGCCAGGGTCATTCAAGACCGAACTGGCGTGATCAGAATGCCTACCTTTCACCGTCGTAAGGATCTAACCTTGCACCCCCGTCTTGCTGTCTCTCACTCCAGCTTCCTGCTTATGGGGTGGAGGTTTCCTTGGTGATGCCGTGAGACTCCGCAGTTCACAATTACAATGATATATAATGCATAAGGGTTAGGAAATGTCACATAAGGTAATCCACCTTGGATAAGCAAGCACTTAGATAAAGTAAATCAAGTAATACCATTACGATAAGGAACCTGATAGAAGTAACTCCTATATACATGCTACAACCTAATTACATAACAAACTAATTAGTAATTTGTAACCATATTTTTCCTAAAAGACCCCTAATTTATACTACTACCTTTTCAAATGGACGGTGGAGATTATTTTTCTATAACAGTTATTATTAGCCATTTACACTATTCCACCATACTAGAATCTTCTAAATACGTACAAGAGTTTCTAGAACTATCCTAGGAAGTTACTACATTATGTACAAGATTCAAATATATATTGTATATAGGCATTATGCAACCTCTAAGTTCAATATTATTTTACTTGGTAGTTAGTCGGTCCATGAACTTAGAATGCTTGCTGCTCTAAGTAGCCATATGCAATTATATGCTTCCCAGTTTCATGCTGCTGTAAGTAGGCATAGAAGAACTACAATACGAAAGCAAAACCATTTGCTGATATGCATCATTAGATATTAAGTGTCCTAAACTTGTGAAAAAACACAACAAAGACCTCAATGATAAGCATGCATTCAATATGAGCTCATAATATGATTTAGGGAAAAATATTTTTTGACACTTTTACTATCACATTTTTTGCAGATTGCCTCCTTACTTTTTTTTTTCGACAAGTTACCTCCTTACATACATGCTTTTTACAAGTTACCTCCTTCGAGGACTCTCAGGCGGAATATTATACTGAGATTCCTTTGAATATCACCAGATGAGACAATTTGTCAAAAAATAGGTTAGATGACAAACTGTTAAAAACATTATAGTTCAAGAGATAATTTTTTAACCTATATATCTATAATTAAGTTATGTCATAAAACATCATTTTTTTTATGGGTGTAAACAGATACGGATACGGACGGATATGCCACTATCCTTATCCTTATCATTTTTATATATTTGGTATCTTTATCCTTATCTTTTATCTTTCGGATAGTGACTATCCTTATCCTTATCCTTATCCTTATCCTTATCCTTATCCAATGGATATTACTTGGATATCGGATTATCCTTATCCTTAAAGATATTTAATTAGTAAATATGCCATCCAAATTTCAAATCTATTTACATGTTTTATATGCATATTTTACTAAAAGAAATAGAATTACTTCTCAACACATCTAAATAAATAAATAGGAAGATAATTTGATATAGTGTATACGACACATTGAGACTAATGGTATATTATTACATAAGAAAATAAAGTTGGAGAAGTACTATCCAATCTGAGGATTGGATTAGGAATAGCGTGTTAATTTGAAATTACTGTTTGAATCTTACACCAAATAAATATGTATCATGATATTAAGCTCCTAACTCATATAAATTAATTATATTTATGCATATATAGATTACATATGTTAGAACACTTATATAGATCAGAACATATAAACTATAGTATATATTTATTAATATAACTATATAAGTAATAATATCCTAACACAGACAAAATTATGTTTATGCATATACTAAGCGGACAGATAATTAAACGGATCGGATGTCTGATTACCATATCTTTATCCTTTTACCATTCGGATGTCTATAATCGGATACGGATAATATCCTCTTCAAAACAGATACGGATAATATTTTCTTTAAATGAATACGAATATGGACAGAAAACGGATTTTTAGTTATCCATTTACAGGCCTAATTTTTTCGGTCGACATATATCATTATAATTAATAGTATACAATTTAATTTCTTATAAAACTTAAAAGCATATACTACTCATTCTAGCTATTATGACATTCAAATAAATTAGTTGAGTTATGTATTATATATATTTTTTCTTACTTTCATTCTATTTTATAAAATTTATAACTATTTAGAAAAGTACGTTGTTTAATTATTATTTAATTTTTTTATTTTAAATATTCAATAAAAAGAAATAACTAATCAAATTTATCAAATTATATTAATATTTGAATATCTTTTAAAAATTTATGATAAGTCATTTAGAGCAATGAGTAATATAACTACATGAATACTTGGTTATAAAAATTAAATGTTGAATATTATTTATAGTTTTCAAATAAATTTTATTTTATTTCATAGGGTCTATTTGACCCTATTTCAAATCTTATGAAATCTTTTAACTCATTAAATATATCATAGGAGAATTGTGTGCAATTTACGTAAATTGAAAGTATTTGTCTTTTTTTTTTTAAATTTAAACTATTTGTTGGACAAGTTGGGGTAACTTGTAAAAACCGTATAAGTGGAGAGGTAATTATCGCCAAAAAAAAGGTAAGGAGACAATCAAAAAAGAAATACGATAATACAGAAAGCAAAAAATAGTTTTTCCTATAATTTATCACAAAAATAAAGAAAATGATTGACCACTATTTGAAAAGTTAAAGAATTATAAAAAAATGCTTCACATAAAAATTGCACAAAGTGGGGATTAAATACCTGACCAGGAACCACCATTGTGGATTCAAGGATGGAGAGAGAGGGGGGCTGGTAGGGGCCTCGTTCCCCCTAAATTTTTTTAGAACTCTATTATGTTCCCCTAAATTTTATAAAACTTGCAAATTTTGTCCTTCCTCAAAATTTTCAATTGTGATTTTGTAAAGGAAACCTCATAATGCGATTTTTTATTTTGAATAACTTGAATTATTAATTAATCAAAATTAAAAATATACTAACTTCAAACATCAATTTTTCACTTTACGTGTTTGTGAATAAAATTCTTCACCAAGTGTAGTTGTTCGGTCCTTAATATAAGTAGTTTACTTTACTTCGAGTTTAAACTTACACTGAAAATTTGTTTGGAAGTATTATATGTTAGTATATAATAGGGTTTTCTCCTTTCTTTTTACAAATAGTTATTATATTTTTGTTTGAAAATTAGACTAACTACGCTAATAAATAATATATATATATATGTATATATTTGATTCTGTTTGATTTGATCGGGTGCAGTTTGTGGTCTAAACTAACGGAACCTATTTTTTGGTGTGGTTTTCAAAGAAACAATTGAACCACATTTGCTTTAATAAATTGATAAAACACAGTTCGATTTGCTGCGATTTGATTCGTTTCTATGATTTATAAATATTGCTCATCCCTAAATTATAGTTGGGAAAAAATTTAGCCCGCCTTTAATTTTTAAATTCCTGACTCCATCCCTGATCGTGTTCATCTTGGATATTTTGTTGATATTTTGCAGCATTTTCTTATTAACAAGTTAAAATTGGACTCGGATTGTTAAACTTATCAAATTAATAAAGTTTGTTGATATAATTTTTCCCTAAATAAACTGAGTAAGGAAAACAATTTCAAACATACATTCTCCGATATTTTTTCCAGAAGATCATTTTCTTTTTTCTTTAAGAAATAGGGAATTTATATCAATCAACATAAGAAATTACATCAGAAATAACAAAATTTAGAATATCTCCCGAACCAACGGAGCCGCATTTCTAAATTTGTAGTTGATAATGGTTGGACTTTTCTCGGACAAAATATATTGCCAGTATACTGTATATATATTTTGTCTGGTATTATTTTAATTTTTAACCTCTGTTGGTTATTCTTTTCCTACAGGTGGAATTCATTACGTTTTTGTTTTTAGTGGTTTCTGCATGCCATTTTCGGTGTCAGTTTTCTTCTGAAACTAGTTATAACGTATGAAATACGGATACGGAAATACAAACACGACACGATACGATATCGATATGGACATGGCGATATAATTTTTTTTTATACTTTATATTAGACAGTTTTCGACACGGTATCAGACAGAATACGACACGACAAGATAAAGATTTTTAATTAGAAATGTTCATGCATCATATAGATTACAACAAACAAATAAAATATATATGTAAATGGCAAAAAATTTAAGAACTAAGTAATAACCGGTGAAAAAAATAAAATGTAAAGCAAGTACTAGAGATCCAAAGTAATTAACCATTGTATTCCGTATGGTAAAGACTAAACAGATGGGTCATGGGATCAATAGAAAAATAAAAAAAAAGCAATAAAAACAAATAAACTTAATTAATAAAAATATGAAACGTAGCAAACTAATATAAACACGAGGAATAAATTAAAATAAATAAATGATAATTTGAAGGAGAGTACTACCATATAAAAATCAATAGAAATTATTAAGAGATTGAGTATCTATCAACACATTATCATAAAAAAAATTATTATAGAAATGAGAAAATATAACGTACCATACGTTCACCGACTGATTACAAATGGATAATATAATTATTTTTCTAAAACATAAATAATCCATATGGGGTATATATATATTTAATTTTAGATAAAATTTAGACTAGGATAATTAAATCAATTCCAAAGTTCAAAAATTATGTTTGAGAGATCTTAAATATAAAAAGAATTTGAATTTGAATTTCTTATCAATTAACTTGTCCTAAAAATTCTTTTAGGGGCCATTTGAATTGAGGGAATTGAGTCTGATGGATTTTAAATCCACCGTCCAAATTCATCCTAACCGTTTGGATGAAAAATGAAATCAATGGATTTAAAATCTATTATTTTTGTGGAGTGGATTTGTAGTTCATTTTCAATGGATCTAAAATGCATCTCAAAAGGTTGTTATTTCAAATCCATCCTATTTTTTTTCATCACTTCACACATCCTCCCACAATTTTCACTCTTTGTCACACCCACATAATTTCTCTCTCTACTCTCTCTCTCTCACTCTCACACACACCCACACATAATTTCTCTCTCTAGACTCTCTCTCTCTATATATGTTTATCTCTTTACTCTCCTAATCCAACCATTTTACTGTAACAATGTCTCTATATTCTCTCTCTAGTCTCTATACATCTCTTCACTATATCTCTCTATATATATCTTTTATTTCTATATATATATATATTTTTTTATAACGCTTTTCTTATTTTTGTCTTTATTAATTATAAAATAATAAATATAAATATATAAAATTAATTTTTAATTGAAAAATAAATTTTGGACTAATTAATTTGAAATCCATTCACAAATCTTTCATCTAGCCAAAAATAGATTTTTAAGTACATGGATTTGAAATCAAAAGTATTTTAATTTCATTCATTTTAAATACCTCCTTAAATCCAAATAGGCCCTTAAAAATAACTAAGCTAGTTTTCATTACTTTTGGTTGGCCAATCTAATTTGTGCGAAGAGAAATAAATAACTTTTAGGTCAAGAAAAACGACCCCAACCTAATGAATACGTGCTTAAGGAATGAACGGTCAAGAGGTCCTACGGGTACCATCTGCTGAACATGTGTTTTTTAAGTGGACGGTTCAAGTTGGTTCTGGTGAGTACGTACGACCCATCCATGTCATAACAAATACTTACTCTTGATATTAATTTATTTTGAAATGATTAATTCCCACTTCACTAATTAACAAATAAGAACATAATTATATGAGTATATATAAGTATTTGTAGTAATCCTTAGCATTATTTTGTTGTTTGATAGTCCATAAGCATAAGCATTTAGCACTAAAATCCCCCAAGATTAGTCCATATCAACTGAGGTATCATGGATGTGGTTATCGTTATCAACTTGGATAGACCGAATTCTTCCTTTTGTGGGTACTCTAATTGTCATTATGCATGAGTGAAATTGTTTAGCAAGATAAGCTAAGTAAGTTAGACTCCAGTTGCGTTTAATTACGTCTGCTTTGAAAGCTCTAGACTTTAGAGGAATCTTGAACGAAAGCAAATTCAAAAATCAATTATACTTAAATTTCTTATGAAAGCGTGGTTTAATTAGTCTTTAAAGAACACGACATAGGACTTAATTAGAAGATTATTTAAGTATTAAAATGAAGAAAAAATTAACCTTGTGTGGTAGTGTGGTACTATAAATTCTCAAAGAAAGATGGAAAATAAAATTATCAGCCGAAAAGCAAATTGTGCTGCAACTCAAATGTACTGGAGGTGATCAATCTCAAATTCGTCTTAGCATCAGCGTACGAATGGGCTTGAGGCCCAACGGATAAAACTTCTTTTCTTTTCTTTTATTTTTTAAAAAAAAAATCTATTTATATGGGTAGAGTCACATCAAACTACTAAAGTTTAACTATCAATGATAGCTGCGTTCCCACGGACTAGAACCCGAGACCTTACACGGATATGTTTAGTTTTAATTTATTTAAGAGTTTGCAGAAATCGATTTTTTTAGCAAATGATCGTGTGGAAAAAGTATCCGAAAATGTGTTTGAAATTGTTTTTCTGACTTAGTTTATTTAGGAAAAAATTATATCAACAAATTTATTAGTTTGATAATTTTAATAATCCGACTCCAATTTTAACTTATTAATAAGAAATGCTGGAGAATATCAACAAAATATCCAAGATGAACACGATCATTGATGGAGCCAAGAATTTAAAAAAAAGCCGGGCAAATTTTTTTCCCAACTATAATTTAGAGATGAGCAATATTTATAAATTGTAGAAGCGGATCAAACCGCATCAAATCGAACAGTGTTTATCAATTTATTAAAGTAACTGTGGTTCAATTATTTCTTTGAAAACCATACCAAAAAATAGGTTCCGTTAGTTTAGACTACAAACTGCACTGATCAAACCAAATTGAGTCATATATATATATATATATATATATATATATATATATATATATATATATATATATATTATTTATTAGTGTAGTTAGTCTAAGTTTTCAAAAAAAATAATATAATAACTATTTGTAAAAAGAAAGAAGAAAACCCTATTATATACTAAAATATAATACTTCCAAACAAATTTTCAGTGTGAGTTTTAACAGGAATTAAAGTAAACCGCTTATATTAAGGGTCGAACAAGTACAGTTTGTGAATAATTTTATTCATAAACACGTAAAGTAAAAAATTGATGTATGAAATTAGTATATATTTAATTTTGGTTAATTAATAATTCAAGTTATTTAAAACAAAAAATCGCATTATGAGGTTTCCTTTACAAAATTACAATTCAAAATTTTGAGGAAGGACGAAATTTGCAAATTTTATAAAATTTAGAGGAAACATAATAGAGTTCTAAAAATATTTAGGGGGACAAGGCCCCTACCAGCCCCCTCTCTCTCCATCTTTGAATCCACAATGGTGGTTCCTGGTCAGGGACTCAGGTATTTAATCACCATTTACTTTGTGCAATTTTTATGTGAAGTATTTTTCTTATAATTCTTATTAACTTTTCAAATAGTGTTCAATCATTTTCTTTATTTTTGTGATAAATTATAGGAAAAATTATTTTTTGTCTTCTGTATTATTGCATTTTTTGCTGATTGTCTCCTTACATTATTATTATTATTATTTTATTTTATTTTATTATTATTATTTTTTTTTTTTGCGATAATTACTTCTCCATCTATAAGGTTTGTACAAGTTACCTCCTCCAATGACTTCCAAGTGGAATATTCCGCCGAGATTCCTTTTGAATGTCATAAGGAGGAGACAACTTATCCAAAAAAAAAGTTTAAATTAAAAAAAACAGACAAATACTTTCAATTTATGTAAATTGCGCAAAATTCTCCTATGATATATTTAATGAGCTAAAAGATTTCATACGATTTGAAATAGAGTCAAATACACCCTATGAAATAAAATAAAATTTATTTGAAAAATATAAAAAAATATATTTAACATTTAATTTTTATAACCAAGTATATTCATATAGTCATATTAGTCATTGGTCTAATGACTTATCATAAATTTTTAAAAGATATTCAAATATTAATATAATTTGATAAATTTGATTAGTTATTTCTTTTTATTAAATACTAAAAATAAAGAAAATTAAATAATAATTAAACAACGTAGTTTTCTAAATAGTTATAAATTTTATAAAATAAAATGAAAGTAAGAAAAAATATATATAATACATAACTCAACTAATTTATTTGAATGGCATAATAGCTAGAATGAGTAGTATATGCTTTTGTAAGAAATTAAATTGTATACTATTAATTTTATTATAATGATATATGACATGTCGACCAAAAATATGATGTTGTATGACATAACTTAATTATACATATATAGGTTAAAAAATTATCTCTAGACCTATAATGTTTTTAACAGTTTGTCATCTAAACTATTTTTTAACAAATTGCCTCATCTGGTGACATTCAAAGGAAATCTCAGTATAATATTCCACCTGAAAGTCCTTGGAGGAGGTAACTTGTAAAAAGCGTGTAGGCGAGGAGGTAACTTGTCGGGAAAAAAAAGGTAAGGAGACAATCTGTAAAAAATGTGATAGTATAATAGTCAAAAAATATTTTTCCCTAAATCATAGTATGAGCTCATATTGAATGCATGCTTATCATTGAGGTCTCTCTTGTGTTTTTTTCACAAGTTTAGGACACTTAATATCTAATGATGCATATCAGCAAATGGTTTTGCTTTCGTATTGTAGTTCTTTTTATGGCTACTTACAGCAACAAGCATTCTAAGTTCATGGACCGACAAACTACCAAGTAAAATAATATTGAACTTAGAGGTTGCATAATGCCTATATACAATATATATTTGAATCTTGTACATAATGTAGGAACTTCCTAGGATAGTTCTAGAAACTCTTGTACGTATTTAGAAGATTCTAGTATGGTGGAATAGTGTAAATGGCTAATAATAACCGTTATAGAAAAATAATCTCCACCGTCCATTTGAAAAGGTAGTAGTATAAATTAGGGGTCTTTTAGGAAAAATATGGTTACAAATTACTAATTAGTTTGTTATGTAATTAGGTTGTAGCATGTATATAGGAGTTACTTCTATCAGGTTCCTTAGATAGACAATTAAAACTTATTTATTGTCATGAAAATGACTTACTCAAGTTGCAGCACATCTCTAAACAATTGAGGAGGAGGAACATCCTGGTTCCACAATTTAAGCAACGAAAGCTACTCCAAAAGCTGTGCAAATTGCCAATTTCCTTCCAAATGAAGCAATTGTCAGCAATAACCACTAAACACCTGAAATTTTCCTCCAAACAAGTCCCAAAATACTAGACAAGCTGATGAAGGAGTTGACACTTGCTGAAGGGAGGAATTTTCCAGAAAAAGCACCTGAAGTACTTGTGAAGATTTGACTGATAGCTTTTTCGAATTTGATCAAGCCTTCAGAGCCATTGCAAGTATTGAAACATAATGAGTTACTATCATGATAGCAGGCTCAAACTCCCCAAATTTATTGTATTTCCACCAAAAGTAATGAAAAAGCTGTTTAAGCAACAGAGTATGCCAGGACCCAAGACTTTGCACGAATAGATTTAGTTTTAATTTATTTAAGGGTGTTGCATAAATAGATTTTTTGAGAAAAATGATCTTGTGGAAAAAGTATCGAGAATGTGTGTTTAAAATTGTTTTCCTGACTCAGTTTATTTAGGGAAAAATTATATCAACAAACTTTATTATTTGATAAGTTTAATAATCCGACTCCAATTTTAACTTATTAATAAGAAAATGCTGGAAAATATCAATAAAATATCCACTTATTTGATTTGATTTGATTCTTGATTAAAAACAATATAATGTAAGTGCAATTTTACTAACTAATTAATTTAAACTAGATAAAAGTTCAAATGAAATTTAAATACCATATATCTCGTTGGATTCGAATTACTAACACCCGAACAATACTCCTAACTCCTAAGAAATAAAAACTTATATCGCGGTATCAATTGTGTCTTGTTCGTAGCGTATATCACAGCCTTACTCATGTCATCATGTGGATCTTCTTTTTTTGCAAGTTTATAGAAAATTACACCTTTTATGACCACAATATTATGTATTTATAATTGATAATTAATAGGGATAATGATTTTTTCCCATCTGAACTATGGCGACTTTTGCACTTTATCATCTAAACTTTTTTTCTTTACAGTTTACCTCCTGAACTATAAGAATTTTTGCAATTTGCCGTCTCCGACGAAAATATTCCACCGAAAAATTGTATCGTGTCATATGTGAAACATAAGTTCACGTTGTATTACTCTCCTTAACGTATTGAAAATAAACACTCAATCAATTTCAGAAAACTTGGAGTTCTTATTACCCAATTGAATATTTAAAAATAATCTATCAAAGCTGCCGTTATTCTAATTGGGTGATAAAAACTCCATATTATCTGAAATTGATTGAGGATTTATTTTCGAGATACAAATGGGAGCAATACAACGTAAAACTATGTTTCTCATATGACACGATGCAATTTTCCGGTGGAATATTTTCACCGGATATGGCAAATTGTAAAATTTTTTATAATTTAGGAGGCAAACTGCAAAAAAAAAAAGAAGAAGAAAAGTTTAGATGATAAAGTGAAAAAAAACGTTATAGTTTATCCCTAATTAATAATAGGAATCATTAGAGATTCAATTTTCTTCGATTCTATCTTTTATTTTTGTCTTCATTATCTACAATGGAAAGCATATGGCAATCTTTGATTAGATCATAAAGTATTTCTATATTAATTGTACCTAACTAGCCTACAATTTTTAGCCTCAATTTTCATTTACTAGTTGCGTGGCAATTGTTCCGTAGATGATGAGTTGAAAAATTCTATGGTTATCCCTGATTTTAAAATTGAGGCCACAAATCTAATTTTGATTTGCAATAAATGCTTCCAAGTCACAACACCTGTTCTGTGCATAAAGTACATAAAAATAGTCACAAGATTCTCAATCTTTTTCCTGACTAAACTTGAGCCACCTAATTAGCAAATCTATAATGTTAGATGTGTGTCTTGTTCCCTGCCAGAACTTCAATCAAAGCAAAATTCAGTTGATATCCGTCCATTAGAGTCGACAAGAACCTATGGATATGATGGAAACTAGGCATGGCAATTGGGCCGGTTGGGCTGGGTTTGGGTTGGGTTCAAATAAGATGGGTTTAACATGAGTTCAATTATATGGACTTTAGTTGAGTTGGATTCTAGACGGATTATAGATGGGTTTTTAATGGATTGAGTTGGATTTTTAATGAGTTTGATAAAAAAAATAAAATTAATTTTTTATTCAATAGATTATAAATACCTAAACTACCCTTAAAACACATTTTAAACTTTTATAAAAATATTAAGTAAGGGTATAATAGTAATTCGATGATTAAAATATGAGCCAATTGAATGTCCATCTTGAACCCATCTTAAACCCATTATATTTCCAACCCACTTAAATCCGGACCACTTAAAACCTATTTAAAAAGTACCAACCCAACCCAACCCAAAACTAGTGGGTTGGGCTGAGCCCAATGGGCTCGGCCCATTTTGCTAGCCCTAATGGAAACTAGAATGAGTGAGTAATAATGCCCGACATGACATATTGATATAACAAACATTAGGAGAAGAGTATGTATGGTTGGATGGAAGTAACTCATATAGTCTTAACTAAATATCAGATATACGAATTCTGATTTTGGGTATAAAGTAATTTTAAATTCCTAGCTAATTGTTTCAAACTTTGAAGTACTAAACCCTGTAATCCACGATTGCTATCCTGGTTTAAAAATGCAAAAGTTGGTTCACATGTGATCAAGAGTACTTCACAAACTCAAGTTCCATAAATATGTGTTTGGAGTCTTAATGTATAATATGATTTAGCATATTTTCTATATTTTAATAGTTTATTATGATTAATATAATATATTTTAATTGATTTGGCTTGACTTGATACAACAATGTAATTGGTTGATTTGAAATCGGGAAATAAAAATATAAAGAAATTAATGGTGGTACTAGCTTTTTTAAGATTTCAAGATTTAAAGAAATATGTCCAAAACTTATTTTCGATCAGGAGTTCCTTTTTTTTTTTAATTACCTGATTAATTACAAATATTATCAAGTCACATAACATAACAGTCCTACCACTACACTATGCTAGTTATATTAATTAGAAGTTTTGAATTTAAATTTTTGGAAATACAACTACTATGGAAAGCTATAAGAAAAGAAAATTCATGGATAGTCTCCAATAAACACATATTTTGTATGATTTTATTTAGAGAGGCTTTGACTAACTTAGTGTATATAATTTGTAATTTTAGGTGCTTAGAGTTTATAAAATATCAAATTTTAATTTAAATTAAATTGTTATATTGTTTGAATAAGAAAGATATAAACCTTGTAAGAACATATACAGTGACGTGATCTCTTCTTGATTAATAAAGTTCAAATTTAAAGTGTTTCAATATCTTAGACATTAAGTTATGTGTTTCTTACCTTTTTTTTCTCCCAAAATGTTATAAAACTATGAGGAGGAACACTTCTAAGAATTTTATCCTATCAAATCGTATCGTATCCGATATCGTGTGGTATAACTATGTCGAATACTTCTCTAGTGTAAAATATCAAAAAAAAAAATATGTGTCTTCATATCAGTGTAGTATCATATCAGCTAACAACCGGTGGAAAATATAAGAATCAGCCAAAAATGGGTAATTTTTATTTGAGAAAATTTGCGGTTTCATCCCTCAATTTTGTTAAATTTGGATTTTTGGGACTATGTAGAAATAGATAATGAGTTAATTGCATTTAGACCCCCTCTATGATATCGAAATTACAAGTTGACTCCCTCTTCTTTTTAAAATTACCAACACATCTCTTATATAATTATATAATTATAAAATAAACCCAACCCAGATCCTAAAAAATATGGTATGATCTGACAAAAATACCTTTGAATTATTTTTAGCATATTTTTGTTCCCATTATACCCTTGGCAATGAAACTCTGAAAATTATATCGACAATTTATTCTCCACAGCTATGCACCTAGGGTTCTTCGTCTCCATCCAAAATCCTCCGCCACGCCAATGCCACCACCTCCACCTCCATCGTCGGAGACCTTGACTTCTCCCCATCCCAAATCCTCTGCCTAGTTATGTTTATCTTACTAATGCACACAAGTATTTTTGTAACTGAAGCAACCGATTGTGCATATGTTCAATTCGTTTTGCCCTCGTAGTCTTAGGGTTTATATAACGAGTGTACAAATCATTGTTTATGCAGGAAACAAAAGGTAAAAGGTAAATCAGCAAGCGAAGAAAAGAGTCGTCACAATTTCTCTCAAGGGCATGATTTGACCAGCACGAACACATAATTCACGTAATTTGAAGCATGGTGCAACACATTTATGTTATGCTAATCAATAAGAGCAAAATGAGAATCTCTCTATTAGATATGTTGGCAACTTTGTGAGGAAGAGTGATCGAGTTGTTCCTCGAAATTTTCTTCTACGTCTTCAATACACAATTGCTTCTTCAAAGGATTTTCTGGTGTGAGAATGATACTTTCCATACGAGTTGTTTAATTCAGCGGGAATGGGCTTTTCAAAAGCCAAAAGCCCGCTTCTCTTTCAATAAGGGCAAAATTGTTTGAACATGTTCTTTATATAATTTTAATGTTTCAGTATTTTTTAATTAGAAAACATTGAGAGTACAATCGTAAAATTATAGATCCCTGGGTTTATTTTGTAATTATATATCTATATAAAGGATGTGGTGATAATTTTAAAAATAAGAGGGGATCAACCTATAATTTTAATAACATAGAGGGGCCGGGTTTAAACGAAATTAGCCCGATAGTAATTCATACCCTAATTTCAAAAATGTTGTATACTAAGAACAAGATTGATCGGAGTTAGACTTTCTTGCCGTAGTTAGATGATTGGTTTTAACTACTTGTAAGTGATTTGGAGAGGAAATTGCCTAGTGGATACCCCTAGTCACGTGATTTTTACAGGCAAGAAAGTCCAGCTCCAACAAATTTTGTCCCTAATATGCATTTTTTTTGAAATTAGGACATAGATTATCCATTTATAAATTTATATCCCAAAAATCCTTAGTTTTGAAAGAAAATTTTTCCTTTTTTAGTAATATAAAAATTTTAGGAGTTTTTAGGTTAACATTTCTCACACAGTTGTATTTTTCCTAATTATATATTTCCTATAGAGCATTTTAGGTCTATATTTGTCCCCGAATTTACTCAAACAAAATCCACAAATTTATCTACAAAATCGGATCAAACTAATCCCATTAATATGCACATCGTTTATTGATGACTATAGTAAAATATATAAATATAACTTAGCAACAAATAATCTGAATTAAGTATTTCGTATAAGATCGTTGGGTTTGGACTTCTTAGGTTGCAGGTTCGACCCAACACTAAAAAATAAATAATTTTGTAGATGTTTTTAAACTTTTCCTCACAATTTCATCAAAAAGCACCACCGCCCAATCCCGGCTTCGCCGCCGTGAAAAGCAAATCTCCTCCACCGGCCCCACCACCTTTCCTATAAGTAAAAACTTCAACAACAATCCAAATCTTGACCCTTCCTTTCACGTGAACTTCCAATCGCAGCCGTCGCCTCTGCTCACGCCTTGTCACCGCCACGTGTACACGTGTCCACTTGTCGATACGTCGACGTTTGACGGATCTGGAAAAACCTTATCTTTAAAGAGTGAGTTTCATCGATTCCTATATATACCCCAATCAACTTCTGCTGTGAGCTATAGTTCCTCTCTCTGCACAATACAAACTGATTAATTTCGGAAAATCGAATTAGATTCTTGTTTTTCCTATTTGTGATTTCAGGATAATTTTGCAAAAATGGCGATGAGTTTGCCTCACCAGATCGGATCCTTCTCCGGCGCGGCGTTGTCCATGGACGCCGCTGCAGGTTCCGCCGAAGCGACGTCGTCTACCACAGTCTCCGCGGTATGGAGATCGCCGGAAATTAATAGTCTGCGTGTTTCGGTGAAGAGAACTGGACACGAGTCAAACCGCGTGTCCCCGTCGCCGCCGTTGAGTCCGATCCGCGGCGGAGGGCGGTCGGACTTGTCCGTGGCGGCCCAGGCGCTGATGTCTCCTGCTATTGTAACCGAGGATGCGCAGGATAGGGAGTACATGGCCGGAGGAATTGGCCACGGCGCGGAGAACAAGAAGGGGGTTCCGGTGTTCGTCATGATGCCGTTGGATAGCGTGACGTGGAACCACACGGTGAACAGGAAGAAGGCTATGAACGCGAGTCTGCAGGCGTTGAAGAGTGCCGGAGTGGAGGGGATAATGATGGATGTTTGGTGGGGATTGGTGGAGTCGGAGAATCCCGGGGAGTACAATTGGGGCGGATATTCGGAGCTTTTGGAGATGGCGAAGAAGCACGGCCTCAAAGTGCAGGCTGTGATGTCGTTTCATCAATGTGGCGGAAACGTTGGGGATTCTTGCACGTAAGTTCAAGCTCCATTATTGTCCATTTCAGTTTGTTATTGACTTTATAAACTTATCCGGGTTATCTTTTTCAGGTGTAATATTGTTCTTCTAAAGTGTTCATCCGATCTGGTCATATCTTTACTGAAAACATCAATAGAAAAGGCTTCCAAATATTATATTTACCTCTTTCAAAAGAACATGTAGATGATTAAGTTTGCATTTGAATTACAGGGTTTCGAAAAATTGATCTAATGGTAGATTTGAGTTATGTCCTAATTATAGAAAAAGTAACTCAAAAAGTTTGAAATTCATATTTATGCTGAATATTGATTCTTAATTAATGGGCTTTGATGCGTTAATATTTTCTGAATTTCTCTAAAAAGTTTAAACTTTCAATTTGTGTATTTAAAGTTAAACATGATTGATTGTACTTTTCCAGAATTCCTCTGCCAAAATGGGCTGTAGAAGAAATGAACAAGGATCCAGAGCTTGCATATACAGACCAGTGGGGTAGGAGGAATTTTGAATACGTATCACTTGGATGCGATACCCTTCCAGTACTCAAGGGAAGAACTCCTGTGCAGTGCTACTCAGATTTCATGAGGTCATTTAGGGACAAATTCGAGCACCTTCTAGGCGACACCATTGTTGTAAGTACCTTACCACCTTGTGTATGTTCTATCAAAATAAAAGTCTCGAATTGCTTTCTAAAACATACCTTTTTATGCCATTTTACTGCATTCTTGTACTAACAGATTAGAAATATTGGCTTATTTAGGAAATTCAAGTTGGAATGGGTCCGGCTGGAGAGCTTCGATACCCTTCATACCCCGAGCAAAATGGGACATGGAGATTTCCTGGAATTGGAGCTTTTCAGTGTTATGACAAGGTACTCATTCAATCCCTCATTCATCACTACTCTTATCTTGTTCTGTTCTGTTGTATCCCCTAGAGTAAAATTCTTGTATGGAGACCTTCCATTTTATTTTTGATTGCTTTTACTGGATTGTTAGATGCTACCCAATTGTCTATATAATAATACCCAATTGAACTTTGAGTTGTTAGATCATGTGATTGTGTTATAAAGTGAAATGATGAGCCGTTGGATTTGGGCAACATTTGCAAACTATAAAAATAGAAGTACTTTTGTTCTTTCGGTTTTTTTCTCCAGCACTTTCAGAGTGTTGGGAAAACCAACTTCTTATTTTATAACAGAAATAAGTTAGATGCTGGAAGCACCCTAAGACCAACTTTTAGTTTCAGTTTCTAGTAGCTTCTACATTCTAAGTTATTTTACAAATAAGTGCAAGTTTATTTAATAGTAAAGGTGCTTCACAACTTTTTTTCCAAATAGTCAACTGCTTTTTTTTTTTTTTTTGTTGAACTTTTGACTTTTTATTTTCCAAACACTCTAGTCACTTTTTTTGCTACGCCAACATTTTACAATTGGTAGCTTCTCTAAAATCAAAAGTTTTTGCAAACACCCACTTAGCACTAAACCCATCTCAACGTCATTTCCCCAGAACATGCTCAGCAGTCTAAAAGCAGCAGCCGAGGCCATCGGCAAACCCGAGTGGGGCCACACTGGCCCCACTGACGCCGGCCAATACAACAACTGGCCCGAAGACACAAACTTCTTCAAGAAGGAATCCGGAGGCTGGACCACCCAATACGGCGAATTTTTCCTCTCGTGGTACTCCCAAATGCTCATCGAACACGGCGAGAGGATCCTCCAATTGGCCAAGACCGTATTCGACAACCAAAACACAAAAATCTCAGTCAAAGTCGCGGGCATCCACTGGCACTACGGCACCCGTTCCCGCGCCCCCGAGCTGACTGCGGGCTACTACAACACCCGTTTCCGCGACGGGTACCTCCCCATCGCCCAGATGCTGGCCCGCCACGGCGCGGTCTTCAACTTCACCTGCATAGAGATGCGCGACCACGAGCAGCCCCAGGATGCCCTGTGCGCTCCAGAGAAGTTAGTGAGGCAAGTCGCTCTAGCGACCGAGAAGGCGCGGGTCCCGCTCGCGGGGGAGAACGCTCTGCCGAGATACGACGAGTCCGCGCACGACCAGATACTGAACGCATTGGCCCTGAATGAGAGCGAGATGTGCGCGTTTACGTATCTGAGAATGAATCCGGACTTGTTCCAGCCGGATAATTGGAGGAAGTTCGTTGGGTTTGTGAGTAAGATGAGGGAAGGGAAAGACGTGCAGAGGTGTCGGGAAGAAGTGGAGCGTGAGGCCGAACATTTTGTCCATGTTACTAGGCCGTTAGTACAGGAAGCTGCTGTTGCTCTCATGCATTAGTGTGGTGATGTACATACAGGAAATATATCATGTATTATTTGTGTTACTGGAAAGAATGGTAGAAATCAAATCAATCCAAGAAATGTTAGTACAAATTAATATTTTTGCTAACTTTTTTATTGCAATTATCCCCTATTAATATTAGTCCATCCTCGCTTGAATATTATCTGTGAGGCGTGGTTTGGATAAGGGTGTCATGAATTTATAAACTCTCGATTCGGTTGCACCAACTTTTAATTTGGAGTTGAAATGAGAGAACTATGAATTATGTAATATCTGAAAATATACTTTGTATTCTTCGCCATTGTCCCATGGCAAGTACAGTTTGGGAGCACGTGGTCATGCCGACCGAATGGAGTGAGTTTGTCGTACTTCATGATGACAATTGGGTGGCGGCTGTTCTTGGTAAAAACTTTCGCAATATTATTCTCCCTTCTTGTCCGTGGTTTATCATTTGTATGGCAACGCTTTGGAGCCTTTGGAAAGCTCGTAACCAATGGGTTTTTCAAAACAAAAGGGAGCATTCTAAGTTCACCATTCGGTGCATTATTTCTCTTGCTACGGACATGCAAATTTCAGTGATGCAAAGTGGGGGGAGAAAAGCATTAATAACAGGCCTCTTCTTCTTTGGGAAAAGCCTAAACAAGGATGGGTCGAACTTAATACCGACGGGAGTGTGTATAGCCATACTAATACTGCCGCAGCGGGAGGCATTGTTAGAGATAGTAATGGGGTTTGTCTTTTTGGATGTTGGATGAGTTTGGGAAGTCTTACGATTACGGTGGCGGAGCTACTTGGTCTAAGAGAAGGTCTTCGTCTCGCTTGGGAACGGCGGTATCCCCGGATTGAAGTTAAGATTGATTCAGAGGTTATCTTCAGGTTAGTAGATGACGCTAATATTCAGGAACATCCCCTTGAGTTGCTCGTTCTCGATTGCCGAAGGCTCCTTCGGATGCCGTGGGAGGTCACGTTTGCTCATGTGCTTTGGGAGAAAAACAAAGTTGCTGATGGTTTCGCCAAGAAAGGACACGATCTGCCGTCTGACATGAAGATCAAGATGTGGGAGCACTTGCCAGAGGAGATGGAGGGGTTAGATACTAAGCTTGGTTTTTTTTGAGTTCTTCTCTTGTTCGTTTGTCACCAAAAAAAAAAAAAAAAAAAAAAAGAACCAAGATTAGTTAAAGCTCGATTAGTTAACATTTATTAAATATAAATAGAGTTAATTGTAATTTGGACCCTGGGGAGAGTTTGCGAAACTACAAGTTGTGATCTTCTTAGTCAAATATTACACTTACATCCTATAAAAATTTCATAATTATAAAAAATACCTGATCTATGAAGTATAGACACAGACACGACACGACACAAACATAGCAACACGGATTTTTTTCGACATTTTACACTAGAGGAATGTTCGACACGGGTATCCGACACAGTATCGAACACAACACAACACGACAAAATGAGATTTTTAGAAATGTCCGTGCATCATAATACCTAATATAGAGTTCCCTTAACACTAAAAATTTGGTTCCTTCTCTAACACAAAAATACATTTTCTTCTTTAAAAATTAAAACATCTTTCTTTGACACCAAACTATAAGTGAAAAGTTCATAGGCTCATCATATGACTTGCACTAACATTGAAACTTCCACTAGATTCTTTCACTTTGTATGCGTGATTGTGTGGTTCATGATTTTGAATCATAATCATCTTTACACATTTATTACAATTATGTAAAAGTTTTGTGTTTTTATATGTGTTACATATCAGTGTTGATTTCAGTAGATTATATTTGGATGTTGATTTCTTTAAATGATCTTTAGATGCATTGATTATAAATGATTGCAAATTTTGTATTGTTCTGTCTGTATTCTGACAATGATAATTCTTACATACTATCTTGAATGCCGCTTCCTTTAAGTTATCTTCATCGTTTATTATAAATATTTGCAAGTTCTGCATTATTTGTCTGTATTCTGGACAGTGCTGACTCTTGTAGACTATATTTGGAATGCTGATCTCTATGAGTGATCCTCATATATGCATTTATTATCAATATTATTTATTTCTTTTGTATTGTTCTTTACATAGTTTGAACCAATGTTAGACTATTGTAGATCATACTTAGATACCGATTTCTAAGAATTATCCTTGATCCTCCACAATACTACACTAACATGATCAATTTTTCCAGCTGTTGTTCAAGGAACTAATATATCTGAAAATATACTTTTTATTTGATTTGAAAGTAGCATTTGTTCCATTTATATTTATAAATCGTGGTTAATTCTGATCATTCAATTTTTATTTTATTTGTTATGAATTTTAATTGACTGGACATCCCGAAGGAAAATTAGGCCATTATTAAAATGGAACGATGCATGCTCAACCTTTTTTTTTCTTTTGGGCCAAAATACATGGGGGATTCTATAGTTAATGACAATTATACATGACTAATATTAGTCACACATTAAAATCATGACAAGTGTTACGAATTTCTTAAAATATCAAATCTCCTCATTTTATATGAGATTTGGTAGTTATATTTTTCCCTTAAATGTAGGATTTGTAGTAGAATTATTTTTCAATAATTAACTATCTCATTTACGTTAAATTTATTATTCTCATGAAGAAAATTTATAATTAACTCATATACCATTCAAATTCGTTTGTTTCTAAATTCTAATGATACAATTATATTATCCTTTTTTTTTCTCTCGTCTAAATTATTATTATTATTATTATTATTATTATTATTATTATTATTATTATTATTATTATTATTATTATTATTATTATTATTTGATGTTGTATTATCTGATCTCAGTCTAATTAAATAGGTGTAGCTACTAAGCCTAATGGGTATATTATAATATTTTTAAAAATACCATTTACATTTTGTTGATAAAAATTAGTAAGCATTACTAAAATATGTGATAATATATACTAGACGTTTCATATAAGTAGTACAAGTATTGTTCCTCTAAATTCAAAACATTTACACAAGTGAAATCATATTTTGAATTTTACATAATATTCATGATATTATACGATGATTATTATTATTATTATTATTATTATTATTATTATTATTTTATATTATACGATTATTATAATTATTATTCATAATATTTTTTATGTTCACCAGTAACAAATTATGTAGTTTATTAAAAATACTAATAATGCATCTTCCAATATTATATTATTTTATGTTAGTGTATTAAATATAAAATATAATATTAATCTAAATATTGGTTTGTAATGTTTTCAGTTTAGTATAGAAAAAAAGAGACATAAAATATTAATATACCACATAGAATACCGAATATTAGATCTATATTTTTAGTGGACCATTTTAACTAAAACATGTAATAAATATAATTTATTATATAATTATGTGAAATTTTTGTTTAATCAGATAAACATGTAATACTTTCACTTTATCTAAATAATAGATGATAAGTCATACAAAAATAAGTGGTTCAGATTAGATTTATATATCTAATGACTAAAATTATAGGGAACTAATATTAGTCACCTACAAATGCTAACTAATGGTAGAATTTCCTAAAATACATAGTATAGTGACAATTAATAATAGGTTTTCTTCTAAAAAAATAATAATATGCTTTGGTTCCGACATAAACTTATGAATATATTAGTTTTTTTTGTAAACTATGAAAAATACATTTGAACAATTGGGATTGATAAAAAGTAGAGTAATGATGCACAGACACAGACATGACAACACGGACACGATGACACGAATTTTTTCAAAAATTTAGGACACGATACGGCTATATTTTATATATATATATATATATATATATATTTATTTATTTATTATTTACTAATTTATGTAATATATAAAATATATATACAATTATTCAACATTTAAAATAAAGGAATAAAATTAATATGTTGAGCTGAATTATCCATTAATTATAAATTAGAATTGAATAGCAAAAATCAAAAGAAAAATACAAAAAAGAAAAAGAAAAAAAAAAGGGAGAAGAAGATCAATACATTTGCCGATGAGTGATGACTGATGAGAGAGAGAAAGAGAGAGAGATGAGATAGAGATAGAGAGAGAGAAAGAGAAAGAGGAGGGAGGGAGGAAATTTATAAAAAATTTGAAAAAACCCAAAAAACTTGAAAAAACTACAAAATTTACCCATCGTGTCGGACACTTCGCTCAACCGTGTCCTAACCGTGTCGGACGCTCCCCCCAGTTGTGTCCGACACCGTATCCTAATTATTTATTTTTTTAAATTTTCAGTCACTTTTTGTCGTGTCTGACACGTGTCGGGGCAGTATCGGAACCGTGTCTGTGTCCGACACATGTCGGACACTGCACGGACACCAAAACTGCCATATTCGTGCATTAATTGATTAAAAGGCAAATTACACTCTGCAACCTGAACTATACTTCTCTTCGCATTTACCCCTTAAACTATTAAATGTAATAAATATCCCTTCAATAAAATATGTAGACCGAATTGCCCTTATAATTTTAGAAATATAATATCATATTTATTGTTCACAATGTACTTTTTTAATTTACACTTTAAATTAACCTAAACTAATATTTTTAAATAATATTAGAATACAACTCGAAAGTCTAATTTAATTTTAGAACATGCTATAATTATTCCGTCTCTACTTATTCTAGAGGTGGACAAAGGGGGCTAGTGTGGTTCCTGCCCCCTATTTCTTCCGTTGTCCTTTTAATTGTTTCGAATTGTTTTCAATTTTCATACATAAAAATTTATAAAAATAATAATATACATATTCTAAAAAAAAAAATATTACGAGTTACTTTAAAAAACATCCTCGAGTAAAAGTAGGATAAAAAAGTAACCAAGTGACAATCGTAATAAAAACAAGTCAAGAGCAACATTTTACGCATCACCAACAATTTATAAGCTCGAAATAGCAATCATTAACACAATAAATACCTCATAAGCTCAAAAGTTTTAATCAATCACACTACACTTGCTTTCTTTACTAACCACCTTTAATTATACTTTCAAAATTCCTTAATCTTTTAAAGAAGAAAAATGTCGAGCGGCAACGTTAATGCAGGACAGACCCATGGCCAGACCCAGGTAAATATTGATCTTAAGCGTTATCATTTTTTTTTAAATTAAAACCGGGGAGAGCACATCGTAGGGTTTTTATCAAGGTTCCCACCTCATATATAAACGATAAACACCATGTCTCAATCCACAAAATACGAAACCAAGAACATAGCTAATAATAAAGCCATACACTCGATGCAAAATCAACCTACTAAGATTAACATCCAAAAGAAATAAAATACAATTATCATTTATGTGCTTGTTTTAATCTTAAAGTCATATACATAGTTTCACCTAATGTTGCCTTTAAATGCTTTCTTGTTTTATGAGAAATTCTATGTGGATCATACTTTTTTGGGTGTAATTCATACTACCTATCATTCATATGTTTCACTTTATTTCTAGTCTTATTTTTATTTATAATAGTCTCCTTGTTATATAGAGTAATTATCACACTGTATACTTCTTGCTATACACACAGCTTAATGATTATAAACACTAAATAACCTTGTTACAATTACGGGCAAAATACCAGATTTTGCATTATAAATTTATTACGGTAAAATTTAAACCCCTAATTCTTTTTTTCTCTCGCTATTTTGAATCCCAGCTGCACGAAATCCCTAAATCATCACTCAAATTAGTGGAAGACATACGTGAATTATGAATTAAAAATGTATAAAATGAAGGCTATGTTCTTTTATATAATAATTCAGGGGTATTATTGACTTTATGAGGTGAATATTTCGATTTTGACCCTATTTCAATTTCAGTATCCGTGAATGTAAAACACTCGCTATCCCAGGGAGTTAAATGAACTTTGTTTAATTGTTCAGGAAGTAATTAGGAATTAATTTAACACAAGAGATGAATGCAAATATTTCAAATTACGACGTAATATTGATATTGGGCCATTAATTAATTATCTATTGGGCCAGGCCAAGACTGAGGAATGGATCGATTCAGCTAAGAACACAGCAAATTCGGCCCAAGACAAAGCTAAAGATACAGCCCATGCGGCCCATGACAAGGCCTGTGATGCCACTAGCGATAACCAAGGTCAGGCCCAAGCAAAGAAGGAGGAAAGTGCTGGATTCCTTCAGCAGGTTCGTTACAATTTTACAAATTCCATTATTATTAATTAAAAAAAATACTTTCTATTTTAATTTAGATAAAATAAATTTTATTATTTACTCCCTTTTGCTTAAAAATAAACAGACCGGAGAGCAAGTGGCTAACATGGCTCAAGGCGCCATTGATGGTGTGAAGAACACTCTTGGAATGGGTGATCAGAAGAAGTGAAAAGAATTAATTGTTGCTTAATTTGGGATTATTATTTTATAAAATAAGAGCTTTAGCAATTCTTTGCTAATAATAGTTTTTTTTTAATTAGTTTCTTTCCTTCTTGCTTTTGTTTTTAGCTAGGTAGTGACAAAAATTGTCACATGATTGAGAAGTTTGTGTATTGAACTCTCATCAAATATGATTTAGTTAACTATATACAATTTCTATGTTTTTTTATAGTTCTGTCATTATATATTGAGACAAAAATTATTTACTTTTCATTTTTTTGAATTTTCAATCTAAACTATTTCACATTTTTTAATTTGCAATCTAAACTATTGTAGATTTATAATTGCAACCTAAATTTTTTAATTTTTTGAATTTGCAACCTAAACTATTTCGGCTTTTAATTGTAACCTATACTAGCTAGCCAAATTTATCAACATTTGCAATTTGGTGGATTTTCTTTAATTGTAACCTATACTAGCCAAATTTATCAACATTTGCAACCTGGTGGATTTTCTAGCTAAATTTATCAACAATTGCAACCTGGTGGACTTTCTTTAATTATACCCTATACTAACCAAATTTATCAACATTTGCAACCTGGTGGATTTTCAAAAGAAATAGTTTTAGGTTGTAAACTCAAAAAAATAAAAAGTTCAGGTTGCAAATTCAAAAAAATTGAAAAATTCAGGTTGCAATTAGAAGTCCGAAGTAGTTTAGGTTGCAAATTCAAATAAAAAATAAAGAATTCAGGTTGCAATTATAAGTCTGAAATAATTTAGATTGCAAATTCAAAAAAAGTGAAAAATTTATATTAGGTTTCAAATAATTTTTATATATCCCTTATATATCATCCATTCAATGCTAATTTTTATAAACAGTACAAAATTGAAAAGAGATTAAAATTTCTTAAGCAAGGTCCAATTAAATTAAAGAAGTAATTGACAACGTAGAAAAAAGGCATGCAACCTTAATTTATGTTAATCATAGGTCAAAATTCCTTGATTGACCTTTTGCCAAGCTTTGTTTTGTGACTCATAATCCTTAAGCTTTGTCTTAATATATCCATCTCTCTTTCTCTCTTGGATTGTTGATGTTCCATTGATGCTAACTTTGCTTTGAGAATTTCAATTCTTTCTTCCTTTGATTTCACCTCCTTTTTCAGCTCCACTATCACATCTTCTTCCTCTCTTCTTTCCCCACATAATCTTTCTTCTACAAGAATAATTAAAGAAAAATTGTTAGGGTAAACAAATAACATTTTTATACTTCAAAAAAGGGTATAAAAATTGGCCAAATTGCATTTTTTTGTCCTGTAACTATCCGAAAGTAGCATTATTAGTTCTAAAGTTTTTTACTTTGCAATTTTAGTCATGTAATTTTTAAAATATTGTAATTTTAGTCCGGCGAGCATAGGACTAAAATTACAAAATAAAAAACCTTAGGACTAATAATGCTATTTTCGGATAGTTATAGGATCAAAAATGAAATTTAGCTAAATTAAACCTTGATGTGTCCTCTGAATAAGATGATCAAGCTCAAGTTTGATAGCAAAATAGAGCTGCTTCCATTTCTCAACAGTTTGATCTCTCCTTTTCTGTTCCAAAATGCTGCAGAAGTTGCTTTTGCCCATCAAATTATAATATTCCAACTCGCAATCATCATTATGATCATTATTATCTTGTAATTTTTCTTCCAAACTCTTACTGAGTTTCTTGACTTCTTCTTTGAGTCTCTTTCTCTCTCTCCTCCACTCGGCCTGCTTGAAAGCGAAAACCATGAGTTCTTGCTCGTAAGCTTGGTTCTCAGCATCTCTTATGCGCATGATCTCATTCATCTCACGCTGAAGAACACCGATTTTGTTCTTCAAACCTGTAACTGGGTTTGCTGCATCTGTTTTGATGTTTTTGGTTTGAGAACTGCCCATTTTTTTTGTATGGTTTTTACAGACAAAATTGATGTTTTGTAAGTGTTGTAAGAGTAGTGCAGTTGTGTAAGAGGTGTGGTGCTTTCAAATGGTTTTTGTCTTGAATTTGAGACATAGGAGTGTGGGACATATATATCTTTAAAGAGTGAATGCTAAGCCCACTTCTTTGGTGCCAAATGAAATTATGGAAAAAAATTACTAAAAACCCCCCTCAGGTTACCTAAAAATTCCAAACTACCACTGTAATATTGAAACTTACAAATATCCTCCTGAAAAACTTTACATTTACACCCCAGGTTTCAGGGTATTTTTCAAAAATACCGTAAATCTCAGGGGGTTTGGGTATAATTATGGTGTCAAATTCCATTTTGTTTGCCTAACTATATGTTTTAGGTATAATTTTCGACAAATACTCTCTCTCTCATCTTCTGTATGCATGTATTATACCTTTATGTTGCATGTCAAGTGTATTAAAAAACATATTTGGGTGAATTATATCTACTATCCATATAATTAGGGAGATTTGTGTAGTTTCAAAAATTACAACCTAGTTCCTACAGTTTCAATTAATTGGTAAAATTTAACAGTAGGGTCCCTGTTAGGGACTATACTGTAATAAATTGAAACTATAGGGACTATGTTGCAATGTTTGTAATATCTGAAACTACGAAAATAGATTTGGACATTCACCTAACTATAAAAGTAGTGGATCGATGTAATTCACCTAATATTTGAAAACCAAGTGATTTTGATTGTGATGTGATAAAGATTGATCGAGTCTGAAAAGTTCTACGTATAGATGACACTAAGTGTCCTCCATGTGGACCTAAAAGTGAGTTTATGGAAAATTTATAAGGTATTTGTGAGTTATATAATGTTCATTTTCTGTAGCAACCCGAAATATTCAGAAATGCGCCCAGAGTGCTCCACGGCCTGTTGCACGCCGTGCAACATACCGTGGAGGTTGGGGGACTTGTTCCACATCGGAAAAACAAGATGGATTTGAATGGTTTATAACCAAATTTTCATGAATAATCAACCAATGATGCATTCCTTTTTGGCACGTGTTTTCTAGGCCAAACTTTAGGGTTGTACACTGTGGGGACGAAGGTTATACCCGCGCGTCCAACGAGCCCGCAGGGGGTTCTCCTCTCCGAGCCCGGGGGTCGCGACAAATGGTATCAGAGCCAACCGTCAGTTGTGGGAATGCATTTCCACGCACGTGGGGGTTACCGATATTGGGGCTCGGCGTGAGTGGGGAGAGTGATCTCCACATTCTCCACTGACGGGCGGTAATGGGACTATCGCGGCGCAATGAGGACATTACCCTCTTAAGGAGGGGGGATTGTAGCACCCCGAAATATTCAGAAATACGCTCTTAAGGAGGGGTGCTTGTAGCACCCCGAAATATTCAGAAATGCGCCTAGGAGTGCTCCACGGCCCGTTGCACGCCGTGTAACGTACCGTGGAGGCTGGGGGACTTGTCCCACATCGAAAAAACAAGATGAATTTAAAGGGTTTATAACCAAATATTCATGTACAATCAACCAAGGATGCATCCCTTTTTGGCACGTGCTTCCCAAGCCAAGCTTTAGGGTTGTACACTGTGGGGATCAAATTATACCCGTGCGTCCAATGTTCCCGCAGCCCGGGTTCGCGACATTTTCTAATTAAAAGAAGTTTACAAAAAAAATAGCAGTTAATTAAACTTAATTGTTTTATATAGTCCTAATTAAAAGGAGTTTGTGGAATTAATTATATTATATTTTGGAGATATTGTAACACTTGTATAGTTTGGCCATAAGTTTGTATTTTGTAATTGTCTAATTGATAATGCCATTAATTAATTCATAAGGTCTAAAATCTTATTTTGATGGCTCCAAGTGTTTCTTGTCTAGGTCCTTTTGTTTTTTCTTTCAAACATGTAATAATTGACAATTTAAATTTTCGATCACTTTTACATTCGTGTAGTGAATTCATTTACACCCCACCACTACTGTACGTGAAGAAAGTACCTCTGAGAGGCTCCCTTATGCTTTTCATTTTATTTTTTAGGGTTTAAATCATATTTATTTTGAATCCGAGTTAGGCCCTACACTACATGATACATTTATTTTCGAACTGGCGAACTGATTGTTCAAATGTGGCTTTAAAACTAATTAACTAATCACAATTCGAAACTTTTCATTGTAAAACCTCGAAAAACCTCCACATTGAGAGTAATATCTGGTGGTTATTGAACCAAACTCCAACGGTTAACTTAACTGTTTGGTATACCAAATGTTTACTTTAAGATTAGGGTTAATTACATCTAGACCCCATAGGAATTTACAAAATTACAAGTAGTGACCCTCTTAGCAAAATATTACACTTACATCCCATACGAGTTTCGTAATTATAAAAACACCCAAAAATTAGGGTTCCGTTAGGGGTCATTAGGATTTTGTTAGAAATTTAACAGAATATTCCACTTTTCCTTTGAATGGACCGTTATGCCCTTGCATTTACAAAAAAATTACATATATAGTCCCCAGAGATATTTGTGATATTACACATAACACCCAAGTGAAATTCAAGGACAAAAATATGTCAAGGGTATTTTCCGTATTTCACTATTCATTTCTGATGACATCATCTAAAAAATAATGAAACCTAGCGGAACCCTAATTCTTGAGGGTTTTTTATAATTACGAAATTCGTGTGGGTGTAAATATAATATTTTGACGACTAACAGGGTCACCACTTGTAATTTCCTAAACTCCTATGGGTTCTACATGTAATTATCCCTTAAAACTATATATATATATATATATATATATATATATGTGTGTGTGTGTTTGTGAAGGAACTGAACTACTTTTCTTAAGAATATTACATGTATATAATAATTAAGTTTTTGTATACAAATAGTATATATTAATCGGATTATTTTGTAGATAGTTATATATAAGAAGGTGCAATCAGACCATTAAAGCATAAACTTTTATATATTAATAACTATATTAATAGCAATGATGTACGGAAACATCTAAAAATACCATACCGCCGTGTCGTGTCGTATCTGACACCGTGTCGGACACTTTTAGTATAAAATACTGAAATAAATCTGTGTCGTATCGTGTTTATACATATCGCCGTGTCCGTATTCGTGTTTCATAGATTAATAAGAGTTACAAGTTACAATAATACAATGTGCTTTTGATTTTACAATAATACAATTTCAATCATTTTCTGATCGAATTATTATGATTAAAATCGAACCCTAAGGATACTATTCTCCGTTTTTGAATGTGAATAATAATCTAATATAATTTATTATTATTCCTCAACATTTATTGATAAAAAAAAAAAAGAGAATTGCCCCCTACATGATTATTTCTTGTACTGTTATCAAAAAGGCTCCTACATTAACTCCAATCATTTATGTTACAGTCAAATTTTGCTCGTGAGAGGGGGCTCCCTTTGTAATTTCGTATTTTTGACCCCACATCCTTCATTTTCAGATGTTGACATTTTGTAGATATACAATAATATATAAAATAGATCCAAAAATAAGTATATGAAAATATGAAATAGACTTTTGGAGTAGTGACTACTGACTACTGAGCTGAGAGAGAATTGATTGATTTACATAAAGTCACATGTAAATAATTTAGGTGCAATTTGGATTTATTAGCCTATTTTTTATGCCCTTTCTGTCAGCAGAATGGACCTACATATTTGTTATGGGCAGAGAATATGAATTGCAAATTAATTAGCTGACAGGAACTAATTGGATACAAGGAGCATCCTAAGACTCACATGGAGGAACTTCGAATATTGAAAAAACAATGTCAATGCGTGTTCGTTCTGCTGCGTCATGTCGTGTTTATATTTACGTGTCTTTATTTGTATGTATATCACAAAAATTTACATATTCTTTTTTTGGGATAATTGCAGATTTGCAGTCAATCCCTCAGTTTTGACACAACTTGTATTTTCTCACTCAACTGTTTTTTGTGCACTGAGTCGCTCACCATTCAAACTCTTGCAATTTGTTGTATTTTATAATGTACGGACACTTATAAAAATTCATACGCTGCCATATCGTGCTACGTTAGATACCGTGTCGGACGTATACATTATCGGATATTTCTCTAGTATAAAATATCGAAAAAATCTATATTGCCATATCTGTGTTTCATAGATTGTAATCAACAACTGAACTTAAGTTGGATGGAATTTAGAAGAATAGTTCGTCCTAATTATTTTGCATCAACTTATTTGGTCACTTGCTGATGGTTCTTTCCCGAGATTTCAAATTCCTAATAGGCATACATTCGCACCCTATACTGATCTATATAAAACTCTTTACATATTTCTCATGATTGTTGAACTGATTCTGGTAATAAAGAAAAATATCCATGTAAACAACATGATAAAAACTTATCTATATAGAGATTTAAATTACGAAAATTGTGTTGTGGATTTTTTAGAGTTTGAGATAAATAATATATGAGTACAAAAAATTAGAAAATTGATGAAGAAAATTATCAAGAATTGAATAAATAAGTTTGTGATTGAAATAATTTGGATATAATATTAATTCATTTGATTCTATATAAAAAAATATATTTATGAGTTAATTGCACAAATTTGTAATAATCATTGAAAAGTGTGCAGTAATGGAGGCAAATTCCTGAGTGCTGACAACAATCTAATCTGTATTCTGAATATTGCTAAATTCTTATGTTGCCTGCCAATTGCAGGAAAATAATTTTAAACATTTCCAATTTAAGGACCACTAATTTATTTTCATAATCATTTGTTAAAGACTATCTTAATATTTTGGTTCAATAATTCTCAAAAATTACAGAAAACACCTCCATTATTTTGAAAAATTATAGAAACCCCCTAAGGTTTCAAACAATTACAAATTAGGGGCTGTAAGATTTCGTATAAGTTACATTGAGTATTTTGTTATATTTTTGTAAATATTTGAAATATTAGGGGAGGTTTTTTTGTAATTTTTGAAAACAGAGATGATATTTTGTAATTATGATAAATCTTAAAGGTACTGAAATAAATAGTAAATATGGATACTACTAATCAGAGATGTTAAATTTCATAGTTGTGGAAATCAAACTTTTAGTCTCTTTTTATTTGCCTCCTTATGTGTATCTACCTATGAAATATGGATACGGATACGGCGAAATACGACACGATATGGATACGTCGATACGGATTTTTTTTCGATATTTTACACTAGAGGAGTGTCTGATACAGTATCAAATACGATACGACATGGCGGGGTAGAATTTTTAGAAATTTTCGTGCATCATAGTTATCTACTAATTGGACTTGGGTTATTTCCAAAAGACAGAGATTCAGAAGCTTCTGAGTTTGTAAAAGCAGCTATTCCCAAAAGGCAAAATCTCATATCCATTTCCACAAGGACACTGGAAATGGAGGACTGAGAATCTCCCTTCTTTTCGACCCAATTAAACAGAATCCTGCCTCCTGAGACTGATTTTCCCTCTCAGACAAATAATATGTTAAACTTTAATATTTTAAAATTATAAATATTTTTATCAATTTTTTTTCATGATTTTTAATTTATATTACTTTAGTATTTATATAAAAAAATAAATTTTATTAATTATAAGAATAAATTGAACTAAGAGTAAAAATGTGAATAATAATATAGAGAAATAAAATGAACTTGGAGAAGAGACAAAGAGAGAAAAAATAAAAAATTGACAGACCAAATAAAAGTTTGAGGAAAGATAGTTACTCTAGGGAAGGTGAATTATTAAATAGTATAATTTAGTTGGACAGTTCTATCATTAGTCTGGATTGTAGGTGACTAATATTAGTCATCTTCCATTCTAACTGTTAGATATAAAAAATGTAATCTTAGCCGTTTATTTTTTCTTATATAATTTAAAACATATTATTAGTAAATTTGATCTGTATCCACGCTATATCTTCAAAACTTCTCAAAATAAAATGACAAATTCCGATAAATTGGTGAATTTTTGTAAATTAATTTTAATTTTCTTTATTTCTAAATAATATAAGGAGTAAAATCACATCCATATTACATATATTTAATTATTTCTATATATTTTTTATATTTTTCTAAAAGTAGTAATGTATATCCATATGGACACATGTCATTATTTTAGATTATGACTAAAGTTAGTCACCTACAATTAGTAACTATCCATAGAATTTTCCAATTTAGTTAGGTGCATATTAATAACTCTAGGGGAAGGTGAAAACTGAAAACAAAAGGTCAAACATGTTTTCATCCAATCGTACCCAATTCAACTCTGAAAATCCAATGCATGAGAAAAACAACTATATATTACCTAGATTCCTTTGTTGACTAATCAGTTTTAAGAACAAAGTAATAAAAAAGCGCATACTTAGTACTTGCATGTATAATATGCTAACTTGTGTTCGATTTATTTCCAATTAACTAGAATTTATCACTATGAACATGTGACCTGTCTAGACATAGTGAACAGCATGTAACCTATGGACCCAGTTCGAAAAGAGCGGACTATTACGTGTCAAATTGCTAGTGTGTAATATTTGCATATTTTCACGAAATTAATCCATTTTTTCTTAGCTTTTAATTATTGTTTTTCTCTTGATTAGTTTAGTTTACGTTTTAAGTTCTAGGATTATGTATTTTGATGAAAAAAGAGCTGAAACGCAAGGAAATGAAGGCTAAACGCACAAATTGAACTTAGCCATAGGATCAACCTATGATCGTGGCTAAAAGGGTGATGCAACTGCTAAATTTATATCATGAGTCAGACAATCAGATGTTAGCAGATGGAAGCTCTCTAGCAATTCCCTGCATGCGAAGTTGCTGACTCTTATTGCTCCTTTTGACTATTTTCTTACCCTTGTAATTGTTTAATTATATTTTTGGGGATCATAGCCGTTAGTTAATCTCTCTTTTATTGGCTGCCCGGGACATTGCAAAAGAGAAGAAGAGATCTATACGCCAGAAAATAGAGAAAGAGGAAGCAAGGAGCAGGAAACCTTGAGAAGAAAAATTAGATTTTCGGCATTTCTTCTCCAAGCATTTGAAGAAACGCTGGTTTAATTTTTCAATTCCTTCTCTTTACTTCTTGTTTGTAAATCTGGAGAAGCTTTTTGTAAGTATGATTAGTGGCTAAACTCTTATCACATTTTAGTTAGGGTTGTAAATGCTCAAACTTTGATTTGTGAGATTTAATGGAAGTTAATGTATTTGATCTTTGGTATTATATATGCTTCTGATTTTAATGTTCATCACATTCTTAAAGATGATTAATTTGGCCAGATTATTTGTCTTTAAAGTCTGTATATTGTTGATTGTCGAAAACACATGTCATGTGCGTAACCCATGATCATGAAACAAACAGTGTTGGGGCTTTGAGTATAATGTCTGATACATTGTGTAGCATATTTATCTGATTTAAATGATTCGAGCTTGTGAGATTGTTGGTCAGGTTTGGTGTTCTTTTGGTGTCTTAATGCAATCAATGAACTAAATTTCGAGTTCTTAACTACGAAGTTGTTTGTTGATTAGAGTAGTAACTAGATATCTTATCCTATTTATCGACTAAGTTAGAAAGCACGAAGTTGCCAGAGCTTGTTGGCGCTATAGCTAATCTATCATATGGTTAATTGCTTATTTTTGCATCAATGATCAAATCGGAAATTTGAGCTGTAAAGTACCCTAATTAAAATGTGTTTTCACCAAACCTTTCAAAACTCTTTAAATGTGTTTAGTGCAAGTTCGGCTCCATCTCCTGATAATGAGGACCTTGTTGGTGGACAATTTGTAAAAACCTCTATAAACACTCTTGAGCTCGAGGTATGCCCGAACCCTAGTGGTAACGGGCATCGAACCCACCAATTTTTGTTTACCAAAAAAAAGATTGGAACAAGCTTGGATCATCAGCATCGAACCCATCTAAACTTTCTCAATTAACAATCTAACCGTTATTATTATATATCCGTCTGTCTACTTAACATGTTGTTCAACATCTGAATGTGTGCTGACCCTGACCCAATGCCCTAATAGAATTTAAAAAAAAACTGCCATCATCAGATCAGATCATCTGTAGATGAAAATCAGCACCCTGCTGATCCAGTTACAACCATCGCCTCATCAAAGAATTTATTAATACTCACATCTTCGGACATTCCCTGATAAAACCAATAACAAAAATAGATAAAGTTAATATACATTAGATCGTCATCATTTCACTTGATAACATCTATCATATCATGATCTAGTTCCCTTCCAAAGGTCCACGAGAAGGAAAAAATTCCAGGGACAGAAACATCATACAACCAAATATTGAATCAAATATCATAAATGAGATATAAAATTCAAGAAATAGATATACCTTACGACGCCTGGTCTTGACCATAAACTCACGAGCCAAGTGTTGGATTGGAGCTGGTTCCAATGGGCGTAGAACTATACTTTTTGTTATATATAGGAGTTTGGATATGGATTCAGATTGACACGGGTAGTCTCTGTCCTTAAATTTTCTGTCGCCCCTACTTCGGTCAGAAGTTTGCTGCAGGTTGCAGGTGACATACTTCCAGGATATATGTCAAGCTAACTTAAGAAAATAAGAGAATTCGAGTGACAGCAATTCACTAAGAATTCAGGTAAATATTTGATGTGTAGAGCAAATGAATATCAGAACAGCTTTATTTATAGGCTCTAGTGTTGGAACTAATTAAATGACAGAGTTAACTGACATGAATAGTAGGTTGGCTGTTATGTAATTCATTTAAGCATAAATGCAATTAAAACTATATGTCATTATGTATATATACAGTTGATCATAACTTGCAGATCCGTAATTGTCTGTTAAGGCATGGTCATGGGTAAAGCAGTATTAGGGTAATCTAAATATTATCTGATTGTATTGTGTGGTTTGCAAACTGGTTTAAATGGGCCGAGCTTTCGTGTCTGTTGGCTTAGGTTGGTGCTCTTTTCGTGTTAAAATGTGGTTGATAAACTAAATCTCGAATTCCTAATTGTTGGGTTGTTTATCGATTAGGGAGTAAATAGTGATCTCATCCTATTTGTCGAAAAACTTTGAAAGGGCAAGGTTGCTAGAGCTTCTCGGCGCTATAGCCAACCTGCCATTAAATCGAAAGTTTATTTTTTGCATTAATGATCGAAATAAAAGCATAAACCGAGAAATATCCCTTGCTTAGAATATCAACTTAAGTGTTTTAAAACCTCAACTTTCAATTCAAGTATTTGTTGTTTAAAATTAATCTTAAATTTTAGTTTCCTTAGTTTAATCTTATCAACAAATGCCCCCTTTTATTCATTCGTAATGCCTGGTTACAAAAAGATTTAAATTGAGCAAGTCCTTGTGGGATCGATCTTATTACTACTTCATACAATTTATTTGTGTTTAGTCGAGTAGGACTTTATTTTGGTAGATTTGGCAACCATCAAATTTTGGCGCCATTGACGGGGACTTAGTTTAGTTTATTTTATTTCTTTTTGACCAGGTCTAATCATTCGAACAAACTCGTCCCATTAGATAAGGAAATCGAGAAAACAACAGAAAGCATAGAAAAGAGGCCAGAATTCAAAAACGAAAGTAAAAAGCTTCTAATAAAAAAGCCTCTACATCTACAAGCATTGAAGAAGATCAAATTTTCAACTTATCTGATCTATTTGCTGAATTGAAGTTAAGTGTTTAAGCCATGACCATAGCTTAAACATGGCCGAAATAATAACATTGAGAGAATTGGCTGCTCCACTTGTTGAACAACAGCCCCCGTGTATCACCTTTCCAACTTTAACAATAGATTTTGAGCTAAAATCAGGATTGATTCATCTACTTTCGGTATTTCGAGGGAAGGAGAATGAAGATCCAAATCTTCATCTAAAGGAGTTTCATGTGGTTTGCTCAAGCATGAAACCACATGGAGTTACCGAAGCGCAAATCAAACTGAGGGCTTTCCCATTCTCTTTGGGTGATGCAGCAAAAGATTGGTTGTTCTATTTGCCACTAGGATCGATTACTACATGGGATGAGATGGTGACCGCCTTCATGCAAAAGTTCTTCCCAGCATCTCGAGTTGCTTCCACATGAAGGGAGATCGTTTCTATAAAGCCATATGAAACAGAAAACCTACATAAATATTGGGAGAGATACAAAAAGTTATTAGCTCACTGCCCTCAACACGGACATTCGGCACAAGCCTTCATAGAAATATTGAATTTAGGCTCCCAATATTTTGAAACAAAACTCCTGACGATGCACAAAAGTTGATATCTACCATAGCTGCCAATTCACAATAATTCGGTCCACAACGTGGTGCCCCGAGGAGAGTCAACGAAATGAGCACGTCTAGCATTGAGGATTAGCTATGTAGGCTGACAACGTTGGTTCAAAATCTTACTGTAGCAACCACACAATCGACAAATTGTATGGAATTTGTGGAAATCCAGCCCACCCGATGGATATGTGCCCACCTCTTCAAGAAGACACGAAGTGCCATGGGAGGCGGATTTCAACAACAAAAGAAATATGATCCATTTTCAAACACATACAATCCAGCATAGAGAGATCATCCTAATTTCAGGTACGGGCCGAGAAATCAATTTTACCAAAGTCATCAAAATTTTCAACCTCGACCTCCACAAAATCAACCCTCAACCTCTAACTTATGTATGTCTCTTAAAGATATGTTTAAAACTTTTATGGCTAACAGACAACAATTTCAGCAAGAGACACGAAATGAGTTTCAAAAGCTAAGGCAAGAAACTCAAGTCAATGCCTAACAGTACACAACTTTGAGCAACCAAATGGGACAATTGGCTTCTTCTATGAGTAAACTAGAGAACAAAGGGAAATTACCCTCTCAAACTATTGATCCAAGGCAGAATGCCAATGCTAGTACTATAATATTGAGAAGCGGGAAAGAATTGGCACTGCCTGTACGAAAAAGTCTAAGCCATGACCACAGCTTAGAAGACACACACAGAGAGCTGGCAATGAAATAGAAGGTAGAGATTTAAGCTATGACCATGTCTTAGAACGGGAAAAAGAATCAGAACCTGTTGTCCAGCCTAAACCTTTGGCCATTCCACCTCCATTCCCATAGAGATTTGCTCAGTCCAAAAAGACAAGGAAGAAAAAGAAATCCTGGAGACATTTCGCAAAGTAGAGGTGAATATTCCACTTTTAGAGTTCTCAATCATATAGTGAATGTTATTGAATTGCCTATTTCGCACACTAAATTACTTATTTTTATTTAGCAAGCACCAAAGCTAGACCTTAAGCCATTGTCATCCCATCTGAAGTATGCTTACTTAGGTGAAAAGGAAACACTCCCAGTGATCATATCAAACATGCTTAGAACTCTAGAAGAGGAGAAATTGATTTGTGTTCTTCGAGAATTCAAAGAGGCTTTAGGGTGGACTGTAGCGCCCCTTTCCGTAGGGGGAGAAAGGACACCACATCCGCACCGAGACGAACTCCCAAACGTGGTAGATGTACCCCATTTAAAAATTCATCCCGGCGAACGGCAATCAATCAATCAAATACCAGCAACAGCATTACGACACCCCAACAACAACAGCAATAAAAGAATAATAGAGTTGCGGAAGCTAAATTAAATTATACAATTAGCCATATAAGCCATTCATGGCAACATAATTCGTACATCATTCTCAATAATCATTTAATAAATGCCATCCATGGCTCGTCTAATCTATCCCACATCAGGGGCACATAAGTACGGGAAATAAAACATAATACGAAAAACATAAATTAAATCAATTCATAATTAAGGGCACGACTGTTGTTGGGACACTGACAAGACAAGACATACGAGCCAACCTAGACCTGCTGCTGCCGACTGACAAGATAGGTGACAACGCCACCTGTCGACCTGAAGTAAGAATCAAAATAGTGGGGGTGAGTATAAAAGATACTCAGTGATGGTAAAGAGGGAACAAGTACGAGCCACGTTTCCGGGTTTGGATTATATATATATAAGAAATTACATTTGCATAATTGGAGAAAATCCGGATCGTGCTTCGACTTGCATACACGACAATAATTAACAGTAAGTTAATGAATTTAAAGCGATAATTACAAACAATTAATATCCCAGCGAGTATGGGTCTGTTCCTCCTTATAACCCCTTCAATTACAATAAACTCCATCACCGGTGTCCGACCCCGAGGCGCTACCCCGGGCGACTGTTGAATTTTAAGAAAACGTGCAACGAATGTTACGCCCACCATCACTCCCAACCGTGGCTATCAACTCCTGACGGGCCACGATTGACGCTTAGTTTTGGGAAAAGCACCTCGGATTACACCCTGGACGCTCGTCCCCAGATGCAACCTCCGGATACCATCCCGGGCCCATTTAAATAACAATACATTATCTTTTGCTCGCGTTTGAAGAACATTATAAGTTAAGGCCAAAAGGGCATTTAGGCAAGTGTGTATGACGACAAAGGGGGTGACTACAAGTTTCATACGTGTTAACGACTTCCCTCATAGACCCAACCGAGGTCAAAACGTCATGCTTAAAAGAAAGAGCTTTACTTGCCTTATGAAAACAAAATGATTTAGAGATACTTATAGATACAATTTAATATCAAAACATTTATTATAAAATCATAAAAATATAGGTTAAATATTTAATATATATACGAGAAGGGAAAACAAAGCAAGATGAGCACATAAGGGTAGTTCGCAATAATTTAAAAGAAATTCTTACTCCGTTTGAAAGCATTTTAATACCCTCACCTGTAGTTCGACAAACGAGAAAAGCAAGCAAGCAACGGACAAGTACTCCACGGGGAGTAAAGCCTGCAATCTAAGACACGACATAACCAGGTAAGACTCTTGACAAGACGCACGGCGTACGATAAGTAATTAAAACACGTAAAAGCATATAGACACGACTTCCATTGAAGTACTCACAATTGCATTTAAAACAATTAAACGAGATATAAGGATTAAAAGATGTAAACATGCTTCGAACACAATTTAGATTTCACATTCATGCTCGTGACATAATAAGGAAGCATTCATACAAGTTTTGGATCATATAGACGATGTATGGAAAAATAGCTAAAAAGCCCTAAACAAGATTGGCACTATTCAATGCCCGAACGAAGTCGGAAAAATTTCTACTTTGAATATTAAAGATATAAATGACCAAATAAAGCTATTAGTGAAGACGGAATTCAAAAACGAGATCAAACGAGCATTTTAGGTTTTTAGGGATGAAACTTACAGAGAGCAGGAGCTGGAAAAATGGTTGAAAATCGGCTAAGGGGTACACACGGGGTGTTGCACGGCCTGTTGCAAGGCCGTGCGTGCAAGAAACGGAGGTGCACGGCCGTGCGCAAGGCCGTGCGTGCAAGGAAAGTTTACACGGGGTCCTGCACGGCCTGATGCAAGGTCGTGCTGTTCACACGGGGTCGCGTCACACCGTGTGGCGAGACCGTGTGTTCTAAAATGAGCAGATCGCGAGAAACAAACGCAGAAGCAATAAATCTAACACCAAAATTCATCCTACACAATTTATACTCGGCCAATCATGCTCAAATTCATATATATTACTCTCCTAAACATGATTAACAATTAGAAACGAAAATCAAACGAATCCATCAACTATAACCGATAAACCAATAAAAACCTAACTTAATAGAATTCTATAAAAATTGATATTCGTCGGATGAATCGAAAAGAGGTTAGAAGGTTACCGATTGGTTATGGAATGGGGTCGCGTAGCCGAAGACGGGAATCCATTCGGGCGAGAATCGGGTTCGGCACGAAAATCTTCTCTCTTCCTCCTTCCTTCTTCCTTTCTTCCTTCTTATGAAATGAGAGAATGTGAGAGAGAGATGATAGATATTTAGGAAAATATCTCAAGGGGTAAAATGGTCATTTTGGCTTTTAAGGGCGTTTATGTAATTTTAGCAATTGTGGTTATTTAAAGATAGGTTAAATCAATCTTTTCCGTAAGATTAATTAATTCAATTGGATAGATCGAGAAATTAGACAAGAAAGAATTCGCGTAATAAATATAAATATAATTAAAATATTCGGGTCGTTACATGGACAATAGCAGACATTAAGGGTTTGAGTCCTTCTACTTGTACACATAATATCTTATTAGAAGATGCTACAAAACAAGTAGGGAAGCATAAAGACGGTTGAACCCCCCGATGATGGAAGTTGTAAAGAAGGAAATTCTGAAACTCCTCGATGCAGACACTATCTATCCAATCTCGGATAGAAAATGGGTCAGCACGGTGCAAGTTGTACCAAAGAAAACAGGTATAACCGCGATTGAAAACAACATTGGCAAGCTAGTACCTAGTCGAGTCCAAAATGGTTGGAGGGTGTGCATGGATTACAGAAAATTGAATGCTGCAACAAAGAAATATCACTACCCTCTTCCGTTAATCGACCAAATACTTGAAAGACTTGTAGGTAAAACTCATTATTGTTGTTTAGATGGCTATTCTGGTTTTTATTTGGTTTCCGTAGCACCCGAAGACAAAGAGAAAACAGCATTTACTTGTCCATTTGGTACTTATGCATTCCGACACATGCCTTTCACTCCAACAGCTTTCCAACGGTGTATGGTTAGTATTTTTCAGAATATGTAAAACAAATCATCAAAGTTTTTATGGATGACTTTACAGTCTACGGTAATTCATTCAATGCATGTCTATATAATTTAAGCAAAGTTTTAGAAAGATGTTTGGAAAGTAACCTTGTATTAAGTTATGAAAAATGCCATTTTATGGTCGATTATGGTTTAATTTTAGGGCATATCGTATCCATAAAAGGCATAGAGGTTGATAAAGAAAAAATTGATGTTATTAAATTGTTGCCTTACCCCATATGTGTGCGGGAGATTCATTCTTTTCTTGGACATGCAGGCTTTTATAGGCGCTTTATCAAGGATTTTTTGAAGATAGCCCAACCGTTGTGTCGTTTCTTGCAAAAAGAAATGGAGTTCGAATTTGATGATGCTTGTAAGAAAGCATTTGCTGTATTGAAGGAGAGTTTAACATTTGTACCAATAATTCAGCCCCCGGACTGGAATCAGTCATTTGAATTAATGTGTGATGCAAGTGACTTTGCAATAGGGGCTGTGCTTTGGCAAAAGTTCACATGTTATCAATTATGCTTCTAGGATGTTCGACGGGGCTTAAATCAATTACAAAACTACTGAAAAAGAACTTTTAGCTATTGTGTTTGCATTAGATAAATTCATATCATATTTATTAGGAACTAAAGTTATTGTTTATTCTGATCATACAGCCCTTATATACTTGTTCAAGAAAAAGGACGCAAAGCTAAGGTTGATAAGGTGGATTCTACTAGTGCAAGAGTTTGACATTGAGATACGGGATAAGAAAGTGATAGAAAACTTAGTTGCCGATCATCTCAGCCGGATTCCAGTAGAGAAAGAATTATTACCTATAAGAGATGAATTCCCTAATGAGCATTTATTCTCCGTCCAGATTAGTAAGGCATGGTCATGCCTTACACAGGTACCCTGGTGTGCAGATTTGGTAAATTACTTAGTGTCCAATTCTTTTCCTGATAATTTGTCTAGTTCAGAACAAGATAAAATAAAAAAGGATGCTAAGCATTATGTATGGGATGATCCTTATTTGTGGAAAATTTATTCGGATCAAATAATAAGAAGATGTGTTCTTAACAAAGAAATTACTTCAATTGTAAAATTATGTCATTCATATGCATGTGGTGGCCACTTTGGCCCTAAAAGAACAGCTATAATAGTTTTGGAATGTGGTTTATTCTGACCGGTGGCCATCGTGATTGTTATATGTTTTGCAAAACTTGTGAAAATTTTATTGTTTTAAGTGATTAATGTTTTTTATTGATCCTTGTTTAATCACTTTGTTGTTTAATCTGATGCAGAAAAGAGGAAAAAAATAGCAGCAGAATCAAAGACAAATAAAGTTGAGGTGGGGGAACTGGTTAAGACATGACCATAGGTTGTGGTCATGACAGCGAAAAAATGAGGGTTAACAGAGCTACTTGAAGTTTCATGAGAAAAGAGTATATAGCCTAAGGCATGACCATGGATTATGGTCATGCAAAAGAAAAGAAAAGGAACAAACTGAAAGAAATAAAAAAATAAATTCTGAAGTGGAGTGCCTAGCAGGATTCAAAACTATGACATAATGGAGTGCAGAATAGAGTTAAACCAAATTGGCTTCATTATTCTTTCGGAATGATTGTCAAGTGAAATTTATTTATTTACTTCAGCCGAGATAAAAATAAATTAAAAAAAAAAAGAAATGAAAAATCCCCAAATTACATTTACCCTAACCCAATTTCACTATCTTCATTACAAAATTACCAGCTGCGATTTTCACTCTACGCAAATTACCCTAACCCTAGCCACCATCTCCAACACCCTCCATCAGCCGCTGCACAACCCGACTCCCATCGCACAACCTCCCCAACTACTCCACCTCAACCCTCGCACCACCACCAAACCACTTAACCCACTCACAGCCACTCCACAACATCACGTCAACCAACACCCGCCACCTTCAATCGCTCAACCACCACTCTTCGCGACCACTGTCTTTGTGCTCCGCCATGGCACGCACCAAAACAATATGAAAGGATGGTCGAGCACCGCCATCTTCCAACGATTCGTCTTCCACCGATGATTTCGCCACTCCAATTGCTTTGACAAAAACTCCAGCCTCCGTGACACCTACACCAGCACCGACCACCTCCCTCTGTCACAAAGAAAACTCAAAAGAGAAAGAACAAACAAACTATTAAACGAAAAAAGCGAGCAGCCCGCAACTACTGTTCAGAAAGCCAAGAGAGTTCCCTCACAACAATCAACACCAGTCGCCGCCTCTCTATCACTGCCAGTCGTCGACCCACCAGTTGGAACAACCAATTCTGCCAAAAAGATAAATAAGACGCCTAGTGAAGACGGCAAATTTGCCTTTGCCAGTAACAACCTCGCCGTCACCGGTAGTGCCGAACATTGAAGTCGAACGTACCACGCTTGAGGCACTAGCCACTACCGCCGCCACGACTTCTCCTCCAACACGAAATCTAAAGAATAGGGAATTAATAGAGGCACACCGAACCATGAAAGATAAGAAAAAAAAATACACCCAGTTTGGTGATCATCTCGACTGCACACCCCAAAAATCGAATACAATACAATGCTAAATCGGGAAATACGCTCAAAAAAGTGCCAAGATAGAATTAAAGAACCTCAGGTGGATATTACGGAACCTCAGGAAACCAATGGCAATAGAAATTCTGACCCTGAAATTCTAGGCAGCCCGGTGCTGCCACCAGAAGTTGATGAAGAGAACGACCCGCCTTTTGCACCAGTTAAACGCAAATGAGGATTCATTCCGAACACCCAAAATAATGTTGCTCCCCGATTCTGCAATCTTGGCGGTCCTCTAAACTTTTCAGATTTCTCAGAGGCACAAAAACATAATGAATCCCTCCGACGCAATATAGCCTCCGATAAACAGTTCCATTTACCTACTTTGCACAAATATGGTATTCATGATTCAGTCCTAGGAGTAGTTGATAATATTGGTTGGAGAACTTTTTTCACAATTACTCATCTTATTTTCTATGAATTAGTCCAGGAATTTTATGCTTCATTTTCGTTTGATAAACATAGGTCACATGATATTGATGCCCTTGGAGTTATTAAGTTTCATTTAATGGGTAAATAATATGCTTATTCTATAACTGAATTCAATGTAGCGATAAACTTCATTAAAAAAACTTATGTAAACAATGATTTTTATTGTGCAAGTTTGTGTGATTTTCCAAGTTTTTTTATGTCAATGATGCATTTAAACGTCTCAAGTGAATTTGGATAGCTTCACAGTTCCATGACACATCAACTTGCAACAGATCATTAAAATTAGGCCAAGTTATCACCCATTTTGCAATTTATAATCGTATTATTAAATCTGATAACAATGGCCTGCATATATATGGAACACTTGGCCCTCTTGATGAAGCCTCACTTCACCAGATGAACGTATTAAAAAAGAATGATGAAGGACAGTTGGTTCTTGCTTTTACAGGTGCAGGTGATAAAAAAACGAGCCCGATTGCGACCGCTGCCAAATCTGCTAACCTAGCCATGGTCATAGATGCCCTCGAACGGATAGAAGTACGACAAGCACAAATAGAACAGTAGCTCACTTGCCTCCTCAAAGCAGTTGGAGTGGCGAAATCATTGGTGGAAGACGAATCGTTGGAAGATGGCGGTGCTCGACCATCCTTTCATATTATTTTGGTGCATGCCATGGCGGAGCACAAAGACAGTAGTGGCGAATAGTGGTGGTTGTGCGATTGAAGGTGACGGGTGTTGGTTGACGTGATGTTGTGGAGTGGCTGTGAGTAGGTTAAGTGGTTTGGTGGTGGTGCGAGGGTTGAGGTGGAGTAGTTGGGGAGGTTGTGCGACGGGAGTCGGGTTGTGTAGCGGCTAATGGATGGTGTTGGAGATGGTGGCTAAGGTTAGGGTAATTTAGGTAGAGTGAAAATCGCAGCTAGTAATTTTGTGTAGAAGATGGTGAAATTGGGTTAGGGTAAGTGTAATTTGAGGATTTTTCCTTTCTTCTTTTTTTTTTATTTATTTTTATCTCGGTAGAAGTAAATAAATAGATTCCACTTGAAAATCCTTCCCAAATAACAATGAATCCAGTTTAGTTTAACTCTCTTCTGCACTCCATTAGGTCATAGTTTCAAATCCTACAAGGCACTCCACTTCAAAATTTATTTTTTTATTTCTTTCAGCTTGTTCCTTTTCTTTTCTTTTGCATGACCATATTCCATGGTCATGCCTTATGCTATATACTCTTTTCTCGTGAAACTTCTAGTAGCTCTATTAACCCTCATTTTTTCGCTGTCATAACCACAACCCATGGTCATGTCTTAACCAGTTCCTCCACCTCAACTTTATTTGTCTTTGATTATGTTGCTATTTTTTTCCTCTTTTCTGCATCAGATTAAACAACAAAGTGATTAAATCAAGGATCAAACAAAAAACATTAATCACTTAAACAATAAAATTTTCACAAGTTTTGCAAAACATATAACAATCATGGTAAGCCACATTCCAAAACTTTTCTAGCTGTTCTTTTTTGGCCAAAGTGGCCACCACATGCATATGAATGACAGAATTTTACAATTGAAGTAATTTCTTCGTTGGGAACACATCTCGTTATTATTTGATCCGAACAAAATTTCCACAAAGTAGGATCATGCCATACATAATACTTAGCATCCTTCTTTATTTTATCTCGTTCTGACCCAGACAAATTATCAGGAAAAGAATTAGACACTAAGTAATTTACCAAATCTGCATATCAGGGTACCCTTACAAATTTGGACAGAGAATAAATGCTCATCAGCGAATTAATCTCTGATAGGTAATGCTTCTTTCTCTATTGGAATTCGGTTGAGATGATCAGCAACTAAGTTTTATGTCCCTTTCTTATCCCGTATGTCAATGACAAACTCTTGCATTAGTAGAATTCACCTTATCAACCTCGGTTCTCGTCCTTTGTCTTCAATAAGAATCTAAGGGCGCCATGATCAGAATAAACAACAACTTTAGTTCCCAATAAATATGATCTGAATTTATCTTATGCAAACACAATAGCTAAAAGTTCTTTTTCAGTAGTTGTGTAATTGATTTGATCCCCGTCTAACATCCTAGAAGTATAATAGATAACATGTGGACTTTTGTCGATCTTTTGCCCAAGCACAGCCACGATTGCAAAGTCACTTGCATCATACATTAATTCAAATGGCTTATTCCAGTTCGGGGGCTGAATTATTGGCGCAAATGTTAAATTCTCCTTCAATACAACAAATGCTTTCTTACAAGCATCATCAAATTCGAACTCCACTTCTTTTTGCAACAAACGACACAACAATTGGGCAATCTTCGAAAAATCCTTGATAAAGCGCTTATAAAAGCCTGTATGTCCAAGAAAAGAACGAATCTCCCGCACGCATGTGGGGTAAGGCAAAGATTTAATAACATCAATTTTTTCTTCATCAACCTTTATGCCTTTTATGAATATAATATGCCCCAAAATTAAACCATGATCCACCATAAAATAGCCTTTTTTGTAATTTAATACGAGGTTAGTTCCGAAACATCTTACCAAAACTTTGCTTAAATTATATAGACATGCATCGAATGAATTACTGTAGACCGTAAAGTCATCTATGAAAACTTCAATCATTTGTTCTACATATTCTGAAAAAAATACTAACCATACACCGTTGGAAAGTTGTTGTAGCATTGCATAAATGGAAAGGTACGCGTCAGAATGCATAAGTACCAAATGGACAATTAAATGTTATTTTCTCTTGGTTTTCGGGTGCTATGAGAACCTGATAAAAACCAGAATAGCCGTCTAAACATCAATAATGAGTTTTGCCTGCAAGTCTTTCAAGCATTTGGTCGATGAACGGAAGAGGGTAGTGATCTTTCTTTGTTGTAGAGTTCAATTTTCTGTAATACATGCACACCCTCCAACCATTTTGGACTTGAGTAGGTACTAGCTCGCCAATGCCGTTTTCAATCATGGTTATACCTGTTTTCTTTGGCATAACTGGCACCGGGCTGACCGATTTACTATCCGGGACTAGATAGACAATGTCTGTATCGAGGAGTTTCAGAATTTACTTCTTTACAACTTCCATCATCGGGGGGTTCAACCATCTTTGTGCTTCCCTACTTATTTTGCAGTCATTTTCCAATAAGATCTTATGTGTACAAGTAGAAGGACTCAAACCATTAATGTCTACTATTGTCCACCCTAAAGCATATTTGAATTTTCGAAGAATACGAATCAATTTCTCCTCTTCTAGAGCTATAAGCGTGTTTGATATGATCACTAGGAGTGTTTCCTTTTCACCTAAGTAAACATACTTCAGATGGGATGGCAATGGCTTAAGCTCCAACTTTGGTGCCTACTCAATAGAATGAAGTAATTTAGTGCGCGAAATAGGCAATTCAATAACATTCACTTTATGATTGAGAACACCAAGCTTCTTGTTTCCCTTGATACTTTCATCCCTTTACATGAGTAGTGGAGGTTTATTATAAAAATTTATTCTTTAGTTCATACTCTATCAATGAGAAATTGTGGGGCTGAAATGGTTGAGAAAGTATTTGTTGTTATTTGTAGATCAAAGTTTTGCTTGAGGAAAAGCAAAGTCCAAGTGTGGGGGGATTTGTTAGCATGTATTTTCAACACGTTTTCATGTTTTTTATCTTCCCATTTTTGGTTAATCTTCAATTAAAACTAGACTAATCAGTGTGTTTTAATTTGTGAAGCAATTAACACAAAAAAAGATGAAAACAAGCAGAAAAATGCAAGGTTTGCTTAGACATGACCTTAAGCCATGACCATGGCTTAAGATGCGGATTAGAATCTAAAGTGCAAACTCAAGAGCTGCTTGCTTGCAGCAATTGTTGACCAACTTTGACAGATCAGGACCTTGCTAGAATCCTTCACCATGAAGCTTTCTATTTTTTATTTGTTCTTTTTACTTTTTCTCTCTTATGTATTAAACTAACGGGAAAATTTTTCTTTACCTCCTGACCTTTGCGATTTTTTGCAGATTGTATCCTGACCTTTTTTTTTCAACAAGTTGCCTCCTCACCTTTCACAATATTTACAAATTACCTCCTAAAATATAATTCCGGCGGAATATTCTGTCCAGATGCCAACACGTACGCCACACATGAGTTTCTTAAGGGTAGAAACGTCATTTAAACTTCGATCAGGCCCATTGCACTTGCCTGAACCGACCCAAACATTTTAATCTAATTAATTATCAGTCTAATGTTCTCTCTCCCAAATTAATTAAAAAAAATAAGGTTTCTCTCATTCACATCGTCAAGCGATTTCTTCAACTTTCGCAATTTATTTTTTGTTATCCTGCAATCCGACCATGGCGTGAATGGTCAGAAGTATGAGCAAACAAAAAATACGATCTAGACGCAACACTCCAAATTATGGTAATTTTTTCACTTATTCATTGTATGGTTTATGGTTACCGTGGAAAATTAATTTTTGGGAAAAAATGTTGAATGATGATATAATAAGATGGAGGGAGAGGTCCAACGGAAACTAGCTAGATCAGTAGCAGCTAGGTCGTCATCAGTTTATTGCATTTAAATTTCTTTAGTTTAGTAATTACATCAAACCCCCCCTTTTAAATTCTGCATTACTTGGTTAATAAAGAGATTTAAATCCTTCCGGTCTCTGTGGGATCGACCCTTTACTACCATACACAATTTATTGTGTTTGATAGTTTAGGACTTATTTTTAGTAGTTTCGACACCCATCAATAGACGAGAGAAAGAGAAAGTGGGGATTTTTTTTTCAAGAACCAGTTTGAGATAGGGAAAAGAAAGCAATAAGTTATATATATATATATATATATATATATATATATATCATCATTTAGACACTAATTGCAAAAATTAAAAAGCTGGACACCAAAGTATGACGAAAGGTTGGAGTGCATGGTATAAATTAACCCTAATAAAAATAAATGAACAAGCATGCATATAACAATGTCTGCCCAAGCAAAAACACAGACATAAACAAAGACTTGTGAAACTTAACCATCTACACAAAATGGTACACATATTAGCTTTTCCCTTTAACAACAGTTATCTTCTCTAAGCATCAACAACATTCTCAATTAATAATCTAACAGTTATTACTATATCCGTCCGTCTACTTAAACATATTGTTCAACATCTGAATGTGTGCTGGACCCAATACCCTAATAGAGTTCAAAAAAATCTGCCATCATCAGATCAGATCATCTGTAGATGAAGATCAGCAGCCTGCTGAGCCAGTTCAACAACCATCGCCTCGTCGAAGAATTTATTAATGCTCACATCTTCGGACATTCCCTGACAAAATCAATAAAACAGATACATTAAGTTAATATAAATTAGCTCGTCATCATTTCACTTTATAACATCATCATATCATGATCTAGAGAAGGAAAAAGTCCCCAGGGATGAAAACATTTCACACAACCAGATATTGAATCAAATATCATAAAATGAGATGCAAAATTCAAGAAATAGAAACATACCTTACGACGCCTGGTCTTGACCATAAATTCACGAGCCAAATGTTGGATTGGAGCTGGTTCCAATGGGCGTAGAACTATACTTTTATCAAGGGGATCTCCAGGAACAATTGCCCAATGATCAAACACTGATAAGCAAAATGCCTGTCCCTGAGTATGATACCTCAGGTCTGTCTCAAATCCAAATGACTCTATCACTGGTAAAAATGCCTGCAAGGAATTGCAGAAAGGGAAACAATGTTAATAATAATATATAAAAATCACTTAATAGTGGAAGAAAGAGGATGCAAACCTTAACAATGTAGGCTGGGGTCCCTGGTTGAGGAACATCGGCAGTGACGTGGCCACGTCTACGTGATAGCACTGTGTATATTGCAGAAACACAATCTATTGGAGTTTGTATCTGATAAGAGAAGAGTATTCACAAAATGAATTCTATACTCGCATGTTACTAGACAAGCAACCTACTATACTGGAAGAAAAAATCAAAACTGACCTCTACATAATATACAGGTTCCATGAGCCTAGGTGTTGCCATCAGGAAAGCTGAATATGCCACACGTCGACCGGTTGGAATTATCTGTCCAGTCCCACGATTTAATGGCTCAGGAGCAATTTTGGCATCAACTATTTTGAATTTTACATTTCTGATTGGCTCATCACAGAGGGGTCCTTCTCGAGCCCCCCATTGAAACCTGATCAGAACAACAGATTAGAAGGCAGACCAGAGAACAAGAATGAAAGAAAAAGCTGGATCATTCAAGAAAATGAACATCATACCCCTGAACAATAGAATCTTTGACCGCATTCAGCAAGCTCTTGTCAACTTCACTCGACAGTGTATCATCTAATAAAATATTAGGACCCTAATAATATTATAGACAAACAACATCATTAAGAGAAGCGACTCAATTAAATACTTTAAAGGGCATGAAAGAAAATATAACCACAAAATATGCATGTAGTTTTAACTCACCTGCTTGTCAGGCCCAAATGCCCAAATGGACCGAGCAGCAAGCAGATCCCAGTCATATTTTGTCTGGAAAAAGTCACCAAGCTTCTTCCTCGGCCAGTCAATGCTTACAACACCATTCTCAATATCTTCAGCAAGACCTCTCTCCAGAGGCTCTGCAATCTACAAATTGAGATGTAAGGATCATTAAATATAACACTAAATTCATACTCTTTACGATAGATATATTGATTGCTTACCATGGTAATTTTGTTTTTCTTGTTTGGAGTTTCAGCAAAACATTTCATTGAAGATGATTCCACAACTGTTTCACAGAAAGAGACGACAGGATCCGCTACCTATTCCACCACATTAAGAGGGAGGACACACACAAAAAATTAACATTGAGAAACATTAACTTGTGAATATGGATAGTGTAAATAATAATGGAGAAAGAAAAGCTACCTTGACTTCCACTTCTGAGTAAAGCTCTCTTAGATCCTTCATTATAGAATCCAGATACAATTCCCCAGTACCCAGAATAGTATGCTCCCCAGATTCTTCCACCTTTGTAATAGCCAATGGATAGCTCTTGCTGATTTTCCTAAGACCCTCCACCATTTTTGGCAGCTCACTGGGATTCAGAGGCTCCGTAGCTGTTTTCACAACAGGAAGAGTATTGAACTGGAGGGGCCTGAATATGTAGACATCCTCCTCATCATATTCCGAGTTGCAAAGTGTGGCAGTCTTCATAATAGAAGCATCCACACCTTCAATAAGAACCCAAGAGCCAGGTGGCGCCTTGCTAATGGGTATCCTATAACGAGCTTGATAGACCCATAGTTTTGTCACTTCCTTCACAGTCATGTCCTCCTCATCATCCGGTGAATACCCTTCTCCTAATACACGCACGCTCTGACCTGTCATGATTTCCCCACTATAGACCCTACCAAAGGCATCAAACACACTGCAATCAGATTTTGGATACAGTTTTGTTATGTTAACCATAACGGGACCCGAAGCATCACAATCCTCCATGGATTTGTAAATTCTGGAGTCTTTTGGCCCTGTGTAGATGTGCTCGACTTTTCGAGGCGCCGCATCCTTAGCGGATGGAACGTGACGAACCAACATATCTGTAAAACCTGTGGCGCTACCAAAAACTTGGCTACATGCCTTTCTTAAGAGAGGCCTAACATTCAATCGATAATCCGCATTGGTCAGTTTCGCATCAAGTTCAGCAAGTGTAGCTTCCACGCTCTTCTTGTGTTCACCAATCACTTGGCTGTATAATTTATAAAGAGGTTCGAGAATAAACTGCACAAAGGCTCGTTCTGCTCCACCGGCAGGTTGCTTTTTCTTGAAAGTTCTGGTATCGGGATCGAAGTAAAAATCACCCCAAAGGCGAGCAGCAAACTTATTAGCATCAAAAGGAATACCATGGAGCTTAACATATAGCTTAGCAAAAGACTGCAACGTGAACGACCATCCTGCACTACCACTTGCAAAACAAACATTTCCAATAGCAGGATCAATAACTTGAACATGTCCAGCAGTTGATGATGCAGCACTTATGTGGTTGTTGATAACTTCAATTGTGTGCCTTAGCTTGTGGTAGGCATCCTTTGGTGGCAACTTGAGCTCAGTAATCAATCTGTCAACCTGATTTCATAATTTAAAAATAAAGATAACTGCATATTAGAGAAGATCAATGGATTTAAGAAGCAGACCACCGGATTCAAGACTCACCTTGTTAATAACAACTACTATGGGGATGCGCTCCTGGATTGCATGGCGTATTGCCCTCTCGGTGTTCACCTGTTGGCAAACCAAATATTAAACTCAATACATAGATGAGGACTTACAAGCAGATGCTGTTCAAGATGTAAACATCTAAATGCATCTAAAAATGCATAACAAGTCTATAGCATTATCGTGGATGCAAGCACTAATAAATTATGCATGGAAGTGAGCAAGACTGATAAACAGTGAAGTCGGAAAAACGTCAAGAGAAAAATAAACCAAGCAAGTGATACCAAGAATTAGTTGAAAAATGTAACAGGAAAGATAAACGTAGCGAGTGATGATGCAGTTCCCTATCAATGGTAGAAAGAATGATGCCAGAAATCTATAATTTCAGTTCTGTAGTAAAACACACTTACAAGATGAAATGCTCCAGAAAATATATTATCGCCTTTGTCAATGATGCAATAGTTGAGGAGAAAGAGTTTTGGTTGGATAGGGAGGCACTAGACCAGATATTCTAGTTGTAAACTAGGCATCACTAAACTAAGTAAAAGATAGCAGTAAGTTATATATATCTATCTCATCATTATCCTAAATGTTCTAAGATGCAAAATCCTACACGTAAAAATCAAGTTGAAAGTTGGCAAAATAAAAGACAAAGAAAAATGTAGTTACCATCACTCCTTCTGCAGCATCTACAACTAGTACAGCACCATCGGCAAGCCTCAGCGCAGCAGTCATTTCATCAGAAAAGTTAACATGACCAGGTGTATCCATAATGTTGCAAAGGTAAGATTTTGAGTTGCTATCCTCGAGCCTAAGTGACATAGGAACTGCTTTGATGGATATCCTTCTCTCCTGCTCATCTATTCTGGTATCAGTATACCTCATATGTTTCTCACTGTTGTAATCAAAGGTTGATATTTTTTGAGTCTGCTCAACCAACATGTCCATGAACGTTGTCTTCCCGCACTGCAAGTGCCCAATTAATGCAACATTACGGACCAATGCAGGGTTTGACATAAGACCCAAGAGGAACTGTGTCTCTACATGTGTGGATGAATCCTTCACATCCAACTCAAACTTAAGATTCTTCACAGGCTTGATGATAGGTTGTTCAAGTGGCTGCTCGTCTTCATCCATGACTAAAGTTTCCACTTCTTCACCATAAACCTCCTCAGCAGTTGGGTAGTATTTTTTGTCCTCAGCTAGGACAATCTGGTTGTCCATATCAACATCCTCAGTAGTGGTAGTGGTCATCCACCCATTTGGTTTTCCAGGGCCATGATGATGCTCATCATCAGATGCATGTTCCTCGTCGTCAGGGACTTCCTCCTCTTCTTCTTCCCTATCACTCTCTTGATCTGACTCAATTTCAGGTCCGATATAGTTGCCAAACTCATCATACAAACTATCATCCATTGCTATATAAGCTGCAACATTTGATTCCACCATCAGCCCGTTGTTTGGTTAAAAAACACAAAGAAACCCAAATCCCCAAAACACAATTTAATTTTAAGACATTTTGATCCCAATGAATTCATTTTCTTCAAATTACATTCTGCAAGTCAAATGACTTTTCATAATAAACTCGAACACAAACTTGCAGAATAAATTAATCACTTGGAGAATATTTTACACCTTATGGCTTATGGTATTGATATTTAAAAGCTGTCAAAAATTACAATAAATTAGGAGAAGCTCATCAATTTAACAAATCTTGCACCACAGAAATAACAAAGCGAAAGTTGAATGAACATAATTACAAACTAGTAGGGGTGCACAGGAGCAGAGCTTGGCCTAAAATCACAAGCACGGTCTCGGGCTTGAAAATTCTCAAACTGGCTTGAACTCAAGCCCGAGCTCGGCTCGCCTTGCTCAATTAACTCGTGTGCTCGACTGAGCTTGAGCTCGAAAATGCAGAATGACACAAAAAAAGAAAAACAGCAAAAATTAAACTATATCAGAAGCATCAAATTTTTACACGACAGAAAAGGAAATTGAAATAGAGAACAACTCCATCTTTCAACATATTTCAACAAGAACAAAGCAAAATGAGTACCTAACCAGATATATCTCAAAATTTTGAGCTAATACAAAAGAAAAAGAAGAAAACTAACCTTGAGACTTGAGAGTGGGGGCCGGTCGGCCGGCGATAGAATTTGCGTTGCGGGAGGAGCGAGTCGGCGCTCGTGTGGGTGACTGGGTGGTGCAGGTGGTGGACACGTGGAGTCGTGAGACTGTGATAGTGGGAATGAGACTGACGCCTTACCAAGCAGCAGTCTGCAGCTGGCAACTGGAGGGGCGGCGCGGCTCTGGGTAGTAGCCGATGGGCGGTGGCGGACTGGCCACCTGCGGTGGATGGAATGATGGGTGGTGGGCGTGGCTAGGGTTTGAAACTAGTAATGATTTTGATTTGTGAATTGTGAAACTGACTTAAGGCGGGGAATAGGAATTTGTTTTAGTTTTTTATTTTTAATTTTATTTCACACATCTATATTATATAATTCAAAATCCTTGAGTAGCCTCAATGAATTCTATTCAATTCTTTATTTTCATATTTATCCAAAAAAAAAAGATTTTGTATAAATATTACTTACAAATGTAATTAAAATTAAAATATTTTTTGTATTATCATTGTCCACATATATATAGGGTTCTACTTTATCTTTATAAATAATTTAATTTAATTATATTAAAATAAAGTAAAAAAATATATAAAAATAAAATCATCAAAAGAATAATATAAAAAATATGATAATATCATTTAAATTAAAATAAATAATTTTAAAATTTTACTACAAATCAAAACTATTATTTTTATTTCCTCAAAATTAAAAACTAATTAAATAAATTATAAAAAGTCCATATATTGATAATTTAGTAAGATATAGAATAAAAGTTTCCTTTATTAAATAAACTAACACCCGTGCCTTAGCATAGGATTTTAAATAGTTAAAATTAATAATTTAATATGACCTAATTTACTTTTTTTTTTTGGTCGAAACCTAATTTACGTATTTAGGATAGGGTAAATATGTTATACAATAAATCATATTCTTGAATTTGCATGGATCCAACACTAAATGAATTATCACTTTGCATAATAAGTATTTCTATGTGCAGTAGTTATTTAGTCCACTCACAATTATATTAAGTAAATATTAGATTAGTTATGTTAAAAATAATAATTTAATATGACCTAATTTACTTTTTTTTTTTTTTGGTCGAAACCTAATTTACTTTTTTAGGATAGGCTAAATATGTTATACAATAAATCATATTCTTGAATTTGCATGGATCCAACACTAAATGAATTATCACTTTGCATAATAATTTATTTCATGTGTAGTAGTTATTTAGTCCACTCACAATTATATTAAGTAAATATTAGATTAGTTATGTTATAAATTGTTAATATATTTATAATTAATCTATTGATTATATATGAGTTAATTTACTTATTTAGATTATGTTAGATAGGTTATATAATAAATCATGAAACATGTTTATTTAAATTTATTTGGGGTCTTATGTTAAGGGTTGGGTCCAAGACTGAATACTTTATGATTATGCATAACAATCTATTATAAATATAGTAGTTATTTAGTTTACACACAATCATGGTAAGTAAACACTAGGAGCTCGTTATTTACTTAGATTATGCTAGATAGGTTACATAATAAATCACAAAACATGTTTACTTGAATTTACTTGGAACCTCGTGCGATAAGGTGGACTATAGACTAATTGACTTATTACTATAGATAATAATCTAGTAAAAAAGTAGTAGCTAATTGTATATTCATAAGAATATAAACACTAAATTAGTTAAATTATAAATTGTAAATAAATCATAACTAATCTATGGGGATAGAAGTTTAAGGAAGTAAACTAGCACTAGATTAGTTATAATATAAATTTCTAATGTATTCAAACTAATCTATTATTAGTTAGGGTTATATCTTTTTTAGTATCGTAATTATACCCCAGTACAATTTTGATACCAAGTTAATCATTATTCTCAATTTGGTTACCAAATTTATATTTTGTATCAATTTTGGTACATTCGAGCCCGAGCCATTAATTACTAATGACAGATCATTAATGTCCAAAGCTCAAATATACCAAAATTATCATAAATTATAAATTATAGGCCTACTTATGGCACTAAAACTAAGAAATAATTAACGCTTTAGGCCGGAATGTGCCAAAATTAAGAATAATAATTAATTTGATAACAAAATTATATTAAGGTATAATTACAGTATAAAAAATGAGATTATCCCAATTAAGTCTATATTCATAACTAATCTAAATGGATTGTGAGCCTACTTACAAACCTCGAGGACAAGTTCGAACTCAACTTGAACCCAAATTGCGACTAGACTTGAGTTGATCAATTCGAGCCAATTTGAGCTTTAATCAAGTTCAAAAACCGACTCCACTCATTGAGATAATGAATTATTGTATAAATATAACTATTACTATAACAAAAAGTTCAAAAAAGTTGTAACAAAAAAAAAAAAAAAAAAAGTTCAAAAAAGTTAAACAACAATATTACATTAAATTAACTAGAAAAATCATAATGATAATGTTAATATTACAATTAACATACATGTATCATTGATAAATTAAAAGCTCAATAATGGTTCTTAAATAAAATAATTGCATCTGTTTTTAAAATTCCTCACCAAAAATAATGTTGGAATAGTGATTTTTCTCATTCCAACTATCGATTTTAGCACTTTGTCATCTAAACTTTCTCTTATACAAATTGCCTCATATACTACACGAATTTTGTAATTTACCATCACAAACAAAATTTCGGTGGAATATTCTGCCGGAAAATTGAATCGTGCTATATGAAAAACATAGGTACATCTATGCATTGACAATATTAAAATGCTTGCTCAAGATTTGATGACTGTTGCTGCCATCCCAACACCTAAACCTCGTCAAACTAGTGCTGATCCAATGTGGAAGAAGCCATCCCCGGGATGGACTAAACTTAATACAACTAATTCAGCCTCGGGAGATGGATTGCTCCGGGAAGAGAACGGGACCTGGATGATTGGTTTTGCAGTTAATTTAGGAAGCTGTTCGATCACTATTGTAGAGCTCATGGGCCTCCGAACTGGCCTCGATCTTGCTTGGAAGCGAAGGATCCAATGGATTAATGTCGAGATTGATTCGGAAGTGGTATTTTAACTTATTAAGGAAGCTGACGTTACTTCTCACCCCTTACTAATATTATTCTTGATTGTCGTAAGTTCATTCGCAATCCTTAGGAGATCACTCTCGGCCATGTCTGTAAAAACTTCAATTGTTGTGCCGACAAACTTGCTAAAATATTGTAATTAGAGTATTTTTCTAGTATTGTATATAAGTTTTCTTTGTAATTTTTGCTTTATCTTTTCTTTATTCTTTAGTTGCCAGATAGGCTTATGCGCTTTTATTATTTTGGGTTGAGCTGATACGCCTTTATCTCTAGTATATATATATTCTGGTGAGACGCTCCCAACGGCTAACTTTGCCATTAATAAAATTCTCTTTTAATTTTTACTTCGTCTTCCCAATTTCTCTCTACAAACCCTAAGCGCCTCTATATGGAATCTAGAGCAGGTTCTGCTTGAACCTGTGGATGTCTCTCACTGCTTTTGAGAATCTTTCATTCTCCTACTCATAATCTTCACATGCTGAAGTTTTTGTACCCTAATTTGAGTTCTTCCTTGAATTTTCCTTACCCTAATTTTTCGCTTCTTTGTTTGTTCTTTGCCTTCCGATATTCAATCCGATGACGAACGTTAGCGACGGTAAGAAGTTGAAGACTGCCAACACTTCTGCTGTTTCCGCTGCTACTGATGATTCATTTGAGAATTATACCAGAGATCCTCCAACTACTAATCTCATAATTGAGAAATTCAACGGGAATAATTACTTATCCTGGAAACGATCTATTAAAATTGTTTTGGAAGCGAAATCTAAACTAGGATTTGTCAATGGAAGCGTCAAGACTCCAAACATTACTGAAGAAAATTACAAGATCGGGAAGCGTATTGACAGCCTTGTCAAGTGTTGGATTCCAATTCCATGGAAAAGGAGATCTCTGATAGTTTCAGCTATGCTAGTACCTTTGCTCAGATCTGGCGCGAGATGGAAATTAGATATGGTCCGTGTAATGGATCCTTATTTTACCGTCTGAAGAGGGAGATCTGCTGTGTCGCTCAAGGTACTCTGTCTCTCACCTCTTATTTCTCTAAACTGAAGACACTGTGGGACAAAATCTCCTCCCTAGATGAAATTCCTGCTTGCACCACTGGAACTGCATGTAGAATTCTCCAATACTTACTGCGATCCATGGATATAGAACAAATGTTTCGGTATCTCATTCGCCTACATGATTCGTTTGATCCTATTAGGCATTTATGATCCAACAACAACAGCAACAATCAGAGAAATGCGGAAGCGAATTCATAAACAACAATTCAATTCATAAATGCCATCCATGGCAACATAATTCATAACAACAGTTCCAAAATAAATATCCAATCAATGCCGCCCACATCAGGGGCACGTAAGTACAAAAAGTAAATCATGATAGTATATACAATAAATCAAATCAATTCAGAAAGTAAGGACTCGACTGTTGTTGGGACACTGACAAGACAATAGACAAGAGCCAACCTAGACCTGCTGCTGCCAACTGACAAGATAGGTGACACCGCCACCTGTCTATCTGAAACAAGAACCAAAATAAAAGGGGTGAGTATAAAGGATACTCAGTAAGGGGGAGTAATACAATATAGGTATTGATCACAGTTCGTCGTTTATCGTTTAAAACCAAAAGGGTGAATGTTACTCATTTTGATAAAGATACAAACCATAATATAAGTTGTAAAACTATAACACAAAGCAACATTCGGGTTCGGCTTTATTTGAAAACACAAAAGGTTGACGAACCAGATCCTTTGAAAACATTTGCACATAAGGTCAAGCCGATCAATTGAAAGAATGTTAGTTGAGTCACGAGGCCGTTACAAGTTCAAAAGACATTGCATAAATAAGTTGGAAATAATAAGTGAAAACGGCTCGTAATTCAACTAAGTAGTTTGAACAATAAAGGAGGCTTAAGTTGGGCAAGTTCGAGCCACGCTTCTGGGTTATATATATATATATATATATATATATAGGGAAATACATATGCTAAATGAAGAAAACCGGAATGTGCTTCGACTCGTAACGAAAGCCGTAAAGCAATTAGACAAGCAAGTAATGCAATAAGTCATGCATTAGTATGTCCCGGCGAGAACGGGCCCTCTCCTTATGACTCCCAACCATGAAAATCATGCAAACACGTAGTCAAGTACTCCACCACCGAAAGTCATGATCCAGTCAGAATTTTATGGAAATGCGTGCTAACAACGTCACCCTTATCAGAATTTTCTAGGAAGCGCGTAGCCTACAACGCCACCCTCACACTAACTCAAGCTAGCCAACCTCCTGGCCGACCTAAGCGAATACGGATTAGAGTATACATCGGGATTTGCCCTAGACGCTCGTCTCCAGGCTCACCTCCTGTATACTCCGGGTCCTAAGTCATGATTCAGTCCATGGCTCGCTTTTAAAAATCAATAATAGTTTGGGTGGCCAAAGGGGCCGTTCGAAAAGATGATGCAAGCAGTTATGTATGAATGGCCAAAGGGGCCTTTGAGACAAGTTGATGTAACGATCTAAGAAATACTCATAGGCGTCGTACGCTTCGGGAGCATGCTAACGGATGTCCCTAACGACCTTACTTATAAGTGTCTCAGAGATCAAATAGTTACTTTTAAAACAAATAAGTTACTTGTCTCTAGTTGAAAACATTTTAAATCATTTTTGGTAGATGCAGGTTTTGCTATCAAAACGTTTGACTAAGCAGATAAAGAAATAGTAAAGGCAGTACAACAAGTAATAAGAAAGGCGGGATAATAAGTTATTTCGAAACCTAAGTAACTATGTCCTTACCCCAGTTGAAAATAGTTTAAACCCTTACCTGTAGCTCGACAAACGAGAAAAGCAAGCAAGCAACATATATGATTCTCCCTCAAAGATCCCACCTGAAAACACGGGGTCTAGAGGATGAATGACTGACATGAACAAGAAAACAGACACTGATGCTCGGCTATCAAAATACGAACATGCTTAAAGATAATCATTCAATATTTAAACACAAAAGATCAAGTAGGGGTAAATTGGTCATTTCATATCCAAAAGCATGCAATAATTAAATAAACGAGAAACACTAAATTAATTACAAAATATCTAAACACATAAGCTTAGCAGGGTAAGATTGAAATTCAACACCAACAAGTATATTTCATTAAATCAACAAATTGAATACAACTTCACAACTTATAGCTCTCCCAAAAGCTCAAAAGCTAACAAGCGAAGATCGATCCTATCTCTAGCCTAATCGAACCGAAACCTATCCGTTCGACTACACAATCATATATCATCAACAATCAACAATATACACAAGGTATAGTACAAACGATTCATGCCAAAAAAATTCGAAAAGCTAAAAGCTAGAAGCTACAATCAAAAAGCTACCAATTAACACAATAATACAAAAAATGCGATAAAAGACAAACGGCAAGTCAGATTCGAGTAATACCAGCACCGTTAGAACCATTGTGTCGAGGGGCATGAATTGTCCGAAGATACTGTCACCGAATTCCCGCCGTAACAGTGCCAAAAATGCCGGAAACTGCCTGCCATCTCGGACCGCCGCCTGACCACCTCCGATGGTCAAACCCTTATACCAAAACGTTCCTCTCGACGAGCCCGTCACTTCCCTCAAAACCATTTCTCAATAGGATCACCTATCGAAATTTAATTTCACTTCGAAGCTCCAAAACCCTAGAATCCAAGAATCAAAATTAACGAAAATCGGCTCAACGAAATACGAAATTGACTTCGAAATCGGGTTACCCATGTCGAGAAGGTTGAAATCCATATAAAGCCCTTTGAAAATGGTGGCCGGAAAGTGGCCAACCACCACCTCACCGCCGCGCCGCCGCCGCCGCGCCACCACTGGACACACCATCACCACCACTAGCTTCGTCTGGTCAAGGGCTTCAAAGCCCAAGTAGTCCCCATTCGCATTGCCGGCCGGAACGCCGGGAACCTCCTTTGCGCCGCCGCGGTTGTTGGACGCCGTAGCGCCGCCGTGGCTGGCTTTCAGGCCGCGGCACCACCACTATCAGCTTCCTCGTGAAAAACAGGTCAAGATTCGTTCCTTGGACGCCATCGAACGTCGCCGGAAAGTCGCGACGGTGAGCTCCGATGCCGCAGATCTTTGCACCACCATTGCGCCGTCGCCGGAAAGTGGTATGGTTGAGTTCGTCTCGTCGAGACGGTCGATTCGACATATCATACGCGCAATTCCGAGAAGAAATGAGAAAATCACATTTTTGGGGGTGGAGAGAGGGTTTGCGCGACTGTGTGTGCGAGAGTGTTCTTCATTTTTCATTTTGGCCACAAATCTCTCAATAATTGCATAATATACCCTATCCTCGAAAAACGAGTAAAAGTGCAAAGTGTCGGAATTAGGCGTACTTAGTGTCAAAATGACTGAAATTAAATGCTTATCAAAGATTGAGGTTTGTTTTATTAAAATTCATGAGTTTACCAAAAGTCAATTCCGGGTTGGGCTAAAGTGTAAATAATTTTGGGCTAAAATGCAATTATACTTAAAATATGAGTTAATGAATAATATTTAGAATTTTATGAAAATATTTGGAACCTCGATAATATATGCATTATTAAAACATTGAACCCCAGTCCAATGTACACTGTTAAATTACTAAATTCGATTAAACGAGCTAAAATATAAATTTACCAAATTGACCCTAGTTAGTGACAAAACGATGCAAATTAAATTCTAATTAATGCTTTGGGTTTTAAATACCAAATTGATGATTTATGAAAATATTTAAATGCAAGAGTTGGAAACATGCAATTGTGAAAGACTTCGGGACCGTAAACGGTCCGAATCCCGATAAATGCGCTAATCTTGAACTTGGAGATTGCGGGTCGTTACACCACATGTATTCCAATTTTCGACTCTTAAATAATCCAGTCAAGCCTAGTACCAAGATACCAATTACTTTACCTGATGGATCCATACATATTGTCTCATATATTGGATATGTTTACATTTCTGATAAACTCAGTTTACATGATGTCCTTTATGTGCCTAAGTTTAAATACAACTTAATGTTAGTTAGCAAGCTACTTTCTAAGACTAACTGTGAATTTACTTTCCTTGATTCTAAATGCCTTTTACAGGACCTGAGCTCTAATACTACTATTGCTAGAGGGAGCAAACTTGGATCATTATATGTACTTGAACAAAACTATGTAAATAAGATGTCTATTTTGAATAATTGTTCCTTAACACTACTTCTAGGAATGTTTTGATTGGTGATGTTGTTAATCCACCAAGTATATCTTTAGGACGTGTTTGGTTATGCAGATGAGTTATCTACGCGTGAATCTGCGCACAATCGATTCAGCGTGATTCGGCCCAATCAGATCAAGATAACTTCATGTTTGGTTGGACTAAGGATGGGTGTTGTACGCTTTTAATTATTTGGTAATTCATTGTTTGGCTCAGATAGGAGGGTTGCTGATTAGTAGGGAAATTACCTATGTACACTTACTTTATCTTCATTGCCAGGTGTCTGAAATCAAAATCCCCAAATTCATTTTCACGCAAGGGTTTACACATGATTTGTAGCGGCGATCGTGTTTGGCCATCCATCCAAACTTCCAGCGTGATGTACCGTGTTGGCCAGATTTCACCGACGAATCAGGGCATACACATCAGAATAAGAGAGAGGTTCGAACTATCCACCTTCATCTATCTTCATCTATGGAAACGGGGAAGGAGTTTGTTGAAAATCACAGCTCAATTTTAGGTTTTCTTCTCCGTTTAATTGATAGCACAACCAAAAAACATATCGGTATTTTAGATTTAATATATGTGTAATCTGATTTATTTTGTTTTGTCCCTTTTGTAATTAAGGCCTATTGTTGTTGATGAATTGTCCAAGGTGTTAGCTGAATTGAATGAAAATCAAACCATCTTCTAATTTAGCCTCATATATAAATAGCAACTGTGACTGAGAATTAGGAAAGATACATAGTGATACAACGAAAGTTACGTCATGCAACCCCCTTTGAATTTCTTCCAGTTGTTCTGCACTTAGCTCAGGCATGGGCTCGACAGAGGGACCTCCACGGCCTAATGAGTTTGCACGCCTACTTGCCGGAGTACGAACTCGGCTGCTGGAGCCGCCCCTAGGCCACCCTCTACCTCGCCGATTGTGAGCTCCTACCACAGATGGCTCAGGCGAGGCATAAGGTGATGAGTGGTTGGAGCGAGAGCTAGCTCTTCCACCACCTCGAGCTCTTCTTCCACTTCCGGTCCTTCCCGCGGAGGTGCTCATATTGCCTAAATGTGTTGCAGAGCCTTCCTTTTTTATCAACCTAAGTTCTACAATTTATATTTGAGTTGCTTAGAGGTGTGAGTATATGAAATCCAATTTGGTGGGTATTTAAAGGAAAAGTTGCATGCTTAGTTGTTGGAAGAGAGTAATGACGGGTGTAAATTTACATAAATTGTTGATGTAATGGTTTTCTACCGCTGTCAATCACTCTCATTAATGCTTAAAAAGTGAAGGGACTTTATTTGAGTGGAAAATAAATCAATAACTTTTATTCAATGACAATATCCATGAATTAGTGGGCAATTTGGCGGTGCAAAGCAATAGTTTTGCAGAACACATTAATGGTAGTGGGTGGGTCATTAATTATTCTATTTCTCATGCATATGGATATCAAATAGAATAATCATTCCATTCTAAAAGCTAGTTCATGCAAGGAATATTTAAATTCTATAAAATCTAATTTCTATTAATGCATGCAGGCCCATTTTTGAATGAAATATGAACATGAACAATGAGCAATTACCAATACCAATCAATATTAAGGCAAATTAAGTCCATAAGAATTAGTGCATCAAATAATGACAAACAAAGCAGAAGAATAAAATTCATATCATATGATCCATTAAACACATTCCAAATACCACTGACATAATATTATATGAAATTGAACTAATTGGGACAAATATTGTTTCCAAGAGTTTAAGAACAGAAGCTATGTACATACTGCAGCCTGAATCCACCTAATTTTGTGACAATGTCACTGTATCTTTCCAAGATTACTAGAATCATGCATACAGTTCACAATTTCAAGCTTTGTCAAAAAGCATCAGTTTGATCATTCCTAAACAATTTACCACCCCAGGTTAGCAACCCCCAAGTAAACAACTAAATTTACCACAGACCCCCTAATATATGCATAAATAAGTCCATTGATAATGGAAATAGACAAAAGAGATTTTCAGCCAATATAGTTAAGCAAATTTACCATCTAGGACCATACCTACAAACTTGGCTCTAGCTTCAACAGGCATGCCCCAAAAAGAATCCATGTCGGGCTTTGAATGGGAGAAATGGTGAGTAGCAGTAATAATTTCCTCCAGCTCCAAGTTACAGGCCTCCGATATGGCCGAATAGATACGGGCGCGCTTAGCAAAGTTATCTCCGGGCTGGCCAGCATCCTCTTGTGCAGTTGGCAACATCTTTGCAGAGTCATGGCTAATCTGAGACTTAGTAGTCTCCATCCAGTCGCCTATCATTGGGCCAATTTTCGCAGGGTCATCGGCAAGTGACTTTCGCTTCTTGCTAACAACCTTTTTTTTTTGTTTGACTGATTCTTGCTAGAGCTCTTAGATGAAGCATCATCCTCCTTTTCGAGGGCAGTATTAGTCCAATCGTAGTTCAATGGGTTAGTGCCGTCTTCGTCTTTAGAATCTGAGTTAAGACTCAAATTCTCCACCTCATTTCGAGCATCCTCGACGTCGTAACATTCCCTACCTACTGCATAATCCTTCCCAAATATAAACAACCAACGGACATGGCATGGCATCAACTTTCCTTTTTCAAGCTTAACTGCATTCGGGTCAACCTACATTTAATAAATTCTAAATCAAAAAGCCAATAATTTAATCCAACATACAAACTGAGTTGATTCTAAGTTAGTAAACAAAAATGTATAACAAGTGCTGAATAAGACAGGGTATAAATGTATAACAATTGGAATTGGTTTCACAAGAAGGAGTGAACTTATTCGCAACACGGACCTTAATGTCTGCCTGAAGTCGTTTCACCAGATAGATTGGAATTTCCTTTAACAACTTGATTTTTTTCATGATGTGATAAGATGAAAAGGAAAGATGCAACCTTAACAGGTACGGGTACCCATCTGGAGTTTTTAAGACCGCCCATGTGCTCCAACAAGTAACACAAACGCCTAAAAGTGTCTCTATTCATTCTGAAGTTATCTTTAAAGTTTGAGTCACTTATTTCAGTTAGTCTCCCTAGATACGTGTACATCGGGGGCTGCCTATCTATAAACCTATAGTGAATGCTATTTGTTTGGCGTGCGTTGCGATGTTGAGAAACATATTACAAGTACCACAAATACAATAACCAAAAACCCGAAGTGGAATGAAGAAGAAGAAGCTCTAACAGCATTAATAGTCTAAGTTTCATATGGTTATCCATGTCAACAGTACGTCTACCCTTGTTAAAACATAAAACACTGTCAATATCTTCAATCTCAAATCACAAGTAAATATTGTATTCATTAATCAAAATATTAGTAGTTGGCCAATTGGTTCAATATCTTAATTTAAAGTTGGCTAAGTCAAACAAATCTAATCAAAATATTAGCAGTCACGTAATGGTTTCAATCATTTAGATGAGAACAAATATCTATATCACAAAGACTTCACCTAAAAAATTTAAAGCATGTTTTAAGGAAATAACTTAAAAACAACCATTTCATGAATGGAAAGTCTGAACAAGGAAACGAAACTAAAACTTTACTGTTAAGGCCCTATTCCTCACCAACAGAAGTTGTTGACGAGTCCCTACCTGAGTTCTATTATTTTCACTACAATACAAAACAAATTAGCATTTAATCAGATACCCAAGAAAAAATCAGGTCGAAATAGGTATAGATCGAAACAAATTTCACAGAAATTAACACAAAAATTTAGCAACTTTGGAAGGGTTTGGAGTCATTCTCTTACGTTAGACCCATAGTGATCTGATTATACCGGATAATGAGGTAAAACAAGATTCTTCTGGTACTTTGAAAAAACAAGATACATTTTTGCCCAGGAACTCAACTCTCCAATGCGCCGCAGCTAAAACGAAACCCTAGATTCTTCTGGTGCTGGAGTAAATGACGGGGGATAAATTGGGTTTTCCTTTTAGGAAAGGTTTTCAAGGGTGAATGCATAATTTCAAGTCCGAAAAATTAGTCAAAAAAATTAGGCGGGATTGATAATCACAGGGGGGAGCAGGGATTCAAATCCACTCTAAAAACAGCTACAGTGCCCGATCTTGAGATTTACTCTCAATATCCGACATTACATATCTGCACAACCGGACAGGACATTAGGGCATAATATGGCCTCATCTAGCCAACCAAACACTTCCTTAGAGAATATTTCTGTTGTTAACAATACTACTACTAGTACATGCATCAATTCTTGTAAAACTGCTACTGTTAGTAACTCTACTGTGAATCATGGTTTTGATATTTGGCACCTTAGGTTAGGACATATTTCTGATGATGTCATGAATCATATATCCAATTCTGATATTAAATCTGCCCATAATAAACATGTTGCATGTGATGTTTGCCATAGGTCTAAGCAATATAGGTCTGTTTTTCCCAATAGTTCCATTCAGACCACAAAGCCCTTTGAAATTGTGCACTTAGACCTCTGGGGTCCCTACAAGACTCCTACCCTATCTAATTGTCATTATTTTTTGACAATAGTTGATGACTTTTCAAGAAGTGTGTGGACTTACCTCTTGCCTAATAAATTTTGTGTATCTGATGTCATAAAGAAATTTATCAAACTTGTTCATAATCAGCTTGATACTAAGATTAAGATAGTGAGGAGTGATAATAGGACTGAGTTTGTTAACTCTAAGTGCCAACTTATTGTCACAGATAATGGGATTTTGCATCAGACAACTTGTGCTTATACTCCACAACAAAATAGGGTTGTGGAGATTAAGCACAATCATCTGTTACAGATTGCAAGATCTCTTATCTTTCAGTCCAAACTTCCTTTGGAATTTTGGGGAGAAGCTATGCTTACAGCCACATATCTCCTGAATAGAATTCCAACTAGAATTCTTAATTGGAAAAGTCCTTATGAGAAACTTTTCAATACCTTCCTATTTACTCACTTATAAAAGTGTTTGGTTGTCTTTGTTATGTTGTTAACAACGTACCTAATAAGAGTAAATTTGACTTTAGGGCCAACAAATGTGTCTTTGTTGGATATACCATGGGTAAAAAGGGTTATAAACTCTATAATATGGATACTAAGTCTTTTATTACCTTTAGGGATTTAAAATTCTATGAAGGAATTTTCCCTTATCATCTTCCTTGTTCTAATAAGAAAGATCCTCCCAATCCCTGTTGTTCCTTTTGATGATCTTTATGATCACTCTTATTCTGCTCCCACAAATGCTACTAATCATAGTACCATTCACAATGATAATGATGATGATCATACGCAAATTGATCATGATGATCATTCAATCTCTCCAAGTTCAGGAGAGACTGCTGAAATTTCTGACAATCATGAGATTGATCAGCCTACTTCACGTGTCAGTAACCCCGTTTCATCTCTTAGGAGAAGCATTAGGGCTAGAAAACCATCATTCTGGCTTAAAGACTATGTTAGAGTTCGTGAGGAACAGGGTTTCTCTTGTAATTCTTTGTCTAATCTTATTGATCTTAACAATTTTCCCTACTCAGAAAGTTATTTAGCTTTTATGACTAATGTGTCACAAGCCTCTGAACCTACTTTGAAGCCATGAACAAAAAGCTTGAAGCTCTTGAGCATAATTACACCTGGACTATCACTACCTTACCCCCTGGTAAGAAAGTAATAGGGTTTAAATGGGTGTTTAAGGTTAAGTTTAATGCTGATGGAACTATAGAAAGGTACAAGGCTAGGCTTGTTGCAAAGGGGTTTAATCAAACCTTTGAGATTGATTATTTTGAATCATTTTCCCCAATAGCAAAGCTTATCATAGTCAGAATTTTCCTTGCCATTAGCACTGCTGAAAACTATTTTCTTCACCAATTAGATATTAATAATGCCTTTCTTCATGGATTTCTTGATGAAGAAGTTTACTTATAGCCTTTTGATGGCTACACAAAAGATGAACTTGGACAAGTTTGTAAACTATCAAAGTTATGGTCTTAAACAAGCCTCTAGGCAATGGAACCATGAATTCACCCTTAAATTACTTTTTTATGGGTTTCTGCAATCTACTTTTGATCCTTGTTTATTCACTTTATCTAAAGGATCATCCTTTGTTATGCTCATTGTATGTGGATGATGTATTAATTGTAACATCCAATGAATCTGATATTGCTGACATTAAGACATATTTGCATAACTTGTTTACTATAAAAGACCTTGGTAATGCTAAATATTTCTTAGGGATTGAGATTGGAAAGTTTTTTGAACGCACGATAATTTTCCAAACCAAATACATTATTGATTTGTTGAAAGATGCTGGTTTTCTTGGTTGTAAGGCTGTCTCTACTCCACTGCGTTCAGGCTGCAGGTTTGATGATTTTAGAAGTCCTGTCTTTTTTGTTTGTCTCTAAATATAGAAGATTGATAGGGCGGTTGTTGCATTTAAACTTATCTAGGCCTGGTTTGAGCCTTTCTATTCAACAGCTTAGCCACTTTGTTGGCAGACCCACTGTTGCACATTGAAATGCAGCCATACATGTACTTAAGTACCTTAGTGGGACTGTTAAAGCTTGGTTGTACTTTCCTGTACACTCTTCAAACTTACTGCTTATTCAAATGCAGATTGGGCTAAATGTCCAGAAACTAGGAAATACATTACAGGTTACTGTGTCCTTTTGGGGAATTATTTGATTTCTTGGAAGACCAAGAAACAGAAAACCATTAGCAAGTCTTCCTATGAAGCTGAATACAGGAGTATGGCTGCTACTGTATGCGAATTACAGCGGATTTCTTATGTCTTAAAGGAGTTACATACACCTGCCAGTTTGCTCATTCCACTTTGTTGTGATAACAATTCAGCTACCAACATAACAGAGAATCCTGTGTTTCATAAATGCATGAAACACATTGAGATAGATTGTCATCTGGTTCGTAACAAGTATAAAGAGGGGTTCATCCTACCTCATCATGTCTCATCTACTCTTCAGCTTGCTGACCTTTTCACCAAGTCACTTAATGGGTCCCAGTTTCGGAAGTTATTATTCAAGTTCAAGTTGGGGTTCTTCTTCTAGGCACCTCCAACTTGAGGGGAGGCTATTGTAATTAGAGTATTTTTCTAGTATTGTATATAGGTTTTCTTTATAATTTTTGCTTTATCTTTTCTTTATTCTTTAGTTGCCAGCTCCTGGCCTTACCCGGCGGAACCGACTGAGGAGATAGGTTTATGCACTTTTATTATTTTGGGTTGAGCTGATACGCCTTTTATCTCTTGTATATATATTCTGTTGAGACGCTCCCAACGGCTAACTTTGCTATTAATAAAATTCTCTTTTAATCTTTACATCATCTTCCCAATTTCTCTCTGCAAACCCTTAGCGCTTCTACAAATATTCTGCCGGAAAATTGAATCGTGTCATATGAAAAACATAGGTACAACTATGTATTGCCAATATTAAAATGCTTGCTCAAGATTTGATGACTGTTGCTGTAGCGCCCCTCTCCAAGGCTGGGAAGAAGAACACCACACCCGAACTGAGATAGACTCCCGAGCAAGGTCGGAACCCTACTCAAAAATCCACCCCAGCGAACGGCACTTAAGCCAGCAAATTGGCAACAACAACTATTCCAACAACAACCACAAGAATACTAAAGGCAATCAGAGTGCGGAAGCAATGAAACATAAAATACCAGATTATATACATAACCACGTAAAGTAATAATTCTCAAGTAATTAACAATATTATCCTATGCCCTTCAGAGGCTCAACTACAACAGTGAAGTCTAATATAATTAACATAATTCTTTCAACTACAACAGAAGCAGTAATATAAAAATCAACATCAAGACCAGACCGTTGTTGGACATTAACTGGACAAGACCAACACCTGGATCAAACCTACACCTGTTATTGCCAACTGACCACAAAGGTGACACTGTCACCCGTCTACCTGAAGGAACTTGAAACAAGAATCAAAACACGAGGGTGAGTATAAAGGATACTCAGTTATGGGTTATATAATATAAGTATTGATCACAGTTCGTCATTTTCGTTCAAAACAAAATGGTGAATGTTGCTTGTTTTAAGAAATTACATAAATAATAATATAAGTTGTAAAACTATACGTCAAAGCAACACCCGGTCTTGGCTTATTTTAAAATAGTCAAAGATTGACGAACGATCCTTTGAAATCATTTTAGCACATAATTCAGGCCGATATTTTAAACGATAATCTAGTTAATTTATAAGCTCGTTTAATCAGCATTACAATAACGTTAACATAATCAAGCGGTAAATAAATGATGAGACTTATAATTTAACTAAATTGATTAAAGCAGTAAACAAGTTCGATACACTATTATCCCGGCGAGCACGGGCCCATTCCTCCTTATATCTCCACAAGCAATAAATACTCCCGCGCCGTTTGTCGAATTCCGAGGCTACCCGAATATTCAACCGATCGATCATGTAGGTTTGAGAAAAAGCGTGCAACACATGCAATCGCCCACCATCTCCCCAACGAAAGACTAGCCAACCACCGACCGGTCTCCCATTGGAAATTACAATTTGGAAGTTATACTTTGGGATCTATATCCTAGACGCTCGTCTCCAGATCTCACCCTCCATATAACCTCCGGGCCCATTTCATTCATTCATTATCAGCATCGTTATCTTGCTTCGCAATCGTTACACTACGTTTGGCCAAATGGGTTGTTCGAGACAAGATTAATTGCGGGGCCCGAAGACCAAAATCCGCCTGTGAAAACAAATCGGGTTTTCTTGTCTCTCGTTGAAACCATTTATAAATCATACATATGTATATCATTTGATATTGAAACAGTTGATTAACATCATAAAGATAGTAATCTAATGTCGCAGCCCCGGGCGCGGAGAGGAGAACCCTCACGACGGCACCCGTTGGACGCGCGGGTATAAGCTTCACCACCACTGAGCACAACCCTAAAGTTTGGCTTGAAACCACTTGCCAAAAGGTGATGCACCACATGGTAGTTGTGCTTGGAAGATTACTTATAAACCCTTCACATTACTTATGTTTTTCCTATGTGGGACAAATGCCCACATGGTACATATTTCTCAAGTTTGGGGTGTTACATTCACCCCTCCTTGAGAGCGTAATGTCCTCATTACGCCGTGACATAGGATCGTGGCTTCCCGCCAGTGGAGAAGTTGCCCACAACACGCCGAGCGGAGCCCCTTTAGCGGTGACTCACGACTCATGTCATGTGTGGAACATGCATTCCCATAGCTGACGGTTGGCTCTGATACCATTTGTCGCAGCCCCGGGCGCGGAGAGGAGAACACGACGGCACCCGTTGGACGCGCGGGTATAAGCTTCACCACCACTGAGCACAACCCTAAAGTTTGGCTTGAAACCACTTGCCAAAAGGTGATGCACCACATGGTAGTTGTGCTTGGAAGATTACTTATAAACCCTTCACATTACTTATGTTTTTCCTATGTGGGACAAATGCCCACATGGTACATATTTCTCAAGTTTGGGGTGTTACATCTAATATTTAATACAGTATAATAAAGCTGGAAAACAATAAAGCAATAATAAAAGCAGGACGATAAGTTGGTTCGCAATATATATACAATTCTTACTCCAGTTGAAAGCATTTTAAAACCCTCACCTGGAAGGCTTGATGAGAAAGATATAACGATCGAGAAAACACCTTAAACTAACAACCGACCAAACCTATTAAGATACTGACACGACGCACGGCTTATGAGAAATAATTAAAGCATATGAAAGCACTTAAAGCACGACTTCTATTAAAGTACTCACAAGCATGCAATTAAAATAATTAAACAAAATATTGAAATTAAATATGTAAAACATGCTACAAATAAATTAAAGTTCACATTCATGCCCAAAATGCTATAACGAAGCAGTCATGCAAGTTTTGGATCATTCGGACGAAATATAGAAAATAGTCTAAAAATCCCTGAACAAGAAAGTTACTATTCACAACCCGAACGAGGTCTGAAATTTCTAAACATCGCGAATTATGAAATCTCATGATTTATAGGAACTACTGGTGAAATCGGATCTCAAATCGGAGGTCGAACGAAGAAAATACCTCAAAACTACTATTTATCTGTAGCCAATATTCTGAAAATGCTGAAATACATGCTCACGGGATAGGTCACGGTTTGCCGCATACCGTGCGTGTACATGATCATGGTATATGGTCACGGTTTGACACATACCGTGAGAAGGCTGTTACATACCGTGAGAATGAACTCTCACGGTTACATGATCACGGGAACACCCACGATTTGCAACAAACCGTGAGGTTCTTCAGAATGCAGCAGAATGCAGAGCTTCAAACACAGAGTTCGGGAATTATCCCAAAAATCCTCACAACATCAAAATTCATCGGTTGATCACTTTAAAAATAATATATATGCATCTACCAATCATGCTCATCATTTAGACACTAAAAACACGTAAATCAAACGAGAAATGAACACAAATCACCAAAATTAACAATATATAAACTATTCATCATCTAGCTCAAAAATCCGGTAAAACGAACTGAATTGTAGGAAAAGTTGGTACCTAATCGAAGGTCGAGCGAGGAACACGTAGGAACAAACGGCACAAGAACGCTCGAGAAACGAGATCGCAAGGTTGGATTGAAGTCAAGTTATCAAACTTCTCTTTTCTCTCCTTTTTTCTCTCTCGTGAAAGAACAAAGAAAAAGAATAAAGAGAAGAAAAGAAAAAGGGAAAAGAAAGAAAGAAATGAATTGTTTATTCAAATAGTCAACCCGGCTATTTTTAGACGGAAGGGCAAAATTGTCATTTTAGGAAAATCTAGGGGTTTAAATCGAAATCATCAAACGAGTTCAACGGCAAAAACGAGAAATTAAGAAAAGAAATAGAATTACGTATTCAGAATTAAATCCAAAATACGGGGCATTACAATACTCCCCTCTTCAAAAGAATATGTCCTCAGATTCTACTCCGATCTACAGAGTTTGTCGAAGAGAGTATACACTAAGAAAGAACATACATCGAATAAAGAAAGAAGCATATAATATATATATATATATATATATATATATATATATATATATATATATATATATATATATATATAAAGCACAAAGATATGTAAACGTTCTAAACATACAAACATATAATTCACAAAATATTTAAAACAACTACCATTTAAACATTTATATAGCAACAAGTAGCATTTAATTTAAACATTCTAATAGCATTTAAATATATAACATTCAAACATCCTAAGAACATTTAGATACGAAATAGTTAAACGACATCAAGTCCGAACAAAAGGACGAGTTACAACTAACATAATTAAACTAGAGATCGCGAAAGAGGATAAATGGACAAGCTAGGATCCTGGGGCATCGGATCCCAGTGGAAACTGACGCTCGAAGAAACCGGTAAGCGCGGCTTGCATGTCCGTGACTGACCGCTGAATCAAGCTCAACTAGTCTGCAGTCTGACGTCGGAACTCCATCATCTCACGGCGGAACTCCATAGTCTCACGACGAAACTCCACGAACTCAGAATAGAACTGCTGGAGATCAACTGGCGTCTGGCCTGACCCTCCAGCCTGAAAAGTCCCTAGTATGTCCTGAAGTGCAGGTGGGACCTGCTCATCCCGATGCGGATGCTCCTCTGCATCCATACCACCTATATCTTCGACTCTACTCTGTCTCCTCCGTCACCTCTTGTTGCTGGTTGACACGAAAAAGGTATGGGCCTGATCGACCCTCTATCTGACAGATCTTTTCTGAAGCCAATGTGGTAAAGCTAATCCTAATACCTCTTGCTACTGGGGCAGCTAAATCGAACTCGGGAACCTCGGCTTGCTCAAGGGTCGCTGTGACATAAGTTCCAATCCTAATCTCGATGTTCCCATCTTTTTGACGTGAAACTTGGTAGGAGCTCAGAAACTCACAAGTAACACGGGGGTAAGTCGGCCTCTAAACGGCGAAGAAAGCTGTCAAACCGGCACTCTCAAGGTATCGGCTATACTGTGTGTCTAAGTCCCAATTCGTTCATAGCATCCATGTCCAAAACTGAGACGGACTAATCGGTCGTCCCATTATTCTGCCGAAGATTCTCTCTCTGGCATCGTTCTCAAACTCCATTTCGTAACCTTCCGATTGTGCTATGTCGCATCGGCGCCTTCTACGAGCTCTATCCATTGCTCAAAAACTGAAATCGGGTGAAGATTGGTGAAGTTGTAACAATTTGGCAAAATTCCCTTTCGGAACTTTTATTAAACACTTGGCGTGCGTACTTCGAGCTTTAGATTTGCGTCGATCGAGAACTCGGATGAACCCAAAAACCATCTAAGATAAAATATGCACGGGCGGACTGGAGCAAACGAATTGAAAATCCGTCGAGCGGATTGAAAGATAATGGCTGACCAGAATCGAAGAAATTTGGGGCGAAAAATAGCTGAAAAACTCGCAAGAAAAAGGAAGAAATGAAGCTGCTGGATGAACTGATCTTGCGCAAACCATATAAATGCAGAAATGGGATGCACGGTACAGTACACGACCTGCATCGTACCGTGGATGCGTCACATGTGCAGCACAAACGTGTGCATTGCAGTAGGAAATTGCAAATTCCACCAGCCCAACAACATAGGCAGATAAAACACAGATTGACAATTAATAAATTCACAAAATTACAAAATAGGATGCATGTTTATGACGATGCAATATACCTATACCGAACAATACGAAAGCCAATCTTTCTGCCACTTTCCTTTATTAATCCACTTCGACTCGGGTCTTCGTCTTTAGCCAGCTTCTGACCTATGTACATGTCTTGAGTTATTCTTTGAATACAAAAATTTCCCACTAGTGTAATACATCCGATTGTACAGATCCTGGACCAATGACATGACTAGTACTTTATTATTCTTCCTTCGGTTGTCTTACTTCCGCTTCTTTCCTTGTTGATTTCCTTGATTAGGACATTTCTGAACCTGATGCTTATTACTCCCACATCTAAAACAACATCCCCAATTCTTTCGGCACTTCTCGGTCTTGTGATTCGTCTTTCCACAATGTTCACACGGAATTGGTTGGCATTTGCTTGGGGTTCGACACCGGGAATTGGTACTGACCCTGATGAGATATTCTCCATAGCCATAGTGCTACTCATACTTACAGTCCCGAACAACTCCAACTCTGTCTGTATAGCTCTAGCAACTGCCACTGCATAGGAACAGCAGCCTAAGCTCATTAGTATCTGGCGAATCTTAGGCCTCTACCCTGATATAAATCTAGCTACTCTCTGTCTCTGATCTGACTCCAAGTTAGGTAGATATCTAGTCCAGTAAGTGAATCGGGCTCCATACTCTGACACACTGCCCTCTCTTTGCGTGACCTCCATGTTTCCGGGGAGATAAGGGCTCATGAAATCTGGTGCAATTTGTCGAGGCGATAACGGCGGATCAGTACGAGATTTCTTAGGCGCCATACCTGAGATCACAACTGAGTGACAAGATAGATGCATGTTTCCGTTAAAAATGATGTTTAACAAAGGTACAATTAAGCATATTCGATCAGATTTACATATAACACAGAAGGAATCACATTAAGGAAGTATAGCAATTACGAGCAATTAAGCAAACCTAATGCAATACGACCTAGACGAACCCAAACCAAGTAAAACATGACATCGAATATTAGAATCAACTCATGTTACATCTCTCTTCGTACAAAATTCGTAAAAGATCGTCGGTCAAGTCTAGAAACCAACCGTGTTCGCTTCACAATTTCGGCAACAAGAACGACAAACACTCGTCAAAATACGAATCCGATACTAACTGACACCATGCAAGCTGACCACGAATACAGACAGATGCGATAACAAAGCCTTCGGTTGCTAATATTCTGAAAATGCTAAAATACATGCTCACGAGATAGGTCACGGTTTGCCGCATGCCGTGCGTGTACATGATCATGGTATATGGTCACGGTTTGATACATACCGTGAGAAGGCTGTTACATACCGTGAGAATGAACTCTCACGGTTACATGATCACGGGAACGCTCACAGTTTGCAACAAACCGTGATGCAGCAGAACGCAGAGCTTCAAACACAGAGTTCGGGAATTATACCAAAAATTCTCACAACATCACAATTCATCGGTTGATCACTCTAAAATCATATATATGCATCTACCAATCATGTTCGTCATTTACATACTAAAAACACGTAAATCAAATGAGAAACGGACACAAATCACCAAAATTAACAATATATAAACTATTCATCATCTAGCTCAGAAATCTGGTAAACTGAACTGAATTGTAGGAAAAATTGGTACCTAATCGAAGGTCGAGATGCGAGGAACACGTAGGAATGAACGGCACAGGAATCGGTCGAGAAAGGACATCGCGAGGTTGGATTGAAGTCAAGCTATCAAACTTCTCTCTTCTCTCTCGTGAAAGAAAAAGGAAAAAGAATAAAGGGAAGAAAGGAAAAAGGAAAAAGAAAGAAAGAAATGAGTTGTTTATTCAAATAGTCAACCCGGCTATTTTTAAACGGAAGGGCAATTGTCATTTTGGGAAAATCTCATTGTTTAAATCGAAATCATCAAACGAGTTCAACGGCGAAAACGAGAAATTAAGAAAAGAAATAGAATTACGTATTCGGAATTAAATCCAAAATACAGGGCGTTACAGTTGCTACCATCCCAACACCTAAACCTCGTCAAACTAGTGCTGATCTAATGTGGAAGAAGCCATCCCCGGGATGGACTAAACTTAATACAACTAATTTAGCCTCAGCCGGTGGATTCCTTCGGAACGAGAATGGGACCTGGCTGTTTGGTTTTGCTGTTAATTTGGGAAGTTGTTTGATCACTATTGCGGAGCTCATGGGACTCTGAACTAGCCTCGATCTTGCTTGGAACCGAAGGATCCAATGGACTAATGTCGAGATTGATTCGGGAGTAGTTCTTCAACTTATTAAGGAAGTCGACGTTACTTCTCACCCCCTTGGTAACATTATTCTTGATTGTCGTAAGTTCATTCGCAATCCTTGGGAGATCACTCTCGGCCATGTCTGTAAAAACTTCAATTATTGCGTCGACAAATTTGCTAAAATGGGCCACGGTTACAACAATATTCAGATTTGGGAAGACCCGCCTGATGATTTGCGGGATTATTTGAATATGGACTTAGAGTCCATTAGTTAGTTTTTGTTGTTTGTTTTTTGTTCTTTGTTGGCTTTCCTACCAAAAAAAAAAAAAAAAAAAAACAAAAACATAGGTACTGCAACAATTGTCACAAGATTTAGTGGAACCAAACTAGATCGGACCTCGTTCGGGTCGTGTGTAACGACCGAGACTCGAACCTCACAAGTCCAATAGTTCGCCAACCTAGATACTAAGTAGAGAGATAAATATAGAAATGATACTCTTGATATAATAAGATAAAATCCAATTATAAGAGATGAGTTGAGTTTCCCAATGAGGAAATGAGCTATTTATAGTTTCCTAGCTAAGGTTTAGGGCATGATTTGAGCCGGGCTTTCTCCTCCAAGCTGTGTGGACTAGATCACCTGAGATATCCAATGGGCTTTCCCTTTGCCTCGCTGGATTGGGCCAAGGAGCTGGGCTTTAGTTATTAAATAATATTTGGGCCGACCCATATCAGGTACAAATTGCTTTGCTCTCCTCAACATCTCAAAAATAAATTCGCAATCAATTTCATAAAAGTTGGAATGTTTATCACCCAATTGACTATTAAAGAAATGATCTTTCAAAGTCGCCTTATTCTAATTGGGTGATAAGAATTCTAATTTTTTCTGAAATTGATTGAGGGCACGATGTAACTTTCTGGTGGAATGTTCCGCTGAAAATTCCGTCTGAGATGATAAAGTGCTAAATTCGTATAGTTTATGATACAATTTATGAAAAAATAAAAATTTAGATAACAAAATGCTAAAATCGTAATAATTGAAGTGACAAAAAAATATTATCCCGTTAAAATATATAGTGACTAAATCCAAAGTCATGAGCAATAAAAATATTTTTTTTTCTAACCCGCCTCATTCTCTCAAATCCAATTTACATGAAAGTATAACGCATGATGAAATAAATATTCTTTTTGGGTGAATTATCATCGGGATAACACTTACACTCCCTTGACTTAGAGGTAAATACAGCTAGATTCTCTGTACTATTGGAAATTACAGATAGATCCTCTAATCCTAACGAAAACCTTAAAAACTTAACAAAAAGTTGTGAAATGACTAAATTATCCATAACATGTTTGTTATAGTATTTGCTATACATGAAATGAGGGAAGTAAGTAAGTTTTAGTTGAGTTAATAGGACGTTAGAATCTACATGAAAATAAGAAAATGACCAACGACAGGACCTAAGTGTTAGATAGAGCCATAGTCGAGGGGGTGTCTCTTTAATTTCCAATAGTACAAGGGTTCTAGCTGTATTTACCCCTAAGTCGAGAGGGTGTAAGTGTAATTATCCCATTATCAAATACATAGATAATAACCACAATCCTAAATTCCTAATTCATCAAAACCAGGCAATATCCAAAAATCCCAGAAATTCCAAATTCGTAAATATACCATATTCCAGGGGCATTATAGGCATGCTGCAGTTTCCCTCGGCGTTTACGCATTCTGTTTTGGTTGCTCTTCATTTTGGCGTTTCAGAGAAGAAGAAGAAAACAGCGAAACCATTGCAGCAAGAGGGGAAAGAAAAGGAGAAACAAAATATAGCGAGAGAAGCATCACATAGTGGATGAGCGAGAGGAATTTGTAGTTGCAGAGGGGGAGAATTTCGATTTTTCTTCCGGTCCTCGTATAATCTTAATACAATCACACACATACATACATATACGTGTATGTATATGTATATACACACACGTACACCACGAGAGATTTATATTAAGGTTAAGGTCCACAATTACATCCTCTGCGACGCTCCCCTTGTGATTCTAAACCCTCATTGTCATCGCATTGTAGGATTCCTCACATTTCAGACATTATTATAGACGAAGAGGAAAGGAGAGCAGAGTGAGTGAAGAGAAGACCAAAAGTGATCCATATATTGAGGGGTATTACTTATAAGTGCGTGTTCATACGATAACTCGGAAATAATACATTGTGGTTTTAGATATACGTGCATGGCCTGAAGAAATCTTTTATGGGTTTTTACGTATTTGGTCGTTTGAAGAAATATCTTGAGGCCTGACTGCACCAATCACGGAAATGGTATGAGCGTAATTGCAATTTTCTATTTATTGATCGTTTTTTACAATGGGTGAGCTTAATGTGATCATGTAGAGGGCAGATTTCAAGTAAATTTTTTTGGGCATTGTACTGAAGTTAGGAGCTTGCAGCTGTTCTTACTTCTTACTCAAGTTTGGAGAGAGAAAGGGTTTTTGGGTTATTTTCTTTTGAAGTTTTCGATGTGTATATTTAATCTTTCTGCAATATTTATGTTTTATCCACAGTTTGTGCAGACTCATTGCATAAATTATGGTTAAAAATCTGCATGTTCCTCATCCGTAGACTGTAGTAGTCATGAAATTTGATATTCTAGTAGCGTACTGGTATTTGGTACCTTGAAAATGACTCTTTATTTCTCTCAGAGCAATTGGCTTAGGAAAGAATTGAAGAATACTAGAGCTGGCAGTAGACACTATTAAAATTTATATATTTCTTCTTTTTGTTTTGATAGTTCCAAATATTGAGGGGTAGATTGTTATTATAAAGGATGATAAGAGTACTTTTATTTCTTTTATGAAACGAATTGTCTATCTACATATCTATTTTACTTGGATTGACCAATAACATCTTTACTCGTCATTCAGACTGTTTCATCCAGTATAGCAGTTGGATCTCATGTGTGGGTAGAGGATTCTGAGGTAGCTTGGATAGATGGAGAAGTTGTTGAAGTCAATGGTGAAGAAATCAAAGTAAACTGTACATCAGGGAAGACAGTAAGTATTATCATGTGTCTATCCTTGTCAACTCGTGTTTCTTGCATATATGCTACTTAAATTTGTTTTTTCCTTTTAATTTTGTTTGTTTTAGGCTGTCGCCAAAGTTTCCGATGCATACCCAAAGGATCCCGATGCTCCTCCTTGTGGAGTGGAAGATATGACGAGGCTTGCTTATCTGCACGAGCCAGGTGTTCTGCAGAATTTGAGATGTAGATATGATATGAATGAGATATATGTGAGTAGTTTACAATGCATTAATTAGTTTCTTTCCTATTTTCCCTTATAATTTAATGAAGCTAAAAAATGAGGTGATTTGTGCAGACGTATACAGGCCATATTTTGATAGCTGTGAACCCGTTTCAAAGGTTACCGCATTTATACAATAATTATATGATGGAACAATACAAAGGAATGGCGTTAGGAGAGCTGAGCCCACATCCTTTTGCTATTGCGGACTCTGCTTACAGGCAAGATTTTGTTTTCTTCAAGATGTTTTTAAGGATTTTGGCATCCTTTTGATGCTTCTTGAAAATAATTGTATTTTATTTTTTTAAATGCAGGCAGATGATTAATGAGGGTATAAGCCAGTCTATTTTGGTGAGTGGAGAAAGTGGAGCTGGTAAAACTGAAAGTACTAAGATGTTAATGCAGTATCTTGCATATATGGGAGGCAGAGTTTCTGGAGAGGGACGATCAGTGGAGCAACAAGTTCTTGAGGTTTGCATCTGAATTAAATGAAAAAAAAAGAAAAGAAAAAAGAGAAGAGTGAAAAATCCCATTTAAATTTGTGTCCTTTCTTTTTCTCAGTCAAATCCTGTTTTGGAAGCTTTTGGCAATGCAAAGACAGTGAGAAACAATAATTCAAGGTCTGCCTGTTTTTTATGTTTTGACTCCCAGTGCAGTGTTCCTTTTTCTTTTATGAATGATATATTAATGTGAGTTTATTTGTTGGAAATGATGAACTTACTCTTTGGTGGCAGTCGCTTTGGCAAATTTGTGGAGATTCAATTTAATAATATGGGTAGGATTTCTGGTGCTGCAATCAGAACTTATTTGCTGGAAAGGTCTCGTGTTTGCCAATTATCTGATTCTGAAAGAAATTACCATTGCTTTTATATGCTCTGTTCTGCCCCACAAGAGGTAATATATCATTGCTTTGGGGGATCATTTCTGAATTTTGTTTCATTTAACTTAAATTAGCTAGTCACTGGTTGTAAATGGTGTTTTTCTTTTCTATGCATCTTTATTTTTGTCTGCTTTACTTGGAGTTATAGTAATTTCAAATATAAATTGGTTTCATTCTCAGATTAACTGATGAACTTATATTCAGATTGTTAAGTTTCACCATCATTTTCTTTCCATTTTGAGCTACTTCGATATATTTAACCTTAATGTTGTGGATTTAGGACAAGCTTGATTTGCTTGATATATATGACAGGGTCAATTACACAAAACCCCCTGAGGTTTGCGCATTTTACAATTTCACCATTGGAGCCTTGCAGCCTTACACTTACCCCCTGAGTGGGGTATTTGTAAGGTTTTTCAGGAGATATTATGTATACATTTTTATGTTACAAGGGGCGTATTTGTAAGGTTTCAGTTTACCAAGGGCTGGGGTGGGGGGGGTGGGGGTGGTATTTGAAAGGTTTCAAGGTTTTGATAGTTTTTCGGATTTTAGGCAAACCTCAGGGGGGTTTGGGTAACTATCCCTATATGGTATTATTGGTTTTGTTTGCATGGGCATAATTCCGTAACGGTTTCACTAGTTAGAAGCTTCTTTATGTCTTGCTCTTTTATATGGAGGAAATAAAATTTTCGTGTCTAGGGATTTTTGATTGCCTCAAGAGACTAATATTTTTTAATAGGATCTTGAAAAATACAAATTGGGAAATCCGAGGACGTTTCGTTATTTAAATCAGTCAAATTGCTATGAATTGGATGGAGTTGATGAATCAAAAGAATATCTTTCTACAAGGAGGGCCATGGATGTTGTTGGGATCAGTTCTGATGAGCAGGTATCAATATCTTTAATTTTCACTAATAAATATTTTTTGTAAGTGTACTAAAATTTTCATTTACAGGACGCAATTTTCCGAGTTGTGGCTGCAGTTCTTCACTTGGGTAATATTGAGTTTGCAGTAAATGAAAGTGATGATTCACAACCCAAGGATGATCAGTCTCGATTCCATCTCAAAACTGTTTCTGATCTTTTAATGTAAATAACTATTTTCCTGTCTATTTATATTTATCTATACAATTATTCTTCTAAGTGAGAAATTCTTGTGTATTAGGTGTGATGAAAAATCTCTTGAGGACTCGTTGTGCAAACGTGTAATGGTTACTCGTGATGAGACCATATCGAAAAGCCTTGATCCTGAAGCTGCAGCAATTAGTCGAGATGCTTTGGCTAAAATTGTGTATTCAAGATTATTTGATTGGTAAGTAATATAACTAAATAGAAAATGTAGCATTTGATTTTCTACAGTTTTTTCTAATGGGATGTAATTGTATTTTGAGACAGGCTCGTGAAAAAGATAAATGATTCTATCGGACAAGATCCTGATTCAAAATTCTCAATTGGTGTGCTGGATATTTATGGTTTCGAGAGTTTCAAGACAAACAGGTGCTTAACCGGTATGCTTAATCTTCATCATTTACGCAGGTTTAAGATCCTGCAGATTTTTTCTGCATAAAAAAAGCTTTATGAGTGTTTGCAAAAGCTTCTACTTTTGGAGGAGCTAAAGTTGTAGCAAAATTTGTGAAAAATTGTAGAAGTAAAACTGGGGAGTGTTTGAAGAAAAAGTGAAAGTACAAAACAGTTGCAATAATATATAGTTGAGTGTTTGGATAAATTAAGTTGAAAAAATAACCTAGAAGTTAGAAGCTGTAGCCAAAAGTTGACCCTTGCGTGCTTCCAGCTTTTAGTAAAGCTTTATATAAATCGAAGAAGCATTTTTATTACTCTAGTCAACTTCAATTTATTTACAAAAATAACCTAGATGTTAGAAGCTGTAGTGAAAAGCTGATACTTAGATGTTTCCTCCTTTTGGCTTCTTTTTTCTCTAGATAAGTTGAACTTGGTTTTCCAAACACTCACTCTACTTTATATTTTCAGCTAGAAGTCCAAAATCACCTTTAAGTGATTGCAAACACTCCCTCATTCTATGCTGTAGCCTTCGGACTTAAATGCTTCATTTTCCACCCTAATTCTCATATGAATTCCTAACATGATTACATGAAGCTATAATTTTGCTAGAATTATTTAAAATAATTCTACTTACATGTGAAATATGTATTATTTTGATAGTTGTTTTTTTTGTTTTACAATAAATATTTTACTTGAAGAGTAATATAGCTATGGGACGTGATCATTGACTCGCTAAACTGTGATGGTGAGTCATTTTGATGCTTATTTTTTCTTATTTCTCATACTTACGTTGCAGCTTTGAGCAATTTTGTATTAATTTGACTAATGAGAAACTGCAGCAACATTTCAATCAGGTGTGTATAGATATTATACTGCCTATCTTCTCTAGTAATTGCAAATATAAAGATCAAATGAGATCCAAAAAAGCACAACTTTTGAACTAACACGTCAATATTCTTTTGGCAGCATGTTTTCAAGATGGAGCAAGAAGAGTACACGAAAGAAGAGATTGATTGGAGTTACATAGAGTTTATTGATAATCAAGATATTCTTGATCTCATTGAAAAGGTTTGTAATTTCTTGCTCATTATTCTGATGTTTAGTCTTATAAACAGTACACGAGTTCTACAAATTGGTAACCAATCAATTATTTCACCGGAATATCCCAAATTTTCAGAATTTAATGCATTCGAGTCATTGTGGCGTTTGTTTTTATGCGTTTTTTTTACTACGCAACTTTGAATGTATATAGTTTTTTTTTTTTTTGTTTTGTGACCCATAAATTTCTGATGGGATTTGTTACTCTCAGAAACCTGGTGGCGTCATTGCTCTTCTTGATGAGGCTTGGTATGTGTTTATTTATTTAAATCTAGTTCTTACATTCACTCAATTTCTTGTTATTTTCTAACTTTTTAATTTATCTTTTGTAGCATGTTTCCTAGATCTACCCATGAGACATTTTCTCAGAAGCTGTACCAGACATTCAAAGACCACAAGCGTTTAACGAAGCCAAAGTTGTCCCCAACTGACTTCACCATTTGCCATTATGCAGGAGATGTAAAAAAATATTATTTTATGCAATAACTATAACTGTGAAAGCCTAATTATTTAGCAAATATTCATGATTCACACTCTAACTGCAGGTAACGTACCAGACTGAATTGTTTTTGGATAAGAACAAAGATTATGTTGTTGCTGAGCATCAAGATCTTCTTAGTGCTTCAAAGTGCTCCTTTGTAGCTGGCCTTTTCCCGCCTTTACCCGAGGAATCTTCTAAATCATCAAAATTTGTTTCCATCGGTTCTCAATTTAAGGTTCGTATTCAAGATTGGATACTATGTTTTTGTTTTCCAGTTTAATTAATTCCTTTCTTGTGCAGCAACAACTTCAAGCTCTGCTTGAGACTCTCAATGCAACGGAGCCACACTATATGCGTTGTGTGAAGCCGAATAATCTTTTAAAGCCTTCTATCTTTGAGAATTCTAATGTACTTCAGCAACTTCGTTGTGGGGTGAGTTTAGTTTATGACAGTCATCGTAATTTTGCATATTCACTATTATTACTATTTTGTTTCTGTGCATTTGCAAGCTTTCCGGAATTGAAAAAGAATTGTTTCCAGGGGGTTTTGGAGGCAATCAGGATAAGCTGTGCTGGATATCCCACTCGAAAAACATTTGATGAATTCATAAGACGTTTCAAAATACTCGAGCCTAGTGTTTTAAATGGAAGGTAAATTTGCAAAATGTTAACCTTGTATTAGTAAGTGTTGTATCTTATCATACTGTTTAAGAATCTGCTTACACTAAGTGCATGGATATGATAAGATGGAGTCTGCTCACGAGTATTAAATAAATTTTTATTCAGAACATGAGAATGAAAATTCATTTTGCCTCAACTGATACAACATTGACGTAAATTAAAACATGCGGATAGAAATTATAAGTGATTGTTTATATCAGCATTACCTTTCATACTGATCTTTTTGTTCCTTGTACTTTTGATAGTTATGATGAGGTTGCTGCTTGTAAAAGACTTTTAGAGAAAGTTGACCTTAAAGGTTATCAGGTAAGTTCTAGACATGCATTGTGCTTATTTTCTCATGAATATTTTACAATTTATAACTGTATAGAATTGAAAACAATAGCAAATATAAGTTCATTTTTTTTTTTTAAAGGAATATAAATACATCATCATACCTGGTTTTACAGATTGGCAAAACAAAAGTGTTTCTTAGAGCTGGTCAAATGGCAGATTTAGATGCTCATCGGTCTCAAGTTCTTGGAAAATCTGCATGCTTAATCCAGAGAAAAGTTCGTTCTTACTTAGCCCGGAAAAGCTTCATCTCACTTCGCATTTCGGCTGTACAAATCCAAGCTGTGTGTAGAGGTATTAATTAATTCTTATCTAATGCTTTTGCCTTTATTTCTTATGAAAGCACTTTTGTACATTTTGCTTTTTTTTCAGCACTTTTGGAGCGTTTGGAAACCAAGTCATGCTTAAAATAAGTAGAAATAAGCTAGAAGCTCAAAGCACCCGTGGCAAACTTTTAGCTTCAGCTTCTAGCTTCTAGCTTCTAAAAGCTATTTTGGTACGAAATGGAAAAAATTACTTGTCAACTTTTTTCCGAAAACACTCGTATGTTTTCTTTGGACTTTTTCACTGTTTCCAGACACTCCTCACTTTTAATATTCCAACTTTTTACAACTTTAGCTTGTCCAAAAGCCAAAGCTCTTGACTGCTGTTAATAATAGTTTCTTTTGTATCTCAGGGCAAGTTGCACGCCATATTTATGAGCACAGAAGGAAAACTAATGCTGCTTTGGTCATCCAGAAAGATGCAAGAGCTTTTCTTTCTAGAAAAGCTTATACATTTTTGTCCTCTTCTGCTATTCTCATTCAATCAGGAATGCGAGGGATGGCTGCTCGTGATGAGCTACGGTTTAGAAGGAGAGCAAAAGCAGCCATTATTATCCAGGTACTTATAATCAGATAGTGAGGTTTGCTAAAGAAAAAATTGGTTCATTTCAACTTTTTCTGGAAAATTTGATTAATATATGTGATGGCATCTATTCTAGAGTCATTATCGAGGACACTGGGCCCGCTTTCGGTATTTGAGGTTAAAAAGAGCAGCAATTGCTACTCAGTGTGCTTGGAGAATGAAAATGGCTCGAAAAGAACTAAGAATGCTTAAAATGGTGAGTATTTTCTTCACTTTTAATTGCATATAATAAATCACTTAGGCTATTATGAGATTTTGAATGTTTTCTCTCACGTTGTTCAAATATTGAGTCTGAAATGGCCAAATGTCGATTATTTGTTACATAATGGGAAAAAAAAGAAGAATAAAAGTAAACATGAAATGATGACTGTGTTCGTTCTGTCTTAGGCTGCAAAGGAAACTGGAGCGCTCCAGGAAGCCAAAAGCAAGCTAGAAAAAGAAGTTGAAGAATTAACCTGGAGATTGCAGTTGGAGAAACGCATGAGGGTAATGTGTTCCTGCATCTGCCTATAGATAATAAAATTTTCAGAAGTGAAAGTTATAAAAAGTTGGAATAGTGAAAGTGGTAAGTGTTTGGAGAAAAAACATAAAAGCACAAAAAACAACAGTTGAGTAAAAGTAATATTGAGAATCACTTCCAGGTTTACCAAATTATTAAATTTACCTTAAAAGGTTTAAATATACCTTGGGCTATGTAATACAGTAACATCTCTTATATTGGTACATATATCGTATATTATATAATGATATTTTTGATATAATATTTATATTATATTTCTAGTATAGTGTTATATATATATATATATATATGTATTATAAGTTTTTTTTTTGAAACTCACGCAAATAATTCGACCCTTGTCATTGCAAGGAGTCGACCCTAGACCTCCACGTTGGGAGTAATATATGTATTACATTTTATATGATACTATATATTATATTCTGTGCCAAGTTAATTTGAAAATATTAATATTTTAATGAGGATAAGAGTGACCAAATAAGCTTCTATTAAATTACAAAAATACCTAGAAGCTGACAGAAAAAGCTAGGCCTTTGGTGCTCATAGCTTCTGGCTTCTTTTTGGCTTAAAAATAGCAGGATCTGGAATTCCAAACACAACTGAAGTGCTTAAAAGAAGCAAAAAACACAGAAGTAACTTTTTTTTTCAGAGTTTGTGAACTGTACCTTTGTACATATTAGTGCCTGCTTCATGTTTACAATATGTGAAAGCGAAAATTGCAATCAGTTCATCACATTTCACTAAAATTTGATCTCTATTTCCAGGCCGATCTTGAAGAAGCTAAAAATCAGGAAACATCAAAGCTACAATCTGCTATGGAGAAAATGCAGGTTCAGTTTCGAGAAACTAAAGAACAGTTGATGAAGGATCTTGAAGCTGCCAAGACTGAAGCTGAGAAAGTTCCTATTACTCAAGAGGTTCCTGTTATTGATAATGAACTAGTTGATAAACTAACTTTTGAAAATGAAAATCTGAAGGTGAGTTCATGAGTTTTAAGTCAGATTTAATTTATACCTTCACGGGTTCTGTATTTTGCAACATCTAACAAATAATGCTAAAAAATGGATTTTTTTTAATTAGTCTTTAGTAAGCTCTCTGGAAAAGAAAATAGATGAAACCGAGAAGAAATATGAAGAATCGAACAAAATTAGTGAGGATCGATTAAAGCAAGCTCTGGAGGCAGAGATGAAGATTACTGAATTGAAGAATGCAAGGCAGAGGTATATTAAAACAATTAGTTAATATTTCTTCGATTTTAAATACTAAAATGAAAGACTAAATTTTTCTTCTATTTTAGACTTGAGGAGAAATTGTCAGATATGGAAACAAAAGAACACATTCTCAAGCAACAAATTTCGATGAGTAATCATCCTGGGAGAATGTCAGGACGTCAGCTAGACGAGAATGGTCATCCCGTAAGTGAAATAACGAAAAAAATGGCAGTTTTAATGTCATTCATATTTTATACGTTAATTTATACGTGCTGTTATGCAGGAACTTCAGAGTACAACATCTAAAAGATTTGGCGCTTCTGATAGCATGAGGAAATCCATGATAGATAGGCAACGTGTATGTTAATTAATTTAAACTTCAGTTTTGTTCGTGCTTGCTCTTTGTTAATTTAAACTCAATAAAGTTATAAAGTGCATCATTAAGAATGATTTATTTCTCCATTACGAGGTAGATTGTAAAGTGTATTTACCTTTATTCTATTTATTTATTTATTTTTTCCAGGAGAATGTAGACACTCTCATTAAATGCATAACAGAAAATCTGGGGTTCAGTGAAGGACTACCAGTTGCTGCATTCACCATTTACAAATGCCTTATTCACTGGAAATCCTTTGAAGCTGAAAGAACAAATGTCTTCGATCGTCTTATTCAGAGTATAGGTTCTGCAATCGAGGTACATGTACAAACATTAAAGTTAAGATGTAAGTGTTTCTCTTAGAGTTTAGGGCAATATACACCTGCTACCCCCGAGGTTTGGTGTAATTACAAATTAATCCCTCTTGTTTCAGAAATTACAAAATAACCCTTGAGGTTTCATTACTGATGTAAATGTTTTGAAAATTGTGGCAAAGAGAGGCTTTGACCAGCATCAACTAGATTTTAAACATTGACTCTTAGACTGATGGACTACAAAAGACAAGACGATTCAGATGGTCAGAACATAGCTAGAACTGATGGAAACCTCAGGGGTATTTTTGTAATTTATTAAACAAGAGGGACATTGTAATTACACCAAAACTTAGATGTAAATCTCCCTAGATTTTATGAGTTAGATTTAACTATTTGACAAAATTTGTTTCTCTCATGTGGCAGGATCAGACAAACAACGATTACATGGCTTACTGGCTTTCCAACACATCAACGTTACTTTTTTTACTTCAAAGAACTTTAAGATCTACTTCAGCTGGCAAACCTCCTCAACCTACAGGGTTTTTTGGAAGGATGACAAGAGTAGGATGATTTTTATTTATTTCCATGTTTTAAATACCCTTTTTGTATATAAGTATCACTATATCATCTTGAATTTATTATTATTAATATATTTTTTTTTGCAGTCTTTTCGGTCGTCTCCTTCTGGAAACCTTTCTATAGGTGGGCTTGATACAATATCCCTAGTTGAGGCAAAGTATCCAGCTATGCTTTTCAAGCAACAACTAACTGCTTATGTTGAGAAGATTTATGGAATTATTCGAGATAATGCAAAGAAGGAAATATCATCTCTCCTTAATACATGTATCCAGGTATTATTATTTGGAAATATTAATATTTCAGCAATTTCAAAATTTTAAAATCTAAAGTCAAATTATGTTTTACTCAGGCACCCAGAACATCAAGAGGAAACCCTTTGAAATCGCCTCGCCCCTCGCTGAGGAGCAATCATTGGCAAAGCATTACTGAGAGCCTAAATGGGCTTCTTAGTAAACTCAAAGATAACTTTGTACGTAGAACTATGAATTGCACATACTTCCCTTGTACCTTATTATCACCTTACAGTATCACCCTCTTCTGGTGATTATTATTTAAATGATATTTCAAATTTTAGTTGACTTTTTGAAATTCTTGTTGCGCATCTGATGATGTTATCCCAGTTTCTAAATAAAACATTCCAGTTTGGATTAAGTTTCGATGACCAACGGGGTTATTTGTAAGTTTGAAACTAAGAGGGGAAGTATGTGTAATTATACAAAGTTACAAGGAAGGCTACTGTAGTTGATGCCTAACTATAATCTTGATCTGTGACTTGTTGTTTTCAGGTGTCTACGGTCCTCATACAGAGAATCTTCACCCAAATTTTCTCTTATATAAACATTCAGCTCTTCAATAGGTAGCTCATATGGCTTTTAGTTTGAGATTTCCTTTTGGTATACGCTTTCCAGGTTTACTTACAGTTTGTAGTTTTGCTTTCTATGTTTCTGCAGTCTCCTTCTCCGTAGAGAATGTTGCACGTTCAGCAATGGCGAATATGTAAAATCAGGATTATCTGAGTTCGAACTTTGGTGTGGACAACAAGAAGAGGTATTTTAATATCACCTTAATAAAATACAAATACATCCTTCTGATCATTGAAAACCAGAAAGTTTACGTATAAACACGGATAATATCATCCATGCATGTGATAAAATTCGAGAATTTCACTAAAGTCCAAATTATAACATCATTAACTATGTAAAACAACAATTTAAGGGGGTGATTGTAGGTTACAAAGAAGGGAGGTTTCTGTAATTACTGCTATTTGTTTTGTATATTTCACAAATTGTATTTGTTGTCTCTTACAGTATGCAGACTCATCATGGGATGAATTAAAACACGTACGACAGGCTGTGGGATTTCTGGTATGTTCTTTCCAACACAAATTACTTCTATGTTGTACCATATATACTTTGGTAATCATGCAATCATGGAATTTTTTGTACTCTACGTGTTTTTGGAGCTAGAACCGAGATAAAATCTTGCTGCACTAATTTTACAACGTAAATAACAATTTCATCTTTTAAATAGTATTCGGCTAAACACCTTACCTCTTTTGCAGGTCATACACCAAAAGTCACGAATAACCTATGACGATCTCACTTCTGACTTGTGTCCAGTAAGTCTCCTGTTTTTTGTTTTTCTTTATTAACTATCAAAAACAAACTTGCGCTTTATATAGACGTAAGTTTGTGTATCAAAAAGTAGTGTTTACAATGTCATAATTCCAGTCCTTGTCATTCAAAGATGAATAAATTTGAAAAAATAAGTTTATCAGGAGTAACAATTATGCTATCTATTCTTTTCACAGATACTAAGCACTCAACAGCTTTATAGAATTTGCACTCTCTATTGGGACGACGACTATAACACACGAAGTGTATCTCCAGATGTAAGCTTTTGATCTTCCGTTTATTTATCTAGTTTGCATTTTTAATATCTTACCCTACTTTTCTGTGGTCAATTACACTGATTTATCACTATTATTATGTGTAATTACACAGGCTTTTTTCATCATCATCATTATTAAGAAAATTGCTTGGCATTCTGCATACGTGCGGGAAAAACTGGATTATAACATCATTTAAATATGTCTACTGTGATTTTTTGTAATTGTCAAAAGCTTTAACAGAAAACATGCTGTAATTATTCCTAATATTTATTGGATTATGTTATCTTGGTCTCCATAGGTAATTTCTACCATGAAGGTACTTATGACAGAGGAGTCTAATGATGCAGAGAGTAATTCATTTTTGTTGGATGACAATTCAAGGTATGATGCCCCAAAACAAAAACAAAAGTGAGTAAATAAATAAAATAAATATAAAAAAATCGTTAACATTTTTCGTTTAAAACGCAGCATTCCGTTCTCAGTTGATGATATTAGCACTTCTCTCCGGCAGTCAGATTTTACGAACGTAAAACCTGCAGCAGAGCTTCTTGAGAATCCAGCTTTTGAATTTTTACAGGGATGAAGCTCTATTTTCTTTCTTTAGCACTGCCTTTTGTTTTTTTCCAGATTTAGCAAGTTTTTGATTATCCTGCTAATGCCATAATGTATATCCATTTGCCCTGATTTTGTTTTTTTTTTTTTTTTTTTGTTGCTTCTCCCTAATATCTTCATCTCTGCCCCGAACTGTAAATTTGCTTAGTAACATTTGTAAAATTCATAGGTTTAGTTCGATAGAAGGGCCAGAGATGAAGGTATTTTTTCACCTTGCCAATCATTTTTTTATACGTTTATTACTTTATTATTTCTGTACCGATGAAAAAGTCTGTTCTAAGTACAGCTAATGCTGTTTTTTCTTTTTCTTTTTTATCCCGTCAAGACTTATGAAACTCCTTTTTTTTTTATTTCTTTCCCATAAGAATTAAATTTTTTTTGTGGTTAGGTTCCTCAACTAGGATTCGAAAATGAGTTTTCGGGTAAATTAAGAGCCTCATTTCCTATGAATCTTTTTGTGGTTAGATTTTTTTTTTGGGTGAGCATAATTTTAGGTTGAGGGATGGCAAAACAGGGATAGGGATGGCAATGGGTCTGGATAGGACGGGCCCCACCCCGCCTCCGTCTTGCATGGGTTTGAGACCGTATCCGATGTATATGAGTGGGTAATGAATTTTTATATTGAAGACCTGATCGGGTTAGGGGACGGGTTTCGGGTTTATAAGCATATCTGTTCCTATCCGGACCCGACCCTGGACATGTGCAAATTTTATTAATAAATTTATAATTTTTATAGTATTTAGAATTATATTAAGTCAATATATATTTCCTTTTAGTGTAGAATTTTGAGTTAAGTCAATATATTTCTCGTCTAAGAGTTGGGTTTATTATATACTTAAATGAAAGACAATAAAACAAACTACATCTTAGGTAAATACACATAGATTTATATGAAGGGCAAACAAAGAACCATATACATATGATTATTCATGAAAGGATTTATGATTTTCTCTAAACTTTTCCTACTAATAATCACGTTATTTGAAGTTCTTGCAAAAATCACTGATGATGAAATAATTGCTCATGTTTTATGCTTATTTATTATTTATAATTATTTTATATTTTTATGACAAATTGTTGATTGTTTTCATAACACTTTAATAGGCCTATCAAGTTTGGCGGGTTTGACCCGGACCCAACAGATTTCAAACTTGATAGGGTGGATCTACTAAATAACCGGTTTTGGGGTGGGTCTTGGGTCCTATCAAACTTGTCCCAATGACTTACATTATACCTCACCCAATGGAGACAAGGAGAGTTCGAACCTGCGACCTTGTAAGAGACGGACCCTATTATGCTCCACTTTTCCAACTCCATGGGATTTTGTTGTTAGGAGATTTGCCCGATAGTTATTTATTTTTTATTTTTCAAAATTTGAAGTTTATAAATATACTTTTGAAATTTATGAATATGAGGAAAAAAATATAATTTTGTGTAAGGACAATTAACTAATCATGTTTAAATATAATTATTATATATTACATCTCGATTGATAGGTTGTAGCTAAATAAATAATTTTTCATACCTTTTATTTACTTTTGGAACTTGTTATTCGTATTATATTAAGACAAGCTATATAGATTCTCTTAAAAATTAAAAATTAAATACACATCCCCTTAATTCGTGACTTGGAGCAAACATACAAAGACAGCAATGATTGGGCTAAGATGGTGTTCGACAATTGGCACATATATATAACAATTTAAGTATCCATACGGACCATACAATAGATAAATATTATATGGTTGATTAAGTTATTACTAATCTAGTAGACTATAAATAAAATATGATCGATCATTAATGATTATTAAAAGAATTAGTCGAGCTGTCAAATGGGGGATAAAGCATGCATGCCAAGGTTCTTAAGATTAAAGAATTTTGGACCACTACTAATTCTAGTCTGTCATGACGTGCTTGTGCATGCAAAAATTTCTAAGGGGTATGATTTTGTAATATTTAATTAATCTAAATCAATCCAAAATTAAATTTATAAACTTTCCTTCACCCATGTGATCTTCCTTTAAATGAATCAAAAGGAAGTACTTTCTTAATTCAATCAAAATGAATTTAAAATTAGTATAGTATGTAAACTAAGGTTTAGAAAATGTTGGTCAAGATTATGAGTTAGAAAGAGCTGACACAGACACTATAAGGGAAAAGAACACAGACAACATAATTATGATTTTTTTTTTTGTGACAGAAGAAATTATTTTTGTCATAAGATAATTTGTGGAAATTAAGCCAATGATGGTGATTTTATTTTTTAATTTGTTACTATTGATAACTAATTATCGTTGAATTAAACCAACTGATACATCGACAATTTCAATATATCATTATTTAATTTTTTGATTGTATAGAAGTTTGGTGTATAGGTGGTTGATATGTATTTCGATTGAGTTATACATGCATGGTGCTTCATTTGATTGTAATATGATTGAATTGTACACATTTAAAAAAAATAAAAATTGGGACAAGTTATATATTATCACCTAAGTAATTATAACTATATTAGTATTTAATAAAAACATAAGTGTATTTCAAACACATATTATTAGTGATAAATTTCATATATATTATCACTTAATTTTTCATTACTTCTGTTATATTGATTATTTTTCATTACTTCGGTTAAGAGTTTAGTATTTATTCAATATGGGATAGCCAACACGTCCCCCTCATGCTCAGGTTCAATTATCGAGAAATAACTTGGAGCGTGAAATTATTAGTGCAAGATATATAGCATGTTCTCTGATACCATGTTAGTTAGGGACTTTGGGCCTAACTCACCCACAAAAACTAACTAATGAAGTGAGGGTTGCTCAAACTTATAAAATAGTTAAGAGTTTAATATTTATTCCATGTGGGATAGGCAATGGATCTGTAGAGTTTCCCTATCCTCTTGTGGGGAACTAATAATTCTATTTAAAGAAAGATTCTGAATCTCTAACAATAATAAAGAAACTAGAGTACCATTTAAAAACTACAATAAAATAAGTTAGGGAGGATGAATATTGGAGGTTATCAGGTTAGTAGTTAATGGGAAATACTTTGTAACTGTAAAGATGTATGCGCCATGCAACATTGTAGACACCAACTAATTACCTGTTTACTTTTTAAGTTTTAAGAGATTATAAGGTTTTAGGGATTATAGTATGTTTTAGAATGTTGAAAAAGATTAGTGAATATTTTGTCGAGTTTAAATATAAGGTTGATTGTACAATACGAAATAATATATAATTAACTGATTTTAATTAAGGGAGAATTATATCTGGGTTCCTGACGTTTGTCATATTTATAATTAGGTCCACTTAAATGCGTTTTTATTACATTCAGGTTCCTAGACTGGTCTATATTTGGTCAAATTTAACGTAAAACGTGGGTCCCTAAATGTAATCGACATCCAAGATCATTTAGTTTAACTTATATTATATATATTTATGTCACACCACCAATTTAGAAACAAATGTTGACCAATTTAGAGATCTATATGTAAAAATATTGACCAATTTACGAACCTATTATGTAGCGAATTATATGCATATTATAAAAGCACGAGTTTCTTCCGGTGATTTAAGTTTGTCCCTTTTCTTGTGGTGACTAAAATACAGACCCTTTTAATTACACATATTCTTATTAAATAACTGCACAAATATATAAATCTATAATTATATGATACCATTATTGACAGGACCTTTACATAAAATTAAACTTATTATGTTTTTGGTGAGAACCACGAACTAAATTCTTGAAAACTGTACATGGATTGTTTTACAGAATTAAAAACTGTCAAGGGATTTAGTTCTTAACCAGTCATGGAGGCAAGCCCTAAAAAACGCCTAAAACATGGCAACAAAGTGGACGAATCCAGATTTCGGTATTAAACCTAATCCCTGCCTGTTTTAATTCAAACCATTACAGACATCAAAATTTTTGTTTCTGGTACTCTTTTTTTTTTTTTTATTTTTTTTTTTTATACCATGCTACCAGATCTTAGCATCATGATATTATTCAACACAAGAAATTAGCTGGCCATATAGGCGGCGATACAGAAAATAAAATTAAAATGCAATATAAGAATTAAAAGAAAAATATGAACTTGCTTAGGAGCACACCAGAATTAAGAAACTGAAAGCTTTAAACTTGCTGGAAATTTACAGGGAGAACTATCAAAGAACTAAAAACTCTAAACTCGAACCTATGCTAAACAAAGAAAGAGCCTATTTAAATAGAGGAAGAAAGCATCTACAAAACAAGAAAAACTAAACAAAAGAAGACAAAAATTTACATTGCTTTATAAAAGCATCTGCTTTATCAAAGTAGATTTTGAAAAAGTAAAAGATTTCCTAAACCATTATGAAGGTTAGTAGGGACCAAAAGACCAATTATTTCTCCATTTTCTCATTTCCTTTTCTTGTGGCGGAACTTTGAATTTGTTCCGTGATGGATTGTTCCACATTTTTAATGATATCATCAATTGAAATATCTGCCTCCTCTCCATAGGGATCCTGTGATTCCCCAGGGTGACAATATTCTTCATCATCATGTGAAGAAGTGGCCATAGAAATGTCGGATTGATATTCAATTCCAAATTTTTTTATTAAATCTTTCTTGACCTCTTCCATGTAAGAAGTAATTAATTCCTTATTGGTCATTTGTCCTTTTTGGAAATTTAATTTCCTTGATAGATGTTGAAACGGGCTAGGGGCTTCCCTTTGTTGCTTTAACTGAATTTGCTCTTTATACTATCGGATATTATCCTGGATCTTATCAATAGTTTCCTGTCCTTCAAGGACACCTTGCTCATTTTTCCTAAGCATTCTTTTCCAAAATTTGGTATAGGTTACCCTTTTAATACAGGGTATATTTTGTTGGGTATGACCCATCTCCGGTTCCCATTTCCAAATTCATGGGATACCAAACTCAATGAAAAAGTGTAAAAAGGGCATTCCCTCAATCCACTTATTAGTGTGTTCAGCTTCAATAAGAGTTGGTGAAATTTTCACCCATTCTGCATAGAGACCTTTATAAGGTTCATGTAAAATGTTTACAGTAGGGCCAAAAGATAGCCACCATTTGTATAACCAATTAGGGATGTCCTTCTTATAAACATTTGGAAAAATTTTGAAGAACCAAGTGTGTTTCTTCAATGGATTCTCATAAAGAAAAGCTTTATTAAATGCTTCAATATAATCTCAGTAATTAAATTTAACTTGAATTTTTTGGTCAGGCCGGAAATATTCCTTCCCCTAGGGTACTTAGTCCCCATTCTTCTGCAGATATAATCTGCTTAATGATGACTTTACTGAAGCTATAAGCTTGTGTGTTTTTCCCTGGATAAAAATGTGAAAATTCACAGGAACCAGTTGTTTTAAGAATACTTTCATAATGATTACGATGTTTGTATGAACCAGCGGTGAATGATGCAGTCTTAAGATATCTATTCATAAGGTGCCATATTTCACCTTTCCAACGAAGATCTTTATCTTCTAAGAGTAATATTACCTCCTTGTAGGTATACTGCTCATAGGGCAAGTCATCAGACTCCGCCTCATCTTCAATGACAACATTAGCATAAGAAGGGCTACTTTGGCTGGTGTGACCATGCCTTACTTTGAATTCCATGAATTATTTGAATAAAAGTTCATCTCCCTCCTTTAAAGTATTACTTGAAGAGGACGATGTGATGTTGGCAATATTTTCGGCTATTAGCTTTTGACTCCCGATTTGGGCAATTGTTCTTCCACCTCTTCCTCTATAAGAGGAATTTCCTCTACCACGGTGGCTCATCCTGAAAATATGAAACAATCAAGCTATTAGCTGAGTATTGATAATCTTATTAGCCAAATCTCTTAATATTTTGGCTTCTTTCATTCTTCCATCAACCATTTCTATTAATTGGCTATATTGATCACCACCATCTATTTCCACCATTTGTTGGAAAATTTCTTTAGTAGCTTTCCAATAACTAAAATTTGTATTGTAATATGTGGATATTTCCACCATATAATGTATTCTATTGTTATGATGTTTCATAGGCCTAGGACGCCTGGGCCTCCAATCCTCATTATTACGAGAATTTTCTTCCATCTGTAAAAGGGCTAAAACAATTAAGCTATTAGCTCACTAATCCGGGATCTAACCATTTTCAATTATATTCTATCTTTTCTCACTATTCGAGCAAGATTAGGATATCTTTAATATCCATTATCAAAGGCATAAAGCATTGATTCATCTAACTCAATGATGATTTTGTTCCAAAATCTTCTGAACCATATACTATGGCAGAAGTAAAAAGAATGCTAAAACAAAAGCAAGTTGGTGAAACCCCAACAAATGCTAATGATTTAGCAATTGAGATTTATAATCTCAAAAATGAGATTAAAAATTTGAAAAGTTTTAATCAAAATCTTGAAGAAAGAGTTTTCAAATTGGAAATTTTTAATAAAGGAAAACAACCTCTTATTAATTTCGATTCTGATAATCAAAATACATTTTCTGAGGGTGAAAATTTCTTAGGCACATTGGAAATGGTTACTTCTCAAAAATAGTTTATAAAAATTTCTCTTTTTATTGATCATAATTATAGAAAGGAGTTTACAGCACTAGTTGATAGTGGTGCAGATTTAAATTGCATTTAGGAAGGAATCATCCCTACCAAGTATTTTCATAAAACAACTCATTCTTTAAGTTCTACAAATGGTCAGAGAATGGAAATAAATTTTAAGATTCCAAAAGCCTATATTTGCAAAAATAAAGTTTACATCCCTACTAGTTTTTTACTAGTCAAAAATATTACCAACCAAGTCATACTTGGAACCCCTTTTTTAAAGAAAATATTCCCAATAAAAAGAATTGATGAACAAGGGTTTATAGGAACCTTTGAAGGAAAAGAAATTACTTTTCATTTTATCACTGAACCTTTTACTAGAATTTTAAATCAAATAAAAGATTCTTTTATCAAGAATAATGAAAATCAAATTAATTTTCTTAAACATGAGATAAGTATTTTAAATATTGATGAAACTCTTAAAAATCCTAAATTACAGGATAAGATAAAACTGCTTAATAATGAGTTTTCTTTACAAATATGTAATGATCATCCTAATGCTTTTTGGGATAGAAAGAAACGTATTGTTTCACTTCCTTATGAGGATAATTTTGATGAGAAAAAAATTCCGACAAATGCCAAACCTTGTCAAATGAATAAAGATTATCTTGAGCTCTGCAAAAAAGATATTGAAACTTTGCAAAACAAAGGGTTAATAAAACCCTCTAAATCTCCATGGTCTTGTACAGCTTTTTATGTTAATAAACATGCTGAGCAAGAGAGAGGTGTCCCCAAGTTAGTTATTAACTATAAACCTCTTAATACTGCTTTAAAATGGATTAGATATCCAATCCCTAACAAAAAGGATTTACTTGATAGGCTTCATGATGCCTTAATATTTTCAAAATTTGATTTAAAATCAGGATATTGGCAAATCCAAATTCATGAAAAAGATGTATATAAAACAGCATTTTAACGTTCCATTTGGTCAATATGAATGGAAAGTTATGCCTTTTGGTCTGAAGAATGCCCCTTCAGAATTCCAAAATATTATGAATAATATTTTTAATTCTTATAGTGATTTTATCATCGTTTATATTGATGATATTTTGGTGTTTTCTAAAAATATTGAAGCCCATTTTAAACACTTGGATATATTCAAGAAAATTGTCATCCAAAACGGTTTAGTTATACCTAAACCTAAAATGCAACTTTTTCAAACTAAAGTCAGATTTCTTGGTCATAATATTGAAAAAGGGAAAATTATCCCTATTAATAGAAGTATTGAATTTGCTTCTAAATTTCCTGATCAGCTGACTGATAAAACTCAGCTTCAAAGATTCTTAGGTAGTTTAAATTATATCTCTCCTTATATTAAGAATCTTGCCAAAGATACTGCTATCCTATATGATAGGCTTAAAAAGAATCCAAAACCCTGGACTGAGAGTCATACTCAGGCTGTCCAAAAAATTAAGAACAGGGTTACTAATATACCTTGTCTTAGTATAGCTAACCCTAATTAGGAAAAAATTGAGACATATGCCTCAGATATTGGATATGGAGGTATCCTTAAACAAGTTTCTCCCAATGATAAACAAGAATATCTTGTTAGATTCCATTCAGGAAAATGGAATAATAGTCAAAAGAATTATGCTACGATAGCTAAAGAGATTTTAGCTATTCTTAAATGCGTTTTAAAATTTCAGGATGATTTATGTAATCAGAAATTTATTATCAAAACTGACTGCCAAACAGCAAAATATATGTTTAAAAAAGATTTCAAACATGATGTCTCCAAACAAATGTTTGCAAGGTGGCAAGCTCAATTAGCCCCTTTTGATTTTGAAATAGTTTATAAAAAAGGAACTGATAATAATCTTCCTGATTTTTTGACCAGAGAATATTTACAAGAATGAATGTTTTTGACCAAAGATGGTTAACTAGAATAGTTTCTCACGGAATGTTTGTTTATAGGGACAGAGACAATATTCTTGAAAGGCTTTGTTGGCAAAAAAAAAACAGAGTACCAGAAACAAAAATTTTGATGTCTGTGATGGTTTAAATTAAAACATGCAGGGATTATGTTTAATACCGAAGTCTGGATTCGCCCACTTTGTTGCCATATTTTAGGCTTTTTTTAGGGTTTGCCTCCGTGACTGGTTAAGAACTAAATCCCTTGACAGTTTTTAATTCTGTAAAACAATCCATGTACAGTTTTCAAGATTTTAGTTCGTGGTTCTCACCAAAAACATAATAAGTTTAATTTTATGTAAAGGTCCTGTCAGTAATGGTATCAGAAATTTTGATGTCTGTGATGGTTTGAATTAAAACAGGCAAGGATTAGGTTTAATACCAAAGTCTGGATTCGCCCACTTTATTGCCATGTTTTAGGCGTTTTTTAGGGCTTGCCTCCATGAATGGTTAAGAACTAAATACATTGACAGTTTTTAATTCTGTAAAACAATCTATGTACAGTTTTCAAGATTTTAGTTCGTAGTTCTCACCAAAAACATAATAAGTTTAATTTTATATTACCAGTATGTGAGTTTTAAAAAAAAATTGCGTTAGAAATATCTTATAACATCTAAACTGAATTAAATAATAATTATTATTATTATATAACATTAAAATATATTTTTTTATTTTCTTGTCAATTACTCGCTATTCTTTTAAAATTGCAATAATCAATAAATAAGTTAAAAAAAGATACCATAACTATTGTCTTCATTTACGGACAACGACAACAATCTCTAAGAAAATAAATAAAATTAAAATAGAAAATGGAAGAAAATATTGAATGATAGGAGATGTAAGTGTAAGGAGACAGACATAGATACAAAAGAAAAAAGAAATAACAAATATGAAATTAATAAATAAAAATTTTGACATTTTATATTCTAGAAAAATAAAATTTAGATCCCAAAAGAGTATGCTAAATTACAATTCATGATTCTCTTAGTCAAATAATTATAGTTATATCCCATATAAAATTAAATAATTATAAAATATACCCAAGCATTAGGGTTCCATTGGGGAACATTAGGGCTCTGTTATTAGTTAACATAATATTTCTTTTTTACTTTTAAAAAATTACACTTAGACCCCCAAAAAATTTATGACATTACAAATAACACTCAAGTGAAATTTAGGAGAAACCCATAGTATGAAAAAGATAACAGTATTTTCGATATTTACCATTCATGTTTTATAACGTCATCCAATACATAATGGAACCCTAATTTTTAGGTTATAAATATTTTTGAATTATAATATACATGCTTCAAAAAATGGTGAAATATATCTGAATTAATAACTTAAAGAGTGTAGATAATCAAATGAATTGTTTTGTAACATTTAAGATACTAAAATTTTGGAATAATCAAAATGCGAGTTCTAATAAAATTAATTTCAAAATATATGACTATTTAAATATTTTTATCAAATATTTAATTTATTATATCACCACTTCTCAAAGTCAAGTAGAAATTACATGTTCTCCATCATTGTCAAATAACAAACATATTCCGTTAATGAATAAAAAATTAACTTAAAAATTAAAATAAACATATAAATATTTATTTATTTAGCCAGAACCTCAATCAAAATGTAAAATGAAATAACAATTAAAATATATATTAGTTATATTTAAATATGATAAATAGTTTTTACACAATATTGTTATTTTTTCTTTCAGATTATAAATTTATAAATATATTAGTTATATTTAAATATGATAAATAGTTTTTACACAATATTGTTATTTTTTCTTTCAGATTATAAATTTATAAATATATTTGTAAAAATAATATTTTAAAAAATAAATATAAATAATTATTCTACATATATAAAGCGCATACTTTTTATTAATTAAATATAAATATAAAAAACATTAGGACCCAAATTTCATTAGCCCTTTAATTAATTCGTATATATGTACAACAGAAAAAATAGAATAGTCAACTCAACTGTATGTTAAACTCTTCATACTGAGATATATCATTGCTAAAAACTAAAAAAAAAAAAAAAAAAAAAAAAGTAAACGAATAATAATCAACTAAGTAACTTAATTTTGTACTTCAAGGCAAAAGCCATGCATTGATGCATGCTAAATTATATATTAATAATATGAACAGACGAGAGCACGTACTTCCGTACAAAACCTAATTTTGTTTCGTGCATACTAAAAACTGTCTCAAACTCTCAAGTCAACTAACGACATTACCTTCCATGTTCATGCAAGTACCCTCTATTCCTTTTAAATCATTCAATATTGTCAGAAATTTTGCATGTAATATTTATATGTTCGTTAGCTCTAATTAAAGTAATATGAAAGACTATGCGGAAAAAATATATCATTCAGAAAAATTTGTATTTTCTTAAAATAGAGCATGAAAATTGAAAACTTTTAATTCATTTGTTTGTTGTATGCGTTTGAATTACGGCTGTTATTGTTAATGATCAATATGTCCCCATGAAATTCGCACTAGTAAACCTAAATATAGAATAAGTTACACCAGAAATCTTACGTTAAAAATTAAATCCGTCTTTAGTGGTGTTCATAGCATCATAATTTCATTGTCCGTGTAAACAATCTGATCAGACCGGAGATTCGTTGGACGCAAGAATAAGTTTTGGATCGTGTCCGTAGCTAGCGCTGTGTCATTGTCCGTGTATCACATATGTTACGCCCCTGACCGGGGGCCTGTCGGACGCGAAAATAAACTCCAAATCATGTCCGTAGTGCCGTGTCGTTGTCCGTGGTTACACTTTATAAATCAAACTTAATTATTTCCCATACAAAGATGCGCGGATACTACCTAATTGTCATGCTCTGGAACCAGGGACTTGTTGGACGCTAAAATAGGTTTCAAATCCACTATACAATCTGAAATTGAGCCTAAATCACTAATATACCCAAAAGGATATTCATTAGTCACACTTCAATTCTAACTTATAAATCAAATCTATTTTCCAGACAAAGTCGATGTGGGACAAGCTAAGCCCACACCTTGGGGTGGTACAACACATCTCAAATAATATTAGGGTTTAAGGTTTTAATCATAAGACACATATCAAAATCTTAAAATATCTTCCCCGCTAGGAAAGATCATAACATCAAATGAACCGTGAATACCGTATCAAATATTTGTATTGCGCGCGTATTCGTATTCTGTTTTTTATCCGTTGGACAGTGAAGTGTGAAATGTGAACCCACGGGCGGCAGGTGCAACTCGCCCACTTCACGTGAACTTCCAGCCGTTCATCACTTCTCGCCATTACCTCGTGGTCACTCGTCGAATGCGATACTTTAGATTTTTCTGATTTAGGAAATATTCAATTAAATTTCCCAATTCTCATAAATTCAAATAAATTATATTATTTGACCATCAATTTCGTCATACACCAAAAAAAAAAAAAAAAATCAATTTCGTCATACCAATTATTGATTCCCTATTTATTCCTTTAATTATAACTTGTTGATTTTGCATGTGATCGATTTGTTAATTTTACTATCAAAATATCTCGTTTAACTTACCCTAGAATTCATACTAATATTTTACACATGTTTAAGAAGAGTTGGCAATTGCTTGTGCATGTCTCTAGACCAAGTTAGGATTGAAACCTTAATTTGTACATAGAGCAAATGGGTTGGGAGGATTATCCCTAATTTGGTCTCTGCAGTATGAACCAGAAAAAAAATTGAGTGGAAAAAAAAGTATTAATGACCAAGTTAATTAATTGGACGTACGTACGTATTTTGTAAGTTCATCAGACCAAAAAAAAAATAAAATTGAGACCTTTATGTCTTGATTTTTTTTCCGTTCAATAGTGATTGTGTCTGTAAGTTCTTAGGCCAATTTAATTAATTTTTGGATACTCTAGATTCTCCTATAAAAGATATAAATGTGGATATATTTTTTTTGGGTTTCAAAACTCATTTATATAGGTCGAGTCGGGTCAGATCAGTAAAGTGTCAAGCTAGCTCCTTCTATCAATGACAGGTATGCGTTCTTAGAGACTCGAACCCAAAAAATCTCGTATAAATGGGGATATTCTCATCCCTCATAACAGATAAATTGTGCATGCAGTTCACTGATTGAGATGTTGATTGACCCACTATATTTAGGTTCATGTCGAGTCTGATCGGATTACTGAAAAATATACAATGTGTCCGTATAAGTACATGAGTAAAAAAAATTGCGTTCGAGTATTAATTTTAAATTGAGCCAAAAGAAATTTATGATGTTGACTCTAGATTTTTGTATCCTGTCATTGTTAGATACAGGGCGAATTACATATGAATTCTTAATATTTGTCATATTTATATTTAGGTCTTTGGACTGGTCAATATTTGATAAATTTAATGTAAAACCTGGCTCCCTAGATGTAAGCGACACTCAAGATCTATTTTTAGTTGAACTTATATTGTATACATATAGATCCTTCCACCGATTTAGAAGTAAATGTTAGGGACCTATATGTAAGAATGTTGACTACATTTGTTAAATTTAATATAAAACATGGGTCCCTACTCTCTAGATATAAGCGATAGCCAATATCATTTAGTTTAACTTATATTGTATACATATAGATCATACCACTGATTTAAAAGCGAACATTAACTAACTTAGTAACTTATATGTAATAAATGCATATAAATCATGTACATTAGCGATTCAAATGTAATTCGCTCTTATTAGATATCCATATCCTGCACCTCATGTACTTGTACTTTTTAGTAACTAAAATGAAAGAATTGCACTGAACTAATTTAGAGTATGATATAAGTACATTAAATATATTAAAGTGGAATAACTTTATTCTACTTAAAACCCCAAGATATTTATCAAAAAAATTAAAGAAAAATACTTAATACAATATTTAAGCTAATAGCTAGGCAATACATTGTTGCACATATATGAAGGGACATGATGGTAATTTTCAGTACATGTTAGGTAGTATTCAGAAACGTACAATTTTAGCATATTAAAATAAGTGCAAAGTCAAAGTTGGAAGAGGATGAGACCAAACTGCTTGGCCACTTGGGACTTGGGAGTTCAGAAGTAGTTTTAAAACATATATAATTTCAACTAGTATATATGTGGCCAAATTCCATTAAATCCTGTAACTATATACTTATTGTATTTTAGGTCCTAAGATATTTCGTTTTACAATTTAAGTCTCGTATATCGTAAGATATAACAATTTAGTCCTTGTTTTGCAATTGAAGTCCCGTATATTGTAAATTCCGGTGACAACTTAGGGACTTAAATTGCAAAACAAGGACTAAAGTTGCTACATTTTACAATATACGAGACTTAAATTGTAAAACAAAATACCTTAGTACCTAGAATGCGATAAGTGCATAGTTACAGAACTAAAAATGCATTTTGGCCTATATATGTTCTGGCCTATAACAAACACTTAAAAATCACTCTGCATTCTCGTGTCATGTTAGATACTCGTATCCGACATTTTTGTAGAGGTATATTTCGAAAAAAGCTCTTGTTATATATAGTGTTTGTCGATCGTATACGTGGAATGAGCGAAGTGATTGAATTGTTGTCCAGTTAATAAAACGTTAGCGTCCACATGAAAACAAGAAAATGACTAACGACATGACCTAAGTATTAGACAGAGCCATAGTCGAAGGGTGTCTCTGTAATTTTCAATAGTTGGGAGGATCTTGTTGTATTTTCCCCTAAAATGAGGGGTTTAAATGTAATTATCCCTAATATATTAGTGACTATTTATATTCTTTGAAATCAAATAATAATGTTGACTAAATGCCAATATAATCATGTGAAAAAAGACACAAACCATCTTTTTCAAGTCCTAATATATCTCTTTAGCCCACCTTCCCTATTTAAACCTCTCCACTCCTCTAATCCCCCTCCACACATTCCATTCAAACTTACCCTCTCTCTATTGTCCTATTCATAGTTCAAAATTCCTATTACAACATTAATCCATACATATTTATACTCTTCATGAACAATTGTGTTCAACCCAATAGTACAGCTCCCACATCGGAGCAGCAAGACCACATATTCACAGGCCGATGCGTGATCGTAAACGGCCCTGTAATAGTCGGCGCAGGCCCCTCAGGCTTAGCCGTCGCTGCCGGCCTTAAAAAGCAAGGGGTGCCTTTTGTAATTATTGAAAGATCAAACTGCATTGCCTCACTATGGCAAAATCGAACCTACAATCGCCTCAAACTTCATCTTCCCAAACAGTTTTGCCAACTTCCTTACATCCCATTTCCGGAGAACTTCCCAGAATACCCCTCCAAGCTTCACTTCATCGATTACCTCGAATCTTACGTAAAAGAGTTTGAGATTGATCCCAGGTTCAATGAATCGGTTCAGTCTGCTAAGTACGATGAAACGTGTGGGTTATGGCGGGTTAAAACGGTGACGACTACGACGGGTAGCGATTCGAGTACTGTGGAGTATATTTGCAGGTGGCTTGTGGTGGCTAGCGGCGAAAATGCTGAGAAAGTCGTGCCGGAGTTTGATGGTTTGGATGAGTTCAATGGGGATGTGATGCATGCTTGCGAGTATAAATCGGGTGAGGGATTTAGTGGAAAACGTGTTTTGGTTGTGGGATGTGGGAACTCTGGAATGGAGGTTTCTCTTGATCTTTGCCTCCATAATGCTGTTCCATCAATGGTGGTCCGAAATTCTGTGAGTATTAATCCAAAATTCTTTTTTAGAATTTATTTTATAGTTATTTACTGAGTTAAATACAGATAAGGTAAAATTACCAAAAACCTCCAAGGTTACCTAAAAAATCCAAAGCAACAATGTAGCCTTGAAACCTTACAAATACCCCCTGAAAATGCAAAAAAAAACTTGAAACGTTACAAGTACCCCCTGAAAAACCTTATACATTTACCCCTCACAAGGGTGCAAATGTAAGATTTCAAGATTTTAGGGTATTGTTCGTAAAAATCGTAAACCTCAAGGGGATTTGGGTAATTCGCCCTAAAAATAATTCCCGAAATTAGCAGAGAAAACTATGTGGTTTTTAATTAATTAACATTCAAAACTTTCTGAAATTTCTAATAAACTCATCACCAGCTTCTTGAGTCAGTTAATTGATAGAATTTTTGCTAAAAGTTTTAACAATTTTGTTTCAAATTCGTAGAATAATGTTTTGGGTACATATTTACTTAATCATTCATATTGTTTAGGCATAAGAACGTAATACTATATGTAGAAACTTGCAAAGAAACGCATGCAAAAATGCATAAAATACATTAAGCACATTTAGAGTTTATGTTGTAAATTTTTTATTTGGGTGAATTAGAATTACATCTAATTTGATTGCCTCAAATTATGGTATATTTACAAATCGATCCCTTTAATTTCATAAATTATGATATAGTCCCTAAGGCTTCATTCATATGTAAAAATTTTGAAAAGACCCCAAACTGAAACCCTAAGTGAGGTACCATCAGATTATATACACATTTATTGATTCAAGGACTATATGATAATTCTAAAATTAGAATCATCAATTTATAAATACACTAATATTTAAGGTAATTGAAGTATTGAACCATTGGGTTTGCCCAATGGATACCTGATGCCAGATACTACCCTCAATGTGGAGGTCTGAGTTCGACGAATTGTGTGCGTATGACATGACATCCCGTTATTTACTCAATAATTCAACTTATTATTTTTAAATTTTTTTTTTTTAACATTCACAGGTTCATGTGCTGCCAAGGGAAATATTCGGAAAATCGACATTCGAGTTAAGTGTTTATTTAATGAAATGGATGCCAATTTGGGTAGTTGACAGAATATTATTAGCAGCATCAAGATTGCTACTTGGGAACATAGAAAAATATGGACTGAAGAGGCCATCTATGGGACCTTTAGAGCTGAAGAACAAACAAGGGAAAACTCCTGTACTGGATATAGGCACAGTTTCGAGAATTCGATCTGGCGATATCAAAATTGTGCCTGGAATTACGAAATTTTTTCGTGGAGGAGTTGAGCTGGTTAATGGAGAAATAGTTGAACTTGATTCAGTTATTTTGGCAACTGGATATTCAAGCAATGTTCCAGCATGGCTTAAGGTCAGAATCTTTTAATCCCTCATGGTTTGAAAATTACAAAAATACTCCCTATGGTTTCATAATTCGTGCAATACTTTCACCGGATTTTGGTTATGCTCACACTACTAGAAGTGTCTTTTCTTCTGCAGTCCATTGTGTAAGAGTCAATGCAGGTCAAAACCTGGCCGACATCGGTGAAAGCATCTATTTGCCACATTTTTACAAATTTTACATGAATAGTGAAATCTCAAGGGTCTTTTTGTAATTTATAAAACAAGAGGGACTAGTTTGTAATTACATCAAACTTCATGCGTAGTGCATATTTCATAGTTTTCAATTACTTAGGGGGTGTTTGCAAACTCTATTGATTTTGCAAAAGTTAAAGTAGAAGTTAAAGTTGAAAAAAAATGCAATAGTAAAATTAGTAGGGAGTGTTTGGAAAAAAAATTTAAAAGTAGGGAGAAAAAGTAGTTGGGTGTTTGGGAAAAAGGCTAAAAACCACTTCTAATTTTAATAAAAAAGTACTAATTAAAGTTTTATTTTAATTATGAAAATACCTAAAATCTAGAATCAGAATCCAAAAGTATGTCTTTACGTGCTTCTGGATTCTAACTTATTTCTGCTTAAATTTAGCAGAAGTTAGGAGTGTTTGGAATCAAAAGCACTGAAAAAATTCTTTTAGAGTTTGCAAACACCCTCTTAATCTAAAACTTTTTTAATTCATAACACCGAATCAGTAAACTCGTATAAGAATTTGGCATATGCAGATTGAAAATTTTCGTCTTCATTTTTTTCTATTTCTGTAATTTGTAAATAATTTATTTTTGTTTGTGTATGCAGGAAAGTGATTTCTTTTCAGAAAATGGATTTCCAATATCTCCATTTCCAAATGGTTGGAAAGGCAAAAGTGGTCTCTATGCAGTTGGTTTCACTAGAAGAGGTCTCTCCGGTGCATCTATTGATGCCATTAAAGTTGCACAAGATATCGGCAAAATCTGGAAAAGGGAAACAAATCGAAAAGCCCATTTCGTCGGCGTCTCTTGCCATAAACGATAGCATCATCTGGAACGCAAAAATACGTTTTTCATAAAAGTAAAATGATGATATCAATATGTATGTATTACTGAGAATACGTATATACGGATTTTCCAGTAACATCAAATAGAGAATACTTATAATTTTGTATAGAATGTCAGTGTCTCCATCATAAAGAGTCCCAAATCTAAATTTGGGCATTTTATATATGATGAAAATGAAACGAAAGTGAGGCCTCCCATACCGTCCCAACCCCACCAATTTGGTTTCCTTTGTAGTGGTTAAGGGATGTGCACAAAGTATTTGATGAAATTTTAGTATCTACTTCTCGTTCATTCTCTCGATTTGGTCCAGTCTTGTGTTTAATACTAGAAAATTTGGCCCATTTGAGAGAGCTAGTGAATATATTGGACCATGAAATTCCCCAGTAATCAATAGTCTATTCAATGTGATATCGACTCGATCTTCACTGCTTTTACTTGGGAGGTATTATGTGAGAGAATTCTAGAGTGTCGATGTTGCCTAGCACGTGGACAGCCCACAATATATAAGGGCAAAAAACTATGTCTAGAATTCAAATTTTCCCAAGTTTGACAATGTTTTGTGTACTATGTTTTCATATAAATTACAATATGAACTTGGAAAAAGTTCAATCTAAGTATGACACATCTTATAATTTCATCATTGGAATCCTGCAATCTTACACTTACCCCTAAAGAGATTATTTTTAAGGTTACAATTTACTAGGGACTTCGTTGTAAGATTTTAAGATTTCGAAAGTTTTTTGAAATTTTAAGCAAACTTACTTCGGGTTTGTGCATCGCGTCAAACTAACTCATGATCAGTAAATTACAAAATTATACAAAATAAATATTTTTCACAAACAAGTGTAATTTATCTGAAGGTTCAAGAGATCTGATCACTTCCTAACACTTCCCACTTTTTAAGGAAACATAAACATTAATTAATTCTTGATAGATATATCTAACTTCCTAATATTTCTCATTTTCTGGATCTCCCCATTAATTCTTGATGTTATGCCTAAAGGGACTTGCATAGCTGTCCAAGAACATCTAAATATGTCATTTTTCAAGCTCCTTAAAGTCAAACTCATAGTTAATTTCGGATTTCTGGTTTAAGTTTCTATAGTCACCTAAAATCCTGTCCATCACGTAATTTCCTAATCTGAACGGAACTGTACAAGATTTTTTTTTTTTTTTTTTCATTAACGATTGTTATATATAGAACTTTGGATATGGGACCAGATTAACACGGGTAATTCCTATCTTTAAAGTTTCTGTTGCCCCTACTTCGGTTGGAGGTTTGCTGCAGGTTGCAGGAGGCACACTTCCAGGATATATGTCAAGCTTACTTAGAAAATATAAGGGAATTCGTGTGACAGTAATTCACAAAGAATTCAGATGAATATTTGTTGTAGTGTATCAAATGAATATCAGAACAACACTATTTATAGGCTCAGGTGTTGGAACTAATTAATTGACAGACTTAAGTGACATAAATAGTGGGCTGACGGTTATGAAATTCATTTCAGCATAAATGCAATTAAAACAGCAGTTTCAGGAGCCCAATAATCATATTCCAACAGTCACATCTAACTAAATTGATTGATTTAATTGTTGTCTGAAATTTGGCTTCAAAGTGAGTTGGGCCTGGTCCAAAATGAAAGTCTCTGGACTCGGAGGCGAGGCTCCTTAGCTCCTAGCAACGATGCGCACATGCGACGAACCCAGCCCAGCCCAAGCCCAAGCCTAAGCCCATGCGGGGGCTGGAGCGGGGGCGGGCGTGGGCTTGTGCGGTGCACAGCACAGCATGTAAGCTATTCATTCCTCTTACTTGAGTTCCATAATTAACAATTTAACACCATTAATTAGCATTAACTGATACAGTGCTCATTAATTAAGAGTTTAACTAATGTTGGACTCTTAATTAAGTGTTTAATTAATGTGAGACTCTTTAGTTTTTCAAACAACAATTAATATGTCTTTTCACATCCCAATTGATTCACACTAACCAATAAATTAACACTAAAGACATATTATATCCAACAATAAAACTATACAGGTTAATAAAAATAAAAAGATAACGAAAAAAGTAGTACATATACATGAAAAAACTATAATGCAGGATTAACATTCTTAAAAATTTATGGTGCAGATCATAACGGATATATACCTATTTAGTTTTAAATAATGGAAAAATCCTTATCGTATCGTGCCGATAACTTATTTATGTGTACAGATCGACACATGAATTTCCATACTGAGCTGCTGCTTGGCCACCAACATAGATATCTATCATCTCAAATATTTATAAATAAGTTGAGTACAAAGCTTGTCGACGGACATAAATTACAAACTTGAACAGTAGAACTTCACCATGCAACTTGCTTCAAGTATACAAATATCGTGTTTGAAAATTTCACTTGTACAATTGTACGTACTAGCTTATGTCATCGTTTGTTTCAATGTCTTATATAGTTATGTTTGTCTTTTTATTTTGTCAACTCTCTGCAATGTGTTATTCAGACATGGACATACGTAGTTGTAGAAAATTAAACATTGTGTGGTCACAGATTGCATGTGTAACTTCAAGTTCCTCATGGAGAATGCCCATAACTGTGTTTTATTCTAATAATTTCACAAGTATTGGAAGGGGCATTGTCTCCTGTATATATGGGAGATTTTTACATGTACCCAAAAATATTCTTATTTTGTAATGCTTTTTTTTCCCTTTAAATTTAAGTGGGTTTGACGTCGGTCACCACCAAGATCAGGGCATACCCTAAGGCTCATAAGTGTTTACAAAGATTCTTACAAATCGTCCACTAACAAATCCCTCACGTTAGTAGAGGGAGTCGAACTCTTATTTTGTAATGTCTTTACTACACTTTGAAGGAAAACTAAAATAAAATATTCGAACCATTCGATATATATGAAAACCAAACATCCACTTTTTATAAAAGAAACAAAGGTAATAATCTTTTGTAATTATCGCGATTTTAGCACTTTCCCGTATAAACTTCTTTTTTTACAAATCTCCTCCAATACCACAAGAATTTTACCAATTTGTCATCTCTAGCAGAATTTTCGGTGGAATATTCTGTCGGAAAATTGTATCGTATCTGCAATGGAGTTGCTAATTTATGGGACGAACTAGCTCGGATCTTAGGATCGGGATCTACGACCTCGACCTTCGGACCTTACAAGTTCTAAGTTCACCGACATACTAAGAATCGAATTGGTTGTAGGAACTAGATACTATCCTTTATTCAATTATCATTTGAGTAAAGTATACAAGTTACCCTTCCAAATGTGGAAAGTGGACTATTTGTAACATCCTAGCTAGGGCGTAGGGGACACATGGCACGATCTCGTCCTTTCGTCCTTGCTCTGGTGTGTGGCTCGGATTGATTTAGACCTTTATGAGCTTTTTCATTATCTTATTGGATTGGGCCGTGAGATGTAGGTTTGGACAAAGTAGTAATTTGGGCTAACCTATATTAGTATCATATGAAAAATATAGATATGTGTTGTATTACTATCCTCAACGTTTCGAAAATAAACCCTCTGTTTTATCAACAATAACGTACGCTATGGAGCTAAATAGAACAAAAAATTTCAATAAAGCTAGATGATAAGTCGTTATTTCTCCTTATATTTTGAGTCAAATTGTGCTTAAATACTCTTAAATTGACTTTATATTTTGAGAATTGAATTACTTTTTGTGTTTTCATGTAGATATTCATGCTTGGGAAGAATTGGACTAAAAAAATATAATTTTGACATGAATTTCGAAGTGGGCTTTGTAAGATTATTGGACGCGATCACGGGCTGAGCTCACGCGAAGGCCAAGTCTGTAAGAATTAGACGCAACCCTTGTGCACAAGAAATATGAGAGAAATTAAAAGACCAAAAATCCAATTCCAATTGGGACTCTTGCCATGCATGTCACGTATGGAATTATAGAAGTACTTGGAAAAGAGTTGGCCAAGAAAGACTTTATTTAATCACCAATTTGGGGGATTACATTCAGAGACGCATCACATCATCTTCTCGTCTTCGTTCTATTTCATCTTTCTCGTAGAGTAGATTTTTATTATGTTAATTAGGAGTAGCTAATTTCGTAGTTTAGTCGGATATTCGTAGTTAATTCGAATTATTGTGAGATCTAATTGTTTTCTTTACTTTGATTAATTAGTATCCATGTTTTCTCCATTTTTAATGTTATTGTGCATGATTTGATTATCAATTAGCGCAGATTGATTTATTGAGTTATTCATATAGAGCCAATTGTATGCTAGGTTAGTAACCGGGGTACGCAATACTTGGCAAGTAACACTAGGGTATTATGAAATATATCTAATTTTGTGTCAAGGGATTCGTGAGTCTAATTTAAATCGAGCGTTGTACGTGTCGGTTAATTATGATTGGTGTTTTTTTAGTTTTTAATGTTGTTCATAAATTGAATCCTAAGAGATTCTCGAGAGGGTTATTTATTAGTTAGGGAATAATTGAAGGCAGTGCCCTGATTATTCTAATATTAAGAAGAAACGAGAGAGTCAGAGGTACTTGATAACCATAACTAGTTTATTAATTGATTTAAGTATATCCTTACATCGATCTTCAATATGAAGAACTAAGTTAGAATATTCCGGCTAGATGTTTGTTTAATTGATTTTAATCCTACTTTGTTAATTGATCTTGATTTAGTTGTTTTCTTTTATAAAACGAAAATCCAAAATTGATCCTTATTTAATTGCTTTTTGTTAGTTTAGATTATTTAGTGGTAGTTTATTTGGTTATTCATAAGAAAATATTTTCCAACCAATCCTTATGTTCGACCCTATTTACTACTATTTACAATTTTGTTTATATGATAGATAGGAAATTCTATTGATTATTTTTTGTGATTCGACATCCATCACTGGACAAGCCTGGTTCGGGCCCATTATTTTATGAATATCAATTGAACAATTATAAATCTTCACAGCACTTCTCAGATGTCCGCCAGAGCCGGGCCTACAGCCCATTTTAAATCATCACGTAATATATCAATCAAAATCTTCTTAAGAAACTTCTAAGCGATTTGTTTAAATGGGCCTCCATGCATTGACCCAATAAGAATAAAAGAGAGTTTGATAATAAAAGTTCATCTGATCCTCCATTAATAGTTTATCAGAAAAAGGGTGAGAAGAATATCGACTCTTAATTGGTAGCATATTTTGGAGATCGAACTTTTTGTTATAAATAAAACAGGAGAACTCATTCCAAAAGACTAGTTTAGTAGGAGAGAGAGTTCATTTGATTTATAAATCCCTCATCAAATCCCTCATCAATTGCCCATACAACTGATGTGGAATAAGTCTCATACCTTGCAATTGGTCCAGGTCCATGACAATTGACCCCCCTTAAGGGCCAACGTTCGTTGGTCACGGCTGGCTCTCCCAGGCCACCACTCCAAGTTGGCTCTAATACCAATTGTTATAAACCAAACAAGAGAACTCATCCCAAAAGACTAGTCTAGTAGGAGAGAAAGCCCATTTGGTTTATAAACCCCTCATCAATTGCTCATACAATCAATGTGAAATAAGTCTCATACCTTGCAATTAGTCCAGGTCCATGACAATTTTTCTTGGAACGATGCGTCTATGTATTAAAGCCCTTCAGGCATATAATTATAACAATTTGGGATAATTACACAAGAAATTAGAGGGTTGTTTTAAAATCCGAAAAATTATAGAAATTTTTTGAAAGTTTGGAAGCTCACTAATGCACTTTTGGTAAACTGAAATTTTACAAATACTTTCCCATGAAACATAAAAATATATACATAATACCTTTTAAATACTTCCTTAGGCCGGGGTAAGTGTAAGATTGCAAAGTTCCAATAATAAAATTGTAAAAGACACAAAACTCAGGAGTTTGTACTTTACACATTTCTTTTTTCTTTTTTTGTACAAAACCGCTGGGATCACAAAGCACCCTATATTTTCCGACTAAATTACAAAATTTTCCAAGTCAAGCAAAGCTCAATTCCTATTTCGGGTCCAAAATAAGCATCGGTACATTAATTTATAAATTAGCATCTCTTGGAATTAATCTTAGGGATAATTATACTAAGACCCCCTCGACTTAGGGGTAAATATAACTAGATCCTCTGTACTATTGGAAATTATAGATAGATCCTCTAATCCTAATGAAAACCTTAAAAACTTAACGAAAAGTTGTGAAATGACTAAATTATCCATAACATTTTTGTTATAGTGTTTGCTATACATGAAATCACCGAAGTAAGTAAGTTTTTGTTGAGTTAATAAGACGTTAGAATCTACATGGAAATAAGAAAATGACTAACGGCAGGACCTAAGTGTTAGATAGAGCCATAGTCGAACGGATGTCTCTGTAATTTCCAATAGTACAGAGGGTCTAAATGTATTTACCCCTTAAGTCGACGGGGTGTAAGTGTAATTATCTCTTCGTCTTATAATTCCAAAAGTAAATCCAATGACGGAGTAGGAAGGCGCCTAAATTTTTTTTGCCCTTTATATTTATTATTATAATAAACTTATAAACTGATGAAGCTGGGATTGACTTCAAATTGTTTTTTCAAATAAGTGGGACTCGGCCAACTTTTCACATTTATGAAATAGCACTTAAAGCAAATAATTCTTTGATTTTGTCCATGATACTGACTCGCAAAGACTTATTGACTTCAACGACCAACGTTCCATCAGCTCCATAAATAAATAAGTTGTAAAGTGTCGACACATTTTTTTTTTTTGGGTTGACATATATTTCATTGTAATCCTCTCTGATATATTAATGTAAAATAAAGATACACAGTTGGTTTCCTTTTTTAATAGAATCGTTAATTACACATAAATTCCTATATTTTCTTTTTATCATAAGTATTATAAGAAATTTCGGTTATAAAATATCACGTAAATAATCTTGTATTGTTAAAGTTTACTCGTATATCGCCTGAGTCTTATATGCCATAATTTAAAATTGAATTTTTAAGCTTAACTTTTAAGTTAAGTGGAGTAACAAATCAACATTTTTAAAATCAACAAATTCCGACGATCGAACTCTTCACTATTCCCTCTTCTAGTGGTTTTTTGTAATAAGGGCACCAACACACCCTTAAAATCGGTTGTTAAGGGATAGGTAACCCATCATTATATATTAGCATATGTCAAGATTTTCAACCAATGTGAAATCAGTAGTGGCAGAGCAAGAAAATTTCTTCAAGAGAGTCATTCTAGTATAAATTTTTAGCCCATTATTTTATAAGGGTAATTATAAGAAACTCTTGATATTATAAGATCCTAAAACTTTGAAACATTGCAAATACTCCTTAGTCAGTTGAAACCTTGCAAATACCCGCTTAAAATATAAAAATATGTACATAATACCCTTGAGAAAAAACTTACAATTAAGAATTATACCCCCTTAGGGGTATATATAAAATTACAAGATTTCAGTGTGTTTTCCGTAAATAACATAAACCTTAGAGAAATTTTCATAAGTAGACATATTTTATAACGACTCAAGTGTTTATATTCAATTTAATATTAAATAAAAATCTTTGATTTTGTAATATATTTTTTAATATACATGACTTCATTCTATATAAATTTATGATTTTGTGAGAGGGGTCAATTAAACAATTATCACATTAAAATTAAACACAATATCTAATTAATATATTTTATATACATATATTTGTGAAATTCAAAAGTTAAAGGGGGTCAATTGTACCCCCTCAACTCAACGTGTCTGCCAGTGAGAATGAGTTACATTCTCCCCCACCCAACCCATGCACGTTCCCGGACGTGTTGGCTCCGCGCCGGGCCTGTGGCCCCTCCAAGTAGGCTCACGAACGTGCAGTGTGGGCCCTCCAAGCAGCACGCACACATATAGGTCCCTCTCTGGGGCACTAGCACCTGAGCTCTAAATTATAACAGGGACTCAACATACCCTTATAATTAAACCGATTGTTAATTAAGGGAAGAGATAATCCACCATTATATGCTAATAAATGTCAAGATTCTCAACCATACAATGTGGAATGAGTTACATTTTGTATTCCACATGTGATGAATATAGGTTCTTAATTAGATATACATTTAATTCAAATTAATATAAATTATGAATATCCAAGAATAAGTATATAGGTGAAAAAACAATTTGAATTGCAAATTTCCACAAAAAAAAAGTTGAGTTGCAAATGGGGATACCAACTTTTGCTTGAGGGTCATGTCATCTATACGATCCTATCCCTTTCTCTCAAAATAAATAAATAAATAAATAAATTATTTTCTTGAGCTTAAATAAATCATGGTTTCCTTGTTTCAATAATCAAAATAAATTTCATAAAACTCACATAAATGATCAATCCCTTGAAAAAAAAAAAATACCAACTAAAAAATTACTTTATTTAATTTGCAGATAGACGTTATAATACTAAAAAGCTAATCACTAATTACTATATGTAAATAGTTTTAGGAATACCAACATGGTGTGGTTCAGTTGACAACACAGATTGAATTTGTGGAAAAAGTCTCAGGTTCGATCCCCACTAAACACACTTAGCTTGCTATGAGGGGTGAAGAGTTTTAACTGTGACCTCGTAGTGGCAACTGACCCAATAACGCCGACTAATTAAACAATATTCGATCAATCTTTATCCAATTAAAGAAAAATAAAAATGTCAACAGTCAAACTTTCTAGAGATTCAAATAATTTGCGCACGTTGGTACAATTTGCCAACTGTCTATATATATAGCACAATTCAACGTGAGATTCCACCACAAAAATAAAGAGCTAGACAATATAGCTATGAAATTATTCAGTATCATCTTCTCCATAATTACCTGCAGTTTCAGCTTACTTATTTCTCACTCCAATGGAAGATCACTTCTCGACGGTTTAACTGGCACTCCTCCAGTTCGTGCAGTTAATCTTGGCGGCTGGTTAGTTACAGAAGGATGGATTTTACCTTCTCTTTTCGATGGCATTCCAAACAAAGATTTATTGGTAATTTGTTTAGTTATCTTTCTCTTTCTCTCTCTCTCTCTCTCTCTCTCTCTCTCTATATATATATATATATATATATATATATATATAATATATGCATGGTTTTTTTTTGTGTTAACTGTACTGCAATATTATTAGGATGGAAGTGGTGTGCAGTTTAAATCAGTTACAGTGGGAAAGTATTTATGTGCTGAAAATGGAGGAGGAAACATTATAGTTGCAAACAGACCAGCAGCTTCTGGATGGGAAACATTCAGTGTATGTTTCAAAATTTTAATCTAACTTATAAAAACGTACAATCGAAAAGTACTTTCAAGAATGCAGAAAGATTCTGCAAAATCAAAATCCATTTTATAAGATAGATCTTGATCTTGGGATCATAATATCTTGTAAAATTAAATAATAAAAAAGGCAACCTTTATAAGTTCATTGAGATATATGATGATTGATGACTAGCTTATAGTATTATTTATTTATTATTGTCTTGTTTTTTTTTTCATTTTTTTTACTTATTAGCTATGGAGGATCAACGCGACGCACTTCAACTTTAGGGTATTTAACAGACAATTTATGGGATTAAATACTGCTGCTGGAAATGGAGTTGACATAGTAGCAACAGCAAATACACCTGCTGTAATTGAGATTTTTGAAATTCAGAGAAATCCCAATGATCCGAACCGGGTACGGATCAAAGCCTCCAACGGGAAATTCCTCCAGGTTAGCACTTTATAGTGGTAAATATCGAAAAAATCTGTGTCATCGTTGTGTTGTATTTGTATCCATGTATCACATATAATCAACTGCATATTTAGTGGGTGTGAAAATGACATAGCAAACGATGGACTTAGCTAGTGATCAAAATATCCGTAATAAGACATTACTATACTATTATTTAAATTTAATGCAATTAAATGTGTATTTATTGTCAATTTATAACTTATTGTAGGATGTATACGTTCTAAAAGGGTTGTGCTTGATTTGATTCCTTGAAAGCATATTAAAAAAATAGGGAATTTAATCTACCTAAAGTAAATTCGTTACTTTATGAAAAAATAAAAATTCCATTTACAGTGGTCCAAAATGAACAAATCTAGGTATATGGCATGCATGGACAGCTGACTTTATGATACAAAATTTTATGGTCCAAAGCTTTTAGTGGAATAAAGTGACCTTTAATTTGGCCCCTAGCTATGCCCTAATTTAATTAATTAATTAGTACCACTCTATTTTTTATTTTATGTTGTTCTTTCTATCTTCTTAAAATTAGTGGATTAATATCGGAATTATTAGTGATTTGTTGAAATATATATATATGTAGGTGAAGACAGAGGAATTAGTAAGTGCAGATTATGAAGGAAATGGGGGATGGGGAGACAACAATCCATCAGTTTTCTTACTGAGTATAAGCGGAGGATTGCATGGTGAATATCAAGTAACTAATGGTTATGGTCCTCTTGCTTCCCAAGTAATGAGGGTAAAATTCCTAATTCCTAGTTCTATTTTTGTTTCTCTTCATTATTTTGTTTAAAGGTGGTGTTAAAACCATACCACATCGAAAATCAAAGATGTGGTGTCAGAGCAGGTTTTATTTAGGCCTGTCTTTCCACCCCGCCTTTCAATTTTCGGAGATGTTCATTCCTACAAACATCACATTCCAATTTGTACCGCATATTCCGCAGTCTTGGGAGTGGTGTTCAATATATAATGACTTAACAAACCTCTTCTCTTGAGCTAGCTTTTCGGGGTTGAGTTAGACCATAATCTATTTAATCCACAAGTGGTTTCATAATCTAAATATTTTTGCTAAAGAAAACACCTACCCAATTTTAAGTTTAGGAATCACCAAAGTTCAGTTGGTTTAGTGGGATGAGACTCTAAATGTCTTACATGTATAAGATTTATAATTCAAGTCATAATCTCGTAAATAGAGCAACTGGATTCGAAAGACGAGAATGCAGTATTCAACTTCTACCATGTAATACAATCTTTGGGCTCATGAACTATAATTCCTTTTGGAGCAATTGTACACCATGTCTTAGCCCATTTTAGAATGGGTCAACACAAACCCTATCTAATAAATCAAACTAGTTACCAATTATTATTGACAAACATGATGTAATTTTTAATTAGGAGATACGAAATATAAAATTGGCATGTCAATAAGAACTGTCTTTTTACCTTAATTAATTGCTGCAAACTTTAAAACTTGAAATATGAATATATATTATATACAATATTTCAGGAACATTGGAGGACATACATAGTAGAAGAGGACTTCAAATTCATAAAGGACAGTGGGCTGAATGCAGTGAGAATACCAGTGGGTTGGTGGATTGCTAGTGACCCTTCTCCACCTAAGCCTTATGTTGGTGGATCATTGCAAGCTCTAGACAATGCATTCTCTTGGGCTCAGTTACTACTCTTTTCATTTTACTTTACATTAATTACAATTCCACCCACGGAAGTTTCATAATTACAAAGAAGATATTTTCAAGGGCTCTGTTTGAGTATTCCGTTAAATTTTTTATGGAATGCTAATGGGATCCTAAAAAATGAGTGTTTTTTGTAATTATGAAACTCTTATGGGGTGTAAGTGTAATATTTTGACTAAGAGACGCACGGCTCGTAGTTTAGCGAACTGCTCTGGGTGATAACATATATATATTCCTTTTTGTTTTTGAAATGCAGGAAATATGGGATTAAGGTGATAGTAGACCTACATGCTGCACCTGGTTCACAAAATGGTTGGGAGCACAGTTCCTCCAGAGATGGTTCCATAGAATGGGGACAGACTGATGAAAACATTCAACAAACTGTCGACATCATCGACTTTTTAACTGCGCGGTAAAGATGTTATTTCCGTATTATATCGGTTAACCGTCCCACATCGATCAATTAAGAAATTCGAAATAGTATTGTTGTAGGTATGCGAAGAGCCCAAGTCTATTTGCAGTGGAACTCATCAACGAGCCCCGTTCACCTGCCATACCTTTAGATAGATTAAGCAAATATTACAAAGCCGGGTATGATGCTGTCCGAAAGCACACATCGACGGCCTACGTCATACTGTCGAACCGATTAGGTGATAGTGATCCCAAAGAACTCTTCAGTCTCGCAAATGGATTTACCAAATCAGTGATCGATGTGCATTACTATAATCTCTTCTCAAGTATCTTCGACAACTGGACTGTTCAACAGCATATTGATTATGTCTTTAACAACCGGACTGCTGAGTTGAACCAAATGCAATCCAATGGCGCCCCTCTTCTTCTTATTGGTATGCAATTCCTTTTGGGAAAATTACTAAAAACCCCCTAAGATTACCTCAAAAATCCAAAATATCACTGTAACCTTGAAACTTTACAAATACCCTCTGAAAAACCTTACTTTTAAACCCCACAGAGGTGTAAATGTAAGGTTTCAGGGTGTTTTTCGTAAATGCCGTAAACCTCAGAGGAATTTTCGAACTTTGTGCAGGGGAATGGGTTGCAGAGTTGCCAAGTTCAACTGGGGTTGTTAGCAAGGAGGACTACCAAAGATATGCGAAAGCACAACTCCAAGTGTTCGGGCGGGCAACGTTTGGATGGGCATATTGGTGTCTCAAAAACGTCAACAACCACTGGAGTTTGGAATGGAACATTAAGAATGGAATCATCAGTCTAACTTGAAAACAATATTTGATATAATTTTAATATACCAACAATGTATTTTCATACTATATAAGGCTTAATTTGCCAAAGAAATAAGGTTATGAATACTTTGTAATTTGCTAAAAATGTAGGAATAATTTACAAAAGAAGCTGAAAAAGCATCCTTAAAATGATTATTGTTGTAGCTAATTATTTTTTTTAACCAATAACCAGTCAATTCAACTGTGGAGTTAAAAGAGAACCCCGCCTTATATATAAATCAACTCATATCGAAATGTTCGAAAAGTACATCAGTATAGCAGAGAAACCGCACACAAAGATAAAAAAAGCAACAAAAAACTCAGAGAGAAAATACATCAAGTGATCAATTATTATTGTAGCTTATTTCAACTTCTTTTAAGCTGATACATCAAAATATTTTTGTTCATCTAAAATTAGGGGTGGCAATTGGGTTGGGTTGGGTGGGTTCGTGTTGAAAAGTAGTAAACCCAAACTCAACCCATTAAGTCGCAAATCCATTAAGGATAAACCCAAACACAACCCAAAATTTATCGTGTCAACCCAACCCAACCCATTAACAAATAACTAAAAGAAAAATTATCAAAAAATAAATTCAAAATCCATAATCATATTAATAATATTGTTTTGAATCCAACAATCTAAGACATAAAATATAACAATTATCCAAAACTATTAAAATAACATAAGTGCTATCTAAAAGTTCAAAAAAATAACTATTAAAAATGTTAAATTGTCTAAAAACTTCTCGGATAACATCTTCAATAGAGGTTTTTGCATCTTCAAAACTTCAATTCCAAAAGACAAGGATCTGCATAAAAACATGAAAATCAACAGATTAAAATTCATTATATTATTTTGTAAATAATAAAAAGACTAAATATATTCTTAAACTTACCAAACTCCAAGTTGTTAAATACCACTATCCAAATCAACAATGTTGGAGTCATCAACTACAGTACTTGACTTAGCACCCATTTCATTACATTTTAAAGCCATAATATCTTCACTCAATTCCTCCAATTTCATTTCAGCTAATATTACAACAAGCAAATAAGAAAACATGATTAGATTATAATTAATAATTATATCTTAAAGAAATCACTAATTAAGAAAATACTTACTTTTTTGTTCAAAAAGCCAATCCCGACAACAAACCAATGCTTCAACCACATTCGGTTTCAATGCACTTCAATATTGATCAAGAACTCTTCCACCAAGGCTGAACGCCGACTCAGAAGCAACAGTAGAAATAGGCACTGTCAAGACATCCCTTGTCATTTGTGCAAGCTCAGGATATCTATATGAATGTGCTTTCCAAAAGCTAAGTATATCAAGTTTGGTATTCCGGTCAACTCTTGATTCATCCAAATACAACTCTAATTGATTCTTTTGGGCCCCAGTGACAAATTCTGTACTTTCAAATGAATCAAACTCCTGCCATCCAAAATTAAAATTATTAATCAAATATGAAGAAAAAATATAAAATAAAATAAAATAGATAGTACCTTTAGAACACCCATGCTTTGAGTTTGAGTATTCATTATCTCCTCAACTTGATAACTAGAAGCTGGTCCACAAGGAGGTTTCATTGCACTTCTCATGTACTCATCAAACATAGAGAATAATTTTTCTTTAACATTTGCGCACTCTCTAGATCCAGCACCATGAAGCTTTTTGTAACAAAACTCAACAAACTGAATTTTGTACCTTGGATCAAATACAACAGCGATAGCCAACAAAACACTAAATTCACTCCAATACTTGTCAAACTTTTGAAACATCTGAGTAGCCATCTCGCTCATGTAACTATCTGTACTCATCATCTCTCGTTTTAAAGTCAATTGTATCATAAATACTTGAGAAAAGTACAAATTAGTTGTGGGATACTTAACTCCAAAAAACAAATTAGTTGCTTCATAAAAAGGTTTAAGAAACTTGCATATTTTTTCTACTTTTCCCCACTCTTCATTCGACGGACAATGAGTGAAATTCGAATCGGTCAATCTCAAATGGTTAAAGGCCCGACGATAGTGTAGTGCACATGAAAGCATCAAATATGTAGAGTTCCATCTGGTAGGAACATCTTGCGCAAGGGCCTTTCCAGAATCAAGAGATGTTGTGGTGACACAGTCCAAAAATTTAGATTTTCTAACTTGAGAACCTTTAACATATTTCACACATTCCCTAATTTTGTCAACTGACCTATCAATTTTCTTCAATCCTTCTTGCACAATCAAATTAAGGATATGAACACAATATCGGACATGTAAAAAGTCACCATTACTAACCAAATTAGACCTCAAACTAAGTTGTCCCTTTAAAGTATCAACAAACACATCGTTGGCAGAAGCATTATCAAGAGTCATTGTGAAAACTTTTTTCTCTACACCCCAATCACACAACAAAGAGTGAATTTTTTCAGATAAAGCGACGCCAGTATGTGGTGGAGGCATATAAGAGAAGTTCAAAATTTTATTTTGCAAAACCCAATCAGAGTCAACAAAATGTGTAGTCAAACAAAGATAACCATCTGTAGCAATTGATGTCCACAAGTCTGATGTGAAGCAAATTTTGCTTGGACAAGCACGCAATTCATTTTTAAGCCTAGTTATTTCTTTCTTATGTAGCTTAAGCACATCATCCTTTGCAGTGTTCCTAGTAATATAAGTGACCTCAGACTGCAAGTAACTACAAACACCCCTAATGCCTTCATACTCAACAAATTGGAAAGGAAGTTCATGCCTAATAAGGGCCAAAATCAGTAATTCCCTAAACTTATCCTGGTTAAACTTTTGTAATCGAGTAGCTAACCTCTTTTCAGCTTGTTGCAACATACACTGACCAATATCACTAGTATGCCTTTTAGGACACTGGAGAGTGACATGGCGCATCAAATTACATGTGCCAAATGTAGTGTCGGCCTTGTATACATGCCCACAAGCCTTACATTTACATCTATCACAGTCGTCTCCCTCTTTACGGGGGAGCATCTCAAAGTATGGCCACCATTTTGATCTTTTTACTCGTTTACCTTTTGAAGTTGTCCTGCCTGAATTCTTCACGTCACCACCTTGGTTTAACTGCTCCTCAATATTATTTTTTTCTCCATTTGTCATATCAATTCTATCGGTATTTACTCTTTTCATTTTGATCTGCTGCATCAAAATAGAAAACAATACAAATTAAACAATATACTTGAGCATACAAAAAAATATTTAATAAGTCTATAAAGGTTGAAACTTGGTGATTATAACAAATAAAAATAATTAATTACATCCAAAGATTTAATCTTTAATTTTATTTAATTTTGAATAAAATGGGGCATCCGGTGAAAGATTGGACATATAAATAACAATTACTTTATGTTTTACATATCAATATCTCTTTCATTTATTATTATTTTTATTATGAAAAGATAACATTAAAAAGAACAACACACATAAATAGAGAAAAAAGACATAAATTCACTTACTTGTTGCATGCATGTCTACCACTATCTCTATTTCATGCACATGGCGACAAATTTAATAACATGTCTAGATTTTAATAACAACAAAAACAAAAATTGAAATACAAGAAAACAATTGGAGTTACAAATAACTTACAAGAACTTTTACAAGTTTGAGGCGGTTGACGGCTGGAGAACAGAAGAAGAGAATTCTTGAATGAATGTTATTGACCGAGGTTAAAAAACTCAAACCCTACTAATATTCTTTTACTTATATAGACTCTTGAGTGTTGCCCTACTAATATTCTTTTTTTTTTTTTTTTGGGGGGGGGGGGGGGAGCTTTGTTGTAGTTTCCTAAGGATAAGTTTGTTATAATTATTATTTTTTTCTAATAAAAAAGTATATGGGTTCGTGTTGTGGGTTACCCAATAAAATTATCGTGTTTATGTGTAATCCACAACCCAACCCAAAATCACCCAAAAATTTCGTGTTTCTTATCGTGTCGACCCATTATCGACCCAACCCTATAAGCCCAAACCCAAACACAATAATATCGTGTTGAATCGTGTTGGTCAAAAATTGCCACCCCTATCTAAAATATCTCAATATAGCAAGGTTAAGCTCTGCTGGAAATATGTCTTTATTCCATATTGATAGGTGTGTATTAATTGAGAATATGAAAATAAATGTAGATTGTTTGAAAAATTCGTTCCACATTGATTAACTTATTAATCACACTCAACTATATTACTTAATGTGTGTTAGTAATATTAATTATGAAACTCAACTTAGAGACTTGATGTATCTAATCATATATATCCCGCGCTCGCACCCAACATCGTTGTTAGGAGCCTTGTCTTTGAACCCAGAGCCTTTTTTTCTTGGCCAGGCCGACCCAATTCAAGTGAATTTCAAATATCAGGGCCAATTAATACCGAGAGTTCCTAACAAGCTCCATCTTTTTTTGGGTTACATTAAAAAATTAAATTTCTACTAATCGAATTAAGCATCTTTAGTTTCATTCTGTTTCCAACTAATTACCAAATAAATACATATACAACTTTCATAATTTTAAATTTTCAATCGGTCTGTACATATATAATAAAAAAATATATAAAATATGCAATATAATATAAGTATGTATGTAGATAAAAATAAAATAGTTTGACAGTGGGCAGACAAAGAGGTCTGGTTGGGGGCCACAAAAAATAATTGATTGAAGCTCTGGAAATTAACCAGTCACCGCACGAGCAGATCTACTGACCCTTCCAGCTTATTTATTTTCATTCTTTCGTTTAAATAATAATTAATTATTTTTTTTAATTAACACTGGCAGAATAAAATAAACAATCAACAAATTAGAAAATAAATTATAGCCTTGTACAAGAGAGAATTTGGATAGATAAAAACATAAATTGATTAAGATATTTAGAAAGATTTGGAAAGAAATAATAGAAGAGGGAAATGATCCAATTTGATGGGTGCGAAACTCGTGTTCTATTCTGGGATGATCCTGTCTAGTTGGAAGAATTGTGTCTATCTTTTGATTAGCCTTCTTCGTTGTATTCTTGTTTCTCTTAGTTCCTTGATGTATTGGGGGATCAACCTTATGATGTACTTTTTAAACTTTTCGATCTGACCTAATATAGGAGGGGGTTCTCTTTTAACCCACGGTCCTTGACCGATTCTTGGTTAAAAGAAAGAAAGAAAGAAATGCTACTTTAATTCATAATGTTTGCTAGTGTTGTTACTTTAATTATAACATTATCACTAAATTAATTTTTTGAATTAATATTAATTTTTCGTGTAGTGCGTTTGTCTTACTCAATAGTTGGCAAATTAAGAACATATATTAAAAACGTATATTAACTATATCAAGATATAAAATTGATCAATACTTTATTATTATAGATGAATGGAAGAAAAATGAAGACACTAAAATTAAAAAATAGAAAAAAAAAAAAAAGGAAAGGAAAAGGTAGGTAGTTTTTCTGATTGTTGATTTGTCATGGAAACGTTATTTCGTGTTGAACTTTCATCTATATTTAACATAACTGATAGGCATGATCATTTCTGCATCCAAAAATTTGGTGGGCTATGCTGTACGGCTGATTGCAAATTTTTAACTTATAATTGAAAATATTTTGACTTTTTTTTATTAATGTTAAATGAATTTGAATGTTAATATATAATCTAACTTTAGTAAGCATGTATGTCTATATATATATATATATATATATATATATATATATATATATATATAAGTTTAATAGGATGAATTTCAAAAATATATATTTACCTGCAAACTTCTAAGTAAGCTGATAACTAATTTTAGGTTAACTTAAAATTTTAACTGTCAAAAATTATTTATTAAAGTATATTTATTGTTTCTACTTTCTTAATTTTGTATCTCTATCATGCCCCATTTACACTCTTATCCTCTTAACAATTCAATATTTCTTTTATTCTCTATTTTTTAAGTTTAACTATGTTCATGGTTTCGTATTGTATTATTTGGATTGGTTTTTTCTGGTGGAATATAATAAAAGGAGGTGGAGACCCCAACTAAAACTCTAAAGATTAAAAAAAAAATAGTCACATAAATATAAAATATTAAACATTAGATTAACATATGTTAACTTTAATAAGTAGAATTTAATACATATTTATGATTTTAATTCAAAATCTATGATGTCAGTCTAACTTGTAATTTTAGGCTACAGTTCTTTTTTATGTACAGTTTTTCTTTCAAAGTTCTATTTTATATTTTTTCTTTCTCTTCTTATATAAGCATTTTTAATATCTTCTTCTATATATACTTTCTGTTTAATCGTATAATTTAATTAATTTTAATTTTTATATTTATCTTGCATTTCCATTGGCACCAGGGCTGTCATTCGCATTGCAATACAAAGTTCCATTGACATTCACTATCACTAATTGAGCTTCTGCATCTGAGATTGCCATTATTGTAGCACCCCATATATGTGGATGTGTGGAAAATTATCCCACATCGAAAGTTAAGGAAAAAAGTGAATGGTTTATAAGTTAGAAGTTAAGTGTAATCAATGGATATTTTTTTGAACAGTGGTTTAGGCCCAATTTTAGGAAACTGCTGATTAAATAGTTGTCCAGCTGTTTTGGACAGGATATCTTCTATGAATTATTAAATAGAATGTTTTATAATTAGTAAAATATAAGAAGATTTTAATTAAGTAAGACTCTCAAATAATACTATAAATTCTATTCCTACTAAATTAACTATAGAATCCTAGTATTATTAAATTACTTTATTATTTATATAATTATAAATTTATATATTTGTACGGTTATTTAGTAAGAATATATATTATTAAAGGGACATTATAATTATCATAAGAAAAGTGACAAACTTAAATCACCCAAAAAAACTCGTACTTTTATAATATACATAGATTATTATAATTATATATGTCGTAATTCAATTCTTTGCGTCATTTCTAAATTAAGTAAATATATGTGACAGAAGAAAAGTATAAAATTTGTTAGTACAAATACATTTTTTAAAGATATTATCGTACCTAGAATTGAATTAAATTCCATAGCAACACAAAGTAAAAAAAAAAAAAAAACAAAAGGAAATGCAAAAATTATTGGATAAATTATATAGAGGTCTCCATAAATTATCATATTTATATATAGGTCCCTCTTCTTTCATTTTTTATATCATAGTTTTTTGACCGATCAACTGTTAATCAGTTTGATTAATTTTCTAGTACTTTTGTGTTCGTCTCATCGAGACGATGAATTTGGACTATAAATATGTTTGATTCGGTAAAGAAACAAGAAAGTTACAAACTTAAAGAATTTTTCCTTCAATTGTGTGTGTATTCTAAATTTTTCGTTTTTTCACTGAATCAGACAAATTTATATTTCAAATTCAATGTCTTAATGAAACAAACACAACGGTACCAGAAAATTAACGGAACTAACTAACGATTATATGAGAATATATAGGTACCCTGTGTAATTCGCCCAAAATTTTACTTGGCCGAAAGGTAGATCTATTTCAAAATCACGAAAAAATATATAAAAATAAAAAGAAGTAAAGATTCAATAAAGAGATTCCTAAAGTTGTTTGTTATTTTAATAATAATAACTAATTGTAATAATGAATCATAAGTAAGTTTAGTGATCTTTGTGAAATATCAGAATTAAATAAAAAGATTGCTGACGAGGCCCTCCTCCAAACAATAATGCAACTCTTCTCAAAAATCTTGAAAGGGAAACAAGATCAACGGCTGAGATCTCCTCCTCCGTTTCTGGCTCTCCGTTTATCTTCCCAACAATTTCCCCACTCTCACACCTCCTCTCTCTCTCTTTCTCTCTTCTCCCGAAACCCAATTCTCCAATCAAAGGTTTACAACCATTCGGATTCGCACAGGTTTAGATATATTGAGAGAGACTGTGTGAATTGTGAGTGAGGAATTTGGAAAGATGATGTTGGGAAAGAGGTCGCGTCCACCGATGAAGAGGACTACGAGCATGACGGAGTTCACCTTGGATTTCAATGGAGGTGTCTATCAGCCGTCGGATCCTAACAATTCTTTCAACGGAGGCGGCCCAGGAGTAGATCGACGGCAGTTGGCCTCCGCCACCGCCACCGCCCCCTCCCCCAGACCAACCCGCCGAAACTCGGCGGACTTCGTCGAAACTGCTGATTTCCTGAGTGTCTGTTCCTTCTGCAAACGTCGCCTCATCCCTGGTCGTGATATATTCATGTACAGGTACATATATATGTTTCTGTAACAGAATTTTTGAACCTCAACAAAAGTTTGCTCGGAATTCGGAAATCCTTTCTTCGAATATTTGCTTGTTTTCTGTTTAGAGTTTTTGCTTTTCTGTGAAGTGGGTGGGGTGTTTATGATTTGTTGAAACTTGAAAGAATATTATGAAGATTGAAGCTCCATGATTCACGTCTACAAAAATAAATGATTAAACTAATTTTTAATTTTTGTTTTCAGAGGTGATACTGCTTTCTGCAGCCTAGAGTGTAGACAGCAGCAGATGGTTCAAGACGAGAGAAAAGAAAAATGTTCATTGGCCACCAAGAAGAAACCTGCTGCTACGGCTACCGCCGCCGCGGGAGCCCAAGTCGCCGCCACCGGCGAGACGGTTGCCGCCGTGTAGATGTATTTCCGAAATATATATATATATATATATATATGTATGTATGTATCATGTATGTATACATATTTTGGTTAAATATGCATGCATATATTGGGTGTAGCTGTGTTTATATTTTCTCACCTGAGTAGATTATTTGGGCAAATTTTGGTAAAAGTGAGAATTTCATGTGAGGCTTAATTTCTCATGCTACAATGAAAATTAATTCTATGGCAAAATTATGATTTCCTACGTATGGTTTACTATTTCTTATGTTTCCGGTATCTCACCCGACTACATTTAAAATTATATTTTTTTTTTCTTCTAACGCTCATTTATATGAGTCGAGCCAAGTTGAACTATTAAGATATAAATTAAACTCTCCATATCAGTGACGACATAATCTACATTCTCAAGAGCTTAAATTTGAAGTATTTGATTAAGCTAGCAAAACGAAGAACAATTAGTAGATAGTTTTTTAAGATGGAGTAATAATCGAAGATTAATGTGACCATATGATGTCATTTTCCAATAAGTAAGAGACATTGATAACACTAGTTGGGTTGAGAGCAACTCAAAGTTTGAGCCAAATTATAATCATAGGATTCTTAGATTTTACCTTTGAAAATGAAGCCATTGTACGTTTCTTTTTTTTTTTTGGTAGGAAGCCATTGTACGTTTCGATTTCATTAGGATGGATGGGATGGGACATTATATGTTTGCTACAAGCCAAGACACACAATGAACAACGAACAACTTTACATTTTCAATGTTCTTCCATGTGCATTTCAAATAATAATGACTTACTATCATAAAATAATAATAATAATAATAATGACTTATTTTCCCTTTTTCTCTATTGAACTCACGACTGACATAGAGTATTTACCGAAGTCTCTAGCTATTTTATATTATTTAAAACAAAACATCAAACCAGTGTTTTGAAAACCGGCCGGTTCAATCGATGATCGGGGCTTGGTCCGGTCCGGAAGACCCCTCAGAACCAGCATAAACCAGAGCCAGCGTGAACCGCCAAAACCGGACCGGACCCCTGGTTTGGTATTTTCAGTTTATTTTTATTGACAGAAAAAAATAAAAAAATGTTAAAATTAGGATTTGAACTCAAGACCTATTAAATGATTGAAAGAAGGCTAACCAATTGAGCTATTATACTTATTTACTATTTTCAAACTCAAGTTTTGTTTATACTTTTAATTTTCCAAAGACTTGTATAGACTTTCACGTGGAATATTATTACTTTATACAGTTTTACTCTTTTTTATTTTATATTTTTTTTAAGTAATATTAATTGATTTTGAAGTGTTTTGTAAACTCTATATAACATGAAAGAAGCTTATATTTTTTTTGCTTGTACTTAAAATAAGTTATAAAATTATATTACATTGAGTAATTATATATATATATATATATATATATATATATATATATAATTATGACATCACACCGGTTGAACCGCTGGTTGAATCGGTAACCAGTAAGGGTACCGATTCAACCTCCGGTCTGGTTTTGAAAACATTGCATCAAACAATCTAGTCAACAAAGTTTGAAGCTATGAATATGATTAAATATAAAATCATGCATGACTAAGAAACAAACTACCTATAAAGCACAAAAAAAGATCAAAAACGTTTCCAAAGTGATCTCTACTATCCAAAAAAAAAAAAAAAAAAAACCCAAATACAAAGAGATTTAATTGATCAATCGAGCAATCAAAGAAATCAAGAAGCACCACTTAGCCTTCTGAATAAGCTGCTGCCTGCCATCCATAAAAACCTCGTCTAGAGAGTGATGGACCTTCCTGAAGAAACGTTGCATTATAGAGATTTGTCTCACCTAATAATGACTTATAAATTTTTTTATAACAAAAATTGAAATTGTGAAAACATATGTTAATAAAATGATAAGTTCGCCCAGGTTATGCTATTTTGTTCAAATGTTTTGTGTCTCATCACTAATGTAATTTATCATTGGTAGAAAGAATTTTACAATTAAGTAATTTGAAAATTACTAAGATAGAATAATTGCATTGTAAAACCCTATAAAGATACATTGTTCCTTTTAAGTCCCTTTTTTGGTTCATATTATGTATATTAAAACTGATCATAATACGAAGTAATTGTTAAAGATAGATATTTGGAGAATTTTATGATTAATTTATAATTATTAATTTATGGAAAGAAAATGTGTAGTGCTTTTATGATAATAATATAAAGTATGCATAAAATCTAAAAATCATACCTAATCTAATATAAAAGGTAGACTGGAAAGATTATTACTTTTTTTCTTGAAAAAAGAATCTTTATAATTATTTATGAAATTTTCTTTGTTTATTTATTGGTTTTGGAAAGGAGTGACCTAAGATGAGAGTGAAATTTGGACCCACGAAAATGAATTGTGGTTGGGACCACTTTATACCCACTTAGGGTTCAGTCAGTGGGGTGCACCTAATGTACCACCACACATATATATATTAATTCTTTTTCATTTTTCTTTACTTTTCAGGCCCTTCAATGTTAAGTTATAACTTACATACTAAAGAATTAATTAAAATTTCGAAAATATTCAAGAATTATTTTTAAAATAGCTTATAAAAATTTCAGAAATGAATAAGCTTTATTATTTTACAACTGAAAATAAAAATATATATGTTGCCATAGGAAAAAAAAAGAATATATATTTGAACCATTGCACCTGAAAGTAGTGTTCATAGAGCTGGACTGCACACAGCACAACAGAAAATATGAAAGATTTTAGCCTTTTTTACTTTATTCCTTATTTGATTCTCCCTTTAAACCACTATAAATTAATGCTAAATAATTTTTATATTAACACTAATTCGAGTTATTCTTAGTTGTGAAAATGTACATAGTTTAAATATAGGGTCAATTCCACAAAACTTAACTATAAGGTTAATTTCCACGTTTTACAGTTTCACCAGTAGAAGTTTTCAATTTTATATTGTAGTGTCTCAAATCGGTTGTGAAGGAGAATAAAGTCTTCCTTATAAGGAGGTGGATATCATCATCTTGCAGACGCATTTTGACTATTTTCTTTGGGCTCTGCTCAGAAGCAAAACCGTGAGTGTTCGGTTTTCACCAAAAGCGGACAGTATCTACAAACGGGTTTCCGAGCTGTTACAGATGGTATTAGAACCGGGACCCGAGCTAGTTTGCCAAGGAGAACGCTAGCCTCCTTAAGGGGGGAGGACTATAGTGTCCCAAATCGGTGGTAAATGAGAACAAAGCATTCCTTGTAAGGAGGTGGATACCTTCACCTTGTGGACACATTTTGGGTATTTCCCTTGGGCTCTGCTCATAAACAAAACCGTAAGGGCTCGGTTTTACCCAAAGCGGACAATATCTACAAGCGGGTTTACGAGTTGTTACATACAGTTACCCCTGAGAGGAATATTTGTAAGGGTTTAGCAGGTACTATAATGTATATATTTTTATTTTTCAAGGGGATATTTTTGTAGGGTTTTAAAATTTTGATAGTTTTCAAATTTTAGATAAATCTGAGGAGTTTTGTGTAATTATTTTTTACATATAATAATTGTAAATATTATTATAGTGTTGTTACATTATATTTTATTACTGATTTTACTGTTTGGTGTAGTGGGATCCTATAATTTATGTGTGTTGGACGACGTCAACTCCATTACTATATATGTTTGTGTCCATATGCATATCGTGAAAAGTTTGTGCTGCCATTTGCACCCTGTTGCCACTACATACTGATGGAGTTTACTGAAAGATTGATTTCTTTTTTGTGGGACTTTAAAGGTATTTTATACAAAAGGTGGGGCCAAATTCTCCATTTACTTTCAAGGGCTTAAACTTTGCCAGCAATTCAGCAGGTCAATTTGGTACAACTTTTGATATGACTCTACAATTAGTTGTTGTTCTGCAAATAAAGCAACTTTTGCGGGGTAAAGATTTTCTGAAATCTTAAAACAAAAATATGAAAGATTTGCATCAATTAACCATGAAGTTTGGTGTAATTATAAATAAGTTCATATTGTTTGAGAAATTACAAAAAGAAAAACGAAAGATAGCATTATTTAGGTAATATTTACATTCCATTCCGACTATGTTCACTCCTCATATGAAATGACTTGTCTCTTGCAATCCATCATTCTAGGAGTAATTGTGGTTTAAAGTTTTTTCAATAGTGAAAGCCTCTCTTTGCGCGCTTTTTACAAAATTTGTCTAGTTTAGGTTAATCTCATTTTCAGTATTTTGATTATATCCTAATATAATTTTAGTACCAAATAAATGAGTTTTCTTAATTTACATACAAAAACTAAATATTTGTTGCAATTTTCATACCAATTGGGTCCAATCTGTCAAATACTAACAGAAAATGCTATACATATAACTCAGGTGGACGTTAATTATTCATTTGGGAAAGAAAATAACATTGTTTCTACTTATTTTGGAGGGAACTAATAGGGTAAAAGGAAAAAAAGTGGACAAATTTAGAGTCAAATTCTTCTAATAACAAAACCTTAAATATGTTACATTTTTCATTTTATTATGTTGGTTCCTTCAAAACAGATAGAGACAATATTATTTCTTTCATTGACAAACAGATAGAAACAATATAATTTTGGTATACGGGACGTTTCCCATAAGTAATTGATGGATCAGGTATGTTAGTTTGAAAATTAATGCACCAAATATTTAGTTATGGTGATATATATAAATTGAGAAAATTTAGCAGTTCGTTACCAAAATTGTACAAAGATATCGATACCAAAAATAAAATTAATTCAATTTTATCTATATTATTATATAATTCCTATTTCTCTTAGAGTAACTACCTTTGGATCTCCCACTTTTTTGGTCTGTCCATTTTTTTGATCTGTCAATTTCTTTTTTGGTTTTTTAATTTTCAAAAATTCTTATCACTTTTTTGATACGTTCTTTTATTCACTCTTCTTTATTATTTTCTCTTTCTCTCTCATCTTCTTTATCCCTTTATTTTTTTCTCTAATATTAATACTTTTCTCTCTCTTCTCCCCACTTTCTCACGTTATTTTTCCTCTCTTTTTTCTTTTCTCTCTTCTCTTCCCCTCTCTTCCTTTTTAAACTCCTCAATAGTTTAAATTTTTTACTTATTTAATTATAAAAATTACTTTTTAATATGCCATAAGTTTTATAAATATAAAAAAACAAGTTTTATAAATATATATAAAATAATTAATATTATCATAAATAAAATTTTAAATAATATTTATAAATTTATACTATCTAAATTTATATATTATTAATAATATTTTAATTGTATATTGCATGCACACACATCTAATATGCCATATTTACTAGTAAGAATAGTGAGACTTCATGGGTTGTAATGACACCAAATCCTAACTAGAGGTACTAAATGTAAATTTCCATAAAAATATATATGTAATATTCTTTTTGAAATGAGCACATAAAATATGAATTTTTCACAATCAACGATCAAGACTCTTGATTATAATAAAAGGATTCTAATAAACTATGATGAGGAATCAAATGGTATCTTTAGTTTTAAATTTTAATCATATCTTGGAAAATGAGTGTCTTTTTCCTTTTCTTTTCTTTTTTAATTTTTTTCATTGCTTGGGAGGCAAATTGCACCATACACTCTGCCGTGGATGAGGAAACAATTGGGACAATTAATTAGTTAAAAAAAGGCTACTTGACCTCACAACTCGCATCACTTAATTGAAGTTGCTTTCTTCACAATTTTAGACATTACTTTTGTATGTGCTAATAAAATGGGTATCAAGGAAGATCAACCGGACACCTAAATTAATTAATAATAATATTAACTATATCAAATAATTACTAAATTATAACTTACCTTATAATGATGATTGGGCAAACCTCACCTCATTAGTTAGCTTTTGTGATAGTTAGGTTCAAGCACCCTACCTTAACATGATATCGGAGCAGGCTGTATCTTACACTTAAAATTTTCAAAACAAGTTGTCTCTTGCATCTAAGTTTCATGCTCCAAGTTGATCCCCGATTGTTCGGGTCTGGAGTAAAAGACGGGTGTTAACCGTCCCATATCGAAAAATTACTAAACTACAGCCTATCTTAGAATACTTGGACAACCTTCACCTCATTAATTAGCTTTTGTGGTGAGTTAGGCTCATTTATTCGTTGTACATATAAAATTATTCTTTGTATATCTGTATTATGAAATTTTAATTGGAAATAAAAACTTTAAAAATAAGGAATTGATTTTTCTTGGTTCAAAAATCTATTTATATGAGTCAAGTCGGATTGGACCACTCAAGTGTAAAGTTTTCCCTACTAATGACAATTGTATTCCCATATGTATTGTGTAGCACCCCATTCCGTTGTGTGGCTTGTCCCACATCGGAAAAACAATTGAAAATAAATTGATTTATAAGTTAGAATTCAAGTCTAACCAATGAATATCATTTTTGAGTATTGATTTAGACCAAATTTCAGGCTATACTCGATGAGTTCGAAACTTATACTCGCGTTCAATGACCACGGGTCCAGAGATTTTATCTATCAGATATTATCTTCTCAAATAAATAGTTAAAAATTCAGATCTAACTCGAGTTCCTATATATTGACAGCCCTAAATGCCATCAATTATATATAGCATCATTTCTAAGAATCAATTAGTTTAGAACCAGTTGTGCAAGTGGACATGTGTCCACATCCATTAATCAAATCAGTTCCCATCTTAGTACACTATAGATTATGATTTATTAGTTGGTTTTGGTTACACAAATAATAGCAAGTGTGCCGTGTCAGTGACTCGAAAGATTCTTAATTTCTGAGAAATTAAAGCCAACCAATCACAAAAGGAAATTCTTACAGGATTGTATTGGTTAAAACCTAAAAAAAATATATACTTTCGCATACTTTCTATGTCAGTTATAATATTTAATTCGTTACCGGATTCTTACCCAATTGGATTGGTACCTAAGTGCATTATAAACGTTAGATAATCATAATTTGGTATTGTAATAAAGTGTAATAAAATAAAATCATGATATTATCATGTATGATCTATGATACACGAATATTTCTAAAATTCTATCCGGTTGTATCGTGTCGTGTCCGACACTGTATCGGATACCCGTGTCAGACACTTCTTTTATGTAAAATGTCGAAATAAATTCGTGTCACTGCATCCGTAACGTATCGTATCCGTGCTTCATAGTGTATAATTTAATAGTCATATATACAATTGAGCACTTACCCAATTGGATTGAATCGATTGACCCGTATTTGATATCCGACAATCATGATTCATGAAACATATTTATATAATCATGGTTCATGAAACATATTTATTACATAGGGAACATGCTATATCAATTATCATTGGTTAAAAATATTTTAAAGGTAAATAGTATTATTATTACTTTTTTTACTTATGTATGTCGTCATAATGTCTCTACGACAAAATATCGATCGTATCTAAGTCTATAGTATAATTTTATTCGTGTAAGTATTGTACCATAATACTGCAGTAATAAAATAATTGATGTCCCTAATTCACATTAGGGAATTAAAGAAAAAAAAGTCATGTCCATAAGACCATAAGTCCATTAGTGAAGTGGACTAAGATATTTGAAATGTTGGTTCTAATTAACTTGACATGTTTTATATTGTGGTATCATACAATTGATTTTTTACAATTTTGATACCATAATCGTTATTGTTTTAACCATTTTGGTTCCACAATAAAGTCTGTTAAGTATGGACGGAAATGGAAATGAGACAAAAATAATAGGGTGAATTACATTTGGGTCCTTAATATTTGTCATATTTATATTTAGGTTTATTTAAATGCGTTTATTACATATAGGTCTCTAAATTGGTCAACATAATATTCGCTTCTAAATCGATAGTGAGACCTAAATGTATACAATATAAGTTAAACTAAATGATTTTGGGTGTTGCTTACATCTAGGGACACACGTTTTTCGATAAATTTGACCAAATATAAACTAGTCTAGGGACCTATATGTAATAAGTGCATCTAACTGGAACTAAATATAAATATGACAAACGTCAGAAACCCATATGCAATTCATCCAAACTTATATTCGTCCAAATGATTTATTTGATATTATGGATAATGACTAGTCATTAGTTGAAAATTATTTCTGTAATGTCCTACATCGGTTTGGTAAGGAGAACGAAGCCCCTTTATAAGTGGGTTGAAACCTTACCTGACATATGCGTTTTAAAGCCTTGAGGGGGCGCACTGGGCCATCGAGCCTGGTGGCTTTCCAAAGAGGGCAATATATGCTTGCCGGGCTGACCTTGGGCTATTACAAATGGTATCAGAGCCAGTGCCGATAAGGCCGGTGTGCCAGCGAGGACGCTGGGCCCCCAAGGGGGGTGGATTGTAATGCCCTACATCGGTTTGGTAAGGAGAACGAAGCCCCTTTATAAGTGGGTTGAAACCTTACCTGGCATACGCGTTTTAAAGCCTTGAGGGGGCGCACTGGGCCATCGAGCCTGGTGGCTTTCCAAAGAGGACAATATATGCTTGCCGGGCTGACCTTGGGCTATTACAATTTCGGTGCCCATGTGAAAGATAATGGCATGCCCTTGTAATTCTTGAAAAAATAAGGACATTTCGGACATTATATACAAAAATGGGTAACAAAATTAATATTAAAATTTAGATTGGGTACCTAAGATGACCATTGAAAAAAATGGATAACAAACCTAAATTTTTTGGGAAGATGGATATTTAACATCAACTTGCCCATATAATATTATAAAGAAAATAAATAAAGAAATATAATATTATATTTTTTATATTTTCATTAATATATATATGTATATATTATATTTAACTTATAAAATAAAATAAATAATTAAAACGTTAACGGTTAAACCCTAAATTCTAGTTCCACATTTCCCTTTCTACGTTTAAACCCATCAGGAAAACATAACCACCTACTACACCACACCCCCGATCTCTGACTCTGACCACCATTGCCCCGCCACCAAACCCCCGTCGCCTAACTTCGTAGTCCTCCCCCAGGCCTCAGCAGCACCCCGCACATCCCGACGCGCCGCAGCGACACGCCCTCCGCCCAACCACTTCCACGAGTAGTCTCTTTTTCTCATCCGAAGTCCTGCCTGTCTCTCATGTCACTGTGATCCCTTCGGTGGCGACGTTCTCTGAAGCATCAACTAGTCCTCCGGTGAGTCCACCTCCAATGCAATTACATTTCCAATTTGTCTGATTCCTTGTTTTCCATATTCTCCACCTACATTTCCAATTTGTCTGAGGGCACCGAAAATGATTTATTTGATACTATGGATAATGACTAGTTAAACGAAAACTTTTTACAATTTACCTCGTCAGACATTAAGGACGCTACCGCCAGCTAGCTCGTTAAAAATATCCCCAAATAATTGGTAAATTTATGTATTTTTTAAATAACTAGTGTTGCTTGCTCGCTTGGAATATATTTACAGACATAGTTCAGTACAATCTTCTTAGACATTCTTAGTGTTCACAGGTTTGTTGAACTTTTGTTTTCAGAATCACCACCCTTGTTATGCCCAATGAGTTTGTATTTGTGTTCTTTCCTCAACTATTAAGATTATGGTTGCATGTTGCAGTGTAGACAATGGGCTTATAAACACTTGTATCGCAACAAGAGGGTGTGATGCCAAGATATCCATTTTTTAACTTTTATGGTAGGTCTAAACGTGAAACATTATTATTCGTAACTTTTCACATTCATAAATTTATATCATAATTGTGCTTTGTAACAATGAGGTTAAGAGGGAAACTTTAAAGTTCATTGAGACATTTCTAGGCAAAGTTCTTAATCCCAACTGAACTAGGATACGACATATCCCTATAAATACGGGTTATTAGAGATGATTGAGAGCACATTGAAAGATACTGCAGAAATCTAATAAGGAGTAGTTAAGAATTTATTGAAGCGTAATTTTGCACGCATCAATTGGCGCCGTCTGTGGGAAACGAACAAAAAGCCATAAACGATAAGTTTCTCATATTGTCTATTGAATTTATTTTCGGCATAAGTATTTTAAGTTGGATTAATTTGTCTACATGCGCAATGATTAATTTGTTCGGAAATACATATATTTCTTACGATAGAACTATTGTTGAGTTACATACTTTGTTGCTCGAGCAAATAACATGTGGTGGTTGCATGAAGGATGCACCAAGGGATTTGATGCAATGGATTTTGGGTCAAGCTTCAAGACTTTTCAGCATGAGGGGATAATGAGATAGATCCAGATGATATGATCTTTTTAATTTGTTCGGGTTATATTTTCTTTTATTTCTACGACAAGCTATACATGTCCCCTATACACATTATATTCTTCCTCACGTTGTTGTCAGTCCACTTCCATTTCTCTTCCAGTGGAACTAATGTTATGTTTTCATTTGTCTCAACAGAGGAATACTAGTGTTGCTTGCTCGCTTGGAATACATTTTCTAACACAGTTCACTACGATCTTTGCTCTGATGACATCTTAATCCCGGTATATTATGTATGTGCATGCATATTTGAAGTTAGTTTGAGGTGATGATTACATTACTCAATGTCACAGTAATAAATCATCTCCTTACTATTGTTTTTTGTGACTTTTCAGGCTTCTGTGTTTTAGTATTTGCAGGTACTAGGTGATGCGTGCAAAATTACGCTTCAATAAATTCTTAACTACTCCTTATTAGATTTCTGAAGTATCTTTCAATGTGTTCTCAATCATCTCTAATAACCCGTATTTATAGGGATATGTCGTACCCTAGTTCTGCTGGGATTAAGATTCTTTTAACCAATCAGGAAGAGTTAGCCTGATTGTAGGAGTCCTTGTCTGAATCAACCTATCATGTAGCCCTAATCTTCTTTCTTGGGCCCAATTCGTATGGGCTTAGCTTGGTCGGTCCAATTGCTTACTGGACCCAAATTATGTGATACCATCACTACTCCCCCGCAAATCTTAATTTTGAAGAAATTGAGACGAAGAAGCGTAAAAATTCCTTCTCGTTTGTGCGCCTTTTTATTCATTTTTCCGAGGGGATGCTTTTTATTCGTGTAATCCATAGTTATTGTGTCGTTCTCCTCACATACATTCCTGCTTGTCAGTATATGACCCATCCGCTGTAATACATGAATGTAAACCGTAAAACTTATCGTATACAAATATAACTCTACTCGTTTGAAACAATATATTTTCTAACAAAAGCCGAATAGATTTTCGAATATATTTTCAAATCGTAACGACTATCACCGTTTAAACATAACATGATTCATGATAACGTTTGATTTTTGTACTACAACGTTAAGAAATTACGAAGCATAACGAGTTCGATATCGTCCTGGTGTTAAGCCCAAAGTCTATGGGAGCCGAAGTAGTAGGAGAGACGGGACCTGGTGCTAAGCTCAAAATCGACGGGATCCGAAGCAACTGCTAAGCCCAAACGCTATGGGGATCCGAAGCAGTTGTTAATCCCGAAATCAACGAGATCTGAAGCAGCGCAAGTGTTCGCCCTACTACTAAGCCCAAGATCTATGGAATTCGAATCACCGCAGGAAAATTTATTACATCAAAATAATATAAAGTGCAAAAATCAAAGTTAATTATCTAGAATGTTTACGAGCACTAAGAAAAGTAATATCGATCAAAATCGAATAACGAGAAGCATGATTTAAATTGAAGAAACTTATCTTTATATTTCCGTATAGCCCAACGTTTTTGGCTTTGAGTAAATCGACGCGTAGCCCATTAATCCACTATTCTCTTCTTGTTCGTGTTCTCTTTCCTTTCAAAGATGATGTTGGAGTGTTCGGAGAAATTCTCAGCAAGATTGTCAAAGTTATTACTTAGTCCGAATAGTCCAGATGACTTTCCATGGCCTTCGCAGCCGATGCCGTGAACCTCGTATCCTGCCTCTACAAGCCGAGTAGCGCAGGCATAAACAAGGTAATTATAATTAGAACTTTGATTCTAATTTACTACGAAGAAACCTTTAAAATTTGTTCAAATAATTAGTTCTCGGAAAGCTTTATCCTTCACCAAACAAATACATTCTTCAATACATTCGTTTTTCCATGTTTCCGAACAAGTGTTTTGAGTCAAGCAAGTTCTCGATCCGAACAAATATATGTATTTCCGAACAAATTAATCATCGTGCATGTAGACAAATTAATCCAACTTAAAATACTTATGCCGAAAATAATTTCAATAGACAATATGAGAAACTTATCGTTTATGGCTTTTTGTTTCGTTTCCCACAGACGGCGCCAATTGATACGTACAAAATTACGCTTCAATAAATTTTAACTACTCCTTATTAGATTTCTGCAGTATCTTTCCATGTGCTCTCAATCATCTCTAATAACCCGTATTTATAGGGATATGTCATACCCTAGTTCTGTTGGGATTAAGATTCTTTTAACCAATCAGGAAGAGTTAGCCTGATTGTAGGAGTCCTTGTCTGAATCAACCTATCATGTAGCCCTAATCTTCTTTCTTGGTCCCAATTCTTATGGGTTTAGCTCGGTCGGTCCGATTGCTTACTGGACCCAAATTATGTGATACCATCACTGGGTTTGCAACACTTGTTCGCGCTGTAATGACTCATTTGCTTTTATGTCTTTTTTGGAAGATATAATTCATTTCTTATTGCTCATGTATTTTTTTAATAGGTGGAGTCGTAGATCTTAACTGAACGTCTATATGATCTTGCAACAAATCTTCATACCTATTCAAATAATGGGATATTTGTTCGGGAGTACACAATTGAACTTCTGAGTGCATCATTTCCAAACATGACAAGAAAATAGGTATTGAAGCAAAAATTATGACATAGATCAGAAGTGTAGATGCATAGTCTATGTGTTATTGGTGCATAAACTTATTTTGATGTTCTTTGCAGGTGACCCAGTTTGTGAGTGGACTTTTTGAGTCAAGAGATGACCTTTTTTCGTTCAAAAACCACATACGATACCTTCTTGTCCAATTAGAAAAATCTTCAGACAAGGTAAAGTGTTCACATTCTCTCAGTTACAAGTCTGTATACATGCTGGCTTATTGAATTCTTCATCTCTGACAAAATATTATCTTTTCTTGATGAGTAGGGAGGAATGGAAGTCTGCTTCATTCAATCTGTGCAATTTTATCTTATGACATATTTAATGCTTCATTAGTAGCCTATAGATAATTTGTTTTCGTTTGCATATCTGATTTTCTAAAATTTTTAATTTTTTTTTAAAAATAATTTAAGACAACCTCTTTAGGCTTACGAAGGAGCTGGCTAGAGAGAAGAGATGCTCAACTCATGAGTTATTATGGTATTTTTTCCTGATGCCTGTAATCATTCCAGAATATGAAATTTTTCACGGTGGAACTACTGTTGAGTTACATACTTTGTTGCTCAAGAAAATAACATGTCGTGGTTGCATGACGGATCTACCAAGGAATTTGATTCACTGGATTTTGTTTCAAGGTTCAAGACTTCTCAGCATCAGGGGAAGAATGAGATAGCTCCAGATGATAAGATTTTTAATTTTTAATAGTCAGAAAAATGATACATCGGATATCTTTATTCGGTCACGAATAATATCCCTTTTAATTTAAATGGATGCGGACATGTGTACAAATATCGGATTTTCAACTATCCATTATTACAGCCTTAGGTACATCTTTTTAATTAATTAGCAGCATTTACCAAGAACTATGTTTAGAGAGGTTGGTAAAATACAAAAACATTAATATGTTCTCCATTCCCAGGTGGGATATATGTCACATATAAGTTTATAATAGTATTAAAATCATGAAGTTTTATGGCAAGAGACGTATACAATACGTGTAGGCAACAATACCACACATGCAAGGCTTGACGTTTTGTTATATTATAATATGTACAAAGTATGGAGCCTCACCACTAAACACATTCGTTAGGAGGGGTTAGAATCTTAACTATAACTGGTAATTCACACAAAAAAAAAGTAATTATGTGGCCTGATAAAAGAATAAACATATATATGTAAGTAGAGTGCAGAGACCAGTGTTAGTGTGTCATACATAAAAGACAAGTTGCCAATAGAATTTAAGAATTATCGTAATTTTCCAATTATTTTTTGTCACACCCTTGTATAGTAAAAATAGATCTTTTAGATAGTAAACTAAGAAAGTGTCATTTCAATGGAATAATTTTTTTTTTTATTTGTATATTTGAGAGGGATGTTTCAGTAAATTAGAAAAAGTTCCTTATAAATGTCATATTTATAATGAGACTTATGAGAACTCATATTTAAAATTGTTATGAATATTAAATAAAAAAAATATAAACGGACTGGACCTATGATAATTATACATCATGGGCTTCTGTGCATTACTTTAAACAGGTCTGTGAAAGGAAATGAGTTTGTACTACAAGAATACAAATGGAAATTTTCAAATTGGTGATTAATGCCTACAAGTTCGAAATCCTGGAATATGACTCAACGGTTTCAGTTTGCAACATACCAACACCAAACACGCAAGTTGTAAAATGGTTAGTCACACCTGAAAATATCACAAAAGGAAATGAATACTTATTGGTTTTATAGGTACTGTCGAAGGCGAGAACTTTACCAAAATTTTTGAAGTCCGTCTTTGACTGCCCATCACACCAGAAGAGTTTAGTTAATGAATGTAACGCCTCGAAATTTCTGAGTCCAAAATTGGTGCGTTTATCAAAATTCGGACCGTTTACGGTCCCGACGCATTACTCGATTTCATGTTTTTCAACTTTAGCATTTAAAGATTTTTCATAAATCAATGATTTTGGTATTTTTAAACCTCAATGCATTTATAAGAATCCGATTTGCATCACTTTAACACTAATTAGGGTCAATTTGGTAAATTTATATTTTTGTTAGCCCGAGTAAATTAATCTAGTAATTTAACAGCGCAATTGGACTGGAGTCTCATATTTCAAAAGTACAAGTATTTCAAGGTTCCAAATATTTTTAAAGTCCAAACGTCTTTCGTTAAATTATATTTTTAAGAATTGCATTTTAGCCCAAAACTATAATGCCCCTTGGTTTTTCTGTACAAATAGAGCCAGTAAGAATTTCCTAATATATCGGGAAAAATTAGAAAATTCAATCAGGGAATATATGCTTATGTGATATTTAATTACCTAATGTGTTTAATTTAAATTATATGTGTATTAATTGTGATTAAATTGCCTAATGTGTGCCTAATTGACACGTATATTACATTTCTTAAATTCCCACGAGAATGAAATTTCTTTATTTAAAATATCAATTGTTTATTAAGTGTTAAATATATTATCATACTAAATTTAATTTATGATTTTAAATTCGAATATCTAACTCCAAATAAAATTTTATGCCCGAAATATTATTTGAATGTAATTTTCATTTGTTATGGAAAGTTTATTAAACATTAAAATATCAAGTAATTCTTTACAAAATACTAAATACTTTTTGGGATAACATACTACATATGTAGTATAGTCGTCACCACAATACTAATAACTACTCCACCGCCCCACCCTTATATTTGATTAAAAAAATAAAATAATAGACCCATTGGTGTTGGCTGAATGCTTATCACTTCTTTTATAATATCAATGTAATTAATTTGATATAGTATAAACTCGCATACGTCTTCTTTCCCAAAATTAAGTTGCAAGAACAGAAATCCTTCTTCTCGACCGACTTCTAATTTGGAGAAACAACAAGGTAAACATCATGACTAAACCTTTCCTTTTAATTTGTTTCACTTAGTTATTGTACGTAGACAGCAACTCAACTTTTTACTTAATTAATTGCCAAGTTAGTGGAGTAGCTTATATCTATTTACTTGGAGTATATGGTAGTATATTTAATGTTGCCTGCTTCGCCCTTGCTTGTTTGATCAGTTATAAAATCAATGAGCTCATAAGTGAAGGTTCATTTAGGAACCTGAGTGATGGTCATTAACTTAATTACAATTGGGTGGTGTACCTATAATAATTAAGATATGATGTGCTCCTACTTGTATACATATTTTGTTAATAGACTAAAAGGACATAGATATAGAGGTATATATGTGTAATTTTGTAACTATTTATCGGCAACTCTTGCAAAAGGTTTTCACTAATTTTACTAATGTTTTCACTTTTATGTACGAAATACCAAAGCCAGATTGCATATTTCAGTGAAATTGATTGAATATAATTTAATAATGAAGATTGTATATTAAATTCCCTACTTCAGTTTGTTACTAGAAGTGATTTCCAATCTGATGGTAAGCTTTACACTAATTAATTAGCCGAAATAACATAATACAGTAGCTAATAAAGTCGAATTGTAATTATTATTATTATTAGCAACAATTCAAGTGTTATATTACCTGATTCTTTTCTTATGTTTAAATTAACTTGTTTAACTGTTTATTTACCATGTGGTTACGTGAATTTCTTTATAGCCGTACATGTCAGTCGTGTCTTATTTTGTTTGTCGAGTTGAGTCTCACCCTTGAATCATTTGTATAGCAGGTAATCCTACAGAGGAACCCTGATTGTGTTTGATCGTCCTTTTTTGCTATCATTTGGGATGTCCAGGTGGGGTTTCTTTTCCGAATTCGGCTTTCTTATACATATGTAAATATTCCATATATACCCGAAGCCTGTGTTTTATGCTTTTATGTTTTCTTTCCCAAAACTTATATTATACGTAGTAGCTACTTGGAAACCATATTATTTTAATGAGTTTAAAGAAAATGCTTTGATATCAAATTACTATGTATATGATTTTTGGAAAAGATATTCAAATAGAGACAAGTAAACCCTCTTTTGTTTTTAAAGAAGTTTTGGGTCTTGGAACACCTTATAAGTAAAGTCGTGAGGTGCATTCCCTGGGTGGCTCTCCCCAAATGTATGATACTTATGGGCATGTTCCCAGATCGTTGCTTGACTTGTCTCGAATGGTCTCTTGACCACTTAAACTCTTTTAAATGCGAGAAACTATGTTTGGCCTTTTGGCATGGCCATTAAGCCACATGATATACATTGGGCCCCAGGAGACTAGGGTATGGGGTGAAGCCGGTTAGACGATGGGTCTACGGTGGATCTCGGTGCTCTGACTCTAAACCCGTGACGGGAGCTTGGGGTGAGGCTGGAGTGGCAGCCCTTTGAGTACCTGTGACCGATGTATATCCTACATCGAAGATGTGAGGGTGAAACTCCCCACATGATTATATAGTAGCTCGGGTTCGCTACCTGACTACATACGGAGGAATAAGGGTGGTTTATTTGATTATTTCTATATTGTGAATCAGGTGGTGATTGCTCGACTCGCCGAGCCTTATTATGTTGCGAAATCTTTCGATTCACCAATGTTTATTTAAAAATCTTTATTTTTCCATTTGCTTTCTGATAGCATAAAAAAATGGTGAATCTTTATTCTGTTTTATTAATATATATGTATTACAGCCCCCTAACTTAGTCGCTTTGACTAACCCCATATACTTCTGTGGTTTTGTTTCAGGTTTTGGTTACTAGGCGGAAGTCGAGTCTTAGGCACGACGTATATTTTTTAGTCTTTGTAAATTTATTTCATTCTGTCTTTTAAATTCATTTAGGATTTCAGAAATGTTGTAGAATTATATTTTACTGGTTGTTTATGATTGTCTGTTTTTCACTGGCCTCGGTGGGCTTTATACTTGCGCTTTGAATTTACTGTTTAACTAGCTCCCTAAGTGTGATAAGTTATATAACTGTTGCTCTGCGCTTTTACTTTGTCGTTGGTTGTTGTCGTGTTGTTATTTTTTTCTAAAAATAAATCCGCCTAGTATTATTTGTCGTTCGCCAAGTTGCGACCCATTGCTAGACATCTAATGTCGTTATGGGTTGTGGCTTGGTGCGGGACGTCGCGTCACACCGTATTTGGGGACATGCCGTTACAATGAACCTCCCTCATCGACGGTATGTTCAAACACCAATCCTTCATCGTGGACCTTAAGATCATCTAAGTAATTCAGAGCGATCTGAATGTCCCCATGTAGATGCATTTGCAATCGCTCATGGATTGTAGGCGTCTTTCCTATTGAAGCCCCCGCAGAGGGTCCTCCTTGAAAGTACTCAACAAAATCCATTAACATAGATGGCTTATATATGGTGCTGTTGCCCAGCAAACTTAACATTGACTTGCCGAATTCATCAAGCCTTCTGAAAATCATAAAATCAAAATGAACATAAATAAAGTAATGAAGATGTATGGATTAAAGTAGTAACACACTAGTCAAATACCTTGTCTGATAGCACAACTTGTGAGTGTGGGCATTTTCATACTTGGTGACTATGTATTTACTGATCATAACATCGTGGCGAATTTGGAGAGCCACGCTGCATCCATAACGCTTATAAAATCTAGGGATTTGATGATCTATGACTTCCGGTTGTAACAGGTTTTCTGGGAATCCTTCACATGAACAGACCCACTGTCTGTGTTTAATGAAATTATCCTTGGTTTTAATTGAGTATCTTCTGATAGTGAATCCCTGCCTTGCAGCACAAATATCTGTAGAATTCCTCAACTTGTTGAACACTATCGAAGAGCATTTGACGAACTTTGACGAACTACGTCTTCTTGCATTCTTTCATATACAGTAACTGAAGTGGAGGAGGCGTCATCCCCACTAGACTCTCCCTCACTGTGCGACTTGGAGTTATAATCAACATTCTCCGAATTTTCTTCGCTAGAGTCGAACATTGAAAAGTTTCTTCAAACGAGTAGGGAAGCGCCCTTGAATGAAACCCTAATTCAATTGATTTTGGGGGAAGGGAGATTTGATCTTGTTATTGTATCTGATATTCGAGAGGGCAAATAAGACTTCCTATTTCAATGATTTACGATTGCGAGGGCAAATAAGTCTTTTCGTAAACATTTAAATTAATAATATTTATAAGAGACATTTTCGTAGGGCCCAAAATTAAGGGCATTATAGTATTTTTCGTGGTCAACACCCTATTAAAGGACTCGTACATATTATTGAACCAGGGTGACGTGCTCGTTTTCTAAGAGGTGTCGCATTCTAATTTTATGTACGTGTGTCGCATTTCAGACTCGCCCAAGTAAGTTTACATACTTTTCTATGTAGGTTAACTTTTGTTTTCTTCTTTATTTTCAAACTTTAGAATCCAAGAAACTTAAAATATATTGCTAATAAAGGTTTAAAAAAATTCATAATATTTTATAACCAATCCTAAATTAACTCATGTAGAGATGGGCATAAAAGGTAAAAGTACTACATACTACGAAATGTATAATATTATCTTTTACCAACGAATTAATCTTATGTTTCCTTCATCCTTCATCGCACCACCCAAAGAAACATTTTGGTCCTTCGAAAGAATTTGTTGGTTGCCAATTGCCTACTCATTTGACCTCTAATTCTTGTTAGACTCATTGCTTTAACATTGATTCTTTTCCATCAACTCTTATTTTGAATATTGGTAAAAGTTTCATCTCATTCTTGTGCTTGAAGTTTGAAGTTTCATCTCACATCTTGTGGTTTAATATATTAATTATTATTAATTTCTCATTTATATTAAGTGTATCTAAAGTTTGATTTCTCTAAATAAAAAAACTTTCCAAATATTAAAGGGACCGGAATTGTACCCAAAAAAAAAATTAAGCGGAATTATAAATTTTTTATTTAGCAAATAATTTGAAGCAAATTTATACTTTAATAAAATTATTTGGAATGTCTTAACTAAGTATTTCGTGAACTTATATGTCCATCTATATGAACAAGATGATAAATACAAATAAACAATGTATTATTTGGTATAATTTGCAAGATGTATCGTTAATTAAATTGGGAGAAGGGAAAGAGTTTGACAGTTAGAACAATTTAAGATATTATGATTAATTGACAATCAATTAACATTATTTTGAAATTTAATATCAATTTATTTTTATGTGCTAATGACTAAGGATATTTAAGTCAATTCGCTATAGAAAGAAACACTATTATAATAGTATATATAGATAGATTATTTGAAAAGTAGTAAATTTGTCCTATTCAGTTAAACCCTATGATTTTTTTTTTAAAAAAATTTTAAGTGCTATTGTACCAATAATTTGGTGGTCCATTAAATGAACTTAGCAAGCACTCTCCCTTAGTCCCACAAGAAGACAATTGGGCTACTTAAAAGGGAAAGAAGGAGCACAAGGACAAAGTATAGATTTGTCAGATTTTTGCCTAATTACATTTCCCATTAAAGAAAACTATATAATACTCTAATAGGGAAAACAATAAAAGTCAGAAATCAAAATTCCGTTCATCTAGTGGGATAAGGTATTAAATTCTTTTAACAAGATTTAGGATTCAAACTCTAATTTGTACATAAAATAATTGGATTAAAAAATTATTTTTAACTAAATTTCTATAGTGTCTAAACCCGAAAACAATCGAGTGGAAAACGAAAAATTAATGAAAGATATGTAGTCAATTTGGACTACATCGTATTCATCATTTATTTGAGTTTTGGGGCTCCCACTTGTTTGGGCATGCCCTATTATATATAAATATTAAATTTTCCGACCTTTGTAATTTTAAAGAGTTGTTTTCGTTTATATTTTATTGTTTTCTTTCACTTTCATGGTTGAATCAGTACATGGTGGCTGGAGAACAGTTTCTTTCGTATTTAATTTTCTTTGCCTTCATGTGTTAATGAATTAGAGCAGTCTTATATATCAAACATGTCGGTTTTAATTTCATTGAGTTTTAATATAATTAACTCTCATAAATAAACCTTTGTGATCTGACATTATATATATATTTTTCTAGATTAGGGCATCTACCGTCGACTACAGTGACTCGTCTCCTCGCTGAATTGTAGGAACCTCAAAAGGGTGAACTGACATTATATGATTACAGAGAACTTTTAGCTTGTAACTTAGTTGAAATGTAATAAAATTTATTATGTAATAATAGAAAGAAGGCGTTTCCGAAAAATCGAAGTTGAAATTGATTCGTTGGTGGTCTATAACTTGGTTTGCGGAGAAATTACTGCAGATCATGCATCCGATAGGAGCTATAATTGGAGATTGTAAGAGGCTTATGTCTATGCCTTGGCAGCTTAAATTTGGTCACACGAAGAGGGGCGGCAATCATATGCTGCTGATTATTTAGCAAAGTTAGTACATGACTTGAATGTATCTTGTATGGAATGGGAGAATGCTCCCCTGAACTTCTTGTTTTAAATGAAATCTGGGACACTTTAGGCTTTCTGCCTAGGTTTCCTTACCAAAAATAAAACAGAAAGAAAGTATAGGCTAAAGGTTAAGTTTTTCCCTAAAATTTTTATTTTTATCTCATATAAGTTCTTAATATTCTAATACTGGAATATTAGTCCATCAAATTCATAATCACTTTAAGTTTATTCCCTGTGTTTAGTTTTAATGTGATAATTGTTCAATTGATCCCTCACAAAGTCATAAATTTATATAGAATAAGGTCATGTATATTAAAAAATATATTAGAAAATCAAAGATTTTTATTTAATATTAAATTAAATATAAGTAATTGAGTCATTAAAAAATATGGTGAGTTATGAAAATTCTCCTAAGGTTTATGTTGTTCATGGAAAATACCATGAAACCTTGTAATTTTACACATACCCCTTTGAGGAGGTATTTATAAAGTTTTTCGGGGGTATTATGTATATGTTTTTATGTTTCAAGTGAGTATTTGTAAGGTTTCAGCTGACTAGGCGGTATTTGTAATATTTCAAGATTTCAGAGCTTTTTTCAGGAAAAAAAAAAAAAAAAACCCTAACCTTAAGGGTTTTTCGTAATTATCCTTATAAAATAAGAGGCTAAAAATTTATACTAGAATGACCGCCTGAAGAAATTTTCTGGCTCCGCCACTGGTACCAAGAAATGTAAGGAAGGTATTGCGGCTAGTGCCCCTAGCATGCACTACAAACAATGGTGTAACCACCTTATGGTTAGGAATTTCTATTGACTCCCTTGGCTTAATAAAACTCTTATTTATATATTAAATATGTAGAGAAATGTTTATTTTTCTTGATTTTGAAATGATAATTCTATTTTTTGACACCAATAAAAATTTATAAAGTTACATATGGAGGGGTCATAAGATAAAAAAGAAATAGGCAAAATTTTTAACTTAAACTAAAACCTATATAAATGTTGATTCACTTTTTTTTTTTTTTTAATATTGATTCACTTGTCACAAAACAAATAAGAAAAAAATTAAATGAATTTATTTTTTGATAATAAATGGTCAAATTTATTTTAGGTGAAAAAATTAAAAGATTTTTAGATTTCTCTTAACTCTGATTAAATTCAAGTTTTCTCCACCTATGACTTAATTTCATTGAATAACCAAATTCTACATAATTCTAGAAGTTATTTGAACATTTTATAATCTTGTAGAGCTGAATGATCTTGAAAATCAACCTCTGTTGTTGGATCAAATCAATCGACATTGTCAACTTAAATAAATTAGAAGTTAATTGAATATTTTATAATCTTGTAGAGCTGAATAATCTTGAGGATTAACCTCTTTTGTTCGATTAAATCAATCGATATTGTCAATTAAAAGAAATTAACATTATAAATAAATGGGAAGGAGATAGAAAAACGTGTATACATGTCATGTCGAGCAGGCAGAGAGTTAGATTTACTTGTCAAAATGCAAATAAGAAAAAAAAAAATTGAGTGTTGTGTATTATACTTTAATTGACCCCGATGAAAAAAAAATTATGGCTACATCAGTGCCCCAACTTGTTTCCTGGTAACATTCTAATCAGAAAGGATCAATTCACGTGTATTTTCTCACTATAAGCAAAAAAGAAATTTAGTGACAAAATATTGTGGGACAATGTAAAAGTCGTCACCAATTATATTCAATTTGTAACGAAAAACTTGATTTTATAGAACCCAGCCCGATTAGAAATATCCATTTGGGCTTCAAACAGATGAGTTATCATCATGGCCCATGGGCCTCATATGAGATTCCTCTTATTTGGGCCTTGATTAGAAGACACATAGTTCATAATTCGAATTTATTTTTTCATTTCTTCTATATTTAACATTTAATAATCCCTAAAAAAATCCTTCAAAATCTTTTTGAAACCTTAACCGTTTTTACCAAAATAGATACGTGTGATCTCAAAAATAAAAAGAAAAATACATACCATATTGAAACTAAATAATTAAATGATTTAGACAAAATATAATTATTTATTTAATTTAATTGAGAGACATAGGTCAAGTAGAACTCTTCTGTTTTTCAACAACAGTTTAATCTGATTGAAACAAAACCTAATCAATATCACAGCGAGATTTTTCTGTTGCAACAAAAATTCAAATATCTTGCTCTTTTAGTTCCGCCTAATCCTCCAAACTTTCCAATATATATATATATACCATCTCTTCTCAATCTACGATCCCAGAAAAACAAATTAAGAAAAAATGGCCAATTTCTCTATCACTGCCACATGCATTGTTGCCACGATTATCGTGTCGGCGATGTCAGGTGGCGCCGCCACCACCACCCCGCCGCCGTCTCAGGCACCGAATTTGTCCTACTGCGGCCCTTTGATCTTCGATAATATGATGGACTGCATGATGTTCTTGACAAATGACGCCTACGAAGCCAAGCCACAGAGCTCGTGTTGTTCGGGTTTTAAAACTGTGGTGAAAACTGATTGGGATTGCCTTTGTGTCGCACTTAGCAGCAGTGCGAGTTTGGGGATGGAGATTAACATGACGAGGGCTGAGAGTTTGCCTTCTGCTTGTCATGTCTCTGCTCCTTCCATTGCTACTTGTAATGGTGTGTTCTCTATCTCTCTCTCAGTTTAGTGTCGGTGTCCGATATCAGTATCTGAGACCTTTATAGTGGTAAATGTCGAAAAAAATCCACATCGTGTATGTGTCATGCCGGATTGTAGTGTAGGCTTCTGGCAAAAATGAATTATAAAATGTTAAATCTAGTTCTAGTTAGCATTTTTAGTATCTTGCACTCTTTTTCTTTTTTATAAGTAATAATTACAATTGATATTAGGGCGAATTACATATAATACCCCTAAAATTTGCTATAATTACAAAATATATATATATCTATATATATATATATATATATATATATATATCTTCTGTTTTAAAAAATTATAGAGAGGTTTCAAACAATTACAAATTACAGGGGGTTTGTAAGATTTTATATAAAATACAGGGGTATTTTGCTTGATTTTTGTAATTGTTTGAAATCTCAAGAAGGTTTTCTATAATTCTAAAAATTTGAGGGAGTATTTTGTAATTATGGCAGAAATTAGAGATATTGTACGTAATTCAATTCACACTTGATATTAATCAATAAAGTACTGAATCATTGAGCAATTTTCTTGTTTTTCAGCCAAACCGCCATCAGCCAGTCCCGCACCTTCAGAGTCTCCTATTGCATCTCTGATTGCCCAGCCACCGTCCGCCACCCCCGCCACCGCCCCGGTTTCTGAAGCCCCAGCACCGTCCCCGCAGCACCATTCTGGAGACTCACCAGCACCGTCGCCCAAGCACCATTTTGCAGCCTCACCGGTGTCTGAAGCCCCGGTACCAGGGCCGAGCCACCATTCTGGAGCCTCGACTACATCAGCCGTCTTTTCTACCATTTTTACTATCATTTCTTTCTCACTTGTCTTGGTTTGAAAAGCTTAGAGTTTATGATCATCATTGATTATTTGTGTCCGTTCTTTTTTGAATTTTCGGTAGAATATTTAGGTAGGTTTTTAGGGTTTTTTGTGATGTTTATTATTGCCCAGGGGCGGGTATGTTTATTAGATTCCTATTTTTTTTTTTCCCTTGTTTTATCAAGATTTATTAGATTGCTAGTTATTTTGTGTTCCTTTACTATTATTATTTCTTCTCCTCTTCATATTCTTTGGCAATTTTCTTATTTGGGATCCCTCTTTTATGCATTCTTCTAGTCTTGAAACCCCAAATGCCTGAGTTTTCTCTCCAAACAATTGGGAAAATTAAAAAAAAAAAGATATTAACTATCCCGAAGTAGCATTTTGGGATTCCAATTTTTCGATTGGCAAATTAGCTCAATATCTTTGTAATTTTGACAAAACAAGGATTTCGGACACAAAACCGCCCACTAAACCGGACGTGCCTTGCATCGTGATCTCGAAAAACCAGCCACGTGCCAATTTTTCTGACTTGGCGAAACAGCCTTGGCCAAGTGTGTATACCACCATCCATGTGTATTAAAAAAAAAAAGAAATAGATAAAAAATTCCAAGTAGGCAGCCATTTTGTTTTAATTATAATATAAAATAAAAATATTATAAATTCATTAACCCCACACCCACCCACACTGCCACCACCGGCGCTGCCATCCCACCCCCTTCCCCAGCCCATGAAACCCCATCACCAGACCAGTTTATTCCACAGCCCACCTTCGTTGCCTTCGGACTCGCTGCAACTCCGATCGAGCATCTTTTTCCACCCAAGTTTCAAGCTCAGTTTTGCCACCCATCACCACCGGCGAAAAAATCAGGATCGATTTGAAGAAAATCAGATCCACCACCCAACGCACCACCTAAAATAAGAGAGAATCCCCAAAAAATTAGATTTTTTGGGCTGAGTTCGAGTCCCAGTGATGGGGCGATAAGCACAACGTTTCTGAATTTTGACTCGCGTTTCTGAATTTTAACTCGGACGTGACTCAGTCAGTGTAGGAGCAGGAAGCTAAGTTTGAAACTAGAATTAATTTTGTTCAAGATGAGAAGAAGCCCATTTCGGAAAGTACTCAAATACCCTTCAGTTGTCTTGAGAAATGGCTTCTTGTAGATGCTGCTGCACAGGGGCAGGCGAGCAGACTCCACACCCCACCTCCACCGCGGCGAGCCACCTCTGACTGTTCTTCCACCGAGTCTAAGTGGCTTGCTCCTGCTCAATTAGCCACTGATCAGGTACGCCCGAAAAATAAACCATTGTGGCAGATCTGCAAATCTGATGGTGGGGGGGGAGGGGGGGGAGTGTATGGGCCGGTGGTGGTGTTTGTGTGTGGTGGTAAGATGGAAGATGGTGAAGGTTAGGTGGGACCGAGAGAAAGAAACCATCGCAGATCTCACCAAAATTGATGTCATTTGGAATTATTATTATTTCTTTTTTTACACATGGACAGTGGTTTCACACATGGCCAAGGCTGTTTGGCCATGTCAGCAAAATTTGCCAAATCAGCCGTTTTGGGTGGTCACGTGACGGGCACGGCCGGTTTTACGGGCGATTTTCTTTCCAAAATCCCGGGATTGCCAAAAATGCAAAGTTAATTAGCTTTTTTGCCAATGGATAAACTACTATCCCCAAAATGCTAATTCGGGGTAGTTAGTATCTTTTTTTGTAATTTTCCCCCAAACAATTAATGCGAAATCTTATAAACTCAATGTGAGCTCACAAAACCTCGTCGTTTCGTCGGTTTTGTCTCTGATCTTGAGGGCTGAGAATCCTAATAAGGTTGGATTAAGCTATGATTATTCCAAGTTCCATGTCCTTAGTGAAGGATTAGTGGTGGGATTGATTAGAATCCCTCGGTTTCATCAGCCTCCAAGAAGCAAAAATGTGAGCATCCAAACAAGAGCTTTGTTTGAATGTATGAATGTCAGTGAGATGTTGAATGGAAATTCAAGAGAAAATGATGAATCTAAGGGAGTGTTTGGTATTAGGATATTAGGTGATGTTAGAGCATTCAAAGATCAAGGTAAACAAGACTCAATTTCATGCACGAAGATTTTATAATAGGGATAATTACACTTACATCCCCTCGATTTTGGGGAAAATACAGCAAGATTCCCTGTACTATTGAAAATTACAGAGACATCTCCTCGACTATGGTTCTGTCTAACACTTAGGTCCTGTCGTTAGTCATTTTCTTGTTTCCAAGTAGACGCTAATATTTTATTAACTGAACAACAATTTAATTATTTCACTCATTTCAAGTATAGCAAACACTATAACAAATATATTATGGGTAATTTAGTCATTTCATAACTTTTCGTTAAGCTTTTTAGGTTTTCGTTAGGATAAGAGAATCTATTTGTAATTTCCAATAGTATATGGAACCTTGCTGTATTTATCCCTAAGTCGAGGGGTGTAAGTGTAATTATCTCAAATTAACATTCTATTTAATCAATGTATTCTGTACATGCTACTTGGTTGCTTTGGATTGTGGTATAAATGTGAGCCGGTCCAAATCTGGGATTAGCAATGAACTAAACAGCATGAGATGGGATCGTAATAACTTGGTATGCAGTTATTATGTTTTATTAATCTTTAATTAGTCGCGCTTAATCTGGTTTAAATTTAATTTTTAAAATTGTTGATTAATTTTCAGATATCACTTCCTCTAAACTCCCAAACAGTCTCCAAAGAAATGCTCTGTAGCTATCTTGATGTAGCATAATCAAATGAAGAGGAAACTCTTCAAATCATATATATATATATATGAAAATAAATTAGTCAATTGTTTTAGGAAATATGTTTAAGTGTCAATGATATGGACAAGTTGATATTAATCCTTTTGTCTATGTCAATTTATTTCTTTATATGAGTTTAGCAACAATTAATGTTCATAGAATTAAATGAAAAATTAACTAATAAATGATGTAAATATTGTAACTCTTTTTCCTATTTATTTTGTACTCATGATTTAATTTGTTGCAAAAAGAAATATTAAATCAATTCAATTAATTATTGCATTTTATCACCAATTTTAATAATTACTTTTGTTTTATAATATTCATCTAACAACATCTAAAAGTCATGTATTCAATTGTTGCGTTTTATCACAAATTTTAATAATTACTTTTTTATAATAAATTTTAAATTGTTGCATTTTATCACCAATTTTAAACTAGCATGATTAGTCTAGGTGGTCGAGAAAAAATATGAAAATAAATACACAAATAAAATCGTGAATTAGTATACAATTTTAGGTCATAACCTTAATTATTGGGTAATGATATATGGGGATTGATTAAAAATTTGAATAGAATTTTTAAATAAAAGGATAAATGAAATGCATGCATCCGAGTAATATGGATAAAAGAAATTAATATCCACTTTTATTTCCAGCCAAACACGGGTAATATGGTCCACGCCATCATTAATTTTGTTAATGAGAGTGTTAAATTAATTTTGGGCGAAATTATTGCATTTTAAATAAATAATTAATTATCATTTTTAGCTTTATTTTAGGAAAACGAGGGTGTATATATATAGATACCTATTGTGTACCTTAATTATTGCATTTTAGATAAATGGGCTAAAAAATAAAGCCACATATAAGTATCTATATATAAATACATAGATTGAGATATGCGTTAATGTTATATATATTTATTTGAAAATTAATTAATCATATTTCCTTATGTATAATCAAAGAAATTTAGGGTTTTTACTATAATCAGGGAAAATGCTTCAAATTAAATTTAACTTATGCCATAATTAATAAATTTACTTAATTAAATAATTGAGAAAACGTTGAGTAGATTTTTTGTGATGTTTCATATATATATCAAATATTTTTTAACCAAAACTGTGATATTTAATTAGGTTAACGAATCTATATTATAATTAGAATTAAGATTAATTCTATATATATATTTAAATTAATTATCCGGTGCAACGCACGGGTTAAAAACTAGTTCTTTATGAAATTGAGAGGGAATGAATATTTATGTAATTTTTTTCCCCATTTTAGATTTGTAAATAGAAAGGTTCAAATTGTGAAAATATGGATTATTCACCAATTACGATTAATGAAGTAACTCAAAAGAGTACAATTGACAATTTGACATCACCAAAAATCATTACAATTACACGATCCATCAATAAGATGAGTAAACCTCTTACTATCCCGCGCGATAATTTCCCTCCCGACAATCTTCGATATAATCTTGAACGTGTTGTGACTATCGCCACACAACCTAAGGTTCTTGATTATGCGCAGAGGGGAACGAGGCGCACTCGTCAAGAACCCTTGTGCCGCAGCAAGCCTCTCGCTATGAGCCATAAGAGCTTCTTCCTTAACTTCTTGACCAACATCATGAACCACGAATTTCGTTTCGGGTACATAACCAGCTTCTTTCATTTGTTATTTCAATCCTCTTAACAATGCATATATCCTTTCGTTATCGGGATGAGATCTATCTCCAGCGCGTATTCATAGACCCTATTCCTAGCATCGAGCAAAATTTTGGCCACTCAATTTCCTTCTTTCTTTTTCTTTCGCAATGTCAGAAGAGTTTATGGGTATGAGGCCGGCTTTTGATTGATCTTCGAGGCGTGTGGGGTCCACAAGATTGATGATGTCAGCGCATCGATCTCCGAGTTCCACATTTCCATGAATTCTAGAGAACTTCATCAAAGTTTCCCAAATTTCTACTGCGGGCTCGACTATAAGTTTTTCAATGAAATCTAACGCTTCGTTTAAGTATCCCGCATTTCCCATCATGTCTACAATGCTAACATAGTGATCCATAGTGGGAACAATCCCGTATTCCTTCATCATGGACTCGAAATGCAGCATTCCTTCAATAATATCACACAACCCACCACATGCAGAAAAGATCCCAATGAACATTTGTCCATCGAGCATCAATCCCGATTTCTTGAATTCAGAAAATAAGTCGAGAGCGTCTTCTCCATGACCGTGCTTGGCAAGCCCAGATATCATAATGTCCCATGAGGTTAGATTTCGTTTCGGCATTTGATCAAACACTTCGGACGCGAGGTCCATTGAACCGCATCTCGAATACATCCCGAGAATGCAGTTGTATGTTCTAACTTCGAGATGAGGGGTCGAGTTTAAAAGGTGTTTGTGGACGGATTTGCCCTCATCCAAAGCCTCGTTCTCTCCACATGCTTTGATCAATGTTGTGTAACGAGGCAGGTTGACTTGAACATCCTCCTTCTGTAGGAGTTCCAAAAGTTCAACGGCTTCCTTCAGTTTTTGTTCTTTAATGTATTCATCAAGATCCTCCATTTTACTTCTGGAGTACTGAACTCCTTCAGCAACTTCGACTGAGTCTACATTTGAGAATTAGTTATCGCATCACCACGGGATTCATTCCAGGTTTGATGGTACTGGGGCCCAGGGGGCGGTACCACCCTTAGGGGTGAGGGGGCTACCTTCCTCCCTGACTTTTGAAAATTTTTTTTTTTTTGCATGTAATAAAAACAAAATTATGCACTAAATTAAGGTTTTGTCTCCCCTAAAATTAAAGAAAATTTGATTCAATTCCCTAAAATTTAATATTATTATAAAATAATATTTTATATTTTATATTTTTTTATATATTTAATTAAAAGTAAATTCTCGCCACCTCAACAAAAATTTTCTGGTACCACCCCAGGTGGGCCCATTTGAATAAAGAGTTTCTGCTCCATTTTGAATGTTCTTCATTCCAGCATTATGCATATTTTGTGGTGACATTTCTTTGTTTCCACCATATGAACAGCCAAAAGTATTCTCAACGTACAGCAAAATGTGACATTCCAGAAACTCCCCCATTATCATACGTCAAAATTCTGCCTGTAAAGCCTATTAGGGTTCGGGTTCTGCTCAACCCCGTCTGAATTCCTACCCGAAAACCGATTATTTTGACTATAATAGGATTGTTTCCATGGTTCGCAATCGCGGAATGGGAACGGCGTGCACTGGTCCACTAGTCCGGGGTGGAAGGGCTATGTACCCAGAGTCGGCGTTCCGGCGAGAAATCGACCGAGATCGCGGCAACGGAACGGCATCGCGGAACGGAACGGCGAAAAATTCAAAATTTTTCTTCTTTTTTCCTTTTTTTTTTTTTTTTTTGTTTTTCTTAGCAAATGAACGTGGGAGAGTTTGCAATGTGTATGGTTGTGGAAAATGAAGGAAAAATGGGTGGGATAGAGAGGTGGGAAAAAGCAGATCCAAATTTATTCCTCGAAGCTAGGCGTGTTTTCATTTATACAATTATATATAAAACAAAAATATTTAGAAGGAAAAAAAAAGAAGAATTATTTCACGACGAATTCTTGTTAAATTACAAGAAATTCTAAATAGAGCGTAGTGAGCCTATTTTAAAAATCATAGGATATTATTTGTAAACTACATTTATCGTTAGTATCGTGACAAAACTTTGTGAAATCAATTATATAAGTTTAAATTTATCAAATTTATACTAAATATTAACCACATAACTATTAATTGATAAATATATAAATTTTGGTATTTTAAAAAAAATAAAATTAAACATTTTCTGAATTGGTCGCGATTTTGCCACGATCATTCCGCGATGTTCGGAACGGTGGCGTTCGCTCTGCACCCCGCGACCGCGATAGCGAACCATGATTATTTCTCGGCATTATGACCTCCAAACATATTGGAAAAATTCGATCTTTCAGTCCTAAAATTTCCATCTTGCACGTAATCCCTACTAGGGTTTGTGTTTTTCCGAAGTACTCCACCTAAACCGCTACCATCATTTTGATTATTATTACTACGACGACCTGTTCGATTTTCTGCAATAATATTCCCATCAAAATTGTTGTACAAATCCAATCTTTCAGTGGCAATACTGAGATTTTTAACAAAATCAGCAGGGACGCTTGGGGAAGAAGGAAAACCACATTTAATTACACGCCCAGGCCACGATCATCTATATTTTATATAATTCTTCTTTCCGTTAGAGTAACCGCTTGGACACTTGTACTCTAAAACTATTTCTCACGTTCTTTTTTTCTCTTCTTTCTTTTCTCTCTCCTATTTCTCTCTCTTCCTATCTAAACTACTCAATAATTTAAAATTTTATTTATTTAGTTATAAAAATTACTTTTTAACATGTTATAAGTTTTGTGAATGTATTGAAAATAATTATTATTATTATTATAAAAAAAAAATTAATTAGTATTTATAAATTTATGCTATCTAAATATATTTATATATTATTAATACACAAAATATATATACATGTCGAATAACACAATTATTTTTACATTGCACACGTGTCATATTTACTAGTGTTTACTATTGCCGAGGGGCGGGTATGCTTATTAGGTTCCTAGTTTTTTTTTTTTTTCTTGTTTTATCAAGATTTATTAGATTGCTAGTTATTTTGTGTTCCTTTACTGTTATTATCATTTGTGGGTTTATATCAGTTTTGTTACCCTAATTTTATTATATCACTTTTTTTCAATTTTGATACCACAAAAATTAAAGTGATAATGTAAATATTCTCACAAATTAAAATATATGGATTAAGTGACAACATTTTTTAAGTGTCATTAGCTAGATTTATCTATTCAGTGACAAAGCTGTCATTCTAGGTATTTTAAAGGCCTAATTGTATTTTAGTCCTGTAACTACCGATTTGTAGTATTTTGGGACCTAAGATTTTTTTACTGGTAATTCTAGTTCTATAATTTTGAAATTATAGCAATTTTAGTCCTTAAGATGTCGGAACCCTACTTTCTTGCCGGAAATTGGCATGACATGGCATATTGGAGATACACGTAAGCTCCACCTCAAATCCAAGTGTTATTAAAAATAATAAAAATTAGAAAGAAATACTAAAAAACCCCTAAAATGAATTTTTATATCCAAAAAAACCCATGAATATTTTTTTTAATCTAGCTAAAATATCAATTCCATCAATTTATCATTCTGAAAAACCCAACTGTTGACTTTGACCCATTTTCTTAACTATTTTATCCTTTAATTTCTTAAATTAGTTTATTTTTTTAATTATAAATTATTTACTTATTAATTTATAAATAAAAATTAGCTTATCAAGATTTTAATTTGCTTTGTTTTATTTAATTTTAAAAAATTATATTATCTCAATTAATTGTACTTTGTATATAAAATTTAAGAAAATATTTTCACACACAATATATATATATATATATATATATATATATATATATATATATATTTATATTTATTATCTTCTGAAAAAATATTTTCTTTTCAAAAACATTTAATATATTAAGACTTTTTATTTATAAAATTTATATTAAAAACTTAAGGATAAAAAATAGTATTAAAACTGATAATTATGTTTTAAATCTAAAATGTATTTGAGGGTAGTTTAGTCTAAAAATTAAACTTTGGGCTTTTTAAGAATGAAAATTTTGTAGAACGGGTATTGGGTATTTTAGATAAACAAAAATAATCATGGGTTTATTGGATATATATAAAAATTCATTTTAAGGGTTTTTTTAGTATTTTTTCCTAAAAAACAAAAAGGGGAAACAGTTGGATCGAGGTCGAGCTTACGTGTATCTCTGATATGCCATGTGACAATTTCCGGCGAGAAAGTAGGGTTCTGGCAACTTAAGGACTAAAATTACTATAATTTCAAAATTATAGAACTAAAGTTACAAGTAAAACTTAGGACCCAGAATGATACAAGTCGATAGTTATAGGACTAAAAATACAATTTGGCCATATTATAAATTGTCACTATAATTTATGACAAAATATCAATTATCACTAAGTTGTTATTATAATTGTATAACTAAATGTAATAGTGATAACTCTTAACTTAGATATTAGTTTTTTCAATAATTAAATTGTAAAATTTATTTTATTACCAAAATACATTTTCTTGCATTCTCTTTACTGGTGCTTCTGTTCTCACATTTCTTTTTCTGTTTTTCTCCTTGAGCTCTTCTCTTATAAGCTCTCTTTTGAGGTTGAAATTCATCCTAGAAATCACATGCATTTGATAAACCAATATAAAGTACCCTTACATTATAGGTTAGGTATGAAACGTGGACACGAAAATACAAATTTTTTTCGATATTTTATACTAAAAAAGTATCCGATCGATATAGAATAGAAGTGTCCGTGCATAGTATATTAGCTTTATCCGTGGATACTGCCGTCCTTCAAATGGCTGCCGTCTTTGGGGGTGTACGTTTTACTCATTTGTCTTCAATTTAGAAAATGGCTTTTAGTTATGGTAATATTAAAAAAAAAGGTTGTTAATTATAACTAGGGAGAGTTACATAGAGTACCCCAAACCTTACAAAGTACCCCTTCTGTTTCTTAAAATTTGCAAAAAATAAGAGATTTCAATTAATTATAAAAATTTAATGGTTGTTAGGGTTTGGCAATTTTTTCTCAGAGGATTTATATAATTTTTAAAAATAAACGAAGTGATAAGGGGTAATCCGATCATGCCACGTGTCCCGATCCTAGCGATCAGCTCAGGCCACGTGGCGTCGTCCGGAAGACCCAAAAAGGAGGCTCCGATCGGATATCCCTGATCGGACCGATGGGTCCGTCAAGCAAGGTATCCGTCTGGTCAGGGGTCCGATCAGTTTAGCATCGATCAGCTCTTCTCGATCGCTCCCCTATCTCGCGAGGCAAATGTCCCCGAGGTCGTGCCGCAGGCTAAGCAAGCTGGGCCCACCAGATCCCACATTTTAAGGATAGTACAAGATCCTCTGCAAATCTCCTGCACACTGCATTAAATACCTGCAGGTCAACGCAGACATGCATTAAATGCACACCACTCTAGGTGTACTTAGTGTGTGTTATCATCCACTATATATACCCCAACATTTATTATTGTTGGTAAGCTCTCATAAAACATTACGATCGCATCCAGTTACTCCAATCTATTCTTCCTTACTCGAATATCTTATTCCTAACGCTGACTTAATTCAGTGGAAGGGCTACGCCGGAGACATCCCCCTCCGGCGAAGTAACCCAATGTTCAGTATTTTCAGGTCGAAGTCGGATCCCCTCTACAAATTCAACTGTCGAGCAGGATCTTCAGTCGACCCTCGACCAACTACCAAAAAATGACCTCATCACAAATTATTTTATAATATTAGCAAATCTCAGGATACATATATCATTCGCAATTAGCATTAAGGATACCATGGGACTATCCTTCTGAGCTGGTCAATGATATTGGTGCTGAAGTTTTGTAATTTTTGGTGTTTTGCTTCATAAATGTGAAAAAAAAAAAAAAATCAAAGTTCACTTAGAAAAGATAGTTAGAAGCCGTTATATGATGTACGAACACTTTTAAAAATTTTATTTTGCTGTGTTCTTGTTGTGTTTGATATGACACTCATGTATCGAACACTCGTGTTAGATACTTTTTTAATGTAAAATATTGAAAAAAATCTATATCGTCATATCATGTCGTGTCCATGTTACCATATTCGTGTTGTAATCAGAAAGTGAAGCAAAACACTAGAAAATCCTTAAAGTAACTTTTAAATTAATTAAAGGATTAATTATACTTAGATCTCAAACGAGTTTGTTAAACTGTAACCTATGAAACACGGATACGGACACGACACAATACGGATACGACAACACAGATTTTTTCCTAAAATTTTACACTAGAGGAGTGTCCGATACGGTGTCGGACATATCACGACACGGCAGAGTAGAATTTTTAGAAGTATTTGTGCATCATAAACGGTAACTCATGACCCTTCTAGTCAAAATAATTACAGATATACCTCTCATAAAATTAGATAATTACAAAAAAACACCCACTATAATTGTTTTCACTAAATAATAGTCATGATTTATAGTTTTTATTTTTTTATTTTAGAAAAATACACGCACGCAATTCAACTATTGTCATTGCAAGGAATTGAACCCAGACCCCCACACTGGAGTAATATCTGGTGGTCATTGGGGTAAACCACAATGGTTAGCCATGATTTATAGTTTAATAAACTTTTTTGGGATCTAAATATTATTATCCCTTAATTTTTATAATTTATTTTCACACTTAATATCCAATTTTATATGAGAATTCAAAATATGTGCAAGGAACCTTAGAAAGTAAGGAAACTCGCAGCAGCTCATACGCGTTTTAGACTGGAGGAGGAGGAGGCGCAGGTACTACGTATATATCTTTGATATGTAGTTTCGTCTTCTCGTATTCCAGAAAGATCCACATTCTCAAACAATTGCAATTGGGGACTGAGAATTCAGATATTCTGCCATGGCGATGCTCGATTCGTTCTTCAGCAAAGGCTTCAAAGCTGCCAAATGGTAATCCGCGGATTATACCTTGCTTAATATAATGGTGAATTGCAATCGAATTTGATTCATTTTCAGCTCTAGGGTTTTATAATTCGACGATCACTGACTTACCTGAATAAGTTGTTGAGAATTCATTTTGAATCAACCCAAATTTACTCTCGATCATACTAATACGAAGATAATTGTTATAATTAGTTTAGTATTTCTGCAGTATGTTGACTTTGCTTCTGGTTTCCCTTGCTATGTTTGAATTTCCTTTTTATGATTTTTGTTTTTGAGGTTTTTTATGGGAGGTTGATGGATGAATTGTATGTGTTTCTGAGTATGTGTAAAAGATATGTACTCTGACAGCAGTACTATTATGTCTTGAATTGCAGTAAAACTTTGCTGAAACTTACAGTCCCTCGAATAAAGTTGCTGCGGAACCGAAGAGAGATTCAGATGAAGCAGATGCGTCGAGATATTGCAAAGCTTCTTGAGACAGGTCAAGAAGCTACTGCTCGGATTCGGGTAATTATAAAACCATTTTCCTGTTCTGCTATTTTTGTTATAATGTTATCTACATAATTAACATCTGGAAAGTGATTGAGGGTTTACTATGGAACTTTGAGAATGCCATTTTGGTAGTTTACTTTTATAATAGACAGTCGGTTACTTTGTCATTTTATTGTTTAGGTGGAGCATATTTTAAGAGAAGAGAAGATGATGGCTGCACAAGAAATAGTTGAGCTGTTTTGTGAGCTAATTACTGTCCGCCTTCCGATTATTGAAGCACAAAGGTATTCATTTAACTTTTGTCTCCTTATCTGAATAAACAAAAACAACAACAAGAAGAAGGATGATATTCCTTTAACTTTTGTCTCCTTATCTGAATAAACAACAAGAAGTCAACAACTCCTTTAATGTGGATACTAGCATCCACATTAAAGGAGTTGGACTTTAAACTTCTTTCATGAGCATTCAACCTGGCTACTTGAGCAAGGCAGGGGTTATGAATCTTTAATTGCGGATGGATTTGTGTAAAACGTAAAAGATGGGTTTTGTTTTGACAATTGTATCACGAGGATATTTATTTACAGCAAATATCAGAAGAAATACTGGTACTGATCTTTGCTAGCCATGATAGGATTTAATCCTCTCAGCTTTTCTTAGAATGTATAGTAGTTTTTGGAGTTTGATTTGTGTTATGAGCTAATTGTCAATTCCCACTCTACTCATCCAGGGAATGCCCTCTGGACTTGAAAGAAGCAATTTCCAGCATATGCTTTGCTGCACCAAGATGCTCTGATCTACCAGAGCTATTACAAGCACAAATGATGTTTGCTGGTAAATATGGCAAGGAATTTGTGGTCTCTGCAACTGAGCTTATGCCAGAATGTGGTGTCAACCAACAGGTTACGCAAAATGTCCTCTTTAAATAACTTATAACAAAAGCTTTAGTAGAACCAGTAGTTAAACATTTTATCCAAACTTAAAAATTGCAGTTGGTTGAGCTTCTCTCTGTTCGAGCTCCTGCCCCGGATGTCAAATTGAAGCTACTAAAAGAAATTGCTGAAGAGCACGAGCTCGATTGGGATCCAACTGCTTCCGAAAACGAATTGTTGAAGCCACATGAAGACTTACTGGTAAAATTTACTACTTATATTTCGCGAAAACACATTTTTATCAGCTTGCCTGATTTTTTTCTGCCCTTCTTTTTCTCCAGAATGGGTCAGCACAGTTTGTCAGTGGTTCCAAAATGCCCCTTCCAGAAGAAAAGTACCATGAGACAAAGCCAACTACCTTGGAACCTCAGGAAGACACAAATTCTGATGAAGATTATGACATCATAGATGTTTCAGAAGTTCCTAAGCAGCAGCAATTAGACTCAAATAAAGGCTCGGTCTCAGTACCAGTGATGCTTCCTTTTCCCGCCTCTGCACTTTCTGATGAAGAAGAATCAAATCCTTCACCTCGTCGGGTTGAAGACAAGCAGTTTGTTCCCTTCATATCATCGCCTTCATCACAACCATCCGTTTCATTTCCCGTGAAAGAACAGAATATGCATCGTTCAATCTTGAAGACCAAAAGTGATAACGAGGATCTACAGGACGTTCTCTCTGCTGCTCAGGAAGCTGCTGAGTCAGCAGAGCATGCTGCAGCTGCTGCCAGGTCAGCAGCTAGCCTTGCTCAGCTTCGGATAAGCGAGCTTGTTAGGGAAAAGAATGATGAAGTTGAGAATCCGTTTCACGATTCAGATTCAAGGGGCTCATCTGGCAATAGCCAAAACAACTCTGGAAACGACATGGCTCATTTGTCAAAATGCCATGTTCATCTCTTATATGATGATGCAAAAGGGGATTTTGATTTATCTCCTCGCCAGCCTCAGAGATTGCCTTCAATGGATGATGAGACGTATTTTTCATACCCGGACTTGTTCACCTCTCGAAGCTCAAATAATCAATGAGGTTTACTTTCAATATGTTAATAGTGTTTCGTTTCTTTGGCTTGAGAGGTGAATCAGAGTTTTTAACTTACGAAATTGTTCTTTTAAACAACCTTCTGTAAATTGATGTATTGGCAATTTTGATAGTTCATATGGTTTATGCCGACGGTGGTCTAAGTAAAACAACCTTCTTTAAATTCAATCAGAGTTTGTCTCAGTGGCTATGTAAATCTGGAGCTATCTTGAAAATGATGAGGATTCCTGTTGTATGCTTATTGAGTTAATATCATGATGTTAAGGTCCTTAAGGATATAATATAATGGTGAAAATTTTAGGATCATATTATCCAATTATTTGAAACTCAATTCTTATCCAATTTTATGACCATTCTTGTATTTAAGTAGATGTTATAGCACTCTGAATTTGATCATTTTCAACTTCAGTATATAGCTTGTCCGATCAAAATTCAGTTGGTCTAGTGAGATGAGACACTAGATTCCTTAAGTAAAGTATAGGGTTCAAATCCTAATTTGTTCATAAAGCAATTGCGATGGAAGTATTGCCCTCAATTTTATCTCTGCAGTACTAGAGCTTCATTGGGTTGGGAAGATCGTCCTCAATCTACCTTCTACGATACACGAGCCCGAAATAAACTGGGTTAGAACCACAAAATATATAACTTGTGTGCATTGTGAACTTGAACCTCCTTGGGTTATTATGAACTTAATTTTGAAAATCATTAAATAATTTTATTATCAATTGATGATTTGATGACTAAAATATCTAATCTTCATATAATTAAGCGATCATTTCAGTGCACACAAATGAGTGGTGTAGGCTTGTAAATGGGCTAATAATTCGGAAAATAGAGTAAAAACCGTAATTCTAATCAGCGATAGCCACGTGTCAACTTCTTATCTCTCCAAGATAAGATACCATCCTTCTCCACAATCACTAGATAATCACTTTAATCTCTACCGTCTGTCGTCTTGTTTTCTTTGATCGAAGCCGTCCAATCCTATCCAAAACCTCTTCTAACATTCCATAGTTCTCAAAACTCTGTCTCTCTCTCCCCCCCTTCACCACCGCGAGCAGTGTACCTCCGCCGCTAAAAAATGGCCGCCACCCTGCAACAAACCCCAATTACTTTCCGGTCCCGCTCACCGCCATCAGCTCAGCTCCAATCTAAACCAGCAATCAAGCTCTCTCTCTCCTCAAACTTCAAGGGCCCGAAACTCACCATCAAGTCTCTCGTCCGCCGCCGCCGCGGCGGAGGCGGAGCATTGGTCATCCGAATGTCCGACAGCGCAGCTGGAAGCTACGCCAACGCACTCGCCGACGTTGCCAAAGCCAACAACACCCTGGACCAAACCGCCGCGGACGTGGAGAAGCTCGAGAAGATCTTCTCCGACGAGGGGGTGGTCAATTTCTTCACCAACCCCATCATCCCCGAGGAGAAGAAGCAGGATGTCGTGGAGGAGATCGCGAAATCGTCGAGCCTGCAGCCGCACGTGGCGAACTTCCTCAACATCCTGCTGGACATGAAGCGGCTCGATCTGGTGAAGGAAATCGTGAAGGAATTCGAGGTGATGTACAACACTTTGACGGAGACGGAGCTCGCAATCGTCACGTCGGTGGTGCAGTTGGAGTCTCAGCATCTGGCCCAGATCGCGAAAGAGGTGCAGAAATTGACCGGGTCGAAGAATGTGAGGATCAAGACGGTGATTGACCCGTCTCTTGTTGCCGGGTTCACGATCCGGTATGGAAATTCCGGGTCGAAATTGATTGACATGAGTGTGAAGAAGCAGCTTGAGGAAATTGCTACTCAGCTTGACCTTGGGGACATTCAATTAGCTGTATGATAATCCTTTTTTTTTTTTTTCTTTTTTCAACTTGTTTTGGTTATTTGCATGGAGTACTTATGAATTTTTTGGAAAAATATATGTAAACAACAATGTTGTGAAAACTTTATATTATAATTCTATTTTCTGTATTGTTGTTTATCAATTAGATAGGAAGGGTGTTTGCAAACTATACTGTTTTTGTAAAAGTTAAAATAGAAGTTAAAGTTGAAAAAAAAAATAATAGTAAAAGCTGAGAGTGTTTGAAAAAAAATTTAGTAGCAGGAAAAAAAAATAGTTGAGTGTTTGGAAAAAAAGTTGAGAATCACTTCTAATTTTAATAAAACTACTAATTAAAGTTTTATTTTAATTATAAAAATATCTAAAATTTAGAATAAGAATCCAAAAGTATGTCTTTACGTGCTTTTGGATTCTAGCTTTCACTTCTGGCATAAGTAATTTTTTTTTTAGAGTTTGCAAACACCCTCTATGTATAATTTATTCAACATTATTTCTGACTTTCCAATTTGTCACATTGTATTTTACCAAGAATCCCTCAATATATCCCAAAAAACCCAAGCAAACACATCTTAAAATATGATTGTTTGATCGCACTCAAATCCTCAATCCCAAATACATAAGTATTGGGTCAAGTTTCAGAATGAACTATGTATTATCAACTAGGTGACATAGGAGCAACTACCTTGCAGGCTCGTTCTGAATTGAACCTCTCTAGTATTAGAATTCGGAAAAAATGGCACCGAATATTATCCTAACAATCCCATAATATATCCCAAACGAGCCCTTGGTTCCTATTTGTCTCATGTTCTATTGTTTCTTGGATTATTTATGAGTGGTATTCAAGGTCTTAGCAACTTTAGATGAGGCTATATAGGTGAATCCTTTATGGCTACTATAGTACTATTGAAAGTCTTTTTCACAACTTAGAACTCAGTTTACTAGGGCCCAATAAGCCATTTAACAGGTTTAATTAGTGGGTCTTTGTTGTTTACTTTCACGTTTTCCTGACCTGACTTAAACCGGCCGACCCGCCTTTTGCATGCCAATTACCAGATTATTTAGCGCTCGAATTTTCCTTCGGCAAGATAATCTGCCGCTACTGGTCATCTATGGTACAAAATCCTTCCCCCAAAATGCCGTTGTTATTCACGGTAATGTGTCATCGCTTTTGGCTCTAATTTTTTCACCAAATTTCAGTTCCCTCTCCTTCCTTCTCCATTCAGAAAGAGGGTGCCATTTTATTCAGTTAACTAGGATGGCCATACGAACAAAGAATGAAAGGAAACCAAAAATAAACAATTTCAATTTGTTTAACCGGAGCTGGCAAGCATCTGAAGTACCGTTCTTCCCGCCCATCACTGTTGAGCTTAGTTTTCAGAAGGGAGGTAGTGGACATTCTCGCGAACTAATTTTTTTTTAAGAGAGTTATGGCGATGGGATCCCTAACAGACGTCGAGAAAATTTGTTTGTATGACTCTCTCCAGTTTCTATTTAGCTAAATAATCCTCAAATTATTTTTCCTTTTCTTTTTTTTAAATAAAGCTTAACTAAATACTAATTATATTATTATTAACTAAAACACAAATTAACTTCAGTAAAACCCTAGATTTTACCGTTTCACTCTCCGCGATCTCTTTTCTGCAATCTCTTCTTCTTTCTCTTCTCTTTCCGCGTCGTCTTCTGCGACTGTCTTCTTCTTTTCTGCGATCTCTTCTTCTTTCTATTCTCTTCCCGCGTCGTCTTCTGCGATCTCTTCTGTTCCCGCGTCATCTTCTTCTTCTCTTCTTCTTCCTCTTCTTCTTCTTTGTTTTTGGGTCGAAAAGATGGAATATATATATTAACTCAAAGTATCGGAGTTTACAATGTCGATAATCTCAACAGGGGGATCATCCCAAACCATACAAGAGTTTTCAATAACGTGCCCAAGTTTAGCAAGACAATCGGCGCAAGCATTACAACTCCGCTTCATGTGGATAAATCTAGTCTCCCAAGGGAGCTTAAGTAAATTCCTACAATCAATGATAATATTGCCTCGAGGGTGGAGATTAACATCAGCCGACTCGATTAAATTGACCACCACTTGTAAATCAATCTCGATTTCAAATTTATGAATCCTTCTCTCCCAAGCCCTTTTAAGTCCTTCACGTAAACCAAGTAACTCTGCCATAGTGATCGTTACATTTCCAAGCTTCCGAGCGAAGCCAAAGCACCAGTTTCCTCTATGATCACGAAGAGTTCCTCCCGCTGCCGCTGACTCTGTGTGGTTGAAGACGCTCCCGTCGATATTGAGTTTCCACCATCCCAAAGGTGGTTTATCCAACACAAATTCATAGTGAGCACCCCTTGGGCAGGAGCTTTAGCCGAGTAAGCCTCCTGGATATCAAGTGCTAAGCTCTTGATAGATCCGATGATCACTTTAGTAGGCAACCTTTTTCCTTCAAAAATTCAAATGTTCCTAGCCCGCCAAAGGGACCAGATCACCGCCAGAAATATAGTTTGACAATGGATATCAGGGGCGATTATATTTCTGAAATTGCCTTTCAGATTTCCTTCCACCCATCCCTCCTGATCTTGTTTCATAAATTCCCAGAGTTCAGTTGCAACGATAACAACCTCCCAGACCGCACGAGCTTGTGGCAATGTAAGAAGATATGGCGAAAATCTTCCCTACCATTGGCGCATCTTGGGCAAGTATCCGACTCCACGAAGCCTCTATCGAACCTAAGCGCGTTCGTAAGGAGGCGGTCATCATGGCAAAGCCAAAGGAAAATTTTAAATTTGTGTGGGCATCTCAACTTCCAGATCCATCTCCATTTCTTGGAATTCGACTCTACCACATCCCTATGGACACGATAAGCTGATGCGCAAGAGAAATTACCGTCCGAGCTAGCGCCCCAAATACGTGTATCCTCGTTCCTCGATCGTGGCAGTGGCCAATTAAGGATTTTTTCCCTGATTCCATTCGGGATGGCAGAGGAGATTTTATCCAGATTCCAGGCCCCTGTTTCATCAATCAAGTTTGCAACATACAAAGTAGCATCTGCCTCGACGACTTTCGATTCCAGTTCCTCGGCAATGGGGAGGTTGCCCAACCATTTATCAAACCAAAATGAAATCTGAGACCCATCGCCGATATGCCACCTCACATTGTCTTTGATTGTTTGAAAGCTTTTGTTGATCCCTTTCCACAACCGTGAGGCGTCCTGTTTGTGAACATGATCCATCATGTCATCACCTTTCAAATATTTTTGTTGAAATAGGGGATTCCACGACGTTTTCTCATTTCGCATAACCTTCCACCCGATCTTAGAAAGCATCGCAATGTTGGTTTTCTGGGCTTTTCTCAAACCCAATCCGCCATCTTTCTTATTTTGTAGCACCTTGTTCCAACTAATAAGGTGAGTTTTCTTCTTATTGGCATCCGAAGACCACAAGAAGATTCTATTAAGTTGATCAGGCTTGTTACAAACGTGTGTGGGAAGCCACGCTGTATGCATAGAATACACGGGAATGGAGGACGTCACGGATTGAATGAGGGTAACTCTTCCTGCCATATTAAGGGTTTTGACCTTCCACGAGGATAATTGTTTCTGAACTCGATCCAACATGCCTGCGTATTTCCTTCTCGAATTCCTGCCCGTGGACAAATCAATTCCCAAATACTTGCCCAAATCCGTGACGCGGCCAATCCCAAGAATGTCCGCGACTTCTCTTTGCAGATTGCGATCAATCAACGGACCAAAGAACACCTTTGATTTGTCACGGTTGATTTTGAGACCAGAAGTCGTGCAAAACTGATCGAAGGTTGCATCAATCACATTAGTCGTTTGAGGAGAGCAATTAGCCCAAGAGAAGGGTATCATCGGCAAAGAGGAGATGTGAGACTTTGAACTTATGGTGACCCAGCGAAGGTGGGGTCCACCTTTTATCTTCAACAGATTCGAGAATACTATAGGGTAATCTTTCCATAACCATAACAAAGAGATATGGCGAAAGCGGGTTGCCTTGACGGAGCCCACAACGGGGTTGGATAGGTTGAAGAGGCTCGCCATTCCAGAGGATGCTAGGGGGAACACACTTGACCTATGCCATGATGAGCTTCTTGACAGTATCCGGGATCCCAAAAAAACCCAACGTTTCTTAAAGAAACACCTAATCCACCTTGTCATAGGCCTTCTTGAGGTCGAGCTTAACGATCATCCCACCACGTTTATTCTTGGATTTATTTAGAGAGCGTAGCACTTCTTGAATAACAATTATGTTGTCGTGTGTGGATCGTCCCAGAATGAAACTACTTTGTAAGGGGTTGATAAGCTTGCCCATAAAAGGTTTCAACAGAGAAACAATAACCTTTGTAACAATTTTCAAGAGAACGTTGCAAAGGGCAATTGGTCTGAAGCTTTCTTTTATGGTAAAAGATGTTCCCAAAATGTTCCATTTACGTAAGTCATCAGGGAGTTTAGCCAAAGCTGGATGATAAATCTTTCTTTGTCCCACACTTGTCGGATGATATTCTCACACCCTTCACTCGTTGTCCAAGCCAACTCGAAATGGAAGGGCCTTCGAGATGGGGGGCTGTGGACACTGTTGCAATAAGTAATGATTAAATTGTCATCCGAGTGAGCCCTCGGAAGCACGAGTGTCACATTTTCAGGAAAAAGATTTTTCCATTCGAAATTAGCCATAGCACAATCCAATCTAGCTCGGAGAAGCATTCCTCTAGGCCATTTGCCTGCCCACGTAAACTTTGGACCTTGGGAAATTTTCTCCGACAAGTTGCATTTATCCATCACGTCACAGAATTTGTAGCATCGGCTTCACGATGCCACATTGCCGCCACTTCTCTCGTCGCTACTTGCCACGTCGTTGAAATCACCAGAGAGAAACCAAGGCCGATTCAGAGTAGAACTCAGCCCCTCAAAGGAATTCCAGAGTTTGTCACGTCTGCCGGATTGTGGGCTAGCATAGATGCTGGAACAAAGCCACCCTTCTTCGAGTCTCGGACCGATGATGGCGTGGATAAATTGTGGGTGGTATCCAAGGATAGTGACTTGAATCCGGGCTTCATTCCAAAGGAGCCAAATGCCTCATTCTTGGCCAATAGTGGGAGCCCGGCAAACTCTAGTAAAACCCAAGCTTGTGGAGATTCTAGCTGCTCTTTCCGGTTCAACTCTTGTCTCGAGCACAAAAACGACATCGGGGTCGTGAACTCGCACGAATTCTCTGAGATGCGTCTTGAAACTCTCATGTTCCGCACCGCGGCAATTCCATGTGAGAATTTTCATAGAACGGTGTTGGAGAATTTCCGTATTAGTGGGGTACTCAATCGACCCCGCTCTCATCCGGCATAGGATTTGACCAAGTAAGGCCATGCCCGTCGAACATTGTCGAATCAACTCCATCTCATTCAGTCCCACTTCCATCTCCGCTCTAAGGAAGTGATGAGCTTTCTGCCAATAATATTTTACTACTAGATCGACCTTCCAGAATAGGGTTTGGGTTTTCAATACTTGTACGAAGGGATCCCTCATATCGAAAATCATTGTCTCGTATAACGCTCTTGTTTCTCGCACAATCATTGGGAAGTTTGCCATTGTCGTTTATGCCGTTTTCCAAATCTCCGATGGCTGAAATCGGTTGTTTCAATATTGAAATTGGTTGGGCCAAGACCAGGGCCGAGTTTGGGTTGGAAGCAAAAGTTTTTTTAGGGTTTGGCGTAGCCCTAGTGTTTTCAAGCTCAATGCTTGAATTAGCTTTCTCTAATTGGCGGTTAACAGGTATGTAAGTTGTTAGAGGCTCTTGTTTCTTTCCAGCAGAAGGAATTTGACTTTGCTTAGTGGACTTTGCATTAAAAACAATATTTTTGGGCCCAGATACTTTGGACGCACTAGGGCCAGAGACACCCTTTTTAGTCTGACTTGTGCTTTTTGGATAAGAGACGTTGGTTTCTATCTCTTCTTCATGTAGCGACGAAAATCTATTCTCAGACCCTTTCTGGTGATTTGCTTCAGCTTTTATACGTCCTATGTTTTTAGGCTTTCTCCTATTGGCCAACATCCAGCCACCACACATCTCATCTTGTGGTTTCAGTGGGCCTCCCGCTTTGGAAGTTTTAGGGTTTGCATGGTGAGGGTCCTTAATAGCCTGCGCCCCCGCTTGGTTTGCGGAGAAGGTTTCAGACCGGCCTTGCTCCACCACCACCTCTAGACAAGTAGTGTTCCAGTGGCCAACTCTCCCACACAAGTAAATGACCTGGAGATTCTCATAAGATAGTGCTAGCACTCTCGTCTTCACTTGGACACCACTTATCAATGGTTTATCCAAATCGACTTGCGCACAGAACCGTGCGTAGCGACCTTTCTCAGTCCGATACGTTTTTCGATCGATCTTGATTGGGTTGCCGAGGTTCGTCGCCACTGCTTGAATGATATCCTCCGCATAGTGGTGGATAGACATCTCATGCACACATACCTATGTGATGACGGACGTGAGCTTGTCGGAGGAGGGCTCAAAATCTGGAATCCATTTTCTTGCCACTAAGTTCTGATTGGCAATCACCCAAGGACCATTAGTAAGGATGGTTTCCGTGATATCCTTGCTGGGCACCCGAAGGATATAGCATGAGTGGCCCAGATCTATCAGTTCATATCTCCCATTCATCTTCCACAAAGAGTTTATCTTGGCGGAGAGGTATGTGGAACTAATGGAACGGCCAAGAAACCTTAGGATAATAGCATTTTTCTACGGTTCTTGGAGAGATTTCTTGTACGCAGGCTCGATAATGATTTGAGGGTAAGGATTCTGTGTTTATGGCGGAATCACACGGATTCTATCTTTATTCAGTGGACTTTTGGACGCAAAAGTGAAATCAGCTTTCTTCTTGTCTCCCACGATGGATTGCAAGTATGAGGGGACCTTGGCAGCTTGTTCCTTCACGATCCCATCAGGGGTGGAATTATCAGTCATGTGCTCATCTTCAGTCGCCTCCGATGATGGTTTTTCCTTTCTAGCATTTCTCCACAGTAGGTCAGCTTCCTCAGAGGAGAGAGGAACATTTTCTCTCACTAGCGCCATTGGAATTAGCTATTGTTGATTCTTCTTCTTCTTCTTCTTCTTCTTCTTTTTCTTCTTCTTCTTCTTCTTCTTCTTCTTCTTCTTCTTCTCTTCTCTTCTCTTCTCTTTTTTTGAGAAAAATGACTATAAATAACATTTATGTTAGAAAAGCTTCAAAAAAGTCAAAATTTGCCACCAAAAAAGCCCAATCATCTCAACATTGTGAAGAAATTCTTCAAGAAAAAGTTGATGAAGATCACCCATATAAGGTATAAATATTAATGATTTTCACGCATTTTTGTTTGATTAATCATATTAAATTAAAAAAATATTAAATGATTAAACTTTTTGTAATATTATGAGAATAAAATATCTATTATTTTCATTGAATTTTGGAATTAAAGTGTTCAACCGGTCATTGTTGATCAAGTAAAAGTGGAAGGGATTGATTCCAACTTGGCAGTGATGAAGGTTTCATGGTTAATATGCTTAATTTTTTTGGGTGTTCTTGATTATTTTCTATTCATGAATATTTCACCATAGTCAACTTCTATTCTCAAGCGACTAAATTTAGGGTCTAAGTAATGTGGATGAAACTCATATGACTAATTCCTGACTCATTGCACACCAGTAGGATAATATCTTCAGTAATTATTGGGATTGGAATATCATATGGTCAGATCGTATCTACAACTACATCTCCTTGTTTGAGTTGGTTGGTGTTTTAGATGGGAACTGAGAAAAGTGCTTATTTAATTTTGTATTTACCGGTTTACTTATTGAGTTTAAAGTTACAAATTTTTCTTTCTCATTTAATATATACTTCTGATGCTTGTATGAAATATCAATGACTGGGCCTATGGTTATTAATGACATGAAACTCAAAATTGAAGTAAGAAAATTGACCTTGTTGAATTCTTTCACCATTTCTTAAAACAAAACGTGAGCAAACATTGACATGGTTATTAGGGGGGTTGCGGTAATTTTCAAAAACTAGCAGGGAGGTGTTTTGTAAGTATGTTAACACAGGAATTTGACCATAATTCACATTTAAATGAACATGGGTGGCAACTGGGATGTGAATGTCTGTGATTAGACTTTACGGTTGGAAAGCTGAGAAGAAAGTAAATTGATGCGAATATTTTCATAAAGAATTGTGAAGTCTTATCTTGAGAAATCAAATTTATCCAAAGTCTTATCTTGAATTTTAATTTGTTTAAGTGGCCATTAATATCTTTTAATTTCCTTCCTGAACAAGATTAGGAGAATTCTCATGAAGAAGTGCTGGAAGAAAAAAGAGCAGTTGAGAATATGGTATAAATTATCCTCGCATTCTTATACATTTAAGAAATGAAGCTATCACTTAATATAATTTTCACTTATATTTATGAATAATCATATATTATTATATTTATATATATGATCATATTTAAGCGATGACATTGTGTACAAATTCATTAATCAATATTTGGATTAGATATATTTGATGGAATCTGCCAAGACTTTAACCACAAGTCAGGAAAATGAGGTACTTCTATTTGGTTGGAGAAGATGAAAGTTACTATATTTGTGGAAATATGGAGAATTCATTTTTTTTTCTTTATATGTAGGAGAATGAGGAGGACGGCAAAGATTTAGAGATGCTTTCTATTCCAGAACATTCACAGTCCATCAACTTACGCAACTTTAACCTACGCACTGTGATAGATGACTCCGCGTAATTTTCGGGAAATTATACGGTGAGATCATCTTGGTTTAAGTTTGTTGAAATAAAAAAGTACCTCCAACACAATGAGAAGGTGATGGCGTTATTTTGTAAGACTTGTTTTGGTCATTTGCTAGACTTGTCAAATGATTGTATCTTTCTTGGGTTGCTTTGTCACTACTTATTGCTACATTATGTTCAAAGTAAGAAGAACTTCGAGATGTGGTTTATTGTCGACCATAAGCCTTTACGGTTTGGGATGAAAGAATTTGCACTTCTTACAAGCCTTAATTGCGGACCTACACCTAGCAAAGATGTTGAAGACAAGGTCATAAACAAAGAAAATGAATTTTTAGAAAAGATTTTAGGAGAAAAAAATTGTGTAAGGGATAAAGATTTAGAAGATATGCTGAATGATGAAGCTTATGGTACAAGTGATAAGTTGAAACTTTGCCTTGTATTATTCTTGCACTATATTCTTATGGCTAAGGATGGCAGCAAAAATGTTGAATCTCTTTGGTTGTTGCTTGTGAATGATATTGATTACTTCAACTCTTTTCCGTGGGGTAAGAGGTCATTCCAGCTTACGATTAAGTCACTCCGAACAAGAAATTTGAAGAAAGCATACAAGGACTGACAAGGAAAAAAACGTTGCAAAAGTTCAATATCCAAGGCTTTCCATGGGCATTTTTTGTAATAATAATTTCATGTTATTTTTTCATTCCTGGTTTGTAGATATGTTGTCATAAAATATAATATAATTTGTTTACATGCATTTAAGTGTGGGTGTATGAAACTATTCCCCTTTTTTCAAGAGTCGAACATGGGCTTATTTCATCAAATAAAGATTCATTATGACCAATTCCGAGAATGTTACAATATCATCTGAAGAGAAGTTCAAAATGAGAGTATGAAACGATTGAATCACTACTAAAAACAAATGAGGTTAGATTGCAACACAATGGTTTCGATACTTGTAATTTTCAATAATATTTTTATGTTATTGCCTAGCTAATATGTCTAAATCTAATTTTAGGTGGTTGTTCATCCGTTTCTAATTCCTACAAAACGTGAAATGAGAGAACAATATATTATATCATTCCAAGAGCTCAAGGATGTTTCGGATGAGAATATTGATCACTTGAAGAAGAAAGTGGAAGGTGTTACAAAGCTGACTAGTCATATTGTCTAGCCTAACAACCACACATCCGAAATTAAAAATGCCATAACGCCACAACCAATGCCAGAATTCAAAGAAGAATGCAAAGGAGAACTAAAAATCACACTAACACCACAACCTTCTTCTGCTCATAATTCTGAAATAGTGAAATTACTGAAAGCCATAAGCAAAGAACAAAATTTGTTCAACAAGAAAGTTGATTTTGTGGTGGAAGAGTTGGGAGAGTTAAGCAAGAGAGTTGATTTTGTGGTGGATGAGTTGGGAGAGCTAAGGAAAGAATTTGATATGGTTCAACAAACCAGTGAGCAAAGAATAGAAGAAGAGTTGGAGAAGAAAAATAACTTTGTTAAACAAAATGTTGAAGAACGACCAGGAAGAGAAAGAAAAAGAAGTTATTACTTAACATCACCGTACACTGCAGAGGGAGTGTTGAAAAAAACAAAGATTAATGACAAAACAATGGAACCACCATAGAATATTTTCATGACTATTTTAGAAGAAAAAAAGATATCATTTTATGATTGGTAAAATGGAAAAGACGAGTCGAAGAGGGCCAAATGTTTTAATGGGGAGTATATGCATGACTTTTTTGCTAGTATATTGAATGTAGGAGCTTGGTTTGAGGATTCTGTAAGTCTAATATATGTATATATTTAAATATATCTATACATTATATAATACTTTTATATATACTTATCAGTAATACTTTTTAATGTAGCATTTGCAGAAAGGACTAAGTCTTATAAGGTCTAAACAAGGGCGTTTTCCTCAATTGTATGATCAACATTGTGCAATCCTTAATGCTTATTTTGGGCAAGTTCTTGATGGAGAAGCTCAATGCCTTTTAAAACAGAAGCAAAGTAATGCGGAAACGAAAGCAAAGAAAAACGTCAAACAAGTGAATTATGAAAAAGAGATGAGTATGGTAGACGTTGAGAAGCTTCTCCTTGTGTCTCCATAAAATGATGCATTTGATGAATATTTTCAAGGAAAGAGACCAAGTAACGGACGAGATTGATATGAAGTACAAAAAGTATACGGTATATTAAATATTTCAAATATTCATTGGATTACAATTGTGTGGTTGCTTGATGAGGGAAAAATTGAAATTCTTGATTGCAATAAAAGTTACTACAGAAAAGAACAATTAGATCGGTTAATGTGGGCACCGTCCGTGCTATTTCCCAAGCTACTAAAACCTTCCTGCCAGTTTTCTCATTTGGAACACGATATATTTGACCGGAAGTGGACATACGACTTCGTTGACAACTTACCATCAAATTTACATAGGTTAGTGCCTTAAACTATTCTTATGTTTTATTAATTTTCTAAATTATAGTGTTTTATATTTTTATTATTTTTAAATTGCAGTGGAGATTGTGGGATATATGCATTAAAGTTCGTGGAATTCCATATGACTAAGACTCCCTTGGATAAACTTAACGACTCAGCAATAAAATACTTCTGAGAGGCTTTAGCTGTAGAGATCTTTGAAAAAGTAGTGACATGTGAAAAATAAATAGCTATAGAGATTATGTTGTATCTTTTGTCTGTAAAGAATGAATATGTTGTATCTTTTTTCTGTAAATGATGAATAAATGTTGGAAATAGGGTAATAACAATCGTAAAGTACCTTAATTTTTTGGTATGGGCTTGGTTTTCTAGGATTTTTTATAATCTGTAAAAAAACGATTTTGTGACCTAAAAGAAAATGAGCTTAGATTGCAACACAATGGTTTTGATGCTTAAAAATTCACTATAATCTGAAAAAAAGCGATTTCGCGTCTAATACGATATCGCTTATTGGATGTTTTCAGTTTGGATACTTAAAAATTAACTATAATGTGTAAAAATACAATTTTGCGTCCAATAAACGATCACTTATTGGATGCGAAATCGCTTTACGAGATCGCTTAAGATGCGAAATCTGTAAAAAAATAATTTCGCATCCAATAAGCGATCGCTTATTGGATGCGAAATCGCTTTTTCGAAATTGCTTAAGATACGAAATGTAGCGCCCCAAATTTAAGCACCAAGGCTTCTCACGGTAAGCTACATGGGAAGCAGCAAACCGTGAGAATGCATCTCACGGTAAGTTGCTTCCCTTGAGAAGCTTACCGTGCGATATACATCTTACCGTAAACGTCCATTGAATTCATCCTACATCGGAAATGCAACGCATGATTGAGCAGTATATAAACCCTCATGTACAATTAACCAGTGGATTAATCCCTTTTTTGCAGTTGCTTCCCAGGCCAAACTTTAGGATTGTACACGGTGGGGGCGAAAGTTATACGCTCGTGTCCATCGGTGCCCAAGCAGGGGGGTTATCCTCTCCGTGCCCCGATGTAACGCCCCGATATTTTTTGAGGTACGTTTTGGTGAGATAATCGAATTATTTGTGAATTATGTGAACTATTTGGTAATTAGTGTGAGAATATCATGATAGTTGAGGGGTTTTTGGTAATTTTCCTCCTTTTGACTTTTAAGATACTTTCTCTTCTTTATTTCTCTAGAATTCTACAACTTTATCTCTCAATCATCATTCTCCAATGCCATCACCACCAACAGAAACCGAGCTTCAACAATTTCTTCAAGCTTCAAGACTTCACCACTTTATTCAAGCTTTTAGCTTTTTCAAGAATCACCTTACAACTTCTAGCTTTTCCTAAAAGCTATCTTCTTCTTCCTCCATCTTTGAGCTCACTTGAGGTAAAGGGTTATGTTTTTTATTTTAAGGAATTTATATGTGTTGGTAGATGTTTAAGTGAAGGAGTGTGATGAATATGCATGATTGATAACTCATAGCAACACCTACAACTTATAGCTTTTTCTACAAGCTCTTTTTCGTCTCATTTCTTTTATCTTTTCATTGTTGAAGTAGAGGTTGGTGTTACAACTAATGATGAACTTAGATAGTTTATAGTTGATTAAATGTTGGATTATGATGAATATGAGTGATTGAGAACACTTAGATACATGATATAGCTTATAGCTTCGTACCTCACCATTGATGCTTATTTGTGCTATTTGGGCAAGTTTATGGAAAAAATGAGATTTTGGGCTGAAATGTTGGAATTTATCGAAACTGTTTTAACTGGAGCTTCTCAACATATTAAGACTCATGTTCTCCAATTTTGGTGTTAAACGGACCTGATTTGATCACTGAAAAATTACAAAAATGACCCTGCTGTCCCCTGTTTCAGTTTCGGGACAGAAGCTTCGGAAAATAGGGCAAACGTTGGAATTTTCAAAAACTGTTTCACAGTAATATTTATCAATGTGTTTGAAGTGTCTCCATAAATTTTTAGGTCATTTGGACTTCATTTGCTTAGGTAACGAAATTTTCTTCCAAAATGTGTTGCTGTGACGTATTTTCTGTTTTATGCCTACTTTGGACAAAAATCTGATTTTTCTTAGAATGAACCAAATTTTGGGCCTTATACCTATGGAAAGATATGTTTGTCTAGTTTTCTAAGAATTTTGAGGTCCGTTAAAAATCGTTCCGAGGAGAGAGATATGATCGTTTTAGGGCATCGTGCGCATACTTGAATTTCCATATTACTTGTATGCCTTTTCTAGCTTGACATCTGTATTATTTGTATTTGAATATGTTTAAATGTGTTGAGGTGTGTTTATACTTGATTTCATTATTTATAGACATGTTTTACAATTAGGTCAAAGCCGTTCGTTATTTGGTTTGGTTTGTCGAGTCGTGTTTCACCTCGAGACCTATGTGCTGCAGGTGGGTCCTCGCGGAGCTAGGTCGTTGCTCTCGTGTCTCTTTTAATCCCAAAGCCTACAGGTGAGGGTTTAAATGTTTTAACTGGAGCTATGAACAAATGATTTCGAAAATCATATCCCTTTATATTCGAATATACGGTTTATTCATATTTAATGAAAATGTTTGCTATTAAAATCTTATATGTGTATTCGAATAAAACAAGTCTTAAAAGGCCATTTGGTTCTTAAAAGATTTGAAAAGCGAGAGATAATTACATTTAACCCCTTAAGGACGCTTTTGGGGGAATACTTGGGCCCGGATTATACAAAAGGCGGAAACCCGGAGACGAGCGTCTAGGGTGAAGCCCAATTGTATAATCCACAGATTATAAACGGGTTTAACTAGTAACTCGTAAATAATCGAAGGGTATTACTCATTGCTAGTCGGAGGTAGTCTAGCTCGGGTAATACTTACACCGGCGTTATTAGTCGGTTATATGGTGAAATCTCGGGTTGCTCCTTGATAAGCCAAACGGTGTATGAGATTTTATTTATGAATTGATATGTTTTATGGGAGTTATAAGGAGATGGCCCGTTCTCGCCGGGAATAAAATGATTTGAGAAAAAATTTCATTGTTTTAAGTTTAATTCCCAAACTTTGATGAATTGTAAAAGAATGATTGTCATGAGATTATTCTTAAACAGCCAAAGTGTGGAATTAAACAAGTTTTCGAAATATTACGTATATTTTCCCATCCTCACTGAGTTCGTTTAACTCATCCCTTTTTGGTTCATGCTTCAGGTATAGGTGCTCGACATACTAATGTCGAGTCTGGCAGCAGCTCTTGTAGGTTTTGAAGTTTGGAGTCGGTCTTATGTACATCTCTTTTGTAGATCGAACTTGAAATGTTGGGTTATGACAATATGTTATGTTGGAGTATTTGAAATTTAATATGTTATAATGGTGTTGGATACTTGATATTATGACTCGTGATGGATAATGATCTTGTAAATATGTATTTTGGCCACGGATGGCAATGTGAATATATGATATGTTGTGCTTTGATGATGATTGTTGTTGTTGTTGTTGGGAAAAGTTGTTGCCAGGTCACGGGAATCCCGTTGTCCGGGGCGGATTTTCGAGTGGGGGTAATTAACCGTCGCTCGGGGGCTCGTTTCGGTCCGGGGGTTGTGATGTGGGGACGTCACACCCGAGGTCGCGATAGAATGGTATCAGAGCATACCGTCAGTGCGGGTCCACCCGTGTTGGAGTCTCCAACAAGGTGCTCAACGCGCGTGGGGTTTCTCCACTGGCGTAAAGCGAACGATCCTAAATGTCGCCGCACAATGAGGACATTGTGCTCTGAATGAGGGGAGAATCGTAGCGCCCCAAATTTAAGCACTATGGCTTCTCACGGTAAGCTGCATGGGAAGCAGCAAATCGTGAGAATGCATCTCACGGTAAGTTTCTTCCCATGAGCAGCTTATCGTGCGATATACATCTTACGGTGAACATCCATTGAATTTGACCCACATCGGAAATGCAACGCATGACTGAGCAGTATATAATCTAACCCTCATGTACAATTAACCAGTGGATTAATCCCTTTTTGGCAGTTGCTTCCCAGGCCAAACTTTAGGATTGTACACGGTGGGGGCGAAGTTTATGCGCTCGCGTCCAACGGGCGCCCAAGCAGGCGGGGTTCTCCTCTCCGTGCCCAGGGGGCGCGACACGAAATCTGTAAAAAAGTAATTTCGCGTCCAATAAGCGATCGCTTATTGGATGCGAAATCGATTAACGAGATCGCTTAAGATGCGAAATCTGTAAAAAAGCGATTTCGCGTCCAATAAGTGATCGCTTATTCAATTGAAATCGCTTACGCGCAGAACAATAATTTTTTTCTTGAAAAATCTTCAAAATCTCATCACCCATCTTCCCAATTAGATATATATTTGATATGGGTACAAAATAGTTCTTACCTTCAACTTTCTAGTTCAACTTTTGTGGAAATTCTCTTTAATCTACTCTCCTCTTGCAATAAATATATTATATCTTGTACCACAAAACTTCTTTTGATATGTAGGGTTTGAATATAGAAGTATTTGGAAGAATGTTTGCAAAAGAGAAGAAGAAGTGATCAAATATCTTGAAATGATGTCTTGTACGTGGAGAAAATGCAAGAAAATTGAAGGAAAATGAAGAAGAGATGATAAAAGATAAATGAAATTGGAAAAAATATGAATAGAAATAGAGTTTGTAAAGAGAGATTGAGAATGTTTTTGGGTTTGATTTGTAGTATTTATAAGTTTTGGTGTTAAAATTAAAATTTTAAAAGTAGGTAAACTATTTTTCTTAATTAGATAAGTTATTAATATTAATATTCATGTTAATTATTAAAAGGGGTTATCTATTAAAGAGTTTCAAACTTGAGGGTCATTTAATTAAAAAAAAAAACTTAAAATGATTATTAATAAGATCTCCCAACAGACGTGCTAATTTTCCAAAATTTTATTTTTGAATTTTGAATTTAAAAAAAAAACCAACTAAGTAAACAAAATCAGAAATATTGGGTTGGGTTGGGTTCAAATGGGATGAGTTTAAATGAGATGGGTTTAACATGGGCTCAATTATATGGGTTTTAGTTAGGTTGGGTTCTAGATGGATTTTTAATGGATTGAATTGGGTTTTTAATAGGTTTGATAAAAAAATAAAATTAATTTTTAATTGAATACATTATAAAATACCTAAATTACCCTTAACACACATTATAAACTTCTATAAGAATATTAAGGATACAATAGTAATTTGTCAATTAAAATATGAGCCAATTGAAAACCCATTTAAAACTCATATTGAACTCATTTTAAACCCATTATTTTCCAACCCACTTAAAAAATACACACACAACCCAGTCCAAAACCAGTTTGCTGGGCTGATTGGGCTCAGCCCATTTTGCCAGGTCTAGTTATGGGCTTATATAATCCTAAATATATTTTAGGCTCATTAACCTAAATTCAATTCATATATTCTCAGTTAGGCTTCCACCAAAATATTCTTCAATCTTATTTAACCCAACTCTTAATTTATCGTGTCAATTTTGGAGAACCTACATAATACATATAAATACATTTACTTTCTAATATTCTCTAGCGCCCCTATACTCAAGATTTTCTTGGTGAACGGAAAAAATCCTGATTAGACGGTGTACCTTATATAAACGGCAGGAGTCGTCTAATTAGAGTTGGTGTTATATATTAGTTTTTGTTGTAATATGTCATGTTTTGTATTTGGAGTTGTATCTTTGTAAATAATTTTGGGTTACTTTACTTGTGTGATTCTTGGAAATCTTACTTGCTATCTAGACATGTTCATTTGTATTGTGTTTCGAAAACCCTTGGCGAAAGTTAGTTTGTATATTATTTGTCACTCTTACTTCTGACATTTCCTAGTCGGGAATTGGGCTTTATTTTGTCATCGGCTTTATCGGTCTTATCTTTATATCTCTTATGTTGTTGATATTATTGTGGTGGTTACTTTTAGTGGTTGTTGCTTTGGCGCGCTTTACTATATGTGCTAGTTTTTTTTGTCGTTTGTTGTTGAGCCTTCGAATGTAAGTTGACTGCGAGCACTCAGAGTGTTGCCGGATGTTGTGAAGGGGCGCTACAATTAATTAATTCCCACATTATTCTTGTGATTTCTTTGCCTTTTACAGGTTTCTTCGTTTTCAAATTTTACAGATGACCTACGTACCAACAAGAAACTGTGGAATCCAATCTTAAAGATATTGTTCCAAGAAAAGAACCCTTAACCATTTAAGTCAATCTTAATCGTGGAAGTTAATTAGTAGAATAGGTGATATTTGGATCACGTTTGCCTTTATTACAAGCTGCCCCAGTTTTCTCTTGATACGTGCAGTCCATGTCCACGTGAATTCCCACGTCTCCCTTCTTACAATTAATACTTTTTCTTTCTGATGGTTTCTCTGACATCAATACACTTCGAACATGCTATAGACTATATAGGAAAATTCTAGTTCGAATATGAAGAAAAATCCCCAAATTAAGTAATGTTCCGAGTAGCTTAGTGTATGACAATTTCTTTTTCTTTTTGTTGGAAAAGTTTAGGAATAGGCTACCCATCTCCAAGGTGAGGATATACCGCCAACCCTTCAGAATTTATGGGATTTTATTTGAATAGACTATATAGGAAAATTCTAGTTCGAATATGAAGAAAAGTCCCCAAATTAAGTAATGTTCCTAGTAGCTTAGTGTATGACAATTTCTTTTTCTTTTCGGAAAATTAAATTATACATCCACCAACTTTAAAAAGTTTGGATTTTAGGGACACAAGTTATAAAATTGGGATATTATATCCAGATCTATTAAAAAAAGTTGCAATTTCCATCCACCTGTGGCCGGAAAATTGAATTTTCGACTTAATTTATGCACGTGAACCAGCACATGAAACATTTTCCGGCCAAATTATGTACAGTTGGCTGCCATGTACAATTGATTTTTCAATCTACATGGCAGTCAGCACCATAATTTGGCCAGAAAATATTTCACGTGCGGGTCATGTGCATAAAATTAAGTCGGAAATTCAATTTTCCAGCTACAGGTGGATGAAAATTGCAACTTTTTTAATAGATCTAGATGTAATATGCCAATTTTATAACTTGTGTCCCTAAAATCCAAACTTTTTAAAATTAATAGATATATAATTCATTTTTTTCTTTTCATCTTGTTGGAAAAGTTTAGGAGCTGCAGGGTGGCTACCCATCTCCAAGGTCAAGGCATTCCGCCGACTTTTCGAGATTTACGGGGCTTTTTTTGAACTATTAACCATGAAGTTTTTGAACTCTTATAACGGTGATTTAATTTGTTGATGATTTTTGATACGGTTTCTTCTAATTTACGGAAAATGAATAAATGCCCATAACATTCCCAGTGGACGTGTGTGTCAGTATATATGTATATTAAATTTGTTGGAAGAAAATGTTGACCATAATTTTGAAATGGAGACGATTTTATGGGACTGATCAAAACTCGTGACTCTTTGAAGAAGCCCTCTTTGAAAAGGTAGCCGTGTTTCATGTGAAGTTCATCATCACTTGTACTTTTGCTACATTAAATAATCCCTCTTAGATCTTCCAAACTATCTTATAAAACTAACATCTTCAACTTCCTTTTCTCGTATATAATTCAAATATTTCACTATATTTTTCATACATAGTTCAAAAACCAACTACAAAATGAGTACATATATAACATTCTCTATTGTTTTCTTGTTACTAACCACTGCTAAAAGCCTCAGGCCTTATCATTGTAAGTTCAACATTCTCATTTTCACCTTCTTCTATCTATGTCTATTAGATATTTAATTTTGCTAATAAAGTTTTGTCTCAATCATCTTACTGTGACCAGTCAGCTAGCGACGTAATAATTTTAGGACGAATTACCCGAACACCCCTAAAGATTACGGCATTTACATAAAATATCTTGAAACCTTGTGGGGTGTAAATTTAAGGTTTTTCAGGGGGTATTTGTAAGGTTTCAAGATTCTTTTACATTGTCAGGGGGGTATTTGTAAGGTTTCAAGGTTACATTGGTGTTTTGGTTTTTTAGGTAACCTCAGGGGGTTTTAGTAATTTTCCCATAATTTAACTCGATTTCCATATATATGACAATCATAATTCGACCGAGTTTGCTGAACTCGATCTGAACTAGAAATTTCGAGTCAATTGACTTTTCCTTATATAGCAACTGATTGTTAATGCTGGTTTTTCAGTTGCTCACCATAGCAAAGGCATTTCCAAGGATGAACAAAGCCATATGAACATAAAGGTATATGTTCACAAAACATTCTTCTGTTTTGCTGGTTTTGCTTAAAATAATCTTGAATCACATTTGTAGGTGCTCTTTCGATGTTCAAAAGTGCTAATTAAACTACTCCATCTTCTTATAACTTCTGCTACAACTTTCTGGCTTTTTCAAAAGCAGAAGTTTTACAAACACCCCCTCTAAATACTATGGTTTGCAGGAAGCGGAGATAGGAATGGAGCTATATCCAACAGGGTCGAGCCTTCCGGATTGTTCACACGCATGCGGTCCATGCACCCCTTGCCGGAGGGTCATGGTTAGCTTCACTAAGTGTTCCGTCGAGTCTTGCCCTGTCATCTACCGCTGCATGTGCAAAGGAAGATATTATCATGTCCCATCTAATTGATCAGGTAATTCCACATTTGATGGAATCGAAGAAATCCTGATTTTTTTTGTCAGAAAATTAATCCTTGTTTAGTATTTAGCACTAGTTACTAGTTCAACAGAGTTACAAGCAGGTGAAGTAACCATTGTACATACCAGAGATGATCCAGTTTTGGTATTCTATTCTGTTTTCATCTTTTTTTGTGCATTTTTATGCCAATTTTAGTAAGCCGACTCTTTTCTACAGTACTATTCTTAACTTTTGTTTAGTGTTGTAACTGCTAAGGCTCTATTTTATAACTGTAAGCTCGCAATAAAGAATTTTCTAAATCAAGAAAATGGGGAATTGACTACATATTTCACATGCACCATAATCTATTCAAGATTTAATTTTTTTAATAAAAAGTTAAAAAAAAATGACAATTGGGTGTAAATATGGAGTACACAACATGAATAAAAAAATCTTCCCTTTAAATTAGAAATTCATAAACTTTATAATCTACATGAGCATAAATCTGCATTTGTGATGCATGAACACGGACACGACGACACATTTTTTTCAATATTTACCACGACGACGTGGTGGAAATTGCCATTTTGCTTTCAGTCTACACATAAACAGCTTTACAATAAACAATTATATATCACAGTTTTACACAGCAAATCAGTATACACCTACATAATAACAGTATAAAAGTAAAACAAATCATCTACATTCTACAATTCATCTTCATCCTTTTCAAGTTCAAAGCCCTCTTCAGCCAGAAGCCGGCCAATGAGTTTTTTCTTGTCTTCTTCTGCTTTTTTCCTCATTAAATCCCTTTTTCTGAGAACAAGTGTATGTCTCCTTAAAGTGTTCTGGAAGTTCTCAACATATGCCTTTTTCTCCTTCACCAGTATCTTTCTCTCTTCTTCAGGATCAACCTGAACATCCAATCAGTAATAAGCACAATGTTCTAGAAAACCAGATTATAACCATAATATATTATATAATACCTTTGAACGAGCAAGGCGACGTGCACGGAGATTCAACTCAAGTTGCTGTTGTTCAGCCCAAGCTGCTATTGCCATGTCACCTCTTTGGTCAAATGCTTTTCGTTTCTTCATAAGCCACTCCATCCATGCTTCAGATGCCTGACATGAAATTAGGGTCATGAAAGAAGTCTTAATAAAACGAATTTCGTCTGATATATTGATGTAACTTTACAATTTTCAGACCAATATAATTTTACATGACTTATAGGCATCACTTGCTTGAAATTGTTATGTAATTATTTAGAGTACTTTTCATATGAACACATGCTACTTTGAAGTCCTTATCGAAAAAGTATATAAGGACAAAATAGTCTTTTCAGATGGAAAATAGGTACTTCTAACGTACCAGTACCATGGCACAGGGACTTCTAATGTAATTCTTTAACCTTAATAGTGAAGTTAAAGGATAACCTGCCAACTTATTGAGCATATAACTTCATCCTAAATTACTAAAGCAGCACAAATATCTTGAAGTGCAACCTCAGACAATTTTCAATGTTTTAGACAAATCATATGAAACTAATGGGATAGACTAAGCATGCTGGGTGCTAGGAATCTAGGATATAGAATCAAAAGGGGTTTAGCGTACTAAGATCAATTTCCAATGCGGGACTTATGGAAAAAAGAAAATCATTGCAAGGAAAAAACAAACGTCACCTTCATTGGATTGACTCGATTGTCAGTGTCATATTGCCTCCGTTTCTCCTCATCTATAAGAAGTTCATATGCAGCCTGAATCTTTATAAATCGAGCTTCGGCTGTTTCACCTTCATCTAAGGTCCCTCTACCATCATAAACTTAAAATACACAAACAACATGCATTATTCCAGGCTATTCACTAAATTGTCCGCATTCTTCACATTGCAACAGAGAATCAATGTGTACATATACAGAGAAGATACATTAGAAATAGGTTAAAGAAAATTTGGGACAAACCATCAGGATGATAGTATTTAGCCAAGCGTCTGTAGGCTACCTTAATTTGCTCGTCATCTGCGTCCCTTTCCAATTCTGTAATTGAAGAGTTGCATAAATTGCACTTCGGTCATGATTTTCAAAAAGAATGAAACAATACCCAAAAACTGTTTCAGTGTTAGAAAACATAAGATAATCAAGAATGCTTAGGAAAACAGAATAAACAAAGAGTAAAAACTTTAAACTTTAAGCAGAAAAAAGATAAAGTAAAACTGAAGCATCTGACATAATTCCTAAATACCTGCCGCAGAAAAATGATTCTAAACTAACAAAAATATTACCTAAAGTTTCATACGGAGATCTGGAATCTGCCCAATTAGAAGCCCTAGTAGCAACCATTCTCTTCTGTCGATTCAACCTCTCCCGCGGGTCATACTTTTTCTTTTCTCCCAGTCCATCGAACCAAACAGCAAAAACCGACGACGACGACGAAGGAGGTCTCATACTACAACTAGGGCTTTCAAACGAAGAAACCCTAGCAATCGATCTGTAACAAGCCATGGAGGAGAACAGGGCCTGGGGCTTGCATATCGCCCTCAAATTGCTCATCTTCTTCAATTGGGAACAGCTGATACAATCAGTCAATCAGATTTTCCAACAAAATTCTCGAACAAATTGAGATGATTGAAGACGTGAAGGAAGAGAAGTGCTAATCGGAAATTTGACGAATCTTTTGTTGCGTTGGTTGAATCTTTTGAATTTCAGTGAATCTGTATGTGGATTCCTTTTATTTCTAATTTTCTTTTTTTATTTTCTTCAATTATTGTGGATCATTTCGCTCCAAAATTCGTTGACAATTAGAAAACAGAATTAGTTTTAGCGAATTGACGGTTTTGCCATTCTCTTTTCTTATAAATTACGATACAGGCCCCTTAGAGTCTTAGAAAGTCATATGGGCTGGGCTTTAATATCTATGGTCTAAAAATTGTAAGACCCAATTGAATTGGGTTGGGTTCAATTAGGCCCAATGAAACGGAAATATAATTTCGAAATTATTGCAATTCAATTCTTTAGTTACCGGAATCCTACTTTCTCGTCGGAAATTGACACGTGGCATGTCGGAGATACACCTAGTACAAACATTTCCATACCATAGTTAAGTAAATAACGCATAAATAAATAAACACACCACATTCCCATCAGCATGTTAACTCTCAACATTTTATACATGAAAGAAAAAAAATATGAAATTTTAGATAGAGCATAAGAAATAATAAATATATAAAATAATTTATCAATGTGATCTTATGTTCTAAAAAAATTCCAAAAAAAAAGTAATATAGAAATTGAGTTTTTGGAGAAAGAAAATTAGACTGATATGCTAAAAAAGTGTCAAATAACTTAGCAAGAATAAGGATAGAACATTTTGTTATTTAATGATAATTTGGGATTGCCCTTATTAACAACTTAATTAGGAACAAGTCCATTTATCTGAAAAGTTCATAAATAGATTAGGTTATTAACTTTTTTTTAGGGCTTCAAAGATTAGATTAACTCTATTTTGTGCAAATATATTGAGAAAACTTACACATTTGATCTCATAAAATATGCGGTTTTCACATTTGGTTGGTCACATTCTTTACAAGTTTTACTAGGATGTCCCATAATCCATATGTGATATAACTTGAAATAATTTAAAGTTTATGAAATATTATATGAATACTCTGTAATAAATGAAATTAAATATGAAAACCACATATATTATTAGAGAAAAAGTGATAGGAGAGAAGATGAGACTATGATAGCTAGTTATATCTTCCAAACTCGTTACTTAACATTTATTATTTATATTATATGTGAAAAACGATTAAAGTTGAATTAATACGATGATACGTGTCACAATTAAATTGAATTAGGGGAGAAATAGTAGTTTGGTACGACTAGTGACATACAGACCGAGAAACGAAATGTAACTAACTATTCAGAAATAAAAAATCTTGTTTTCGGTAATTAGGAAAACCTAACAAAATCAGTGATGTCCTCCCATGTCTATACCTTTTTTTTTTCTTTTCATAAGCTTATTTATATGCGTTCGAATCGGGTTGGTATATTACTTAGGTGTAAATTCGGAGCACTTTTAATGACAACTGTATTTTTAGAAACTCAATGTCACGACTTCTGGGCGCGGAGAGGAGAACCCCCTACAAGTGTCCGTTGGACGCGTGGGTATAACCTTCGTTACATACCACCGTGCACAACCCTAAAGTTTGACTTGGGAAGTACTTGCCAAAAGAGGGTTAACCCATTTGTAATTGTATATGATAATTAGATCATAAACCGTTCAATATAACCTGATCTTCCGATGTGGGACAAGTCCAGGATGTCCATACGGTTTCGCGCATAGCGTGCAGGACCCCGTGCGTCCCTACCCCCACACGGCCTTGCGCACTGGCGTACAGGACCCTGTGTGAGGCACCTGAACTGATTTCTACTCTGAATTTTGGGTCGCTACACTCAAATTCAAAATTTCTAATTAAGCTAACATAGTACCAAACTGATAAATTGCGTCAGGTCTATACTCATCATAACTACAAGTGCTCCGAATTTTGGAAGTCCGACACAAGTGATTGTGAAAATTATTAATTGAACATCCAATATTCCACACAAAAAATTTGGCCCATGTTATTAATACTAAAACACTGAGTTTTGGTAACGAGATTGAGGTATTCATATTATGATGAAATAAAACAGGTCACCTAGCTAGCCACTTAGGTTGGGAGAAGACGGGCATATATACCAATGATTAGTTAAATATTTCCATCGAATAAGAATCTAGAGGCAGAAATTCAAATTTCTAGAAGGGATGTAATAGCAAAGTTGGTCAAATTGTATTTTTAGTCCTATAAATACCTACTTGTAACATTTTGGGTTTTAAGATTTTTTTACTTGTAATTTTAGTCTTATAATTTCCAAATTATAGCAATTTTAGTCCTTCAGTCGCCGGAATCCTACTTTTTTGCCGAAAAAAAAATATTTGGAGACAATATAAATATTAGTTTTAATTTATAAAACATAAAAGAATGCGTCCAAATTGTTTCATTCCAAAGAAAAAAAATGTATAAACTTAACACAAATATACATGATTGGGAAAATTGCGAAACGAGAATTGTGGGAATTGTATTATGGATATTTTGGAAACTTGAAACAGGTCACAATCTTATCTAATAATTAGAGATTAGAATAGCAAAATTATAATTAGTATAAATTCAAAATAGTTCCACAAAATAATCTCGGTTTAATTGCAACATGTCAGAAAATTGCATATCCTGCAAATTAAGTAGTTAACCAAGCAAAACTAGTTCTAAATCAACTTATAATTTGTCACATGAGTAAATTGGAGAATTAATTCAAATATGTACCAGTTTTGCTACAAAATGTCTAGTTATTAGATGGGGATAGTTATAGAATATAGATAGTTCACCCCTAACCTATGGCGCGATTTACACTTCGTATCCAATCTTTAAATTTGTGTCTTTAACCGTTCCGATTATTGTTATTTTTTATTTTAATTTTTTATTGGTAAATAAAAGATCAAAAGCAACAAAGCAACTAAACTATATCTCCCCCAAGAGTTTAGAAACTCTTCAGGAGGGCTATCCCATGCAGGAAAATCGCATCAATCTCTTGCAGACCAAGTCCCAACTCTCATGCGTACAAGTTTGTCAGCATCTCTGTTCATCTCATGATGTGCTTCAATTTGGCCTACCACAGCATTTGAAGAAGAAGTCTATAATCAAGAATTATGAGCTCAGGTTGGTACTTAACCTCTTAATATTCACCTCTCTATTTATTTTCAGAGAGAATATTCCGTCCAACCTTTGAGATTGTTGTACTATTTAATTAACCACCTCAACCATTGCAATTCATTGTTCTTCAACTTCCCATGATTTTTCTGTCAGTTTTTGAATCCTTGTACCCATACATTACCCACCTCACACTCTACAAGACTCTTAACGTGTTTATCCGAATCTTGAGAAATGCGCAAACATATGCTTAATATTAAATTTGATCCCATGTTTAATCACGAACACATAAGAAAATGAATTATTCATCATACGCTTAATGCAAACAAAACGTGTGTTAAGGATTTTTTAGAGCTTGACATTGGTAGTCTCTAATGTACGGACACTTCGGAATTTTACCCCGTGCAGTGTCGGATATGTGTCGGACACGGCTCCGACACGTGTCTGACACGGCAAAACCGTGTCCGAAAAAAAAAAAGGACACAGTTGGGGAAGTGTCCGACACGGCTAGGACATGGCTGAGGGAAGTGTCCGACACAGCGGGATAAATTTTATAATTTTTTAAAGTTTTTTGGGTTTGTTTTGAATTTTTTATAAACTCCCTCCCTCCCTCTCAATTCTCTCGTCTCTCTCTCTCACAGTAATATTCTTCTTCTTCTCCCTCTTTTTTCTTTTTCTTTTTTCTTTTTAATTTTTCTTTTGATTTTTATTATTCAAAACACTAATGCACGGACACGGTTGATTTTGTGTTCGTGCAGTGTCGGACACGGACACGGCTCCGACAAATGTCGGACACGGCAAAAAGTATCTGAAAATAAAAAAATAATAAAAAATAAATAACACGGCAACGACATGGCTAGGACACGTAAGGGACACAATTAAGATACGGAAAGGACATGACAAACTCAATTTTTTTTTATTTTCTTTTACTTTTTTATTTGAAAAAGTCAAATTTTATTTGAGAAAAATAAAAATTTATAAATGAATGAAACAGTGTATTAAATTAATTTAAATTTATTTTTTAATTATTTTCAATTGATTCTCACAATATTATAATCTACAAATTATAATGTTCTTTTAACATAATAATCAATTCGTATTTCGTACATTTAAATTTTACTAATAATTATATTATATTGTGATAAATTTATTTTTTAATTAATGTTTGTACATATATCATATATGAACAATTATATTTTTATTAAAATTTATATTATTCCGCTTTGTCATGTCCTAAATTTTTTGAAAAATCAGTGTCGCCGTGTCCGTGTCCAATGTCGGAGCCAAAAAATAAATTTAGTGGAGTCATTTCTTTATAAAATATTACATGAAAATTATTTATATTAAAGTAAAATTTAAATAAATAAAATCAAATTCAAATATATGTTTAGTGTTCGCAAAATCATTTTCTTTTAAAAAACAAGGTAAAAACTCTAATAAAAAACTTTATAATATCTTATTCCTCAAATCAATACACTTTTTTAAAGATGGATTGTAGTCACTGTTATGATCACCAACATGACTGTGAAGTCTTTCTCTTTTATTCCAAGCTATAAAACCAGTAGAAACTAAAGCATGTTATCCAACTTGTTTTTCATACTCATACTTAAAACAGGTAACAACGTAGACAAAACACCGCATCTTCACTAATATTGTATTCTAACTAGTTACTACATATATCAAACTATTCAGGATTAAACGATGCAAACGGCCACCAATATTTCTTTTAGGAAAATTATATTTATGGGGTTGACAGGGACCGTTCATAAGATATGTCCTTCTTATGTCATCTCCGTTTATTTGTATCATATTCTAATATTTTTTTCCGTAATCCAGGGTCCGTCTGAATCTAGTAAGATTCAAACCGACTCTTCTTAAAAAGTTGATTAACATTGGAAGAAGATTGTCCAATAGAACTTGAAACATCTTAAGTTGATTCTTCTGATATTTCGATATATTGATAAGAAATTTATCAATTGTTTATCTGTTTACATAAATGATGATGCATTATTATAATTTAAATATATAATCTCTATATTTATTGAATCGAAGTAGATTTATGTTCCAAGAAAATACAAAAACTAAGAGAAGAGCAACATACACTACATACCTTTTTGTTTTTTCTCATGAAAAAAAAAACAAAGGTTCTCTGTTCCTACGAGAAACTAGAACTTTTTTCTTTGCATTTTTATGTTGACCTAATTATAAAAGGAGATAATTCTGTTATTTTCTAAAATTCTTCTAAATCTTTCAGTTAATTTCAACGTTTTCAAACCCGGACCGGACATAGAATCGGTGAGCTTACTGGTTACTGGTTTGATCGGTTCGACCACCGATTCAACCGGTATGACGTCATAAATAATAATAAATATATATTAATTAAATAATACTATAAAATATTGCCGGAGCTTTTAGTCATGTTTAAAAAAAATTAATCTAGGAAAATATATTTACAAATAATTAATAATATAACTAAAATAAGTATTGGGCTGATGTAATTAAAACTACTACAGTTTTAAGTAAAATGTCTTTTGAAGTCCTGATATTATAGATTAGTAAATATGATAACTAATTAAAATCTAAGAAAATAAAAGCAAGATGGTCTCATTATAGAAATACCAAATCAATGCAATAAATTGAGTAAATGGAAAAGATTGCAGTATCCAATAAATCACGGATTTGAAGCAAAACTATGCAATAGATTTCTTTCTTGGAATTGAGGGATCTTTTCATCTTTTTTCTTGTTTTTCATTCATGTCTTGGAAGAATTAATTGACTTAGTGCAAAACCCATTGTTTTCCGTATAGAAGATGTTGTTTCTATATCCAAAGAAAACCTCTCTTAGTTCATTTTCAGTCTACTTTACACGTGGAGGCCATCTGTGACATGAAACAGGAGATTGAAACAAGAAACGGAACAAGGGATCTGGCGCCTTTACAACATATTAATTATCATAAAGAAGTAACATAATCAGAAATGGAGATTAGAAAATAGCTGTTCAAAAGTATTGAAGGAGAAGGTCTGAACCGGTGGTTCATTGGTTGAACCGATCCCGATTTTTCCGGTTTTTGGACTGATTTTTTCGGTTCTGGACGGGCCAATTAAATAGCCGTTTTCTAAGGGTCACCAAGACCGGATTGGGTACTACATCTTTCCGTTGTAATTCAAAATTATATCAATAATTGGGCCCCACAGTAAAAGATTTTTCTATTTGTTGATTAGGGTCCACTAAAAAGAAAATTTACAAATTTATGTAATTTTTTCCATACAAACATTGGTCAGTGGGGTATTGGACCCCACTTTCTTTAAAGTGGCTCTGCCTTTGGTTGTGTCCGTATCCGTGTATCATTATTAGTAGTTTATAACGATAAAGAATTAGAAAATTACAAGAAAAAACTATCGAAAATTGAAGAAATAAATTTGTGCATAAAATAATTCGAACAGAATTTTTAATTTCTTAAATTTTATAAAAAAAATACAGTTGAGGGGTTAATTGCGCAGCCGCAAATTATAATAGTAATTGTGGGGCTGACTGGAGCAATTCAATCGAAAAATTACTTGGGAGATATAAAAGGAAGTTATGTACAAAACATAACAACGATTAGAGAATTGAAAACACAAATTTAAAGGCTAGGGGTCGAAGTGCAAATACAATTACAGATTAGTGGGGATGACTTCATTATTTCTATTAGATAGGGATAATTACATTTACATTTCTTGACTTTGGAAAAAATACAGCTAGACTCTCTATTATTGGAAATTACAGAAACACTCCGCCGACTATGGCTCTGTGTAATACTTAGGTCCTGCGATTACTCATTTAATTTTATTGTTTCCAAGTGGATGCTAACGTTTTATTAACTGAATAACAACTTAATCACTTCGCTCATTTCATGTATAGCAAATAGTACTATAACAAATATATTATCGGTAATTTAGTCATTTCACAACTTTTCGTTAAGATTTTTTAAGTTTTCGTTAAGGTAAGAGGATCTATCTGTAATTTTTAATAGTACAAGGGGTCTTGCTAGCTGTATTTACCTATAAGTTGATGAAGTGTAAGTAGATATAATTTTCCCTAGATAAAATTACCCCCTGTAATTTAAAATGTTCAAAATGCATGTCCGCAACACAACTCCCATATTTCTTTTACTCTGCAATTTTTCTAACATGTTACTTTTTATAAATTCGATCTGACGATTATTCATACCAAACCAAACTCATATTAACTCCGGCCCTACATATACAATATGTCTAAAACACTATTACGATGTCCCCCTCATAGGAAAACTCCAAAAAAACAATAGAAAAAACCAAAAAAACACCATAACAATAGTCAATACTATTCAGAAAGAATTAATAGTTGGACTTGGAAGCGTATAAAGATTACTGCAGCTCCCACCGCGCAAAGTAGGCAACAAGAAAATCGCCAACTCTTTCTCAAACGAAATATCATTCTGCACCAGCTGATACTCCGCCACCTCTTCTTCATGCAGCACCGTCGCCCGGCAGAGGGGGCAGTTGGCGGCGTTGCATCTGATCAGCCACCGGTCTAGACAGCTCCGGTGGAAAGTATGGTTGCACTGCAACTTTCTAGCCACTTCGCCGTCGCTTATTTCTGTTAAACATATAGTACATCGCGACGAATGGTACTCTTGTTTTAAATAATTTTCTGATCTTTTGTACACAAATTTGAAGCTCTTCTTGTCGATCATCGATACGTAGTTGTAATGGGCCGATACTCGTCGGCACCAAATGGTGACGAAACCAAGAAATAGAATGAGAAATCGGATTGCTTTTGGAAGTATTGAAAATATGAAATCTGTGGTGATTTTGTCTATACGAGCAAAAGAGAGCGATGAAACTCCCATTTTTATAGCTAGTTTTGTTTTATGGGAATTAAGAATGAAAAGACAGATCAAAGAATATTCTTGGAGTTAATTGCAGAAGAAATTTAGAAGGATAAAATTAAGAGCTGTGAAGTACCATAGAAGGGATTGGACTGGTACTTATATATAGATTGCTCAACAGAAAAAAGTAGATTGCAAATAGGGAATAAATAAACGTAGTTTAATATCAAAAAAAGAAAATGGGCAAATTACATAGGGGTCTCCACAAATTATCATATTTACAAATAGGTCCCTCTTGTTTCATATTTTATATCCTAGTCCCTTGACCGGTCAACTGTTAGCCAGTTTCGTTAATTTTCTAGTACCATTTTGTTCATCTCATCGAGATGTATATTAAATTTGGAATATAAATTTGTCTGATTCGGTGAAAAAACGGAAAATTTGGACTATACGAGAAATTTGGAAAATTTCTTATATTTATAACCTTTTCGTTTCTTCACCGAATCAGTGAATTTTATAGTCCAAATCCATTATCTCGATGAGACGAACACAACGGTACCAGAAAATTAACGGAACTGACTAACAGTTGACCGGTCAAGGAACTAGAATTTAAAAAATGAAACATGAGGGGCCTATATGTAAATATAATCATTTGTAGGGGCCCTATGTAATTTTTCCAAAGAAAAAATTTAAGATTCCACCTAATATTTGGTCTTATTTTTCTGATGTTTTTGAAGAAATACTTATAAGTCGCATTAAGAAATTACCATGAGGAAAATCTATAATATATAATTAATGTATATTCCGGTGAATTACACAAAACTCGTCTTTTATAATTTTACTATCAGAATCCTATATGCAATCTTACACATATTCATGAGGGGTATTTGTAAGGCTTTTTAGGGGTATGGTACTATATACATTTTTATGTTTTTAAAAGAGTATTTGCAAAGTTTTTGAATTTTTAAATAAATATCAGGATTTTTGTATAATTATCCGTAATTAAATTGCGAAGAAAGACACATGAAAAACGCAAGAAATTGATTGTACGACTTGGAAGATATAAGTCTTCTTTGGTCAAGTCAAAGAGATAGGAAATAAGTAATGGATGTTCATGTTCCCATTACTGTGTATTACCAGTACTCTACGACGACAAGCACTATCTTTTTCAAATTTTCTCAGTCAAACGAAGTATCAATTAGTATCATGAGCAGCGATCGAGGATTTATCATGCACCAATATTTCTAAAAAAATTTATATTTATTTTGTTTTGTAGTGTTTGATACCATCAAATATTTTTCTAGTATAAAATATCAAAAAATTAAAAATTTATATCGCCGTATTCATATTGTAGTGCACGTATCCGTATTATCGTTTCTGTCTCCTTATTTTAAAGGTGCCAACAAAAGCAAACTGAATAGTGAATACGTATGAAATTTGTTCAAATATATAATTCTTAGAAGAAATAAGACAAGCCCTTTCCTTGTTGGGAAATTTAAATCCATTGTTCATTATTTTTGGTATAATTAAAAATTAGTTTCTTTAAAAAGTATTAAATTCTCTTAAATTTGTGTGAAATTGTGGCAAAGAGAAGGTTTAACAGATTCTTTGCTTCTGAATAAGTTTGTGTGGTCAGAAAGAAATGGTTTGCCAAATAAGATAAGTAATATGTTTCTTGAATGGGCTACAGGCCGAGGTGGCTACCATATAAAAATCTAAAACAGTGGATCAGAGAGAAATAGTTAATTAGTTACAACATCAATAATTAATATTGACTTAATTAGAACATATAATCTATATCTCTATTTATAAAAATGTCTTTTTTTTTTCTTTTCTAAATCTCCATTTCTATTAGTCGAGTCGGGTTCGAACTCTAAAGTGTAAAACCTATAATGCATGGACAGTTCTAAAAATCATATCTTGTTATATCGTGTCCGACATTTCTCTAGTATAAAATATCAAAAAATTTCTGTGTTGTCGTGTCCGTATCGCCGTATCTACATCCATGTTTCATAGTGTAAAACTCTTCATATTAATAAAAGCTAGAACTCGAACTCGAGATTTCTATTTAAGGTAGCATAGAACCAAATCGTTAAACTACGTCACTTATACTAAAATGTTTCTGTCTTTATTGGATTATTTCTTTTAGGCCTGTTCAAAATACATTTCTTAGAAAGCCCAACAACATAGACCATCTACAACTACAAGTTAGGCCTAATTGATTAAAGAACACAACTTTGTAAAAAATATATGATCAAGCTCATCTCTAAAATAAATGTATACATTTCATAAAATATCGAATACAATCAAGAATTATCAAAGGAATTGTATACTTACCAATTACCATTAAGATAATCCAAATTTGTCTAGCTTTCTTGTAAATATTGACGAAATACTAATTAGGAATAATTATAATAAGATATATTAAGATTTGATCTAATTATAAAATATATTTGAAAAATTACAAAATAAATACCCAATAGATTTTTTTCTTACACCCAATAGATTTTTTTCTTACATCTATTAAGTTATTGGACGGAACACGAGTTCCCTCTAACTATGTCTATAATCACTTAATTGGAATAACAATGTAGAACAAGATTTCTTAAATTTAGAAGAAGAATTACACCCATTTTTGCTATTATTTATTTTTGTTGCCGTGTTCTAATATTTTCTAGCTTTTATATTGTATATAATATCAAAGCAAGAAAAAAAATTGGCATTGTAATTGTTTCAACTGGCCGGTAAACTGAATTCTTACGAACAATCCTCTTGAAACAAAAAAATATATATACACAATACTATTGACAAATCTTACAAATACCCCCTAGAGGATAAATATAAGGTTACAATATTCCGTTCGTGGTGAAATTGCAAATAAGTTCCTACGACGGAGTTGCAAAGTTAGGAGACGAACTTACTCGAACTAAGAGCTAGGATCGTTCAGATATTCACGACGTACCCTAGAACTTCGACCTTACTAGTTCTAGTTCCACAGAAATACTACTAGATAGATCCTTTACTCCAAATACAATATATATTACTCAATTAATGATTGCTTAGAGAGAGAATATATTTAATGTGCATGTACAACTTGCTCATTTAGAAGTAGAATGAGGCTATTTATAGGTCCCACAATTATCTATTTATTTTTGGATGGCTGAGATGACATCTTCGTTGATGGGCTTTAACTGGGCTTCTTCTGGAGATGGGCTTGGACGGGCAAATGGGCCTCCTTGTGGTTATGGATTTCAAGCCTACTAAATGGGCTTAACCCATATTAGTAAATTGCAAATGACGTATAAACCGAAGGGCTTGTATAATTTACCCTAGGAAAAAAGATTATTTACCTCCTATACTATCACGTTTTTTACACTTTGTTTTCTAATCTTTTTTTTTTTAATTTCAAATTGCTTCCTTATATTTACGGAATTTACAAATTGCCTCTTTATATTTATGGGTTTTACAAATTGCCTCATCTGACTACTTTCCGGCGGAATATTCCATTTTGATGCTCGTACATACTATGCACGTGAGTTTTTAAGAATTTTTTTTGTTCCAAATTGTCTTCTTATATTCAAAAATTTTACAAAATACCTCCTTACGTTCATGGATTTTACAAATTGTCTCCTTAAAAACTCACGTGCGAGCATCAAAATGGAATATTCTGCCGGAAGATAATCGGAGGAGGCAATTTGTAAAATTCGTAAACATAAGGAGACAATTTGAAAAAAAAAAAAGATTAGAAGGCATAGGTAAAGTGTAAAAAATGTGATAGCACAGAGGAGAAAAACTTTTTGTCCCTTTACCCTAATATATATACCCATCCCAAATTTCTCTCCAATAACCAACCAATTAACACTGGGTTGCAACTTGCAATTAATTTGACATTACCTTCTACACGAAAACTTTTCATGAATTAAGTAAAATCTTGGCCCAAGAAAAATCCAGCAACACAGCTTCCACCATGCAAGGCATTCAACAAGATAAGGGCCAGCTCCTTCTCAAAGATCCCATCTTTTTCCTGCTCGAACTTCATCAATTGATACTCTGCTACAATCACCTCAGGCACAACCAAGCTCCTGCACAAAGGACACGTGGCAGTGTGGGAGACTTTCAGCCATTTCTCAAGACAGACGCCATGAAACCCATGCCTGCAATCCACCAATTCTCTGCAATAATCACCTTCTGTAAATTCTGACAAACAAATGCTGCACTGATCAACAATATCAACTAGCTCCGCCGGCTTACAACTTTTTCTGTAAGTAAATTTTGAGCTTTTCTTGTTGATTATCGATGTGTATTTGTAGTTTGAATTCAAGTGCTTAAAGTGCTTCCATAATATGCAAATGGATAATACGATTAGCCGGAGCAGCTCCGGCAGCACTTTGAAGAAGAATAGAGCAAGAATTTTGTCGGAAGAAGAGAATAACTTTGCTAATGCTCCCATTTTAATTTGGACAAGTGTATATAATTTTATATGTGTATATATAGTGTAATGGGAATCTTTTGATTCCAAGATTGCTAGCTGTCTGATCTGAAACTTGAAGATTGATGAGATTTTGCCAGGTTTTATTGTTGACAATTAATTGTTTATGATGCCACCAACCCACTAGATGGTGAGTTTCTGATGTATGGATCGATATGGATTACGGATACCATGATATAAATATGGATATAACGATACAAATTTTTTTTCGATATTTATTATTATATATAAAAGTGTAGGACTCAAATATTTGATATGATATCTGATGCAATATGAAATTATGTATATATTAATTTTTTTAAAAGTATTCGTCGAATGAGTTGACGGGTTTTGCTAAATGAGTGGTGTATAGGTGGCCCTTGACATTTGACCTTGTAAGAAAAGTCTGTGAATTTTTCCAATTTAAGAAGTTTTACTTAATTAATTGATGTTTAATTAATTATGTTGCAGTATACGTGACAACAAACTTGGAAGTCGGTACGACCTATTTGTACCTAACACAGTAACATTTTTGTGAGTTCATATAAAGTTATAATCCGGCATATGAGTTTTTAAAGAGGCAATTTGTAAAATCCATGAATATAAGGAGGCATTTTGTAAAATTTGTAAATATAAGAAGGTAATTTGAAACAAAAAAAATTCTTAAAAACTCACGTACATAGTATGTGCGAGCATCAAAATGAAATATTCCACCAAAATGTAGTCGGAGGAGGCAATTTGTAAAATCCATAAACATAAGGAGGTAATTTGTAAAACCCGTAAATATAAGAAGGCAATTTATAAATCCCGTAAACGTAAAGAAGACAATTTAAAACAAAAAAAATTAAGAGATAAAATGTAAAAAACATGATAGTACAGAAAATAAAAAACTCTTTTTCCTTATATTTTCATATTAAGTGTAAAGGATGACCGTTCAAAGTCTTGCTTGAAAAAACTAGTAGTAAAATTAATCATCAGACCTAATATTACTTAGACAACTTAGTAAAATGATTACTTAGCTTTTTAGGTTTGAGATAAAATAATTTTTGACTTTGGAGTGAACTATATTCCACACAATTAAATACGGCAAAGCAAATAATTCTTAAAACAAAATTTATGTTATCGTTTGTTCACAGGAACAAAGACTCATCCTTAATTAGTCGGGATTGGTCCAAAAATAATAAATAAAATTTAGAGTTGGTATTGAAATTATTATAAGTCCAATTAATTAATTCTGATACTTCATTAGCAATAAATATTGAAAAAAATTGTAACATCGTATTCGCATCGTATTCGCATCGTATCGTGTCTGTACATCACAATCAACTCTAAAATCATATAACATTAGGATTCGTTGTTATGTCTTATCATTATTACTTTCTAATAAAGTTTTTATTAGCTTATTAATTAGATATCTTTTTATATGTATTTTTTATTTTATCACAAATATTTAATAAGCTAGCATAAAGGAGTGCTTTAATTCTTGTAGATTACTGTGTGATTAGCAACCCAAGGAGAACTTCAATGGACCCGGGGAGAACCTCAATGGACCTCTCGCACATACGGAATCAACCCATGCGAAATAATCACAAACACCATGTTGATATTTCGAGTAGCCCCAGAAGTGGCGCTCAGGATTCTAGTCGGTCCATGAACACCGGCACAAAACGTATAGTCCACATTGGCCAGTGGGTATCTTCATCGTAGACCTCAAACATTTTTTTCCCTAATTTCTTCTTTAATGTGTTGTATGCAATTTGGAGTTCTAGGGTTATAAAAATTAGGATTTAGGGTTTTTTTGAGGTGTTAGACAAATGGGAGGGAATTTTTCTCTCTTTTTACGTTGAGGTGGCGTTTTTAACTGTGTGATAGTTGATTCGGTGTTTTTTCATCTACGTGGCAGCCAGCTCTTCAAAGTTTGGCCGGAAAAATTAATACGTATGTTGATTTTAAGTCGGAAAATTGAAATTCCGGTGAAAAGTGGATGGAAATCGCCAGATTTTTAAAATCACCTGATACAATTTCCAAATTTTGGAACTGTTGTCCCTAAAACCCAAGCTGCTGAAAGCTGCTGGATGTATAATACAATTTTCCCCTCTTTTAAAATTAGATAAGATTTTAAATACTACAAATATATTGTACAAATGTGTGATGAAAATATATTAAGTTCTATTAAAAGATTGACCAAAATTTATTTAAACTAAAGAGTTATCTTTACTTATTTGATTTAATTATAAATCCGTTTTATATTCGTTATTACATATTTTTCTATATTATAAATTTTCAAAAGAACTGAATCAAAAAAATTAAAAATTTAATTCGTATCCAATCTCTATAAATTTAAGGGTTATTTAGTCTAAATATTTTAGTGAGGGGTAAGTGTTATATTTAATAGTTTAGGCAGGTAAATGCGATAATGGGTATGCTCAGGGGTGCAAAGTGCATTTGTCCAAAAATAAAAATATCATGTACCAGGATGATGATATTGGAAATTACAAGGGCTAATTTGCAAAAACCTAGAGTACTGTGGAAGAATTTCCCGCTTCTCCCGTGAGTGGTCTGATCCGATTTTGCCCTTCTCTTCTCGTCAATTTGTCAATGTGGAATGAAGACCAAAATCAATCAAGCTGACGGTTTCAATTCCAAGTCTTCAATTTTTCTTTTCTTCTACCAAATCCGCGCAATCAATGCATTAAATCTGTAAAGATTTCGTCTTCTGCAATATAACCGGCGGTGATATACGGTCTACTCATATCTTCTGAATTCAGCTGTTGCAGATCTGTAAGTTGCCCATTTCACCTTCTGTTTTCTTCTATCCAATTTCCATTTCAGTATATCAGGGAAACTGTTTGTTTTTTTATGTTTTGATATGAATTGATTAGCTGCGGTATACATTGGGCTTTGCAATCTTGTGCGAATATGTTTGTATGTTGCAACGCGTGCTGAGTTTGGATTAATTGGGTTATATGATATGTTTGATAATCTGTGATTTTTGGTCCAGTTAATTGCTTAATTATGTTGAATTCTTCTGAATCCCCATTTTTAGTTGTATCTTTGTGCTATTTTTGTGTTTTAAGCCAATATATCCTCCTTAATAGTTCTTCTGAATCTAAGTTTGTGCTAGCTGCAGTTGAACATTTTAGTCTGTTCATTGTCCATAATAGTGATTCCAGGATTTGGGGGTGGATACTTGAATGAATTAGAGTCTAATGAAGATTTACTAAACCCATTGAAGAACCATTTTATGTGCCAGGAATTTCAAAATAACATATTCACCATTAGTCAATCAGGATATGCTATTCACCATTAATTAATCATTCCAGATTTTGAAAAAAAAAAATCATATAACTAGCTTGAAGTTGGAAATAATGGGACGTTCTATGTTGAAAACTTAATTTTTGATTCCTGATCAGCTTAAGCTTTTTATGGCTGAGCTGTTTCGACACTCCATTTTCTTTCTCCTGAAGCTATGTATAATTGCAGGAACTTCAGTTTAAGTGTATTTATCAACAAGTACGACCTTCAGGTCCACTCCGAAGAAAAATGATATAGCAAGATTTCTGGAGTGGATAAACATTTTGCGTCATGGAGAACGAATACTCTAATGATAAATATAAGATGGTATCTTCTGATTCTTGCAAGGAAGACCAACTTTCAACTGAACATGAAAAAGAAAATTTGGATATAAAGCAATCATCAGATATGAATGATCATACTGCTCCTGTACTGAAGGAGAATACTTCTGAGGAAAAGGATTTAGAAAACCTGGAGGAAAAGACAGTTGTTATTCAGGGAGAAATTAAAACATTGAATGTGAGTGAAAAAATTGACGAAAATAAGAGTGAAAAAAGACCAGATGACTTAACAGATTCAGGAGAAACAGACACAAATCTTGAAGAAGTTTCTCAAGAAGAGGAAGAAGAACCCGTCTTTGATGGGACTGAGGTTTCTGAAATGGAATCTAACAAGAGTTTTTTGCCACGATCATTGGATTCCGAAGGGCAAGGCTCTGTTTGGCCTGAAAAAGCAGTAGCTCTTTCAAACTTTGTAAGGCAAAAGAGCTTAGTTGCAGTTTCTACAGTCATGCGTCGCCTTTCTGGAAAAAGTGATGATGGGGAATATGTTTTTGACGAAGATAAAAGTTGCAGCAAAGAAATTCAACCACAACAAGTCTCTGAAAAATCCATTTGGAACCCTTTTTCTCTTATTGGAAGTAATAAATCCGACTCCACAGAAGATATAATACAACCTATTCCAATGAAAGGACGAATTGTCCTGTATACAAAGCTGGGTTGCCAGGATTGTAAAGACGCGAGAAAATTCCTGCATGGGAAAAGATTAAGGTATGTTGAAATCAACATTGATATCTATCCTACAAGAGAACAAGAGTTGGAGAAGCTTTCTGGATCTTGTGCTGTTCCTAAGGTTTTCTTTAATGAAGTTTTAATTGGTGGTTTGAGTGAGATGAAGGTTTTAGAGGAGAATGGTAAACTTGGAGATAAGATTGAATATGTTGTGAGTGAAATTCCATCATATGAAGCTCCTCAACCTCCACTCTCGGGTGAAGACGACCCATTGAGTGGTGGTGATATTGATGAGCTGGCGCTTATTGCTAGGAAAATGAGAGCTTCGATTTCTGTAAAGGATCGGTTTTACAAAATGCGTAGGTTTACCAATTGTTTTCTTGGTACTGAAGCTGTGGATTTCTTGTCAGAAGATCAATATTTGGAGAGGGAAGAGGTAAATTGCTTCTTGTCGCAGCACTACTGCATATAATATGTGGTTTTATAATTTATTTATGAATTTAGTCATCTTTTCTCCTATAAGCTTTTCATGTTTTATGAAATTAGAAAGTCTATTAGAGTGTTTGCAAACACACACAAAAAAGACTGCTTTTCTGATTTTGACTTAAAGAAACAGATATGGAGTTTCTGTTTTGTTACTTCTTCTGAAAATAAGCTGAAATAAGCTAGAAGCACCTATGGGGTGCTTTTTTCAGCTTCTAGGTTCTCTCTTCTATTATTTAAAGTGCTCTTGCACTTCTTCTCCAAACACTTACTATGTAGCTTCTCCCAAAACAGATGCTTTTTGCAACACCCCCTGTATAGACTTGTACGTTAATTCTGATTATTTGTAATGTATTGATTTAGGCTGTTGAATTTGGGCGAAAGCTTGCGAACAAACTCTTCTTCCTACATGTTGAGTGAGTTCTCTGAAATTCTTCCTTGTATTAATTTATACTTTTTAGCGTCATCTTGTGAACTCTTTGGCAACTATTCTTTGATATACTCTTATTGGCAACTATTCTTTGATATACTCTTATTTGTTCCTGAGGAGATCTATTTTTTTCATATTACTTCAGAAACAACATATTTAAAGATGGGAATTATTTGTACCGTTTCTTGGAGGACGATCCTCTCATCTCTCAATGTCAAAATGTTCCAAGAGGCATTAGTGAAGTCAAACCAAAACCCATCACAGAAATTTCATCAAGGCTTCGATCCTTGTCTCGAGCAATATTCGAAGCATATGCATCTGAAAGTGGAAAGCATGTTGATTACAGAAGCATCCATGGTAGTGAAGAATTTGCAAGGTTGGTCAAAAATCTCAAAAAGTTGGGCCTTATGGATCTGTGTGTGTGTGTGTGTGTGAGTGTGAGAGTGTGTGTGTGTGTGTGTGTGTGTGAGAGAGAGAGAGAGAGAGAGAGAGAGAGAGAGAGAGAGAGAGGTATATATAGCAACTATAGGAGTGATTGCAAACTCTAAAAAAAGGCTCTTTTATGCTTTTTACTGTTTTAAGCATTTGTGAACCGTGGAAAACCAGCTTCTGCTTATTTTAAGCAGAAATAAGCTAGAAGCTAGATGCACCAATCGACCAACTTTAGAGTCAGCTTCTTGCTTCTAGGTTATTTTTGTAAACAAAAGAAAGTTTGTTGAATCTAATAAAAGTGCTTCCCAACATTTTTTTTTTCCTAACACTCATCACTTTTACCATATCAACTTTATACAGCTTTAACTTTGATTTTAGCTTCTTTAAAAGCAGGAGAGTTTGCAAAGACCCAGAGTTATATAGCAACTATGCCATGATCTAAGCCTTGGGTTAATTTGTTATATAATTTACAGGTACTTGGGAATAGTTGAGGAACTTCAAAGAGTAGAGTTGTTTGAGATGAGTAGAGAGGAGAAGCTATCATTCTTCATTAATCTATACAATATGATGGTAATTCATGCAATACTTGTGTGGGGCCATCCCACGGGACCATTAGAGAGAAGAAAATTTTTTGGAGACTTCAAATATGTTATTGGTGGATCAACATATTCACTTTCAGCCATTTACAACGGCATTTTGAGGGGCAACCAACGACCACCATACAATCCCATTAAGCCATTTAGAGTCGACGATACACGATTAAAGGTAAAATTCATAATTTCGTTCTCTTTTTACTTATCATTTTGCTACTATAATTTTATCTTATTTGAATCTATTTAGATTATCATAAAATTAGTCACTACATTAAAAATAATTAGCAGAATAATGCACACGCGTCGAGTTTGCCGTACTACTAGTACTTACATTCTCTCTATCTCTCTCTCTCTCTCTCTCATGTTAGGTTTCTCTTCCTCATACGGAGCCTCTCGTGCATTTCGCATTAGTTACTGGTACACGATCTGGACCTGCCCTAAGATGCTATTCACCAGGTGATATTGATAAAGAGTTAATGGACGCTGCACGTAATTTTCTTAGAACTGGAGGAATATATGTTGATTTCGTTTCCAGTACTGTATATGTCAGTAAACTATTGAAATGGTAAATTTTCGGCGCCATTTTATTATCGTTATTCTTTTCTCAGATGCTATTTTTCCCACTATAATGTTATTACATGAAATTCGCTTTCAGGTACAGTGGTGATTTTGGTAAGAGTGAGGTTGAGGTGCTGAAGCATGCATCAAACTACCTGGAGGCTGTTGAAACTCAAGCATTTCTTGAATTGCTTTCGAGTACTCAGTTGAAAGTGGTATATTGGCCTTATAATTGGGGATTAAATCACTAGGACTGTTTTGTCACGCGGCATTTCTGTGAATTTCGGGTTGTTTTTTGGTCTCATTTGCACCAGATTTGATGTTAGATTGCGAGTCCTTAATATATAAATGAATAATGAATGAGCCAATATCAGAATTGAAGTTTGCTGGAAACAAATCCTGTTAAATTTTTGTGAGTTTGCAGTGTAAATTATGTTGCTGTATTGGTAAATTATGAGTTTCAAGTAAGAGAAAGCTGGCCAAGTCTCAGGTTTGTTGGCGTAGATTCTTTGAAGCTTAAATTAGTTCGAAATACTATCTTATGACACGGATACATAATTTAGGTCTTAAGAATTTGAATGCATCTTATCTAACCTTAATAAATGGTAGAAGTATTCATAAAATATCGTTTTGATATGTGAAATTACACAAAATGATGGTACATATAAAGCACCGCAATTGATCTCGGTAGGACCCGAACACCTGGTCCATGCAAGAATTTTCTGCTATGCCATATAATGAGAGACGGTCTCGGATTTAGATCGAGAACATTGACCTGACCCTTGAATAATTTCTCTATATGATGCCTCATGGCAACTTATCGAGTTCAAGATTCGTAGCCACTCAAATTCTGCAATATCATATAGAAAATGGATTTCAAGTCATTAGATTCTTATTTGAAGTTATTATTTTTTGAATTACTATGGTGAATTTGAAATCCATCAAATATGAAGTCATATGAAATTCCTCCCCTCAAAGTTTTACTTCAAATCTAAATCCATCACATAGCCTGCTGAGATTGTTACATTTTAAGATATAAAGTCAGGAACAAATTTAAAGTTTGTAATTGTAGCAGAAAAGATTATTTAAAAGAGATAATTACATCTACACCCTTCGACTTAGGAAAAAATACGGCAAGACTTCATCGATTATTGGAAGTTACAGAGACCCCATCGAGTATGGTTCTTGTTTTCAAGTAGACGCTAACATTTTATTAACTAGACAACAACTCAATCACTTTGCTCGTTTCATGTATAACAAACACTACAACAAAAATGTTATGGATAATATAGTTATTTTTCAATTTTCCGTTAAATTTTTAGATTTCATTAGGATGGGCCTGTTTGTAATTTTTAATTGTTGAGAGTAGGCCTGTAAATGGATATCCGAAAATTCGCTATCCATCTGTATCCGTATTCGTTTAGAGAGGATATTATTCGCATCCGTTTTGAAGAGGATATTATCCGTATCCGATTATAGACATCCGAATAGTAAAAGGATAAGGATATGGTAATCAAACATCCGATCCGTTTAATTATCCGTCCGTTTACATATACTATATTTTTTAATATGAATTATATAATCTTTCTAATATATTTAATTTATATGTGCATAAATATATTATAAGGATATGAATTTTTTTATAAATTATCTAATTGATATACGTTTAGTACTTGAAATTTAATTTCATATTTTTTTAATAAATAATAGACTTATGATTTATTATTTATATCAATAAGTATATATTTTGATTTATATAGAAGTTATACAAGTTCTCTAACATATTTGATTTATATGCATAAATGTATATTAAACTTATTGAAAGATTTTATAAATCATCTATTTTTATGAGTTATATAGTTTTTTCTATTTATTTATACATGTACAAAAATATATTTAAAATTCTAACGAAGTATTTCATAAATTATTTAACTAATATTATATCAATAATTTAAAAAAATATAAATTGGGTCCTTAGGGAAAAAAATATTTTATATTTTTATGATAACTACTTGGGAAATAAATATACGATAATTAGTATTTGACAAAGCTGTAAATGGATAATTGAAAATCCGATATCCGTTCGTATCCGCATTCTATCCGATTAAAGAGGATATTATCCGCATTCGTTTTAAAGAGGATATTATCCGTATCCGATTATAGACATTCGAATCATAAAAGGATAAGGATATGGTAATTAGACATCCGATACTATCCGCATCCGTTTACACCCCTAGTTGAGAGGATCTTGCTGTATTTACTTTTTAAGTCAAGGGGTGTAAGTGTAATTATTCTTGTTTAAAAAAAAGAAAAAGGAAATTTGAAAAAGGTGCATCGACGTTTGTACCCAAAGTAAAAGATATCTGGAGTGGGAGTTTTCTGAATACTTACAAATTTCGATACAGAGAAAGACCAATGATGAGTCGTGGAAATTGACAATGACAGAATTAGCAGCAGCAACTAGGCGTACGTAGCTGTACTGCACCATCGCCATGCAATAACTACAAAAAAAACACACAAATCTACACACATGAGAGTGTATATATATATGATCTGATCTGAATTTTCTGATAGACATTGGGAATTGTTACAGATATTATTGATGTATGTATGTCCTAATCTGCTTGCACACGCTCACACGTAAATGCAACCTGATCTCCTCTTCCTTGGGAACTAATATTTTAATTTAGAAATTACTTAGGTAAGAAATATTGTGAATTATTTTAAAAATAGAAAAATGAAAAAATGGGAACTTCACCTTTAAGGTATGTTATTAGAATGTGAAGTAATAATTAATTTCTGGAGTCAAAAAAACTGTCCAGGGTGATGTTGAGCTGGGTAGCAAAAATCAGCAAGTATCTTAAATTTCAATTTATTGATTTTATGTATTAGTTGGGTTGGGAGGTCTAATTGTTTCAACTTATTCAGTTTCTTTATGTGAATGCTTCCAAAAATGACACCTTGTACTGCATTTTTTGGGAAAGAAAAAGACTTATTTTATTAAATCGGTAAGATATTCGACAACAAAACAGACCTAATAAAATTAGGGATATTAAAATCCTCAAAATTGATGTTAGTAGATTTCCTAGCAAGATAATGGACTAAACAGTTGCCCAAACGACGAACAAAAGAGAAAGAATAAAATAGAATCAAAGAAAGAGCTCCCCTAATGTCCTTAACTATGTTTCCAATACAAGAAAAATCGGGTTCCAAATCTTTAAGTTGTGTAAGAAAAAATATCACTTTCTCCCGACCCCTTCAAGCAGCCAAAAGGACCGCCTCCCGAGCTGCGGTGGCTTCTGCGTCTCGAGCATCCAATCTTCCTTGCCTCTGCCCCGAACTCCACCCCGCACATCGACCCCTCGCATCTCTAGCCACCGCCCGAAAACCATGCAAACCCTCAGTAGCAAATGTAGAGCCATCAAAATTGATTTTGATCCATTCTCCATCTGGTGGCACAAAGAACCAACCGGCCCATTGAGTGGTTCTATTACTGGATCCGAAGCCCGCATAAAGGCTTTGATAATTATGAGCAAATTCAATCAGTTCCGGAGGTGTTTCGGCATCCTTCTCTAATCTCTACTCACTCTTTATTCCTATTCCACAACATGACCCACACAATGATCAAGCATAAACTCCATTATTTTCCTCCCAACTCCTTATGCACTCAACCATATGTAGAAGAATGTATTGTTTTTGATTTTGAAAGGATAATTTTATTTTTTAACATCACTAAAATTTTCATAAAATTACATATGGAAGAGTCATAAGATAAAAATATATGGACATATGTAGATTTTTAACTTAAACTAAAATCTAGAACTATCATAAATAAGGATTTATATGAGAATAAAAAAATTAATTATTTTGATAATGAATAATCAAATTATAAATAACATATACATTTTACATAAAAAATTAAAATATTACTCTTAGTGATAATGTATTTGATTTATTTGACTAAATCATTTTTTTCTCCAACTATGACTTAATTTTAATGTTTTACATTCTTCTAGAAGTTCTTTGAACGTTTTACATTATTGTAGTGCTGAATAATTTTGAGGATCAACCTCTATTGCTGGATTAAATCAATAGACATTCTCGATCTAAAAATTAAAATTATAAATAGAAGACAAGTTTATTTGTGACTATCCAAAAATTAAGTGTTTAGAGTATAAATATAAGTTTTCTTATAAGGAGGGCCAAGAATTGTTTGGCCAAATCAGTTTTTAACCATTTGACTAATATTGAAATACATGTGGTTTTTAATATATTAAGTTTATCTTTAAATATTAGAACACTTTTAAAAATGATAATTTAAAAGAAAGATGAGCTCTTCAGGCAATCAGAATGCAGTAACAGCCGGCAATCTCAGGTTCACGGAAGCGTAATATATAGTAACTGTGTTGCTGCCAGCAATCTCTGTTTCATGGGATAGGAATGCAAAACAATTGTCAGAGCCGGACACCCTCTACTATATTGACAATTTGGATGGAAAGAAAATGGGTACCCAGCAAGAGATTTTGAAATTTGAATCTGAGGTTGATCAAGCATTTTAGAGCCTATTTAAGTGTTTGACCGTTTAAAAAAAATCGTCATTGAACAGGATGGACTCCCAGATGTGGTTATTTCCAATCCATAAGATAAGAAGTCAAAAGCCATCATTGACTTCGGAAATGAAGAGTACAAGTAGATGGTCTGTGTTGATCCGGCCAACATTGAGAATGAAATAAAGTTGAAGGCTAAAGAGGAGTGGACTTAAAAAATGGAGTTGAGCTTACAGAAGGACATGTCAAAAGGTTCAAGAGCGCTTATAGAAGTTTTTACATATCATCCATCAACAAGGCCCTCACGTCAGCAGAGGAAGTCGAATTCACGCCCTAGCTCTAACAGAACTGTCTATGATTTAATGTTATTAAGATGAGCTCAAGATTCTCCGTATGCATCAACTTTCTGTCCACAAGACTATAATCACGAAGGTGGTTTCTCCAGCGATAGCCAACAATCCATATGGTGGCAGGATCAGCTCAGCCTCAGTACAATAACGTCTAGTGAGGATTTCCATCACGGATGGTGATGCAACAGATTCTTCGAGTGATGAATGCGAGAACGAGAGAGTAAGAACACACGTCCGCTGCGTGAAGAGGACATGACTGAGGTTAGAATGGAGAGGAAAATCCTACTAAGAGATGTGGCAAAGTGATCAAAACATTAACTACGAGAGTATAGAAAATGTTTCGAATTAATGCTCGTTAGTCTAGCCATTTTGATTGAGCAAACTTAAAATATTGATAACGGCAAATTTTACGAGTGTATGCACGTTGATCGAGCCTATTCTGCTTAAGCAAGTTGAAGACGATTTCTTGATAAATGATTCTTGTATGTCATTAGATGAATGCCTCTTGACTAACTATTTTGATTTTCGATCTCCTTCGCCGTTAATTTTTTACAAAATTAAGTTGAGATATGAGCTTTTGGAGGAGGATTTTGATGGACAATGTGTTGATTTGGGTGAAGATTTTGGTTCTTTAACCTGGGATGTCAATGAACTATTTCTAGAGAATTTTGTTAGGGAGACTCTCTGAATAATTTCGTTAGAATGGTCATTCATTACGGATTTTTCTCAAGTGGGTAATCTTTTTATGGTATCCACATGGTTTAACGAGATGAGGGATCAAGTTATGCCCGATGCTATTACTATCATGGTGCTAACTAAGCTAGTATGTGAATTAAGGGATTTGAGATGTTTGAGTGTTGTTCATTGCTTTGAGATGTCTAGCTATGCGAGATGTGACGATATGCATTCAGCTGAGATGATGTTTTCTGCCATTGGTTTTGATTATTTGACTGTTGTTTCAAGGAATGTTATGATTACAACATGAAGTTATTTTGAGGAATCAATGAAGTCAATAATGATTTATAGGAAGATGCTTCCTAGCGGATATCATCCAAATGAAATTACCATTCTTAATTTGCTGAGCCAAATTGTTTATATTATGGTAGGTTAATTCATGCTCATGGATTAAAAACAGGTTGTGAACCCTTGTGCTTAATACCCTTACTTCTATGTATTCAAAGTGTGGAGATCTGTGTTTGGTGAGATATATATTTGATTGCTTGAAAGAGCGATTGGGTATTCTGGAAAAGGTGATTTGAATAAGTCATTGTCCTTATTCCACAATATGGAAACTTCTGGGGAAAAACATGATATGTTTACCATTATCCATATAATAACAACCTGTGCTAAAATCCAAGCCCTCCACAAAGGAAGGATGATTGATAGTTACGCCATTAAAAATGGGCTAAAGGATGAAATAAGGGTGTCTAATGCATTAATAGACATGTATGCAAAATGTAGAAGCATGGGAGATGCTCAGAACCTTTTCCAAAGTATGAAAGAGAAGGACGTCGTCTCTTGGATGATTCTGATATCAGGTTTTGCATTGGCGGGAAATCTCAAGCAGCATTAGATCATTTGAATGTTGGAGTTGGGTTTAACACCAAAATACACAACGTTCCTTGTTGTTCTTCAAGCATGTAGACATGGAGGGTTCTTGGAGGAAGGCTGTGAAATTTTCAAAATGATGACTACAATATATAAATTAAATCCGAGACTCGATCACTATTCTCGCATGACTGATCTCCTCAGACGTAAAGGGAAACTGAAAGAAGCATTGGCGTTTATTGAAGAAATGCCCATGAAGCCAAAATGCTGTAATTTGGGATGCTCAGCTTGGTGCTTGCAAGACTCTAGATGATGTGGAGATCAGTAAATATGCTGCGAGTAAGCTTTTTGAACTCAACCCGACGGATGCAACGCCTTATAATGAAATGACTAACCTATATGCACGTTGATCGAGCCTATTCCGCTTAAGCATGTTGAAGACGATTTCTTGATAAATGATTCTTGTATGTCATTAGATGAATGCCTCTTGAATAACTATTTTGAATTTCGATCTCCTTCGCCGTTAATGAGGGATCAAGTCATGCCCGATGCTATTACTATCATAGGGCTAACTAAGCTAGTATGTGAATTAAGGGATTTGTGATGGTTGTGTGTTGTTCATTGCTTTGGGATCAAATGTGGGTTTGCAGATGATGTCCAAGTTGCTAATACTTGGATTTCTAGCTATGCGAGATGTGAAGACATGCATTCAGCTGAGATGATGTTTTCTGCCATTGGTTTTGATTATTTGACTGTTGTTTCATGGAATGCTATGATTACAGCATGGAGTTATTTTGAGGAATCAGTGAAGTCAATAATGATTTATAGGATGATACTTGCTGGCGGATATCACCAAAATGAAACTACCATCACTACTAGAAAAACTGCATTTTGTGACGCTTAAAATCGTCATAAAATCTTGATTTTGTGACACTTCTTATTTTGTGACGCTGTGTAAAAGTGTTACATATTCTGCCGTCACATTAGCATATAGTGATGCTTCAAAGGCGTCTCAAAACGGTAATTTTTATGACGCTTGAAGTCGTCACGTAAATACTAGTTTTGTGACGCTTTTTTGTGTCACAAATTATGTCATCAACCACCATAACTGATTTTATATATGATAACTGTAAGCGTCACAACTGGTTATTTTAATGACATTTCTAAGCATCTCATTTTTATTTTTTTGTGACAATTTGGTATCGTCACTTAAAAATAAATCCACAATAAAAATCTCAAATTTGAAGAAGATAAATTAACAAACTATATTAACAAAAGTGACCAACTAATTCAAAACTAAGTTTAACAAGTACCAAAAGTCATTTCGAATCCATAAACTTTACAATCATTTATCAAACTCTAATAGAAAAAGACAAAATCAATGATATAGTTAGCAGACCTTTCTTGAGTTTCTGTATAAATTCTAACTAGCTAGCTTTGATCATAAGTCCATAACTTGAAAACTAACTTAATTGACTTCAAATCAAAACCTGATCATGAACTTGAAACAATGTCTTGTTACTCTTCATGCATAACGACCTACATAAAAAAGACATGTATTTAGCTTATATTAAAGGAGCATTAATATTTTTGTCAATAATTTAAAACATTATTACCAAATTTTTTGGCCACGCTACTATCTCTCCAACAACATCACCAATAATTTTGAAATTCGACATTGGTCGAATCAAATCCTCATCAAATTCCACTGCAACACTAATAAGAACTTCACATCAATTTTTGTCCAATTGTACGTATCCAATTCGTTTCGATGGATCTAAGCTTTGAAGACACCAATAGCTACGGTTTTTTTGGAATCAAACACACTCTTCAAGTACCCTTTTCCCCAACCTATATTCAAAATTAAAGCACATCATTTTTGATAAGAATAAAACAAAATAATTAGTTTACATATAACTAATTCAACTCAAATCAAATAGTCAGAGCACTCATATTATGTTCATCAAATTTAACATAATCATATTGAACATGCTTCTAGTCTAACTAATATTAAAATAAATCTAACAATTAAAAACATCATTCACATTCTCATTATCTCACAAAGTCTCACCAGAAATATGCAATGAAAATCCATATATAAAAACATAAAAGTACTCGTGACAACCAAATGGACCAAGACAAGATATCATAATTAATAAGAAAATAATACTTTTTCCCTGATTTTCTAGTATTTAAAGACGACATTTATAGTTAAGTTACCTCTAAAGATAAGTTGTCCGTCGATGAATTGGAGGGACGACATGAAGTAGCATGATACCGAGATGATGGTAATGATGAATGAACTCTTGTTACTTCTGGAGGAGAATTTTATGCACCTTGCTTGTTCATTTTCACGAGTTCTTGAACTTGTTGTTTCAATTCAGTTATTTCTTTCTTGTAAGTCATGTGCACACGAGAAGATTTACCTCGTTGGGGAAATCACCATATACATCTTAGCTAGTAACACCGTAACCATGCATTCGCACTCTCCCCCCTTGATCTTTCCCGTTTATTCGAGAAAATATATCATTTGGACCATTATCTTTTGAACCAGGAGAAAGTTCACTTCTTTTTTCTTGCATCTTTTGTTGTATAAAGTATAAATATAAGAGTTATAAATAAAAAATAAAGGAAATATGGAAATTGATTATCTTTTACCTATTAATTTAAAAAAGAAAAGATAATTTAGTAAATGCAATCTTACCCATGAATCAGCTACAATAGGATTAGATGTTTGTCCATTTTTTAGAAAACATCTCCCAAATAAATCCATCCTACTTGGTTCATCATCCATTGGATCATCACTCGTTTCTTCATCATTTTCATTTTCTTCACCATTATCATGTTGTGCCTCTTTTAATTACCTTGTTTCATTCTATAAGAAAACCATTTTAATTAGTAGGTAACTGATTATGTTAAATATAACAGACTATATATATGTAATAAAGAAAAACCTTAGTCTCATTTCTGATTTGTGAGAAACTCTTTTTTCTTGTAATGTGCATCATTTTCTTTTGTGCCCTATTCCCTTTGTTTTGAGCACTTGTTATCTAAGAAACAAAAGAAAACACATAAGAGCACAAATAAAAAGAGTATAATTTAGTAGTATTATAATTGTGGTAAGTACGACGAAGTTGATTTGTAACCCGTGTTTTAAATACGATGGATGCAACGCCTTATAATGAAATGGCTAACCTATATGCACGTTGATCGAGCCTGTTTCGCTTAAGCAAATTGAAGACATTTCTTGATAAATGATTCTTGTATGTCCTTAGATGAATGCCTCTTGAATAACTATTTTGATTTTCGATCTCTTTCGCCATTAATTTTTTACGAAATTAAGTTGAGAGATGAGCTTTTGGAGGAGGGTTTTGATGGATAAGGTGTTGATTTGGGTGAAGATTTTGGTGGTCAGTGACTTCATGGAAGAATGAGTCTAGTGATGAACTACTTTTCACCAGCAAAAAATCAATTGGGAAGCCACCAGCATCTCTTAGAGGTGGCATTTACGTATATTCCCCAGGTTTGAGTTTCGCCTTAGGATCACACTGACATTGGAAGGATATCTGCTTATGGTTTCTAAGATCTGAAATCTAAATGCTGAAAAACCAATGAATTTTTTATTTGCGGTTCGAACATACCTTTTCGATTATTAGTAGCGGCGGTGCCCTAAAACCAGGATCCAATCGACAAAGAAATGAGAGCTTTTAAAAAATCGAGCTAGGGAGTCTTGTCTATTTCAGATAGAATTGAGTTTAGAGTGGACACCCTCCACTATATTGACAATTTGAACGGAAAGAAAATGGGTACCCAGCAAGAGACTTTGAAATTTGAATCTGAGGTTGATCGAGCATTTCTGAGCATTTTAAAGCCTATTCAAGTGTTTGAACATTTTAAAAAAAATTATCATTAAACACGATGGGCTCCCATATGTGGTCATTTCCAATTGAGAAGAAGTCAAAGGCCATTTTAAAAAAAATTATCATTAAACACGATGGGCTCCCATATGTGGTCATTTCCAATTGAGAAGAAGTCAAAGGCCATCATTGACTTCGGAAATGAAGAGTACAAGCAGATATGTGGTCATTTCCAATTGAGAAGAAGTCAAAGGCCATCATTGACTTCGGAAATGAAGAGTACAAGCAGATATGTGGTCATTTCCAATTGAGAAGAAGTCAAAGGCCATCATTGACTTCGGAAATGAAGAGTACAAGCAGAATTCTAAAGAGGAGTGGACTAAGAGGAGTGGACTTAAAAAATGAAGCTGAGTTTGTCTAGGAGATATTTTTACTGCTAGTGTCTAAATTTTTGCCGCTATAATCAGTTTTGTAAGGATAATTGTTAAAGTTTTTTCTCTGGAGTTGTTTAATTCATTGACAACTCTCGTATATCTTTTAACTAGCATTTACCCGTGCGATGCACAGACTCAATTAAATAAAAAAATGACAAAAAAGTTGTCATACCTATGTAAAGTAATGTTACTATAAAACATTTTAATTGAATTTAAAGATCACTTAATTAATAAATAGTACTTCATTTCACGTTTAAGTTTTGGAAGAAAAAAAACACCATACCATAGACTTAACTCCAAAAATATTACGAATTATAATCACAAAATAAGAAAGAAAAAAATCATAAGTTAATTGCATGTCAATCAAAAAATACTTGAGGGTACGTGGATTACTTGCAAATAAAAAATAAGTTTGATTTAACAAATAATATAAAAATAAATTGTAGTAATAACTCAATCAGAACATGGGTGCTAACTTCTAATGCACGGACACTTCGAAAAATAATTCTATGCAGTGTTAGACACGTGTCGGATACGAACACACCTCGGACACGGTTTCGACACGTGTCCGATACTCCTAAAACGTGTCGGAATAAAAAAAAAAATTTTAAAAAATTTAAAAAAAAATTGAAAACGGTGTCGGACACGGGCGTGTCCGACATGGATTGGATACGGCTGGGTATATTTTATAATTTTCAGAAGTGTTTTGGTAGCCCTGTTGAGGACACAACGTTGAGGGCGCCGAATCTGCCGGAAGGGAGTTGGATCTGGGCGGTGACCGGAGTTCTTGATGGAATTAGGGCATCTGTCGGACGGATCCTATCCTTGATGCAGGTGACGACTTAGATCTAGAAGAGGACGCCGGAGGTTTCACTGGAGATGAGCATTCGACGAAGATTACGTGGCGGCGACGACTTCAGAATTCTGGCGGCGACGGCAGCCCTGGTTCTGGAGGCGACAACGCAGCCCTAGTTCTGGAGATGAGCTTTATAGTTCTTCTGTGTAAGCTGAAGAAACAACGCAGCCCTATTTTTTGAATTAATAAAACCCTAATGGACCTAATGGCTTCTTATTTAATATTTGATTTTTGGCAAGTCCAATGGGCCTCTAAGTAAGTTTGTGAGGTGAATTACTCCAAAAATTAATTAATTTGAATGGGTCTGCTTTATTATAAGATTGTTAAGAATATTTTAAAGAAATCTTATATATCGCTTATATTAATATTTATATGTATATTTGTACCAAAAAAATTATATATATATATATTTATTTATTTATAAATATATAACATATTCGTGTCGCCGTATCCGTGTCATATCGTGTCCGTATCGCCGTGTCCGTATCTGTACATCATATGTGCTAACCATTCTTGATATTGATTATAAAGTATGTGAGTTCTATACTAATAATTAACTATATATAGTATAGATTGGACTAATGTTTATAAACTCTTAATTGAAAAATTGAATTTCCGCAATAAATACTGTGATTGACTACGTGTTTTTTCCTTCTTTTTCTTAATTATTCGCGTCGGGTTTTTGTTTTACTACTTATGTCCTATAACCTCTGTTAGTAAAAATGCGTATTATATCCGTATAGTACACGTACGTACGAATAATTGAAAAATACTTCCGTTTTTCATACATATTCTAAACTTAATGAATAATACTTGTACTTTTGATGTCATACGTTTAGTACATGTATTATATATATCCCGTATAATACTTGACGAATAAAACTCAATTTTTTAAAAAAAAATATTTATTTAAACTTTTAAATATATCAAAATTATTTTAAAAATAAAATACATCAAAAGTATTTATTTACATTAATAAAATATTATACAAATAATTATTGAAATAACTTCTAGAATTAACTTCTTTTTTAATAAATATATTGTACTCGTATATATTAAAGTACGTATTATATCAAACTCCCTTTTTTGCCGATTTTTTTAACATATTTTTCAGTAAAAATATAAAAAATACTCGTACGTATAAAAAGCATAAAGTACACGTCCCCTATTTTATTAACAGAGCCTATAACTTGAATAAGATCGAGTAAAATTCTAATTAATAATGTCTTTGTATTTCCTTGGATAAATTCTTACCTCTATAAATATATAATTGTGTTGACCAATTATCATTTGTAGGATGATTTTTTTCAGTTCAACCGTGTTTAGCTTAACATTTGAAAATATATATTTAATTAGTCTAAGTTGGTTACTTAAACATGTGGCACTTAGTTTCCAGCACGTGGAGATTATCCATTAGTATTTTTAAGTTTAGAAGAATCTTAAAAAAAAAAAGGAGTTTAATTGAATGATGTCTGGGCCAATTACACAAAGACCCTGAAATATACGTTGTTTGTAATTTTACTAGCGAAATCTTGCAATCTTAAACTTATTTCCCCAATTTATAAGGTTTTTCAGAAACATTATGCATACATATTTATATTTCAAGAGAATATTTGTAAAGTTTCACTTTTTTTTTTTTTTTTGACGAAAAGACCCCTCGAAGAGGGGAGGATGTATAACTTAACTCAAATCCGCAAGAACAAAGTCAGAAGCAAAGTGGGGAATATCACCCACACCAACGCGAGCCGAAGCTGCATTTTTAGCTAAAGCGTGAGCTACTCTATTAGCATCACAACAAACAAACTCAAAACGAAGCTCATCAAAATTAACACTCAAACTACGAATATCCAAAATAAGATTGCCAAGAGGGGAATAATCCTCCGAGGCACTATAAAGCTTCTGAATTAAACTTAGGCAATCACCTTCAAACACTACTTTCGATCATCCAAAGTCTCTAGCTAACTTCACAGAGGCAAGGCAAGCCAACGTTTCAGCATACTCCGGATCATTTGGCCCCAGGAATCGAGAGGACTCCCAACCCACGTAGGCCCCCATTGAATCTCGTACTAGAGAAATATTTGTAAGATCGATTTTTAAGCAAATTTTAGGAGGTTTGCATGTTAATATTTTAATAGTTCATAAACAAATAAATAATGCAAAAAAACAAAAAAAGTTACTAATTGAATTTTTTCATAAATGAGTAACTAGTAATTAAGTGATGCAATAATTAACTTACATTCTGATTAAATCGATTCAAAATTTATCCTATTTTGTATACAAGTACTTTACCATGTTAAAAAATAGTTGATATTTAATTTGAAGTATCCTAATCCAAAATCCAAATTTACCCAATCCCCGGATTTTTGTATGATTAGCTGTCACTGCCACCACTATATATAAAACCCACCCCCACCCATGCAAAATTTAAAAAAAAAAAAAAAAAAACCCCAAAACCACACAAGGGTTTTTTTTTGTTTTCCAGAAATTTCTGGACTGTAAATTTCAATTTCAGTTTCTCCATCTCCATACATGCACAGCCCAGAAAACGACGATTACGTTGGAGTGGAGAGTTGCGCCGATCTGAAATCGGATGTCGTCGTCGTCGACGACACGTGGCTTCACTGCGGCGGAAACATTAATCGCCGCCGCCGCAGGAAGGGGTTCTACTCGACGGAGAAGGATTATCCGCCGCCGATCTCGTCGCTGTCGCACGTGCCGTGGGTAATGAAGAAATACTACTCAGGCGATGGGAGGTTGATAATCAAAGAAGAGAAAGTGAAACGCCACGAGTATTTCCAGGCACATCGGTCCAACGGACGGCTCGTATTGAATCTGATTCCCCTCGACGACGCCGTCGTCGAGGAAAGCTGCGAAGAGAATGCAGTTAATGAGTGTAACGGCGAGGAAAACAATGGTGGTGATGAGGGAATCGCTGATCCGACGGTGGAGGAAGCGGTTTCCGAGCGGTTTAAGTATTGCAGTACTGTTATGGGGGTTAACCCTTGCGCGGGATTTGCGGTGGCTGTGGCGGCGGCGGCGTCGTTCAGGCCGCCACTTCATACATAAGCAACCATTTCTTCATTTATTGATTTATTTCCTTTTTTTTGTTAATTGAGAATCTTTTTCATTTTTCATTTTTCATTTTTTTTTTTTTGCCGGATTTAACTAAGTGTATGATTAAGAGTTGTGTTATATACTATTCATTTTTATATTTTAGAGAAATTAATGTTTTCGGCTAATACCTATGATGCATCGTACACTTAAAAAAATTCTATCTTCTCGTTTGATCATGTCCCCGCTTCCGTATTACAATGTCCGTATTCATATATCACAGGCTAATACTTAATATTATTAGATTAGGAAACTTTTTTATTGGTATTAGAAATGGAAACTTACATTGTCCTTTACTTAATTATATTAACATTTAAAAACTTTAATTACAGTAAAGAAGTCATGACCTAAATCTAATCGATCCCTAGATATCCAGCTCAAAGATTTAAATTAACCAAACACCGATATTTACTTTTCAAAAATATTCTAATTTAGGAGATATGTAATCCAATAACTAATTATAATTTTTTTTTTTTAGTTTTTGGAAAATGACTAATTTTTTTTTTTATTTATGAAAATAGAAAAGCTAGTTTTACTCATTTCCTCGTAGATGTGTAATATTTCCAGGTGTCAATACCATTTATGAAAAGTTAATGTTATAATTAATTGAGTAAGGTGGGAATTTGACAGCAAATGTTTAACGGGCAGTAAGTAGGAAATGTTCAATTGGGTAATTAATCTGTCGGTTTTGGAAATAGAAAAAAACAGTCATATAATTAGTAGAGAGCGCATACTTTATTAATTAATTTTGGTTCATCTATTTTCATAATGCACGGATACTTCTAAACATTGTATTATATCGGATATCCGTATCCGACACCTCTATAATTATAATTAATGTTGAAAAAAATTCGTATCATCGTATTCGTGTCACACCATGTCCGAATCTATGCATCACAACTCAAAAGTCAAAACTCATGAGGATTAAAACTAATTTAAAGTATAAATATTAAATAATTTTTCTGGAAAGCATAAATATTAAATATTACACAAAGTATAATGAATTTGACCAAATATGAAAAGGAATAGTAATTAAAATGATTTTATATGTAAGTTATAAGTTTAAAGCAGTAAAACCTACAGCTCCAAAATATAATTTTTAACCATTGGTTTTGGTCCAATAACCATCAGATATTACTTTAAATGTGGAGGTTTGGGGTTCGAATCCTTGCAATGACAACTATCGAATTATGTGCGTGTATTTAACCTAAAAAAAACAGTAAAACCCTAAAACAAAGAACACAAGATCATCCCCGTGAAAATTGCATATTTGTTGCACTTATAAATGGATTCCCTCAAATACCCAAATTTAAAAGTTTAATTTTGATAAATTAAATAACTTTGATATAAATTTAGAAATTTTCTCCTTTTTTTGTTTGATAACTTTACGGGTGGCAATTGGGTTGGGTTGGGTGGGTTCGTGTTGGGTTGAGTGGGTTCATGTTGAAAAGTAGTAAATTCAAACCCAATCCATTAAGCTTCAAACCCATTAAGGATAAACTCAAACTCAACACAAAACTTATCGTGTCAACCCAACCCATTAACGAAAAAATGGAATTTTTTTATCTAAAAATAAGTTCAAAATCCATAATCATAGTAATAATATTGTTTAAATTCAATTATCCAAGACATAAAACATAATAGATAATAGTTATCCAAAAATACTAAAATAACATCGTCACCTTAAATAAAACTGACTCCGGTCTGTGTTGTAGTTTTCTAAGAAAAATGTTTGCTATAATTACATATATACATTGGTTCGTGTTGGGTCGTGTTTTATCATATTGTGGGTTAATCCAATAAAATTATCATGTTTATCATGTTTATCGTGTAACCCGCAACTCAACCCAAACTCACCCAAATTTTTCGTATTTCTTATCGTGTCGACACATTATCGACCCAACTCAATAAGCTCCAACTCAAACCCATTAATATTGTATTGAATCGTATTGGGTCGAAAATTGCCACCCCTAAATTAACTTATAATTATTCACCCTCTCCTAAGTATTTGTAGACATACAGTTATCTATAAGTTATAAAACAATTAAATAATAAAAATCTATGATATATATAAACACTTCTAAAAATTTTATCACGCGGTATTCTCTCTTTTTTTAGTATAAAATATTAAAAAAAATCGTGTTCCCGTAGTTGTCTCCGTGTATCGCATAGGAGAACCCATCGAATTGTGGTTCAATTTATCTCTTTAAATTTGAGATAAATGCATGGAACAAAAAGTAAGAAATTCGTGACACGGGATATTTTTCTCCAGCTTTCAGGAATATTTCATTTTCTTATTTTATGTTTTAATTTGTTGACCTGATATTTTTACATTTAAATTACGAGAATATGTTACAATTCCCTAAAAAAAATTATTTTTTTATCAATCTAAAATGCAAAAGTTTAATATATTTATGCAAAATATAAAATGTTGAAAGAGTAGTTATGTAGGAAAAATTGATATGGCTCTTGGAGGCAAGAAAATGATACATATACGATTGAACGCGTAGAAAGATTAGGCAAACGATGAAGGATCGTACCGTATCTGTGTGTATTTATAGGAGGTACACGTGTGACCATTCGATACAACACGTGTCGATATCTCAGACTACCCAAGGGAATCTTGGTCTGCTAGCTTAGCTTCCTGTCATTTTTGGGGTGATTTTTGTATTTATACACTCGGCTCTAATACACAATTAAAATAATATTATTTAAAATAATATTAAAATAATTATGTATTAAAGCCGGGTGTCATACAAGAATCACCCATTTGACGGGTGATTCTTGTATGAGTCGGGCGTCGCTTGGCCTTTGTTATACTTCTTTGCTCTCGTAACTTAGATTTTGCCCTCTCACCAAAACATTTTTTTTTCTTTCTAATTCATTTGTATGATGTTTGGACAACTTAGGTTAGGTGTGAAGTTCTATTTATCAATGATAGTTGTTACATGCTACTGTGCGAAACTAATTTTGATCTAACTCAATTCTTAAAAGCTAGTTGATGAAGAGAAGTTTGACAAAATCATTATAAAATTGAATACCACATCTTTAATAATTCGATGTGATATGATTTAACCGTAAGTAGTTAAAAGTATGATTCAAAGAAAATGGATAATATCATGAACACAAATAGCAAAATTGAAGATAAAATTACACAGGTCCAAGGTCCAACTCTACATTAATGTTTTGAATCTTGATTGATTAGGAAGTATTGGCATTTTCATGTAGTTTTTGCTATTGAAAAACCGCTCAAGTGCAAGCCATTTGAATATTATAATACAATTTTGTGTAATTCAAAAAAATAAAGTTCTTTATTGGTCTAGAAAATAAATTATTTATGCTTTGAATTGCCCAAAATTGATTTTAAATTATTCATATGAGCGGTTTCCCAATGACAGAAACCACTGAAATTGATTCTAGATGACTAAGTGTAAAACTTGAATAGTTGGTATGGAAGTTTCTCAAAAAAAAAAAAAAAAAGGTCCGATAACAAAGTCAAAAAACGGATTTCGTTAAAATGGCAAAAATATATTTTCCTCTATATATTTTTTGTTAGTTATTACTTCCTGAGTTGAAATTATTTAAAGACCTAGGACTTCCGAGAAAGGTTAGAACTTAGAACAAAAGGGGGTGTTAGTTTGCCAACTCTCGTAATTGTTTTGTAAAACCGAAATAAGCAACCGTTTAATAATAGTTCTGTACCTAATTTTTATGAAGCTTTACTGAGGATGCTATACTAGTTTTATTTATATTGAAGTCTCTGCTCAACAGCATCCCAATATTACAGCGAAAAGGTAAAATATGACCACGAGAAAACAATTTGAAAAGGGGATGAGCGTCACGCTTGCCCTCGCAGCCGTCGAGAGGCTTGGGCAAAGGCCACCACCTTCAAGGACTCAGCCCTTGTTTGGTTCCCAAGGCTACGCCCAGGATTGATCAGGTCCTACGAGGACCTGACAGAAGCACTCGAGGTTCGGGTCATTTTTCCCCGATGACCAAGGACAAGCTCCCTCAGTCCCATCTCCATCAGATCATGCCCTTGTTTGGTTCCCAAGGCTACGCCCAGGATCGATCAGGTCCTACGAGGACCTGAAAGAAGCGCTCGAGGGTCGGGTCATTTTTCCCCGATGACCAAGGACAAGCTCCCTCAGTCCCATCTCCATCAGATCATGCAAGGGGAGCACGAGCCACTTAAACATGACACTGACTAGCATTGATGAACGGATAAAAACACAATACAACAGTCATAACAGGAATTTGTTTTCAATACTTAGCAAGAGAAGTGTCCTAACATGAATGCCGGAGAAAGTAGTTCTATTTAAGTTTATGACAGGAAACTGTGTTTCATGATTTCGAAAAGGCCGAGAAGTGAACTGGATGATTCGTACATGCTATAATGTTACTTTTACATATCGACGAAATGTGTTGATCGAAAAATAAGTCAATTTCAACAACATACTTAAAAACAAAACTACTGATCAATAGATGTAACGCAAAACTCTATCCATCAAACGTTCACAGCCTTCAAATTGACATCAAGATAAAGCATACAATACGAGGATAATCTTCGAATCTTTAAAGGCACAACGTTCAAAAACAACTTTCTAACAAGATCGGTGCGCACGATAAAAAAAAATTAGACAGTAAATAAAATCCTTAACAGCTCAAATAGACCATTGTACTAAAAGTTCTATGACGATATTACTTTGTCCATGTTCACTGATCTCCAGGCAAAGATTTGATAATGTCGGAGTCACCTGAAATTGTTAAAAGAAAACGGGTATTATTTGCATAGCACAGGATTAATTTGAAAATTTCAGCAACAAAAGCATTAGTTTCTCACCTGGATCGACAATGCTGAGGCACGAAACTCTGAAGTACTTTCCACAAGCAGTTCCAAGGTCAACATTGTCTACATATTACAGTAAAACACCCATAAGAGGAATGAAAGCAAGAATCAATTCAGTTAACCTATCCAGTTAAACATACTAAGGAGAAAAGTTCGATACATAGGAAGGCTATGGAATGGTAAGGAAAACAATTACACTTTGGTAATTGTAACCACACAATCTTCTTTTTCCCCATGCCTCATCGCAACTTCTTTCATTAAATCACTTTTAATTTATGTTGAAGAGTTTTTAATCAAAGTATTTATACTTCAAAAACGGTTATGTTATGCATTCGTACAGTCACTTTTATAGCCTTTATCTGGAAGATTTAAAAGAAAACTTAAGGATGGTGAATAGAGAGGAAGCTGAACAAAGAGCTGCCTTAGCTTATTAAATCAGTGAGAAGAGTCATAAATAGGGTCACCACACAGCAGGGAAAGAGGATTCGTCATCACTCAAGTCAAGACTAGTAAAAGATAAGACTCTCCCAAACGCACACTGGTGAAATTCTCATAATTATGACTCAAAATGCTTAGTGGTACACAATCTAATGAGTCATTCAGCAATTCAATACCTAAGAGTAAAATGAATTAGACAATTAGCAACATGAAAATGTCATTGTGCATAAAAAATGCCCATTGTAGGATATTAAAAAACTTATCAAATTGCATCAAAAAAGGTTAAAAAATCTCAGATGCAAACAAAATCCCACCAGAGGCAATGACACAGCAATACAAAGTTTAAGTTCAAAGAAAGCTTAAAAATCATAAAACTTCTACATTTGAATTGATATAATTACACATACACCAAATTCACAACTCATTGCTCCAATTAAGACATGTAACAAATCAACCTATCCAAAAATGTTACAAATTTAGTAGGATAAATTAAAAACGATCAAGTAATAATGACTTACTTCCATTGTAATGGTGGACACCAACTTTAGCAAGCATGGCGTAGTACTCAATCTCGGATTTCCTCAAAGGTGGGCAGTTGTTCGATATCAAAATCAACTTGCCTGTGGTTCCATTTCAGAAACCAAGTAATCATGTAAAAATAAAACTCACGATCTTAAACTAATCAGGAATCTCGGAAAAAATGAAGCCAAACCTTTGGAGCTCCTGAGAGTCTTGAGGACGGTCTTGTAACCAAGAGTGTATTTACCACTCTTCATCACAAGAGCCAACCTGTTGTTGATGCTCTCATGAGTCTTCTTCTGCAAATTCACATTCTCTTTCAGTCAGATTTTCACGTTAAATATATCAATACACGCACACAAACATATACAAATACATGTAGATGGAGATAGAGAGAGGAGAAATTTACCGTCTTCTTGCCGGACACCATTTTCGCGGCTGTGGAGAACTGGAGATTGGGAAGAGCGGCGGCCGATGAGGGTCTTGAAAACAGATAAATTTGGATGGCACTGCGATTTTATTGTTAGGGTTTACGGTGATGATTTGAGGTACTCGTGCTACTCACGTGTCCCTAAATGGGCTTTTTTGCTCAAGGATTCAAGATGGCCCAAATTGAGAACTTGGGCCTTTTGGGCTGATTATCTGTAAAATAGATTTTGAGAAGAAATCGAAAAAGCCCAAAGATGCTTCTCTATATAAGTAAAATAAATAAATTGATTAAATTTTTAATGGTAAGTATAGTATCATCGAATTTTATATTCATATCAATAAGTGTAAACGGATACGGATACGGACGGATATCAGATTTTCGGATCACCATTTACAGGCTTACTAATAATCTCAACATTATCTTTCTATAAATAGGTGCTCTTAATTTCAATTTTTAAGCTGAATAGAAGGAGAGTTGGCCAGAAGATTTAAAACTGTTTCATACTCAAAATTAGAATTTGAAGGTTTGGTTAAAGATGGATGATTCTACTCAACTATACCCTCTAATCATTAGTTATGTATTTGATTGTCTATAAATGTATATTTGATGATGTGTAATGTAATCATATATTTTAAAAAAAAAATTGTCAATAGTTTTTCTATTTATTTTAGTGGAGATCTCTAGGATAGGAATTTTAGATTTTCTTATGATGTATATTTTTAAGGGCAAATTACATATAGTATACTAAAATTTGCCATAATTATAAAATATTTCTTTTATTTTTTAAAATTATAGAAAACCTCCTCACGTTTCAAATAATTACAAAAATCTAACAAAATATCCCCTATACTTTATAAAAAAATCTTTAAAAAAATACCTGTAATTTGTAATTATTTGAAGTCTTAATTAGAGAATTTTCTCTAATTTTTGAAAATAGATGAAGTATTTTGTAATATGATAAATTTTAAGGGTAATGTATGTAATTTGCCCTATTTTAATTATTCTTTAATCTATATGAGGTGGTCTCTCCATAAAATTTGTACGGGCATGTCATTTCAATTTTTTAAAAGAAAACTTTGTATTTGTAGTTCGCACTTTAATTTATATGGTAGAACTCTATCCGGGTGTAGTGTCTTTCACAAGTAAAATGAGAATGATAGAATTAACAATTAGGTCAATTATAGTTATTTCCTTGCATGTTAGTTTTGCGTCAATTTAAGGATTTTGAAACTCCTGAAGTAACTAGAATTAGTAGTTGAATTTTGAAATGGTCAAACCGACCATATTTAGTGTAAGCTAGTATAATCATTTCGTTTTCTGTCGCTAGATTCAGTACTTCCATTCGTTTCTATCGATGAATCTTTCAATTATTTTGTATGTTTTACGGACACAAATATGAGGATAAAGATATAATATGATACGAATATAATAATACAATTTTTTTTAAAAATTATAGAATACGACATAACTATGTGTTAGACACGTATTCCTACAGTATTAGAGTCGTGTTCGCGTCCGACACTACACTAACAAAGAAAATGGTGTGTCCCTTTTAATGTTTTGGAATTTATGTTTGCTCTTGTGGCTTTGTATTGAACTCGGGTCAATTATTAACTCTTTCATTAAATAATGATGGCCTTAATAAGAAACGTGTCACAATATACGTTTTCGTCTTTTTAATTTAGTATATACGTCTTTGTAACTAAACCAGTATAATAGTGACATAATATTGACCTTAAAGTCGAACCTAAAGTTAATTTGAACAGAGTAATTAATACGCATAATTATAGATACATAATAAATAAATATATATTAATTTCTCAAATGTCCACCTATACTTTTAGTTTGAAGTGAGTTCAAGCTTATCTCTGATGAGCAAATTTGTTTGTGACATTTGTCGGATGAACAATTGGACAGACCACATTGATTGAACAATAATCACAGCGAATGTGAAAAGAAAAGTCACTGCAACACTCAAATGCCTTAATAAATTTTCTTTTATATTTTAAATTGGAGAAGTATTGTATCCTATACGGTATCGGATGTGATATGACATAACATGCCATGTGGGGTCAAAGAATTAGAAAATTGAGAAAAAATTTATAGGGACTAGTATCCGTGTATCATAAATTAAAACCAACTCAAAAATTATGAGAAATATATTTGAAAACTCTTTTGTTTCTGGAAAAGTTAAAGTAGAAGTTAAATTTAAAAAAAAAATACAGTAGTTACGGGAGTGTTTGAAAAAAAAAAGATAAAGCACGGAGAAAAAGTAGTTGAATATTTGGTGAAAAAACTGAGAATCACTTCTAAATTTAATAAAGCTACTAAATATAGTTTTATTTTAATTATGAAAATATCTAGAATTTAGAATCAGAATCCAAAAGCATGTCTTTACGTGCTTTTGAATTTTGGCTTATTTCTGCTTACATTTAGCAGAAATTGAGACTATTTGGAACCCAAGACGTGATTTTTTTTAAAGTTTGCAAACACTTTCTAAATTTTGGAGAGCGTGAGGTGGGTTCACTAATGCACGGACACGGCAAAAAGTATCCGAAAATATATATAAAAAAAAAAAATTAGGACACAGTGTCGGACACGGCTGGGGGAGTGTCCGACACGGCTGAGGGAAGTGTCCGACACGGCAAACTCAATTTTTTTTTTTTTACTTAAAAGGGTCAAAATTTATTTGAGAAAAAATAAAAAATTATAAATAAATGAAACAGTGTATTAAATTAATTTAAATTTATTGTTTCATTGTTTTTAATTGATTTTTACAATATTATAATCTACAAATTATAATGTTCTTTTAACATAATAATCAATTTGTATGTTTACATTATATTGTGATAAATTTATTTTGTAATTAATATTTGTACAATTATTATATATAAACATTTATATTTTTATTAAAATTTATATTAGTCAGACTTGTCGGAGCCGTGTCGTGTCCTAAAATTTTTAAAAAATCTGTATCGCCGTATTCGTGTTGTGTCGTGTCCGTGTCCTCATATCCGTGTCCGTGCAACATAAGGTGGGTTATAGTATGGGTAAAGGAATTAGAAAAATGAGAAAAAATTTATCAGGAATCCAAGAAATAAGTTAGATGTAATAATAAAATTCACGGAATATTCTTAAAAATATGCGCATCAAGAAAGAGGTTGAGCGGATGACTGTAATTATTGCCTAATAAAACAATGAAAAAAATTAAGAATCTGAATCTATATATATTCATTGTATGTTAGTCATTCGAAATGAAAGCAATTGTGATCAATTATTGAATAATGTTGAACATAAAACCTTATTATTCCAATCTATTAAGGGATAATCCTTAATTCATTAATTAAAACAATCCCAGTTGAATATCCCATCAATTAATTAATACCCAATCGTGACGTGATCGACAAAGTTAATCATGCAGCACGTAATTAACTTTATAAAACCATGATTATAAAATCATTATCATAATAAAGAACAAAAATCCCACAGATTAGGCCTCTTAAGATCTTGAAAATTCTTCATGTTTAATTTGCTGTGACAGTGATGTGAAATGAAAGCGCAATGTAACAAATGTCTTAATTCGAACATTATCAAAATTGAAAGAAAATATATAGTTAATTATGTGGCCTAGTTTTTGCCTTTTCTTTTAGCATATATAGGATGCGCTGTCTGGCCACTAATTAAACTAATTTTTGTGACTCTGTTTTGAAAATGTTTCTATAATGCATTTGTTGAGACACTAAAAATTATCACTATTTTAAAAAAAATATATTTCAAAACTTCATGAAAACGATAAAAAATTATCGAGACATCTAAAATACGTGATATCTTGGCTAGTGTCTCAAAATTAAAATATCATTGAATTCTACCCTTGGTGAATGTTTTTCTAACTTTTTTTTCTAATAGTGTACTTTCTTGTAATAATTATTTACAATAACGGGTACTTTTTAATTTACAAACACATCAAACTGTTTTTAGTATTCGAATGTAATTCAATATTCACTCAAATAACCAGAGGGTGTTGTTGAGTGGAAGAAATCCATCAATCCTTAATCAAACCTTAAGGGTTCGAATCCTATCTTTTGGTATGGTACAACCTTAAATCTCCTGGTCAGCTGGCCTATCTCAATCAATAAAAATATCATAGTAATACACTCATCAATTAAGTTTGTTATAAATAGATTTCGTGCAGATCATATCTAAACTAGACAATGTAATAAATACTAACAAATCGACGAAGAATTAAAGCATTTTTTGCCAAATTAAATAGTTACGCATAGGTAGTTCTCGTACCATGTAAGTTGTAACCCATGTATTATTGCACCAATTTTGGCAATTTAATTAATTAATTGCATGGTGCTTGTCACATTCGATTAGTCGATTAGATAAACCACTCTCCTATTATTGCCCAAAAGCACCTTAATTTGCTCGTTTGAGTAATTTACAAGCTGTTGATCAATTAAATCAACGTCGGTTCTTAATTTGCAATTTTAGTGGCGAAAACTTTTCTTCTTTTTGATAAATCTATGTCTGTTAAGACTTAATGCAACAGCATTGGTTTATTTTCAAACATGGAATCTTGTATAGTTACGCAACAGAATCAATACAAATTGTTTTAATATTCTATTTGACATCTTATATATGACTTAAGGACCACGTTAATGATACATCTTATACTATTCTATTTACTACTCGTCGTCCAAAACAATGTGAAAGTTTGCAAGTTATCATCTCCCGCTAAAATTAGGGGTGTAAATGGATATGAATAGTATCGGATGTCTGATTTTCATATCTTTATCCTTTTATGATTCGAATGTCTCTATAATCGGATACGGATAATATCCTCTTTCAAACGGATGCGGATAATATCCTCTTTAATCGGATAGAATATGGATATATACGGACTGATATCGGATTTTCAATTATCTATTTACAGCTTTGTTAAATACTAATTATCGTATATTTATTTCCCGAGTAGTTATCATAAAAATATAAAGTATTTTTTTTCCTAAGGACCCAATTTAGATTTTTTTAAATTATTGATATAATATCAGTTAAATAATTTATGAAATACTTCGTTAGGATTTTAAATATATTTATACATGTATAAATAAAAAATATTAGAAAAAACTATATAACTCATAAAAATAGATGATTTGTAAAATCTTTCAATAAGTTTAGTATACATTTATGCATATAAATCAAATATGTTAGAAAACTTATATAACTCATATATAAATCAAAATATATGCTTATGCTTATTGATGATATAAATAATAAATCATAAGTCTATTCTTTATTTAAAAATTACTAAATTAAATTTAAAGTTCTAAACATATATCAATTAGATAATTTATAAAAAATTTCATAACTTTAGAATATATTTATGCATATATAAATTAAATATATTAGAAAGATTATATAATTCATATTAAAAACGATAGTATATGTAATCGGACGGATAATTAAACAGATGGATGTTTGATTACCATATCCTTAATTATCCTTTGACTATTCGGATATCTATAATTGTATACGAATAATATCCTCTTCAAAACGGATACGAATACGAACGAATAGCGGATTTTCGATTATCCATTTAAAGGCCTAAGTGAAATATTAGGCCAGAAAATTGTATCCTACTTCAAGAGAAATATAATTTCATATTCATGTCTCGCTCGTCTCATCAACTCTCAACCTCCTGACATAGACCATTATGATCTTATTCAATTTCATAAAATTAAAGTAAAAGACAATCACTGAAATTTGCATAACCTTCTTTTTTGGACCAAACAAAACATATGAAATTGTGATTTGATATAATTAAATATGAAAATGAAAATAATTTTGTGGATGTAGTGACACTTGTAGTTGAGGGACCGTACTAGTTAATTAATTTGTGGACATAATAATTTATTAATAAGTCATAGATTTCTAAATTTTCCACAACCCCACCGCCCAATCAACCGAAGTACCAAACCAAATCCATCAAACCTTCTGATCAGGTAACTGTACAAATTAACTATTGGATTTTCTAATTTCCAAATGGCTATCGTATAAATCCTAGATTTCTTCAGCTGCCACGTGTTGCATATCGGCCACCTCAGCGTGGCACCATCCCGATTTATAGCAACATTGACTTAGTTTTATTTTTCTCTGTTTTCTTGACAGTGAAGTAAAACAAATCTAGGTACGTTCAAAGTTCAATCAAAGTTTAAAGTTAAATATTTGCATGCCATAACTTCGGGAATTGATTCATTTAATAATGCAAAGATATTGTTTTATCCTATTTGTGATTGATTGAACTAATTCTCCACATCTAATTAATCACAATATTATTTGACCAGTTATTATCCTTGCGTCGCACGGGGAAATCTATTTATAAAATATATATTATTAAATAAATTAAATAATATTTTTTTATAATTATTAGCAATATATATAAATAAGTAATTCATAATTTGAAATACACACCAAAATAATATTTTTTATAAAATAATCATGAAAAATATACATGAAAAACTCATTTTAAATATATAAAAATAATAATCATGATATTTTTATAACAAAGTAGTGATTTTGTATCTAATTTTTTTTTAAACTCACGCACACAATCGAAATAAAAATATTAAAATATAAAAATATATTTAATAATAGACTATATAAATAATGATTGGAATCTCTTGTATATTTGATATTATTTTTTTATTGAATAATTTGTTATTATTTCATTATTTATTAATAATAATATTCATTTTATTCTTGACATTTTCTTTATATTATGAAAATATTAATATTTAAATAAAATAACTTAACAAATTTATTCACATTAAAATGAAATATAATTTTTCCACCGCAAAATGAAAATGAAACACGTGTATATCGAGTTTTTTCTAAAAAAATTAACTATTTATTTATTTTATTAAAATTTAATTAAACTTACATTTCAAAAAATGTACATAATTATGTGACCCCAGAAATAATTAAAAAAATATTAAAAAAATAATTACATGATAGATAAGAAGAATACAAAAAAAAAAATAAAAATAATTAATTATAGAACTAAATAATCTTTTATCCAAATATTGTTAATATTTCGTGAATTGTAATTCTTCTATATATACTATGCTTTCATGTACAAATTGAATATTATATTTTAATTATAAATATTTTTAAGCTCCTTTTCAATCATATATATATATATTAGCACTTACATATAAAGTTCCTAATGATTAGCAAAGCTTATTTAAATTTACTTAAAATTATTTTTTGAATGAAATTTTCAATATCAATATTATATAAAGTAGTTATATAATTCTATAATTAAATAGGAGTTACAAATATTTTAATATAAACAAATATATGAAATGTCAATTAAATATGTAAGTTACAAAAATAATAATTAATGAACTTAATTATAGAAACAATCTACATGGCAAAATAGACTAATTCTAACTAATCTATCTCATTAACACATAAGCATGTTTCCTAAAACATCCCACTAACTCATTTTCATATATATATATATATATATGATTACCTCATAATCTAAGTAGTAGTTTAGTAACTATTCGATGTAGGACGATTAATCCCCGTCTCTCATGCCCAGGTCCGAACAATGATCGATAAAAAACCAACCTGGAACGTGAAACTTAAATGCAAACATGTTAAGGTAGGGTATTTTAGCCTAACAAATATCAAAAACTAGCAAATAAGGTGAGACTTGTCCAAAAGTAAGATGCGTAGTAATTTAGTAATTATCCGATATGAAACAGTTAACAATGACGGGTCTTATTAATATTTCTACATGATTTCTTACACTTATTTAATTAAAGTATATTATAACTTAATTAAATATTAATTATTTCATAGGGTGCTCCATTGCAAAAGAATAATACTTCTATACGAAAATTAATGCCTATAATTATGGACCTCGAACTTATGATATATGTATATAGTCATGGTTCTCAGCTCCACATCGCTCCTAGATCAGGGAATCCTGGGTTAAATTTATAGTTTATAGAAAAGTGTCAAATTACTTGGGAAGGTTGCTCTGTCAAGAAACTAACCCTCATACTTTTACCTAACTAAACCTTTCGTGTGAAATTCTCCAATTAACATGAGGCTAATAGACTCCAAAAAAAATGACTAATTATAAGTTAATTACTTAAATCATCCCCAGTTTGATTCAATATAAGGCCTCATAATCCACATAAAACTCTTTAACATAAATAGAAAAATAGTACAAGTTCAATTAATTTGTTATGTAAGTCTTATTACACATACAAGTGAGAAAAAAAAGGAAAAATCCCACAATTCAAGAACTAAGAAGGTTCGTGCAGTTTCTAGCACTGAACGTCTCAACCGTACCCCACTCAATTATTCTGCTCTACAGTGCCTAATCCTTTGATTTTATTTTCATTCAGACAATATCCATACAAGTCTCCATCGTTTCTTGAGTTTCCAATATTTTTTTAAAAAATACGAAAAAAAAACACACACACACACACACTGATCAGATATTATATATAGGTGTTGAAAATATTAGTGAAGTACACTTGTATGAAGCTCATCAGTAAAACAAAAAGAAGCAGCTGCCCTTTTGCCCTGTTAAGATCAGTACTAGACGTCCTTGATTGATCATCATTAATTATCAGTGAAAAAAGAAGTCTTTTTTTTTTTTTTTCTTTTTTTGTCTTTATAAATAGTTTTAATTATATAAGTTTGAGTAATTAGAATTAGTTAAGATGGGAGTATCAGGAACATTGGAGTATTTGTCTGAGTTGGTTAGCAGCACGAAGAAGAAGAAGAAGAAGCAGCTCACCACTGTGGCTCTCAAGATCAGAATGGACTGCGAAGGCTGTGCTCGTAAAGTCAAGAAAGTACTCTCTGGAGTCAAAGGTACTTAATTAAAACCTATATATTTATTTCAAGAAATTCAAGTTTTAAAGTTTAAAATATGCCCACTTTGTTTCATTTCGAGAAAATATGTTTTAATTAATTGCAGGAGCAAAGTCCGTGGACGTAGACTTGAAACAGCAGAAAGCAACAGTTTATGGACATGTGGAAGCGAAGAAAGTGCTGAAAGCAGCTCAGGAAACTGGGAAGAAAGTTGAGCTGTGGCCTTATGTTCCTTACACAATGATTGCTCACCCTTACGTCGCCGGGGTTTATGACAAGAAAGCGCCGCCCAATTTCGTCAGAACCACCGCGGATCCGGAGGTGGCGGGACTCAATCCAGTCGAAGAACAATATACACTCATGTTCAGTGATGAAAACCCAAATGCATGCTCTATCATGTAGCTAGAATTTTAATTCTATGTATCAGATGTAGTCTAGCTTAATTGTGTTATAGCTTTATGCCTTTTTCTTTTTGTTGTATGTTAAGAGAATATATATAGTTTTTTTTTTTTTTAATTATTGAAGTACATCATTTATGCATGCATGATTAATTAGATCATGTGCAAAATGGACATCAAATTTACATGAAGATATTGAAAAATGAAATTACTAGACATAAATGAGCTAGAATGGTAGATTAACAAAACTACCCTTAAAAAGGTATCCTGATAAGAAAATTTCACTTTACGTTCCATAAAATATTATTATTTTATATTTAATTTCATATATATATATATATATATAGATAATATACCGAAATTCCATTTTATATCTCATAAAATATAAAAAATCTCACTTTACATTTCAAAGTTAATTTTTTGAAAATTGACTAACTGTCAATTCACTTTGTGTTGCAGTTAAACTAATAAAAATCTCACATTACATCCCATAAAGTACAAAAAATCCCAATTTCCGTCCCAAAATTAGTTTTTCCGTTAAGTGAGTGCAAAAAGTCTCAATTTATTACGTCCCAAAGTTAGTTTTTCTGTTAAGTGTACGCCTCATATATTGCAAAAAGTCTCAATTATTTACGTCTCAAAGTTAGTTATTTCGTTAAGTGATAATGAAGTTTTTGTAATATAGGATGAAAAATGAACGATAGGTATTTTATAAGACTTAAAGTGAGATTTTCCCATTCGTCCGAAGGAATATCATTTTAGGAACAAATATTAATAAAAGAAAAGGAATGATATGGATATGCATAATTCATGAACATAATTTAATGTATTAATCCAACGCATTAATTAAAATTATCATATATATATAGAAAAATTTGCTATAAAAGTTCATATGTTATGAGAAATGAGCCAAAAAAATCGTGTCATATACAAAGTAGTTATAAAAACTCTGTGTTTTGAAATAATTTGCTGAAAAATCTCTACGAACTTTGTTGTAACTATACGCGCGTTGACTGAGAATAAAATATTGAATTTAGTTGTTAAATATCTAAAATGCCCTTAATTGGCTAAAAAAACGCTGGCATGCATTATTTTTCATTCCAACCTCAATTTTTGCCCAAAATTATGGCTAGAAACTATTATATTAGGCCTATAATTTTTTTATACATTAAATCAATTAAATAGAGGTTTACAGTATATTATGTGAATTGCCTAATTTTTTTATAAAGTTAAAAAAATAAATGGAGAGAGAATCTGTACAAAAATGCATAAACGTAGGGTATAATGGCAATTTCAAATGCTTTTGTTGACTAGATTATCATAGGAGGCAGTGAGCAAATATTTACCAAACAGAGGATTTTTGAGCTACTTTTTATATGACGGGATTTTTTGGCTACTTTTGATTAACACAGGGTTTTTAGAGCATTTAATTATATATATATATCCTTCACAGATTGTTTTTTTTATTTGTTTTATGGTATAAAAGAGAACATATTTTAGTCTTAGTGCAGCAGAGACCAGGGAATTTGTTTTCTCACCGGCGCAGAAGCCCATCTAAGCCCAACAAATAGAGACTATAGGCCCTATTAACGAAGTTTCTAGCCCAATAAGATGGATCTCTTCGGGCGCTTTCAGTGCTTAAGCAGAAAAATCAGCTCTCAGAGCGGGCATTAGAAAGAGCTCGATAAATATGGTTTTAAATGTCTAAAACTGATTTTTTTAAAAACACAATTATCTCAAACTGGCGAGAATATTGTTTTCTTTTTTGGTCGAAAAAATGACAAAACAAAATCAAAGAAGAGAACAAGCCTCGGCATGAACTAAATCGGCAATTTCGAGAGGGCGGAAGCTAGACTCCAACAAATGAAGTTCTCACTAAGACTATGCCCTAACTTGGCAAGATAAGACTTAATTTCCCGAAATTACATGATGGAATTTAACCTCCCAAGACTTACGTAGAAGTTCCCGACAATCCATAATAATATTATCCGGAGGATGCAAGCATCTGCATGTAGGGGCGGAGTCAGGATTTTCCTTTTGGGATGGGTGACATTTTTTTTAAGTAAATGTGTCACATCCATAAATAATAGGATTTAGAGTAGAAATTAGTGTATATATTGAGACTAAAAATAATTTTTTTCCTATATAAAACCTACCAATTCATTAATAAATCGATAAACAAATTCACAAAATATACTTAATTATTAGGAATTCAATTTAATAAGATTTAGCATAGATGAGGGTCATATTTTTCCAAAGAGTTTTGTGTCTCAAATGTGATAACCCAAAAAAATAAGTGCAATAATGGATAAACTGGGGGGGCAAATTATAAAAATCTGGGAGCAAAATATAAATATCAGAAAATTTACCTATAATTAAAAAAAAAAATTCTGACCGCCCCCGCCCGAGATGTGGCTCCGCCATTGTCTGCATGCATCATCCATTTCATTGATCAGTTTTACTACTACCTCCAATTCAACTTCTATCTCCAGAAAGTATCTTATAAATAAATATTAGAAAATAACAATTAAACTTATCTAAATAACCAGAAAGTTAAAACTAAGCAAACATGTGAGTTAATTGTCTCGTAACTCATAAGTTTACATGTTTTTTACTTTCTTCCCATTCTAGCTAATTAATTCTTGTAATTTTGGTCCATATTCTTTGACTTTTGTAATAAGTAATTTTTTATTTCTTTTTTGTAATTTTGGTCACATTTATATTTTTGTCCATACTTAACAAACTCGATCCGTTATGAAACCAAAATTCCAGAAAAAATTCACTTATATTGCAAAGGGATAAACATCTTTTCACATTTAAAGTATGGAAATTTATGTACTTTACCATCTAAATTTTAATTTTTTGCAGTTTGCTTCCTGAATTACATGAATTTAGCACTTTGCCATCTTAGCTGCCGGAAATTTTACCGGAAAATTGCATCGTGTTGTATGAGAAACATAGGTCCACATTGTATTACTTTTCTTAATGTCTCGAAAATAAACCCTCAACCAATTTCAGAAAACTTGGAGTTTTTGTTACTCAATTGGAATAACGGCGAATTTGATAATTTATTTTTAAATATTCAATTGGGTGATAAGAATTTCAACTTTTATGGAATTGATTGAAGATTAATTTTCGAGATGTTGAGGAGAGCAATATAACGTAGACATATGTTTCTTATATGACACGATACAATTTTTCGGTGGAATTTCCGGTGACTAAGATTGTAACACCCCGCCTGAAGAATGCCCCCAGGTGCTTCACACGGGGTTGCGCAACCCTGTGTGGCAACCCCGTGAGCAATTCAATTGCATCCCACATCGGAAAATCAACTTGAAAATGAAGGGTTAATATCCTAAGTTACCATGTACAACCAACAAGGTTAACCTTTTTTGGCAGTTGATTCCCAGGCCAAACTTTAGGGTTGTGCTCGGTGGTGGCGAAGGTTATCCCGCGCGTCCAACGGCCACCCAAGCAGGGGGGTTCTCCTCTCCTCGCCCAGGGGTCATGACAAATGGTATCAGAGTCTACCATCGGTGCGGGTCCACACACCAGGGGGTTACCATCTACAGGGCTTGGCATGTGTGGGGATTCTCCATTGGCGGAAAGCGAACAATCCTGACGTCACGGTGCAATGAGGACATTGCGTTCTGAAGGAGGGGCATTTGTAACGCCCCTCCTGAAGAATGCGCCCAGGTGCTTCACACGGGGTTCAGACATGGGGTTGCGCAACCCTGTGTGGAAACCCCGTGAGCAATTCAATTGCATCCCACATTGGAAAATCAACTTGAAAATGAAGGGTTAATAACTTAAGTTACCATGTACAACCAACAAGGTTAACCTCTTTTCGCAGTTGATTCCCAGGCGAAACTTTAAGATTGTGCACGGTGGTGGCAAAGGTTATCCCGCGCGTCAACCGGGAGCCCATGTAGGGGGAGTTCTCCTCTCCGCGCCCGGGGGGTCGTGACAAAGATGGCAAAGTAGTAAATTCGTATAGATCGGGAAGCAAACTACAAAAAAATAAAATTTAGATGGTAAAGTGCAAAAATCGTCATAATTCGGATAGGAAGAGATCATTATCCCGATAATGACTCCAAAGGTCAAGGGCTATTGGTAATTGACCCTATCATTTGTATGTTTCAGTATTTTTAAATGAAAACCAAAACTCTACTCGCTCTCTAGAAACTAACACCTCGGCGGTCTTAACAAACTCTTGGAGTCCACGAGCATAACCATCATCTCGAGCAACTTCTATCTACTTATGAGCCTCCTGCAGTTGAGCCTCAAACTCCTGCACCTTGGAAGCATGAGTACCCTCGAGATCTGACAATGACCCTCAGCTTCCTTAAGCTTGCGACGATCAATTTCAAATCCATTTCAAGCTCAGTAAACTTCAACCGCAAATCCGCCACCTCCTGAGTCCTGACCTCGCCTCCTAGCCTCGGAGTCACTCTCCGCCAATACTTTCTTCATATTCTCCTCATGATCCGCTAAAGTCTTCTTCAAACTTTCAAGTTCCTTTCGAAGCGCCTCACTAGTGGGGTTTTTCTCCAATTTTTCTTGCACATCAGCAATCTAACGATCGAGAGTAAGCTTCGAATAATACCAGTAACCATCTTGAAGACCCAGGGACAACAACAGGGTCCCCATCTGTAGAGAGAAATGAGTTTGTCTTAATAAAAAGCAAATTAAACACTAAAACTACGAGAACAACCGAAAAAAGACTTGATTAAGGAACTTACCTGCGCAACAAAGTTAGTACCGAAACCTAAGAGGAAGTTGGGAGGCTTAACCAAAAACTTGTTCAGGTCCTGACGAAAGCAAGTAGCCTTCAAAATCTCCTAAGGAACCCAAGGCTGAAAGATGCTACTATCTTTTGTTATCTGCCAAGCAGGGACATACTTCTCGATATGCTTAAATTTAGTGCTGGTATCATGGTGCTGGAGGTTGGAAACTTATCGTTAATACTATTAAGGATGGCTTCATAGTTGTCTTCTAGGTAGTAAGAGTAAGCCGCCTCGAAACTGTCATAATAAGGAGGCTGAAGAGGCGGTGAGGGTGAAGCCCCATCCTTGCCTGTTGACGCTTCTGCCACTTTGCTTCGGTTTAGATCCAACAGTGTGGAAACACACTCGTCATCAGACGAGATCACAATCCTCTCACAAGAAAGATCCTTGTTGGGGTCAATGATAAAGTCAAAGTCAACCCGTTTACGCTTTCCTTTAACGTCAATACTGTCGGGTTTCACTAAATCTTCAACAGGCTTTGAGGGAGCGTCATTCTTTTTAGTGACGTCATTCACAACAACTTTAGTAGCTTCAACAACCTCAGCAACTTTAGTGACTTTCAAAAACTTCATGGTTGAAGAAAGAGCCGAAGGTTTAAAGGGCACAGAAGTTAGGGGTCGCTCCTCTAATGGATGAGAGTTAGTCCCACGACCAAAACATCTGGATCATCATCAATAGGCCCCACTTTTGAAGTTTCAGCACTGCCTTCTCTCCGAGATTCAGGATTTGTCTTGACTATCTGAATGTCATTAGGAATATTCTCAGCCACAACCCCACGAAAATCTGAAACATCATTCTCAGCGTCGTCAGGAGAGGATTTCTGGCTCTTTCTAGTCCTTTTCACCCTACGAGCCTCCTCTTGCCGAGTCTCTTCCTCTTTTTGTTCAACCTCATGCTTTAATAGAGCCTGGAATTGTATGCTTATTCGTCGAATAGACATAGATGCACAAAAGAAAAAATTAGAGGAGTTAAGCATAAAACACAAAATGAAAACACAAAGCAAAATAAATATATCATGATCTTTCTTCGGAGGTGGAGCCACATTAGCGGGTGATAAATCGAAATGTTTGAGGATCCCCTCTTGGATTAACTGTCTGGTATCCCACACATGGTCCTCGATATAAGTCTTCACTCTATCCGAAAAGGGATACTCAGGAGTGGCTCCATAATACAACTTACCTCGAGCCCAATCTCGAGGTAATCTCCAATGATCATCAGCAGGGGCCCTCACAAAGCAGAAATGCTTTGTCCATTCAGGACCAAAAGTCAAGGGATAGTTAATTAGGAACTTGAAGCCATCACGATTCCCAAAATAGTAAAAACCTTCCCCAGAAACACCAGCACTCGAACATATAGAAAACATACTATAAAAAGCTTGGAAGGTTGGATGCATGCCCAAACCTCGTAGAATCATTATGGTACAAAGAATAGGCCGCCGATTGTTAGGTAGAAGTTGGGCAGTAGAGAGTCCCATACCTCGAATCATGTTTTTAACCCAAGCATTCAGCGGAAAACGAACCCCATTTTCTAAGTGAGCTCGGTGAAAAGTCCGACAACCAGAAGGAGGCCTATGCATCCTATCATTTGGGTCCGAGAGTAATAAGCTCGAAGCTAACAGGTGTGATATTTTTTTCTTAGATTCTCTAACCCCTCTTCAGTTACATCCGAAGATAGCCAAACAAGGGGAGCATCATCAGAAACCTCATAAAGCTCGAGTATACTAACATTTTTCGAAAGAGAAATAGGGGGACTATCAGTTTCAATCTCAAAGTCTTTTATTATGAAATCCTCAGCAGTGCGCCGTAAACCCTTACCAACAACCTTTCCCTTTCCCCTAAAATCTTTTCATTTACCCATAGCTAAAAAAGACTCAACCAACTAACCTCAAAAAAACAGAAATCAGGAAAAACCGTAGACCCACATGAAAGAAAGAAAGAAGACGAAAGCTAAGGCTTACCTCAAAAAAAAGAGAAAAGATCAAGGTTGATGTTGGGATAACCGCCAAGAAGCTCAGAGAAAACAACAAATGTGGAAGCCAAGCTCCAAAGCAATACAAATCAACCTGTGTACCTACAACAAAAATGCAATCAGTGACGAACAACAACAAACTAAAATGGCACAATCGCGACATAATATTGAAATTTACTGGAAGTGGGAGGAGAATCCCATAAGAAACAACATCTAACATGAGATTCGTGCGGTGGTTTCCAGTAAAAAAGATTCTTACAAGCCCTAAAATCATGAGAAAAAAAGGGAAAAGAGGAACGTGTACTTCTCGATTTCTCCAAGCAAGAATTTGAGACGACAAGAGAAACAAGAACAAACAAGAATAAAAAAAATGGAGGATACTTACAGGAAGAGTTACGTAGAACAAATGCCAACCAAATAAGCCCCAAAAAATATCTCCAAAGAGAAGAGGAATCGTTTAAGAAGAAAGGAGGGTTTTACTCTAATATTTGTGAGCAAGAATTGAAATGAATAACTGAGTAAAAAGGAAAAAACCTTTTCAAATACCAGCCGCCGATTCAAAAATGATTCCCAATAAAGTAAATAATGGCGCTCAAATGAGGTTCCATCTACTACAATCAGGTATATCTTAACTTATTGTGTACATTAATAAAATAAATTATTCAATCCACCCAAGTATTTAGCTTCCAAATATTAAGAAATTTATCATCCAAATTATGTTATGGGCCCAATTAATATTCATTTATTATGGCCCATCACTATTTATTTTATTAAATTCACAATAAGTTCATGAGCCCACCACATAAGTTAGGATTGATAGGGCCCCCATTAGAACCTATTCAAAACCGAATTAATCTTAACCCTATTTGGAATTAAGGAGTTGATGCCAAGTGTCAAGCACCCAAACCCTAGATATAAAAACCTTAACATTTGATCCAAGGCAGCCATCTCTCTTCCAGCTCATGTATTTTCTAATTCTGATTGCTTATTCTCCAAACTTTCCACTATCGACACCTTAGTTAGGCATCAGAGGGTGCATGTTGGAAACTCCTGCAGCCTGTACCGTCTGACGTCGTTTGCCCGTCTAATAGGATCATGCTACGGTTCTCTGAAGATTTCATCATAATCTTGATCTTTTAATTATTTTAAGCAAGACCCCATTTCAAGTAGTCCAAACATTTCCTAACAAAACTACTCCATGATAATCAATACTACTTTTTCATACAGTAGCATTTTTAGACACATTATCCATAACTATGCAACCAAATCGTATTCACAAACAGTAAATTCAACAAACATGAGAAAATGGGCAGTAAAAGAGAAAAAATAATAAATTAACTAACCTCCCTCACACCCTCCACCAAATAGAACCAAGCATCCAGAAACGAAGTTGAGTGAATGAGAGGCTCTTGGGCTTGGAAGAACTTCATAACCATCTGGGCTTTCTGTCAAAAGCCTATGGCAGAAAACAGAGTCCAACTCATAAACCTGCCCGTACAGCTTCTTTGTACCATGTTGATTCTACGAGGTTTGGGTGTGGATCCAACCTTCCAAGCTTTTTATAGTATATTTTCTACATGCTCGAGTGCTGGTGTTTTCGGAGAAGGTTTTTACTATTTTGGGAATCGTGATGGCTTTAAGTTCCTGAATAACTATCCCTTGACTTTTGATCCTGAATGGAAGAAGCATTTCTTCTTCGTGAGGGCCCCTGCTAATGATCATTGGAGATTACCTCGAGTTGGGCTCATGGTAAGTTATATTATGGAGCCACTCCTAAGTGTCCCTTTTCGGATAGAGTGAAGTCTTATATCGAGGACCATGTATGGGATACCGGAAAGTTAACCTAAGAGGGCATCCTTAATCATTTTGGTTTGTCATCCGCTAATATGGCTCCACCTCCGAAGGAGAATCATGGTATATTTATTTTGCTTTGTGTTTCGTTCTTGTCTTTTATGCTTAACTCCTCTAATTTTTGCTTTTGTGCAGCTATTATGTATATTCGACGAATAAGCGGACAACGCCAGACTCTATTAAAGCATGAGGCTGAACAAAGAGAGGAAGAGGCTCGTCAAGAGGAGGCCCGTAGGGTGAAAAGGACTAGAAAGAGCCAAAAGTCCTCTTCTGATGATGCTGAGGATGATATTTCGGATTCCCATGGGGTTGTGGTTGAGAATATTCCTAATGACGTTCAGATAGTCAAGACAAATCCTGAATCTCGGAGAGAAGGCAGGACGAAGGCTCGGCATGAGCGTAGTGCTGAAACTTCAAAAGTAGGGCCTATTGATGATGATCCAAATATTTTGATCATGGGGACTAACTCTTATCCATTAGAGGCTCGACCTCTAACTTCTGTGCCTTTTAAACCTTTGGCACTTTCTTCGACCATGAAGTTTTCGAAAGTCGCTAAAGCTGCTAAGGATGTTGACGCTACTAAAGTTGCTGTGAATGACGTCACTGAAAAGAAGGACGTTCCCTCAAAGCCTATTGAAAATTTAGTGAAACCTGACGGTGTTGACGTTAAAGGAAAGCGTAAGATTGACTTTGATTTTAGCATTGACCCCAACGAGGCTCTTACTCGTGAGAGGATTGTGATCTCGTCGGATGACGAGGGTGTTTCTACACCTTCAGATCTAAAATGAAGCAAAGTAGTAGAATCGTCAACAGGCAAGGATGGGGATTCACTCTTCCTGCCTCTTTAGCCTCTTTATTATGATAGTTTCGAGGCGACTTACTCTTATAACCTCACACACAACTATGAAGCCATCCTTAATAGTATTAATGATAAGTTTCCAACCTCCGGCACCATGCATGGTACCAGCACTAAATTCAAGCATAGGCGCTATCGAGAAGTATGTCCCTAATTGGCAGATAACAAAGATAGTAGCATCTTTCGGCCTGTTCCTTGGGAAATTCTGAAGGCTATTTACTTTCGTCAGGACCTGAACAAGTTTTTGGTTAAGCCTTCCAACTTCCTCTTAGGATTCGGTGCTAACTTGGTTGCGCAAGTAAGTTCCTTAATCGAGTCTTTTTCCGGTTGTTCTCGTAGTTTTGGTGTTTAATTTATTTTTTATTAAGACAAACTCATTTCTCTCTACAGATGGGGACCCTGTTGATGTCCCTGGGTCTCCAAGATGGTTATTGGTATTATTCGAAGCTTACTCTCGATCGTCAGATTGCTGATGTGCAAGAAAAATTGGAGAAAGATCCCACTAATGAGACGCTTCAAAAGGAACTTGAAAGTTTGAAAAAGACTTTGGCGGTGACTATGAAGAAAGTCTTAGCGGAGAGGGATTCCGAGGCTAGGAGGCGAGGTCAGGAGGTGGTGGATTTGAGGTTGAAGTTTACTGTGTTTGAAATGGCTTTGAATACTGATCGCCGCTAGCTTAAGGAAGCTGAGCGTCATTATCAAGATCTCGAGGGTAGTCACGCTTCCAAGGTTCAGGAGTTTGAGGCTCAGCTGTAGGAGGCTCATAAGCAGATAGAAGTTGCTCGAGACGATGGTTATGCTCGTGGACTCCAAGAGTTTGGTAAGACCGCCGATGAGTTAGTTTCTAGAAGAGCGAGTAGAGTTTAGGTTTTTATTTAAAAATACTGAAACATATAAATGATAGCGTCAATTACCAATAGTCCTCGACGTTTGGAGTCATTATCGGGATAATGATCTTTTCCCATCCAAATTATGACGATTTTTGTACTTTACTATCTAAATTTTATTTGTTTGTAGTTTGCCTCCCGATCTACACGAATTTAGCACTTTGCCATCTTAGTCACCGGAAATTCCACCGAAAAATTGCATCGTATCATATGAGAAACATATGTCCACGTTATATTGCTCTCCTCAATATCTCGAAAATAAATCCTCAATCAATTCCATAAAAGTTGAAATTCTTATCACCCAATTGAATACTTAAAAATAATTTATCAAAGTCGCCGCTATTCCAATTGAGTAATAAAAACTCAAAGTTTTCTGAAATTGGTTGAGAATTTATTTTCGAGACGTTAAGAAAAGTAATACAATGTGGACCTATGTTTCTCATACAACATGATGCAATTTTTCGGTAGAATTTCCGGCAGCTGAGATGGCAAAGTGCTAAATTCATGTAGTTCAGGAGGCAAACAACAAAAAATTAAAGTTTAGTTGGTAAGTGTAAAAGTCGTCATAGTTCAGATATGAAAAGATCTTTATCCCTATTCAAAAAATATAAAAATTAATTAGTACGGGACAAAAATATAAAACAGGCCAATTAAGTTATGAGACAAAAAAAATGCAATCATATATATATATATATATATATATATATATATATATATATATATAAAATGGATGCATAGTATGTGTCAAATTTTTGTTTATGTGTCAATGATGTAGATAAGTTAATATTTCACCAAATTGTCACATAACATATTTCTATAAATACTTTTTGTAACTCCTAAATTATTTGTTTTTTTTTAACTCCACTATATATTAACTTTAATTTGGCTAACTATTTTTGTAACTCCGAAATCATTTATTTTTTTGTAACTCTACTATATATTAACTTTAATATGGCTAACCATATATTAAGTGAATTCATAAAATAATTTTACATTTACAAAATATTTTTACTCACACTTTATTTTTAATCGATATTTTATAAATTATATTTAAAAAAATATTGTCAATGTTTTATTTATACTAATTTTAAATTATAAATTATATTTGGTACATATTTTTTCTAGGAAATATATACCTAATTATTTGAAGAATGATTATCAGAATTTGAGTCTAAATGGAATGAAGAAATTACTAAAATCAGTTCATGGTTTCAGGCACGTGTCATTATTTAAATTCTAACAGATTCTTTTGTATTATTTTTCGTTTGTCGAATATACATTTATATTTAGTTTCATGATTTAGTATAATCATATTAATTTTATTTTTCTTGGTCAGTGCATAATCATTAGTTTCATGATTTAGTATAATCATATTCATTTTTATTTTTCTTGGTCAGTGCATAATCAAATTTATGCTCAAACACTATTTTTTAATTTGTAGAAATAAATTGGATGAACAACGAAAAAAAAGAAAGTTATTCAAATTTTGGTCGTTAGTAATATACTATTGTATTATTATTATATTACTATTTGAGAAATTACTATATTATTTATATATTTCTAAATATTTATATATGCGGTACAATTTTTCTAATGTACTCCTCCGAAAAAAGTCGACGAGTAAAAAAGATATCTTCAGGTAAAAATACTCTAACTTAATTATTTTATACTTGGATTATTTTTTAAGGTTTTATACATGGAGTGTGATGTACGTTTAATTTTTAAATATAACTATTTGTAAAAAATATTAAACTTTCAAAATTTCTAATTAATATTTTTTCGTGGGTGTAGGAAAATTTTGAAGAGTTTCTATAGAAAGGCACAAGTCCAATAAAAAGTGAGACTTTAGTTAAATCGTTACATTGTGGTTAATAAAATTAACCAATGAGTTTTAGTTAAATATTTTATTTTCTATATACTTTTACACAAAACTTATATATTGACTATATCCAAAATAAAAAATATATATATTAAACAAGTCTATCTAAAGTTATTGTCCAGTGCAGCACACGGTTTAAAAACTAATTAACTTTAAAAGTTAAAACTATACTTAATTCACAATATACCAAAGAGTACTATATTTGGTACATTGATTCATGATGATTTCCAAATTCCAATCCAAACTGAATTGCTGAACACAAAATGTAGTAGGATTTTTATTTATTCCATCATGAATCGAAAATTCGCAATATTCGACTCTATTATTAGCAACTATTAATGCCACTCATTTTGAGACGAAGAGAAGCCTCCACAGCATCGCCTACAGACAGGAAAATCCAGCCGGCTCCGATTTTTTCTACGAATTTTGCTGCCTTCATTTTAGTTATCACTTGCCACCTTGGATTTACCAATGCCAACTACAAATTTATTTAAAAAGTAAATAAATGAATAACACTTATATGTTAATTAATTGAAAAAAAATTGAAAACTACATTTTTATGATAGAAAAAAAGAAAAAGAAAATATATGCTAGCTCACTTCTATTCCTCGTGCAACCAATTTCTGATGTAGTTCCTCCAATGCATGAATACCAGAAGTGTCGATATTCATCACATCTGTCACACAAATACAAATTGATAGGTTAAGTAATTATTATTTTTTGGTTAAACACACGCATATAATTCGACCTTTGTCATTACAAGGAGCTTTACCCAGATCTCCACATTGGAAATACGTAATATTTGGTGGCCATTGAGATAAACCCAATGGTTGTTAAGTAATATAATATTCTTAAGTTTTATTTATTTATTTGTTTATAATATCTCTTAAGTTGAAGCTATGAAATATGGCCACGGACACGACACGACACGACATGAATATGGTGACACGGATTTTTTAAAAATATTTTATACTAGAGAAGTGTCTGACACGACACAGCATGATATGATTTTTAGAAGTGCCCGTGCATCATAGAGTTGAAGAAAGTTATTTGTTTATTCAAACAAATTTTATTTTTCAGGTTGTATGTCTTTTTTTTGGGTTAAATTATATTTTTCATATAACATGACCTGTACCAACTTTTAGAAGTCATAGACAAAATTTAAATTAGGTTTTTTTAGGTTATAATAAAAAAAAACTCATGAAACTATACAACATGGAAATGAAAATCAAATAATGAGCCGATTGTAGGGGGTTATTTTTCTAATAAATAGAAATATATATAAGGAAGTTTTATCTTATTTCTGTAAATATAAGAACTAAATTATAATTAGCTCAAACTCTATAAACATCAGATATTATTTGCCCTAAATTATAATTAAGGGAGATTTAGTTCTACCATCAGGTTTGTTTTAAACAAATTAGTTCCTCTTATTTCAAATATTATAAAAACACTCTGATGTTTCATTAATTCTTGTATGATTTTCATCAAATTTTGGTTATTTTCACTCCACCATAAACATGTTGTCTCTTATAGTATATTGGTCTAAGAGTCAATGCAATTAATTTAAAGCGTAATCGATGTTGGTCAAAAACTCAATTTCCCACATATTCATAAATTTTACTTGAATAATGAAACCTCAAGATTTCTTTTAGTAATTTATGAAACGAGAAACTAATTTATAATTACGCCGAGCCTCAGGGCAGTGGATATAAATTACCCTATAACTAATGTACACAACTTACTTGTCATGTCGAGGATCAAGACATGGACTCGGCCCTTTGTACTCTCTTCGACGTTATTCTCATCCAATACCAATCTCATGATCCTGAAAACAATATATTTCAAATAATTAATCACTATAATATCACGTAATACAATACCATCAAGTCACGTATCTTAGCAGTTCGGCGTTATGCTAGTTTAACCAGAGGTCTCGTGTCATGGCCCTCGGGCTCGGAGAGGAGAACCCCTGCGGGCCCGTTGGACACATAGGTATAGCCTTCGCCTCCACTGTGTATAACTCTAAAGTTTGGCTTTGGAAGCACGTGCCAAAAGAGATTAATCTTTATTTGGTTGTACATGAAAGTTAGATTATAAACCCTTCATTTTCAAGCTCCGATGTGGGACAAACCCAAGGGGCAATCACGGCCTGCACACACGGCATGCAGCAGGCCGTGTGGCTCAACTGAACGCGTTTTGATCAAGTTCGGGGCGCTACATCTCGAGTTCGAGTTCCTCTAGAAACGCAATTGCCAAATTGGTAGGGAGATCAGCTTTACACCTTACTAGTCCAACTCGGCTCGACCCACAAACAAAAAGAAAACGTAATATAATGTAAAATTGATATATAGTACCTTTCTCTGATGAAACTTGCATTGGCAAAGCAAATAGTTCCAGAACTAATACGAGTTATTAAGATTCCAGGGATTTTATTTGCTGCGGGATATTGCATTATGTTGCAGTATAAATCTGTTCCTGGAAGTCTGCCCACTACTTCTGTACTTGGTTTTATCGAACTCACAACCACTTTGCCAAACGAGATCACAACCTGCAACCATGTATTTATTACTAGTAAATATAACACACTTGATGCGTGTGCGATATAAAATTAAAATATTATTAATAATATATAAATATATTTAGATAGCATAAATTTATTATAAATACTAATTAATTTTTTTTATTTATAATCACATTAATTATTTTCAATATATTCACAAAACTTGTAACATGTTAAAAAGTAATTTTTATAATTAAAATAAATAAAAATTTAAATTATTAAGTAGTTTAGAAATGAAGAGAGAGAAATAGGAGAGAGAAAAGAAAGAACAGAGAAAAAACAGGTGGGAAAGTGGAAAGAAGAGAAATAAAAATATTTAAATTAATTAATTGTTAAATGACAGTCCAAAATAGAGTGAGTGACTAAAGAAATGAAGGTTCTTTAAATAATAGTATAGATACCAACATTTTTTTATATATTAATTTGTACAAAAAATGAATTTTATTTCATTGTAAGGCAAGGCTACTTCTAAATTTTAGACTAAATTATATTTTTTTTTCTCCCATTATTTGACATGATTTTGATTTTGGTCCCTTATTAATTGTTTCTTAGAATTTTCATCTCTTACTAATTGAATTTTGCAATTTTGTTGTTTTACAATGTTGGTCTAATAACTAAATTTCGTTTACAAAACTGACATGAAATGGTACGTAATTTCTCTTTTTTTTTGTATGATTTACCGGTTCGGGTAATCCTACATTGAGAACCCTTAATCCGGTTCGAGGTTTAATTACAGTTAAGACTCTTCACCCCTCCTAACAAATATGTTTAGTGAGGATCGAGCCTGAGACTCTTCCCACAAACTCAACCTGTGTTTCCAACTGAGCCACTCCATATTGGTGGTATATAATTTCTCTGGTGATTCATTGAACCTAGACATGTTTTTTTTTTTTTTTTTGATCTTCAAGTGAGGTACAGGATTCCCTATCTGAAAAATCATATATATGATTCCCTAGTGACGCTTTTACGTTTGCAAGTTAAAACACATGACGCTTACGTTTTGAGGTTTCTTTGTAATACTATATTGTTAAAACACATGACGCTTACGTTTTGAGGTTCCAAGTTTTCTAAGATTGATTGAGGGTTTATTTTTGAGACGTTAAGGGGAGTAATACAATGTGGACCTATGTTTCTCATATGACACGATGCAATTTTCCGGTGAAATATTTCTGTCAGAAATGGCAAAGTGCAAAAAATTATATAGTTCAGGAAGCAAACGGTAAGAAAAAAAAGTTTAGATGGTAAAATGTAAAAATCACCATAGTTCAGATGGAAAAAAATATTTATCCCTGCATACATACATCCCTTCAGAATTCTTCTTCAATGAATCTAAATACCTAAAAGCTGAAATTGGGTTCTAACAAGTATTCTTGCATATATAAATAAATTAAGAACTTGGTTGAGTTAAAAGATTTAAAATATCAATGAGTACGTAAAAAATTATTCAAAAAAATCAATATGAAAAATTACCTAAATAATTTAATCTTTAAAAATTGTATGGTCGAATAATATTTCCACTGAAAAGGTACTGTAGGGCAGGGAGTGGTCGGATTCATAGAATCTGGACATATATGTCCCAATAAATTCGTGATTTTTAAATTAATTAGTGCTCTCGATCAAATGAAGAACGAATTAAAAATTAATTCCCAGTATAGAATTTTAATTTGTTGAACTTTTGCTAATATATTTCTCATCTTTACGACCATTGAAAAGGTTACTTTTTCTTGTATCCACCATAATTAATTACTCAAGCAAACAGAGATCATTAGTTGGAGATTAGATTCGGAGATTCTACAATTCATCGAACCTGGACATGTTTTAAGTGTTAAACCTAGCTCCTTCTAAGATTAAGTGGAAGAAAACGAAATTGAATTACTCTACAGTCTAAACCCTAGCCGGCACTAAGCTAGAGCTATTGGAGTTTGATCCAGTGACTACCAGAGATTATTCTAGATGTGGAGGTCTGGGGTTCAACTCTTTGCAATGACAAGTATCAATTTTATTTTTTATTTTTTATTTTTTTTAAGAAAACCCTAACTCTAAGCTAGTTTGCCACTATAGTATTAACTTAACTAAAGGTTTCGAGTTCGAATTTTCTTAGGAACATAACTATCATTGATATGGGGAGTTTTACACTTACGTGATTCGACCGGCCTCGACCCATATAAATGGGCTTAAGAAAAAAAATAAAATCCCTAACCTTTATAACCTAGAAGCATATTAATGATTAAAATTTTGATTTAACTACGGCCGAAGTTGATTTAATTTAATATCGTCCACTAAAAAAAAGTAGTTAACATGTGTGCTATTCTGTAATTTTGCACTAAGCGACAATATTATTATCTTATAATTGATTGGAATTATGGTAAATATCTAATGATCATTATGTTTTAGTGAAAATCAATTTTTTGTAGTGGTGGGCAAAACTTACGAATCTCAATAATATAAAGGGGATCGATGACAATTGACAACATTGACCTAAGTTTCTACTGTTCTGAAGACCTAGAAACAAATATAGGAGCCCAGCGATATTGTGTCAACAGTTTATCAACCTCCATTATTCGTTTATGATGGAACCCCACTATAATTCACCAATTGTTTGAAATATTGAAAAAAATAGTCTATAGGATAAAGTTTTACTTGGGCATAATTATGAATTGAAAAATATATTTCTCTAATTATCACTCTATAGTTTATAGATTTTTCTTTTCTTTAAATATCTTCATATACTATTAGAAGACACTTCAATATTTAGTGATAGAATTTGGTTTTTAAGCGGAATTTATTCTAATTTAACTTGTATTTAATTTACATGATATATGGATACGGATACAGATATAACAATATAATTTTTTGAATATTTTACATTAGAGAATTAAGTGTCTGACGGGTATGAGACACGGTATCAGATATGACACAATACGATATGATAGAATTTTTAAAAGTGTCTGTAAATCATAACTATATGCCAATTAATTTATAAACTGAATAACATAAACAAAAAGGGTTAATTACATTTGCACCTAAAGGGAATTTGCTTAACTATATGTTGTGATCTTCTTAGTCTTACCCACACAAGTTTCATAATTACAAAAAACACCCAATTTATTAGGTTCCGTTAGGAATATTCTTTTAAGATGTGCAATATTCTATTAAAATTTTGACGGAATCCTGAAAATTGGGTGTTTTTATAATTATGAAATTCTTGCATGATATAAGTGTAGTATTTACTTACACCCCACACAAGTTTCATAATTACAAAAAACACCCAATTTATTAGGTTCCGTTAGGAATATTCTTTTAAGATGTGCAATATTCTATTAAAATTTTGACAGAACCCTGAAAATTGGGTGTTTTTGTAATTATGAAATTCTTACATGATATAAGTGTAGTATTTTGACTAAGAGGATCACGACTTATAGTTAAACAAACTCATTTGGAGTCCAAATATAATTAAACCCTAAAAAAATTTAAATCAACTAGTGCTACTTAAAAATAAAAGAAATTAAGTTACCGCGACGAGGAGTCCGATTTCGACAGAACCAAACAAAACGCCGAAGAAGGCACCGATGCAGACCATGAAATCCAGCTTGTCAACCTTCCAAATATTATATGCTTCATGTAAATCTATGAGTCCAGGTAGAGCAGATAATATAATCGAGGCTAATATGGCGATCGGAGTGTAATACAATAGCTTCGTGAAGAAAAGTAGGCATATTAACACTGTTATTGCCATCACAATATTCGAAACCACTGTTTCACAACCTGCGCTGAAATTCACTGCAGTTCTTGAAAACGAACCTGATGCAGATGAGATGATGATACAATCAAGAATTCGAAATTAAAGGAAAAGACTATATATATACTGAATGAATGAGTGTTCAGAAATTAAGTAAAACTGAAAATTATAATTTGGAATTTATTCTTTTTATTATGTTCTTTTTAGATGTCTTGGAATTGAACAAGATTTTATCTTTTAACATAAACTTTTTCCCTTTTTTTGGGGGCTGAATTACCCTTCCTTAATTAGAGTCCTAATTAATAAATTTATATAGATATGTATTTTGTATCTATTTTGTTTGAACTAAAATTTTGCCCTATTTTGTTTTTTTTAAACACACACACATAATTCGACTCTTGTCATTGCAAGGAGTTGAACACATACTTAGTGGCCATTGTGGCAAACCCAATAATTTAAAATTTAGCCCTATTAATTATATATAAATTTGTATTTTGTTTATTTTATTGAATTTAAAATATAACCCCCATGGAAAACTCAAGATAGAAAGTGGGCTTTTATATATTTTTTTCAAAATTTAAATCTAGTTTTCCTAACTTTTAGCTATAGCTATCTTTTTAGGGAAAATATTTTAGGCTAAATTGCAAATTTCGTCCCCTAATTTGACATTTTTAGGTTTCAATTCCGTTATTCATTACTATATATTTTAATTTTGTCGGTAATTTTCATCCTATTTTTGCGGGAATCCTTAATTGTTGCCAGAATCTTGCCCAAAAAACCCACTAACTTGGTCAATGAGACATTCAATCACAATAATCAGATTCTCGTTATTGTCTAAATCAAGATCCCCACGTCAATTAAAGAAAATAACTTTATGAAATTTTCAATTTTCATTATGAGATTAGTATAAACAGATGGAGATAGCCGGTAAAAATAGGATGAGTTTGAGAAGTTATCATTTTCAATTGATGTGGGATGATCTTGATCTAGACAATAACGATAATCCGATTATTGTGATTTAATATCTCACCAGCAAAGTGTGTGGTTTTCCCGGCAAGATTCCGGCAATAATTGGCAATTTCGGCAAAAATAGTTAAAAATTACAAAAAAAAATTGAAAACAAGAATGATAAACGAGAGACTGAAACCTATTTTGAGATATATATAGCTGGGATTAAGTTAATTATTTTCTAGTGCACTAAAAATTTAGGGAAAAAAAAAAAAAAAAAACTGACCAGTTGCTGTGTAGCAGGAAGTTAAAGAGCCAATGACATTCATGAACCCCATTGCTACCATTTCCTTGTTCCCATCAAGGTGGTAACCTTTAACTGAAGCAAAAGATCTCCCAACAGCAATTGCTTCCTGATCACAATTATTAACATATGATTATTATTAAATCATTAATTAACATACTTAATTAATAGAATTAGAAAATTAATTAGACTGACAGTGAGGGCTATTAGAGCACAAATCAATCCAATTTTAGCAGCTTCTCCAACATGTGGACCTTCAAAATTCAACTGATGAACTGAAGATGGATTCAGCCCTCCTTTGAAATGTTTCACAATTTTGATTCCATGTTCATCAGCTTTGGTTAAGTAAACTATTAAAGTTGATAATATAACTGAGAAAAGTGGTGCCATGGCTGGTAACCAGAACAATTTCTTGTTTCTTTGACCCTGCAATTTTTCAAAAGGGTTATTAATTAAATTTTGATAAAAAAGAGTAAAAATGTATTATTGTAGAGGGGGTGAAATAAAATTGGGACTAATTGCATTTTTTGACCTGTAACTATCCACTTTTCCGGTTTTTGGTCCTAAGGTTTTTGAATTTGAAAAGTTAGTCCTATATGTTCTAAATCAAGCAAATTTAGTCCTATATGTTCTAAATTCAAGCAATTTTGGTCCTCGACTCATCGGAATCCTAGCTGGTCGCCTGAATGTGGAGGACCAAAATTGCTTGATTTTAGAACATATAGAACTAAATTTGCTTGATTTAGAACATATATATAGGACTAAATTTGCAAATTCAAAAACCTTAAGACCAAAAATCAGAAAAGTGGATAGTTACAAGACTAAAAATGCACTTTGGCCAATAAAATTGTTTCTATCATAAGTTATCTTTAAAATTGAAAAAATATGATAAATGGTTTCTTTTTTTTCTTTTTTAGGGGATTGGGAGAGCCTGAAATAAATGAATATTTTTGTGCACTTACGATAAATCGGGTAACTAGAATGAAGATCAGGAATGAACATCCAAGGACAGAATTCAAGGGAGACCACTGTTAAATTAAAGAACAAAAATAAGTGTCATATAAAAAGGACAAAATCATTTATAAGCTTATAAATAAAGGTGAATTATGTCTAGATAAACCTCAATTTTGGTGTACATACAAATCAATTCTTTCTATTTGAAAATTTATTAAATTGTCCCCGAGTAATAACCTCACTTAGGGTTTCAACTGGTAATCGTTTGGGGTACTTTCGGAAAATTTATACATTTATTGAAATCTCAGAGATTTTTTGGTAATTTATCAAACGAGAGTAATTAGTTTGTAAATACACCAAACCATGTGTGATTTACCATAAAAATAATATATATTGATCGTCTCTTTAATATGAAAATCAGATTTAATTAATTAATTACTTGGTGATGAAGTGCTTTAATAACGGCAGAAAGCACAGAAACCACATCAGTTTTAGCTGTAAAATGACTAATTCCAAGCAATCCCTTTAACTGTTGCAGCCCAATTACAATTGCTGCACCTCCCATGAACCCTACTATGGCAGCATGTGACAGAAAATCCACAAGAAATCCCAATCTGCACAAAATAATAATAATAAATAAATAATCATCACTAAGTACTACTTATTTAAAAAATAAATAAAACATTAGCTTAAGAAAGAATTTGAAAAAATAATAATTTTTTAACCTAAATAATCCAAACATGGCCTGAAATGCACCCGTGAAGAAAGTGACAGTGAAAACGGTTCGTCTGTATGCGATTGGATCAGCCGACGGGTCGACTACTTTTGAAATCATGGCCGAGAGAAGTAGCGAAACCACAGCAACGGGACCGATTGCAATCTCTCTTGAACTTCCCATTACAGCATATATTAATGGGGGAACAACACTCGTATCTAGAAAAAGCATAGAATTATTACGTAATAATATTCAGGTAAAACAGGAAATAATAATTAATCGCAAATTTGCTATAAAACTCCCCGTGTTATAAGAAATGAGCAAAAAAAAAAACCCTCATATACAAAGTAGCTATAAAAATCCTATGTTTTGAAATAATTTGTTGAAAAAACCTTACTAATTTTGTTGTAACTACACGCGCGTTGACTGAGAATAAGATAGTGAATGAAATTGTTAAATATCTAAAATGCCCTTAATTAACTTAAAAAACGTTGCCATTCATTATTTTTCATTCTAATCCCAAATTTGGCCCAAAATTATGCCTAGAAACTATTATACTAGGTTGATAATTTTTTTTATGCATTAAATCAATGAAAAAGAGGTTTACAGTATATTATGTGAATTGTCTAATTTTTTTATGCATTAAATCAATGAAATAGAGGTGAGAATGAAATGTGTATTATAAAAGTAGGGGTATAATGTTATTTTAGATGCTTTTGTTGACCAAATTATCATAGGGGCAGTGAGCAAATATTTACCAAACATATGATTTTTTTTAACTACTTTTTATATGATAGGGTTTTTTTGGCTACTTTTGATTAACAAAGGATTTTTGTAGCATTTAATTCAATAATTAATTAATATGAAGAAATTTATGTATTTTGATGAAGCGGGAAGATTTAATTTTTTAACTTACACAGGCCATACTGAGGATCCATTTTTGCTAGATTAGCATATCCAATACTCTGCAAAATTAATGAAAAGTCCCATTTCAAGAATTCATAAAAAAAAAATAAGGGAAAAAGAAACAAATTGGCAGGCTGATAGTGAAGAAATGAAATTGGCCATAATTCAATGTCAAACGCTATCTAATGTGGTAAATTAAAGATTGCTCAAATCACATCGATATGGGGTATTTAACGCAAATATATTATAATATAATTTAGTCAAAATTGCAAAAATATTTCAGAATTTTGATTTTGATTTTATACTTTAGTTCCGCGATTATGTTTTTCTTTTTCGCCCCGTAAGTTTCTGGCAAGAATCAGGCATTCGGGCAAAAATAGGACGAAAATTCTAAAAATTAGAACTTACGTGACAAAATAAAGAAAATAATTGATGGCATAGAGAAAAACTTACGGGATGAAATTTATAATTTTATAAATTTTATCGTATAATTTACCTGAGGAATGCATAGACTAGCAAGAGTCAATCCAGCCAACAAATCATTCTTAAACTTATTAGCTTTATAATTCTTTCCCCATTTAAGGATCGGGAAGAGTCCTTGCAAGAAGACAAGAGTTCGACTTGGCCGAGATTTTTTTGTTTTCGATTGAGGTGGCAAAACAGTTTCCTTTACGGAGATGAATATTTGGTGCCAAGGTGGTGGCGGGTCAGGAGAGTTGAGCAGCCATTTAGCTCTCTCCGATGGGCCGGAAATGGCAGAGTCGGCGGCGCCGGCAACGTCCATCTGCTGTAACTCCATTGAAGTGGAGTAGTGAGCAGGCAAGTTGCACATTATAAGGGGTACTGTTTTTTGAAGTGTTTGGGAGAACTTGTGAGAAGAAATATTCTCAAAACCTCTCTTTAAATACTAACCCTCCGTAAGGATTCTATTTAGGTGCCCTTTAATTTAAGTGGTTGTCATATAATTTTTTAGTTTCAAATATTCGTGTCGGAAACTTTTATATATAGTGTAAAATATCGAAAAAATTTAATATCGCCGTGTTGCGTCGTATTTATATTAACGTGTCCGTATTTCGTATGTTAGGGGCTAATAAGGGAAAGTTCCCCTTCTTAAAATTAAATGAAGGTAAAATTGCAAATTTCGTACCATAAATTTACCATTTTTAAAATTTAATCCTGTTTAAGTTTATTTTTTAAATTTTATTTTGTAACTTAATTACTATTTTGCACATTTTTAGTCCAATTTTGACCGAAAATTCGCGGGAAAAATCCAAAACTCGCCGTTGAAATATTTCGTTATAATTTTCATCAGATTCCCATTATTAATTCATCAAAATCACTCATTAGATATATCAGGTTATTCTGATTTCAGAGCAACTGAAACTAGCTATCAATTGTATTATAAAGCATAATGTTCATGCAATTCGTGGTAATTTATAAACCAAACTTCTCTAAACTTATAATCCAAAATCACTCATTAAAAGGTTTTCCTAATTCAATTAATTATTTTTCTTCCCCATCGACTATATAAGAAAACAATTTTTACTGTACTCAATTAGTGATATTAATAATGTATGTATTTATGCATAACATTATAAAATTAAATTGATACTCAACTTATTATATCTCAAATAATTAGCAAATCCAAACAAAAGTTTTTAATAAAAGGACAAGAAAAGAACAGTTTCTTTTAATTAATAAGAAAAATAAATCAAATCTAATTAAAATAAAGGAAAAAATTATTTGCAACTTGAACTTTTCAATTATTTTGAATTTGCATCCTAAACTATTTCAAACTTATAATTGCAACCTGAATTTTTCAATTTTTTTAAATTTGTAACCTAAACTATTTTGGTTTTCAATTGCAACATATAATAATTGAATTTATCAACATCTGCAACCTGATGAACTTAAAAAAAAAATAGTTTTAGATTGCAAATTAAATAAATAAAAAATAAAAAAATTTAGGTTGCAATTTTTTTTTTAGTTTGGAACCTAAAGCTATTTCTTTTGAAAGTCCACCAGGTTGTAAATGTTGATAAATCCATGTAGTATATGTTGCAATTGGAAATCGAAATAGTTTAGGTTATAAATTCAAAAAAAAATTGAAAAAGTTCAGGTTGTAATTATAAACTCAAAATAGTTTAGATTGAAAATAAAAAAAAAAAAAGTTCAAATTGTAATTATAAACCCGAAATAATTTAAATTACAAATTCGAAAAACTCCAACTAGGAAGGCCAAGTAGGTATACGCACAAGCTCGTCGCTTTTTCGGGAACCTCCGTGAGTGCTTTTCACAGCCCAAGCTCATTGTTTGCATTGAAATTGGAATCACGACGCTATTCCGTCCAGATTCAAAAAGTTCAGTTAATTAGTATAAGTACTTTATTCAAAAGAAGTTCTATTAATTAGTCTTAAATCACACAGTGAGGTCAGAGGTGCACAGTGCACTATCCACCACTATGTTTAGTACGTATTAGGGTATAATTGTTGGTTATTTACAGTAGCGAGTCATGTTGTAGTTAACCATAACTTCGTGCAGGTAAGGAATCGACTGTTGTTTCATAACGTGGTCAAGTAAAATTTTCAATTGATATGGGCTGATTACATTTTTACTATCCAACTCACGAACATCTCTAAAGGTGTAAACGTGTGGGGCTCTTCATGACAACTTACGAACTTGTTGTGTGGACCCTTTCATGGCGGTATGTACACAGATGGGTTTCTCATGGAGCACTAGCATTTAGTTCGAATACCAATTGTAACGTGTTCAAATGATCAAGTTCCAATAAGATTTAGGTGATCAAACCTAGATCACAATCCTCTTACCACTCTACGTTCTCGCACTCAGTTCTAGAACTGACAATTTAGTGCTCATATTTCGCTTTAAGATGATTTAAGATTTCTTAATTAATCCTCGCATTAAGCTTTTCGTTGTATGAAAAATTACCTCATATAATTACTTTCTAATTTAGTATCTAAAAGAAATTAATGCATAATTTAATTATTTGTTATGGTATATGTTTATTGTTAATTACTAAGAAATAAAAAAATTAAGTTACTCCCGACCAAAAAAAAAAAAGTTACTTTTTTAATAATATTAGATAAATTTGAGTTTTCGTATGTAAACTCTATGTGTTGATGATTTTTTTTTTTTTTTTTTTGTTGATCTTGACAAAAACAAACATAATTCAAACTATAATTTAAACTTATTAATAACATAATTCAAGTATAGTGTTAAATAAATCATTTTGCCTATATTCTTTCTTAAAACTTATTTTATATCTAATATCAATTAAGTTTATATTATGCATAAATATTATTTATATTATTTTTTAGACGCTTTAAGACACTCTCGCAATTAATTATTTTGATTTTTTGCTCTCTCACGTATTCGCACCCATTTTTGTACTCACACCCACATCCACTTTATGTGATGTGGGGTCAAACTAACAGCCACATAATTCTCACGTTGAATGTTGGTTAGGCAATAGATATTGAAGTGTGTTTGAGACATAATATGAGATTTTCCATATTCTTAAAAATGATAAAAATCAAGAATTTGACTCAACTTGCTAACTGTATCTAGCAGCATGCTTGTCCAGAAACAATGGCCCTCAAACTTCGGCTGGACCAAATCCCACAATATAAAGTTCATAAACAAACAGTTTGCCATTGACTTCAGAATCTCCAAAAATACAGAGGCAACTAAACCAATAAACGAGGTCGTTTTTCCCCTTTTTTCGACTTTTAGACTGGTACATATATCTGGGCTCTTGGTACCGCATCTTCTTTCAGTTCCACAGATTTTTTCCCAACTTTTTCAAAAGATGTTTGTAAATTTTAATTTACTTAGAGGGTGTTTGGCTAAGCTTATAAGCTCTTCAAAATATCTTATAAGATGTTTAAGAGCTTATAAGATGTTGCAAAGTATTTGGTAAATATTTTTTAAAAGGAACTTATAAGATCTTAAAATAAGATGTTAGGATCTTATAAGCTCGTTAAAAATAAGTTAGGAATCCGAACTTATTTTAAGATCTTAATACACTTCCTTATATTTTACCCATATTAATTACATAATTGCCATTACTAACATCTTATAAGCTCATGATTTTATTTTTATCCAAACACTTTTAGATCTTATTCTTAAAATAAAATTTAACATCTTATAAGCTCTAAAAATATCTTATAAGATGTGAGAGCTTATAAGCTCTTTAAAATAAGCTTAGCCAAACACCTTCTTACTCTAGATTAAAAAAAGTTGAAAAAAAGAGTGTTGTGATATATATGCTATTTCTAATTAAAAGACTACCAGCTATTTTCAGTCCCTACTATGGAGTTTTATCTCACATTAGTTCTTAATGTTTTAAACATTACATATTAATCAAAAATAATTTCAGATAACAAAGTGTAAAAACACGAAGTTGAGACTGCGGTTTGTCAAGGAAAAAAAAATTAGACAGACAAAGTGTAAAAACGTGTATACTTCAGATAGAAAAATTACAATTGTATAACATGAGTACATTCTCTCATAAATATATTTTGTAACCCTTTTTTATTGTATATAAATTTTACAAAATGGATAATTTTATTTTTCTCTCAGCTAATTTACAGAATTAATAATTATATCTTCCTGAATTAATATAAAATTGTCATCTTTCAATAAAAAAAAATTAGTCGTTACATCCCATCCCATATATAAAATTCACCAAGATTTAGGGTTCAGATCTTAACTTGTGTATGAAGTAATTGGATTGAGAAGATTGCCTCTAATTGGACATTTGCAGAACCCGAAAATAACATGTTGAGAAATCAAAACTAACCAAAAATAATATGCAAAATTCAGACGATCCATCCCTTATCATTATCCAAACAAGGAATAGCTATTTAGTTTTCATGTTCTCATTCAAGAAGCCATAGCCCATATTATTGTTTTAAGGCCAAATTGCATTTTTGTCCTGTAACTATCTGAAAGTAGTATTATTCGTCCTAAGATTTTTCATTTTACAATTTTAGTCTGTAACTTTTAAAAAGTTGCAATTTTAGTCATGTGTTCGTCGGATTCTCAAATCCTCGCTCGAAAGTTACACGTGGCAAATCGGAGTTCCATATAGGATCCATCTCACATATAAAAATAAATAAAAAATAAAATAAAAAAATTAACAGCGTTTATAATATCTAGGAGGGAAAAGAGATTTATTTTCCATCCAAAACTATTAAACCTTTCATATTAAAATAAAATAATACCAAAACAATTTATATTAGTATTCTTTCTTCATTTCTTTCCGCCATTTTTTTCTGCAGAAAACAGGGGAGGAGCAATGTCTTCTTCCAGCCGCAACTCTCACCATGGGAATGTGTATCCGATATGCATATGTGGGAAGACTACTATTTTACTCGAACCTCTTGGACGGATAATAACCCTGGAAGAAGGTTCTTATGCTGCCCTGACAGAAGCTGCAACCGCTACTTCCGATTCACAGACCCACCAATGTGTGATAGATCCAAGGAACTAATCCTAGCCCTGCTACAGAAAATGAACAAGATCAAATAGGAGAACTCATATATGCGGAAATGGAAAATTGCTGCTCAGGTTTTGTTGGTATTCATTGCTGTGGTGTTCTCCTTGTTTGTATGGGCTGATGGTGATGTAGATTGAATGAAGAAGAAGAAGGCTGCTCTGAAAATGTTAGGTCATTAGGGTTAGATTTTGTGTTTAGGGTTTTTATATAATTTTAGTTAAAAGTATGGTTGGGTTAATTTTCTAATATGTTATGTAACTCTATATATTAACTATGAATATAAGTATTAAATTTTCTGTTTGATTTTACTGTACAAATGCTATTTGTGGGCTTGGCCACCCGGCATGGGTTTTGATGGGTGTGTGATGTTATGGGGTTGTTTGTGTTTTGTTGATGGGTATGTGTATGGGCATAAGGATTGGTTTTACCTTTGTATGGCGTCCTTCCCGTTTTGCCGTTTGAGTTTTAAAGTCGCCACCCACTCGGTTTAGTTTGATAGGGTTGAGAGGGAAACCTATTGGTTCGTAGGTCCGTTTGCGTATACCAGAGATTCGTGTGAAGGGTTCGGGAGCCAATTTACGATGAGGGAAGGGGTTGAGACATCCTATCACCCCCTACCGCCCCTATCGGGTCTTCTCACTGATAAAAAATGACCAAAGAATTTCCCAAATGTGTACATAATCAAGTAAGCAAACGATATATATATATATTGGCCTTGTGCTGAAAGGAACCGGCTGCCTACGTATCCCAATGAGCTTGGGAATCAGAACCAACGTAGTTCATGCCCCGAATTTCTGAGAATAGGGTATGGAGTAGACATATGAGGTTCGTCAGGCTTCGTTTTTTGTAGTGTTTTTGTTTATTTTATGAAAAAGAGTTATGAAGGGAAAGTTCTCTTATGGAAAGAGTTGCCTTTCGGGTGTATCTCGAATAGAGGGGGGGTTGAGACGAACTCACCACTGAAACCTCATGTCTAGATTTAACCAAAAAGGGGATTCTTTCAGTAAGGGAAGGCTTTCGAGTTGACTTTAATATGTGTCTTATGAAAAGAGGACCTTTTGGGTATTTACGGGTAGAGGAGGAGTAAAGTTTGAAGCTTCAGACCCTCATGCCGGGTTAACCAGAGGATTCTATCTTTTCCTAAGAAGATCCTATTTTTGGAAAGTTTCCTAAAAAGGAAAGTTTTATTTATGGAAGGTTCGTGTTTTTGACGAGACCTTGGGTTTATTTCCTGGCTGTACAGACGTCCGGCCTTCGTTAAACCTATCGAGGGATTATAACCCTGCGTGTGCATGACGCCCTCAGAGAAAGAATGGGAAGAACTAAACCTAGGTATGTCTACCCTATGTCGTGTGCCCAGGAAACTAGGGGTTCACACAGACATGCGAGATGAGAAGTTTCAAGCGAGAAAGCGATAGAAAACTTAGACAAGCTAGAAACTAAGGGGGCGTAAGGCACCGGTTGTAGCCTAAGTCGGGTCGAGGAAGGGGAGACACTTCGCCCGTTGACCACCTAGACCCGACGACTTGAGCCATAGGGGGTGTCCCGCCCCATAGGGGGCGGAACGGGGCTATTGCTACCAAACTAAGGAAAGAGGGAAGTAAATAAATACGTAAAGGGCTAAAAGGAGACTCACCCTCATAGTCTTATATTCACTTCTCTTCGTTTCTAGCTGCTGCTTTCCCCCTCGAACTAGGGAGCACGATCGTAGGGACTGGACAGAACTCCGACTCGGGACTGAAAATTCAGGCACCGTATTGAGCAGAGCGTCGAAAATCCTTTCGATTTTAAGGGTTACGAATATAGAATTCCTAACCTAAAACCGAGAACGGGACCACAAAAGGGATGGGACCAGCCGGGGCCACACTTCGTGAGTCGGCCAGCCGGCCAGCAAGATTTAGCTTGTCAGCAGGCCATGCTGGGCTAGGTCTGGTTTTGCGCGTTTCTTTCGGGTTTTTGGTGTTTTCTCCTTCGTTCCATGTTCGATTTGGGTGATTCGAAGGCCGAGATGCTCCTATCACTCTATCCTATCATAATAGTGCATCAAATTTGGCATCCGACGAATATATACAAGGGCCAAAGCAAACTTTGGGGCTGATTGCGTGTCGCAGGGTTGAGAACCCTAGGGTTCACTCTCTTGAATCGTCTGAGCGTCCGGAGTCAACCATATGCTTGACGGGGCTACGTTGTCGACTTTGCAAAATATCATTATATGACTAGGTACAAAATCGAGGTCTTCACACTATCCATTATTACCAAAAAAAATCATTTCATAGTTCATGTCTTAGTTTACCAAAATTACTTTAAAAACCCTGATAAAAAATGTACACAAATAATGTGGTCAATATTTACATATAAACTCACTCAATCATTGCCTGTTTTTTTAGACACACATTCCTATTTCAACACACCATATGCATGTTTTCTCAACTCAATCATATTCCTGTTTGCTCAACAGACCATAACAATATGCCTGTTTTTACCAACATCCACTCTTAGCCACATAAATGTAATTTCAACAACCAACAACCATATATATGTTGTTTGTACGAACACCCATACTAAGCAACATAAATGCAGTCTCAATAACCGACAACATTATACATGTTTCTACCAACATCCAATCTAAGTAATAGAAATGTATTTTCAACACTCAACCACCATATGCATGTTAAAACTGATACTCAAATTGAACTCATAGCCACAGAAATGTCATTTCAACACACAACATCCTAATTCATAATGTATTTCAAATTGAACATCTAAGACTGGAAGTTCAAATAGAAATTACAAAATACCATAAGTGTTCCCTATGAAAACATTATGTGAACACCTCGATTTTGCACCTAGTCCTACGATAATGTTTTGCAAAGTCAATTGCATGAGCGACCCAGATCAATTACACATTTAGTCAGACTCCGGACGCCGAGATGATTCATAGGAGCTGACCCTAGGGTTCTTAACCTTGTGACAAACCACTGTCATGCCCTAGTCGCACTTTGACCATCACATATACTCATCAGATCTCATATTCGATGCAATATTATGATAGGACAAAGTGTTAGGGTCAACCGGTCTTAGCATCACCCAAATCAGACGTGAAATAAAAATGAAAATACCAAAACACTCGAACACGTGCAGGCCCAGGCCCAGTAGGGCCGATTGGCCACCGCCAGCCTTCGCTGGCCGGCCGGCACGAAAAAAACTCTATCGGCTAGCCGGTTAACCTTCTCTAGTGCTGACCCAACTTTCCATCTATGGTTTTCAACCCTAACCTGCCTTTTTTACCTATTTTCTACACCTATAAAAAGGCCTCTTCCCCCACTATTTCATTTGCTCATTCACTCTCCCTCTCCACTACTTCCTGAAGTTTGATCCTTTTTTGAGCTTTAGGAATTCTAAAGAGAGGACTAGGCTATTTAGCCTGATCCACTCTAGTCCCTTTTTCAGTCCCGCCCCGGTTTTAGGTCATAGAAATATTATTCCTAACCCCTAAAACTGAAAAGAGGTTCGAAGTTCTGCTCAATAGAACGTTAGGATTTCAGTCTCGAGTTAAGGTTCTGTCCTGGTCTCTACGATCATGCTCCTAAGTTTCAAGGTGGCAAGCAGCAGCTCGGAGTGAAGTGAAGTGAAAATAAGACTACGAGGGTAATCTTCTATTTTTCCTTTTCTTATTTATTTATTGCTTTATTTACTTTGATAGCAATAGTCTCGCTCAGCCCCCTATGGGGCGGGACACCCCCCAAGGCTAAGGCCATCGAATCTAGCTGGTCAACGAATGAAGGGTCTCTCCTTCCCAACCCCAACTAGACTACACTCGGTACCTTAAGTCCCCTCATAATTTCTTGCTTGTCTAAGTGCTCTTTATAGCTTTCTTGTTTGAAACTTCTCATCTCGTGTGTATGTGCTAAACGCCGAGTTTCCCAGAGATAGACTATAGGGTAGGTGTACCTAGGCCTAGTTCCTTTTCCGCTTTGCTGGATACCCTGCGCAGGGCTTACAATCCCTCGATATGGTGAACTAAGACCAGATGGCCTCACAAGCCAGGAACTCAACCCGGGTCTCGTCAAAAATAAACTTTCCATAAATAAAACTTTTCTTTTATAGAAAACCTTTTCAAAAATATGAATTTATTAGGAAAGAAGAATCTTCTTATTAAACCCAGCATGAGGGTCTAGAGCTTCGAGCTCTACCCTCCTCTACCAGTATATACCTGAAGGGTCGTCTTTTCATTAGAATCATTCCAAAAATAGCTGAAAGTCTTTCTTAACAAAAGAATCCCCTTCCTGGTTACAACTCGACATGAGATTTCAGTGGTGAGTTCGTCTCAACCCCCCTCTATTTGAATACACCCGAAAGGCAACTCTTTTAAAAGAAACTTTCCTTTTATAGCCCCTTTACATAAAAAAACATAAAAAACTCTTTCAAAAACGAGGCGTGACGAACCTCAATATGCCTATTCCATACCCATATTCTCAGAAATTCAGGATGTGAACTACGTTGACTCTGATTGCCAAGCTCCTTGGGATATGTAGGCAGCCGGCTCTTTCCGACACGAAGCCCCTTCCCTCTCAACCCTGTCAAACTAAACCGCGTGGGTGGCGACTCTGAAAAACAAACCCCCAAACGATGAATAGGGAAGGATACCACACAACAAAAAGGTAGACCGACCCATGTCAACACACACACACACCAAAAAAAACCACCCAACCACACCAAATAGGAACCACAGGCCAGCGCGGGCCTGGTGGGTGGCAAGCCCATACATTCTCAGGGAAAACTGTAACATACTTCATGTCTGTTCAATCAACTAATTACAAAATAGCTACAATCACTTTCTTGTTTGACAGAATGACAAAAAATACCCTAAATACATTTGCAAAACCATCACTTCCTTGCAGCTTTCTTCTTTTCTTAGTTTTCTTGACCACTTCAGTTTGTGATTCTTGAGTTATGCCTGAGTTCAGATTCACAAACTTGTTCCCTCCTTCTTCAGTGATTGTTAAATCAGTAATTTTGCTCTTTGAAGTGCTTGTGAACCAACTAACACAGAAAGCACCTTAAATTGTACAACTGAACCAAATCTTCCAGCCTTTTTAAGCACCTTAGCCCTGCTATGACCTTCTGGATTCCTAATCCTTTCTAAGTTGTTCCCACATGGATGTCCTTTCAACCATTGCTGGTTCTTCTTGTGTAATAGTTGCAGCAGTAACATTTTCAATATCATCTAAGGGCAAATTGATGTCGGACCTGGTGCAAATGCACCAGGCGGCTTCCAAGGTGACATGTGGAAAAATAGTAGTAATATATTGATATTCCAAGTCCTCTACTATTATTGCAATTAAATAATGTTAGGCCTATGAGTATATTATTTTTATTGGTTTATGTGCACAATTGAATTTTGAGCTTTCCAGTTTCCGATAATTGTGTAAATAGAAGAAGGAAAATTAATGATTTATGTATTTGTTTACATCCGTTTCCAATTTTTTTTACATAATTATATTTAATGTATCTCACTTTTACTTCAAACAACTACCTTACATTTAATACACTCTAACAACCTATTAACACATTTATTATTCTCTATTACTTAACTTTACCAACTTCTTTTACATCCTGTTATTCTTTTTTCAAACTTCTTTGTACTTTAGAGTTTCAGATTTTCTTCAAACTTCGATGAAAGCTTACAAATGGAGAACATAAATGATTTTTTAAATTCTATAAACACCACTAATGAATCTCAAGATTTTTCAGGTATTTTCGTTAACTTTTTTTTTTTAATTTCAGCACATTATAGCATGTAACTTAATTTTTATATATTAATAATAATAATAATAATAATTTATTATTATTATTGTTGTTGTTATAATATTTTCAAAGTATTAATAACAACAACAATAATAATAATAATAATAATAATAATAATAATATTATTATTATTATATAAAAATTAAGTTACATGCTATAATGTGCTGAAATTAAAAAAAAAAAGTTAACGATTTGGAAATCCGGCGAGTACAGGACTAAAATTGTAACTTTTTGGAAATTATAGGATTAAAATCGCAAAATAAAAATCCTTAGAACTAATAATGCTACTTTCGGATTGTTAGAGGATAAAAATACAATTTGGCCTTGTTTTAAAGCAACTTTCCCTTTTACCACCCATTTCTCGCAAATGATTATGGCTCAGAATATTTGAGTTCTTGCCAAGGGTCAAAAATGGAGAGATCAAAACAGATGGAAAATGGGAAAATATTATTGTAAAAATTCATTGAACCTGGACATGTTTTTAGGCATCGAACACGTATTGGATAGCCATCATTTCTTAGGTTTGATTTATCAACTTATTCCACACCACAACCACTGGAGGTTGCTAGTCTAAAGGATAAAGGGTTGAGCTGATAATTGTTATCTTTGTGTCATTTCCAGATTTAATTATTAGAGAATAAGGTATTAATAGTATTACAATATTTAATGGTGCTTTTTTGCTTTTAATAAGCTCTATGAGATAGGGAGAGATGAAAGAGAGTGGTACTGTAGGGCATATTTTTTAGTAGGTGCACTATGAATGGCATATGGAGCCTGAGTTGAGATATGGCACTTTATTGAGTTGGGATTTTTATTCTCTTTGAAAGACTCCTGAGATTTACCATTCATAAATTGCAAATCGATGGCAGCCATTTTGGATTGAACAGTTGCTTCGATCACTAGGTAAAGGTTAATATTGAGATGAATGTATGTAGACAGGACGGAACTAGCTAAAGAAAGGAAAAGGAAAAAAAAAAAGTTACTCAGGGAAAAAAGATTGAATTTTGGATATTATACAAACACCCTCGAGGTTTTCGTCTTTTACGATTTCACCAACGAAACCTTGCATAACCCTGCACATAAGCGCCTGATGGGGGTTATTATAAGGTTTTTCAGGGGTATTATGCATATATTTTTATATTTCAAGGGAGTATCGGTAAGGTTTCAGTTTACCGGGGAGATATTTGTAATGTTTCAAGGTTTATACAATTTTTAGGATTTTTAAGCAAACCTTAGGGATTTGTGTAATTATCCCTTGAATTTTTACAAAATAGAGATAATTAAAATATCATGATTGAGTTTTGACATAATTATACAAATATATTTTGAAATTTGAAAATTACAGAAATATGTTCTGAACTCTTAAGTAAGTAATAAAAACACTTTCACTTTATATTCTTCGTTTTTTTGTTAAAAAATAAAAGTAAAATCAAATACATATCCCTGAATTCCGTCCAGCTACTTAACGGATATAACAATTTTTTTCATTTTGATAGAATATGTAATATATATATATTTTTTTTTTGTTAAACACAAGCACACAATTCGACCCTTGTCATTGCAAGGAGTCGAATCCAAACCTCCACATTGGGAATAGTATATGGTAGCCATTGGGACAAATCCAATAGTTAAATATGAGTGTAATATTTATCCCTACAAAACATAAAAAGACAGCTTTCATTATTTTGAAAACAGATAGAATTTCGAATTTTAGTAACAATACATTATTTAATATTGCTTTGAACCAGACAGAAATCAAATGGAATTAATATTTGGTGTACCGAATGATGAAGACAAAGGCTTCGGAGCTCTGATCTGCTGGCTGCATTTTCTTCATTTACTTGACAAAAATATGTTAATTATGTGCTTTCTTTTTGCTCTCAAACAATATTTTACGTCCTCTTTTGAATTTAATAGCATCTATATATACGTTTTCTCACTTATTTTTATTCACTTGTAAAAATAACGTGCGTGGCACGTAATCATAGATTATTTATCTAAATATTTTTAATCGATACCCCAATCAAATGAATATTTATTGAATATAAATTTTTTTTCATTTTTTTAAATTAACTATTTTATTCATTAATTGAATTATTTTTTATTTAACAATGTGGAAGAACCTGTAATTTTTGTTTAACATAAAAATTTTGTGATACATGTTTTAAATATTTAACAAAAGTATCTATATTATTACATCTTTTGAAATTAAATTTATCATAATTTGAAATTCTAGTTTTCAAAAAGTTAAAAAGTAATTAAGATTTAATTATGTAAACCTTTTAAGTAATTAATTTGGTCGCATTTCACATTTTTTTAGTTTTTTTTATTTATTAATTTATCGAAACATGTATATTATAATAAAACACATAATAAATATTCATTTAAGTTGAATATACTAAGCATTTTACCAAAAAAAAATACAGTAAGCACCAAAAGCATATATATATATATATATATATATATATATATATATATATATATATATATATATATATATATAAAATAATAAACTACCAAACCCTTTGAGTGAATTAACTTTAATATTTCTTGTGATTTTGAACTATGAATTTTTAGCCGGTCTCTTCACTTTTATGTAATTCTTCTCTTTTTTTCTATCTCATATACTATTATTTTTTCATCTAGCCCATTAAAATACATTTATGTAATTATCGAAATCATTTTATGAAATAATCTTAACATGCACATTAATTTTATTGAGCATAATTTTATAAAAATATATTTAAATTCAATAAGGTGGATTTTAAAGTATTTATATTAGTTATTAAAGCATAAAATCTTGGGGTCACAAACTTTAATACCACTTGCCCTTTTTTTCTTATTTGTTTATTATTGAAATATTTCTTTTAGTATATTTCCTCCCCTTTTCATTTTTTCATAAATATCTACAATGTGTTTTATATTTTACCTTCTTTTTTCTCCTTTCTTCTCGCTTGTTTACTTTCGAAGTTTCAGCCTCATTGGATAAAATAATATAATTATATTCAATAAAAAATAAATCTCCAACTTAATTATTGGTTTTAATAATATATTGAAGAACATACAATGATTTTAATAAATATGTTCAAATTAACATATTCGTACTCTTATCCTATTATTATTTTGATATTTTCTTCTACTTTGCATTTAGTTTAATTTATTTATCATTTATTATATATTTTAAAATATATTAAAATAGTACAAATATATATTCACGTAAATAAAACACCAAACATTGGATTTGAATGCATGCACGTTAATTTTAATGAGTAGACTCAATACATATATGGTTTTAGTTCAATAGAAATCTATAATGTTAGTCTAACTTGTAATTTTTGACAAAAAAAAAAAATTTTCTAAACATTTATTCTTTCAATATTTTTTCTACTAACCTTTTGTTTATTTTATCTGGTACTAACTTTTCTCTTCAACATACCACCATTTTATTTTATTTTCATTCCTTTATTTATTCTCTCTTCTACACCTTTATTATTTTCAATATTTTCTTTTATACATTCTTTCTGTTTGATCATACAATATAATTCTTACATTTTTATTTATCATATGCTTAATTTATTATTATTATTCTTATTATTAATTGTTGCTGTCGTTGTCGTCTCTGAACGAAGATAATAGTTGTGGTACAATTTCTTACCACTTATTAGTTGTCGATTACTATACTTTTGAGAAATTTTGTTAGCCATGCATTGTCAATAAAATAAAAATAATATCTTTTAGTCTAGATGATTATTATTATTGTTTAAATTATTTTAGATGTTATAAGGTATTTCAAACGCATAATTTATTTTTAAAAGGCTCACATTTTTATAAAAGAGTTTCTTATGTGTTTTAAATCTTTTATTAGCTATTAAGTAGAGTCTTATTAATTTATATAACAATTGTTATTATTATTTAGTTTTGTTTAGATATGATAGAATATTTCAGACGCATAAAATAGTCCTTATTTCAGACGTATAAACTCATTGTATATATGACATATATAAGGAATAGAAATAAATATAATATGTAGTATATTATATATAATATAAAATGCACATTAAAAGAGTTTTTATTGTAAAAGATTTATTTATGTCTTTTAGAATGAAGTATAAGATAAAAGTAGAATTATATTTCTAATCTACAAATGAATTTTACCTTTTCTTTTTGTTGGTTCTTAAGCCCATTTATATGGGTCAAGTTGAGTCAAACCACTTAGATTTAAAGCTCTCCCTACCAATGACAGTTGCGTTTCCAGGGACCATTTTTACTTAATTAAGTATTCTTCAGAATTAATATAAAATGACATGATTATCTGCACGATAAAGATTATTAAAATTATTATCGAAAATAAAAATTAATAGGCTTAAATTTATGAACATATGAGCGATATGCCTAGCTACGCCTATACATAAATATATATAAGTGTTCTACTATTAATTTTTTGTTATAATTAATTATCGATTATTATTATTCTTATAAGAATTTTTGTTGGTATGTACTCTTAGTTAGTAAGTGACCATTCTTGTTCTTAACTTTATTTCCAACCACTTTTAGAGCTAGTTTACTTATAATCTAAAGATAAATTATATAATAATTTATAAAACATGTTTACTTTGATTTGCTTGGGATCTTGTGTTAGGGGTTGGGCTCAAGACTAAATGGGTTATGACTATGTATAATAATCTATTGCAAATATAGTAGCTATTTAGTCTACTTACAACCATATTAAGTAAACACTAGATTAGTTATGTTATAAATTATTAATATATTCATAACTCAATCTATTGATTATTCAGTTTAAGTAAGTAAACTAGCTCTTATATTACAAAATAATATAGTTTATTATTCTACAAATCTATGGACTACACGCCATAACTAATAGAATTAGAATTCTACTTGAATTAGAATTCGAATTGTCACTAAACGTTCCAAAATTAAATAGTTATCCTTTAATTAAATATTATTTAAAAGATTATGAAAGGTTATAAGGGTATTTTAGTCATCACAAGAAAAATGACAAACTTAAATCACCGGAAAAAACTCGTACTTTTATAAAAAATAAAAATAAAATAAAAAAATAAAATACATAGATAGATAGATACATAGATAATTTCAATGTTCTCGAATAAAATTGCTACTGATTAGTCCTTTATATCTGGGGACTTATTTCAATTCCATAAGGTTTCAAACGAAACAATAACTTACAGGGTTGTCTGTAATTTTTAAAAACAGAAGGGGGTATTTTGTAATTATAGCAAATTTTAGGGGTACTGGATGTAATTTGCCCTTTCAAATGTTTGCAGCCCGCCATCCCCAAATAAAAAGAAAATATAATTAATAATTAATGAATAAATAAAATAAAAATACATTTATATTTAGTAAAAATTCAATCTTGCACCCTTCAATGAAAATTCCTGGCTCTGTCTTGGCCACGATTACTGCATGCAACAAAGAATTAAGATGAAGTTTTCTTAACATTTTAGTCACAGTGGTATTACTTGTTCAGTTGTTCGACAGGACATTGGCTACGCTAATATGGTTTATGTAAGTAACATTCTAACTGTACTCATCTTTCATGATCCAAATACAGTACTTCTTCTTTAAAACTTCTTCTTTAAATTACATAAGAAAAATTGAATATTTTCCCATGTTTTTATTTTGAAAAATAATCAGATTCAAACTTCGTCACGCCTTTGGTTTACGCGTTCGTGGGCAGCTCAAGAGATATAGCCATAGACCACAGGTCCAGTTGCAGCTGTATCACTACTGTTGGGATTTTTACTACAAAACGAAATTGATCCCAATTGAAATGATCAGGTTGAGTATCGTAGACTTGCATTTACAGCAACTTTTTTTTAGCTGGGATAACACAAGGCTAGCTACTGTTGGAATACTTAGGTAAATATTATGTTTCTTATTTTTCGCGAAGTGCCATCTTTGGTCACATCTTATTTTTTTCTTAATACGTACTACTGTCTAAAATATGTTTGTTTGTTATGATAGATTGGGGTTCCTAAATCCTAACTGATTTCCTGCCTCATGCTGCCATTGTCGACTTCATGGGTGGCGCTGCAGTAACTATTTCACTCCAACAACTCAAGGGCTTTTTAGCTTAGGAATCAAAAAGTTTACTAAGGATACTGATATAATTTCTGTTATGAAATCTGTCTTCAGCTCGGTCCAACATGGAGTAATCTCTCTCACAAACATATACTTCTTAAGGAATAATTACGAGGCTTTTTTCCGAAAAATACCCTAAAACTTTGAATATTACCAAAAAAACACCTCTGAGTCTGTGATTTTCCGTTAGTTTGAGGGTGTTTTTCGTTATAAAGGTGAAAACGTCAGGGTGTTTTTGGTGAGTTTTGACGCTACATATTAATGATACTTATTTAATTGCATTTTGCAGTGGAACTGGCAAACAATAGTTATTGCAACAACGTTTCTAGTGTGTTTTTTTCTATTTGCCAAGTACATTGTACGAAACAACTTATCCATAAATTCAATAGTTATATTAAATATAGAACAAGAAAAAATCATATTAGTTTCATGTTTCATGTATATATGGTTTTGGTGTAGGGGAAAAAGAACAGGAAGTTATTTTGGGTACCTGCGATTGCTCCACTCATCTCTGTCGCTGTATCGACCTTCTTCGTTTACAGTACTCATGCCGAGAAAAAAAGGAGTACAAATTGTAAGATTTTATATATTCCACTTTCCTGGTTTTTCCACGAGCCCTTCAGTTAGGACCAAATATATAATAACAAGGACTTTTTTTTTTTCTTGAATTGTAACCTTACATTTACCCCCTTGAGAATTTGTAAGGTTTCTCAGGGGGGCATTTGTAAAGTTTCACTTATATTTTTACATTTTTAGGGGGGTACTTGTAAGGTTTTCAGGTTTAGATAGTGTTTTGGACTTTAAAGCAAACTTCAGGGGTGTTTTGTAATTATCCCTTGAACGGGCTAACTATAAGCTGGTTTTTTCCAGATACCTTTTATTTAATTTAATAGTCATGAAAGAATCATATCACTAATGAGTAAATTCATATTGTCAGGAAGCCATTGCAATTGGAATAACATGTTCTTCGATGAAAGACTATCAATTAGATGGAAACAGAGAAATGATGGCTCTTGGAGCAACTCAATGACATCTTGCTATGTGTCCACAGGTATTTAAAATTACAACAACAACCCCTGTAATATAATAATTACACAAAACCTCCCTTTCTTGTTTCAAACTTACACATACTTCCCTTGTCACTCATTTCCAACTTACAGTTACCCGCTTCTTTGTTTCGTCCACCATTACACATGGTGAAATGATGCCAGAAATAAAATTCACCATTCTGCCCTTCTTATCTGCTATTCGCAGGTTCCTTCTAGCTCACGACACGGTCTGCAGTAAATTTCATTGCCAAACAGCTGTTTCTAACATCGTGATGTCGACTGTCTTGTTCTTAACTTTACAATTTATGACCCTCTTATCGAAAACACACCAAATGCAATCCTCTCCGCATAACTGTCTCAGCTGTTGTTGGCCTGATTGATTATAGTGCAGCAATTCCCATTAGGAAACTGATAAATTTGACTTTATTGCTTGCATGGGAGCCTTTTTTGGCATCGGTTTCGCCTCTGTTGAAATTGGCCTCTTGATCGCTGTAAGTACTGAAAAGAAAGAAGATTTGCCAATTTTTGACCAAATATTTCAATCTATTATCCTGAATAATGTCGATATTGCCCTCAGGCCTCAGGTCTTAATTCATATCTTTTGCTAAATTTGCTAATGCAAGCAACAAGGCCAAGAACTGCCCTTCGTGGAAAACTTCCAAGAACAAATGCTTATAGGAATATCCAACGTATAGTAACAGTAGTATCCGGAGGCAAGTAAGGTTCCTGGGGTTCTGATTACAAGGATCGATTCGTAGAAGAGGTTTAAGACTGTAGAAAATAAACTTGATTTCGTTGTAAAAAGTTCATTAAGCAACTTAATAGAATATAGGGATAATTACATCTAGGTCACGACGTTTGCCCTATTTATATCTAAGTCCAGGTGATTCATTTTTTTACATATTAGTCTATTGACCGGCTGACAAACGGTCCAAATTAATATTTTTGTTAAAAAAATAAAAATAAAATAAAATAAATTAAGAAATGACTACATTGTAAAATTGTAAAACTATAAGGACATAAATGTAAGATTTCTCGCTGGAGCCACCACCCGGGTGATCGACACCTTATACCAAGACGATCCTCTCGTCGAGCCCGTTATATTCCCCAAGTCTGTTTTTCCATTTGACAACCATATCGGATTTAATTTTAATTCTAATTTTCGAATTTTACTAAAACCCTAGAAATTTCAATTCAAAATTAACGACAATTCGTTCGTCTAATTTCCAATCCGGCTTCACCAATGGCTTACCCATGTTGAGGAGGTCAGGAAAGGTATACTAGTCGCCGGAAAAACGCGCGCCGCCACATCTCCGCCGTGCCTCCTTCGGATGCGATATCTCTGCCATTGGTGGTCGGATGGGGGTGAGACCACCGCCAAAATGCTCCTCTCATCGACAGCTTCAATTCCTGACCAACCTCAGCCATTGCTGTCACCGAAGGAGTGAGATCGAAAAATATCCCGTCGCCACTTCAAACCGCCGTAGCGCCGCCGTGGCTGATCAGATGGCCACAGCACCACCACCATTGTACTCGTCGTGAAAAACCAATCCAGAATCGGCCATCCTCCGCCGTTGCCGTCGCCGAAAATCCTTTCCGGCGAATAACGCCACAGCCGGAAGTTTTTTAATTTTTTTAATTTTTTTAAAAAGGGTAAGATAGTCATTTCTCAATTTTTTTTTATTTTTTTTATTTTTTTAACAGAACCGTTCATTTTGACTAACGGTAACTCAGTCAATGGACTAATATGTAAAGAAATGAATCTCCTGAACCTAGATGTAAATAGGGCAAACGTCGGGGACCTGGATGTATTAACCCTAGAATATACTAGAAATAGATTAACTTTTGTGTTTGTAAAGGATAGATCAGTTAAAAAAATTGTTTTAAAGCCATTTACATGGGTCGAATCGATCGGACTAGTTAGGTATAACTAGTGTGTAGCACTAGAACTCTCCTCCAACTAGCTAGTATAAATAGGAGAATTAAAGTTCTCATATGTAACCAAGCCCAGGAAAACAAAAAGTTCTTGAATAATAAGAAGTTCTCTTCCTACTAAACTTTTAGTCTCCTCTCCACTAAAACCAAATTCTCCCCTTTCCAAATTTCTTCTAACAATCTATAAATTTCTCCTCTTTCCAACAAAGAATAAGGTGTAAATGTGTAATAATTGAAGGCTCTTCAATGTAGAAGCTTTAGTATACTTATAGCTATTCATGTATACTACCACCAAACGGGTCATCCAAAGATATCCTAATCCAGGAGCAATGCATATATATATTGCAAGTGGAGAAACCTTTTTGAGATACACTTTGCAAAATGCAAATTAGGAGATTTTTGCAGTTCTTTTAGGTCTTCCTTAAATTTGGAAATGTGTCGAAATATAACGGTGTTGGTCTGTTGGACAATCACAAAATTGCTAGAGAACCGGTCCAGTTATATTGAGCGGTTCCGATCCCACTGGTCGACATTGGCTCAATTGACCTCCAGTTACCGGTCATCAGTTGAACCGGTTTGACCGGCCGGCCCTGTCCGGGATCCAAATATATAGTGCTTGACCCTTTGTAAGATTTGATGAAAATTCAAAAAAATAAAAGCAATTACATGAAAAAAAAAAAAAAAACACAGATTACCTGTGTCTAATTCCATGAAAATTTAAGAAAAAAATCTCTATTAAAAAGAATGCAATAGTGTAATAGTACAAAGTGATCATCAAACAAAACGAACTGAGAAAAAAAAAAGAGCACATTGAAAAGTGAATTAACTATATATAACTTGGAAATTCGAAAAACCCTATGCTACTCTATAAAAAAATTGGAGAATACAGTACTATTGTGGCTATAACAATTTGAATTTAAAACCAGTTTCCTTACAATCCCAGTAAAGACAGAACTCATCACCAACCTTCAACTTCCTATCTTTGATCAACTCCATGCACGAAAGAGCGCAGTCATCGTTAGCTATCATCTCCAAATAAACACCATTACCCTTGTACTCCTTAGGGTTTTTTATATCTTCTGTAAAATCCCACAAAGTAACACCGACTCTTTGCCCTAAGGCAATGTAATTAGCCATCTCAAGTGTCCAGTATCTGAAAACATACTCAAAAGCGTCGTTGCAAGACACGACAATCTTGCCAAACATGGGTTCGTGATGAGTTAGGGTTCTTTTTATAACCCAAGGATTATCAAGATTCATGATAACCTGTGGTGTGTAGATGTCTCTGATCTCTATCAGCACGCGACGATGAGCATATTGATCAGTTTTTGATGATCTTTCTTTTGATGATTCTTCTTCTTCTGCCTTGGTCGGGAAGAAGTTGTAATAAAACGTCTTTTTTTTGGTGGAGTAGAGAGTGTGATCCATTGGTAAGAGTTATTGCAAGAGACGAGATTTAAATTTGATGTAGCAATTTGGAGAGGTCTAAGGTTATTTATAGGGATCCCATTAATGAAGATCTACTTAGGAAGATTTTCAATAAATTTCCTTAATTATATGTGTGGTCCTGTGTCTTTTTTTTGGAAAGATTCGATAATTATTTAGGAATGTAAGAAAATAATTTGTTTTTTTTTGTAAGGTAAGAATCGAGAGGGAGAAAGAGGTGCAGCGTTTGAATGAGAGGGATTTATCGAGAGGGAAAAAGAGTTTCATATAGAGGGATAATGTTTATCTATTTAAATTATTATGTTTAAGTAGAGGAATTAGAGGAAAAGTCGAAGTGCAACTAGGTATTAAAAGATTATAGAAAAAGATTTATTGAGTGTTTATATTCAGGACATCGGAGAATTATTATCACCCAATTGAATATTTAAAAAGTGCGCTATTAAAGTCGCTGTTATTTTAGTTTCACTATCGTCACTACCTATTTCACCAAATCGATGAAGTTACTAATTACTTCTTTTCCTCATCAAGAATATTATTTTCCAATTAAAATTTTAATAAAAAAATACTTATTTCGCCGAAATTTGTCAAACATCTCCATGTCTTGCTGGAATACTCCTAGAGATGACAACTTGTCAACTTTTATATTATTTGGATGATGAATTGTAAAAAAAAAAAAAAAAAATTAGATGGCAAATTACAAAAAAAAAAATTATAATTTGGATGAGAAAATATCTTTTCCTCAATCTTTTAATCCCTAGCTATAATTCGACTTTTCCTCTAATCATGCAATAATGTGTCCCGGCGAGAACGGGCCCTCTCCTTATAACTCCCAATTGAAAATCATGCAAGCATATAGTCAAATACTCCACCACCAACGATACTGTACAGGATTTAAGGAGACGGTGTTAGCACCACCATCAGGATTTAAGGAGACGCGATTAGCACCACCATCAGGATTTAAGGAGATGCGATTAGCACCACCGTACAGGGTTTAAGGAGACGCGATTAGCACCACCGTTCGCATCAACTCAGGCTAACCAACCTCCTGGCCGGCCCAAGTCAACACGCTAGAAGTACACATCAGGATTTTGCCCTAGACGCTCGTCCCCAGGCTCACCTCCTGTATACTCCGGGCCCAAGTCATTAAACAGACTATGGCTCGCTTTTGAAATCAATGATAGTTTGGGTGGCCAAAAGGGCCATTCGAAAGTAGGAAATCGGGATTTGGGAGGCCAAATGGGCCATTCGAGACAAGGTTATAGTTGCGAGGTCGAGAGACCAAAGTTCCCATTTAAAACAAAAGGGATTTTCCTTATCTCTAGTTGAAAGCATTTCAAATCATTTTCGTTTTGCTATTAAAACGGTTTGACTAAGCACGTAAGGAATATTAAAGACAGTACAACAAGCAATAAGAAAAGGCGGGGAAATAAGTTATTTCGAAGCCTAAACAAACTATGTTCTTACTCCAGTTGAAAACAATTTAAAACCCTTACCTGGCTCGACACGACAGTATGAAAGCAAGCGGTAGTCAGGTTTCTCCCTCGTTGGTCCCACCTGTAATACACAGGGCCTAGAGGATGAAAACGAGACCGACAATAACAAAAGCAAGACACGAACAACAGACGACGCACGGTAATTCCAATATAACTCCACTCATGCTACAGGTGCGATATAGAAAGTCAGATAATAAAACATGTAAGGATATATAAATTACGGAACAATATTTAAAGGAATATTTAAAGCAATTATAATGATGGAAGAACATTAATAATAAATATGGAAAGCATGCTAAAACGCAATTAGGGCACGTAGACATGCTTGAAATAATATAACGGAACTCTCTCGCGAAAACGGGGTCAAACAGACAAGAAACGGGAAAAATGGGAAAAATCCCTAAACGAGAAAGGTGTCAATTGACGGTCAAATGAGGTCGGATAAATTGTAATTTATGAAGAATATCAAATCCCGAGGCTCGAGGAAGCTATAGGTGAAATCGGATTGATATTCGGAGGTCGTATGAGAAAAGTCAACATTTAAATGAGTGGGGTTGACCAATTCCCGAAGTGTAAGAAAGGAAAAGGCTGGAAAATACACTAAGTATGTTGCACAGGCCAATGCACGGGCTTGGCAAGCCGGTGCAAGCACAAAAGGGGGTTGCACGGTCTTGAGCACGGTGCCAAGACCGTGCAGGTGCAAACGGCCATACGCACGGGCTCGTGCACGGGCTCAAGCCCGTGCAGGCTGAAAAGTGCTGCGCACGGGCTCCTGCACGGTCTTGCTCAAGACCGTGCGTTCGCCCGTGTGGATCTACTGAGCAGCAGACTCAGCAGATCGCGAAACTCACACGCGAAAATCAATATATAAATTCATACATCTCCCAATTTACTCCATAAAATATCCTAATTTTCACATATAATCATATATATCATATAAGCTACACCTAGGCACAAGAAACACGTAAAATGGTCAAGTAAATCTTCCTAAACACGAAAATCCTAATATATAAAATCCTATATCTAAAGTCACGAAAATCGCAAGAAATAACGAACGGAATGAAATGGGGTAAAAGGATTACCGGTAGATAATGTAGTGAGGGTCGTTCGGGTTTTCATGGCTCGTCGATCGGGCGAGAAACGGGCTTGGTAGGGCGTCGGGAAGATTTTCTCTCTTCTCTCCTTTCTTTCTTCTTTTCTTTCTTCTCTTTCTTCTTTGTGTGAAAAATGAGAGAATGAGAGAGATAGGTAGATATTTAGGAAAATATCTCGGGGGGGTAAAATGGTCATTTAGGCTTTCAAGGGCATTTATGTAATTTAAGTAATTGAGGGTATTTAAAAGATAGGTTAAATCAATCTTTTCCACAAGATTAATTAATCCAATTGGATAGATCGAAAAATTAGGCAAAAAAGAATTCGCGTAATTATTAATAATATAATTAAAATATTCGGGTCGTTACAATACTCCCCTCTTCAAGAGAATCTGTCCTCAGATTCTCCTCCGAACTTCGGGGTTAGTTAAGAGGAGTGTAATCTAAGAGTTCTAATAATGCGAATTAAAAACGAACATTTAAGAGCAATTAAAATATATTATAAAACATCAGGCATAACAAAATACTTACATGCAAATAACATTCCAAATAAACTTCAAAGTCATGCGAAAGACAGAATTACAAAAAAACCTAAACAAAGCTAACGACGAAGAATCAGAAAATCCCAATGCCAGGTCCATCATCACTGTCATTATCTATTTCGTTCTTCCGACTGATTCTTGTACTCTTCGTATCCTCAATGACAATTGTCACTTCCTCCTCCTGTTTCTTGATTAGAGTTCCTTTTACAGGAAGTAACGCCATCATCATTTCTCCCATTGTACTCCTCGTCCTTCTCACAATCTGTTTCTTCAAGATCACACTCTTTCTTATTCTTTCTACAAAGTGTTTTCTCATCTTCAATGGTATTGGATGATTTCTCCTCTCCGTCTTCCATTAAACCATCATTTTCATCATTTCTTCGCTCGACTTCATACGAAACATCAGAGTTGTCATCATCAGAAGCCGATGTCGGCTCGTCTCCCATATAATCATCATCGTCAGATAATTCATTATCCTCTTCACTAGTTGATTCATCTTCAGATATACCTTCAGAAGTATACTCCTTCAGACTTGATTTGTTAACGTCGGTGCTATCCAGAACCGCATAACTTACTCGCAACAGAATCGATCATAGTCGACCAAGAACTCCTTGTCCTTAGCACTCTCTAATAGCGTATCACGAATTTATCGAATTCCATGCTATCCACACAGAGGCCACATAAATCTTAGCGTCTAATCATTCAATCAGTGCAAGTGTGAATTTTGAAAACAGTTAAAACACATAGATCATATAAAACACTAAGCAGATATTTGAAGCAATTATCATTCGAAACAGAATATTATGAGTGAATGCAATGATAATGCAATGTACCTCTGTGAGTCGGTATCAAGGTCGAGATCCCCTTTTTCTTCCCCGAGGGTTGCTTGAGTCGGGGCAGTCTTGAACTCGATGCTTGCTACTCCCACATCTGAGGCAACACCCCAGTTTCCTCCTACACCTTGCAGTCTCGTGATTGGTCTTTCCACAGTGCTCGGGAATGAGGTCCTCATTCACTTCTGGTCTGGTAGGTTCCGGCATCTCGTAGTATGGTTCCCATGTCGGAAAGGTGCTCGGTCCGGCTGGTACTCTTCTTGCTAACTCATTGAAAGAGGATCCTTTCATGTGAGGAATACCTCGTCTTATCTCTTGAAGATCGGACTCCACTCTCATAGCTCGGTTAACTGCCTCGTGATAAACTCGAATGTCCAATCCTACTAATCTTTCCAAGATCTCTGGCTGAAGTCCCTCGATGAACTTTCGCGCTCTTCTTCGACCGTCAGATGCAATGTGAGGAGCATAGACGATGAGGCGGCTGAAAACTGCCTCGTATTGTGCAACAGGGAGAACTCTTTGGGTGAGGGACATGAACTCTCTTTCTCGGCTGTCACGTACCACTTGCGGCACGTACTTCTCTCGGAAGTCGGATAGGAACCGTGACCAAGTGTACAGAATTCTCTCAGCGATCCATCTCTGTTCTATGTAACGCCACCAATCCTCGGCTGGTCCTCTCATGAGAAAGATGGCATACTCGACCCTCTCGGGGTCACCGCAGTGTATAACCCGGAAGATTCGCTCTAAATCGGCTATCCAAGCCTCGGCCTTAAGATCATCTGGTTCACCCACGAAGCAAGGTGGGTTGTAGTGCAGAAATCTGTCCAAGGATTGGCCCTCGGCTTGTCTCGCAGGCACATGCTGCTGTTGTTGTTGTCTCTCTTGATGTACTTGCTCAGCAATCTGTCTCATAGATGTCACTAACTCTCTTGCAATCGAATTCGGAGATAAGGGAGCTGTAGGGGGTCTTCGATGAGACATTATGTACCTGCACTCAATAACTAGGAAAAGATGCATGCTCGGTTAATGGAATGATCACATAAGGCATAAGAATTCAAATAAAGCATACATATATGATTCGAATAGCATGTACACAAGTTAAGCATGAAACAAATCACAGAACAAGAAAAACTCGATCCTATAGCCGTACGACCTAGACACGACAGCACCCAAGCAGGACACGACAAGACGACAAGACAAGACAGACGCTACCTCGAGTTCCACATCCACCCGCATTCGATCCCAACTCAGTACTACAATTGTAAGAGATCAAACGGTTGGTTGGCCATTCCAAAAGAAGATCAATCACAATTTCAATACTAAGGAGTTCTCAAGCACCTGTGACTGGAAACTCTAAGTCTCATTGACACGAAATGGGCAGACACAAGGGACAAGTCACGACGTGATTACAAAGCTTCGGTTCCTTATGGGAACCAGGCTCTGATACCACTGACTGTAGCGCCCCCTGAAGAAGTACCGCCACATCCGCACCGAAACGGAATCCCGAGCTTCAGCGAGGGGCCTCAACTCAAAAACCCACTCCGGCGAACGGCACTCAAGCAAACACTATCGGCAACAGCGACAAGCATTCCAACAACGACCAGAAAAGAGCAGAGAAATGCGGAAGCGATTTATGTAAACAATCAAATTTCATAAACGCCTACAAGGCTAACATAAAACAAATAAACATTTATAATCAAGATACAGAATATTCATAAACAGATAGTGCCATCCATGGCTCAACTAGTCTACCCTATGCAATCCTAGATATCGTCAACTATCCCACATCAGGGGCACATAAATACGTAAAGTAAATAAATACAATAACAAGACTCGACGGTTGTTGGGACCACTGACAAGACAAACCAGAAAGACAGAGCCTATCTAGACCTGCTGAAGCCGACTAACAAGATAGGTGACGTTGCCACCTGTCTACCTGAAGCAAGAACCAAAATAGCAGGGGTGAGTATAAAGGATACTCAGTAAGGGGGTTTTGATCACCGTTCGTCATTTATCTTTTTAAAACCAAAAGTGGTGAGTGTTGCCCGTTTTGAGAAAGAATATGAATACGAAATATAAGTTGTAAAATGACACAAAGCAACACTCGGGTTCGCCTTATTTGGAAACACAAAAGGGTTGACGAACCGGATCCTTTAAAACATTAGCACATAATATCAAGCCGATAAATTGAAAGGGTATTAGTTGAGTAATAAAGGAGGCTTAGGGTAGCAAGTACGAGTCACACTTCCGGGTTTTATATATATATAGGAAAGTACATATGATAACTGAAGAAAACCGGAATGTGCTTCGACTTGTCACGAAAGCCATAAAACAATTAGACAAGCAATAATTGCAGTAAATCATGCAATAATGTGTCCCGGCGAGAACGGGCCCTCTCCTTATAACTCCCAATTGAAAATCATGCAAGCATATAGTCAAATACTCCACCACCAACGATACTGTACAGGATTTAAGGAGACGCTGTTAGCACCACCATCAGGATTTAAGGAGACGCGATTAGCACCACCATCAGGATTTAAGGAGAGGCGATTAGCACCACCGTACAGGGTTTAAGGAGACGCGATTATCACCACCGTTCGCATCAACTCAGGCTAACCAACCTCCTGGCCGGCCCAAGTCAACACGCTAGAAGTACACATCGGGATTTTGCCCTAGATGCTCGTCCCCAGGCTCACCTCCTGTATACTCCGGGCCCAAGTCATTAAACAGACTATGGCTCGCTTTTGAAATCAATGATAGTTTGGGTAGCCAAAAGGGCCATTCAAAAGTAGGAAATCGGGATTTGGGAGGCCAAAGGGGCCATTCGAGACAAGGTTATAGTTGCGAGGTCGAGAGACCAAAGTTCCCATTTAAAACAAAAGGGATTTTCCTTATCTCTAGTTGAAAGCATTTCAAATCATTTTCGTTTTGCTATTAAAACGGTTTGACTAAGCACGTAAGGAATATTAAAGACAGTACAACAAGCAATAAGAAAAGGCGGGGAAATAAGTTATTTCGAAGCCTAAACAAACTATGTTCTTACTCCAGTTGAAAACAATTTAAAACCCTTACCTGGCTCGACACGACAGTATGAAAGCAAGCGGTAGTCAGGTTTCTCCCTCGTTGGTCCCACCTGTAATACACAGGGCCTAGAGGATGAAAACGAGACCGACAATAACAAAAGCAAGACACGAACAACAGACGACGCACGGTAATTCCAATATAACTCCACTCATGCTACAGGTGCGATATAGAAAGTCAGATAATAAAACATGTAAGCATATATAAATTACGGAACAATATTTAAAGGAATATTTAAAGCAATTATAATGATGGAAGAACATTAATAATAAATATGGAAAGCATGCTAAAACGCAATTAGGGCACGTAGACATGCTTGAAATAATATAACGGAACTCTCTCGCGAAAACGGGGTCAAACAGACAAGAAACGGGAAAAATGGGAAAAATCCCTAAACGAGAAAGGTGTCAATTGACGGTCAACTGAGGTCGGATAAATTGTAATTTATGAAGAATATCAAATCCCGAGGCTCGAGGAAGCTATAGGTGAAATCGGATTAATATTCGGAGGTCGTATGAGAAAAGTCAACATTTAAATGAGTGGGGTTGACCAATTCCCGAAGTGTAAGAAAGGAAAAGGCTGGAAAATACACTAAGTATGTTGCACCGGCCAACGCACGGGCTTACGCACGGGCTTGGCAAGCCGGTGCAAGCCCAAAAGGGGGTTGCACGGCCTCCCGCACGGTCTTGAGCACGGTGCCAAGACCGTGCAGGTGCAAACGGCCATACGCACGGGCTCGTGCACGGGCTCAAGCCCGTGCAGGCTGAAAAGTCCTGCGCACGGGCTCCTGCACGGTCTTGCTCAAGACCGTGCGTTCGCCCGTGTGGATCTACTGAGCAGCAGACTCAGCAGATCGCGAAACTCACACGCGAAAATCAATATATAAATTCATACATCTCCCAATTTACTCCATAAAATATCCTAATTTTCACATATAATCATATATATCATATAAGCTACACCTAGGCACAAGAAACACGTAAAATGGTCAAGTAAATCTTCCTAAACACGAAAATCCTAATATATAAAATCCTATATCTAAAGTCACGAAAATCGCAAGAAATAACGAACGGAATGAAATGGGGTAAAAGGATTACCGGTAGATAATGTAGTGAGGGTCGTTCGGGTTTTCATGGCTCGTCGATCGGGCGAGAAACGGGCTTGGTAGGGCGTCGGGAAGATTTTCTCTCTTTTCTCCTTTCTTTCTTCTTTTCTTTCTTCTTTTCTTTCTTCTCTTTCTTCTTTGTGTGAAAAATGAGAGAATGAGAGAGATAGGTAGATATTTAGGAAAATATCTCGGGGGGGTAAAATGGTCATTTAGGCTTTCAAGGGCATTTATGTAATTTAAGTAATTGAGGGTATTTAAAAGATAGGTTAAATCAATCTTTTCCACAAGATTAATTAATCCAATTGGATAGATCGAGAAATTAGGCAAGAAAGAATTCGCGTAATTATTAATAATATAATTAAAATATTCGGGTCGTTACAATATCGGACACGACACGTCACAGCAAAAGTAAGATTTTTAGAAGTATACGTGCCCAATGAAAAACTGAAGAAAGAAAACTTATTTCCGAAATTTTAATGGGAAAATTGCAATTGTCATCCAGTTCGATATTAACTTTATGAAAAGTAGTCCACATATGGAGATTTTCAGCAAAATTGGGACAATTTTCGCCGAAATTGACTTTGACTCTACCTGAGTCAAACCGGCGCTGACATGGAGCTGACTCACTACCATGTCAGCGCCACATCAGAAAAAAAAAATCACATCACATTATTTTTTGGAGGGAAATAGAGTCACGTGCTCAGCACGTCTTATTGAGCTTTGTTCCAACTTACTAAAAAAAATTATAAAAACAAAAATTAAACCCTAAATTCCCAATTTAATTCAACGGAACTGAACTCTTGGTCTGAAACTTAGAAACTTTTGTTTGAAAAAACCATTTCACCCAAAAAACTCTAAGCTCTGGGCGAAATCAAAGGGAGGAGAAAGGAGCTTTTGTGCATTCGAAAAAACTGGAACGATGGTGTTAAAGAGGAGAAAGAAAGACTTGGATTTACCCCCACCACTCTATAGTAAGTAGATGTCAGCGTGAAGAATGAATTTTTCCTGTTCTGTCCTTTTTTCGATTCCTTTTTTGTTTGTGTTGGACAAAAATAATGGAAGCATGTGACCTTGTATTAGCTTTATTGACTGATTTCGTAGGGTTTTTGTCAATTTGCTATTGAATACTAAGTTTCATGACTATAGTATACTACGGTGGGCCTTTGTGTGTTGGTAGGAGTCATAAAGATGGTCCCCTCTGTCCATTTCTCATTAAAAAAAAATTGAATAATTGTTTAGATTCCATAATGTTGAAACTTTAACTGTTGTTGTTGGTTTCTTGAACACTGTGAGCCGAATATTTCTTTGTTATTAATTTATTTTTTTTATTTTTTTTTCCAGAAAAAGACAGTGTGAACTTGACTATATGCTTTCATTATGGTGCGCAATTTTGTAATATCCCAACGGATGTTGTGTACGTTGGGGGGCAGATTATGCAAGCTGACTTGTGGATGGAGTATTTATTAAAATATCAGATCTTGAAAACATGGCTGAGTCCATATATGGTCTGCAAGATGGGAGGAGGTACTATAGTTTAAGACGTGGTGCATTCAAGCTCATAATCAGTGATGAGGACTTGCAAGAAATCTGTCAAGAATACATTGGTAGCACTAATGAACTTCATATTTACATTGAGGCTATGTATCTCCAGTCACAGAGCCAAGTGTGTTCAAACTTTGATGCTGAAGTGGAAGAGGCTGTTAGAGCTATAGAAATGTCTGTTGGGGCAATGCAAGACTCATTTGAGGATGAATACTATCTCAATGAGGAAGAAACCACTGATGATGATTGCCAATTTGAAGAGTATGTGGATGACTCTGTAACTGACACTGGATTAGGTTTTTGCAGCCCTGAAACTGATGAGGGAAATACACCATGCAGTAGACCACTAAACAAATTAGGGATTTCAAAGATGGTTCTTGAAGACTCCTCAGATGATGAATCATATAGGGGCTCTGTTGATTTGTCTGATGAATGCTTGGATGATGATGACCTATTTGCTGAAAATGTTGATGAGTCTCTAAATGATAATGCAATACATCTTGAACCAGTGGATGACATTGAAGATATGAGTCAATATGGAAGTTTTATTGAGATGGTTCAATTGCTACCAGGAGCCACTGAGTTAATAAAGGGCCTTGCTGAACAATTTGCAGTTGTCACAAAAGGGAAAACCATGTCACAAACAAAAGCCAAGATGAAATCAAAGGGGATAGTAATTTCTGAACCGACTGATGCTGCTAACTTTCAAGGAATTCCATCTCAAACCTCAAGAAAGGGAAAGAAGAAAGTAGTAGAGGACATGGTGGCACCTGATTCAGATGATGATATCGTACTTATTCCAAGAGAAACTTCAAGAAAAGGGAAAGAGAAGGTCACTGAGAATGTTCAAGAGTCTGTGAACTTGGGGAAGGCAGCCAATGCTAGCACTGTTGCAAGATTCAAGATGTTTATGGAAAAAATAAGAGAGATTGACCAGGCTGCTTTTGATTGGTTTAGTGACAAAAATCCAGAGGAATGGGCAAAGTGTTGCTTCAACACTGAGTTAAAATGTGATATGCTACTTAACAATATTTCTGAATCATTTAACAGTAACATTCTTCAGGCTAGGGATAAAGCTATAATCACTATGCTAGAGTGGATCTGGGAATATTTAATGAAAAGGCTTGATGAGAATAGGAGCTCAGCTGAGAGGTGGAGATTTGACATTTGCCCTATGATTCAAGAGATTGTTTTTGAGCACCAGGAAAAAGTGGCTGATTGTGTGCCACTCAATTCCTCTGATCAACATTTTCAGATTTCAAATCCTGATGGCATTTTTGCAGTGGACTTGAGGAAAAGATCATGCAGTTGTTGTAGGAGGTGGGACCTCACAGGAATTCCCTGCTGCCATGCCATCTGTGCAATTATCAAATTAAAACATGACCCAATGGACTATGTTGATTCTTGTTATAGTGTAGAGACTTACAAGCTTGCATATGAACCAATCATTATCCCAATAAGCGGTCAAGAAATCTAGGGCAATACTCTTTTCATTCCACCACTTCCTCCTAATTTTGGTAGAGCCGCTGGTAGACCTGCAAGACTTAGAAGAAGAGTCATTTATGAACCACAAAAATCAAACACAAACAAAAAGGGAAAGAAAAAAAGTACCTTGCAAGTGATGCCCAAACAAAAATTTCAGGTTCACTATAATATCTGTGGTGGAGCAGGGCAAAATAGAAGAAATTGCAATGGATCTGGACTGAGAAATGTTGTGGTGGAGGATCAAGATATAAGAAGGTACTACTTTACATTTTATTGCAGCTTAACAACTTTTAAAAGCAGTCAAAGTTAATTTTTTTTACTTTTATTTGAATTTTTTGTTTCTTTTGGTGATTAAAAATAGGTAACTAGGACCTTGTGCCCACGTGATGGTGGGCAGGAGGGGAAAACCTCAGCAGCCCCAACGAGCAATGTGAGTTTAATATATGATTTAATATGATTTCAGCAGCCCCAATTTAAGTTGCCTTTTATGCTACTTATGTGACGTTTCAAAATAATTTAAAAGATATTTTTTTACCAAATTTCTTTGTTTGAGACTGGTTGGAGTTGAAAAGTGCAATTTATATCTGCAAAAGTTCTTCAGTGCTCAATTTCTAGATTTTTGTTATATATAACATGCATAAGTTGTTCTTGATTATTTTTTTGGGTGGATACATATAGGATGGTGAGCCTGGAATAGTTAATAATGGGGATGAAGGAACTTCTGGTCTAAGGAGACCTCAAGTTTTGCCACCTATTTTTGAAAGAATGGTTGATGAACAACATGATTCAGACATGGAAGATGTCCCCCCATTTATCAACCCATTGACCCAACCAGATCCTGCTAAGGTGCCTAGCCCTTCTGTGTGGCAGCAAATTCAAGAAAGCATACCAGAATCTGAGAGAGTGCCCACTGTGAGAATTCATAACAGACTCAATTTCAGAATTCCACCAAGAATGTCAGGTTATGATAGCATTTGGGTAATTGTTGACAGATTGACGAAGTCCACTCATTTCTTGCCCGTTCGTACAACCTATACAGTTGAGAAGTTGGCAGAGGTTTATCATGAGGAGATTGTGAGACTTCACGGAGTTCCAAAAAGTATAGTGTCGGACAAAGACACTAGGTTCACTTCACATTTGTGGCAGAACCTACAGGATCGTATGGGAACGAAGCTGACCTTCAGTACCGCAGCTCACCCCCAGACAGACGGTCAATCAGAGAGGACTATTAGATACCTCGGAGACATGCTGAGATCTTGTGCCCTAGATTTTCAAACTACATGGTATAAACAACTTCCATTGATCGAGTTTGCTTATAATAACAGTTATTAGTCCTCAATTAAGATCGCACCGTATGAGGCTTTATATGGTAGAAAGTGTCGATCACCGCATATAGAAGACTGGAGATGGACTAAAGATGGTATTCATCGTGGTATTGCTCCGAAATTTATTCAAGATGCTATCAAAAAAGTGCAAGTTATCCGACAAAGAATGAAAGCCGCCCAGGATCGACAAAAGAGTTATGCTGATAGACGTCGACGTGATTTGGAGTTTGAAGTTGGGGATCAGGTATTTTTGAAAGCTTCTCCGAGAAAGGGGTTTGTTCGAATTGGTAAAGGAGGAAAGTTAGCCCCGAGATATTTGGGTCCGTATGTGATTCTCGAGAGGATTGGGAGGATGGCCTATAGATTAGATTTGCCGCCAGCTCTTACAGGTATTCATAATGTTTTCCACGTCTCACAGCTTCGTAAGTATTATCCGGATGAGTCTAAGATTATTTCCGTAGAGGATATAAAGTTAGAGCCGAATTTGACGTTATTTCCCAACCGGTTAGTATTTTGGACCATAAATTCCAAGAACTTCGTAATCGACAAATTCCCCTCGTAAAAGTTCTTTGGAGGAATCAGAAAAGCGAAGAAGCTACTTGGAAAACAGAAGAGAAAATGAGAAAACATTATCCTGAGTTATTCGCTTCGAATGAATAGAATCTGAGGACAGATTCTCATAAGGGGGAGAGTTTGTAACGCCCCACATTTTTGGGTAAGCTAAAGCCGGTAAGAATTCTTAAGATAACGGGACAAGTTTGGAAAACTCGATCGGGATATATGTGCTTATGTGATATTTATGTGTTTTATATGAATTTTCGTAAATGCTATAATTTGTGAATTTTAAATTATTCTATGTCAATGTGCGTTTAAAATGATGAGTTTTGACTATAATATTGATATATTTCGTTGATATGTCCTTTTTATGAAGTTTCGCAAAATTACGAAAATGCCCCTTCGATTTTTCATTTGAACCTCAGGTTTTCTTTTTATTCTCTTTTCCTTCCCTTTTTCTTAATTACACTTAAACCCATAAACTTCAGCAGCAACCGAAGGAAAAAGAAAGAGAAAAAGAAAGAATTTCTCCAAACTTTCAATTCGATCTTTCGAGTTCGTTTCTTAACCAAATTTCGATCCGTAAGAACCTACGCGGCCCTTGTAACATTCTCTACAGGTATTATTCAAGTTCCATTTGATTCCGTTGTTGTTTGAGTATGTTTTGGATAAATTATTTCGAAATTAGATTTTTCGGTAGTTTGATCGTTATACTCCGTAGTTTTCGATGATTCTTGATCCTATGTGTTGCCATTGTGATCTTTGATGTTTGTTGAAGTTTGTAGTATGAAAATCTTATTGAAAATGGGGTTTTGGTGAAGATTTGACGAAATTCTGATGCTTCTGTGCGAAGTTCTTCGCGTTCTGCTGAAAATTCGCGAAAACATGGTGCACACGGCCTTGCAACAGGCCGTGTAGCAAGACCGTGCACAATTTTCAACTCACACGGCCTTGCATCAGGCCGTGTGTGTAGCCCGTGCGTGTTCCCAAAAATGCACACGGCCTTGCACAAGGCCGTGCAAGAGGCTGTGTGTCCCGATTTCAAAACATAAGTCTCTGGAAGTCAAAATTTGCAAATTCTACTTTCTTCGTTTGATATTATTTTCAAAATCCGACTTCACCATTAAGTTCGTAGTGCTTTAAAACTTAATAATCCATAGAGTTTGAATTTTTCCAATACCATTTGATCGTGAAACGAACCGATTTCCGTTTAGGGAATTATACGCTTTTCGTAATTCTTTTCCGATTGCTTCGAAACTTGAATGTATGCTTCTTTATAGTATTTTAAGCATGTCTATGAAACCTAATTGTGTTTAAGCATGATTTATAAGCTTGAAGTTTGATATTTCATTCGTTTCATTGAATAATTGTTCTAATTGCCCTTCTTTGATTTAATTAAGTGTTTATTGCATTAAGAATGAGCCGTGCGTCGTATTGTCGTCTTACATGGTTGTGTCATATTTGGTTTCAGGTGGTAGTTCTTCTGGGCAGTAGTTGGTCTTCTTTCTTTTGCCCTTTTTGCAGGATTATCCAGGTGGGGTTCCATTTCCGAATTCGGCTTTTCTTATACGTATGTAAATATTCCATATATACCCAAAGCCTGTGTTTTATGCTCTTATGTTTTCTTTCCCCAAACTTATATTATACGTATTAGCTACTTGAAAACAATATTATCTTAATGAGTTTAAAGAAAATGCTTTGATATCAAATTATTACATATGAACCCCTAAAAGGCTCCATTAGCTCGAAAGGGTTACAAATAAGGTTGAAATTGGTCCCTTTGACCACACAAGCATTTGAAATGCGAGGAATTATCTTGGCTTTTATGCCTGGCCGTTCAGCCACATTATATTATTGGGCCCGGACATCAGGTACGGGGTGAAGCCGGATAGACGTTGGGTCTACGGTGGATCCCAATGCTCTGATCTCCAAACTGATGGGAGCTCGGGGGTTTGACCGGAGTGGCAACCCTTTTGAGTACCTGCGCCGGACGGGATCTAGTCTATATCCTCAGCCGAAGATGTATTGGATATTTGTCCTTGCATATATCATTATATAGTAGTGGGCTAGCTACCTGACTACACAAGGAGGAATAAGGGAGGTTTATTTAATAATTCTGATATTGTAAAACAGGTGGTTGATGCTCGACTCGCCGAGCTTTTACTTTATTGCAAAATTATTCGATTCACCAATAATTGTGAAAACTTTTATTTTTCCTTTGCTTTCTTCTCGTTTACAAACTGGTGAATCTTTCCGGTTGTTTCGATAATATATACGTATTACAGCCCCCTCACTTAGTCGCTTTGACTAACCCCATTACTCTGTGGTTGTCTTTTCAGGTTTTATTGCTAGGCGGATTCAGGTCGTGTCCTTGGAGTCATTTACTTTTGTTTAGGTGATTTCATTTCCGCCTATGTATCTGGATAAATAATTAAAACCCTAGAGATTGTAGATGTAGTGGCCTTGGTGGGCTTTATAATTGTGTTTTGGATTATGATTGTTCTAGCTCGCTGAGTGGGGTAGGTTGTGTTAATTTGCTTCCGCTGTATTATTGTTCATTGTCCTATTATTTTCTAAAGCAGATCCGCCTGGTATTTATTTTCCGTTCGCCAGGTTGTAGTTCATAACCGAACCTTTAGTTCATGTTATGGATTGTGACTTGGTGCGGGACGTCACGTCACACCGTATTTGGGGACGTGCCGTTACAGGATCATACAATTGACCTAATACGTAATATTTCTTTATTTTTTTTGGAGTTTGTAATTAATTTAAAAAATATCTTATTCATTGTTGATAAATTTAGATTGCCAATTTGCCATTAATATAAATAACATAATTCATGCAGTAATTCATGATGCCACTTTATTAAGAACATAAATTGGTTTAGATAAAATACTAAATATTAAAATCTATATCTATATCTATACTATTATATATTTGAGAGCGGTTTTACCTCTCAATTGTACAATTTAATCTAAATAGAATTTTGTGGTTTTATTGAACTTTTTAATTTAATAGAAAACATCTTATTGGTTGGAAGTTATTATTTTGAATTAATTTATTTTGAAATCAATACTTAATATCTTGCCTAATTTGTTGAATTTTTTTTTTTTTGGTCAAACCTAATTTTTTGAATTGTAATAAGGAAATTATGGGAATTAAATCCCCCATAATAATGAATATTTCATGTTTGTTTTGAGAAGATAATATCTTAATTGGTTGATTTTTTTTATTTTTTTTTGGTAAACTTTTAATTGGTTGATGAATATAAAATAAAATGTTAATTTAATCTTCTAAAAGACAACTTTAATATTCATATGGCCTCCCTAATTTCTAGGCTAACTTATTGCCGTATTTAATGTGAATTTGAAGTATGAAATGAAATTAATGGTAATTGCTTTATATTATGGTATATATAGATATAAAAGATGATTTATTGTGCACTTTTGCTATGCGACAAAATACATTCAGTGATTTTTTTTCCCTCTTTCTTCCTCACCCATTCACCCTTTCGTCTTACCTCATTAGTTGTTTATTTTTATTTTATTTTATTCAGTTTTTAAATTATTTTTTTGTAGGAGACAAGTTTATGACTCACTTGATAGATATTTCAAGCACTCTTATGTTGAGAAGGATGATAAAGGAGTTTTTGCAGTGGTGTATTTTAGAAAATTGGAACCATCAGCTTCCTTGGGATAGATATAGTTTTTCTGGTACTTGGATTTTGGTTGATCGATGTAGCATGGCTAATATTAATACTTGGAGGAACAACATCTGGAATGGCTCTAATAGAGAAAATTGCTACAAGATATGCTGGAGATTTATTGGGCAATTTGATTTGAACTACTATTGGCACGGACTTAGTTTAGTTTGATATTCGCACATTTGTAATTTATATTTTTGTTGGTGTGTTCTTTCTCCCATCTTTCAGTGGTTGATTTGGATTTCTGTGTACTTTCGCTTTTATATTTTATAAGATAATGGGGTTCTTTGCTAAAATCCCACGACGCTCGCCGTTTTTATTAAAAAACTAGATTTAATTTTTTTTTATTAAATTTTGATATTTGAAAGGGTTTATGACCTGGATGTAATGGTTCAATTCTTCAATAATATCAATATAATATGTGGTTTAGTATTTGATTCTATCATTTTTACTAATTATTTAATATAATATATATATATATATATATATATATATATATATTTTTTTTTTTTTTTTTTCTATTATCAGTATTTTCTTTGAATATTTGCACTAATACTGTCTCATTGATCTTTTTCTATGAGATTTATTGTTTCATTTGTGGGAGTTGCAAAAGGCCATTTTAAAACTTTTAGAAGAGGGAAAAAAGTTGAAAAATGAAAAAGGTAAATAAAAATTAATTTTTATTTTGGTTAATACTTTTATATTTTTTTGCTCAATAGTGTCATTATCAATTTATCAATTTTTTTTTTATTTGATGTTATCTGTCATTATATAATCACTCGCTTTTTTTTAGGATAATTATATAATTCCTTGCTTTGAAATACATCAATTTTATTCTAATTTTAATTTTTTATTTACTTAATTATCTACAATTTCCTATTTATAATTTCAAAAAGTCCGTCATTCAGTTTGACGTACGTCTACTTTATAATTTTCTTTTTAAATATATTTGTATTTCTCCAGGTTTCCAATTCAATACCCAATTTTTATATTTATTGAATCATTTTTGTTGTTTACAATTAAACGGCACCTATCTTAATATACCCTGTGCAATTAAGCTACCAATATAATATTATTCACTTTAAAACTTTTTTATAAAAAACGAAATAAAATAGTATTATTAATTAATCTAAATTTAAACCCAATTAAAATATTTTAGAGTTTTATTAACATAATTTTTCTATAATTTCTACTTAAAAAAACTTTTCTATCATTCTCTATTAAATTTCTCCCTGCATCGCAGGGTTAAATGCTAGTATTATTTTAATTCAAAGTTTCGTAGTTCGGTCCGACTAGATTGCATAATAATAATACATGCGTTATCCATCTGTGTGGCAAAGGCTACAAGAAATTGAACTTAGTGCAAAAAAAAAAAAAAGGCTACAAGAATTGAACTTGGATTTTCTTTAACACAATTGAATTAATCTGCATGGATGGACGATTCTGTTATGATTCTAACCACGCTACCACACATATGATATGCTTTGATTAATGTAATAATAAATGAGTGACAAAATAGTCAACTTAAAAGCTCTTATAAAAAAATTGGGATAATTATATTTACACCTTTCAATTTAGGGGTAAACACAGCAAGACCCCCTATACTATTGAAAATTACAGAGACACCCCCTCGATTATGGCTCTATCTAATACTTAGGTCATGTTGTTAGTCATTTTCTTATTTCTAAGTAAATTCTCACATTTTATTAACTCGACAACAACTTAATCGCTTCGCTCATTTCATGTATAGCAAACATTCTAACAAAAATGTTATGAATAATTTAGTCATTTTACAACTTTTCGTTAAATTTTTAAGGTTTCCGTTAGGTTTAGAGGATCTATCTGTAATTTCCAATAGTATAGGGGGTCTTGCTGTATTTACCCCTAAGTCAAGGGGGTGTAAGTGTAATTATCCCTATAAAATTCTAGAAAAAAAGAACAACATTGTTGTGATAATCTTATTTTTTTTGTTGCTTTGTTGAGACATAATACCATAAAAAGATTCCAATGGTCCTGCAAAAGATAATTGCTCCATTTGAATCTTGCTCATCTTATATATTTTATACACCATATGAACGACAAATTGAGAAGCGATTACAGAAAGCAATAACAGATGAACACTGAAATCATGCTCATCTCCCAGATTGATGCAGCTCCAACCTCATCTTAGCCAATGGTAGCAAATCCTCATCATATTGGTCTTGTCTCGCCAACGATTGTTTTGATGCCCATTCGAGCACATCGACTACTTTTTCTTGACCAAGTTGCTCAATCTCGGGCGCATTCATAGTAATGTAGCACAGCAAAATCAATGCGTGACTTTGCACAATCCGGTTTCCAGAGTACACGAGCTCAATGACGTGCTTCAACCCTCCATCACTAATGATCACCTTAGCGTATTCCACGCACAAATAGTTATCCGAGTTTGCAAACTTAGTGAGCGCAATGCAAATTTCACTACTAACCTCGATTTCTCTTTGATCCATCAACAACTTCAAAAGTGGGCATATGATTCTTGTCTCGTTTGTCTTGAAAATTCTAGATAAACTCCCAATAGCCTTGATACACGGAATGACGAGGAGCTTTGATTCTCTATCCCCCATCATCTCCACACCTCTAAGCAGTTGATCAACCACGAATTTCCGCATAAGACAATTTGGGTTGAATGCTGATCTTCTTAGTTCGGCATCTTGCTCTGCTACAGCAGTGATCTCCATCAAAGCCATAGCAGAATTGTTTTGAACTTCTTGATCAGGACCTTTCTCCAAGAGGGTTGCAAGGCTTCGTAGTGTACTTGTTTCTGTGATTGTTTTGCAAATGGAACGGTTCCCCTTGGCGAGGCGACAAAGGGCTCGTGCAGCCATGGCCTTTAAATGGGCTAAAGTTGCAGGGTCCTCCGTCTCCCTGGCTCTATTACCCACAAGCCCATCTATCAAGGGAGCAAGCGACAAAATTATACGTTCGTGCGCAAAGAAATCCTGGCATCTGGGGTAATGGGTAGCAAGCTCAGATACAGCCCACGCCACCGCTGCCTGTACCTTCATATGAATCATATAATCTTGCCTGAGCATTCTCACAAACACCTTGCATGCACCTGCGTCTATAATTTGCCGCGCAAATTCAGGGTCGTTTCCCAGCCATCCCATCGCCTTCACAGCATTCTCTTGGCCCTCTAATTTCCCTACACTCATCAAATTCAACAGTGGCTGAATCCCACCTTCCTCGATGATCAATTTTCGAGATTGATCGTTTTCTCGAGCAAGAAACAACAGTACGGCCGCAGCATCCGACCGAGCCTCTAGCGAACCCGTGTATAAAACGCCGATCTGCTCCCATATAACGCAGAGCAAAGGCTCAGTGGCGGCGATTGGGGGGACGCCGAGGTACTCCTCTTCAGTGGCGACGGAGGAGGACACGGAAAGGAGCCAAGATACATCCATAATGGCGTTTTCGAGCAGGGACGACATCTTCCCGAAGGCGTCGGCGGGGATGACGTTGAAAACGCGCTTGATGCCTTGGACGCTGCATTTCAGCAGCAACGTTAGCGTCTTCTCCAGAACTACATTAGCGTTTACAGTGATACGACGCGTGGGCCGGTCATAGAGGTTGTTACTCGCACGCGCCACCTCCCGGAGCAGCCCCACGAGCTTCTCAGCCTTGAACTTGAGCTCCGCGCGTTCCTGCTTGAAACTTCCGGCGTCTTCCGCCGCCTTGATCACTTGGTATATCAACGAACCAGGCACATAATCAACAGCAGAATTTGATTGAAGCGAGATTGAACTGAAAGTCGTAGATGAAATTGAGCTGTTGAAGCTGGTCTCCCTCGACGGAGCAAGCGCTAGCTCCCGGAACTTCTCTCTCTTCAGCGTCGCATCGACCAATCTCTCCCAGTTATCATATATAGCCGACATAAATGCTTCTGTGAATAGCTTTCTCTACAGATCTTCAGTTCAGTTCAGCATATGTATTTTTCTCTTCCTTCTCCCACTTTTTAAGATTGAAAAGTAAGTGCACTTGTTGAATTTGATTTTTCTTTCTCTCTTTCTTCCTTTCTTCCTTCCTTCCTTTTCCACTATGTTTTGTATTATTTTTCTTGTTTTTTTGGTGCAATTGTTTTGTATACTATTGGAATTTAGAATGGATAGGATTTAGGTAGTGTTTGGCCCATTGTTATTGGAGATATTTTCTAATTTTCCAGACTAAAAATTAGAAAACGTATTTGGCCTATTGTTTTTACTTAAGCCGTTTCAGCTTTTAGGTGTTTTTGGAAACGTAGTTGCTATGTTTTTCCTTTTCTAATGTCTATTGCCTTGTTATGTGTGTTTAGTTTTACCCATGTTTTTCTTTAGAAAAAGCATTATCACGTTTTTACAGTTTGTCTCCTAATCTATTTTTTGTTATAAATTGCCTCCTAATGTTCATATATTTTACAAAAGACCTCATCAATCATATTCTGGCGGAATATTTCGGAATATTCCGGTTTGATACCCTCATATTTCGCCTGAATATTCCGGAATATTCCACCGAAATATAATCAGAGGAGGCATTTTGTAAAATATGAGAACTTTATGAGGCAATTTGTAACAAAAAATAGATTAGAAGGCAAACTGTAAAAAACGTGATAGTACAGGAGGAGAAAATTTGCTATAAAAGTCCCCGTGTTATGAGAAATGAGCCAAAAAAACCCTATCATATACAAAGTAGTTATAAAAATCCTGTGTTTTGAAATAATTTGCTGAAAAAACCGTACGAACTTTTTTGTAACTACACGCGCGTTGACTGAGAATAAGATAGTGAATTTAGTTGTTAAATGTCTAAAATGCCCTTAATTGGCTAAAAAGACGCTGGCATGCATTATTTTTCATTTCAACCTCAATTTTTGCCCCAAATTATGGCTAGAAACTATTATATTAGGCCTATAATTTTTTTTATGCATTAATCAATTAAATAGAGGTTTACAGTATATTATGTGAATTGCCTAATTTTTTTATAAAGTTAAAAAAATAAATGGAGAGAGAATCTGTACAAAAATGCATAAAAGTAGGGGTATAATGGTCATTTCAAATGTTTTTGTTGCCTAAATTATCATAGGGGGCCATGAGCAAATATTTACAAAACAGAGGGTTTTTTAGCTACTTTTTATATGATATGATTTTTTTGGCTACTTTTGATTAACACAGGATTTTTGGAGCATTTAATTGGTACAGGAGGAGGCAAAAAATTATTTTCCCTTTTCTTTAATCTATGCTTGCTTTAATTTGTAAATTGCATGGGTTATTTCTTGTTTCAATTGGATTATGAAGGTGTACTCTATATGTGATCAAATTTTGGTATTGATATTTGTTTGTCTATCAAAAAGAAAATTTAAAAAGTGTAGAAGCTTTGAACAGAGAAACAGACCACATTTGGTATCTTAATTAATAGCATAATTGTTTTCTCTTGTGCTCTCTCGAGAAGCAGCTTTTTTCGAGAGGCTGAATAAAAAAGTAGTAGTGGGAGTTGTTATGAATGTTGGATTATTGTGAACTATATTTTGCTGAAATTTCAGATATAAAAAAGAGAGCAAAAGTTTAGTTTCAAGAATTTTGTTGCATGGTGAAAAGAAATTGTGTTTGCAAAAAGCTGTGAGAAACTAGAAAAAAAGATAAAAAGAGGTGAGAAAGGAATTTTTGGGTGAGGTTGGATATTTTAATGAGAATTTGGGGTATAGAAAAAATGAGATTGGATGTGAATTCATATTTGGGTGATGTGCTTTAAAATGAAAAATAAGCAGCTTCTTTCTCAAAAAGCTTTTGAGTGGCAATAAAAAGCTGGTGTTTGGGAGTTGCAGCTTTTTTATGTAGCTGTTGTTGTGTGTGTTGTTTAAAAATCTGAGTTGTGATAAAATCAGTAAGAAGTGCTTGAGAGAAAGGTGACATTGTGAGCTGCTGTGAGGCAAAAGTTGTTAAGCTTTCTGCCTTTTGGCTTGTAATGAGTAATGACACAGAATTCGCAAATTGATGAACTAAATTTGGAGGAAAACGGGCCAAAATTCGAGCATCATGCAATGTTCCCAGCCCTATCAAACACATAATATCAGTTTCATGGCTTATTATTTGCACATTTTTAGCTTTGTCCTTCTGGAATAACAGCTTAATGATTGTGGAAGCAAATCATATGATTCTCCTCTTCTATCCTATGCTTTTATCTGATTAAAAAGGTTGACTTTGATCATCTTATTTTTGCACTCTGTTCTGACAGCAGATAAGTCAGAATCATCTGAGAGATAAATCCTAAAATTTCATGCATCCAAGCAAATATTTAGGAACCAACCAAGAGGTTGTCATAACCAACAAAACTCAGCTGAAAATTTCCTCTTGTTTTTTCTCTCTGTTTTTTTTTAGGGATAATTACACTTACACCCCCTCGACTTAGGGGTAAATACAGCTAGACCCCCTGTACTATTGGAAATTACAGATAGATCCTCTAACACTAACGAAAACCTTAAAAACTTAACTAAAAGTGTGAAATGACTAAATTATCCATAATATTTTTGTTATAGTGTTTGCTATACATGAAATGAGCGAATTGAGTAAGTTATTGTCGGGTTAATAGAACATTAGAATCTACATGGAAATAAGAAAATAACTAAGGACAGGACCTAAGTGTTAGATAGAGCCATAGTTTAGGGAGTGTCTATGTAATTCCAATAGTATAGGGGGTCTAGCTATATGTACCCTTAAGTCAAGGGGGTGTAAGTGTAATTACCCTTTTTTTTATTCTTTCTTTTCTTTTTTCTATGTTTTCTCTTTCTTTTATTGGCCTTTTCTATTGATTTCCGTTTCCTCATAAACAGTATCATCCAAAAGAAAAGGTTACATCAACAAGCGCAATACCGAGAATATAATGTCTTGATCCTCCCAAAATGTCCAGTGCCTCAAAAGTTTAAGATGTCATCCAATGAACTTAGGGGGGTATTTGTCATACCTGTAAAACTGATATCAAGGCACCTAACCAAACTCAACTCAGAACCAATCAAAAAATCATTTGCTATATCCATGCAATTAAAAAAAAAAGCCTTTTAAACACATGGCCATGTTTGAAAAGGTCTTTGAAACAGCAAATAAAAATTTGACCTCCTAAGAAATATTTTGTCAGCACAATCCTCGCAGGGGGAAATCTGTAATTTTAAAGTTAACATCAATTATACTAACTTTAGACTTCGAAAAATGCCTGCAAAAGAGAGAAAACTTTTGATTTTTTTACTTCCAAGCTTGAGAGACCCAGGCATCTATGTGAAAAGAAGAAAAGAAACGGCGTCCTACAAAGGCTTTCCGGCAGCTGCCCGCGATAGTTGATCAATCCCAAATAGTGGATCCTCCATTGTCCAAAAGACGTCGTCGTTTAAGGGGCAAAACCAATAAAACGATGTCGTTTCGCGGAACATCCGGACGAAACAATATCCAAGAACTGGCGTCGTTTAAGTGGAAAAACATATAAAACAACCTCGTTTTTCAGCGAAGCACTGTTCATTTTGGTTAAATTTGACTATTTTTTTCTCTAGACAAGATATTAGTCTTCAAGAACATAGAATTTCCTTAATAAAAGCAAACCCCTCTCATAGTTTCCAAATGAATACATTTGATGTAAGCGTATAGATTAGGGGAAATTACATCAAACTAGTCTGTGGTTTACTGAAATTATATTTTAGTTCAAATTTTAAATATATTACAGATTAATCTTAGCCCTGTAAATGGATAATCGAAAATCCGCTATTTGTTCGTATTCGTATCCGTTTAGAGAGGATATTATCCGCATTCGTTTTGAAGAGGATATTATCCGTATCTGATTATAGACATCCTAATAGTAAAAGGATAAGGATATGGTAATTAGACATCCATCCGTTTACATATACTATATTTTTTAATATGAATTATATAATCTTTCTAATATATTTAATTTATATATGCATAAATATATTCTAAAGTTATGAATTTTTTTATAAATTATCTAATTGATATACGTTTAGTACTTTAAATTTAATTTAATATATTTTTAATAAATAATAGACTTAAGATTTATTATTTATATCAATAAGCATATATTTAGATTTATATATGAGTTATATAAGTTTTCTAACATATTTGATTTATATGCATAAGTGTATATTAAACTTATTGAAAGATTTTATAAATCATCTATTTTTATGAATTACATAGTTTTTTTCTAATATTTTTTATTTATGCATGTATAAATATATTTAAAATCCTAACGAAGTATTTCTTAAATTATTTAACTGATATTATATCAATAATTTAAAAAAATCTAAATTGGGTCTTTAGGAAAAAAAATATTTTATATTTTTATGATAACTACTTGTGAAATAAATATACGATAATTAGTATTTGATAAAGCTGTAAATGGATAATTGAAAATCCGATATTCATCCGTATCCGCATTCTATCCGATTAAAGAGGATACTATCCGCATCCATTTTAAAGAGAATATTATCCGTATCCGATTATAAACATCCGAATCATAAAATGATAAGAATATGGTAACCAGATATCCGATACTATCCGCATCCTTTTACACCCCTAATTAATCTTTCTGTTAGGTTTCCATTAGTATTAGTATTTAACTTTTATTTTTTTTTCAGAAAAAAAAATTGGTCTGGCGAACATAATTTTTAGGTCAATTATTGTTATAGGCTGGGCCTTGCCTCGTTGGGCCCAATAGGGAATGCTCCATGAAAGATGGGCCGAGCCGAATTCATAATCAGATAATCTCATAATGGGGCACAAGTATTAAGCAAGTATAACAACAATAAACATGTTTAATTATATTAAACAATAACATTCTTGCGTAGGGAAAATTACATACAGATACACCTCGCTCATGTTTTTCATATTTATATTTAGATCCACTTAAATACGTTTATTGCATATAGATTCTAAATTGGTCAATATTTTTACATATATGTCTCTAAATTGGTTAACATTTCAAATCTAAATCGGTGGTTGGATCTAAATGTATATAATAGAAGTTACTAAATGATCTTGTGTGTCGCTTACATCTACGGATCCACACTTTACATTAAATTTGACCAAATATAGACCCGTCTAGGAATCTAAATATAATAAACACATCTAAGTGAATTTAAATATAAATATGACAAACCCCATTAACCCATATAATTCGTCTTTCTTACTTATGTTATTGTTTTTCCAATATATCTAAACCTCGCATATAATTTTGTGTTCGAGTCCGAACATATCCATTTCAAGAAAAGAGATATTATATTGTTCAAATTTTTAATGTGTAACGCCCCAAATTTTTGGTAAACTAAAGCCGGTAAGAATTCATAAGATAACGGGACAAGTTTGGAAAACTCGATCGGGATATATGTACTTATGTGATATTTGTGTGTTTTATATGAATTTTCGTAAATGTGCTAATTTGTGAATTTAAATTATTATAATGTCAACGCGCGGTTATAATGATGAGTTTTGACTATAATATTGATATATTTTATTAACGCGCCCTTTTTATGAGGTTTTGTAAAATAGAACCAATAAGAATCCCCTAAGATATCAGGATAAGTTTAAAAAATTCGATCGGGAAATATGTACATGCTTATGTGATAATATTTGCTTAATATGTTTAATTTAAAGAAATAAATTTGCCCATGAATATATATTCTGGTAGAAAAAGAAATATATAGTTATACTCATTAAAGAGTAAAAAGACGTATTAACCTGTCCACGTTATTCCACCTCGGCAATGCTTTCTACATTGCATTAAATGACATGTTGACCTTGGCTTCAATTCATCCATCCGTAAATAAAAGAAAAGAAAAACAAAAAGGAGAAATGGATAAATGAAAAATAAAACATCAACTTAACTGAACACATCATGCTTACTAACTTTCCACTAATTTTGTTACTAACATGCCACTTATATTGAACCTGTTTTATTATACTATATTATACATACATGTGTTTTATACATGCAAGTGTTTCGTGAGCGCAAATAGAGATCATTTCACTTTTATCCATCACGAAAGAAATTAACATAATACTCTCCCATTTCCTTTGTATCATTAATAGGTATACTTCTTTCTTCTTCTCCTATTTCTTTTCGTAAGTGGTTTAATGTTATGAATTTGCCTCGTTCATTGTTTCTTGAATTTAATGTTTCTCCAAATTGATATGGTACAACAGATTTAGTAGTTTGTTTAGTAATGTTTTGTATCGCTTAATTTCATTAAAGGACTATTCCTAATTATTTAATTAGTTGTAACGGAGAGGTACGGATTGATAAAATTGTAAGTAGTTCTAATTATTAGCTTCTTTTGTACTTAATAATATATAATGATAGTTAATAATATTGAATCTATGCTTCGGTAGACTTGCCGACAACTAATCATTAAGTTGATCACTTGAGTTTGTATTCTAATTATAGAGGTTTCTGGACATATAGAATCCCTTTTATCTATGTGATAATATACTTGGTTGTATTTAACTGTTTAAGAAACAATGATTTAATGAGTATTGTTTAGCTAATTAGCTTTTTTAAACCAATAAAATATTATTAGTCGCTATAAACAATTTTAGTTCTTTTAATTTTGGAAATGAGTTGCTACTTATTAATTAAAAGATAATTGATATTTAATTTGTTGAATGAATCACGTTGACAAAATTGTTATAACATATAATCCGAATTGGAATTTAGATTTGAGAACGGTCATTAATTACAAAATTTTGGGCAATTTACTAGTTGTTTGGTTTTTGTTGTTTTTCTTATGTCTTGATTAATTGTTTAATTAGTTATCTGATTACATGATTTAAATTATAGCCGTACAAGTCAGTCGTGTCTTAAATGGGTTATTGAGTTGAGTTTTATCCTTTTGTCATTTGTATAGCAGGTGATCCTACAGAGGAACCCTGATTGTGTTTGATCGTCCTTTTTGCTATCTTTCGGGATGTCTAGGTGGGGTTTCTCTTCCAAATTCGGCTTTCCTTATAAGTATGTAAATATTCCATATATACCCAAAGCCTGTGTTTTATACTTTTATGTTTTCTTTTCCCAAACTTATATTATAAGTAGTAGCTACTTGAAAGCCATATTATTTTAATAAGTTTAAAGAAAAATGCTTTAATATCAAATTATTACGTATAACCCCTCAAAAGCTCTTTTAGCTCGAAAGGGTAAAAGTTGATTTGTCAATTGGTTCCTTTAACCACATAAGCATTTAAAATGCGAGGAATTATCTTGGCTTTTGTGCCTGGCCATTGAGCCACATTATATTATTGGGCCCGGACATCAGGGTACGGGGTGAAGCCGGATAGACATCGGGTCTACGGTGGATCTCAATGCTCTGGTCTCCAAACTGTTGGGAGCTCGGGGGTATGACCGGAGTGGCAACCCATTTGAGTACCTGCGCCGGACGGGATCTAGTCTATATCCCCAGCCGAAGATGTATTGGAAATTTGTCCTTGCATATATGATTATATAGTAGCAGGCTAGCTACCTGACTACACAAGGAGGAATAAGGGAGGTTTATTTGATATTTCTGATACTATGAAACAGGTGGTTGATGCTCGACTCGCCGAGCTTTTACTTTATTACGAAATTATTCGATTCACTAATAATTGTGAAAATCTTTATTTTTTCTTTGCTTTCTTCTCATTTAAAAACTAGTGAATCTTCTTGTTGTTTCGATAATATATACGTATTACAGCCCCCTCACTTAGTCGCTCTAACTAACCTCATTACTCTATTTATTGTCTTTTCAAGTTTTGTTGCTAGGCGGATTCAGGTTTTGTCCTTGGAGTCATTTACTTTTGTTTAGGTGATTTCATTTCCGCCTGTGTATCTGGATAAATACTTAAAACCCTAGAAGTTGTAGATGTAAATGATGTAAATTAGTTTGACTGTTGATATTGTTATTTTCAGTGGCCTTGGTGGGCTTCATACTCGTGTTTTGGAATTATTGTTTTTCTAGCTCCCTGAGTGGGATAGGTTATATTGATTTGCTTCCGCTGTATTATGATTCATTATCCTGTTATTTTCTAAAGCAGATCCGCCTGGTATTTATTATCCGTTCACCAGGTTATAGTTCATAACCGGACCTCAGTTCTTGTTATGGATTGTGACTTGGTGCGGGCGTCACATCGCACCGTATTTGGGGATGTGTCGTTACATAATGTAACTCGAGATGATGAAATTGATGGAATGACACAATGATGATGATAATCAAGAGTTTTTAACTAAAAACAAAAAATATAAATTTACTTATATCAATATCATATCATAATTCATAAAGAAAAGGGAATATTATATCTGGATTCCCGTCTTTTGGGTATTTATATTTAGGTTCAGAAGAATCGATTTTTTACAAATTAGTCTAAAATTTTGTTGACTGTTCGTTAAACTTAACATTTCCGTTAAAAATTAAAAAAAAAAAATTATGAAAGGACTAAATTACGCTACATTGTAAAGTTGTCAAACTATAAGAACCTAAATGTAAAATATCTCGTCGCCGCCACAGTTGCAGGAGCCACCACCACCCAGGTGGTCGACACCTTATACCACGACGATCCTCTCGTCGAGCCCGTCATATCCCCTAAGTCTGTTTTCCCATTCGACAAAAACACCGGATTTAATTTCAGTTCAAATGTTCGAAAATCCACCTAAACTCTAAATTCTTAGATCTGAAATTAACGAAGATTTGACTGTTGGATTTTTGATCCAACTTCACCACCAGCTTACCCATGACCGTAGATTAGAAATATCGTATGGCTCGACCGTGTCCATCACCGGAGAGTGGTGCACAACCACTTTTATATTTAGGCCCTTATAGTTTGACAATTTTATAATGCAGTCCAAAAGGATAATCCAGTCCTTTTATAATTTTTTTCTTTTTTTTTTAATTTTTAACAGAAATGTTAACTTTGCGGTCAACCAAATTTTGAACTAATTTATAAAAAATCAATTTTTTTAAACCTAAATATAAATACCCCAAAAGATGGGGATAAGGTGTAAATATTCTCTCTGAAGAAAATCATCTAAATCATAGACAGGTCACAGGACATTGTGATATCTTGATCTTGACCCATAAAAATTAAAATGAGAATCTTAGTAGGTGATAATTTATTCATAGCAATTAAGATTTAAGAGAGTAGCAGGTGTAATAAGACAGAGGTACGGGGAAACAAGCTGAGTTAATGAACTGTATTTATCTGACATACTCCATTGAGCAGGTAAGAAATCCACCTCATGAAGTATGAAACCATTTTAATATATATCCTACATTTTCTATCTGGTCGTTGAATGACGATTCTACCCTTTATCAGAATTTGGTATTTGAAATGTTACACCAAGTGAATACGACGTGATTCGGTCTAATATATGCTAACGTACTTTTATATGTGGAGAATTACATAATGTTAAAAGCATCTGCAATATCTTATGTTTCTACTTTCTAGATTTCCTATTAAAATATAAAATAAAATTAGACTTTATCGAATAAATGAACTTAAAATCTGTCTAATCATTTTACATTCCCTCCGAGTATATATTTTTATATTTACCAAATCTTAAGATGTATGTGTAATTATTCCTTAATTCATTTAATCACCCAATGACATGCCACAAGAAAAATAGATTTATGGAAATTCATATGTTGCATAATAACTACTCGCCCAATTTCATTTATTTTCTAAAGTCCAAAAGCATTCACATTTAACATTAACAAGACATATATTCTTTGACAAGGTAGGTTGGAGCAACTATTGTGCAAGAATTAAATGCACATTTTCTAAATATATGGTGATCAACTAATCTTACAAGCTGACCAGTTGTCCATATTTTCTCAAAGCATTTACAATATTACACTTTAGCTTACAATTCAGGGAAAATTCCATTTTGGTCACATTGGATATGAGCGAGGTTAAATTTAGTCTCGTCATGTTTATAAATCCTTTTGAAATCCCATAAAATTTAAAAGTTGGACACTTTGGTCCATCCGTTAGTTTTGGACGGAAAACACATTTGCCGCGCACGTGTCCGTTAATCAGTTAGTTAGAAATCATTTTTCTTTTTTTTTTTTTAACTCGCACTTTTTACAATGGGTAAAATTCTCAATTTCACCCAAATTAACCCTAAATTTCAAAACCTCACGCTAAACCCTAAACTTTATCTCCATTAACGAAGAAATCACTCATAAACTGTGAAGCTGGATTCCTGACTAGATGTTGAAGACGATTGCGCCATAGATGAGGACTGTTTGGGAGTCCCGTAAACTGGTGAAGAATGGCGATGCTAGCGCGGCTTCAAAGGCTGCTAAAAGGTATGTTTTTTAACTCTGAAACTTGTCGTTTTTGTAGATTTTATGAGTTTTTATATTGAATAGAATTTTGTTTAATGCTTTAATGTTATGCATTTGGATTCTTTTATCATAGTGGTCCCGGAATGGAATCTGGGTTAGGGCTTTCATGCATGTTTATTTAACAAGTTATGGTCCCAATGTGGTCGCTCGTCCACGACGTCCAAATATTAGCCGGCCTACCTCAATCGCAATTCCTCCATGATCTTTGCCCCACACGATTCATTCTTCAAGTAACAGGTTCTTTCTCGGATTTTTTAGGTAATTTAGGTGTAATTTTTGGGGAAGAAACAAAGAGAATGATATATAGAGGATTTATAAGGATTTTCCGCCAGAAAATAAGACACAAAGCATCAATTCCTTTCATTCCTGCAGCCCTAACGGAGTAAATAGTATTTTTCGTTCAAAAACTAAAAGATGGACCAAAAGTGTCCAACTTTTGAATCTTATGGAACTTCAAAAGGATTTATGAACACGGTAGGACTAAATTTTACCTCGCTCATATCTAATGGGACTAAAAATGAAATTTTCTCCACAATTCACGTACCATAAAATTAAAATTTTGGAAAAATTTCCGTTTGTCGTCTAGGGATGATCACAATTACTTCGATTCCTCAACTGATCAAATCATACCTGAAATTTTTGAAAACTCTGAATCAGAATAAGTGTTAATGTTATGCTCCGAAATGCGTCCCACATGGGATAAGTGTAAAAGAAATATGTTAAGTATATAAGTTACAATTTAAGTATAATAAATGGATATCCTTTTTGGGTAGTGATTTAGACTCAATTTCAAATTACACTCTGTGAGTTCGAAGCTTATACTTACGTCCAACGGACCCGCGAGTCGCGTGCGTAACAGTTAACATACAAAATGATTCATGATGAGATAATTTGGTACATTAAATAATTCATATAAAATATTATATAAGAAGGCAAAAATTATTATTTTATCTAAATTATAAAGATTTTAGCATTTTATCACATGATTTTTTTAAATATTAGGTGTCATCTTAATTACATTTTTTTTACTTTACTATTTCCGACGAAATATTCCAGTGTGGCATGATGATGGTGATTGACGATTTTAAGCCAAATATGAGTTTTTGATTGAAAATGACATTCTTGATGAGAAGAAGCCATGAGTAACTTCAATTTGACGAAAATAACATTTTCTCTGTTTTAGTTTGAGTTTCAACGTGACAACTAATAACTAGAAAAGTTCAGATTTCACTTTGATATTATTGGTGGTAAATTTGAAATATCACAACAGTGATAAATCATTTTTTAAATCTTAGGTGGCATGGATGCTGAAAATTGTAAAATTAATTGATCATGACTTCTTTTTGGAGGTTAAGACAAGCAAAATAACATAGAATTGTGTTTATTTTGCAACATTATATAATATCTGGCGAAATATTTCATCGAAATTTCACTAGAGATGGTAAGTTATAAATTTTTGCAGAGTTTAGATGATGAATTTGTCAAAAGAAAAGTTTGGATGGTAAATTTCTAAAATCATAATAGTTTGAATTGCAAATAATTTTTTCTCCTAATAAAACTTTTATAATTAGATATAGTATTTAATTTTTCCTAGGGGTATTTTAGTCATGTTCAAAATATTGGGACAGAAGTAGACATGAGATAAATGGAGATTTCCTATTTCTTCTCTTTCATTTACTGAGAACTGAAACAAACAGAGTCCATTTAAGTTGACTCCACCCACCAAACATTAACTGAAGAACTGCGAAAATTCAAAGCAAACAGAAGATCACCAAACAACGAAGGTAATGGAGGACACATCTGAGAGGAACAAGGCGGAGCAAGATGGTGGAATTTCTTCCTTTTTTCTTCAAAATCCATGCACTTATATTCAAGAAATCACCAGGGCTTTGCTCAAGTGTTTAGGTTTTGAACCTGCACCGGCCGGCGACCAAAGCCCTTCTTCATCCTTAGATCTGCCGCCTTTATCAGCCGCAGACCCACCGGCGGATCCGCAGTCTTTTGCGGTGACAAGTTCTCGAAGAAGGCCTACGAGGCCGCCCGTAAGTGGCGGAGGAACCCCTCAGACCAACGCCGACACAAGTTGAATATATATCTTCACAGTTTGCGAGTAATTTAATTTCTTGCTGGGTTTTCTGTTTTCAGTACTTCTTTCAATTTTCGTCCATTCTGTATATAATTTATGTGTGCAGTCGGTGTATCATGTATTTGTGCTATAGCATCTAATGCATGGAATTAAACATTCATATGTTGTTGAATTTGTGTTGTCGTTCATGGGATATTATGATTTCAATTACTACTCCGTCTCCATCCTTAATTAACAACCAAACGTAGGGTTCGTTCTTTAGTTCTGATGGAGCAACTTTAAATCTTCTAATCAGCCATCTCACCTATAATTCAACGAGGATATTAGTATGTTATTGTCCGATCTAGCTAGACTAGAAAAAATTATCACTATAACAGTGTTCGACGCTATAGTTTCTAGAAAGGGAAGAGAACTAACAACCACCATGTGTAATAGGTTGTATCCATTCCTGTGTTAAATTAATTCCTAATTAGCCCTAAGAAATTAAATAAAGTTTATTTAACCCCTTCCGGATAGCGAGTGTTTTACACTAGGCGGACATAGAGACTAAAATAGAATGAAAGTCGACTTATTCACCTCATAAAGCCCATAATACCCCTTAATTTTATTATACAAAAAGGCATAAAGCCTTCATTTTAAACATTTTCAATTCATAATTCACCTGGCTCTTTCACTGATTTGAGTGTCGATTTAGAAATTTGCGCAACTGGAATTCAAAACAACGAGAGAAAAAAATGAATTAAGGGTTTAGGTTTTACCATAGCAGACTTACAATGTGAAATTTGGTATTTTGCCCGTATAATTAGAAGTAGGCAGTGTGATAATCACTCTATATCTCAAGGGGCTCCTTATAAATAAGTCATAGAAGTAATAAAGCCTTCTTAGAAATATCTCTCCATGTATAACTTCGCTTATTACATATATAATTAATCTGGCTTGATTATGGATAATGAAGCAAACAGTAGTGGAGCTGCAAGTATCATATCGACATATTGCACTTTAATTTGTTGAATATTCAGATATGCTTTAATTTTGTCATTTGTTTTTGTCATTTATTCCAAAGTTTTGGTTCGGTTTAAATCTAAACTAGTAGTTATCTTTTTGGATTTTGTTCTTGGATTTTAATGTCTGTGTATGCTCTTGGGTTTAATTCAATACAGAATCTACTGATATAATATTGAGTTAATTGCAGTGGAAATTGTAAAATTTCTAATACACAACAAGAGATCATATTAAAATTACTTATTTAGCAGGAAAACCTCATGAATTTTATAATATCCACACCACAATATAAAAATAAAATTTAAAAATTAATATTGATATTTTAGTTATAATATTTTCTCAAATATATTGAAAAGAGGGTCAAATTTTAAAATTAAAGTTCTCAAAATCGAAATGGTCGGCATTAATTTTTATTATTATAATTTCTGGAACCTAAAATATATAATTTTTAGATTAAATCTATTGTGCCGTTTTTCATTGCATATTTTCACTTCAACTTGATGAAAGTTGCAGTATATGTCGTATCATGACTCATATTACAATTCCAATGAAATATTAAATGATGCACGGACACTTCTAAATTCTATCATGTCGGATATCCGTGTCTGACACTTCTCTAGTGTAAAATATCGGAAAAAAAGTCGTATCGCCATATCCATATCGTATCGTCATGTCCGTATCCGTGTTTCATAGTTCCTTACTCATCAATTTAAGTTTTGGAATATGGATCGGTGACTATTGAATTGCAGCAATTTAGGTATCGAAGTTTTTCAAGTTCTAATCACAATTTTGTAATTAATCAATTTGTGCAATTTTGATTTTGTAATCATCGACTATAGCAATTTACAAAGATTTTTCAAGTTGCAATTTCAATTCTGTAATTAATCAATTTGTGCAATTTTGATAATTTACTTACCGAAATTCTCTTTTGAGGAAGGTACAAGAAAATAGAAAAAGAGATGAAAATATTTAGTAATTCTATATTATAAAGTAAAGATATTTTAGGATTTTGGGGAAAAAATAAAGTAATTATATTACACATTAAGTTTTCCCTCCAAAAAATAATGACACTTTTTTCCTTTTTTTTAACACCTGGAGATGATATGGAACTTACGTGGAATTCCGACAACACACGTGCCAATTTCCAGCGTTAAAACATGATTCCGGTGAGTAAAGAACCAAAATTGCATAAATTGGTTAATTATATGACTGAAATTATAATTTGAAAACTTTTGATACCTAAATTGCTATAAGTCAATAGTTACATGACTAAAATTGCAATTCGGCTCTTATTTGATAACCAAATTAACCTTTTAATTTGATTCTTTTTTCTCTTTTTCTTTTGTCCGACGTTCGAGTAATGGTGTTGCCCATTGTCTATCTAGGAATTCTGCTAGTGTCGTTTCTGGGGACTTTAATATCTCTGATGTTGCTTTGCCTATACTATTTTCGGACCTTTCGGATTAATAATATAAGCTTTTCCCTTTAAAAAAAAAATATATCTTCTCCTTAAAAATACAGTTTTCCAACCAAAATCTCACAAGAAAAATCTTTTCAAAGCTGCCGCGAGTAGCTCTCATCTTAAATATTAAAGCCAAATACTAAATTAAAACAAAATATGAAAGTAAGACAAATTAGATTGACTTTTGTAAATTCTTCGTCTTCTCTTAATAAAATCATGCAAGAAAATGAAACAGTATACTTATTAAAGTCAAAATGCTCTTCACAGAATAGAGTCCTCCTTTATGATCATCATCAGCATCATCGGTTCAAAAGGAAATACTTTATATTAGGATTACTAGAAAATGATAATTTCGTCCCAGTGGCGTATTTATTAATTTAGTTCCAACATATTTACAATTCTTCGATTTCGTCTTATAAAATGTATTTTTTAGTCAATTTCGTCCCAAATGTCATTTTCTATTAATTTTGGATAGAAATATCAACTTCTATTATAATTTTTCAAAAAATGGAGAATTTTTTTTTCATACAAATAAATTAAGATTTTGGGATCACAAATAAAAAAAAGACAAATTGAACAACGAATTCCTTCACTTGCAATAATATGGCGTAGGTTTATTATTTCGAAAAGCATGTCGTAGCGACATTGCTTGATTGGAACATCCTTCTTGTTTATCTCGTGAATCTTGATGATTTTCAACATATTTTTGGTTTGGTGATGAGAAAAAAGGGAGAGGATTTCAGGAGAAATAAAAAGGGTTTAGGATTTTGAAATAGATTCTAGTGGTATTAACCGAATCTCATGCATAAATTTTCTCTTAATTTTAGAGAAATAACGGAAATTGTCATTTTCTGTCCAAAACTAACAAAAAATGTCATTTGAGACGAAATTGACTAAAAAATATACTTTATAGGATGAAATTGATATATTATGAACATATTGAAATTAAATTGACAAATATACCTCTTTATGTAACCAAATTGACATTTTTCTCTTAGGATTACCATCGAAAATTGAAATTAGAGAATAAGGCCCAACTTACCTAGGCCCATGCACTGTGTTCTCAGATCCATACATTCTGTTTCATAGCCTTTTTCAAGGGCACCAAATAATGAAATAAATTTGTATGTAGCCCAAAGTACATTCTCTATTTCATATGGTGTATTAGAATCACGTTCCACGTTTCCCCTAGTACGTCAACAAAAATGTGATGGAAACCTAACTGAAGGGTGTAAGTTGTAAATTAAAGACTTTTCAATGGATGTAACAATAATTTTTTAATTACGAGAGTTACTAGTTATAATTGAGGAAACTTCTCAAGGGTCTAGATGTAATTAACTTAAAAAACTTATTTGAAATCTCAAACAAATAAATTTTGGACTAACTCATTTCTATTTCTAGAATCCAGAAAAAAATAAGATATATGGTAGAAAAAGCCAAACTTTAAAGAAAAATGGAACCTCCCGCACTGTAGCGAACCAACTTCTAGGAGAGACGTAATTGATTGTATTAATCTCGGTAGCTACGCCACTCATGGGGTACGTTTTTAGATTTTACAAGTGTGATACATGTTCTTCTATTTCTCCAAGCATAACTCTTCGCATCACAATGCCTATTGTGTCGGCTTGGTCTTTAAACATAATTAATATATCCAGTTGCTGAGAAAATTGAAAGTTATTTCATGAATTAGGTTATAGAACCCATATATAAACTTGGCGATTATATTCTATACTAGCCTAAACCCGTGCAAATGCACGGAACAATTGAGTATTTTTCTAAAAAAAGAAAAACAAATACAATTTTCCATTTCATAAATTATATAAATGTACAATCTTTCAAAAAAATGTCGACTTTATGTTGATTTTTCTTCAACATACTAAATATTTATCATCATAACAAAAAATAAAAAACTAATTAATTGAATTAAGCTATCATATCCGTATCATTTAAGAACTTTTCCTTAAATAGTCTTAAAGAATAACCTTAGAAATAAATATCAGTTATGAAAGCTAGATAAAGTATTCTTAAGAAATGTATATAAGTCATAATTGGAGTTGTGTTTTCATTTGACTTTCAAATTTCAACTATATAGAAACTTATTTTTCTCCGTTTATCTTTTGGAAACAATCATTAATTCTTTATTTTAATTAAGTTAAATAGTATAATAGATATTTTCAGTTAAAAGAATACCATCTAAAAGCATGAAAGATAATATGATTAACAAATAATAACAGTATATATAAAACAATAATATATAGAAAGAAAAGACTAAATAGCTCTCCTTAATTGAAAGAAACGGAAGAAATAAACCATTAGGGAAAATGAAGTATAATTTGAAGAAATGTGATATTGAAATAGGGGGACTTTTCCTTTTGATTTTTGTTTTTATATATGAGGTGGAGCTTTCCTAAAAACTTCACGGCCCGATTTCGACCGGTTTCCATAAACAAAAAAAAATGATATTGAGATAAATAATAAAATAAATCTATTCAATCCTTCCAATATAGATATTTAAAGAGAAAAATACACAAATAAAGAATATTGCGAAAACGTATCATTATAAAAGTCTAAAAGTAAAAATATTGATAAAGTAAATTAGTTTTAAAATATTCCAAAAGAAACTTCAAATGAAGATAAATTTGAAGAAAATACTAAATCATTTGGATGAATAAAAAAAATTAATATGACAAATTAATATTCCAAAAATAATATTTAAGTGAAAAATATAGATTTATATTAGTGGAACTAAAAACATAATAATCAATTTAGTCAAATTCGAGAGTCAAAAATATTTTTCTATTAAAATTAAATAAATTCTATTGATCCAACATAAAACTATAAAAAAGAAATATAAGGAATATTAAATAATCCTATAAGTAATTTAAAAAATAACATGAGAATAAAAATACAGAAAAACTGATTAAAAAAAAAAAAGAAAAAAACTCTCATGAAGTATCAAAATATAAATCTAACCATATCAATGATTGAAGGAAAAAAGATGAAGGCCGGATTGGTAATGGAAAAAAAAAATGAATGGAGAAGATAAATATAAGGAATAAATGGTATTAAGGTAAATTAAGGAATTAAAGAGTAATTAATGAAATTTTGAATACTTTTTCTATATATTAAAAAGATATATATTTCTTTCATTTGTTAAAGATATTCTATTTGAACCTTTTCTAAAAAAAGTCAATTTTGGGCTATGATTTTTTTGTGAATAATGCTTTATCAAAAAATAAAAAATAAAAAATAAAAAATTCTTCCGAATAATTTGCCCATGAATGGTGGAATTTATGTCACATTAATGAAAAAGTAAAGGTGTCATTTAAAGCATTTCCATGGTTGCGGATAATTATGATGAAAAATTTACTAAAATAGACACTAAGACATAACTAATAATGGGCAAATTATTTAAGGAAAATCATAAGAAAAACTTAACTTGTATATTATGAAACCAACCAATGACAAAATTTTATTTTAATTAAAAATTTCAAAAAACCACAAAATAATATTGGGATCAAAATCACACAATTAAGCCATGAGACACTCTCAAATATAATATAGTATAAATTGTATTTTATACATAAATTTTGACCATTAATGAATTGTGATAAATTGGTTTGATATTTTTTATTATGATAAATAAATAAATAAACTGTGATGTACCGACACTTCTAAAAATTATACTATTTACCATTTAATATCGTATCGTATCGTGTCGATACTTGTATCGGTATTTTATCGTGTCCGTATCACACATATTCACATAAAATACGCCATTTTTTTGTACAACGGTAAAAAGTCGGGCAATAAGTGGGAGAGTGGGACCAAAATACAAAAACATCAAAAGTGAAAAATAATTCGCATTAATTAAATTAGCAGAGGCATAATAGCGGAGCTAAATGCTAATGGCAAGACCCCACTGAACACTGCTATACATTAATGCATCTTTTTTTTTAATCAAAATCTTTGAAAGAGAGAAATTTACGAGATCTTCTTTGCTGTGGAGGAAAACATCCCAAAAATGGAGACTAATTAATTTAGTAACTAAGTAAATAGAGGATCCATTCTTGATCTTTTACTCACTCTGTATCACGCTCCCTACAAAACCCCAAAATCTTTAGCAGTCATAAGAAGAAAATCCAAAATTTATCAGTTCGGGAAGCGATTGCTTTTCAACAGGAAAAGGAAGAAAACTGTGTTTATTTATCTTTTGCTGGGCTTGCATCCTGCTAATTTTCAGGTATTATTAATCTTCCTTCTCGTTTAAATTTTTGTTATATTTTTTAGTTTATCATGTTGCTGTTTTTCATTTTTAAATCGATGTGGGTTTGTTTATTTTCTTTTCCTTAATTATTTTCGAGTATCTGAAGTGTTGTTCGTTGTTGGGCCGGCATTTGGGAATTGTGAAAAAGTTCATTTCTTTACCTAGTTGTTTCTTTTTGTTCTTCAGTAGATCCACCTGGGAAATGGGGTATATCCCAATAAAGAAATGAATTAGGTTTCACTTTTCAGGATTAGTTTGGGAAAGTTGTTTCAAACTAGTTACTGAGATAGTTTTAATTATTTGGTTTATTTTTTGTGGTTATTGATTATTTACCTGGTGATTGAGACCTAGAAACAAGTGAAACTTATCTGTTGACTTGTACAAGGAATAGTTTCACCAGTCTCTGCATTTTATAACTTAGTTTCTTAATTTCTTTACACTTAAAAATTTTCTGCTTTTTATATATTCCGGCATCTGGACAGAATCCCGTTTTTCTTAGTTTATTTTGCACAAAATCGAGCCATTCGAATTTCATATAAGCACAACCAGAAATATTCGATTGCCACCTTTCTGAATTTCCAAAGCTGATGCACATGTTGTATCAAGAATAGTTACTGGGATGTATAAAATTGAGGTACTTATTATATGGTTAGTCGTCGGAGCTTAATTCAGTAATTCTTGCATATATCTCAGGTATCATCTTGATGAGCAATATAATTCCTAAGTTTTTAGCATAATCCAATGAGCATGGACAAGCCATCTCCTGATTGCCCATATCCCGGATGCTTCTTCTGTGTAATGAAAGAAGCAAACCCAAATAAACGAAGATCAAGCATACTAAAATTCTTCCAAGAACTTCCCCTACATGATGACGACAGTCAGGTTCTTCCAATTAGTGGCCTATGGAACACAGCCATGGCCCACCCAAACGATTCCGAGTTCATCGAGCTCGGAATCTTTGAATGCATGACATCACTCATCCGGAAAGGACTAAAAAACCGGCGCTGGCTGTCTCACGATCAAAACATCTACATTCCTTACTACGCGGCCCATATCATTGGATCATACACCATGAACATGGAGGAATTTGCTGAAATAGCCGTGCATGCAGGTGACTCTACCTTGACCGCATTGAATTCTTTTCCTCAAGTATATAGTTATAATATTTTATATATTTTGTTAGTTAATAACTTATAGTTATGGGTGTTTGACCCCATTGTAGAATCCAAAAAACTTTTAATTGACCCTTATGGTTTAATAAAAGTAGTCCAAAAACAAAAGCCTGTTGAAGTTGCTCTAAAATTGAGATCGAAATGCAATTACTGTGAAATTGAAATTGTAGGCAATTTAAGTGGGTGTTTGCAGACTCTACTACTTCTGGAGAAGCTGAATAAGATGTCAATTTCGTAAAAAGTAGAGAGTAGTGAAAGTTGAGAGTGTTTGGAAAAGAATGTGAAAAAAAAGGAAGTTGAGTGTTTGGTAAAAAAATGTGAAAAGAAAGGTAGTCGAGTCTTTGGAAAAAAAGCTAAGAAGCACTTTTACTACTATCAAGAAACTTCGATTTATTTACAAAAATAACCTAGAAGCTAGAAATTGAAGCCAAAACAAGTCCTTAGGTGCTTCTAGCTAATTTTTGTTTAAAATAAGCAGAAGCTGGTTTTCCAAACACTGCGAAAGTGCTGATTAAAAGCAAAAAGACGAAAGTGCTTATTTTTAATGTTTGCTAACACTACCTAAAGCTTTCTTTCTAAAGTAATTGGTCACAATTGGAAGGTATTATGAAATGGTTTCAAAATTTGAAAAATCCACTGTGCAGGTGTCATCCCTCCATTGGTGGAGCTTCTGAGAGGAAGGCTAACTTGGGTCGAGCAAAGAGTGGCAGTTCGTGCCTTAGGTCATTTAACCACATATTCAAGCACGTTTCAAGCTGTCGCAAGCCATGCCGAGATTCTTGAGCTCGCCATGCAATTGGCTATGAGTTCTTTAGAAATTGTTTATGCTCATTTTTATAAGTATTTCGATAGGAGGCTTAGTTATCATTGTGATCTTCTGACACGTGGCATGGGTGGGGTTGAGATGGAGTCGAGAAAAGCCGAGGAGTGGGCCAGCCAGCTTCAGTGTTGGTCACTTCAGCTTATAAATTGCTTTGCTTTTAAAAGTGAGTTCCTTCCGACTATTTGCAAGGAAGATTTCTTGGTGAAGCTTCCTGGTATGTGGGGTGGATTGGTGAATGAGAATTCACCAGCTGGAATTGGATTGTTGAGGACTATTTGTCATCATAAGGTCGGTCGGGGCCCGGTTGCCAACTGTCCTGAAGTTATTGATGGACTGTGTAATATAGCTCGTTCATGTGATGATTGGCAGTATATGGCCATTGATTGTCTGCTTTGGTTGATTCAAGATCAAAGTACTTGTCATAAGGTATGTTTCTTTATATTAAAACTTGCATATCGTATATCTTCGAGGTTGAACTGTACATTTTAAATAACAAAAATTCATATGGACAATTTCCCAATTGAATTTGTTTGTTTCATTTTTTGGAGGTATGGTCCAAGTGAGAAACAGAACCGTGTCTTTACTTTTTTCATTTTTTCTTACTTTTGGGACATAAGAAGTTTCACCTTCTCTAATCTAAGGGAGTGGTTGCAAACTTTTACAAAAAGTGTTGTTCTGCTCTTAGTTCTAAGAAAGCAGAAATTGAAGTGTGTATTGGTTGCTTCTGCTAAAAAGAAGCTAAGATAAATTAGTTTTAGGAAAATCACTAAGGGAGTGTTTGTGAACCCTAGAAAACAGTATATTTCTGCTTCTAGCTATAAGAAATAGAGTGCTTCGTTTTACTTCTTCTGCTTAAAATAAGCTGAAATCACCTTGGGGATGCTGTTTTCGGCTTCTAGCTTATTTCAACAATTATTTAAAAGTGCCATTTATAATTTACTCTCCTAACATTCAAACTCTTACAACTCCAACTTTTTACAATGTCAACTTTTCTAAAAGCAAAAGTTTTCGTGAACACCCCTAACCTCCACTCTACTTACAGGTAATCGACAAGGTGGTCCCCACTCTAATTGACCTCGCCGAAATAACTACACTGGGCGACCACAAAAAACTCGGAGATTTGATCACCAACACCCTTCAAGAATGCTTCGAACGCAACTCAAATATCAACAGCCACACAAAAGAACAAATCAACGAGCTTCTCAACTGCCGAGAAAGGCTAAAATGGGAAAAGAACATTCCCAAAGAAGATCTCCACATCAAACAGGCTGCCGCCTTAGTTGTCAAACTAGAAGGAAACTCGTTATTTTCCTCGGGAGATATTTCCGGGGCCGCTTCAAAATACTCAGAAGCATTATCATTATGCCCAATGAGATCAAAGAAAGAACGAATAGTGCTATACAGTAATCGGGCTCAATGCCTTCTTTTATTACAACAACCTTTGGCTGCTATAAGTGACGCCACGCGAGCGCTTTGTCTTAACAACCCAATCAACCATCATGCCAAAAGCCTTTGGAGAAGGGCTCAGGCTTATGACATGATTGGTTTGGCTAAGGAGAGCCTGTTGGATGCCATTCTTTATATAAATGAGTGCTCACAATCGAATGATATGAAGGTTCCGGAATATGCCGAGCGGTTTGTGAAGAAACAGATGAGGGCCGCTTGGCTGTTTAGAGAAGCTGCTGGTAAATATGGAGGTGTAGAATGTGAAGGTGATGATAATGGAGATGTTGGAGAAAGTGATGATTCTGAATGGGAAACGGCGAGTGAAAGTGACATGAGAGATGATGGAAAAGATGAATTCTTGGGTGATAAATGGAAGAATGATGGTGGGAAGAAAGATAGGCAGAAAAAAGCTTCAAGAAAAGGTACTTAATTATTCCTAGTTATTAAACCTTTTTTTTTTGGGCTGATTACATCTACCACCCTTGAGGTTTATGAAAATTAGAAAATAGTACCCCAGGTATCCAAACAACGATGAGGTCCCTTGATTTCATTCAGTTTGTAATTTTTCCCTTCCGTTATAGGTCCATTACTGTTGCTGTTCGAGATAAATTGATTTTCCAGAGAAACCCTATATTTCCAGTTTTAAATTTGCAAAATACCCTTAGGAACGATTTTGTATTTTAGTCAAACTGTAGGGATCGTTTTGTAATTATAAGAAAGATGAGGGACTTTTTTGTAATTTTTGTTTCCCAAATATTGTCAGGGGTATCCATAACATTTTCCAATTTTTGTTAAGTCTTCCAAAAAACCAAAATGTCAGGGACCTTATCGTTATTTATGATCCCTTTGGGAATAATTTATACTTTCCACAAACCTCAGGGGTAGTAGATATGATTCACCTTTTTTTCTGTTTGTGTGTGTGAATAGTTTTGAGTTGGTGTTTGCAAACACTTCTACTTTTGGAGAAGCTAAAGTAGAAGCAAAAGTTATAAAAGGTTGGATTAGTAAAATGAGGGGTGTTTGGGAAAAAAAAAGCGAAAAGTACAACAAACGTAGTTGAGTGTTTGAAAAAAACTTTTAAAACTTCCATTTATTTACAAAAATAACCCATAAGCTAGACGCTGAAGCCTAAAGCAATCGTGTTTCTTCTCCTTATTTTTTAAGCAGAAGCTGTTTTACCAAAGACTCGATATATCAACTGAATTATAATGTTAAGCTGCCTTTGGATTTCGTGATTTGGTTACTTATTTTATAAGTTTTCATTAATTTGCAACTGAAATCATACTTCAAAAATGATGCAGGCATGAAACAAGGTTACAATTTGCAGCTTACTGAGGATGAACCATAGTTAATAGACTGAATTGAGTCTTTATTCTGTGCAAATCAACAATTTTCTTACTTTCTTTTTTGAGTTTTGATTTTTAGTATGTTGTATTTTTCTTTATTATAGTTTTGGTTTGTTATGTAATTTTATAATTTATTTTTTGTATCATCTTTAAATTGTGTATAGATTTGGAACCCGTGGGACATTTGAGGATTCTCGGCTTTAATTGAGTTATCTTGTTACCAAAATTTGCCCCTTTTAAGGTATAGGGAAAATTACTAAAAACCCTGTGGCTACCTAAAAAATTCAGCACACAACTGTAACCTTAAAACCTTACAAATATGTCCCGAAAATGCAAAAAAATTTTGAAATTTTACAAATTTCTCCCTGAAAAATCTTATATTTACAAAAGTTTCAAGATTTCAGGATATTTTTTGTAAATGTTGTAAACTTTCGGGGGTTTGGGTAATTCTCCCTTAGGTATAATACTTGTTTTAGCAACATTGGCTACATATGCATTCAATAATTATTATTAAGGATTTTTATATTTGACATATTTTCGACGGGAATATTAACGTATTGTGACAGTTGAAGATAATGAGCTTTAGCTAATAAAGGTGGGCCCAAGTGGTTAACGATTCTCTTTTTAGGGTAATGATTCTGAGTTTGAATTTTTCTGGCCCTAGTCCTCTATTGGTAGCTCATTTGTAAATTTCAAAAAATTCACACTGGTTAATAGTCCAAATAGGATACCGTAAATCTCGAAAGGTCGGTGGTCTACCCTGACCTTGAGATGGGGTAGCCACACTTGCTCCTAAATTTTTACTCACCAAAAAAAAAAAAAAAGAGCTTTATTAGGAATAGTGGCAATATACGGTTAATCTCATATTTAATATAATTTTACTACTAAATTGATGGATTTTCTCAATTTATATATTATAATTAATTATTTGTTGTAATTTCTATACCAATGAGCTCAATTCGTCAATTACTAACGGAAAACATCACGCATGACATATTTTGATGTTAATTTTTTGTTTGGAAGAAAAAATAACATAGTTTCTATCGATTTGAAGGGAATTAAATGAATAAAAGGAGAAAAGTGAATAAATTAGGTCAAAATTATCTCATAACAAAATTTTAATATCTTACCTTTTTCCATCTTATTATATTGATTCCCTCAAAAGCAGGTAAAAATAATATTAATATCCATGTGCGTACATAATATTTTCCGTTAGTAATTAATGGATCTGATTTATTAGTAAGAAAATTACAATAAATATTTAATTATAGTGTATAAATTGAAAAAACATATCAGTCTAGTCCCAAAATTATATTAGACATAGTTACGGTAGAAAAATAAAATAAACCTGGCAATATATAAATGGCGGGTTGCATAAATTACTAATGCATATTATTCCTCATTTATATTATGTTATGATGAGATTGACCAACCAAGATTCCTAATTAGTGGAGTGGGTTAGAAGTTAATTAGATGTAGCACGACAGAAATTTGTCCAAGGCTGCTAACACAATTTTCTTAATCAATAGATCTACATTAATGATCCCTTTTGACAGAACGACATTGCAGCCAAAGATGCTGTTTACTTTTTAAATTAAATCTATGCATTTTTTTTAATGTCTAATCTATACTATTATATAAAGGGCCATTCACCTTTGGTCTCTCATTTAATTTGGACTGCCATTTAATAATTTAATTAATTTAAATATTTTTCTCTCTTTTCTCCCTCACTTTTTTACTATGATGCACGGACACTCCTAAAAATCTCAATCTGCCTTGTCGTGTCGTGTCCGACACCATATCGGATACTTCTCTAGTGTAAAATGTCAAAAAAAATCTATGTCCCCGTATTTGTGTCGTGTCGTGTCAATGTCTCCGTATCCGTATCCGCGTTTTTCATAGCTTTCTCACATTGTTTTTCTCTCTTCTTTCTTTTCTCTCACTCCTTTCTCTCTCTTCCTATCTAAAACTTCTCAATAATTTAAAATTTTTACTTATTTAATTATAAAAATTAGTTTTTAATATGTCATAAGTTTTGTAAATATATTAAAAATAATTAATATTATCATAAATTAGTATTTATAAATTTATGTTATTTAAATTTATATATTATTAATAATATTTTATTTTATATCACACACGCATTGAGTGTGCCACATTTACTAGGGCTAAATAGTTGTGCGACATTTACTAGTGATAAAGTTTTGCTTGCCTGTGACCAACTTATCCACATATAAAGATCTAATCAAAGTTATTTTATATTATAGGCATATAGATTCTAATGTAAAAAGTATTTTAAGGGATTTATTCAGTAATTTATTCTAATTTTTAATAGTTACGTAACTATTTTTATTTATTGGGTGTCCATTTGATAATAATTACAAACGATATGTATCATTTTAGATAATCATAAAAATCTTGGTACCAAATCAACAATGACGGCCAAAATTGGACATCAAAATGCTTTTTACTTTTCTAAATATAAATTGGGCATTTTAATTAGTCACTTTAATTCTTAATAGTTCTTAGAAAAATGAAGATGAAGTTTGTTAACAAATTTTTTGAATTGCATATAATAAGGCTCATTATGTTTTCATTATTCTCCCTCGTCCAGCCACTGTGACACACGGATACGGATACGAGATGATACAGACATAACGATACGATTTTTTTTCAATATTTTGTACTAGAAAAACATCTGACACAATACTGTATATCAGGATTTTGAAAATATCTCTACGTCATTTATAAGCCCGTCCATGTTTATTGTATCAACTTGTCCATATCTTTTCTCTCTTTTCAAAAATGGTCTTTTATATTTAACTTATATTTATTCTTTTATCGAGAAATTTAATTTTTATTTATCATACTTTATAAAGAATAGTGTAGCTAGTCATCATGTAAAAATTGAAGAATACTATATTATATACTATTAAAATTTACTAAGGAAACTCGCAGGTGCAACCAAGTCCCTAGCTATCATTTTGGGAAATTCCACTAGTTCTTAATTTATTTCTGTTTTATCTTTTCTTATTCTTTTTCCAAATTTTTTATTTTTCCAATCTTTTCACTTGTATTTTTTTATTTGTAACTTCCATAGCAGCCGCCTCTGGCCCGCTCCTCATCATGGCTGTCTCTATCTTTTCTGTATATGTCCCCCCACCTTGCACCAAATTTTACAGGCTTAATTGCATTTTTTTCTTGTAAATATCCAAAAATAGCATTATTAGTCCTAAAATTTTTTATTTTGCGATTTTAGTCCTATAATTTTTAAAATATTATAATTTTAGTTCTGTATTATCGGGCAAGGAATTGAGAATCCGGCAAGCACATGACTAAAATTACAACATTTTGATAATTACATGATTAAAATTGCAAACTGAAAAACCTTAGGACTAATAATACTACTTTTAGATAGTTACAAGATCAAAAATGCAATTTGGCCAATTTTATATGATCACACTTTGTACTATATTACCGATTTCTCCCTCATGATCATCAATATTCAATACAACTAAAAATTAAAATTTGGTTTTTCTCGTGTCAGTATTCAGTAGGTACCTAGTTTTTGACTATTATGTGTGATAATGCACTTGTCAAATTTTAGTAGAAAATTAGGTTTCTAATAGATAATTGTTCGTATTTGCAAGAAAATATAAGTTATAGTTTCGAAATCCAAAATTTTCACAGACATAAAGTTAGTGTCCCGATTTTGCAATTTACCCATATAATTGGTATTGTTTTCCTTAGCAAAAATGTACAAGTACCATAATGGGAAAAGCAAAATAAAACCCTATCTTGTACATAAAGCAATTGGTTTGAAAGGGATAATCTCGTTAGGCCTCTGCAATATCCGAGCTCAGGAAAAATCAAGGTTAAACCCCAAAAAAAGCAAAATAAAACATGTAAATTCTTATTTAAATTTAATGTTCACATACGACAGTTGTCAGATTTGCTCGATTTTAGCAGAATAAGTCTTACAACCCAAAACGTGTATTAAAAGAAAGACAAACACAAGGAAGCTCGATCGCAATCCATCCTAGTGTTTGTACTAAACTGTGGATTAGTAAATAATTTATTATCAACTGTCATTATTGAATGCGAATTAAATAACAGTTTCGTGTCAATGACTCAAGTTTTAATAATTAATTAAGCCAAACGCGTGACCAGAATTAACATTTATAGGGCTAAGTCATGATTATCATGCATTAAGTTAATCCTAAGAACAGTTACGTACTCTATTAGCACAGAATAATAATAATGTACCTACATTATTCTTTTTTAATTACTTTATTTTTACGTGCCTTTATGTATCATGGAAAGTGAACAAATTTAAATTTACGGGAATATAAAATATCACACGAGGCGTCTTTAATTTCGACTTTATGCATATTGCATATTATAAGGCAAACAAATATAGGATATGTTGAATTAATGGAACTTGGTCTTAACTCAACCCCAAAAGTTAGCTCAAGAGGGGAGCTTTTTCAAGCCATTATATATTGAATTCCATATATTTGATTATTCGATGTGGGATGGACTTAACACACCCTCGTCACGCCCAGGGCCGCGAAATATGCGGGACAAAGTGGAGCGTGAAATGATTTGCAGGAATGAACATCTGCGAAGAGGGATAGGGGTGGAGAGACTGGCCGATAACCGAACCCGCTCTGATACCATATTAAATTAATGGACCTTGACTTAACTCAACCCCTATAAGCTAGCTCAAGAGGGGAAGTTTGCCAAGCCATTATATATTGAATTTCACATCTTTGATTATTCAATGTGGGATAGACTTAGCACGATAAACTTAAAATAAGAAACATGGAAGTGGGACTAGAAAATACAAAATAAAATTAAGAGAAAAATAAAGATTTTGTTTCGTAAGGTGGTTTATTTCTTAATTTCGTCCCAAAAATTTTACAATTTGCAATATTCGTTTCATAAAATATTATTTTTTGCAACATCTAATTCATAGAAAAACTAAAATGAGAAATAACACTTATAATAATTAGTGTAATGCATGCATTTCAATATATGAGACATAGATACGAACACGTATGGCGATATGGACACGACACAACATTAATACATCGATATGATTTTTTTTTAATATTTATGATCACTACAATATCGAACACTGTATCCAACACGACACAATACTGCGCGATGGTATCCAAATTATATTAATTACTTCCCCACACTTGATTAATTTATATGTAAGTTTTATTGTGCTTTTCTTGTATTAAGACATATATATATATATATATATATATATATATATATATATATATATATATATATTACACGATACAAATATTTGACCATTTCATAGTATCATTTTGATTCAACCAAATTCGATATGGGTAGCTGTATTAAGCCTGTAACCATCATCAAATTCTATATATCATCTTTTTTTTTTTTCATATATTGTCAGATTTTGTTAATTTTTCTATGCATTTATTATTAATTGCTTGTGGCTGCTGCATGCACCATGTGTAATAGTATAATTCTAATAGTACAAAAGTGGAAAGAAATTGTTGTCAAATAATGCATTGACCTTTCTAAAGTTGTGACAAAAAATATGTGACAAGGATTAGGTAGGGCATAACTATTAATATAATAGAACAAAAAGACTTAATCAAACCACTAAAGCAAATTTTTTTTAAGGCTGCTCGAAAAGATCCTCTCTGGAAGCCCTTAATTACCTAATTTCTTTCCACCTTACCTTTCGCCAAAAAAAAAAAAAAAAAAAAGAAAGAGAAAAAAAGATATCAATTTTCAGAATTTCCCACCAAAAATGAAGAAATTAAACAGTTTCTAGTCATAAACTTTTTGTGCAGCATTTTCTCTAGGTTAACCCTATTTTACTTTTGTGGCTTTCGTTGAAGGTGAAATCCCTGTAGCATTTATAATTTAAAGTATTTATTTTTTGTTTTTAACCGCGCTTATTTTTACAATCAAGTAATTAGATCGCCTCTCCGACGACAGCTATTTAGGAATTCGGATTAATTAAACTAGTATAATGTTAAACCACTAAATTATATGCTATACTTGTTTAAGTTGATTTGAATTATTAAAAAGGAAAGCTTGGAATTACCTCTCTTGTTATTATTATTAGGGAAAATTACATAGGGGTTCACACAGATTGCCATATTTACATATGCCATATTTACATATAGATCCCTAATTTTATTTCGTTTTTTACATCCTAGTCCCTTGACAAGTCAACTGTTAGGTTGTTCTATTAATTTTCTGGCACTGTTGTGTTCATCTCATCGAGACGATGAATTTCGACTATAAATTTATCTGATTCGGTAAAGAAACGAGAAAACTACAAGCTTAAGAAATTTTCCTTCAATTGTGTGTATAGTCCAAATTTTCTGTTTCTTCACCGAATCAGACAAATTTATATTTCAAATTCAATGTTTCGATGAGACGAACACAACGGTACCAGGAAATTAATGGAACTGACTAACGGTTGACCGGTCAAGGGACTAGGATGTAAAAAATGAAAGAAGAGGGATCTATATGTAAATATATGAGGACCCATATGTAATTTTAATTTTCCTTATTATTATTATTTTTATAATTAACTATCACTTTTACTAAAATATCTTAATTTGACTCTATGCTTTATATAATGAAACAACTAAAGTTATTTCCATAGAATCATACATTCACACGCACCAATTCTTTACCAAACCTAGTTATTTTAAAACAAAAGTTATTCTAGCTAGCTATGAAGACTAATACATTTTGTCACTTTTTCATAGAATATATATACATTTATTTATTTATTTCCCTCTTTCCTTTCTTTTTTTCCTCAAAGTTGTTAGTTTTTTATTTACTCGATCTTGCTCGGTCATAAACAGGGTATTTGAAATTTTATATATTAATACCCAGGAAATTAACCAATAACTATTCAATATTATATGTTGAAAAGGACCACCAATGAATTGACTTACGAACGTGCAGAAAGAAACACAGCCATCGCCGGCCTTTCTTTAAATTTCAACGATATGATTAAAAATTTAAGAGCTTTGAAACGTTTAGTCCACTATAAATACCACTTGCTTGCCCATCTCAAAACTTAGACACAAAAATACAATTTAATCAAACACGAGCAAGAAAAAAAAACAAAAAAGAAAATGTGGTCGACTACGAAGATCTTCATCTTATATTTCATAGGTATTATTCTGCTTGGGAGTTCATCAACAAGCCATGCTTTAACCCGTCGCTATAAGTTTGAGGTAACTTTGATTAATCTCTTAGCATTTTGTACTTAATTAATATCTAAAATTTAATTTGTTGTGAATTTTTGAATTGTAATTTGCAGCTGAGAACCTCTTCACACAGTAGGCTATGCACCAACAAGACCATGCTGACGATAAATGGTCAGTTTCCAGGGCCAACAATATATGCCAGAAGAGGAGACTTAGTCATTGTTGATGTTTATAATCGTGCTGGTCAAAATATAACAATCCACTGGTAAGAATATGTTGTAAATTGTAATTAATAAAGGAATTTTTTTTCTATAACTTAATCTAGATGTTTTTTTTCAAATTAATTATTTTTTATTATGTTATAAGGCACGGAGTGAAAATGCCGCGGTCTCCATGGTGGGACGGGCCAGAGTATGTTACACAGTGTCCTGTTAGTCCTGGAACTAGATTTAGACAGCAAATTGTTCTATCTGATGAGGAAGGAACATTGTGGTGGCACGCTCACAGTGAGTGGTCGAGGGCGTCGGTCTATGGCGCACTCGTTATTTTGCCTCCGAAGAGAACTCCGTACCCGTTTCCTAAGCCTCATGCTGAAGTACCAATCTTGCTAGGAGAGTGGTGGAATGCTGATGTGCAGGAAGTTATGGAGGAATTTCTTGCTAGTGGTGGTGATCCTAATGTTTCTGATGCTTTTCTTATAAATGGTCAGCCGGGGGATTTATATCCATGCTCAAGACAAGGTATGTTATTTTACTATTGTTATGTGATAATTATTGTTATGTACGTATGAGGTAAATCTCGTTTCTTGGTAAAGTTCAACTTCAACGTCTTTATATATAGGGATAATTACATTTACACCCCCTCGACTTAGGAGAAAATACAGCAAGACCCCCTATACTATTGGAAATTACAGAGAGACACCCTCGACTATGGCTCTATCTAGTACTTAGGTCCTTAGTCATTTTCTTATTTCCAAGTAGATGCTAACGTTTTATTAACTGGACAACAACTTAATCACTTTGCTCATTTCAAGTATAGCAAATACTATAACAAAAATATTATGGTAATTTAGTCATTTTACAAGTTTCCGTTAAATTTTTTAGGTTTTCATTAAGGTTAATTAGAAAATCTATCTGTAATTTCCAATAGTTGAGGGGATGTCGCTGTATTTACCCCTAAGTAGAGGGAGTGTAAGTGTAATTATCCCTTATATACATAGGCGAATTGCATTACAAAGTTCCGAAGTTTCTCAATTTTAGTCCAGACTTCAATTAAAAACTTTAGGGGGTTATAGGATATAAGCTATAAAGTAAGACAGTCGTATTCGTAGTGCCAAAGTCGGATATGGCGTAACATATGAGGTCCAAAATGACATTTTCACTTAAATATATACACAATTACGTATTACCTATTTGATATTTTATTGCATGCAACATATGTTTTAATGAAGATAGTGAAGATGAGCTTTCAACTTTACAATGATCCCATTCTTATTATGTTTCATGTAAAAATTGCAGATACATTCAAGATGACAGTTGAGTTTGGTAAAACATATTTGATCCGAATGGTTAATGCAGTGATGAACAACATTATGTTCTTCAAAATCGCAAACCATAACATCACCGTTGTCGGGACAGACGCGGCCTACACGAAGCGACTCAATAGCGATTACATCACAATCTCCCCCGGACAAACTATCGACTTCTTATTGCAGGCAAATCAACCACCGAGCCACTACTACATGGCCTCAAGAGTCTACGCCAGCGCAGGAGACTTCGACAACACAACCACAACGGGAATACTAGAATACATAGGAAACTACACCCCACCAGCATCTCCACCGCGTCCGATTTTCCCCCGATTTAACGACACACGTGCATCCGTCAGTTTCACGAACCAACTTAGAAGTCTTGCAAATGCAAAATACCCAATCGACGTACCTCTAAATATAACCGAAACACTGTTTTTCACTCTTTCAATTAATCTTCGCCCTTGTCCTGCTAATGTAACGTGCGATGGGCCGTTTGACGAACGGCTTTTGGCGAGTATGAACAACGAGACACTGTTGCTACCAAGAACCGACATTCTTCAAGCTTATTATAGAGGAATTAATGGAGTTTATGAAGATTTTCCTGATAATCCGCCTTTCGATTTCAACTACACGCAAACTTTCGTGCCACGAGACCTGTCGAGGCCGGAGAACGGAACGGGTGTGAATATTCTCGAATATAACTCGACGGTGGAGCTTGTTTTTCAGGGGACGAATTCGGTTGATGGAATTGATCATCCAATGCACTTGCACGGGTATAGCTTCTACGTCGTGGGGTCGGGACTTGGAAATTTTAATAGGACAAGAGATCCGTTGAATTATAATCTTGTCGACCCTCCTCTTATGGAGACGATTGCAGTGCCTAGAAATGGCTGGACCGCGATAAGGTTCAAGGCAGATAATCCAGGTTCGTCAAATCAATATATGCTTATAGACTATAGTATATAAAATATAGAGAAAATTACACTTGAGTCTCGGGTATTTACATTTAGGTTCAGGAGAATCAATTTTTTACAAATTAGTCCAAAATTTTATTGATCGTTAGTCAAACTTTACTTTTTCGTTAAAAATAAAAAAAAATATATATTATGAAAGGACTAAATTACCCTTTGGACTGCATTGTAAAGTTGTTAAACTATAAGGACCTAAATGTAAAATATCTTGCCGGCGCCACCGTTGCCGGAGCCACCACCCAGGTGGTCGACACCTTATATCATGACGATCCTCTTGTCAAGCCCGTCATATCCCCCAAGTCCGTTTTCTCATTCGACAACCACACCGGATATAATTTCAGTTCAAATATTCGAAAATCCACCTAAACTCTAAACTCCTAGATCTGAAATTAACGAAGATCCGACCGTTGGATTTTCGATCCAACTTCACCACCAGCTTAGACATGACACGTAGATTAGAAATATCTTACAGCTCGACCATGTCCGTCACTGGAGAGTGACACGTCACCACTTTTACACTTACGTCCTTATAGTTTGACAACTTTACAATGCAGTCCAAAAGAGTAATCCAATCCTTTCATAATTTTTTTTTATTTTTTTTTAATTTTTAACAGAAATGTTAACTTTGACTAACGATCAACGAAATTTTGGACTAATTTGTAAAAAATTGATTCTCCTAAACTTAAATGTAAATACCCTAAAAGACGGAAACCCAAGTATAATTTTCCCTAAAATATAAGTTTCTTTAACTACTTTCATCATTAGAAGTTTCATTATTCATAATTCAGTTGAGTTATAAATCTAATACAAGTTGAAGTTTATTAATTGTTTGCAGGAGTTTGGTTCATGCATTGCCATTTTGAACGTCACGTAAGTTGGGGAATGGGAATGGTATTTATTGTTCAAAATGGTAAAGGACCAAATGCTAAGATGTTGCCACCACCTTCAGACATGCCTCGTTGTTGAAAGTATTGATGCAAATTATTACATTTTCTTGATCAAGTTCTTGAATTGATTATTTGTTAAGGAAATATTTGTATTATTACATTTATTGAATCTCTATAATCCCTCTTTTTTGATTTGTATTGATCTTTTCCTATACCTTCCTTGTGTTTAGGATTCTAGATTATTCTTTTGTTTATTTATTCTCCTTGTAATGTATATTTGATATCAATATAATTTATCTCACATTGAGATTTTACATGGTATCAAAGCCATAATTTTTTTTTTCTCTCCTCTTCTCAAAATCCTTTTTTTCACCCATCATGTCTTCCGCCACAACACTTTCCTCCACCACCACCTTCTCTGCGCACACTTTTAGCATTAAACTCACTACAAAAAATTATCTTGCTTGGAAGACGCAATTCCTTCCACTTCTCAATCATCAAAATCTCAATAGCTTTATTGATGGATCTGGCCATGCCCCATCCACTACTATTCCGGATCCCAAGGACCCGACGTTGCAGGTACCAAATCTTGAATATGATGTTTGGTACAAGAAGCACCAGATGTTCGATTCCTGGTTACTTTCCTCTCTATCTGAGGAAGTCTTTCCCTATATGATTGGCCTCACATATGCCCATGCCGTGTGGAGTGCCCTCGCCAATTCCTTTGGCTCGATCTCTCAGAATCGTCAACTTCAGTTGCATATTGAACTACAAGAACTCAAACGCAATGATTTGTCGGTTTCGCAATTCCTTCAGAAGGCGAAAGCCCTAGCCGAGGAACTCACGGCCGCCGGCCGCCCTCTCTCAGCGGTGGAATTCAATGCCATAATATACCGTAATATTGGCAGCGAATATCATAGCATCATCACTGCTCTCAATCTCCGACTGGAACCTGTCTCGTTCCATGAGTTACACGGTCAACTTATGGCTCATGAGATCCTCCTCAAGGGCTCCATAGAGGTTCCAGTCGCCAACTCTTCCACTGTTGCTCCGCACCGGAAACAATCTGGTCCCCCACCTCCTTCCAGTTTCACTCAGAATCATGGCACCAACCGTCGCCAGAACTCTGGTTCCACCCATCGATACTCCGTGGTCCGTGCCAGATCTGCAAAGAGAAGAGCCATTCTGCTTCCACCTGTCGATAGCGGTACCAGCCACCTCAAGTTGGTATTCGAAACTAGTTTCCAGCCCAGGCTAACTACACGTAGTTTGGATATGGCCCTGTTCCTCCATCGGTACCTACCGCTCTGTACCAGCAGTCGTACCGGCCACAGTACCAACCGACGTTCCAGCAGTGGTTCCCTGATACCGCCGCCAACTTTCATGCCACTCCGGATCTCACATCTCTGGGCAATGCAACACCATACCATGGTCATGACCAACTCGATGTTGGTGATGGTCAAGGCCTACCTATCACTCATACAGGTAACGCAGGTATCTCTATATCTAAGGGTATCCTCTCTTTAAACAATACTCTCAGGGTTCCATCTCTCACTAAAAACCCACTCTCTGTCCAAAAATTCACTGCTGACAATCGTGTGTTCTTTGAATTTTGGCCTACAGACTTTCTTATAAAAGATCAGGTAACAAAGGCGGTGTTGCTCAATGGCCCCAGTGAGCAGGGAGTGTATGTGTTGTCTCCACCAAATAAGCGGGCCATGGTTGCAGAGGTTCCAAGCATGGATGATTGGCACGCTCATTTGGGCCATCCCAATTCTCGTGTAGCGCCCCGCTCTACAGCCCCCGAACCTGCACGGATTCCCAAGCCGAAAACGACGCCTCAACCCGAGAACCCATGCAAGCCAACGGGTCTATCCCGACTCTTGGCAACAGCGAATCCCCAAAGACACAACAATTAAACAGTTCAGAATAGATAGCGGAAGCAAATTTAAATCATAATAACATAAATGCCACTCCGGGGCCAATCCAACTGATATATATATAATTCAGCCCATTCAGGGGCAACTTAAAGTAAACATCAGGGGACGGGGATCAATATATCGTTTCTATAGGCCTAGACAAAAAGAATAGCAAGCTAGAGAGTTAAAGACAACAATAAAGACTCGGCAAAACCAAAAAGGCCTATCTAAGCACTGTTGCCCATCCGACACGTGAGACATGTCGGTCTCTCAATCTACCTGAGGCAAGAACCAATGAAAGAAGGTGAGTCAAAATACTCAGTGAAGATGTTAGAGCAAGTCGAGTCACGCTTCCGGGTTTTCATAGAAAATACATATGCGTTAAGGAAGAAACCGGAATGTGCTTCGACTTGATTATTTGATAAAGCAGTAAAACAATAATAACAATAAACAATAAATAAATATCCCAGCGAGATTGGGCCTGTTCCTCCTTATTTCTCCCAAGATATTATAAAATCTCCATCTCCAGTGTCGAAGCCAGGAGCAACCCGAGGCTCGACTATAGTGAATTTAAGAAAAGCGTGCAACATATGCAACACCCACCATCGCTCCCAACCGTGGCTATCAAACTCCTGACGGGCTATGATTGACGCTTAATTTTGGGAGAAGCACCTCGGATTACACTCTGGATGCTCGTCCCCAAATATAACATCCGGATACCATCCTAGGCCCTCATTAAAAGAAAAGTCCACGATTTTTGTAGCGCCCCTTTCCGTAGGAGGAGAAAGGACACCACATCCGCACCAAGATGAACTCCCAACGAGGTAAAGGTACCCCATTCAAAAATCCATCCCGGCGAACGGCAATCACTCGATCAAAACTCCGGCAACAACAACATGACGCCCCAACAACAACAACAGCAATCAGAGAAATGCGGAAGCGATTTCAAGAAAATAACAATTTAATCATAAAAGCCGTCCATGGCAACATAATTCATAAAAATGAATTTAAAACAATTATCCATTCAATGTCGTCCATGGCTCAACTATCTATCCCACATCAGGGGCACGTAAGTACGGAAAATAAATCATAATATTAAATACAATAAGCAAAAACAATTCATAAAGTAAAGACTCGACTTTTGTTAGGACACTGACAAGACAAGAGACAAGAGCCAACCTAGACCTGCTGCTGCCGACTGACAAGATAGGTGACACCGCCACCCGTCTACCTAAAGCAAGAACCAAAATAGAAGGGGTGAGTATAAAGGATACTCAGTAAGGGGGGGGGTAATACAATATAGGTATCGATCATAGTTCGTCATTTATCGATTAAAACCAAAAAGGGGTGAATGTTACTCGTTTTGATAAAGATACATACAATAATATAAGTTGTAAAACTATAACACAAAGAAACATTCGGGTTCGGCTTTATTTGAAAACACAAAAGGTTGACGAACCGGATCCTTTGAAAATATTTGCACATAAGTCAAGCCGATCATTTTGAAATGGTATTAGTTGAGTCACGAAGCCGTTACAATTTCGAAGGACATAGCATAAATAAATTGGAAATGATAAATAAACGGCTCATAATTCAACTAAAGTATTTCACAACAAAGGAGGCTTATCGTCGGTAAGTTCGAGTCACGCTTCCGGGTTTTATACATATATAGGGAACTACGTCTGTTAAAGGTAGAAAATCGGAAGGTGCTTCGACTTATAACGAAAGCCAAAATAATTAACAGTAATAATAATAAAAGCAGTTATGATAGCAATTAATTATCCCGGCGAGAACGGGCCTATTCCTCCTTATAACCCCCTCAATCAACACAAGTAAACTCCATCTCTGGTGTCAAGCCAAGCAGCAACCCAAGACTCGACTATAGTGAATTTAAGGAAAATGTGCAACATATGCAACACCTACCATCGCTCCCAACCGTGGCTATCAAACTCCTGACATGCCACAATTGACGCTTAATTTTGGGAGAAGTACCTCGGGTTACACTCTGGACGCTCGTCCCCAAATGCAACCTCCGGATACCATCCCGGGCCCTCATTAAAAGAAAAGTCCACGATTTTGCTCGCGTTGAAATAAGGGTTTGAGTGCCAAACGGGCAATTGGGCAAGTGGTGACGACAAAGGGGGTAACTACAAGTTCCGTACACGTCGGGTTGCACTGGCGCACTTACCTAACGACTTTCCTCATAGACCCAGTCCTAAGTCAAATCGTCACATTAAAAGAAAAGGTTTTACTTGCCCTTTTGAAAAACAAATCGATTTTCGGTACTAATGTGTAATTTGATATTAAAGGATTTGTTAGGCACATAAGGAATTTTAAAGACAAGTATAGCAAGTAAATAAAATACGGGATGATGAGTTATTTTGAAACCTACATCTATGTCCTTGCCCCAGTTGAAAATATTTAAAACCCTTACCTGTAGCTCGGCAAACGAGAAAAGCAAGCAAGCAATGATTCTCCCTCAGAGATCCCACCTGAAAACACGGGGTTTAGAGGATGAATGACTGACACAATAAGAAAACAGACACTGACGCTCGGCTATCAAAATACAAACATGCTTAAGAACACTCACTCAATATTTAAACATAAGAAAGCTAGTAGGGGCAATATAGTCAATTTATCCAAAAGTATGCAATAATTAAATAAACGAATAACAATTAACGTTTAATTAATAATAACATTCAAGCATAATCTACTCAGGGGTTAGGCTTGCAATTAAACATCAAACATGTATATTTCATTTAAATCAACAACAATTAAAGTACAACTTATAGCTTTTCCCAAAAGCTCAAAAGCTAACAAGCTAAGATCAATCCCATCTCTAGCCTACTCGAACCGAAACCTATCCGTTCGACTACACAAGCATATATCACCAACAATCAACAAGTTATACAATTAAGCTAAGCTAGGATACAAGTTATTCATGCTCTAAAGCTATAAGCTATAAGCTATAGTTCAAAAGCTACAAATTAACACAATAATACGAAAAATACGATAAAAGACAAACGAAAAGTCGGAATCGAGTAATACCAGCGCTGTTAAAACCGTTGCGTCGAGGGGCACGATCTGTCCGAAAACTCCATCGCCAGATTCCCGCCGGAACAGTGCCAAAATGCCGGAAAATCACCTGCCACCACCGGACCACCGTCGGGCCACCTCCGATGGTCGAACCCTTATACCGAAATGTTCCTCTCGACGAGCCCGTCACTTCCCTCAAAGCCGTTTCTCAATTGGACCATCCATTGGAATTTAATTTCACTTTGAAGCTCCAAAATCCTAGAATCCGAGAATCGAAATTAATGAAAATTGGCTCAACGAAATACGAAATTGGCTTACCATGCCGAGAAGATTGAAATCCATATAAAGCCCTTTGAAAATGGTGGCCGGAAAGTCCGGACCACCACGTCGCCGCCGCGGCTCCGCCACGCGCCACCGGAGCTCCGCCGTTCCGTCGAGTTAGGGCCTGAGACCAGTGCCAAAAGTTTCGTCTCCTTATGGCCGTTCCAACCACGGTGGTGTGCCGTCGAGACGCCGCCTGGAACCACCGGAACCACCACTCCCGCCGCCACTCAACGCCGCTGCCCCCTTCAAGTCGCCATAACTCCGCCGTCCGTGGTCCGATTAAAGCGAAACCACCGCCAAAATGCACCTCTCTTCATGGGCTTCCATTCCCGACCAACCCCAGGCATTGACGTCACCGGAGAACTGAGATCGGAAAACATCACCGCCGCCTGAAAACCATCGATTCCAGCGCCGTCGATGGTCGGATGGCCACGAGACCACCACCGTTGGCTTCGTTGCGAAAAATCGGTCGAGAAGCACCCTTGCCCGCCGCCTGAAAGTCACCGGAAATGTCAGAACCACCACCCTTTCCGTCGCCACCTTCGCGCCGTCGTCGCTCCTCCAATCACCGGGAAACTTGTATGGTTGAGTTCATCTCGTTGAGACGGTCGATTCGACATATCATACGCTCGATTCCGGGAAGAATTGAGAAAAATCACATTTTTAGGGGAAGAGGGTGTCGCGCGACTGTTGCTGTGTGTGCGTGTTCTTCATTTTTCATTTTGGCCCCAAATCTTCCAATAATCACATAATATACCCTATCCTCGAAAAACGTGTAAAAGTGCAAAGTGTCGGAATTAGGCATACTTAGTGTCAAAATGACCGAAATTAAATGCTTAACAAAGATTGAGGTTCATTTTATTAAAATTCATGAGTTTACGAAAAGTCAATGCCGGGTAAGGTCAAAGTGTAAATAGTTTTGGGTCAAAAATACAATTTCTTGAAAATATGATTTAATGAATAATATTTAGAATCATATGAGAATATTTGGAACCTCGATAAAATATGGGTCCAATGTACACCATTAAATTACTAAATTAAATTAAACGAACTATAATTATAAATTTACCAAATTGACCCTAATTAGTGGCAAAACGATGCAAATTAAATTCTAATTAATGCCTTGGGTTTTAAATACCAAATCGATGATTTAAAATAATATTTAAATGCAAGGGTTGGGAAACATGCAATTATGAAAGACGTCGGGACCGTAAACAGTCCGAATTCCGATAAATGCGTTAATCTTGAACTTGGAGATTGCGGGTCGTTACAATTTTGCTCGCGTTGAAATAAGGGTTCGGGTGGCAAACGGGCAATTGGGCAAGTGGAGACGACAAAGGGGGTAACTACAAGTTCCGTACACGTCGGGTTGCACTGGCGCACTTCCCTAACGACTTTCCTCATAGACCCAGTCCTAAGTCAAATCGTCACATTAAAAGAAAAGGGTTTACTTGCCCTTTTTAAAAACAAATCGATTTTAGGTACTAAAGTATAATTTGATATTAAAGGATTTGTTGATAAAATCATAAAAGTATATGCTCGAAATACTTATTACTAATAATAAGGGAATACGGGGATTTCGCAAGTATACATAGACATATATGTTCAAGTCCAGTCACCTGGCGTCAAAATAGGAAGCCTAGCAGCTAGACTCACTGGTCACCGACATCTGCCTGATCTGTAGACAAGACAGGACCTAGACAATTAATAACGACCATAAAAGCGCAAATAAGCAATTATTTGACGAACGGGTAACCACACATGTTCACAATTATGCATATGCCAATTATAGTATGTAAGGAAGCTATCACGTAAATTTCACGAAATTCTGACAAGTTGCCAAATATGCACATACTTAAAATTACACTATTCACAGCCTGAACGAGTGCGAAATTAAATAAACATTTCAAAATATTAATTTACAAGTTATAAAGGTTCTACAGGTGAAAACGGTATAATTTTTGGAGTCCGTATGCAAAAAGTCAACCAAAAATGTTGACCCGGGGACTCACTTGCCGATAGCAACATTTGAAAAAGGCTGAAAAATTTTCTAAGTGTTTCACACCGGCTTGTGCACGGTCTTGAACACGGTGTCAAGACCGTGCACTTACACACGGCCATCTGCACGGTTTAGGCGCACGGGCTTGAGCCCGTGCAGGCACAAAGAGGTGCACACGGGCTCCTACACGGTCTTGCTCAAGACCGTGCGTTAGCCCGTGCGGTTTAGCAGCAGACATCAGAAAGTTACGCGATTTTACGAAAAACCAAGCCAAATCTCATAAAAATCATATTTATAGCGCAAATCAACACCCAACAATCGTAACAATCAACAATCATCATCTAATAACCATCGATTCCAGCGCCGTCGATGGTCGGATGGCCACGAGACCACCACCGTTGGCTTCGTTGCGAAAAATCGGTCGAGAAGCACCCTTGCCCGCCGCCTGAAAGTCACCGGAAACGTCAGAACCACCACCCTTGCCGTCGCCACCTTCGCGCCGTCGTCGCTCCTCCAATCGCCGGGAAACTTGTATGGTTGAGTTCATCTCGTTGAGACGGTCGATTCGACATATCATACGCTCGATTCCGGGAAGAATTGAGAAAAATCACATTTTTAGGGGAAGAGGGTGTCGCGCGACTGTTGCTGTGTGTGCGTGTTCTTCATTTTTCATTTTGGCCCCAAATCTTCCAATAATCACATAATATACCCTATCCTCGAAAAACGTGTAAAAGTGCAAAGTGTCGGAATTAGGCATACTTAGTGTCAAAATGACCGAAATTAAATGCTTAACAAAGATTGAGGTTCATTTTATTAAAATTCATGAGTTTACGAAAAGTCAATGCCGGGTAAGGTCAAAGTGTAAATAGTTTTGGGTCAAAAATACAATTTCTTGAAAATATGATTTAATGAATAATATTTAGAATCATATGAAAATATTTGGAACCTCGATAAAATATGGGTCCAATGTACACCATTAAATTACTAAATTAAATTAAACGAGCTATAATTATAAATTTACCAAATTGACCCTAATTAGTGGCAAAACGATGCAAATTAAATTCTAATTAATGCCTTGGGTTTTAAATACCAAATCGATGATTTAAAATAATATTTAAATGCAAGGGTTGGGAAACATGCAATTATGAAAGACGTCGGGACCGTAAACAGTCCGAATTCCGATAAATGCGTTAATCTTGAACTTGGAGATTGCGGGTCGTTACAATTTTGCTCGCGTTGAAATAAGGGTTCGGGTGGCAAACGGGCAATTGGGCAAGTGGTGACGACAAAAGGGGGTAACTACAAGTTCCGTACACGTCGGGTTGCACTGGCGCACTTCCCTAACGACTTTCCTCATAGACCCAGTCCTAAGTCAAATCGTCACATTAAAAGAAAAGGGTTTACTTGCCCTTTTTAAAAACAAATCGATTTTAGGTACTAAAGTATAATTTGATATTAAAGGATTTGTTGATAAAATCATAAAAGTATATGCTCGAAATACTTATTACTAATAATAAGGGAATACGGGGATTTCGCAAGTATACATAGACATATATGTTCAAGTCCAGTCACCTGGCGTCAAAATAGGAAGCCTAGCAGCTAGACTCACTGGTCACCGACATCTGCCTGATCTGTAGACAAGACAGGACCTAGACAATTAATAACGACCATAAAAGCGCAAATAAGCAATTATTTGACGAACGGGTAACCACACATGTTCACAATTATGCATATGCCAATTATAGTATGTAAGGAAGCTATCACGTAAATTTCACGAAATTCTGACAAGTTGCCAAATATGCACATACTTAAAATTACACTATTCACAGCCTGAACGAGTGCGAAATTAAATAAACATTTCAAAATATTAATTTACAAGTTATAAAGGTTCTACAGGTGAAAACGGTATAATTTTTGGAGTCCGTATGCAAAAAGTCAACCAAAAATGTTGACCCGAGGACTCACTTGCCGATAGCAACATTTGAAAAAGGCTGAAAAATTTTCTAAGTGTTTCACACCGGCTTGTGCACGGTCTTGAACACGGTGTCAAGACCGTGCACTTACACACGGCCATCTGCACGGTTTAGGCGCACGGGCTTGAGCCCGTGCAGGCACAAAGAGGTGCACACGGGCTCCTACACGGTCTTGCTCAAGACCGTGCGTTAGCCCGTGCGGTTTAGCAGCAGACATCAGAAAGTTACGCGATTTTACGAAAAACCAAGCCAAATCTCATAAAAATCATATTTATAGCGCAAATCAACACCCAACAATCGTAACAATCAACAATCATCATCTAATAACCATCGATTCCAGCGCCGTCGATGGTCGGATGGCCACGAGACCACCACCGTTGGCTTCGTTGCGAAAAATCGGTCGAGAAGCACCCTTGCCCGCCGCCTGAAAGTCACCGGAAACGTCAGAACCACCACCCTTGCCGTCGCCACCTTCGCGCCGTCGTCGCTCCTCCAATCGCCGGGAAACTTGTATGGTTGAGTTCATCTCGTTGAGACGGTCGATTCGACATATCATACGCTCGATTCCGGGAAGAATTGAGAAAAATCACATTTTTAGGGGAAGAGGGTGTCGCGCGACTGTTGCTGTGTGTGCGTGTTCTTCATTTTTCATTTTGGCCCCAAATCTTCAAATAATCACATAATATACCCTATCCTCGAAAAACGTGTAAAAGTGCAAAGTGTCGGAATTAGGCATACTTAGTGTCAAAATGACCGAAATTAAATGCTTAACAAAGATTGAGGTTCATTTTATTAAAATTCATGAGTTTACGAAAAGTCAATGCCGGGTAAGGTCAAAGTGTAAATAGTTTTGGGTCAAAAATACAATTTCTTGAAAATATGATTTAATGAATAATATTTAGAATCATATGAAAATATTTGGAACCTCGATAAAATATGGGTCCAATGTACACCATTAAATTACTAAATTAAATTAAACGAGCTATAATTATAAATTTACCAAATTGACCCTAATTAGTGGCAAAATGATGCAAATTAAATTCTAATTAATGCCTTGGGTTTTAAATACCAAATCGATGATTTAAAATAATATTTAAATGCAAGGGTTGGGAAACATGCAATTATGAAAGACGTCGGGACCGTAAACAGTCCGAATTCCGATAAATGCGTTAATCTTGAACTTGGAGATTGCGGGTCGTTACAATTTTGCTCGCGTTGAAATAAGGGTTCGGGTGGCAAACGGGCAATTGGGCAAGTGGTGACGACAAAAGGGGGTAACTACAAGTTCCGTACACGTCGGGTTGCACTGGCGCACTTCCCTAACGACTTTCCTCATAGACCCAGTCCTAAGTCAAATCGTCACATTAAAAGAAAAGGGTTTACTTGCCCTTTTTAAAAACAAATCGATTTTAGGTACTAAAGTATAATTTGATATTAAAGGATTTGTTGATAAAATCATAAAAGTATATGCTCGAAATACTTATTACTAATAATAAGGGAATACGGGGATTTCGCAAGTATACATAGACATATATGTTCAAGTCCAGTCACCTGGCGTCAAAATAGGAAGCCTAGCAGCTAGACTCACTGGTCACCGACATCTGCCTGATCTGTAGACAAGACAGGACCTAGACAATTAATAACGACCATAAAAGCGCAAATAAGCAATTATTTGACGAACGGGTAACCACACATGTTCACAATTATGCATATGCCAATTATAGTATGTAAGGAAGCTATCACGTAAATTTCACGAAATTCTGACAAGTTGCCAAATATGCACATACTTAAAATTACACTATTCACAGCCTGAACGAGTGCGAAATTAAATAAACATTTCAAAATATTAATTTACAAGTTATAAAGGTTCTACAGGTGAAAACGGTATAATTTTTGGAGTCCGTATGCAAAAAGTCAACCAAAAATGTTGACCCGAGGACTCACTTGCCGATAGCAACATTTGAAAAAGGCTGAAAAATTTTCTAAGTGTTTCACACCGGCTTGTGCACGGTCTTGAACACGGTGTCAAGACCGTGCACTTACACACGGCCATCTGCACGGTTTAGGCGCACGGGCTTGAGCCCGTGCAGGCACAAAGAGGTGCACACGGGCTCCTACACGGTCTTGCTCAAGACCGTGCGTTAGCCCGTGCGGTTTAGCAGCAGACATCAGAAAGTTACGCGATTTTACGAAAAACCAAGCCAAATCTCATAAAAATCATATTTATAGCGCAAATCAACACCCAACAATCGTAACAATCAACAATCATCATCTAATAACCATCGATTCCAGCGCCGTCGATGGTCGGATGGCCACGAGACCACCACCGTTGGCTTCGTTGCGAAAAATCGGTCGAGAAGCACCCTTGCCCGCCGCCTGAAAGTCACCGGAAACGTCAGAACCACCACCCTTGCCGTCGCCACCTTCGCGCCGTCGTCGCTCCTCCAATCGCCGGGAAACTTGTATGGTTGAGTTCATCTCGTTGAGACGGTCGATTCGACATATCATACGCTCGATTCCGGGAAGAATTGAGAAAAATCACATTTTTAGGGGAAGAGGGTGTCGCGCGACTGTTGCTGTGTGTGCGTGTTCTTCATTTTTCATTTTGGCCCCAAATCTTCAAATAATCACATAATATACCCTATCCTCGAAAAACGTGTAAAAGTGCAAAGTGTCGGAATTAGGCATACTTAGTGTCAAAATGACCGAAATTAAATGCTTAACAAAGATTGAGGTTCATTTTATTAAAATTCATGAGTTTACGAAAAGTCAATGCCGGGTAAGGTCAAAGTGTAAATAGTTTTGGGTCAAAAATACAATTTCTTGAAAATATGATTTAATGAATAATATTTAGAATCATATGAAAATATTTGGAACCTCGATAAAATATGGGTCCAATGTACACCATTAAATTACTAAATTAAATTAAACGAGCTATAATTATAAATTTACCAAATTGACCCTAATTAGTGGCAAAACGATGCAAATTAAATTCTAATTAATGCCTTGGGTTTTAAATACCAAATCGATGATTTAAAATAATATTTAAATGCAAGGGTTGGGAAACATGCAATTATGAAAGACGTCGGGACCGTAAACAGTCCGAATTCCGATAAATGCGTTAATCTTGAACTTGGAGATTGCGGGTCGTTACAATTTTGCTCGCGTTGAAATAAGGGTTCGGGTGGCAAACGGGCAATTGGGCAAGTGGAGACGACAAAGGGGGTAACTACAAGTTCCGTACACGTCGGGTTGCACTGGCGCACTTCCCTAACGACTTTCCTCATAGACCCAGTCCTAAGTCAAATCGTCACATTAAAAGAAAAGGGTTTACTTGCCCTTTTTAAAAACAAATCGATTTTAGGTACTAAAGTATAATTTGATATTAAAGGATTTGTTGATAAAATCATAAAAGTATATGCTCGAAATACTTATTACTAATAATAAGGGAATACGGGGATTTCGCAAGTATACATAGACATATATGTTCAAGTCCAGTCACCTGGCGTCAAAATAGGAAGCCTAGCAGCTAGACTCACTGGTCACCGACATCTGCCTGATCTGTAGACAAGACAGGACCTAGACAATTAATAACGACCATAAAAGCGCAAATAAGCAATTATTTGACGAACGGGTAACCACACATGTTCACAATTATGCTTATGCCAATTATAGTATGTAAGGAAGCTATCACGTAAATTTCACGAAATTCTGACAAGTTGCCAAATATGCACATACTTAAAATTACACTATTCACAGCCTGAACGAGTGCGAAATTAAATAAACATTTCAAAATATTAATTTACAAGTTATAAAGGTTCTACAGGTGAAAACGGTATAATTTTTGGAGTCCGTATGCAAAAAGTCAACCAAAAATGTTGACCCGGGGACTCACTTGCCGATAGCAACATTTGAAAAAGACTGAAAAATTTTCTAAGTGTTTCACACCGGCTTGTGCACGGTCCTGAACACGGTGTCAAGACCGTGCACTTACACACGGCCATCTGCACGGTTTAGGCGCACGGGCTTGAGCCCGTGCAGGCACAAAGAGGTGCACACGGGCTCCTACACGGTCTTGCTCAAGACCGTGCGTTAGCCCGTGCGGTTTAGCAGCAGACATCAGAAAGTTACGCGATTTTACGAAAAACCAAGCCAAATCTCATAAAAATCATATTTATAGCGCAAATCAACACCCAACAATCGTAACAATCAACAATCATCATCTAATAACCATCGATTCCAGCGCCGTCGATGGTCGGATGGCCACGAGACCACCACCGTTGGCTTCGTTGCGAAAAATCGGTCGAGAAGCACCCTTGCCCGCCGCCTGAAAGTCACCGGAAACGTCAGAACCACCACCCTTGCCGTCGCCACCTTCGCGCCGTCGTCGCTCCTCCAATCGCCGGGAAACTTGTATGGTTGAGTTCATCTCGTTGAGACGGTCGATTCGACATATCATACGCTCGATTCCGGGAAGAATTGAGAAAAATCACATTTTTAGGGGAAGAGGGTGTCGCGCGACTGTTGCTGTGTGTGCGTGTTCTTCATTTTTCATTTTGGCCCCAAATCTTCAAATAATCACATAATATACCCTATCCTCGAAAAACGTGTAAAAGTGCAAAGTGTCGGAATTAGGCATACTTAGTGTCAAAATGACCGAAATTAAATGCTTAACAAAGATTGAGGTTCATTTTATTAAAATTCATGAGTTTACGAAAAGTCAATGCCGGGTAAGGTCAAAGTGTAAATAGTTTTGGGTCAAAAATACAATTTCTTGAAAATATGATTTAATGAATAATATTTAGAATCATATGAAAATATTTGGAACCTCGATAAAATATGGGTCCAATGTACACCATTAAATTACTAAATTAAATTAAACGAGCTATAATTATAAATTTACCAAATTGACCCTAATTAGTGGCAAAACGATGCAAATTAAATTCTAATTAATGCCTTGGGTTTTAAATACCAAATCGATGATTTAAAATAATATTTAAATGCAAGGGTTGGGAAACATGCAATTATGAAAGACGTCGGGACCGTAAACAGTCCGAATTCCGATAAATGCGTTAATCTTGAACTTGGAGATTGCGGGTCGTTACAATTTTGCTCGCGTTGAAATAAGGGTTCGGGTGGCAAACGGGCAATTGGGCAAGTGGAGACGACAAAGGGGGTAACTACAAGTTCCGTACACGTCGGGTTGCACTGGCGCACTTCCCTAACGACTTTCCTCATAGACCCAGTCCTAAGTCAAATCGTCACATTAAAAGAAAAGGGTTTACTTGCCCTTTTTAAAAACAAATCGATTTTAGGTACTAAAGTATAATTTGATATTAAAGGATTTGTTGATAAAATCATAAAAGTATATGCTCGAAATACTTATTACTAATAATAAGGGAATACGGGGATTTCGCAAGTATACATAGACATATATGTTCAAGTCCAGTCACCTGACGTCAAAATAGGAAGCCTAGCAGCTAGACTCACTGGTCACCGACATCTGCCTGATCTGTAGACAAGACAGGACCTAGACAATTAATAACGACCATAAAAGCGCAAATAAGCAATTATTTGACGAACGGGTAACCACACATGTTCACAATTATGCATATGCCAATTATAGTATGTAAGGAAGCTATCACGTAAATTTCACGAAATTCTGACAAGTTGCCAAATATGCACATACTTAAAATTACACTATTCACAGCCTGAACGAGTGCGAAATTAAATAAACATTTCAAAATATTAATTTACAAGTTATAAAGGTTCTACAGGTGAAAACGGTATAATTTTTGGAGTCCGTATGCAAAAAGTCAACCAAAAATGTTGACCCGAGGACTCACTTGCCGATAGCAACATTTGAAAAAGGCTGAAAAATTTTCTAAGTGTTTCACACCGGCTTGTGCACGGTCTTGAACACGGTGTCAAGACCGTGCACTTACACACGGCCATCTGCACGGTTTAGGCGCACGGGCTTGAGCCCGTGCAGGCACAAAGAGGTGCACACGGGCTCCTACACGGTCTTGCTCAAGACCGTGCGTTAGCCCGTGCGGTTTAGCAGCAGACATCAGAAAGTTACGCGATTTTACGAAAAACCAAGCCAAATCTCATAAAAATCATATTTATAGCGCAAATCAACACCCAACAATCGTAACAATCAACAATCATCATCTAATAACCATCGATTCCAGCGCCGTCGATGGTCGGATGGCCACGAGACCACCACCGTTGGCTTCGTTGCGAAAAATCGGTCGAGAAGCACCCTTGCCCGCCGCCTGAAAGTCACCGGAAACGTCAGAACCACCACCCTTGCCGTCGCCACCTTCGCGCCGTCGTCGCTCCTCCAATCGCCGGGAAACTTGTATGGTTGAGTTCATCTCGTTGAGACGGTCGATTCGACATATCATACGCTCGATTCCGGGAAGAATTGAGAAAAATCACATTTTTAGGGGAAGAGGGTGTCGCGCGACTGTTGCTGTGTGTGCGTGTTCTTCATTTTTCATTTTGGCCCCAAATCTTCAAATAATCACATAATATACCCTATCCTCGAAAAACGTGTAAAAGTGCAAAGTGTCGGAATTAGGCATACTTAGTGTCAAAATGACCGAAATTAAATGCTTAACAAAGATTGAGGTTCATTTTATTAAAATTCATGAGTTTACGAAAAGTCAATGCCGGGTAAGGTCAAAGTGTAAATAGTTTTGGGTCAAAAATACAATTTCTTGAAAATATGATTTAATGAATAATATTTAGAATCATATGAAAATATTTGGAACCTCGATAAAATATGGGTCCAATGTACACCATTAAATTACTAAATTAAATTAAACGAGCTATAATTATAAATTTACCAAATTGACCCTAATTAGTGGCAAAACGATGCAAATTAAATTCTAATTAATGCCTTGGGTTTTAAATACCAAATCGATGATTTAAAATAATATTTAAATGCAAGGGTTGGGAAACATGCAATTATGAAAGACGTCGGGACCGTAAACAGTCCGAATTCCGATAAATGCGTTAATCTTGAACTTGGAGATTGCGGGTCGTTACAATTTTGCTCGCGTTGAAATAAGGGTTCGGGTGGCAAACGGGCAATTGGGCAAGTGGAGACGACAAAGGGGGTAACTACAAGTTCCGTACACGTCGGGTTGCACTGGCGCACTTCCCTAACGACTTTCCTCATAGACCCAGTCCTAAGTCAAATCGTCACATTAAAAGAAAAGGGTTTACTTGCCCTTTTTAAAAACAAATCGATTTTAGGTACTAAAGTATAATTTGATATTAAAGGATTTGTTGATAAAATCATAAAAGTATATGCTCGAAATACTTATTACTAATAATAAGGGAATACGGGGATTTCGCAAGTATACATAGACATATATGTTCAAGTCCAGTCACCTGGCGTCAAAATAGGAAGCCTAGCAGCTAGACTCACTGGTCACCGACATCTGCCTGATCTGTAGACAAGACAGGACCTAGACAATTAATAACGACCATAAAAGCGCAAATAAGCAATTATTTGACGAACGGGTAACCACACATGTTCACAATTATGCATATGCCAATTATAGTATGTAAGGAAGCTATCACGTAAATTTCACGAAATTCTGACAAGTTGCCAAATATGCACATACTTAAAATTACACTATTCACAGCCTGAACGAGTGCGAAATTAAATAAACATTTCAAAATATTAATTTACAAGTTATAAAGGTTCTACAGGTGAAAACGGTATAATTTTTGGAGTCCGTATGCAAAAAGTCAACCAAAAATGTTGACCCGGGGACTCACTTGCCGATAGCAACATTTGAAAAAGGCTGAAAAATTTTCTAAGTGTTTCACACCGGCTTGTGCACGGTCTTGAACACGGTGTCAAGACCGTGCACTTACACACGGCCATCTGCACGGTTTAGGCGCACGGGCTTGAGCCCGTGCAGGCACAAAGAGGTGCACACGGGCTCCTACACGGTCTTGCTCAAGACCGTGCGTTAGCCCGTGCGGTTTAGCAGCAGACATCAGAAAGTTACGCGATTTTACGAAAAACCAAGCCAAATCTCATAAAAATCATATTTATAGCGCAAATCAACACCCAACAATCGTAACAATCAACAATCATCATCTAATAACCATCGATTCCAGCGCCGTCGATGGTCGGATGGCCACGAGACCACCACCGTTGGCTTCGTTGCGAAAAATCGGTCGAGAAGCACCCTTGCCCGCCGCCTGAAAGTCACCGGAAACGTCAGAACCACCACCCTTGCCGTCGCCACCTTCGCGCCGTCGTCGCTCCTCCAATCGCCGGGAAACTTGTATGGTTGAGTTCATCTCGTTGAGACGGTCGATTCGACATATCATACGCTCGATTCCGGGAAGAATTGAGAAAAATCACATTTTTAGGGGAAGAGGGTGTCGCGCGACTGTTGCTGTGTGTGCGTGTTCTTCATTTTTCATTTTGGCCCCAAATCTTCAAATAATCACATAATATACCCTATCCTCGAAAAACGTGTAAAAGTGCAAAGTGTCGGAATTAGGCATACTTAGTGTCAAAATGACCGAAATTAAATGCTTAACAAAGATTGAGGTTCATTTTATTAAAATTCATGAGTTTACGAAAAGTCAATGCCGGGTAAGGTCAAAGTGTAAATAGTTTTGGGTCAAAAATACAATTTCTTGAAAATATGATTTAATGAATAATATTTAGAATCATATGAAAATATTTGGAACCTCGATAAAATATGGGTCCAATGTACACCATTAAATTACTAAATTAAATTAAACGAGCTATAATTATAAATTTACCAAATTGACCCTAATTAGTGGCAAAACGATGCAAATTAAATTCTAATTAATGCCTTGGGTTTTAAATACCAAATCGATGATTTAAAATAATATTTAAATGCAAGGGTTGGGAAACATGCAATTATGAAAGACGTCGGGACCGTAAACAGTCCGAATTCCGATAAATGCGTTAATCTTGAACTTGGAGATTGCGGGTCGTTACAATTTTGCTCGCGTTGAAATAAGGGTTCGGGTGGCAAACGGGCAATTGGGCAAGTGGAGACGACAAAGGGGGTAACTACAAGTTCCGTACACGTCGGGTTGCACTGGCGCACTTCCCTAACGACTTTCCTCATAGACCCAGTCCTAAGTCAAATCGTCACATTAAAAGAAAAGGGTTTACTTGCCCTTTTTAAAAACAAATCGATTTTAGGTACTAAAGTATAATTTGATATTAAAGGATTTGTTGATAAAATCATAAAAGTATATGCTCGAAATACTTATTACTAATAATAAGGGAATACGGGGATTTCGCAAGTATACATAGACATATATGTTCAAGTCCAGTCACCTGGCGTCAAAATAGGAAGCCTAGCAGCTAGACTCACTGGTCACCGACATCTGCCTGATCTGTAGACAAGACAGGACCTAGACAATTAATAACGACCATAAAAGCGCAAATAAGCAATTATTTGACGAACGGGTAACCACACATGTTCACAATTATGCATATGCCAATTATAGTATGTAAGGAAGCTATCACGTAAATTTCACGAAATTCTGACAAGTTGCCAAATATGCACATACTTAAAATTACACTATTCACAGCCTGAACGAGTGCGAAATTAAATAAACATTTCAAAATATTAATTTACAAGTTATAAAGGTTCTACAGGTGAAAACGGTATAATTTTTGGAGTCCGTATGCAAAAAGTCAACCAAAAATGTTGACCCGGGGACTCACTTGCCGATAGCAACATTTGAAAAAGGCTGAAAAATTTTCTAAGTGTTTCACACCGGCTTGTGCACGGTCTTGAACACGGTGTCAAGACCGTGCACTTACACACGGCCATCTGCACGGTTTAGGCGCACGGGCTTGAGCCCGTGCAGGCACAAAGAGGTGCACACGGGCTCCTACACGGTCTTGCTCAAGACCGTGCGTTAGCCCGTGCGGTTTAGCAGCAGACATCAGAAAGTTACGCGATTTTACGAAAAACCAAGCCAAATCTCATAAAAATCATATTTATAGCGCAAATCAACACCCAACAATCGTAACAATCAACAATCATCATCTAATAACCATCGATTCCAGCGCCGTCCATGGTCGGATGGCCACGAGACCACCACCGTTGGCTTCGTTGCGAAAAATCGGTCGAGAAGCACCCTTGCCCGCCGCCTGAAAGTCACCGGAAACGTCAGAACCACCACCCTTGCCGTCGCCACCTTCGCGCCGTCGTCGCTCCTCCAATCGCCGGGAAACTTGTATGGTTGAGTTCATCTCGTTGAGACGGTCGATTCGACATATCATACGCTCGATTTCGGGAAGAATTGAGAAAAATCACATTTTTAGGGGAAGAGGGTGTCGCGCGACTGTTGCTGTGTGTGCGTGTTCTTCATTTTTCATTTTGGCCCCAAATCTTCCAATAATCACATAATATACTCTATCCTCGAAAAACGTGTAAAAGTGCAAAGTGTCGGAATTAGGCATACTTAGTGTCAAAATGACCGAAATTAAATGCTTAACAAAGATTGAGGTTCATTTTATTAAAATTCATGAGTTTACGAAAAGTCAATGCCGGGTAAGGTCAAAGTGTAAATAGTTTTGGGTCAAAAATACAATTTCTTGAAAATATGATTTAATGAATAATATTTAGAATCATATGAAAATATTTGGAACCTCGATAAAATATGGGTCCAATGTACACCATTAAATTACTAAATTAAATTAAACGAGCTATAATTATAAATTTACCAAATTGACCCTAATTAGTGGCAAAACGATGCAAATTAAATTCTAATTAATGCCTTGGGTTTTAAATACCAAATCGATGATTTAAAATAATATTTAAATGCAAGGGTTGAGAAACATGCAATTATGAAAGACGTCGGGACCGTAAACAGTCCGAATTCCGATAAATGCGTTAATCTTGAACTTGGAGATTGCGGGTCGTTACAATTTTGCTCGCGTTGAAATAAGGGTTCGGGTGGCAAACGGGCAATTGGGCAAGTGGAGACGACAAAGGGGGTAACTACAAGTTCCGTACACGTCGGGTTGCACTGGCGCACTTCCCTAACGACTTTCCTCATAGACCCAGTCCTAAGTCAAATCGTCACATTAAAAGAAAAGGGTTTACTTGCCCTTTTTAAAAACAAATCGATTTTAGGTACTAAAGTATAATTTGATATTAAAGGATTTGTTGATAAAATCATAAAAGTATATGCTCGAAATACTTATTACTAATAATAAGGGAATACGGGGATTTCGCAAGTATACATAGACATATATGTTCAAGTCCAGTCACCTGGCGTCAAAATAGGAAGCCTAGCAGCTAGACTCACTGGTCACCGACATCTGCCTGATCTGTAGACAAGACAGGACCTAGACAATTAATAACGACCATAAAAGCGCAAATAAGCAATTATTTGACGAACGGGTAACCACACATGTTCACAATTATGCATATGCCAATTATAGTATGTAAGGAAGCTATCACGTAAATTTCACGAAATTCTGACAAGTTGCCAAATATGCACATACTTAAAATTACACTATTCACAGCCTGAACGAGTGCGAAATTAAATAAACATTTCAAAATATTAATTTACAAGTTATAAAGGTTCTACAGGTGAAAACGGTATAATTTTTGGAGTCCGTATGCAAAAAGTCAACCAAAAATGTTGACCCGGGGACTCACTTGCCGATAGCAACATTTGAAAAAGGCTGAAAAATTTTCTAAGTGTTTCACACCGGCTTGTGCACGGTCTTGAACACGGTGTCAAGACCGTGCACTTACACACGGCCATCTGCACGGTTTAGGCGCACGGGCTTGAGCCCGTGCAGGCACAAAGAGGTGCACACGGGCTCCTACACGGTCTTGCTCAAGACCGTGCGTTAGCCCGTGCGGTTTAGCAGCAGACATCAGAAAGTTACGCGATTTTACGAAAAACCAAGCCAAATCTCATAAAAATCATATTTATAGCGCAAATCAACACCCAACAATCGTAACAATCAACAATCATCATCTAATAAACATTTACATCCAAGAATTTCACGAAATGATCAAGAAACGGGTTCGATCTAAGCATTTAACCTAAAAATCCCGAAATGGCAAAATATCCTCAAAACCTCATAAATTCGTGAAAGAAATTGGGGAAATTGGTACCTAAAGAAAGGTATCGTTGAGAGGATCGTTTAGGTTTGATCGGCGCGAAATTCCACGGAGAAACGGGCTTGGCACGATCGATTAGGGCTTCGGTAGAAAATCCTCTTTTCTTCTTCTTCTCTCTCTCTCTCTCTCTCTATTTCGAATAAGGGTTCAAATGAGGGTTTCGAGTCTTTTATCAAATATTTCGAAATGTCGAAAAATACGAAGGGGTAGTTTGGTAAGTTTGGAAAGTCCAATTAAATGTACGTTGGCCAAATATAACTATTTAATATCAAACAAACGCAAATTAGACAAGGAATTTAAATACGCGAACAATATTATCACATTGGGTCGTATACGAAAATAATAAATAATATATAATAATTCACAAATTACGAGAATTTAGGGTTAAGAAAGATAATTAACGCGGGAAAAATACTCACATTGATTCTCGGATTTCTGGGTCGTTACATCTCGGGTCTTATCCTGTATCATTAAAGGTTCCAGCCTTCCTTCCAGTGGTAGAGTTCAGCCTTGTCAGTCTTGTGTCCTAGGCAAAATGAGTCGCATTCCTTTAGCTTCTGTTGAGCATAAAAGTATTGCTCCTTTTGATATTGTGTATTCGGATGTTTACGGTCCAGCCCCAGTTTTATCTAGCATTAGTTTTCGGTATATGTTGCTCTTTATTGATGATTTTACTCGTTACACTTGGATTTACTTCATGAAACACAAAAATAAGGTGTTTTCCTTGTTCCAAAACTTTGAAAACCTGGTAGCTCGACAATTCCATGGCAAAATCAAAGCGTTTCATTCTGATTGAGGAGGGGAACACAAAAAATTAAACAAATATTTTCAATCTGTAGGAATTATTCATCGTATAGCTTGTCCCTACACTCATGAACAAAATGGGGTGGCTGAACGAAAAATTAGACATATTGTTGACACTGGTTTAACACTTCTAGCTCATGCTAAAATGCCTCTTAAATTTTGGAGCTATACTTTTGAAACAGGTGTTTCTCTCACTAATTCGCTTCCATCTCATGTCATTCAAAATAAGTCTCCTCATCTCATGCTTACTGGAACCACGCCTCCCTACACTGACTTCAAGCCATTTGGGTGTGCTGTTTTCCCTCTACTTTGGCCATGCAACCAACATAAGTTTGACTTCAGGACTAAAGCTTGTGCATATCTCGGTCAAAGTTCCACTCATTCCACTACTCGTTGCATGGACATTGCTTCCGGTAGAATATACTTGGCTCGATATGTCAAATTTTTTGAGCACAGGTTCCCGCTCAGAGATCAACTATATCCGCCACAACCACTGGTACCAGAATCAACGCCATGGCTATACACTAACACAATACTCCATGATCTCACTCGGCCGAGCACATCGTCAGGTATGTCTCTTGTTCCTATCTCATCTCCTTCTGGTATCGCTATCGTTCCAGTTACCCCTGCAGATCCGGTTCCTCCGGAACCAGAAGACTTGAACCTGGTTGTTGATTTGTCTCAATACTCCTACCTCACCAATCCACCGAAAGCTCCTCCAGCCATTCGCACTCATCATATGCAGTTCCGACCATCCACTCTCTCTCACCGGGAAGCTCACTCAGCTACCACTACCACCAATTACCTTGTCACTGAACCGAAAATGTTCAAATAATCCTGACCGCAGAAGACGAAGAGTTTCGATGAACAGGATCAAAAGTAATTTTTGGAGAGACGGTGTCACCAAGGGAGGACTTGTGAATATCCGGAAGAGTCTAATGAAGGATGCTCGGAGTCAAGAAACAAGGTAACGAATAATTCTTACGGCAAGGAGAAAAGCGTGTTCGGGGGAGAGTTAAAAGGTCAAAATCTCAAAAATTGTTCCAAAATTGAGACTGGCGGGGGAGTAATGATGGTATCCAATATTCTGGGCCTAGCCCAATACGAAGATAAACCCAATGAAGGCCTTATCAGAATTAAACTAAACTGTCTTGAACTTAAATAATTAATAGAGGACATAATTAATAAAAATGCCCAAATAATAAACAAGCCCTAATCTGGTTAATTAAAGGCTTTAACCGAAAATCAATAAGGTAATAGAATTCTGATCAACTAAGGACCCTTAAACCCTAATACAAATTGAACTACGAATAAATCTATATAAAAGGGTCGGAACCCCCATATTCGATCATCAAAACCCTAAGGAATACTCGAATTCCTCTCAAACACTAGAAGTTATTAGGTTTAGTTGGAGGTTACCGTCCGAACACTTCCTCTAAACCCTAGCCCTAAAAATCCTACGATTATCGAGTGGCCATCGTCCAAAAAGGCTGCTTGATAATCCTAAATCTCGTTTAATCACACCCAATAAACGTTGGATTATTGAGGTGTTATTTTTTACATCATCAATATGTATAAATATATATTCTTTCCATTACAAATATAAAATCATTACTTTGTCATGAAAATATAAAATTGCTATTTTTATATAGTTAAAATGTGTTTTTTATATATATAATTCCTGATTATTTTATAAAATGAATTACTTTGGTGTGTGCACTTCAAATTCTGAATTATTAATAATTTTAATGTATTAATAATAATTATATAAGAAAATATGGTTAAATTTATTTTAAAATATATATTTTATAAATAAATTTCTCATCCAACGTAGGAATAAAGAACTAATTAATATTTAAAGAGAGAATTTTGAGGCTGCTCAAGAAAATCCTTTTTTCTTATTTATTGATTTATTATCAACTTGTCGTGGTGTATTTTCTCTGTGCTAACGTGTTTTACGTTTTGACTTTTGCTAAACGTGAAATATAAATGACAAACAAGTGTTTGTAGCAGCCAATCAATTCGAGAAAGAAGCCGCCAGCCCGTCAGGCCACTCCTGTCGTATTTCAACAATGACTGTATTCTTTCAAACATTTTCCAAATTTTTCATAATTATTTTCTATATATGATCCAGATATTAGTGTTTATATTAATTAGTTAATCAGTACTTCAATTTATTCAAAATAAATAAACTATGCAATAAAAATCACTGGAATTTCTGACTATTAGGAACTATATATTTTATCCGAGTTTGCTTGATGATTTGGAAGCTTCCTCTCACTAAATATGAATTATCTCCTATTTGCTTATTATTATTATTATTATTATTATTATTATTATTATTATTATTATTATTATTATAAATTGTTACCTTTACTAAAATATCACAATTTATTGGATTTAAATACACTGACAGACATATATAATAAATATATATGTTTCAATAGTTATGTAGTGAAGCTAGCTACTAATTGAAGTTATTTCCAGTGTAATCATGCGTTCAGGTACCAACTTAATTACAGCAGAACCTCTTTTAAAACAAACAAAATATTAATTACATGGAAATACAATACCTTTTTTTGTTCGTATGAGTGTAGCTTGTAGGAGTGTATCTTTTGAATATGAACAAACTCATTTATTTAATATCTAATAATTCTATGTCTTGTCTTTCTTTTTCACAAAAGTTGTTAGTTCATTTTTAGTCAAACTGAGGCTAAATTAATGATAACTACCAGTAATTTGGCACAACGTGTGTAGAAAACTTAAATAAGTGTAATTAAGAATATGTTAAATTTTAATTTAATATTCTAAAATTATAATTGTTCTTATTAAATTTTTTTCATGATTTTTAATTTAAGTTATTTTAGTATTTATATAAAATAAAATTTAATAATTATAAGATATATAAATAGATTAACAGTGAAAATATGGATAATACAAGAGAAAAATGTGTGAATGGGCCGACGGCATATTAAAAAGTAATTTTTATAATTAAATAAGTTAAAAATTTAAACTGTTGAGGAGTTTAAATAAAAAGAGAAAGGAGAAAAAAGAAAAAAAAAAAGAGGAAAAACAACGTGAGAAAGAAAAGTATTAATATTATAGAAAAAAAATAAAGGAGCACCAATCCACTTATGAATCGTAGACTAAAAACATCCTGCAGATTTGTTTTTTTCAGGATAATTCAAAAGAACTAGAGTATAAATACCATGCACTCGCATGAAACCTGAAAACAAAAACATAAAAAACTTATCAACGATACTATTTACTAAAAAAAAAAAGGAAAATGTGGCCGACTGCGAAGATCTTCATCTTATGTTTCTTAAGTTTTATTCTGCTGGAAGGTGTGGCACCAGGCCATGCTTTAGTTCGTAACTATACGTTTGTGGTAATTTAAATATCATTAGCACTTTGAAGTTAATTAATATCTAATATTAACTTTCCGTTAGTTCATCGATAATTTTAGATCTAAGTATTGAATTGTAATTTGCATGCAGCTGACAGACTCTTCACACAGTAGGCTATGCACCAACAAGACCATGTTGACGATAAATGGATCTTTTCCGGGGCCAACAATATATGCCAGAAGAGGAGACTTAGTATTTGTTGATCTTTATAACAATGCTAGTCAAAATATAACAATCCACTGGTAATTAAGAATATATATATATATATATATTGTAGTTAATGAAGGAAATTAAAATTTGTACGTTCTATAACTTAACCTAGATATATGTTAATTTTTTTCAAGTTAATTAGAAATAATTATATAGGGGTCCCTACAAAATATTTATATGCCAAATTCAATGTCTAGATGAGACGAACAAAACGGTACTAGAAAATTAACGGAACTGACTAACGGTTGACCGATCAATGGACTAGGATGTAAAAAATCAAACAAGAGGGACCTATATGTAAATATATCAATTTGTGGAGACCTCTATATAACTCGCCCAATTAACTAATTATTTTTTTGATATTTTAGGCACGGAGTGAAAATGCCTCGGTCTCCATGGTGGGACGGGCCAGAGTACATTACACAGTGTCCCGTCAGGCCCGGTACTAAGTTTACGCAAAGTATTGTTCTATCTGATGAAGAAGGAACTTTGTGGTGGCACGCTCACAGTGATTGGTCGAGGAACTCCGTTTACGGTGCACTCATTATTTTGCCTCCGGAGGGAACTCCGTATCCTTTTCCTACGCCTGATGTTGAATTAGAATCAAATCAACCAATCCTATTATTAGGAGACTGGTGGAATGCTAATGTGCAACAAGTCATGGAGGAATTTCTTGCTAGTGGTGGCGAACCTAATGTTTCTGATGCTTTTCTTATAAATGGTCAACCGGGGAATTTATATCCATGCTCAAGCAACGGTTTGTACAATATCTTATAATTACTAGTAAAGAGCACGCGGGAGTTGCGCGTATAAAATAATTATTTATCTATTTTTTAATTTATTGTTACTCTTGCAAATATATTTGTAAATTATAAAAATCCATAACTAAGCCCCCTGTATTTGAAACTTAATTTGAAGTGAAATTCACTACAAAACCTAGTTATTTCACATCCACCCTCCTCTTTCATTCTCCACACATCCACCTCTATCACACACAAATTTTATTTTATTTTTTTCCCTCAACACATTTTCTCTCTTGATTCTCTGAATTTTTTTATCACTCTCCTCTCTCTCCTTCCTGATTTTCATCTCTCTCTCTCTCTCTCTCTCACACACACACACACACATTCCCTCTCTATTTACTAAACTATCAAACCTCAGGAGTAAAGTAACTTTTAATACTTGTGATTTTGATTTATCAATTTTTTTATATACCTTTACTCTACCTAATTCTTATCTTTATTTTTTCCTTTTCCTTTTACTTATTTTATTTTATTTTTTATTCCCCTACTTACTTTCTTTTTTTTTTTTTTTTTTAATTTACCAAGAACCGGTCAACTGACCGTAGGATTGAGAGGACCCCACCTCGTATTATAAAAGCTTAAATCGGATCTCCACTTACTTTCTTAACTTGTACTTATCTGATTTTCTCTCTTTTATATACAATTATCTTTCACTTAGTCTATTAAAATTTAAGTAATTCTCGATATAATTTTAGCAAACCAACTTAACATGCATATTAACTCTATTTAGCAAGACTTCATAAAAATATATGTATTTAAATTCAATAATAAAAGTATCATATTAGTTAATAAAATTGAAGACCATGAAGAATTCCATTGTCAATTCTTTCCACTTTTGCAACTTCTTTCATGTTCAGATGATCGAGGATTCTTGTTGCTTTTCCGTTTGTTTTGCTGGTGCATTTTATTTACTTCCCTTTATGTGTTTATTAATATACAAGGTGAGGTGCTCGTTAACCCTATGGTCTCTTTCGACTGGTTCATTTAAAAAAAATTGAAGACCTTAATGTGCCCAACTTTAATATGCTAACCATTTTTTTCTTATTTATTTATTCTCTAAATTTTTATTTATTATCTTTCCTCCCTTTTCTATTTTTCCGAACTAATTTCAGTGTGTTATTATATTTTATCTTTTATTTTCTTCTTTCTTCTCACTCTTCTGTCATCTTTACTTTTGAAATATAATCCTCATCAAATAAAATAATAAAAGTATACTCATATAAAAATAAATCACAAATTCTTGGTTATAATAATAATAAAATATAAATTAATAATATACTATATAATTAATAATAATATATAAATAGCTGCAGATATCTCATTTATTTTTTATGTGGAAGCTCTAAGAAACCTTATTGTTACAATATCCTAACCAAAAAACTATTAACTATTATAGACATATTAATTTTAATAATTTTATTGAATTACTTTATCGCTATAGACATATTTGTTTGTTTTTTTCACAGAATATTATGTTTTTATTTTTTTGTCCTAGGCATTATATGATAACAATGAATGATTGGAAAAGAATATAATGAGAATAATTTCTAATGCTATTTACCATTTATTACTTTAAAGGACAACAAGATTTTTCCAAATCATTTTAAATAACAAATTCAATGCTATTATTTTATTAGTCTATATATGTAATAACATTATTTTAAGGAAACTTTAATAATTGATATACATATATGATAAGAATTCTTTATTTAAAATTTCTAGAATCCTATTCCTATTAGAATTCTAGTATTATTAATTAATTTATTATTATTACTTATATAATTATAGATATGATAAGAATTTTTTATTTAAAATTTCTAGAATTCTAGTATTATTATTTATATAATTATAGATTTATCTATTTGTACATTTTTTTATTAAAAATATGTGTTATTAAAGGGTTATTTTAGTCCTCACAAAAAAAGTGACAAACTATTTGTAATTTTATAATATAATATATATGTAAATACCCCTTTAATAACACATATTTTTAATAAAAAAATATACAAATAGGTAAATCTATAATTATATAAATAATAATAATAAAATAATTAATAATACTAGAATTCTAATAGGAATAGAATTCTACAAATTTTAAATAAATAATTCTTATCATATCTATAATTTTTTGTGACAACTAAAATACCCCTTTAATAACACATATTTTTAATAAAAAAATATATAAATAAGTAAATCTATAATTATATAAATAATAATAATAAATTAATTAATAATACTAGAATATATATATATATATATATATATATATATATATATATATATATATATATATATAACAATACAACATAGACATCCATAGATATCTTTAATATATGTTGTTATTTATTTTATTAGGCTTTTGCATCCTTCGCTTTCAGCGCCTCGACTTTAGTTTATAAATTGAAGTGCGAACTTCGATCAATCTACAATCAAGTATTTACAAAATTATTTTAACACAATGGCATGCAAGAAGTATAAGATTATGTAATAGTGGATCAAAATTCAAAGTAGTGAAGTTAATTAAGAGTTTTTTTTCAACATTCCATGCACTGATTCTTTTATTATTCTTAATCTAAATACTGCAGATACATTCAGGATAACAGTTGAATTCGGCAAAACATATTTGTTCCGATTGATTAATGCAGTGATGAACAACATTATGTTCTTCAAAATCGCAAACCACAACATCACCGTCGTCGGAACAGACGCAGCCTACACAAAGCCACTCAATAGCGATTACATCACAATCTCCCCCGGACAAACTATTGACTTCTTATTACACGCTAACCAAACGCCGAGCCACTACTACATGGCCTCAAGAGTCTACGCCATCGCACGAGACTTCGACAACAAAACCACGACAGCAATACTAGAATACACAGGAAACTACATCCCACCAGCATCTCCACCACGTCCGATTTTTCCCCGATTCAACGATACACGTGCATCTGTCAGTTTCACGAACCAACTTAGAAGTCTTGCAAATGAAATATACCCTGTCGACGTACCCCTAAATATAACCAATAATATGTTTTTCACTCTTTCAATCAATCTCCGCCCCTGTCCTGCTAATGTAACGTGCGATGGGCCGTCGAACGAAAGGCTTTTGGCGAGTGTGAACAACATGACATTGGTGCTACCAAGGACAGACATTCTTCAGGCTTATCATAGTGGAATTAATGGAGTTTATCAGACCGATTTTCCTGATAATCCGCCTTTCAATTTCAATTACACGCAAACTGACGTGCCACAAGACCTGTGGAGGCCGGAGAACGGAACCGGTGTGAATATTCTCGAATATAACTCGACGGTGGAGCTTGTTTTTCAGGGGACGAATTCGGTTGCTGGAATTGATCATCCAATGCACTTGCACGGGTATAGCTTCTACGTCGTGGGGTCTGGACTTGGAAATTTTAATAGGACAAGAGATCCTTTGAATTATAATCTTGTCGACCCTCCTCTTATGGAAACGATTGCGGTGCCTAGAAATGGCTGGACTGCGATAAGATTCAGGGCGAATAATCCAGGTTTGTCGATTGATATAATTTATTTATTAAAACACTTGTATGTTCGGATAAAAATTACATACAGTAACCTTGATATTTGTCATAATTACAAAATACTCCCTTCTGTTTTAAAACTTACATAAAACCTCCCCTTTAATTAGCAGAATTAATCTTATAAAAGTCAAAATTTAATGTTTTTGCAGGAGTTTGGTTCATGCATTGCCATTTTGAACGTCACGTAAGTTGGGGAATGGGAATGACATTCATTGTCCAAAATGGTAACGGCCCGAATGCTACGATGTTGCCACCACCTTCAGACATGCCTCCTTGTAATTGAAATTGATGCAAATTAATTATTACAGGTTATAAAAGTTTATCATGGACCATTGTCAACCTCGTTAATTACTCTCTATTTTCGGGGACGACCTGAGAATATTTATATGACCAATAAAGTTTTCAATTTGTCCAAAGATATTGTCTTGTTTTCTTTTATCCACATAATCTACATAAGTTTGCTTGATTATCATTTGAGTTATGGTGTATTAATTGAATTTTGTATTATATATGTAGAGAAATATAGTTTTGTTTTGTATTGCTCTTTCATCACATCCCTCACCGCTGAATATTCTAAGTGTTCGCTGTTAGCTTACACTCGAAGGTCCAACAGCAAACGGCAAGAAAAAAACAAACCCGTTAAATAAAGTGGAAAGAAAAACAATAAAAGTAACTACCGCGATAATACCAACAACATTAGAGATATAGAGATAAGGCTGACAAGACCGATAACGAAACTAATGTACAATTTCCGACAAGGGAATATTTCCAAAGTAAAAATATACAAGATAACCTGTCTAGACAGTAATGGATGATCTACACCAACACGCAACCTGATCGACCACTCCTACCTGAAGCAAAAACCAGAAAAAAAACGAGGGGTGAGTTTAAAGAAAACTCAATGAGGGGTTTATACATATATTTATTTAAAGCATGCTTGGTTCACTTATTTTACTTTGAAAGGAAAGAAAGAAATAAATAATTTTCAAACTCCAAAACAATAGGTTACTGAACCAATATAATATAAAGCAATCAAATAACGAACGAGTACTCGGCGAGTACGGATAATTCTTCAATCTTATTACTTCAAAACAATCAGGACGTACAATAGAAATTAACCTTCACTACAAGAAAACAGATAATTTCCGAGGAAATTCCCAAAGAATTCCGAGGGACTTTCTCAAATACATTTCCGAGGGAATTTTCCCTTGGAAATCCCTCGGAAAATTTACCACCATTAGTAAGCGCGAAAATTTTCAAGAGATTTTCGAGGAAAATTTCCTTCGAAAAATTAAAATTATTTATTAACTTTAAAAAATAATAATTTCTGAGGGGAAGCGGAGGGAAATATTCCTTCCAAAATTAAAAAAAATTATTTTTTGTTAATATAATGTATTCCGATAGAGTTCTGAAGGAAATATCCCTCGAAAAAATAAAATTTATTTATTAACTTTAAAAATAATAATTTTCGAGGAAAAGCAGAGGGAATTTTTCCCTCAAAAATTAAAAAAATGTTAATATAAATGTACTCCGATAGATTTCCGAGGGAAATTTGAGGGATTTTTTTTTTAACAATTTCCGAGGGATTTCTGAAGGAAATTATAAATTCCCTCGGAAATCCTTAGGAATTCCCTCGAAAAATTTATATTCCCTTGGAGTTTCCTTAAATTTCCCTCGAAATTTAAGTTAATTAACTCACTAAAACTAAGGTTATATGTTTTTAGGTAATAGAATTCGATCTATTTCAAATAAACTATTAATCATTTAAAAAATATCTTTACAAATTAAGAATTTCAAGTGATTATGATTATATATATACATGTGTAATGATATACATTAATTATATAAGTATTTCAAATATACTTGAATGTTACTGTTCATAATTTTTAACATGAATTCAGCTATATATGTTAATGTTCAATCATTATTTTCCTATTTTATTTAATAATAATAAAAAATATCATTGAGTTTAATTAAAAAACAAAGATGATATATATATATATATGTATGTATATATATTTTAACAATTTATGACATTTCCGAGGGATTTTCGATGGAAGTTATAAATTCCCTCGGAAATCCCCTCGAAAAATTTATATTCCCTCGAAATTTCCTCGGATTTCCTCAGAATTTAAGTTAATTAACTCACTAAAACTAAGGTTATATTTTTTTAGGCAATAGATTCGATCTATTTCAAATATATCATCAATCATTTAAAAAATGTCTTTAAAAATTAAGAATTTCATATAAAATAAATTCAAGTGATTATGATTATATATATGTATATGTGTAATGATATACATTATATAAGTATTTCAAATATACTTGAATGTTATTATTCATAATTTTTAACATGAATTCAAGCTATTTATTAAATTGACATCACGTACAAATTTAACCATTAATTGCATCAAGTTTAAGACTGGGAGAAAAAATTCAACCCCAACTGAGTAGAACTCATAATGAATGTCAATGTGTACCTTTGTATCCATCAAATGCTTTAAGTTACACGCTGGGAACTCAAAATCAGTCATAATGCCAAAAGCAAATCTCAAGTTACAAACGTTTTCCATATTATAGTAAAACCCAGGGGGTAAACTGTAATATTGGAAAAGCTGAGGAAAAGGTACAAAATCAGCCATAACCATCAATTTCTTAAAGTATCCAGCTGCGAGATCAAGATCCATCCCTTTTCTACAATGAGTAATGTTAGAATTGTCCATACCATAATTACAAGTTAACATAGGGACTAACTTGTAATTTTGGTAAGCAAAAGCAATTCCCATTTTAGAGAAAATCAGTTGTTTCAGAAACCCGGTTTTCAAAAACAGTTTGGGTAGCTGCAAGTAGGTAAAAATGGTCCCCAATGAAAAGAAGTTGGAAAACAAGCTTCAGAGAAGCTGTAAAACAGCTTCTAGTAATTTCCACCCTGCAAAAGTGAAAAGAAACCGTTAAAACTTGTTTATTGTCATGAAAATGACTTACCCAGGTTTCCAGCAGCATCTCCAAGCAATTGAGGAGGAGGAACACCCTGGTTCCACAATTTTCCCAACAAAAGCTACTCCAAAAGCTGTGCAAGTTGTCAATCTCCTTCCAAATGAAGCAATTGTCAGCAATAACCACTAAACACACCTGAAATTTTCCTCCAAACAAGTCCCAAAACACCAGACAAGCTGATGAAGGGGTTGGGACTTGCTGAAGGGAGGAATTTTCCAGAAAAAGCACCTGAAGTACCTGTGAAGATTGGACTGACAGCTTTTTCGAATTTTAAACCTACAGAACCGTATTGAAGAATCAGGGAATAATCATGATAAAAGTAAACAAAATGAGTTACAGTCATGATAGAAGACTCAAACTCCCTGAATGTATTGACATTTCTACCAAAAGCAATGAAAAAGCTGTTATAGGAGTTGTTTAAGCAATAGAGTATGCTAGGATTGTTAAACACCAAAATTTCTGTGACAATTCCATTCATACAAGTCCCAAAACACCAGATGGACTGACATGGAGGGTGGGACCTGCATGAAAAGGAAGATTTCCAGAAATCACCACTCCAGTAGTCATATTGCATCTCAAAACAGCTTTTTCGGAAGCAAAATCTGCAAGCCATTGAATATGGCAAAGGTTAGTTTGGAAAACATCAGGAAACTGCTGTAAATTATAAGTATCAAGAAGAATTTGGAAAAGCTCCCTGCAAGGACAAGAATGTCCCTGCAAAGCTATCAAGACACTGTTGCACAAGCTTAAAACATGCCAGCTGCACCAATGAGCTTTAGAACTGTCCAGATTGCACAAAAATTCTCTAACATCAATATCAAACTTAACATTGCTGTCAACGATAGTCTGAAACCTCCAGAAAAACTCCAAATTCTTCAATATATACATAAAAAGAACCAAAAATATGAAAATAAACAAAAAAACAATGAAAACCTTGTACTGCCCGGCGATAGCTACAGAGGCTGGGGTTAATTGTTGGTGAGTGGTGTGATTTTCACTCGATAATGTTCTACACCATTAAAGACTTTATCGAGAGGAGCACTTGTCGGCCTTCCACCTCCTCCAGATCTATAAGCCCTTGTAACTGTGCCACTCTTTTTCATCTCAGCCAAAATCAATATTCCATCACTATACCTGTAAGATAGCTTTGCCGATATGCTTTCCTGAAGGGAAAAAAAAGGTGAATTAATGACTGATTATGCTAGTGTTTGAACTCTTTAAAAAAAGGAGGCACTTAAAAAAATGAAGACCACGTTTTGCTTGTTTTAAGAAGACATAAGCTAGAAGCAACCCAAGAGCAACATTTAACTTCAGCTTCTAGCCTCTATGTTATTTTTGTAAGTGGGAGTATGTTAGATGAACAAAACTGCTTCTGAACTTTTTTCAGCTCTTTATGAGTGCTTCAAAAACAAACTTATGCTTATTTTAAGTAGAAATAGGCTGGAAGCACCCAGGCGTCAACTTTTAGCTTCACCTTCTAGCTCTAAGTTGTTTTAGCGAATAATTGAAGTTCATGTAGAGTAACGAAAGTGCTTCTCAAGTCTTTTTTAGCACTATGGGAGGGTTTGGGAAACCAACTTTCACTAATTACGAAATTAACATAGAAGCTAGAAGTTGGAAGCTCCCAAGAATCAACTTTTAGCTTCCGCTTCTAGCATCTATGTCATTATCATAATAAGTGAAAGTTCGTTTAGACTTTAGAGTAACAAAAGTGCTTCTCAACTTCTTTTCAGCACTTTGGGAGTGTTTAGAAAAATCAGTTTCTGCTCAAATAAGCAGAAATAAGCTACAAGCTGGAAGCACCCATGGACTAACTTTTCGCTTCAGCTTCTAGGTTAATTATGTAATAAGTGTGAGTCTGTTAGAGTAACAAAAGTGCTATTCAATTTTTTCTTTTTTCCGAACACTTATTACTTTTTTTTCAAAAGCACTCCACTATACAACTCTTTTACAACTTTAGCTTCTGCTTCAACTTTTCCAAGAGCAAAAATTCCTGCAAACACGAACTATATTGGCCATTTTCGAGAAACAAAATATGCAACAAGAGAGATACACCAGTGTGACTCTTCATTCTTGTAAAAGAGCTTATGAATTGAAAGCTAATGCATTATCTTAAAGATCTGAAAAATACAGCATAGACGTCCCAAATCTAAGAAGACGAAGTGAAGAATTTACCTTGTTGTAAGCAAAGGCCATGAACCAGCGCCTCGCATAAGACCAGCCCACCATATTGTTTTCTGCAAAATCAGAAATGCCAAATATTATTTGGATAAGCCAAGTCAATGAAGGTTATTTAAACTTGAAATAGAGATCTCATCCATCAATAACAAATTACACACAGATACCAAGCAGTCAATCATAAAGTGTAGATGCAACACGACTAACTACAAACCTTTCACTGAGCCACAGCAACACATGACTCCTCAGTTATTCCCAACACAAATTCAACAGCTAGAAGCAAGTAAGAAAGGAATATAATCCATACGTCCATACCGAAAATGAGACAGCAAACTTACAAGTGTACCAACAAGGTAAATATTTAAAAAAAAATAGAAGAAACAAAGAAACTAATATCTTTTCCTCTGTTTTTACTCGAATCCATTTTGAATATATTGTAGGCAGCTAATTCTCTTCAGCATCTGTGAAACTGGTTGTCGTGAAGATGATTTTATGTCCTGTGAAAATCAATTATATTCATAAAATCAATTAACAAATATGAAGTATCAAGCTTTTTGTTTAGATTCCTCTCTATAACAATAAAGGTGGCACTAATAAATAATGAAATACAGAGATTATTAACTTCTTCTTGATACTTCAAATATAGCATCTGTATTGAGGCATTTTCAGAAAACAGGCGAAAAGCCAGGAGGTACAGTAGCAAATAATACTTGCATTTGCAGACAAAACATGTATTCAATTCTTTAAAAGAATAAGAAATTTTATATCTATTCTTTAGTTTTTCTGCTGTAAGAAATTTGTTACATAAACAATGTATACATACAAAAATCTACAAATGATTTTCCATAAGAAAATTAAGCTTGGCTCTTTCCTCCAACTATATTGATAGCTTCCTCAATAGCTTGCATGAAAGTTGTGATCTTGTATGTAAAGAAGCCAACAAGCATTGGAACTAAAATCCATATTCTGGAACTAAAATCCTGTCAAAATGATGTAATTGAAAATCATTAAGTTGACATCAAACTTTTATGGCTAAATCATTCCCTCTCTAAAAGCCTTATCCGTTCCATCGATTGTACAGCATCACCAGAACAACAGGAACCAAAAGCCTCGGCTGTCCTATTGCTCCCCTGCAAATTGAGAAAAGTTGTATATCGATAATAATCTCACTATCTCAGTTTCAATTTTGGGGACATCTACTTTGGAGAAGCCTAAGCTGTAAAATGTTGTGGTAGAAGTTGGGAATAAAGCACTTCTACATAATAGAAAAAAATAACATAGAAGCTGAAAAAATCACCCCACAGGGGTCCTTCTACCTTCTAGTTTAATTCAGCTTATTTAAGCAGAAGCAGCAAACACTACTCACTTTCAGCTTTTTTTTTTAAGCTAAAAGCAGATAAAAACTTATTTTTTAAGAGTTTGCAAACACACCCGGTACTTCAACACTAAAAAGTTACAATCTTGCCATATAACTACAAGATAGTGTACATCGACACACATCAATTTTTTTACTTATTGTTTCCATAATCAATAGCAAATGTTAATTCAATAATCAATGCAGTCTAAAAGTGACTAACTAATTAGTATAATATAATAATGCAAATTTGCATGATGAAATAGCGGGAAAAAAAACATCACTACTAATCAACCCGACGTCGTTTTACCAGTAAAGGACACAAAACGACGTCGTTTTCCGGGAAGTGTTGCTTCATGAATTACTTACTTTTGGCCTTTTGGGAGTAAGAAAAGTGGGCCACAGCTGCCTTAGTGCTCTATTACATACTGTAAGTAATAAAAATAATAGTAGTAAAATATATATATCTAATAATAATAATAATAATAATAATAATTAATAATAATAAGAATAATAATAATAGTAGTAAGAATTGAACGGAGAATTGAGCGGAGAAAAACCTAGCCACCAGCGCCGCCCACTGACCACCACCGGCAGCCGAGCCGCCTCCGCCACGCCCAGTCCGCCAGCAGGCCCCCGCCGCCCACCGACCACCACCCACAACCTTGCCGCCCTTCCAGCCGTTCTGTCTGCACTTGATTGCCGTCAATCTAAGTCTTGCCGTTCTCTCACCAGTCGCCAGTTGCCACCACGGCACCGCCCCGTGACCCACAAAAGCGCCGGCCACTCCTCACTCCTCCCGCAGGCCGCAGCGCAGCATATCTCTCCTCGCAAAGGTATTTCTTTTATTTTAATTTTTTTTAAATTTTACGGATTTGTGCTCGAGAATTATATTCAGACGCGCAAAAATACATTTTCGTCTTTCGAAATGCCTTGGGTTTTATTTGATTTGGCGTGCGAAATTTCTATTTCGGCATTGTTGTTTGTGTTTGATTAGTATGGTACGAAAGTTATAAAGGAAGAAAATATTTCTAATCAGAAGATATTTATTAATAAAATGTTGTTTGAAAACTCCTTCTGGTGTAGGTCTAGGGACGTGATACCAAATTAGATTAGGGGAAGAATAATGAATTATTTGATTTCATGATTCTCTTCCATAGTTCCACATGCTGTTTAGGCCATTGATGTTCACAAGCAAGTATGTTTCTCCGAAAAGGTTATCTTCCTATTAATCTAAACTGAAATTTCTATGTTGGAAGCACCAGGGAACTGCACTGAAGTGCGTTAACCAGATTTTTTTTAGATATGTTATTGAATAGCAGTGTGTCATATGTTGCCTTTTAATTCTTGTAAATCAATTGTAGACTCAAATCTGTGCTACTCTAAATAATGATGCCTTTGATCAGTTGATCTACCAATTTGTTAGAAGATAAAGTTGGCACTCTATTGGACCTTGGAGCTATAGCTGATCTCCAGTCATCATATTTTGTGTATTAAAAATAAATAAATGATTTGGGAAATAATTTCTTTTATTTACTCTATTTTGCAGGCATTGTAGTAAATAAGTCTATTTGGGTAATTTGGATCCAGTAGCAAGGTTTTTGAAGTGTTCAATTGAGCTCGAGCAAAAACGGACATACAAATATTTGATTTCGCAACTCTATTACAATGGCAAGAGGGCAGTCAAAACGCCTATTTTCCCTCTATTCCTGCAAGAACAACAATTTCTTTAGGGATAGAAATTTACTCTATAGTTGTTTCCTCCATCATTCGCACCCTCTAGAATCTCCAGTTTGTCCTTTGAATCCTCCTCAAATTCCTAAGCAGGGGTTTCTTGCACCGCACATCATACAAATTACGAAATTGGGCTTCCCAGATATCCATAGGCACTGGTTTTGCTCCATGCCAAAAAATGAAAAAGCAACATTAGATTCAAGAGAAAGTATTCAATTTGTAGCCGACTCCAATAAGGATGAACCAGAAATAGTAAATGAGTCTGCAACAGAAAATATATGGGTCGAGGAAGAAACCATTAATTTTTCCAATGTAGCAAATAAGGATCCTGTAGAAATATATAAAGAGCTTAACGATACCGTGAAGTGCAATAAATCCCGTAGTGATTGGGATACTTTGAATGAGATTTTTAGGTGTTTCTCCCAGTCGGGTTGGGCTACGAACCAGGCTCTCGCAGTTTATATCGGTGCTTCATTTTTCCCAACCGCAGCACATAAGTTTGGTAGTTTTTTCTTGAAAAAGGCCAACACTGATTTAGTTAAGTACGTTGTATCTCTTGGCCCTGGTGATGAGGCTGATAGGTTTCTATTCCCCATTTTCGCTGAGTTTTGCATGGAAATGTTTCCGGATGAAATTAAGAGATTTAGGAGAATGGTGGAGTCGGCTGATATGACTAAGCCACACACGTGGTTCCCTTTTGCTAGGGCGATGAAAAGGAAAATTATTTATCATTGTGGTCCCACCAACAGCGGGAAAACATATAACTCATTGCAGAGATTTATGGAAGCAAAGAAAGGTGTGTATTGTAGTCCTCTCAGGTTGTTAGCTATGGAGGTTTTCGATAAGGTGAATGCATTAGGGGTTTATTGTAGTCTTCTCACAGGCCAAGAAAAGAAGTATTTTCCATTCTCTAACCATGTTGCCTGTACTGTTGAGATGGTCTCGACGGATGAGCTCTATGATGTGGCTGTTATTGATGAAATTCAGATGATGGCTGATCCAGGCAGAGGTTATGCATGGACTAGAGCTTTGCTTGGGCTCAAGGCTGATGAGATACATTTATGTGGTGATCCAAGTGTTCTCACTATAGTTAGGCAGATTTGTGCTGATACAGGGGATGAACTGATAGAACAGCAGTATGAGAGATTTAAACCTCTTGTAGTTGAGGCGAAAACCCTCTTAGGAGACCTGAAAAACGTGAGGGCTGGTGATTGTATTGTTGCCTTCTCGAGAAGAGAGATATTTGAGGTCAAGTTAGCAATCGAGAAGCACACAAAACACCGCTGCTGTGTGATATATGGCGCCTTGCCGCCTGAAACCCGTCGGCAACAAGCTTCTCTGTTCAACAATCAAGATAATGAATTCGATGTGTTGGTTGCTAGTGATGCTGTTGGAATGGGTTTGAACTTAAATATACGAAGAATTATATTTTATAATCTCTCAAAATATAATGGGGATCGGATGGTTCCTGTTCCAGCATCACAAGTGAAACAGATAGCTGGAAGAGCAGGTCGTAGAGGAAGTTGTTACCCTGATGGGCTTACCACAACTCTACAATTAGAAGATTTGGATTACTTAATTGAGTGTTTAAAGAAGCCATTTGATGATGTTAAGAGAGTTGGGCTTTTTCCCTATTTTGAGCAAGTTGAGTTATTTGCAGGACAGCTCCCCGATATGAAATTCGCCAAGCTTCTTGAGAAATTTAGCGAGAACTGCAGACTAGACGGGATTTATTTTCTTTGCGAGCATGTGCATACAAGGAAAATATCTAATATGTTGGAGAAAATTCAAGGGTTATCTCTAGAAGACCGTTTCAACTTTTGCTTTGCCCCTGTTAATATTAGGGATCCTAAAGCAATGTACCATCTTTTGAGGTTTGCTTCCTCCTATGCAGAGAAGCTTCCAGTTAATATAGCTATGGGCATGCCCAAATGTGCTGCCAGAAATGATTCAGAGCTTTTGGATCTCGAAACTAGGCACCAAGTAGTATCTATGTATTTGTGGTTGTCTAATCACTTTGAGGAGGAAAGTTTTCCTTTTGTTAAGAAAGCTGTCACAATGGCTACTGATATTGCTGAGTTATTGGGTGAATCACTCATTAAAGCATGTTGGAAACCGGAATCAAGAAATGCTGGCAAATCTAAGACGCAAAAGAAGGAAGATGGTTATCAGAGACCAATGTCGATTGCTAAATTGAAAGAGGAGTAGGTTATTCTAATTGTTTTTTACAGTCTTTTCTCTTTCAAAAATCACAATGTCATCTTAACTTGTTCTGCAGAAAAAAGCAAGAGAAAACTCAGAATCAGCAGATGGAGGAAGTAACTGTATAAAATCTTGATTGTGAAGGTAAATTCTGTAGTTCTTGTGCATGTCAAATTATTTTCTTGATTATAACTTTCTTGTGCAATCTCCTATCACTTGAATTGATAATTACTCGATATTTTGGACCACTTTGTGAGGGAAATATAGTTTTTCTTGGATAAACTCGTACTGGAACTTTTAATTAGTTTGTTATTTAATGCAGGATCACTAATTCTATTTTTTTTATTTTTGCAGGTTTATTTCTTTTGGCTAGAGATTAGGAAGAAAATGGATAATTTTTGTTTGTTTTCTTCCTAGGTGGACTTTGGTTTAACAGAAACAAAGTAAGAGCAGGTGAACCATTTTGGGACCCCTTTTCTTTAGTCCAGAATGCTATTTCCCAAGCTACTTCAATGAGAGACTCCTTCTCTCGAAATGCCTAACAGATTGTGAACCGGACACAAGCACGTTGGGAGAAACCACCCCCGGATTCGATCAAACTGAATTTTGACGGCGCATTGTTTCGTCAACCGAACTAGATTGGCATTGGTGTGGTGGCTAGAAACTCAGACGGAAACGGTGTTGGTTGGGAGATGAATCTTAAAGATGACTGCTTCGACCTGGAAACTTAGTATAGGCAATTTACTTTCTGATATTCATTGTTTGTTTAGACATTTTGATGTTATTTTCTTTTCTTTTGTTCATCGGGAGGCTAATTCTGTGGCCAACTCCATCTCTCGGAACGCAGCTTCGGCTTGCATTGGTTCCACGGACATTCCCAATTTCACTTGGGACTTGCTTGTTGCTGATTCTTTTTGATTAATAGAGTGTTTTTCTTAAAAATAAAAATAAAGGTGGACTTTGGTTATGTGGTTGCTGTTTTCTGCTTTCTCTTGCAGCTTCTTGGCTTTTTTGATAAGTCATAAGCTGTTTTATGTGTCTATTATTATTCATGAAGAGTTCTTATTTGTTGCTGCTGCTGGTATTTTCTTGAGTTTTGCTGGCAATTTTGAGCTGGTGATGTGGTTGAGTTGCTGTGGTGGTGGTGTGAGGAAGTGGGCGATTGATTTGATTACTAGCGGACGAAATTGCTTGTGGGAGATGATCCACATCTTGATTAACATCAGAGATATCCTCAACTCTATATGCTTCAACATATCCTATGTTTTCCGGGAAGGAAACTGTGTTGCGGATTATCTTGCTAATATGGCCTGCATTGAGCTTAACGATGCCGTGATGGATCCAAATGAGGTTCAAGGGAAGCTGCAAGGGTTGATCCGGTGTGATGCTTGGAAAATACCATATATTCGTGTAAAAAATATGGGATAGCAGCTTTGGGATGGGACTAGACCGGCAGCTAACACCACATGAGCAATCTCAGCTCTCTCGAGAAAACTTCAACTATTTTATTAGTTGTTGCGAGTGTAATCGAGCTAAAGTGCTAACATTAATTTCTCATTTGTGCAATTGGGGTCATTGTATAGACACCTCAATGTCCATCGAGGGTTCTCTGCTGCTGTACATCCATTCGACAAAAAGCTGTCTCACAATTTTTTTGCACTCGGATCACTTCTTCACGGGTCAAAATGAGAATTCGAGATTGGTTTGGCACATTTCCACATTCCTTAGGCTCCTTTTGAGTTTTGAGACTTGTGGAAATAAGTTATTTCAATTTCGGATGGAGTTTAGACCTTATGAGCTTGCTTTATCAATTTTCAGCTTATATGACAGCTTTTTTCGCTGGGGGAAGCAAATAAGGGAGTTCCCTTACACCTCAAACCTCAAAACTTGGTATACTACCTGTATACATCATAATTTACAGGTTTTGATCAGTTTTTTTGGTTTTTGCAGGCCTGGAGAGTCCAGAAGCGGGACATCAGCTTGTGAAAAGCTGTCCAGCAGCTTCTGGAGCTTGTGGGCGAATTTCCTTAAGCCATGGCCATGGATTGACTTCAGGGAAACCTTGGTGGTTTGGAACAGGTCTAACAAACAAAATTTCCTGCTGCTTGACTACACCTGGAGGCTCCGAGAAGCAGCAGCTTTTCTGACAGCTTCTGGAGCAGCTTTTGGTGGAAAATGGATGAGTTTTGGGATATTCTTCACCCTTTCAGCTTGGGAGCACATATAGACACCGTGGTTAGTCATTTTCAATGTTATACACATGGTCTAATTGGATCTTTTCACTTTTACAGGTTGGAGCAACGGAAAAGCTGTCAAATAGCTTTTTCAAAGCCTTTTCTCGGCTTCTGGCAGGTATTGGTTTATATTATTTTTGGCGACCATGGACCTAATGTAATTCGTTGTGGTGAAACATGGAAGGGGACGGCAAGGAGGAGTTTGGGTATAAGATGGCTAGTTGTAACTCTTGGTTTTTGTCGGATAAAATTGTACACGATGCCATATGGCTTTGGCTAGATTTAACGGTTTACATTGTACAAAACGTCTTTGGTTCAGCTAGATTTAACTTTTGGTATTTGACAGATATGCTTGTACAAAATGTCGTTGTTTTGAATCGGAAACTCGTTTGTATTATGCCAATGGATATAGAGCTCGAAGATTTGATCCTTGGCTGCCGGAATCTTGCCCGCCTCCTCAACGGGTTTGATAAGAAGCACGAGACTATTTTCTGGCGAAAAATTTCCAAAATTGCCATATTTTTTGAAATACCAAACTATCCTGTTAAGGTAAAAACTACTTGTCCCAAAAAACGCTAAATGAGTCGAATTGGTATCTTTTTTTTTTATTTTTTTATTTTCCCGATGTCAAAATCAGGGTATTTGAAAATGAAGTTCCATTATTGGTATAAGAAATATCACGGGATAAACTATTGTATTAACATGACATCAGACCATAGTCGTCGTCTTCTTTTTACCGGACTTAATTTGCTACCATTTGAAGATGGTTGGATTTCACTTTCTATTGTTTAATTATTTTATTTTAGTGGAAAATTAATAATTAAAACCTTTAACTATAGATTATTTTAGCGGACTTGATTTCTAATACAAGTTACGAAATTCGATTTCATGACGTCGTCTTTTATGTGCCATAATTCAATCTTTAAGAAATAACATGAGATTCTTTAAATTTCTTACAAAATTGTCCTTAAAATTTCCACGCGTATAGTACGCATGCACTTCTTTCGGGCAAGATTACATACAGTATCCCGTAGGTTTGTTATAATTACAAAATATCCCTCCTTTATTTTAAAAATATACAAAAAATCTCTCGAAATTTCAAACAATTACAAGCTAAGAACTTCCTGCACTCCGATCCGTACCCACCATTTCACCACACCAATATGTAGTGCTTCACACGTACAATATCTAGCTAGCTACTTCAATGCATATACCGTTCTAAGATGTAAGTGAGTTGCAGATATATACTCCACAGAAAATTTTAGTCATTCAATGTACGTAAAATTACTGACATGCAGTGATATGGAATCAAAGATCGTTCGAACGACACTTTAATTTCGCGCATTTTAAGTTTAGCCGTACATTTCATTACGTACTTTGCTAGGGTTGATTTTTCTCCGATTCTCGACTACTCAATCGATGGCGGATTTTCCATTGCTCCGCCATCTCCAACTCCCCATCAGTGAGTAATTCGAAATGATTCTATAATTTCTTCTCTTGATCTGCCATTCTTACCTCTATTTTGCTGGCCAAATTTGCTCCCGCTAGATAATCTACCGCTAATTAAGAAGGAAAAGTAAACACCAGAAAATCTCAAAATCCGCACTAATAAACTGACTTAATATTTAACAGCCCATATTACCAACCATATAAGTAAACGTCTTCAAAGTAGTCTATAGATTTACCAAAACCTATACTGTGGGATTCCCCGTGCTCTATCAAGACTATGGTATAGTTTTCTTTTATATAATTTGAATAATACATAAAAGAAATGTGGCAATATCATAACTTTGCAACCGGTAAACTTTATTTTTTGTTTGTTTCACCCCCTTCTTTTCTGGTCTGAGTACTGCAGAGGTCCAAACTGGTGACATTTCTCTCAATGACCAGTTACTCCGTACATAAACTTAGAAATTAAACCCTAAATCTTATTTTGAAGGATCTAGTGCCTCAAATTGTCAAGCCCCCGTAAATATGAAAATCAATATTTGAATAGAAGATCTTACACTTTCTCCGTTGGAGTCTTTAGACAATATTAAATATTAGCCTCTTTGATCTAAAAAAGTCAATTACCACCGAATGCGTAATATTTAGCAGTTCCACACTCTAGCTTAACTAGAAGTCTTGGATTTGAGTCTCTACTGCTATTGATAGGAAGAACTTATGCTTTTATGGTTCAATCCGACTCAATCCATATAAATAAAATTTAAAAAAAAAGGCTAACAAGCAGCCAATTAAACAGCAGTGGCGACCATTAATTGTTAAAACAAATGGTTTAAGAGATGGACCCTTGCAACGTACGTAATTAGAACAATAAACATGTGGAATTTGTAAATTAGGATTAGTTAGGGAATAATTAATATTTAAAGAGATGATTTTGTGGCTGCTTAAGAAAATCCCTCACTTGGTCAGTTGCACTTGCACCTACCTTTAATTAACACAAATCCCTTTTTCTTTCTTATTTATTTATTATCAACTTGTTGTCGAGTATTTTCTATATGATAACGTGTTAATTTTACGTTTTGACTTTTGCTAAACGTGAAATATAAATTATGATGAGAACCAAGTGTAGCAGCCAATCAATTCGGGAGAGAATTAAACGCCACCCCCGTTCGAATCCTGTCGTATTTCAATAGGGAGTGTAAAAACGTGTTTCATGCGAACGTTGGTAATATTAAAAATAATTAAGGAGACAATTTGAAAGAAAAAAAATAATAATAAGATAAAGTGCAAAAAAATGTGATAGAACAAAATTTTTGCTATCCAGACCAAAAAAAAATTTCTTTTGGCCCTTATTCTATTAATAATACATAATCACCTTTTACTGAAATATCATAATTTTTTGAATTAGATATTGAGACCAAGCGGGGGTGCATTGTGTTTTAGGTATTTTGAAAATAGAAAAACGATAAGAACAAAAATGTAAATGACACAATGATTTATACAGCTTCTCTAATCTACTGTTGTTCTCAAGGGGTTGCCTTGAGAGTTTTTCTAAATGTCTTTATTAAAATAAATGACTACTGGAACGAAGATACAAAAACTGAGCAATACTTGCTCTCAACAAAACAAGCCTACTGCTTGATAACAAAGCACACAAACACTCAATTGATTAAAGCCTACTGCTTTAAAATCAATAAATAACAAATCACAATCACAGAGATAAACACAAGAACTTTCACTAAGCTCTTAACACTGATTCTCACTGAATAAATCAAGAAGATGCAGTGTAGCTCTCTTTATGGAGAAATAAATCATGTCCACACGGCAAAAATCCGTTGGTTCCAGTTGGGTTAATCCTGGCTATAAGGAAAGTATTTGTTGGAAGGATCCAGCCATATCAAATCTTTAGTTTAAGGAAGGTTTCCTTAACACACGTGATTATCAATTTTTCCTGCAAGAAATACACGTTAAAATATTCAAATCACCTCATCATCCAATTAGAAGATCAACAACCGTTTGGTTCCAGTAGGGGCAAATCTTCAATATAAGGAAAGTATTGGTTCCAGCTGCACCTCCATCTTTAGGATAAGGAAAGATCCTTATCATATTCAATCACCATAGATCTTGTTTATTATTTCCTGCAAAGGCATGTGTTAATATATTCAAATAATCTCATCATCAAAACAGAAGGTCAACAATCTTCCCTTTTTGATGATGAGAAAAGGGAACTTTCCCTAAAGGAAAGTGCAAGGAGCTCCCCCTAGACCTGACATTGGTTAGAAATATAAGATAGCTCCCCCTGTCATATGGCATACGAAGAAAACATTCAATCAGCCACTTGACAAAAAATCATAGTGATTTCCAGGTGGATTGGTTTCAACGTCCTTGATTTCCAGATGAGCTAGTAGGGACAGTGGTAGCAAATGTTACAGTTCCAAGCAAGGCTGTTTCTCCTCCCTTCTTCATCAAAAAGAGTATGTAATAGCTTCAGTTTTTCAAGGAAAGAATTTTCAGCTTTTCTCTCAAGAAGCAAAATTGATCTTCCGGGAGTGCCTTTGTAAATATATCGGCCAGTTGATTTTCGGATTCAATATAAATGACAGATATTTCGTTCTTGTGAATATGATCCCAAAGAAAGTGATGATGAATTTCAATATGCTTGGTTTTTGAGTGCAAAACAGAGTTTTTTGAGATGTTGATGGCACTTGTATTGTCGCAATAGAGAGGGATTTTGTGAAATAACAGCTTGAAGTCAGACAGAGTTTGTTTCATCCAAAGAAGTTGGGAACAACAGTTTCCCATCGCCATGTACTCTGCTTCTGTTGTTGATAGAGCAACCACTGTTTGCTTTTTGCTAGACCAGCTCACAAGACAATCATTAAACAATTGGCAGGTTCCACTAGTGCTTTTTCTTTCAATGGTACAACCTGCATAATCAGCATCAGAGAAACCAACTAGACTGCTGGTACTAGTATATTCATACCAGAGACCAAAGTTAGTTGTTCCTTTTAGGTACCTTAGTATCCTTTTGATAGCACTTAGATGAGATTCTTTGGGAGATGATTGAAATCGAGCACATAAGGTTGTAGCAAACAATATATCAGGTCTACTAGCGGTAAGATAAAGTAGATTTCCAATCATACCTCGATATGTTTTTTCTGGTACCACCTTAACTTCCTCATCTTTTACTAACTTTGTGGACGGACTCATTGGTGTGGAAGCTAGTTTGCAATCTTCCATTTTGAATTTTTGTAGAATTTCTTTCGCATACTTCTCTTGACATATGAAAATTCTATTTCGCTTTTGAGTAATTTGAAGTCCAAGAAAGTAGTTGAGTTCTCCCATTAAACTCATTTCAAATTCCTGTTGCATGCACTCAGAAAACTCTTGGCAAAGATCACGGTTAGTGCTTCCGAAAATAATGTCATCAACATATATCTGAACAAGTAAAATGTCGTGCTCTTTATTTTTTATGAAAAGTGTGGTGTCAATGGTACCAATATCAAAATTGTTTGACAATAAGTAGTTCTTAAGACATCCGTACCAAGCACGAGGAGTTTGTTTAAAACCATAAAGAGCTTTATTGAGTTTGAAAACATGATTTGGAAACTCTTTGTTTATGAAACCAGAAGGTTGTTCAACGTACACTTCCTCGTTTAGGAAACCATTTAAAAATGCACTTTTCACATCCATTTGATATAAGGTAAAACGCTTTTGACATGCAAATGAGAGTAACATTCGTAGGGACTCTAACCTGGCAACAGGTGTGTATGTTTCATCGAAATCATACCTTCTTGTTGGCAATATCCTTTTGCCACGAGTCTAGCCTTGTTCCTTGTGACCTTACCTTCTTCATTCATTTTGTTTCTAAACACCCATTTGGTTCCGATGACAGAGTGATCACTTGGTTTTTCTACTAGGTTCAAGACTTTGCATTTTTCAAATTGATTCAGCTCTTCCTGCATTGCGTTTATCCCTGAGGCATCCTGGAGTGCTTCTTTGATATTCTTTGGTTCGTCCATGGATATGAATGCTTGGTTGTTGTGATCGCTGGTTGTGTTAACAACTTTTGATCTTGTTTTCATGCCTGAAGTGATATCTCCAATCACATTTGTTAGTGGATGACTGGAAACGTGTTTGAATTTTCTGACATGACTTATTTCTTCACATGAGGATTGAACTGGTTCCAGTTTTTCAGCCTTCTCCTTTTCCGGTACCTGAATTGATGTTCCTGGATTTTTAATTGCTGCTTCCGGAACTTGAGCTATATCATCAGTTTCATCATAGCTCAAGAATTTCTTGGCATGGGGGTCAGTTTCATCAAATCTTACATGGACTGATTCTTGAATAGTCATTTTTCTTTTGTTAAATACTCGAAAGGCTTTGCTATTTGTGGAGTAACCCACAAATATCCCTTCATCGAACTTAGGATCAAATTTAGCAAGATTTTCTCTATCATTCAATATAAAACACTTGCAACCAAACACATGAAAATAAGAGATGTTTGGTACTTTTCCATTCCACAACTCATATGGAGTTTTCTTCAAGATAGGACGAAGAAAAACTCTATTTAAGATGTAGCATGTTGTATTAACAGCCTCTCCCCATAGTGATTTTAGAAGATTGTATTCATTCAACATTGTTCTTGCCATTTCTTGCAAAATATGATTTTTTCGTTCAACAACACTGTTTTGTTGAGGTGTTTTAGGAGATGAAAATTCATGAGTGTATCCATTGTCATCACAGAAATTTGAAAAGTTTTTCTCATCAGATTCGGTGCCATGATCACTTCTGATCTTTTTCAAAAATAATCCCTTTTCATTTTGAATTTTCTTTACTAGGGGAATAAAGGCTTTAATAGCGTCATTCTTATGTGCAAGGAAAAGTACCCAGGTGAATCTAGTATAGTCGTCGATAATAACAAAAGCGTACCTTTTCCCACCAAGGGATTCTGTTTGAACTGGTCCAAAAAGATCAAGGTGTAGAATATCTAGTAGGTTGTTTGTGGAAACTTCATCCTTGGATTTGAAGCTGGAACGAACCTGCTTACCTACATCATATGATTTACATGTTCTGTCTTTTACGAAATTTCCTTTTGGAATACCTTTTACCAGCTCCTTTTTGGATATGTGAGAAAGTAATTCCATGTTGGCGTGCCCAAGTCTCCTATGCCATATCCAACTGGTATCATCTGTTACTATCAAGCACTCAACATTTTGATTAGATAGATCATGCATGTAGAACATGTAAATGTTCCTTTCTCGATTAGCGGTGAATAAAATGTCATTATTTTTCATGATAAGACATTTCAAGGTGCTGAATTGAACAATATAGCCATTATCACAAAGTTGACTAATACTTATGAGATTATGTTCCAGACCTACCACTAGTAGAACATTCTCAATGTAAGAGTCTGGATTCTTGCCAATGGAACCTTTACCTATAATCTTTCCTTTGGTATTATCAGCAAAAGTGACGTTTCCTCCATCGTACTTTTGTATTTCAGTAAAGCATTTTTTGTCACCTGTCATGTGACGAGAACATCCGCTGTCTAGTATCCATTTCTTGTTCCAGGATGTTCCTTCATCTTTTTCCTGCAATATTAGGCAGTTTTAGGTACCCAGTCCACTTTGGGTCCTTTAATGTCAGTGGAATAAGCTTCTGGAACCAACATTGGTATCACTTTGTTTGTATTCTTTGGCATCCAAACCCACTTGGTTTTTTGCTCAGAATAACAATAGTATTGAGTGTGTCCCATTCTTCCACAATTGTAACACTTTCTTTTTGAAAACTCTCTGTAGTTGCTTTTTCGTTTAAAGTCATTTTTGAGAAAGTTTGTTCTCCTTTAAGTTGAAAAGTTCATGACATAGTCTCGAATTTTCTCTTGACATGTGTTCATTTTCTTTTTCGAGTAGATCTTTTTCAAACTTTAGAATATCATTGCAACTAACGAGAGTCTTCTCAATCATTTGTTTATCTTTAATAAGTGTAAGAATTTTTTGTTCCAATGCCTTATTACGAGAGGAAAGTTTTTCAATCTTGTCTTTGCACTCAAGTAATAAGTCATGCATATCAATATCAAACTCTTCCTCAAACTCAGATTCACTAGAGGTTTCGGAATTTACCTGTTCGTTTGCCATGAAGGCAATGCAGTCCTCTTCATTGTCAAATTGGTCACTATCGGAGTTTTGATCCCAGTTATTTGCCAAGTATGAGTTTTGCTTTCTGTTGGTCTTCTGGTTTCTCCGTGGAGGATGCGGACAATTAGGTTTGATGTGTCCTGGTTCATCGCAATTGTGACAGACGACGGGGTTGATCCCCTTGGTGCTCATTTCTATTGCCTTTAGGCATATTTCTTCTTGATCGGTTTATGAGATTTGATAGTTGTCCAAATCTCCTTGCAAGCATTGCGAGCTCATCATCAATTTTGTCATCTGAAATCTGACTGGAACCATCACTAGTGCTTTGGCTTGCTGCGAATGCAATATTTTTCTCTATAATTTTTCTTTGTTTCTTGTCATTTAAGGTGACTTCATATGATGTGAGAGATCCAACAAGCTCAGCAAGTGTAAGTTCACAAAGGTCTTTTGCTTCCATTATGGCAGTGACTTTTTGTTCCCATTCGTCTGGAAGTGATCTGAGAATCTTTCTAACTCGATCTTCCTCGGAGACTGACTTTCCAAGGGAGAACATTTGATTCACAAGTGTAGCGAATCTTGTGTACATTTCGCTGATCGTCTCATTTGATTTCATCTGAAACAATTCAAATTGATATGTTAGTAAAGACACACGTTCTTGACGTACCTGTCGTGACCCTTCGTGAGTCACTTGGAGCATGTCCCACATTTCTTTGGCGGTTTCACATGTGCTTATACGATTGTACTCTCCCCTTGTTAAAGCACATGATAGTACATTCATGGATCTGGCATTTAGAGACCAGTTTTTCTTTTCCTCGTCGGTGAGATCCTTGAGATCTTTTGGTACAGATTCGCCATAAACCGTTTTCATTGGAATCTTTGGTCTATGGATGACGGTTTCCCAAAGTTCAATTCCAGCCCCATGAGAAATCTTTCCATGCGTTTCTTCCATGTAACATAGTTTGTTCCGTCAAAAAGTAGTGCACGAGTATGTGACGGTGCTTCTGTGAAAACGTCCATGAGTGGCAGCGATTTGGCTCGAGAGCTTAAGGTTGTTAAGCTTAAGACTGGTACCTGCTCTGATACCAATTGAGACCAAGAGGGAGGTGAATTGTGTTTTTGGTATTTTGAAAATAGAAAAACGATAAGAACAGAAATGTAAATAACACAATGATTTATACAGCTTCGCTGATCTACTACTGTCCTCAAGGGGTTACCTAGAGAGTTTTTCTAAATGTCTTTATTAAAATAAACGACTACTGGAACGAAGATACAAAAACTGAGCAATACTTGCTCTCAACAAAACAAGCCTACTACTTGATAGCGAAGCACACAAACACTCAATTGATTAAAGCCTACTGCTTTAAAATCAATGAATAACAAATCTCAATCACAGAGATAAACACAAGAACTTTCACTAAGCTCTCAAGACTGATTCTCATTGAATAAATCAAGAACATGCAGTGTAGCTCTCTTTATGGAGAAATAAATCATGTCCATAAGGCAAGAATTCGTTGGTTCCAGTTGGGGTAATACTGGCTATAAGGAAAGTATCTGTTGGAAGGATCGAGCCATATCAAATCTTTAGTTTAATGAAGGTTTCCTTAACACATGTGATTATCAATTTTTCCTGCAAGAAATACACGTTAGAACATTCAAATAACCTCATCATCCAATTAGAAGGTCAACAACCGTTTGGTTCCAGTAGGGGCAAATCTTCAGTATAAGGAAAGTGTTGGTTCCAGCTGCACCTCAATCTTTAGGATAAGGAAAGATCCTTATCATATGCAATCACCATAGATCTTGTTTATTATTTCCTGCAAAGGCATGTGTTAATATATTCAAATAATCTCATCATCAAAATAGAAGGTCAACAGATATCGAGTATATATTAATAATAAATATGTTTCAATAGTTAGTGAAACTACTAATTAAAGGTTTTTTTTGGGTAAAAAAACTACTAATTAAAGTTAGTTCCAATGTAATCATGCATTCATATTGTACCATCTTACAAAACCTATTTTCAAACAAAATATTGCATTTTGTACATAAAATATTAATTAATTACATGCAAATATATATAATACCTTTTTTTTGTTCGTATGAGTGTAGCTTGTAAGAGTGTATCTATGAATATGAATAAACTCATTTATTTAATATCTAATAATAATTCTTTGTTTTGTCTTTCTTTTTCACCAAAGTTGTTAGTTCATTTTTAGTCAAATTCAGGCTGAGTTAATTATAACTATTAAGACGTAAGAAAACCATCCGACCGGTTAATCATATGTACTGACAAGGACCACAAATCCACTTATGAACGTGATGACTAAAAAACATACCTGTCAGATTTATTTTTTTTAAGGATAATTCAAATTAAGATATATCTACAGTATAAATACCATGCACTTGCATAAAACCTGAAAACCAAAAAACCTATAGCTCAACGACACAATTTAATCAAAAAGAATAGGAAAATGTGGCCTACTGCAAAGATTTTCATCTTATGTTTCTTAAGTTTTATTCTGCTGGAAGGTGTGGCACCAGGCCATGCTTTAGTTCGTCGCTATAAGTGGGAGGTAAATTCAATATCATTAGCATTTTGTAATAATTAATCAATATCTAACATTAAGCTTAATTTCATCGATATATGATTTTAGAATTAGCATATCAATTAAAATTATAATTATTATGCTGTATTGAATTGCAATTTGCAGCTGAGAGACTCTTCACACAGTAGGCTATGCACTAACAAGACCATGTTAACGATAAATGGTCAATTTCCAGGGCCAACAACATATGCCAGAAGAGGAGACTTAGTCATTGTTGATCTTTATAACCGTGCTAATCAAAATATAACAATCCACTGGTAAGAATATATATATAATCTAACTAAATATATTGTAATAAAGGAAAAATTATTGCAAGAGTTGTACTATATTAACTTAATCTAGATGATTTTTCAAATTAATTACCCAAACCCTCATGAGGTTTACGATATTTACGAAAAATACCCTGAAAACCTTACATTTACACCCTCGTGGGGGGTAAATGTAAGGTTTTTCAAAGGGTATTTGTAAGGTTTCAAGATTTTTTTGGATTTTCAGGGGGGTATTTGTAAGGTTTAATTCAAGGTTATATTGGTGTTTTGGATTTTTCAGGTAACCTCAGGGGGTTTTTAGTAAATTTTTCATTAATTCTTATTATTTTAGGCACGGAGTGAAAATGCCTCGGTCTCCATGGTGGGACGGGCCAGAGTACATTACACAGTGTCCTGTTAGTCCTGGTACTAGATTTAGGCAGCAAATTGTTCTATCTGATGAAGAAGGAACATTGTGGTGGCACGCTCACAGTGAGTGGTCGAGGGCGTCGGTCTATGGCGCACTCATTATTTTGCCTCCGAAGAGAACTCCGTACCCGTTTCCTAAGCCTCATGCTGAAGTGCCAATCTTGCTAGGAGAGTGGTGGAATGCTGATGTGCAGGAAGTTATGGAGGAATTTCTTGCTAGTGGTGGTGACCCTAATGTTTCTGATGCTTTTCTTATAAATGGTCAACCGGGGGATTTATATCCATGCTCAAGAAACGGTTTGTACATTAACATCTTATGATTATATGTTAATATATGTAGTTATTTATTTTATTAGGCTTTTGTTTTTCATGTGATAGAAGAAGGGTAAGTTCGGTAGGTTTATGTAAGTGACTATACACCATCCCTTCGCTTTCAGCGCCTCGACTCGAAGCAGACAGTTTAATTGAAACTTGAACTATAAATAACCTGCGGGTCAGAAGCTGTCTAAAAAAGAAATCTTTCCATCCAAACTATACGTTGACTCACATTTCTGTTGATGATGACATTGAATATGAGATCGATTGAATTACATAATTTCTAAACTTTCTCAATTGAAGTCTAAAGCAATTAGACTTCAATAATTGAGATATTTTGCAAGTTATAGATTGCAATATGAGAAGTTTATAGTTATAGTTAAAAAGTCAAATATGAGGTTAAACATGATATTTTCTCTTGGAAACATACCCATATTCATCTTTTTATCTTTTATTGCAACACATATTTTCTCTTTTAATCATATATATTTACAAATATATGTGGCCAAATGTGTGTCATCTACAATAATCAAGTGTTTACAAAATTATTTTAACACAATTGGTATGCAAATATAAGATTATGTAATTGGCCAGATCGAGATACGTACATAAGCCAAATAGTGGATCAAAATTCAAAGTAGTGAAGTTAGCGTACTTTTTTCAACATTCCATGCACTGATTCTTTTAGTATTCTTGATCTAAATACTGCAGATACATTCAGGATGACAGTTGAATTCGGCAAAACATATTTGATCCGAATGGTTAATACAGTGATGAACAACATTATGTTCTTCAAAATCGCAAACCATAACATCACAGTTGTCGGAACAGATGCGGCCTACACGAAGCGACTCAATAGCGATTACATCACAATCTCCCCCGGACAAACTATCGACTTCTTATTGCAGGCAAATCAACCACCGAGCCACTACTACATGGCCTCACGAGTCTACGCTAGCGCAGGAAACTTCGACAACACAACCACAACGGGAATACTAGAATACATAGGAAACTACACCCCACCAGCATCTCCACCACGCCCGACTTTTCCCCGATTTAACGATACACGTGCATCGGTCAATTTTACGAACCAACTGAGAAGTCTTGCAAATGAAAAATACCCTATCGACGTACCTCTAAATATAACCGATACACTGTTTTTCACTCTTTCAATTAATCTGCGCCAATGTCCTGCTAATGTAACATGCGAAGGGCCATTCAACGAACGGCTTTTGGCGAGTATGAACAACGAGACACTGGTGCTACCAAGAACCGACATTCTTCAAGCTTATTATAGCGGAATTAATGGAGTTTATGAAGATTTTCCTGATAATCCGCCTTTCAGTTTCAACTACACGCAAGCTTTCGTGCCACGAGACCTGTGGAGGCCGGAGAACGGAACCGGCGTGAATATTCTCGAATATAACTCGACGGTGGAGCTTGTTTTTCAGGGGACGAATTCCGTTGATGGAATTGATCATCCAATGCACTTGCACGGACATAGCTTCTATGTCGTGGGGTCGGGAATCGGAAATTTTAATAAGTCTACGGATCCTTTGAATTATAATCTTGTCGACCCTCCTCTTATGGAAACGATTGCGGTGCCTAGAAATGGCTGGACTGCGATAAGATTCAGGGCGAATAATCCAGGTTTGCCGATATTTGTCATAAATTACAAAATACCCCCTCCATTTCTAAAACTTACATAAAACCTCCTCTTTAATTAGCAGAATTAATCTTATAAAAGTGATGTTTTTGTAGGAGTTTGGTTCATGCATTGCCATTTTGAACGTCACGTAAGTTGGGGAATGGGAATGACATTCATTGTCAGAAATGGTAAAGGCCCGAATGCTACGATGTTGCCACCACCTCCAGACATGCCTCGTTGTTGAAATTGATGCAAATTATTACAGGTTTTTGAAGTTTATCGTGGACCATCGTCAACCTCGTTACTCTCTATTATATTTTCGGGCACGACCTGAGAATATGACCAATAAATTTGTCAATTTGTCCAAATATGTTTTGTTTTCTTTTACCCACACATTCTACATAAGTTAATTTGTTCATATAATCGTTCGAGTTATGGTGTATTGAATTTTTGTATTATATACGTATGAGAAATATAGTTTTTTTATTTCTCGTCTTGTCAATTAGAATAATATATATTAAGTTTTTTATTTGTCACATGAATGGCTTACTTCGAACTAGTTTGCAACCGGTCTTCCTGATTAGCTATTCTTCCTTGATCTAAGCCTGATGAGTCAAAAGATGAGTCCAAAGGCCAGTTCAAGCTAGCTTCTCTAGCTAACATTCTCACTGGTGGGCTTACACAATGCTAAAGCACCGAAACTCGATTTTAATACCAACCTGTCGTTTTACAAAACGAAATTACCTGACCCAATGGAAGAATGAGTGAGATTTTCCTTATCTCAGCTATATCACCATATATAGCCAACTAGAAAACTAATTTGATGAATTACTCTTAAAGGTTCACATCAAATTTGCCACCCCTTCTCCTGAAGTTATGGGGTCATTTTGCCGAGTTCCTTCGACAAACGCATTTCAAGTAATTGGAGTAAAACCTGAACCTGTTGAACCCTTTGCCTCTCTGGCGATATGAACGTATTTAAGTAATTGTTGTTCTGTAAGACCATAATGAAAACATTCGGCCTTCCCCTATAGCTAGCCCCCCTTCGTCGCTTGTGGGTCAAACCTAGACCATGCCTCTTACCCCTTTTTTTTTAATCAAAATGAATTTTCCTTTTCATGTGGCTAATTAGTTTTATATGTAGTTGATTATATGAATCAACTAATTTTTTTATATATATAAGATAAGAATCAGCTAACTAATTTCTTGATTTTACTTGTTCTATCTTTTATTTGATTTTCCATTCGATTTTCTCTGGACTCAAGTACTATTAAAATTTTGTTGTGACGTTCTCAATTGAATCTCTGGAATATCAGAACCCAGAAAAAACTGAGGGAAAAAAAAGTTGTTTTTAGTCAGGCAGCTGGTATTTCTCAAGCTGGTCATTGTATATGTCAAAGTCAGGGTATTTGAAAATGAAATTCCATTATTCGTCTAAGAAATATCACAGGATAAACTACTGTATAAACCAGAGGTCCACAACCACTAATTAATCCACAATAACATGACATCAGACCATAGCCGTCATCTTCTTTTTACCAGACTTTGCTATATGGTTGGATTTTACTTTCTATTGTTTAATTATTTTATTTTAATTAGTGGAAAATTAATTAAAACCTTTAAATATAGATTTATTTATATATCCAAAAGAAAACTGCAAAATTTAATCTATAGTTCGTAAAACTAACTCATTCTACTAAATTTTCGTTCTAAAATATTAAACTATGAATTAATTTTTGACTACATTATTAATTAACTTTATAATAATTAATATATTGATGAGAAACTTAACTATGTTCTTTTTTTTTTTTTTTTTGAAGTTATTTCGATAAGGTCAGCAAGCCCTTGTATCGGTGGTGTCGCAAGATGATCAGCTTCCAGCGCCTTAACCTCCGAACGATGCCGAAGCACGCATTGCTCGAGAATTAGAAGAGAGCTACAAGCGTTTGCTTAATAAAGATCGAGAATTGAGTTCTGTGATTATCAATGATGTCGTTGAGATGGAACGCGCTAGATTATACCTATCGGATCCTGAATCCAATCGTGGTGGCCCCGCTGCGAGATGGAAAAAGGTACGCGCTAAAACCAATAATATTAATTCTTCGAGAATTATTACACGAAGTATGTCTGAGCTTAGTAATGCCATTGTACCTTGATAGTGGGGAATTCAGGTTGTTCGTGTGTCGCCACGTCGTTGGCCCATCTGAACATGTGGACCCCGCTGATTAGTCAACAGTCGGTTGATTATCCCACCGCGATCATGCCAAGATCTCCACTCATGAAATGGAAGCGGGTCTCGGTCAGCCTCGAGCTCGATCAGGTCTCGTTTCGTGATGGACGGTCGAAGGCATCTTGCCAGGGTTGGGTTCGATCCGACCTACAAACCAGCATACAATAGCTATATTATGGCGCATTAAATGTAGCACCCTGACATTCGTACCTCAGACTGAACATCCCTGACAACCGGATCCTTTATAACAGGGGATGTTGCTGATATTCTGCAAACCTGCAGTTGAGCATTAAATGCCTGCCGGTCGGTGAATTAAATGCACACCTTCACTAGGTATCCTTAGTGTGTGTCATAGTGCATTATAAATACCCCAGCATTCATTACGGTGGGTAAGTCTTCATTAATTGCTCCGACCGCTACTCTCCCTAGTCGAATATCCTATTCAAAGTACTGACTTAATTCAGTGGAGGGGCTACGCCGGAGACAATCCCCTCCGGCCAAGTAACCCAGTGTTCTGTGTTTTCCGGTCGAAGTCGGATCCTCTCTACAAATCTAACTGACGAGCAAGACACGTGGCCAATCCACGTCATCCAACCAAAAATCAACCTCATCAGTTTGGCGCCGTCTGTGAGAAACCACTTTCGACCTTAGAGCCAACAAACACAAAACTATGGTGAACAAAAAGACTAAGAGCACCCAAAGTGTCATAAAAACTCAATCTCAGATCGAGGCTGATCGAGCTGCTGCTGCCGCAGCAGAGCAGGCAGCCTTCGCTGCTCAGCTCGACATGATCGACCACCCTGAAGGAGCAGACCCCCCTAACAAGATAGAGGAGGACGCGGTCTCGCGTGCCGATCTACCAACAGTCGTGCTTCCCGCTCAACCCTCAGCACAAGACCTGGCCACTTACACCAATCAGGTCTATGAAGAGGCAAGACAGGCTCTCGAGGCTGGAAGGCTGGTGAGAGTGATCCCAATTACAGTTGACCGCACCGAGCCCCCCCAATACAATATCGACTGTCACGACCCCCATTGCCTCCCCGAGCCAGACCCAGGTGGGCGGAAGGAATGGCGGTCGAGGGCGCGAAGCGGTCCGACCCTCGCGCTATCTAATGGACCACTCCCGAGAAGGAGGGGTTGAAAACAACAGTCACACAGTCCAACGACCGGATAAAGCACTTGTTGTCAAGAACGACGACGACCACGAAGAAGGAGAAAACTATTACGACGACGAGTATGATCGCGAGGAATATGACGATCTTGTCGAGGAAAGGGACTACGTGCCCCCACCACCTAATCATCGAAGAGCATACTCTCAGCCTACTCGACCCCCACGCTCTCAACCAATCCGGCAGGCAGGAGGATTCATGCAAGACGCTCGACGCGCCCACCACCCTCCTCGACCTCCGGTCAGGGAGAGGTTATCAAATAAGTTTGCTAACATCCCACAGTTTGGGGATTTGAGGGACAGGCTCCCTCCCCGACCCCATCTAGCTCGTAACGAGCAGACGCAGACCGAGCGTAATGCTCGCAGCCGTCGGCAGAGGCTATCACCGTTCACAGAGAAAATCCTCAGTCAAGACCCAGGAAGCACTGCCATCCCCGCGACCTTCCCATCTACGACGGGAAAACCGACACTGAAGATCACATCACGAGCTTCGAGCTATCTATGAATTTGTTTCCTCATACCCTCCCACACCTGGGCAAAGGTGTTGGCCACCACCTTCAAAGGAGTGGCGCTCGACTGGTTCCTCCGCCAACCCCCAGGGTTGATAAGATCATACGATGAACTCTCAACTGCGCTCAAGGGCCACTTCTTGCCCTTGATTCAGGATAGACTTGGGGTATCACGCTTGGACTCAATCGTCCAAGGGGTTAACGAAACGCTCAGGGATTACTTCACTCGATTCAACGCAGAGCTAGTCCGGGTCGCTGGGTCGCTCCGCTCGACCTAGCCGTCGTCCTCAGCGCCCTCGGGAAGAACTGCCATTGCAGGGATTTCACCAAGGACATCTTGGGTCGGGCCCCATGGAAAGCTTGAGGGACATCCAGGACTGTGCCACTAAGTGGATGGATTATGAAAAGATTGAGGGAGCTACTGGGCAGGAAATGGTCAAGCAATGTTACGAAGCAGCGGAGGAAGCCAAATCCACAACAATTACTATAACCGACCCCGAAGTCCCAGAGGTTGGAGCCCTCCTCAATCCGGTCGAGGCAAGAATAGAGGACGGCAAGATGATAGCGGACGATCCGATGGTAATTGTCGAGATTGTAGCGGTCGGCAAGAGGGTGGTTCGTCCTCGAGACAACCCAACAGGGAGCTCTACGAGCCCTTGATTTGCGCAGTCGGAGATATTCTCCCCAAGATTCCAGAAAAGCTTTTTAGGTACCCTAAGAAGTTAAAATGGAACACGAAAAAGATAGATACCAGGAAGTACTGCGAGTTTTCTTATATATCTATCTTATGTTTTATGTGCTTTATTTCATGTAAATTTCTGATCAACTTTTGCATGTTTAAGATTTTCATATGATGAATTGAGAGATGAAGTATGAAATCTGACTAGTAAAACATTAGACATAGGGAACGTGTGATAAAGAGATTTACTCACTCTTATGTGATCAGTTTCAATTAAGAAAATCGAGCAGTTACTTAATTGTTTACAAGATTTCTGTGTTTAAAGGGTTTATATTAAGTGTTTGTGACCACGAGAGTAGGCACAATGTGATATAGGCACACATATTATTTCTTGAGAAAGAATAATAGATATTTTAGCAAATCTGATCTTAGATATCTTAACTCATAAATTATTATTTTCATATGCATGTGTGAGATCTATTGATTAAACCAAAGTCCTAATTTTAGTTATCTGAAGTAATCAATCGGTTTACTTGTTTTCTGAATTAGTTTAGTATTTAGTATTTTTAGTTTAAATTTTTCAATATTTGTCCATCTAAACATTAGAGAAGATTGTTAATTGGTATTTAATTTTCCTTCCCTGTGGGACGACAGTCCCGTTTTTACTTAATTTCTATTACTTCTGTGATCCGTACACTTGCGGGTAAAAGTCGCAACACTTATGATATGTATTTGTTCTCCTTATGTTAAAATCTTAAATCTTCATTTGCTAACATGGGAACAACAGAAGATCATGTGTTAAGATCATGAATTACATTAATGGTAACAAAAATCAACTTCTCTTTGAAGGTTTGTGCCGTTTTTGAGAGAAAAAGTAAGGTTTAGGGTTTCACTTTTTTTAGCAAATTGATAAATGAGCGGGAGATGAGTTTTCTAGCTTTCACACTTGTGTCAAAGTCAAACTTAAAGGTTCCGTTAGTTGAGGTTAACGGTGGGCCGTCCCTTGCAACGTTTTGTTAAATAATGGAACTACGATTACAATTTTCGAAATAATGGAACCTTGATTACAACTAGGGATATCCAACCGTACACAAATTACAATTTTCCCCTTTTCGGAGTTATGCAGGATCAAGTCTTGTCTTTGGAATTGGGATATGTTTTGTGCCGGGAGAGAATACATTCAGTTTATCTTTAATCAATTGAATACTTGGGGTACTTCTGGGTGGTTTCTTTCAGAACCAGTTGTACCAATTTGCATTGCTTGTGGATATTTGCTGGAAGTCTTTCCAACCTATTACGGGGCTCGGCTAAAACCTTACGGCGCGCATACGCCGGTTCTAATTAAAAAAAAAAAGATTTTCTCAAATCATTTTAAATAACAACCTTGTTGCATTTGTTGCGGATATATAGAAGGAAAAATATATAATAAATTTTCTTGAAACATTAATAATTGATATACATATATGATAAGAATTCTTTATTTAAATTTATATAGAATCCTATTGCTACTAGAATTCTAGTATTATTAATTAATTTATTATTATTATTTATATAATTATATATTTACTTATTTATACGTTTTTCTAATAAGAATATGTGTTATTAAAGGGGTATTGTAGTCATCACAAGAAAAGTGACAAACTATTCATACTTTTATAAATATACATAGATAAATAGATAAATAAATATAAAAAATTTATAAAGCATATCTTGGAACCGTGAAATTGTTAAAACATTAGGGTTAATTATATTTAAATATATATCATATGAATTTGTTAAATTACAAGTCATAATAATCTACATGGCTGCAAGACTGATAACAAGGCTATCTTTGGTGTTACTTTGGACGTTTACTCTTTTTCTGGGTAGTCCTAGCTTTGTTAGTTTTTGGAGATTTCATCCCAAGAGCTTTTGGATTAGTTTATACAAGTTTGTTTGGGGTTCTCAGTTATTTATTTCTAAGCTTTCTAGATTAGTTAAGGATCTTGATCTTTTGATGTTTTTCATTAACTTCACTTTGTAACTCTTTTTTAGTTTTTATATATAGGGAGGGGTCCCTGCGAAAATCCTACAGCGCTGGTTTTAATTAAAAAAAAAGTCATAATTCTCGAGAGTATTAATTATACTTACATTCTACAAGAATTTCATAGTTACAAAATTACATCCAATTTTTGGGGTTTAGTTAGGATTCCGTCAAAATTTTTACGGAATATAATGAAACACTAAAACATGGTATTTTTCATAATTACGAATCTTGTGTAGGTTATAAGTGTAATATATTTTTAACTAGAAGGATCACAACTTGTAGTTAATTAAGCAAACTCTCTTGGGTCCACATGTAATTAACCCTAAAAAATTAATAGGGATAATTTCACTTACACTCCCTCGAGTACTTAGAGATAAATACAGTTATACCCCCTCAACTATTGAAAATTATAGATAGATCATTTAATCCTAACGAAAACCTAAAACTTAACAGAAAGTTGTAAAATAATAAATTACCCATAACAGTTTTGTTATAGCGTTTGCTATATATGAAATGAGCGAAGTGATTAAGTTGTTGTCCAGTTAATAAAATATTAGCATCTACTTGGAAACAAGAAAATTACTAACATAGGACCTAAACGTTAGACAGAGCCATAGTCGAGGGAGTGTCTCTGTAATTTCCAATAGTAGAGGGGGTCTTACTATATTTTTTCCTAAGAGATTTAAATGTAATTATCCTAAAAAAATATTACCAACTTTAGTCAACTATTATACCTATTCCGGGTTTCATCTTCAAATCATTTGACCCACTTAATGCCAAGATACCTAACCAAAATATTTAATTACTTTATCAGAAAGTGAGGTAAATATAGAATAATGAAAACGAAAAAGAAAATGATAACAATCCCTTGATTTGATTGTGAAATTTCCAACATTAAAAATTTGAACAATAAACATAGTATCTTGAAATTTGGCAATTGTCAAAAAAGTACAGAGAATTTTGTTAGGGCTGCTAGAGACTTTTCTCAACATATATAATCATGTACTTGTAAATGTCAAAAATCATATTTTTCCACCGTTAATTCTTTAAAAAATGTAATTTCTCTTACTTAATCTAGACGTTATTTGGATGGGATCGAATCGGGATTATCCATCGATAACAAAATTTTAGGTCAAAAATAGTCAAGCATCATGGGATCGATCTCGAAAATATGCTCTGATGATTATCAAGTGGAGCTTAAAGTAATTTAATTTCGATGAAATTAAGATTGAGTTCAACTCATCAGTTGGGTTTTAATTAAGTTCAAAGATATTCAAAGTAATGCAATAAAAAGTCCATGAATCAAATAGAACCACACTGTGATAAAGATTAAAAAATTACTAGCTAGCAAAAGATGGAATTAATAAGCATAAATTATTTGTGTATAAGTTAAAATTTCACATTTTAATTCTTAGAGTTTGATTACTTACGTTGTTACTTAATTTACGGAATGATTTTGGTACATTAAATTCAATTCATTTATTGATTGAATTAATTATCATTAATAATTGAGAGAATTCGTTTTCTAATATACTTCTGGTTTTAGCAAAATAAAAGAAAATAAATTATTGAAAAATGACATATATATTTCACAATATATTTAGAATCATGCATTCATGCCACAATTTTTGAATTTTGACAAAGTTCCTATATATATGTTCAGCCTTAAATATTTGTTGAGCTAAGTTGTTCCTAGTGGGAAGATATTTTAAGATTCTGAAATGTCTTATGATTAAAGAAAAAATTGCAAAATTGAGACATTTTTTACCACTGAATTACGATTTTGGGACACAAGATCTGAAATTCGAGTAAATGCCCTGTAATTTTGTATTTTGTAGCAATTTTGGTACTCCGGCAGATTTAATTTCAATTTTTGTCCGAAATATCGCTTGTGTCAATCCGTGATGATCGGGAAGTGGCTTTCTGATTTTATTTTACACGTAATAATTTTTTGAAGCTTAACAAAAAAATTTACCTAAATCAGAAAACTTAACAAAAAATTATTATCTGTAAAATAAAATCAAAAAATCACTTCCCGACCATCACGTGATTGACACAAGTGGTATATTCCGGATAAAAATTAAAATTAAATCCACCGGAGTTCCAAGATTGCTACAAAACACAAAGTTACAGGACATTTATGAGAATTTCAGATTTTGTGTCCCAAAATCGCAACTCAGTGGTAAAAAGTGTCCCGATTTTGCAATTTTTCCTATGATTAAAATTAGAAAATGATTTAAAATCATGATTAATAATCATAAAACACATGTCAGAATCTTAAATATCATTCCCACTAATGAAGACTCTAGCATCAAATAGACCGCTCCAACAATTTTAACGTAGCTTAAAGTAATCTATATTGGGCCTTAAGGAATTATTTTTGTATTTTTAGAAACCTTATTAACTATGATAAGTAGAAATTAATATATAGCCAATCCAAGGAATTTATTATTAAATTCCTTGAAATCAACCAATGATAAATTATTAAATCTGAGTTTGCGTAGTTGATGAAGTATATATTCATTATGGCAACGATACCTATAGCTTAAATTGAGGATTCATTAAAATTTAATTTAAGCTTAATCCAACCATCAATGAAACTTTTTCTTTTTAATTGAATATTTCAAAAAAAAAAAAAAATACAAAAAAGTATGAAGTCAAAATCAAATATTTGAAAAGTTAAAAACCGCTCTCAAATATAATTATAGTTGTAATCACTAATCTAAACTCTATAACTTTAATTAAACTGCTATAGTATGTAACCACGACTCATTTTGTTGATTATAATAAAGCTATTAACCAAAATTTTAACTTTATGAGGTTGGTTAAGTGGAGCATGACAGAGCTTGTCCTTGACAAGGTCGCAAGTTCGAACCCCCTTCCCTCCATGAGATGACTTACAATGTAAGTCCTTCGTAAATGCTCGTTGAGCCTCGGAAGCAAAAAAAATGTTTAACTTGAGACAGTTAAGTCTCAACTTGGGAGTTCACATATTACATTTACACCCCCAATCAACTAAATAAACGTCAGAAGACCCCAAGAGATGTGAAAATACTGTAGCGATAACCCCTAATAAATTGAAATGTGTTGAACAAAATATAAATTACAACTGCACCCCTTAAATTTATGAAAGGAATTTTCTTTTATAATGTCACAAAACCAAAGGGGATGTAAATGTAATTATCATCCTCAAGGACTTCAACCTCTATACAGCAGATTGACTATAAATAGTCTCGATCAATTTTCTTAATTTTCAAACACAACACTTAAAAAGAACAAAGACATCCAATTCAATGTATTGAAAATTCAAACTAATTACCAAGGGAAACTGGAAAAACTAGCCTTCCTCAACTCAAAACCAGGATAGATATATAAATCCACAAATCATGATTTTATCCTCTGAAAAGTAGCAACATTGATTTTTCTTCACTTTTGCACCTCTATAAATACTAGTTCCAGCATCTGCACAAAGTTATACCATACTAAAAATTTTGAAAAGGAAAAAAGAATACATCTTTTAGCCTACGTTGCAAACGGAATTCAATATATCGTCGAGATCAATGAAGTTTTTCGTCTTACATTTCACGTTGTTTCTTCTCTTGTGTGGCTTAATACCTGGTCATGCAATGATCCATAGACACAAATTTGTGGTAAGTAATTGCATGCATTATTTCGTTGTTTTTTCGTGCGAAAACTTAAGAATTTAAAATTGAAATGTATTAATTTGCAGTTGAAGGATACTCCATACTCAAGATTGTGCAGCAACAAGAGCATATTAACAGTAAATGGAGAGTTTCCAGGACCAACATTATATGTCACGGAAGGCGATACCCTGATAGTTGATGTTATTAACAGCGCAAGCGAAAACGTCACCATTCACTGGTATTATAGTTTTAGTACCATAAATTTCCTAATCATTTTTTTTTTCGAATTTGATACAGTAACTTATAATTTGTATTAATTTCGATATATTTGGATCTGCGCATTAATTGGCTAACACTGCATCGTTTATATCCAAAGTCAAAAGCTAACGGATACGAAATGTGGTCACTATCGAAAAACCTGACCATTAACTTGCGTTTGTATGTAGGCATGGAGTTAAACAGCCAAGATATCCTTGGTCTGATGGACCTGCATACATAACTCAATGCCCAATTCGACCCGGAACAAGGTTTAGCCAAAAGATTGTGTTATCCGATGAGATTGGAACTCTATGGTGGCACGCCCACAGCGACTGGTCGCGAGCCACCGTACATGGTGCACTCATCGTTCGCCCTAAGAAGGGAGATGATTATCCCTTTCCAAAACCAGCTGCAGAAATTCCTATCATATTAGGTATGTAAATACGGACTACAAGTGTGTAAATTTGCACGAAAAAAAGTCCTACATTAAACGTCTGATGGAGCTAGGGGCAGTGACAAATTCGTATAAAATATAGAGTACTTTGTCATACGAATGAAAACTAAAAATGCTGAAAAAATGTTATGATACAGGGGAATGGTGGAAGAGTGATGTTCAAGCAGTAGTTACTGAATTTGTTCGGAATGGAGGAGACCCGAATGCTTCTGATGCATTCCTTATAAACGGCCAACCCGGTGATCTATACCCTTGCTCCAGATCAGGTACAAAATTCTTATATACTTAAACCCCTGAGATTTGCGTCTTTTACGATTTCACTACCGGAACATTGAAACCTTACACTTACCCCCCTGAGGGGGTATTATGTATACATTTTTATGTATCAAGGGGGGTATTTGTAAGGTTTCAGTTGATCGGGAGGGTATTTGTAAGGTTTCAATGTTTTTGTCGGATTTTTAAGCAAATCATAAGGGGGATTGTGTAATTATCCCTTAATTTTTGAGTTTTACTATACTGTCAATAGTATCTGTAATTCTTTTCGAGCATATCATAGTTCATGAGAAGTAGACATACAAAAAAGTGAATAAAGATTTAGAAAAGTCCCTTCTCATCCAATAAATTAAGTGTCCCCCTTTTTTTTTTTTTAATAAAATTAGACCATTTCTTGTTCATCAATCATATAGCTGCATATGGAAAAACAAAATTTCGAAATAATAATTGATAGGGAATTTACATGTACTACCCTGAAGTATGTTGTAATTACAAATTAGTCCTTCTTGTTCCATGAATTACAAAAACACCCTAGAGTTTTATTATTTATGTAAAACTTTGGTCAGGTTTTGGATACGTGCAGATCACTATAAGCATTTTATCTCCTGCAGTTCATCAATCGAATAGGCTGTGCAACTTAAAGCCAACTTGAAGCCGTTAAAAGCTTCTCTTGGCATGATTTTTACAGAGTAATGAAACAGTTCAAAGGTTTTTTGTAATTTTGTGAAACAAGATGGATTAATTTGTAATTTAAACCAAACCTCAGGGATAGTGAATATGACTGCCCTAATTGATATAAACTTCGTTTTCTCTTCTCAAATACACATTTTCATTAAATTTTTTATTAAATATATACTACTAAAAGGTTTCCATCGGTTGCTGTCTTTGACATGTTCAAATGCAGATACATTCAAATTGACAGTGGAATATGGAAAGTCATATCTGCTCCGAATGATCAACTCCGTAATGAACAATATTATGTTCTTCAAAATCGCAAACCACAACATCACCATTGTCGGATCAGACGGGGCCTACACGAAACCGCTCAGGAGCGATTACATCGCGATATCTCCGGGACAAACAATGGATTTCTTGCTAGAAGCCAATCAACAACCTAGTCACTATTACATGGCTTCTAGGGTCTACGCTATAGCTGGAAACATCGACAACACAACCACAACAGCTATAATAGAGTACACCGGAAATTACTCAGCCCCATCTTCTCCCGTACGTCCAAATCTTCCGGAAATCAACGACACAAATGCCTCCACCAATTTCACTAAACAGCTCAGAAGTCTAGCAAGCAAAGACCATCCAATTGATGTCCCTCTAAATGCGAACAACATAATGTTCTTCACACTTTCCATAAACACATTTCCATGTCCTGTTGATAGTCCTTGTGAAGGACCGGGAGCCGGTCAACTAAGGGCAAGTATTAATAACATCTCGTTCGTTCAACCAAGAATCGCTATTCTTCAAGCGTATTACAATCGGATTAGAGGAGTTTATGGAGACGATTTCCCAAGTAATCCGCCTTTAACTTTTAACTACACGCAGGAGACTATTCTACGAGATTGGTGGACACCTGCGAACGGGACAGAAGTGAGGGTACTCGAATATAATTCCACCGTGGAGCTTGTTTTTCAGGGGACGAATATCTTTGGAGGGATGTATCATCCTATGCATTTGCATGGATATAGCTTTTACGTTGTGGGATCGGGTTTTGGAAATTTCGATAGTAATAGGGACCCGTTGAACTATAACCTCGTCGACCCTCCTCTACAGAATACTATTGCGGTTCCAGTAAACGGGTGGACTGCGATTAGGTTCAAGGCGAATAATCCCGGTATGTGTGGCCTTCGCTTTTATTCGTTTTTTCGTCGTGTGAAATAATCAAATAATGTTGAAAATGGTTAACTTGGATTTTTGTTATTTAGGAGTATGGCTTTTACATTGCCATTTGGAGCGTCACACAACTTGGGGTATGGAAATGGCATTCATTGTGAGAAATGGCAAGAGCAAGGATGCTATGATGTTGCCTCCACCTCCAGACATGCCAAGATGCTGATTCTAATTAGTCATAGATACTTGAAGATTTAATGTAAAATTTATATTGGAACTTTTGGTTACATCAATTATTTGTTCTACCTAAAAAAACATCAATTATTTGTTAATTGTTAACAGAATAAGCAATAATTATATCAAGGTTTGTTTACATTTTCTTTAAAAAAACGTCATGGTTTGGTCATTTATTTGTTAATCCTCCAACATGGATATTTTTTCCGAAAACTAATAGATTGAACTATAGAAAATAACTTAAAATCTTAAATCAAATCAAGAAAAAAAAGGAAAAAACTTATTCACAATCAAGTTCTCAATTTATTCCGAAAACAAACAGGAATCCCATGCAGATAAACAACATTTTTCACACACAACACACACTAAACAACCAAATCATCTACCCAATTACCTCAACAATTTCATAACCTCTCTCGATCGACACCTTCACCGCATCCACAACGAGTTGTGTCTTTCTACTAAGCGTCGGCCACTTCTTCTCGGGCTTAGCACCATCGAATTTCACACACGCAACCAATCTTGAAAACTCGCTCACCATGCAAGCTTCCTGAGGAAGCTCCAACGTAACCGTGTGCTCGCTCGGTTTCGGGACCCACTTAGTCACCAGCTGATCGAATCCCGAATTCACAGCAGTCGAGAATGAAGCCTTCTTCTCCTCAAACGGGATTATAAAATCATTTAAATGTAGAGTCCCGTTTGTCCCAACTATGGTCACGTCCATCGTCAGGTTGGCCAAGAATGAACAATGGAAAGTGGCGGTTTTTCCGTCTTCCCACTGTAGAGAAGCACTGCATGATATAATGACTCCTGCTTTGTTGAATACAGTTCCGCGCAGTGCGAGTACTGTTTTGGGAAGCTCAAAGTCTGCAGCCCATAAGATTGATCTGATGCAGTACCAACCGGCATCACCTAGGGCGCCGAGAGCATCGAGATCTGGTTTTACTCGAATGTCGTTCTCTAGAAAGTGTTGTTTGGCTGCAAAGCTAAAGCAGCTATGCACCTATAGAATAAAGAGTCAACTCAGATGTGTATTTGTATGAATTTGAGAACAAGGTGTAAAATGGTGGTAAAAAGGTTTTACCAGTTCTAGTAATACTTCATTATAGATGGTATTGAATACAGCTTCGAGCAGTCTCACTACTTCTCCAACAAATTAATCCTCTAGAAATTTTGAGATTTTTTGAGATATTACCCATTCCTAAAATTTCAATTCTCACAGAAAGTGTTACTAATCTCAATTTTTAGGACAGCTTTAATCAAGCTTTTTGGTTTTCACTTTCTGACTAAAGGCATTTTTTAATTTATCCACTACTTCGACCTTTAAAAGACAAAGGGTCAATTACAGTTTCTTTGTATTCTGCTCAAAAGTCAAATTACGAAATAAATATATACATAAAAATTAATACATATATATAATAAATATATGTATATGTAGTAAAAGACTTCAGTGCAGTCAAGTGACCCCCCTGATCGACAATTGGAGTTGCCCAACGAAAAAAGAACTTAGAAGCTGAAAAGAGCTAGTCTAAATGAGCTTCAAGATTATTTTAAGCAGAAACAATAAAACAGAACACTCTATTTCTGCTTTTTAAGCTAAAGCAGAAAAGCACTTCTTCTGTGAATTTAAAACATTTCTTTTTAAGCTCTAGTTGTAGTACTTCTAAAAGAAAGTTCTATGATTTCCTACTTCTAATAAACTCCCAAGGCTCTTTAGATTTCCCAATAAAATGCCATTGTAATGTATGGAGAATATATAGTTTATGCAACCATTTTCGAGAAAGAAAACCTGTTTTCTGCCTAGTAATAAACCTTTACAGACGATTAAAAGACATATAAATCACCCTGTGTCTGTAGAAAGAACAAAGCCAAACCCCGACCTATGGAATATGCATATGCTACCACCATTTTTTAGAACCTTCATTTTATGCAATAGCAACAAATTTTATCCATCAAACTGTGGCTTAATTATCACAGTTAAATCCACAAGAGAAGACCACCAAGTACTGCACTCTCCGAGTATTCGATTTTTGGGAATCATAATCCATTTCAGAATCATTGGAAACTTTTGGGGAGAAAATCACATTAATATACAAAACAGGGCATATCAATTCAACAATTTAAAGTTATCATCTTTTTCCCAAATCATTACAGGGACTAGTCACTGTAGTCGACCGTGGATGCCCTGTCTAGACCAAAAAAAAGATAATAATAAAAGTAGAAGCCAACTAAGTACCAATAAATTTTTTCACACACCAAAAACAGATAGTTTTGCAATTTAATCAATTTTAGTACTAATTGTCTCTAACTATCAACCAATTAACCTTATGCACACTTGAAATTCTTCTTGATCACATTTTAATAATCTCATTTCAACTTCTTTTTCAATCTCATACTATCTCTGACCAAGAAAAGCCACTAATCAACAAAACAATAAAAGAAAACCATGATTGAAAACAAGCAAATTGAAGAATTGAAGAGATATCAAACAAGTATAGAAACACATACTGATTTGAGTTCGCCAAATTGGGAAGAATCCAGTAGAAACTCCTTCATCTTAGCAGTCCTGGGATTGTGCATCCACATGGTAGAGTCCATGAACTGCACCCCACTGGATTCGCACGCCTCGAGAATCTCATCCAGCTCCGCAACATTCAGCGCGACGGGTTTCTCCAACAGCAAGTGCTTCTTCTTCTTGGCGGCGAGCACCGCCCATTTGATGTGCAAGCTCGTGGGCAGGGGCATATACACGGCGTCCACTTCCGGATCGTCCAGTACGGATTCGTACGAGCCGTAAATCTTAGCCGAGTCGGGAAACCCGTTCTCCTTGGCGAAATTTGCGGCTTTTTCGGCCGAGCGACTGCCGACGGCGTGGATTGTGGCGTTGGGAGATAGTGTTATGGCTCGAGAGACCTTTCGGGCTATGTCGGCGCAGCCGATGATGCCAATTTTTATCGGAAGGGCGGGCGCCATGGTTTTGGTTCCCGGAGATTGGGGGGTGGGGGGTAGGTGGTGTGAGTGAAGAGTGGTTACAGAGGAGAAGACTGAAGATCAATCAGCGGATTAAGAGGACAAAAGCTTGCGGACATATATAACAAGTGAAAGATCATTTATAGCCAAAAAGGAAGAAACATTTTATGAAAAGTACCAATCATTTTGGTGATTAGGTTTGTCTTTTATATGGATTTTTCATAAAAGATTTTGTGAAAAAACTCATATCAGAAATAGCAAAGTCCAAAGCAGAGAACATTTTTCAAACCAAGTCGATGCTAAATTTTTAATTAAAGAGTGAACTACTTAATTAGTATCACGTCGAACAAAAAAAAATGAATGGTCAACAAAATTATTAGTCAAATTACAAACATCATCAACTAAATTACCCAAGACTGAGAAATCCACAAGTCATTTTAAAGCTTATGAATCAAGTTGAGACAATCACCCTCAAACACCACCGACCTTAATTCACTTAAACATGACTGTTACTGTAATTTTTACTTTTTTAGTTATAAAATAAGAGCTAAATGCCCCAAACACCCTGTGTTATAGAAAAGTAGCATAAAAAATTATGTGATAAAAGAACTCAAAAAAAAACTATGTGTTAATTAATAATTTGTTCACTGCTCCTTTAAGTTTATTTGATGTATTTTAGACGGAAATTTCCAATATTACATTTACCCCTAAAACTTTATATTCATTTCAATTTATTTTTATTATTTTGTTTTATTAATAATTTAGTAATAACTATTAAATAGTCATTTATTAAAACTTTATCTTATTTATTAAATTCAAAAGTTTATCAGAAACTTGAATATTAAAGTACTGAGAATATTAAAGTGTTTGAAATTTAATAATTTATTAAATAAAATTTTTAAAATTTTGAATCTTTTGATTTTATTATTCTTTAAACAGAATCACTTTTTAAATTTTATATTATTAATTAAATATTCTTTTTATTATAGTTTATTAAATACAAGTTTCAAAATTTTCTATCTTTTGAAAAATAAATTTTTAATTAAAATTAGGTTGTCAAAATGGGTAGTGGAATACATGCAAGATTTAGGGGTATTATGGTCATTTTAAGGCAAAAGGTTGCAGAAAAATTAATCCCACCCGCACAACCCTCACGTGTTTGTGCGTAGGGTTTTTTATGCTCACTTTATTAAACACAAGGTTTTTTTTATGAATTTTTTTATCACATAATTTTTGTGCTACTTTCCTATAACACACCGTGTTTGGCGCAATTAACTCTATAAAGTAGTATATGTACCCCAATAATATATTTACCAAAAAAAAAATATATATATATATATATATATACACATCCTAACCTGAACATGTAATAAGTTGTATAATAAACTTTCTGTTAATGCGGATCTTATTATCTGCGCGTAAAACATCTATTAAAATGTTCTAAAAATAATAAAATAAATCGAAATTTCAAACTTTTAATTTCAATAGATTCATCTAGGAACTCCTCTTTTATGACACATGGTTTAACAAACAGTTTTCTATACAATTAACTCATTTTTTAATAAAACATAATTCGTTCATGCGTCCAATTATCTATCTTGCATTATGACCTAAACTTTGATAAATAGGAAAAATAAGATTATGAGCCTATTGTACATGTTTTGGCGGTATAGTAAAAAGTAAAAACTTCTATCTAATTGTAACGAAAGGAAGCAAAAGTTTTAAAAAACTAAATGTTGTACAAAAATTATATATACAAGTATTTTTAAATAAAAAAAAAATCTAAATGCTGAAGAGGGATTTCTAATTTGTATTTTTTATTTGTACGCTCTGAAATGTTTGAGTTGAACAATATATATTTTTCATAGTAATATTATTTACAGTAAATTAAAATATAATATAATATAAATTAGTTATTTGGTCCATACATATATCTCAAATCAACTCCAAATAAGAATAATGTCCTTGATAAATAAATATATAAGCATTCTTTTGATTTGTGTAAAACGTCTGAATTAAATAGTATTTATTAATTTCTTTGGCAAGTCACGGTTTTTTTATTTTACTATTAAATGGTTAGATAAAAGCTAATTAACCAATTGAACTATTATACTTATTTAGGTTTTTTTATTTTACTAGTTTGTGAAGAAGCAAAGATTTAACATATGATTAATATGGTACTCTTATCTTAGAAGAAATATTAGCTACGATGTACAAATATTTCTAAAAGTTTTATCTTATCGTGTCCGATACCGTATCGGACATCCGTATCGAATACTTCTTTAATGTAAAATATTAAAAAGAATTATGTCACTGTATCCGTGTTTCATAGAAAATTAGGAATATTTTGTTTTGGACAAGTTTAATTGTTCATTGAATTCTTTTTAGTTTCCACCTGGAGGTTTTGTCGGAACTGGTAGAAGTTAATTATGTAGAGACTATAAGTATATGATAAGGAATATATGATTCCTTGTGAATACGGACTGATTAAGAAGATAAATCGAGGTTTCTGCTATATTTGTCCACTGGAAATTCATTCGTGCAGCAGCATCTGGGCTCATGAGTTGTTCACTGAAAAATACATAAAGCTTCATCCTCTGTTTATTGACACTGACGATGGTATGTTAGGCGATCATGGATTTGTTGATCATCAGGTCCAGTCTGACCATGAAGGAAGCAAACCCCCAGATTATCAGAAATTTGGCCACTCACCTGTTGCTAAACCCTCAACTTCCAGTGTATATGAGAATGAGGTATCTACACGTTCAACTTTATCTAGTGATGATCTTAATGTGCCACTTAGGATAGATAGACGGGTGTCTGATGTAATATATGTTGCTGATAAAACTGGACACTGCTGCTGTTGTTTAGGTTCCATTCTATTCACTGTATCTATTTTTATTTTAATGTTAGCACTTCTTGTAGTTGTCCAATAGACATCTTCTAGTGATCCATATCAAATTTTGTATGACAATTCTACATATATGTAGTTGGGGATCTATTTTTTGGTAATTGTAAAGGTTGTAACGCCCCATTCAACAAACCATGAGCCATACTTAGCCTATTTTCCAGTCTTTTCAACTTTGGTGCTCACGTACCTTTGGTCAACTGATTTAATTAAATGTTGACTTTCCCCGTTTTATCTCGTTTCTGAAATCCGACTTCGCCTGTAGACCTCAATCGTTAATAAGAATTTGACCTGCATTGTTTTGCCACTAATTAGGGTCAATTTAATAAATTTATATTTTTAGCTCGTTTAATCGAATATAGTAATTTAACAGTGCACGTTGGACCAGAATCCAATATTTTAAAAATGTTTTTCATCGAGGTTCCCAATATCTTTCATAAAATCATATTTTTAATAAATTATATTTTAGCCCAAATTATTTATACTTTGACCCCAATCCGGTATTGACTTCTCGTAACTCGTAAATTTTCACGAAACGAACCTCGAACCTTGTTAAGCTTTTCCTTACGGTCATTTTGACACTAAGTTTGCCTAATTCTGAGACTTCATGTTTTGTCACATTTTTCAAAAATCATATAAATATGAAAGTTTCTATTTTTGGAAACTATTTTCTCAAACGACGAACCGAACATTCGATTTTCTCCCAAAACTCAAATTTTGCAAACGATGTCGAAATTTGACGAATTACATGTCTCGACGAGACGAATCCAACCATACTATTTTTCCGGCCATTGGACGGGCGATGGCGCTGCTATGGTGATGAACAGTTCCGCGGTGGTGGAGGTCTCGGAATTCACTGTTCCGGTGACGACGTGACCTGAGACCAGTCGGGTTTGGACTGATTTTTCGAGAGGAATTCAACGGCGGTGGTCCCGCAGCCATCCGACAACCGACGGCCGCGGAATCGACAAATTTCATTTCGAATGAGTTATACTTGTTTAACTTGAATTGTTGATTTGAATGAATTATACTTGTTTAACTTGAATTGTTGATTTGAATGAGTTATACTCGTTTAACTTGAAATACCCGTTTTACCCCTGAAAGATTTTAAGTTTAAATATTTCATATCTAATGGAATATTATTAGTTATTCGTTATTCTACTCTTTTGATTATAAATGACCATTTTACCCCTTGAGTGCTTGTTTGTACTTAGAAACTAAAAGTTTATTCTTAAGCATGTTTATTCCTTTTTAATTTGGATGCTTAGTTCGTTCATTAAAAGAATATTGTTATAGTGATTATAAATTGCTTAGTTGATTGATCCTAATTGATTTATTTAATTCTTGTACGCCGTGCGTCTTGTCGATATCTTATTTGGGCATGCCTTGTACTAGATTGCAGGAGTGGCTTGTTCGTCTGTTAGTCCTTTCATAGCTATGCTTCTAGGTGAGGGTACAAATGGTTTTCAACTGGAGTAAGAATCCTACTACTTTGCAAAATAACTTATCCTCCTGCTTTTAATTATATGACTTTGTTTTACAGCTTCTCTTATATAAGATTAGATATTTAAACTTATATCTTAATGATTTCGATTAAAACGTTCTGATATCAAAACTATATATATAAGTACCGCTCAAATGATTTGTTTTAAGAGGCAAGAAACTATATTTGTTTTAAAGTAAGCTTTGGACTGGAGAATCTTCTCGTTGAGTGAAGTCGTTAGGGCGGATCCTTCCTAACGATGGAATACCCGGTCGTTCTCCAATCGTTACAACCTTGCCTCAAAAGGGGCCCTTTGGCCACCAAAACCTAGTGTAACGATTGCGAAGCAAGATAACGATAATGATACCGATTGATAGAATGGGCCCGGAGGTTATATGGAGGGTGAGATCTGGAGACGAGCGTCTAGGATATAGATCCCAAAGTAGAACTTCCAACTTGTAATTTCCAATGGAAGACCGGTCGGTGGTTGGCTAGTCTTTCGTTGGGGAGATGGTGAACGATTGCATGTGTTGCACGTTTTTCCTCAAACCTACATGATCGAACGGTTGAATATACGGGTAGCTTTGGAATTCGACAAACGGCGCAGGAGAATTTATTGAATGAGGTGATATAAGGAGAGACATGGGCCCTTACTCGCCAGGACAATAGTGTAACGAACTTGTTTACTGCTTTAAATTAATTTAGTTGAATAATAAGTCTCGCCATTTATTTTATCACTTGATTATGATAACGTTATTACACATGCTGATTAAACAAGCTTATAAATCAACTAGATTATCATTTGAAAATATTGGCTTGAACTATATGCTAAAAATGATTTCAAGTGAGCCTCTGAAGGGCGTAGGATAATATTGTTAACTACTTGTGAATTATTACTTTATGTGGATATGTATGTAATATGGTATATTATGTTTTATTGCTTCCGCACCCTGATTAGCTTTTAGTATAGTTGTTGTTGGACTAGTTGTTGTTGTCAGTTTATTTGCTAAGTGAGTGCCATTCGTTGGGATGGAATTTCGGGTAGGGCATTCCATCGTGCTCGGGAGTCTGTTTCAGTTCGGGTGTGGTGTTCTTCTTCCTAGCCTTGGAGAGGGACGCTACACAAGCAAAACACATCGTTTAACTATGAATATCAATTTCAAGCTCTTGTAATGGTCTAATCCTTGTAGTCGAAAACAGCACCACTGAGCTGGTTCCTGAAAAATAATCCCAATTTCATAAGTATTGTGTTTTTTGGTATTTTAAAATAAATGATAAAACATGTATAAATGTAGAAAATTTTACAACTCCACAAGGCAGGTTGCGGAAGTATTGTTGATGAACTGAAAAAACGTCAGAGTCTTCATGATAAGTGACCCTTGGTGAATTTATCAATCTCCGAAACGAAGCAAATATGTGTTTGAGTTGCATTATCTTGAACCTTAGTCTGTAGGAGCGATGTTCTTACGCAGCATTTCGCTCAACTCGTCTGTCATTGTTCGGATACCACCATTTATTACTTCTTTGTCATCAACTTAGTTCTGATTTGAAAATGACTTGAGTAGCATGATGAACTCACTCTCCATAGCATTACTCAATTCAGGAATATGGTCCCTGAGAATGTCCCTATAAAATGCTTCCTGTTGTTGCCGCCTCATGCTTGCATGTCCTGGATTCATTTCAATTTGAAGACTTTATTTATTTTTGTTTACTCGTTACACAGAATGAAACGTGGAAGAACATTGAGGGAGTAGTGATATATAAAAGAAAATGTGCCTTATAATTAACATATCAAATGTCAGGATTAATAGAAAAAATCAGATTATCAGAATCTCCAGCTACAAGCTTAACATTGTCTAATATCAGGAATTATTGAATTACAATTACACCCCTATAATTGACTATAGTCTATTGAAGGCTCTGTCAGCTTTGAATATTGTCCTTATTCTCCATGTTAAAGTGTGCTCAGATCTATACTAGTCTTCACATGTGAATAGTCGACCTGCACATAAAATCTGGCATGATATTAAAGTTCCTTGGATATGTTATTACATAGATATTCGAACTAGTCTTGTATTGTCAAGTCTTATCTCCTTGCATGTAATACAAATAAAGTTGCAGCATTCTGAAAAGGCTATCAATGAGACTCTTGAATTTATGAATAGGTGGTTGTTGGCTTTATTGCACATAAAAAAATACAATACAAGAAAGTTCAAATACATCATAAAGTAGAAAATAAAATATTACAAATGCCTCCCCTACAGAACACACATGCATTGAAGATAACACACACACATTAAACATTGATAATTTTCCTACATTGATAACTTAGCCACCACACTCCTTTTCCGAACGCTGACGACTCATTCAATCTAATATGCGTTTCAAGCATTGTCTTCATCCTAAGAATCCATAGCTTGATAATATAACATGGGATCATCTCCAGCTCTCCATGGAAGTCGTAAAGCCATATTCTCTTGGGGTTCGTCGGAAAGTAGAGCACAACAGCTTATCACAAAAATGAATTTCAATGATTTATAGTGAGTCAGACCTCCCTGTCGATACTGGAACACTCAGTAGGTTCCTGAATTAGAAATTGTTCAGTTAAAGTTCAAAAATGTAGATTAGTTCATATTGTGAACTACATATGCAATTAATCTTAAAAATACAAAAATGTTACGAAGTAATCATTCATTACTTGACCGTTAGGCGGGTTGACGTAGTAATATGGCGGAACAGTCACAACATTGTTATCCTCTTCATATTGAAGTCCTTGCTCATGAAAAAAATGCCTGAAGAAGGCAAATCCATTCCTCAGTTGCATCACCTTGTATCGGACACGTTCAACCAGAAACCTTCTCCTGAAACAACGCTCCATCTTTCTTCTGATTGATTCAATGCATGCAGCTATCACTTCTGAATAAGATACGTCATACTTAGTTGCATACTCTTTGAAAATGTCAACAAAGGTCTCCTCAGTAATACGATTGCGGAATTCTGGAAGGGGGTTTCTCATAAAAGCAACAAACCTAGCACGACGTTTGTGCTCCTGTTCTTCAGCTGGTGGATCCATATTTTGAAGATAATTTTTTTTTCTTTCTAAACACTATGTTTTATGGTTTTGCATATTAAATAAAAGGTGAAAGTTTTGTGTTTCAAAAGTTGTTGTGTTGTGATGTATATATAATGATATTGCTGAATACTTCATTACACACAAACATTTTCTGAACACATTACAGGAAAGAGCACTAAATTACAACTTCCCCCTGTTCACTCTAACACCTTTCACACGTTTCAATATGGACAGCAAAATACACAATCAAGTAACATTTAAAGAAGTAGACAATAAAGACTCGTCCATAGTTCCATCAAAACATAAATATTTGCCCAACATCATATACAAAATATTAGCATAATTGTATTGATGATACAACAATGGTCACTCTATGCATGTTCTTGACCAACTGTTGCAAACAATACAAATATATCATCTAGTAAATAGTAATTCAAATTAGCAGGCATTACAATACAAAGATAAAATTCCTTAACTACATATACTTTAGAACCTAATTAATGTTAGAGAACTTAACTACATATACAATAAGACAAAAAAACTAGGTTGATGTAGGATATTAGTAGTGATCCTTGAGAGACCCTTCAATGACCAGTCTTACAACTTCACATCTGTCCTCCTCATCAAACCCATGAAACATATCAAGGGTTTCTTTGCCATGTCTAATCACAAGACATGCCTTCAGCTTCTGTCCTCTGGTGATAACTAATGGTAGCTCAGAAATCAATTTGCCCAACATCATGCTAGCATCGTTATCATCTTTATCTTCTCCCAATTTCTCTGCCACTCTGTCCACAGAAGCAGTGGCTTTGGTCCAGCAAGCTGTCAGGCAGTCTGTGAACTCCTCCATCCCATCAAATCTCTTCCTCTTTTTGCCTTCATTAGTAGGAGGAGTAGGTGCTCTCTCATTATTGTGATCTCCAGCAGCAACATGAACAGGTTCAGGACTTGGAGTATTTTGTTGACTATTGCGACCATCGTCTTCAACATTAACATACTGAGTCTATGATCTTTGATTCCCTAATATATCTCTTGCAGTAGCCCTAACAGCAGTATCCTTACCAAATATTTCAACTTAAGTGTCAAACATTGGAAATCCCTCGTCCCTAACATCTTTTCCACTCGGATGAGCCTGAAATCAGTTTGAAATCATTATTAAATAAATCATCAAACACCTTAAATAGAGAAGTAACAACATTCTCGAATTACAACTTTATATAAATTAAGGTATTTATGACATACCCTGCACCAGTCATCCCAAACAGAAGCTGGGGCTGCTACTATGTAAGTCCCTGAATTCCAATTAAATCCACTCTGGCCTAGTATGGTCCATATGTCCTTGAATACTCTCTTCCATGTGTTGTACTTGGAATGGATATGCGGCATTGCCCTAAGGTCCGTTCTGGGTAAGGCAATCCTCAATTTCTGCTCTAACTGCATTAGGAAGCCATTCTTGAACCCATTTTCTGCTTTCCAACCTTGTTCAAGCAACTCCTTAAAAGCCTGCAGAAGACAAGCCTCTTCCCTTGGAGTCCATGATCGTCTGGTTTTAGTATCATTCTTTGCATTTTGGGTACCATATTCAGGTCCATACTGACTAGCACATTGAGAGCAGTTAACATCTATTTCAGCAAACCTGATTATATATAACAGATAAAAGCTAAAAAAAATGTAATTATAAATAACATCTCAATGCTATTTCTACATGGTTTACAAACTCATTTAATGCATAAAACACCAAATAACCATAACTCATGTTATGCAAGTACAAAGGGTAATCCACAAATTAACGTGAGCAGTCACAGAACATATTTTTTTGGAAAAAAAAATAACACAACTACATAATTAAAGCTATCTGAAGGCGGGTTGGAATCGCCCTCCTTTCAGTTGTTGATGTATTGGTGGGGTGTTTTGTGATTTGATGGCGATGTAAGGGTGGGTCTTACCTTTGGTGTGGCATCCTTCCCTGTTCGCCATTTGGAGGTTTAGAGTCACTACCCACTCGGTTAAGTTGAGAGGGAAACCTGTGTAGGCTCGTATGTCCTTGTGTGTGTCCAGAGACTCGTGTGATGGGTTCGGGAGCTAAGTTACGATGGAGGAAGGGGTTGCAACAACCTATCACCCTCAATTGCCCCTTTAGGGTCTTCTCACCAATGCCAAATGACTGTAGTAGTTCCCCAAGATTAGATCCTTTTGGCTTCGTGCCGGAAGGAGCTGGCTGCCTACGTATCCCAAGGAGCTTGGGAATCAGAGTCAACGTAGTTCATACCCCCGAACTTCTGAGAGTGGGGTATGGAGTAGACATGTGAGGTTCGTCACGCCTCGTTTTTGAAATGTTTTATGTTGTTTTTATGTAAAAAGGGAAAGTTCTCTTGTGGAAATAGTTGCCTTTTTGGGTATTTACGGGTAGAGGGGGAGTAGAGCTCGAAGCTTAGACCCACCCTCATGTCGAGTTAACCATAAAAGGAGATTTTTTCGTTAAGAGAAGTGTAACGACACGTCCCCAAATACGGTGCGACGTGACGTCCCGCACCAAGTCACAATCCATAACAAGAACTGAGGTCCGGTTATGAACTATAACCTGGCGAATGGTAAATAAATACCAGGCGGATCTGTTTTAGAAAATAACAGGACAACAAACCATAATACAGTGGAAGCAAATTAATACAATCTATCCCACTCAGGGAGCTAGAACAACAGTAAATTCAAAGTACAAGTATAAAGCCCACCAAGGCCACTGAAAACCACAATATCAACCTTTAAACAAATTTACATCATTTACATATACAACTCTAGGGTTTTAAGTATTTATCCAGATACACAAGAGGAAATGAAATTACCTAAACAAAAGTAAATAATCCCAACGACAAGACCTGAATCCGCCTAGTGATAAAACCTAAAAGAGACAACGAGGTAATGGGGTTAGTCAAAGTGACTAAGTGAGGGGGTCGTAATACGTATATATCAGTAAAACTGAATAAAAGTTAGCCATTTTTAAATGAGAAGAAAGCAAATGAAAAATAAAGGTTTTCATAACATTGGCGAAGTGATTAATGTTGCAATGAATAAATAAAGCTCGACGAGACGAGCAACAACCGCCTATTTCACAATATGAAAATAATCAAGTAAACCGCCCTTATTCCTCCTTGTGTAGTCAGGTAGCTAACCCGAACTACTAATAATCAACTATGCAAGGACAAGTATCCTTTAAACCTTCGGCTGGGGACAAGTCTATGCGACAAGATCCCGTCCGGCGCAGGTACTCAAAAGGGTTGCCACTCCGGCCACACCCCGAGCTCCCAGCAGTTTGGAGACCAGAGCATTGAGATCCACCGTAGACCCAACGTCTAACCGGCTTCACCCCGTACCCTGATGTCCGGGCCCCAATAGCATGAGATGGCACAAAAGCCGGGCACAAGGGCCAAAGTATATTTCTCGTATTTCGAAAGATTCGGTCAAAGGGACCAATTGAGAAATCAATTTTAACCCTTTCTGGCCAAAAGATCCTTCGAGGAGCTAATATGTAATAATTTGATATCAAAACGTTTTCCTCGAAATCTCTAAGGTAGTATGGTTTTCAAATAGTTACTACGTATAATATAAGTTGGGGAAAGAAAACTTAAAAGCATAAAACACAGGCTTCGGGTATATATGGAATATTTACATACGTATAAGGAAGCCAAATTTGGAAAAGAAACCCCACCTGGATAATACTGCAAAAAGGACAAAAAGAAAAGACCAAACTACTGCCCGGAAGTAGTATCACCTGAAATCAAATGTGACACAACCACGTAAGACGACAATGCGACGTACGGCTATAACTTAAATCACTTAATTACATTGCTGTTAAACAATTATACAAGCTAATTATGCATAAGAATATAAAATAACCATAAAATAAGAGAATTTCCCAAAATATAATAATTTAATCACTCGAGCTAAGTAAAATTTCCTAAATTAAATTTATTTAATTAAGCTAAATTACTACAATTAAGGAATTATTTAATTTACTTCATCAAATATCTTTTCTAATGTTCAGTTTTATTAATAAAGCAACTTTATGGTTTTATCCAGTTCGCAAACATTTGTAGTCAAAGCTCCAGTATACATGTACTATATGAAGTTCTTTAATATTAGAAGTTATAATAAGACTAATTAACGAAAATAAACACACTAATTAAAGTTTCGAAGGCCAATATCAAGTATTACAAAGAAATCAATAACACCTCAACTTCATATAATACAAGCTATCTATGAATTGTTTAGGGTCTTTACTGTTACGTTATAAAAGGAAGAATAACACATGAATTGACCAACCATAAACATAATATCATTTCTTCGCTCAATACTAATTCTAACAATTATATATGACTATGTGAGGAAACAAAATTATAATCGAAATTAAATACATGTAAGGATGAAAAGATATGTAATTACCTATTCTTAAAAGGATCTCGGTTGTATAAATGGGGAAAAGAAAGAAAAGGTAGAATTTTAGATAAGTTCTCTTCTCGTCTGGTTGCTTTTCCTGACCAAGTGCAAAAATTGTGAAGACAACTAAATGGCTTTGAAGAGAAGGTAGTGATTAAATTGATAAGAATAGACAAAGACGGTGGGGATTCTAATAATATATGTAGCGCCCCTTTCCGTAGGCGGAGAAATGACACCACATTCGCACCGAGACGAACTCCCAAACGTGGTAGATGTACCCCATTTAAAAATCCATCCCGGCGAACGGCAATCAATAAATCAAATACCAGCAACAGCATTACGACACCCCAACAACAACAACAATAAAAGAATAACAGAGTTGCGGAAGCTAAAGTAAATTATACGATTAGTCATGTAAGCCATTCATGGCAACATAATTCATACATCATTCTCAATAACCATTTAATAAATGCCATCCATGGCTCGTCTAATCTATCCCACATCAGGGGCACATAAGTACGGGAAATAAAACATAATACGGAATACATAAATTAAATCAATTCATAAATAAGGACACGACTGTTGTTGGGACACTGACAAGACAAGACATACGAGCCAACCTAGACCTGTTGCTGCCGACTGACAAGATAGGTGACAACGCCACCTGTCGACCTGAAGTAAGAATCAAAATAGTAGGGGTGAGTATAAAGGATACTCAGTGAGGGTAAAGAGGGCACAAGTACGAGCCACGTTTCCGGGTTTGGATTATATATATAAGAAATTACGTTTGCATAATGGAAGAAAATCTGGATCGTGCTTCGACTTACATACACGACAAAAATAAGCAGTAATAATAAAGCATAAATGGAAGCAAGTAATATCCTAGCGAGAATGGGCCTGTTCCTCCTTATAACCCCTTTAATTACAATAAACTCCATCACCGGTGTCCGACCCCAGAGGCGCTACCCCGGGCGACTGTTGAATTTTAGGAAAACGTGCAACGGATGCAACGCCCACCATCACTCCCAACCGTGGCTATCAATTCCTGACGGGCCACGATTGACGCTTAGTTTTGGGAAAAGCACCTCGGATTACACCCCGGACGCTCGTCCCCCGATGCAACCTCCGGATACCATCCCGGGCCCATTTAAATAACAATACATTATCTTTTGCTCGCGTTTGAAGAACATTATAAGTTAAGGCCAAAAGGGCATTTAGGTAAGTGTGTATGACGACAAAGGGGTAAATCCTAAGTCAAACCGTCACGTAAAGGAAAGAGTTTTCTTGCCCTTTGAAAACAAAATGATTTAGAGATACTTATAGATACAAGTTAATATCAAAACATTTGTTATAAAATCATGAAAATATAGATTAAATATCTAATAGATATACGAGAAGGGAAATCAAAGCAAGATGAGCACATAAGGGTAGTTCGCAATAATTTAAAAGAAATTCTTACTCCGTTTGAAAGTATTTTAATACCCTCACCTGTAGCTCGATAAACGAGAAAAGCAAGCAAGCAACGGACAAGTACTCCACGCGGAGTAAAGCCTGCAATCTAAGACACGACATAACCAGGTAAGACTCTTGACAAGACGCACGGCGTACGATAAGTAATTAAAACACGTAAAAGCATATAGACACAACTTCCATTGAAGTACTCACAATTGCATTTAAAACAATTAAACGAGATATAAGGATTAAAAGATGTAAACATGCTTCGAACACAATTTAGATTTCACATTCATGCTCGTGACACAATAAGGAAGCATTCATACAAGTTTTGGATCACATAGACGATGTATGGAAAAAAATAGCTAAAAAGCCCTAAACAAGATTGGCACTATTCAATGCCCGAACGAAGTCGGAAAAATTCCTACTTTGAATATTAAAGATATAAATGACCAAATAAAGCTATTGGTGAAGACGGAATTCAAAAACGAGATCAAACGAAAATTTTAGGTTTTAGGGATGAAACTTACAGAGAGCAGGAGCTGGAAAATGGCTGAAAATCGGCTAAGCGGTACACACGGGGTGTTGCACGGCCTGCTGCAAGGCCGTGCGAGCAAGAAACGGAGGTGCACGGCCGTGCGCAAGGCCGTGTGTGCAAGGAAAGTTTACATGGGGTCCTGCACGGCCTGATGCAAGGCCGTGCGTGTTCACACGGGGTCACGTCACACCGTGTGGCGAGACTGTATGTTCTAAAATCAGCAGATCGCGAGAAACAGATGCAGAAGCAATAAATCTAACACCAAAATTCATCCTACGCAATTTATACTCGGCCAATCATGCTCAAATTCATATAAATTACTCTCCTAAACATGCTTAACAATTAGAAACGAAAATCAAACGAATCCATCAACTATAACCGACAAACCAATAAAAACCTAACTTAATAGAATTCAATAAAAATTGATATTCGTCGGATGAATCGAAAAGAGGTTAGAAGGTTACCGATTGGTTATGGAATGGGGTCGCGTAGCCGAAGACGGGAATCCATTCGGGCGAGAATCGGGTTCGGCACGAAAATCTTATCTCTTCCTCCTTCCTTCTTCCTTTTTTCCTTCTTTTGAAATGAGAGAATGTGAGAGAGAGAGGATAGATATTTAGGAAAATATCTCAAGGGTAAAATGGTCATTTTGGCTTTTAAGGGCATTTATGTAATTTTAGCAATTGTGGTTATTTAAAGATAGGTTAAATCAATCTTTTCCGTAAGATTAATTAATTCAATTGGATAGATCTAGAAATTAGACAAGAAAGAATTCGCGTAATAAATATAAATATAATTAAAATATTCGGGTCATTACAATACTCCCCTCTTCAAAAGAATCTATCCTCAGATTCTCCTCCGGTCTCGGGGTTAGTTAAGAGGAGCATAATCTTGTGGAAATTCTAATGACGCGAATTAAAATGAACATTCAGAAGCAATTAAATGACATAATAAAACATCATTCATAATAAAACATTTAACGCACTTAACATTCCAATTAAAATTCATAGTCATACCAAATACGGAATTACATCAATTCCTAAACAAAGCTAGCGGTAAAGAAGAAAATAAGAATAGATAAATCATGGCTCATCGGGGCCACGACGGAAATACTGATCGAGCTGCTCCGAAAGTGACCTCTGCATCTCGGAGATAGATCGTTGAAGCTCTGACTGTAATGCTGTGTATTGCCTATCCATGTGAGCGCGCTGAGCTGCAAAGCCCTCATTGATCTGCCTCTCCTGCTGGGCAAATCTCTCATTGGTCACACGACGGTAGTCGGAGAACTCCGAATACAATTGCTGCAGATCAATCGACTCCTGGTCCTGCGTGTTTCCTCTGCCGTGTGAAGACTCAGGTATCGAAGCATCCTGTCTCCACGACTATGGGTAGATGTGCTGAGCCTGCTCGTGGATCTCTGGGTTCGGGGGTCCTTCTTCGTGAGCATCATCTTGGACGGCTTCCCACAAGGGTAGACCGTCGACCAGAACATACGGGTCGTTCCGCCTCGGACCCTTTGTGCAAATCGCCATCTGGGCTAGAGTGCCATAACTAATCAAGGTCGAACCTCCAACGGCAACCTGAGTATCGAGCCCTTCCACCTAGGCACACTCAAAAATGGCGGTGATATAGGAGCCTACTCGAATCTCTCCTCTCGACCGAGTGGAGATGTACATCATATGGTCCATCATATACGAAATGGGGTTGAACCTGACCCCTCTCACCATATGGTCGAGCATGAGACAATCTTCGGTTTTCATTGCTCCCGGACTGTCTCCTCTAGCTAGAACCGATCGAGAAATAACTCTATGCACAATCCTTAGCTGAGTGGTGATAAGTGTTGTGGCTTTTGATACGCCGGAGTTGAACATTTCGGTGGAGGTGGAGATACGTCTCCAAGCCTCGGCCTGATTCCATCCATCGGCACGTCTTCTAGGTGCCGTGACATCCAACTGAAAGTACTCTGACATCTGCCGGTATGAAAGCGTGTAATCTTGGTTGAATGCTCGGAAGTGGATTCCGATTGGCATCTCGAGGTCGTCTGGAAATGCCGCGCCCTTAAGAGAACTCAAAAATTCACATGTGAGCCGGCGGTAGGATGGCCTTTGGATGCTCCAGAATTAGTCCATCCTATGTTATCGATATGTCGGGATATGCCTTCGCCTAGGCCCATCTGATACATGGCTTCCATATCGAGGAATTGTGTGGCCTTAACCGGTCGTTCCATTAACCGATTGAAGACATTTTGGTCGTCCTCGTTTCCCAAATCTACTTGATAACCTTCCGGTGCCGCTATGTCGGGTAACTCCCTTGCCCGACGCCCGCTACGAGTCTCGCGGTTGCCTTCCATAATAGAGCTTGAGTTGGTTTGAGTTGAAGGAAAACAAGTTGCAAATTCCACTTGAGACTTTCACCAAACACTTGGCGTGTGCTACTTCGGGCAAAGATAATGTGAGATCGGTACAACGGATCGAGCCTAAAATTCCAACAATTCAAAGAACATGCTGCAGGAAATGTATCTTCAAAATCTCACGAAGATCCATCGGCTGGATCGAGAAATATACGAACTCAAAGTTGGGTGAAAATTAGGGTAGGAAAATAAGGGAGATTTCGCAAGAGAGAAAGAAAATTGAGGGTTGTGCGCAAATCTGGAGCTAACTGATCATTTAAAAATCTGGAAAAGGTGCGCACGGCCTCTCGTCATGGCGTGTGACGAGGCCGTGTGGGAAAACACGCACGGGGTATCGTCACGGCGTGTGACGACACCGTGTGGAAGAAACACGCACGGGCTCTCGTCACGGCGTGTGATGAGCCCGTGTGGATGGTTGCGCACGGTTTCTCGCAGAGGGTGCGACAAGACCGTGTGGAAAGGTGCACGGGGTCTCGTCACGCTGTGTGGCGAGACCGTGCAAGGCATGCAGGGGCAGTTCATGTGGTTTTAAACCACACAAACTTCACAAAATTCATACAAGGAATATATTTCACCAAAAATCATATAAATTCACATATATAATATTTTCACATATTATCAATTATACGTCTAACGCACATAATTTTAAAACTTCAACGTAAGATGAAATTAAATGAATTTTAGATGAATGTCATGACAATGCAATATACCTGGATCTTTCATACGAAAATCAAGCTCCGTCTTCTCGACTCGTTTCCACTTCTCCCGTAAGGTTTAGTGGCATGGAATTCCGAGTAGTCTGCAATCACAACTAATTGGCAAGATAGATGCATGTCTAATTAGGAATGAGTTTAAAAAAAAAAATTCACATAAGCATGCCCTTGTGATAATCACATGTAGCACGGAATCTCACTCATAGTATAGGTTACATAATTCAAACCATCAAGTAAGATCCTAATGACGTACAACCTAGACGAACCAAACCGAATAAGATACGACATCAAATCTCACGAGCGACTGGTGTTATAACGTACTTAATATAAGAAGTATAGAAGATCGCCAGTTGAGTTGCAGCTCACCCGTGTTCGTTCTACAATTCCGGCATCAAGGATGACGAACACTCGTCATGCTGCGAATTCAATACAAACTGACACCAAGCAGACAGACACTCTATGCAAGACAGACAAGATACTAGAGCTTTCGGTTCCCTCTTAGGAACCTAGGCTCTGATACCACTGACTGTAGCGCCCCTTTCCGTAGGCGGAGAAAGGACACCACATCCGCACCGAGACGAACTCCCAAACGTGGTAGATGTACCCCATTTAAAAATCCATCCCGGCGAACGGCAATCAATAAATCAAATACCAGCAACAGCATTACGACACCCCAACAACAACAGCAATAAAAGAATAACAGAGTTCCGGAAGCTAAAGTAAATTATACGATCAGTTATATTAGCCATTCATGGCAACATAATTCATACATCATTCTCAATAACCATTTAATAAATGCCATCCATGGCTCGTCTAATCTATCCCACATCAGGGGCACATAAGTACGGGAAATAAAACATAATACGGAATACATAAATTAAATCAATTCATAAATAAGGACACGACTGTTGTTGGGACACTGACAAGACAAGACATACGAACCAACCTAGATGTGCTGCTGCCGACTGACAATATAGGTGACAACGCCACCTGTCGACCTGAAGTAAGAATCAACATAGTGGGGGTGAGTATAAAGGATACTCAGTGAGGGTAAAGAGGGAACAAGTACGATCTAGGTTTCCGGGTTTGGATTATATATATAAGAAATTACGTTTGCATAATGGAAGAAAATCCGAATCATGCTTCGACTTGCATACACGACAAAAATAAGCAGTAATAATAAAGCATAAATGGAAGCAAGTAATATCCCAGCGAGAATGGGCCTGTTCCTCCTTATAACCCCTTCAATTACAATAAACTCCATCACCGGTGTCCGACCCCAGAGGCGCTACCCCGGGCGACTGTTGAATTTTAGGAAAACGTGCAACGAATGCAACGCTCACCATCACTCCCAACCGTGGATATCAACTCCTGACGGGCCACGATTGACGCTTAGTTCTGGGAAAAGCACCTCGGATTACACCCTGGACGCTCGTCCCCAGATGCAACCTCCGGATACCATCCCGGGCCCATTTAAATAACAATACATTATCTTTTGCTCGCGTTTGAAGAACATTATAAGTTAAGGCCAAAAGGGCATTTAGGCAAGTGTGTATGACGACAAAGGGGTAAATCCTAAGTCAAACCGTCACGTAAAGGAAAGAGTTTTCTTGCCCTTTGAAAACAAAATGATTTAGAGATACTTATAGATACAAGTTAATATCAAAACATTTGTTATAAAATCATGAAAATATAGATTAAATATCTAATAGATATACGAGAAGGGAAATCAAAGCAATATGAGCACATAAGGGTAGTTCGCAATAATTTAAAAGAAATTCTTACTCCGTTTGAAAGTATTTTAATACCCTTACCTGTAGCTCGACAAACGAGAAAAGCAAGCAAGCAACAGACAAGTACTCCACGGGGAGTAAAGCCTGCAATCTAAGACACGACATAACCAGGTAAGGCTCTTGACAAGACGCACGGCATACGATAAGTAATTAAAACACGTAAAAGCATATAGACACGACTTCCATTGAAGTACTCACAATTGCATTTAAAACAATTAAACGAGATATAAGGATTAAAAGATGTAAACATGCTTCGAACACAATTTAGATTTCACATTCATGCTCGTGACATAATAAGGAAGCATTCATACAAGTTTTGGATCATATAGACGATGTATGGAAAACAATAGCTAAAAAGCCCTAAACAAGATTGGCACTATTCAATGCCCGAACGAAGTCGGAAAAATTCCTACTTTGAATATTAAAGATATAAATGACCAAATAAAGCTATTGGTAAAGACGGAATTCAAAAACGAGATCAAACGAACATTTTAGGTTTTAGGGATGAAACTTACAGAGAGCAAGAGCTAGAAAATGGCTGAAAATCGGCTAAGGGGTACACCCGGGGTGTTGCACGGCCTGTTGCAAGGCCGTGCGTGCAAGAAACGGAGGTGCACGGCCTCTTGCACTGCCGTGCGCAAGGCCGTGTGTGCAAGGAAAGTTTACATGGGGTCCTGCACGGCCTGATGCAAGGCCGTGCGTGTTCACACGGGGTCGCGTCACACCGTGTGGCGAGACCGTGTGTTCTAAAATGAGCAGATCGCGAGAAACCGACGTAGAAGCAATAAATCTAACACAAAAATTTATCCTACACAATTTATACTCGGCCAATCATGCTCAAATTCATATAAATTACTCTCCTAAACATGCTTAACAATTAGAAACGAAAATCAAACGAATCCATCAACTATAACCGATAAACCAATAAAAACCTAACTTAATAGAATTCAATAAAAATCGATATTCGTCGAATGAATCGAAAAGAGGTTAGAAGGTTACCGATTGGTTATGGAATGGGGTCGCGTAGCCGAAGACGGGAATCCATTCGGGCGAGAATCGGGTTCGGCATGAAAATCTTCTCTCTTCCTCCTTCTTTCTTCCTTTCTTCCTTCTTTTGAAATGAGAGAATGTGAGAGAGAGAGGATAGATATTTAGGAAAATATCTCAAGGGTAAAATGGTCATTTTGGCTTTTAAAGGCATTTATGTAATTTTAGCAATTATGGTTATTTAAAGATAGGTTAAATCAATCTTTTCCGTAAGATTAATTAATTCAATTGGATAGATCGAGAAATTAGACAAGAAAGAATTCGCGTAATAAATATAAATATAATTAAAATATTCGGGTCGTTACAATATATATTTAATATACTTAGCTGTAAAGAAATAATATAACCTTTCTTGTATTTCTATCTCTCGAATGTACTTCAACTGAGTGGTGTCTAATGTCTATAGCTATATAAAATAATTTAATAAAAGATATCTTTTGGCTTAAAAAGTCAAAAGGGCGAATTTATAATTTCACGAAACTTCATAACAAGGGCATATTAACAAAATGTATCAATAATATTGTCAAAACTCATCATTTTAAACGCACATTGACATAAGATAATTTAAATTAACAAATTAGCACACTTACGAAAATTCATATAAGACACACAAAATATCATAAAATTCGAGAAATGGGGAAAGAAGTAAGATACGTAAGACGTCAAGCGTTACCAAACTCGTCTCAAAAAATCGGGTCATTACAAGAAGGCTTTCATGTTGATTTTGGAAAATTTCCTTGATAAAAAGGAATGTTTTGGGAAAAAGTTCGTGTTTTTTGACGAGACCTTAGGTTTAGTTCTTGGCTATGAAGCCGTCCGGCCTTCGTTAAACCTATCGAGGGATTATAAGTCCTACGCAAGGTATCCGGCAAATTGGAAAAGGAACTAGACCTAGGCATGTCTACCCTATACCCTATGCTCGGGAAGTTCGGGGTTTAGCACAGACAAGCGAGATGAGAAGTATCAAGCGAGAAAGCGAGAAAGCGATAGAGCACTTTGGGCAAGCAAGAAACTAAGAGGAAGCGTCGGGCCCCAGTTGTAGTCTAGGTGGGGTCGAGGAACGGGAGACCCTTCGCTTGTTGACCACCTAGACCCGGTACCCTTAGCCATAGGGGGTGTTCCGTCCCATAGAGGGACGGAACAGGGGGCTATTACTATGAGAATAAAGGAAAGCAGAAAGTAAGTAAATGCTGAAAAAAGGCTAAAAGGAGACTCACCCTCATAGTCTTATCTTCACTTCACTTCGTTCCTAGCTGCTGCTTCCCCCCTCGAACTCAAGAGCACGATTGCAGGGACCGGACATGACTCCTACTCGGGACTGAAATCCGAACACTCAATGGAGCAGAGCGCTGAACCTCCTTTCGTTTTAGGGGTCAGGAATATAGAATTCCTAACCTAAAATCGAGAATGGAACAGAAAAAGAGACTAGAGTGAACCGGACTAAGGAAGCCTGGTCCTCTCTTTTAGAAATCCTAAGACGATTACTCGAGCCTTAGGAAGGGAGAGAGTTGAGAGTGAATGAGCGATTGATGAAGTGAGAGGAGGGGTCCTTTTATAGGTGTAGAAACCAGGCATAAAAGGAAGGTTAGAGCTGCACAACCCATAAGGAAAGCTAGGGCTGCGCAGGAGGGGGTTGACCGGCCGGCCAGGCTGGTGAGCCTGGCCATGACCGACCGGACGGCTGGTGGGACCAGCCGGAGGGGATTTTCGCTGGCCGGCCGGCCCGCGAAGTCGTGTTGGCCAGCCGGCCGTGTTGGGCCGGGCTAGGGTTTGAGCGCGTCCGGGCTTTTTTGATGTTTTCTCCTTCGTTTCACGTCTGATTCGGGTGATTCAAAAACCGAAATGCTCCTATCATGACGTCCTATTGTAATATCACATAGAATTCGGGATCCGATGAATATATGGCAGGGTGGAGAAGCGATTAGGGGCTACTGAGGGTACGGGGTATGGACCCTAAGGTTTGACTCTCGGGGATCGTCTGGGCGTCCAGAGTCTACCTAAGGTCTAGCAGGGCTGAGTCATCAATTCTACAAAATGTTATCGTGTGATGAGGTGCAAAATCGAGGTGTTCACAGAGCCCCCCATCGGCGGAGGCTCAAGAGAGGCGAACGCCGATGGTTCAATAAAGACCCGATTTTGCGCCGCTGCGTGCGAGCAGTAACGGATCTGGAACCTCTGGGGCTTTCCTCTGTGGGGAGTAACTAACACTACTGCCTCTGAGGGCCTACAAAGGCCTTGTGCCACCTTTGGGAGAGTTGAGAGGGTCTTGTGCCACCTTTGGGAGATTTGAGAGGGTCTTGAGCCACCCTGGACTTGAGGTAAGGGTCTTGTGCCACCCTTGGACTTGAGATAAGGGTCTTGTGCCACATTTGGACAAAGAGAAGGGTCTTGTGCCACCCTTGGATTTGAGATACGGGGTCTTGTGCCACATTTGGACAAAGAGAAGGGTCTTGTGCCACCCTTGGATTTGAGATACGGGGTCTTGTGCCACTCTGGACTTGAGGTAAGGGTCTTGTGCCACCCTGGGATCTGAGATAAGGGTCTTGTGTCACCCTTGGACAGAGAGAAGGGTCTTGTGCCACCCTTGAATTTGAGATAAGGGTCTTGTGCTACCCTTGACTTGAGGTAATGGTTTTGTGCCACCCTGGGATTTGAGATAAGGGTCTTATGCCACCCTGGGAGGATATTGGGGCTAGTTTCTTGAAAGGAGTTTGATTAAGGGTTTTTGGTACCCTTCTCGGTGGAGCTGTCGTTGCCTGAGAATGTTGATTCTGGAATCAAAGTGTTGTAGGTAAGTGGGGCTCCGCGCCGAGGAGTTTTCAGAGCTTGGCACGAGTTCTGTGGGGCTTTGAAATGCCCAGATTTGAAAACGAAGAGTCTCTTTTGTAAGGGCTCTCTGGATGAGGTATCGCGAGGGGCTATCCCTCATGTGGGGGCTCGTTTCACGTGTAGAACGAAGTCCGGAGGCTTGAGGATAGGCCTGGAACCTCCTAAAGGGTGTCGGAGCATGAGAAACGGAGAAACGGAGGTCGGGAGCCAGGACGGAGGGGCGTCCGGCTGGTCAGGCTTCCTCCGGCTAGTCACCGCTGGCTGGCCGGCTGGTGCCAGCTGATGGGCCGCCTGCTTTAAGGAACCAGCCTGGGGCTCATTTTCTTCTTTCTGGTGTGTTCTCTCGGTCCAAAACTTGGTTTCCAGTTTCTAATGTTCCCGAATAGTTTGAGGCACCGGAAAGCTATTATTTTGCTTATTGCTGAAGTTGGTGAGAGGCGGAGCATCCGAGGGGGTTACCCAGCATGTTGTGACGGGTATGGGTGGTATACCCATCTGGTCGCCGAGTGAGAGGCGAGAGTATGGAGAGTTTAGCTGAGGAGGGAGATTACTCCACATCTGCATCAAGAGTTCTTCCGAACGGGGGTAAGTTTCTACTTTACCCTTTTATGCTTTATGCTGCATATGTTCGTTTTCCTGTCGTTTTGAGTGTTTTCTGCTGGGGATTTTGATGGGGATTTGTAATTAGACCTGAGATGCTTTAGATCTGCGAGGAAAATCTCGTTGCCATCGGAGGGAAGTGTGAGATTGGGAAGTGGGTTTGTGTGAATAGTGTTTATGCACACTAGGTGTTTGGGAAAATGCTCAAGTGAGCTTTTGGTGATTGTTTGGACTAGAGGCTTGTAGGAATTCTCTGTTTGGATGGAATGTTAGTCGAAAGAGATGTCTTTCGGGAGGCGTGTGTTCCTGGGCCTTCGTATGGGCTTTTGGTTTGGGCTTTCTTAGAGAAAGGCTTTTTGGTGGGCTTTTGGGTAGGGGCTTGCATTGTAGCGCTTTCTTACCCTATTGTTGACCCATTTTTTGTTTGTTTGCAGACTGCTGGGGTTTCAAAGCCGCGTTATTTTCCTCAGTATATGGATGCGTGTTACCGGGCCCTTCTAGATTCTGCCCGGGATGGTGGACGATACGGGGCTTGAGTGCTTTCTTCGGTTCTCTGCGGACGATGAGGCAGATTGGGGGCATGACTCTGGCTCTTGGTGAGAGGTGGTGGGACTGCACCAAGACCTTTCAGTTGCCGTCGTTTGAGGTGACTATGACCCCGATGGACTTCTACATGATTACGGGGCTGCCCTTTGAGGGTCAGGACCTCGATTGGTGGGAGGATGTCACCAATGATATGGTGGTCGATTTGCTGGGGCCCGGTATGACCTATGCGAGCCCGTCAGTGTTGTCTTTAGGAGGGATCTGAAATGCGTGGTCGACGTGCAATTTCAACACCAGGGATCCGGCCGAGATGGTAAGGTTGTCTCTGGCTTTTTTGTTATACGGGTTGTGCAGAACGATCTTTGCCAACTCGTCTTCTTGTGCACCACTGGGGTTGCTAGGGTCCTTAGCAGTCTTTGGACGCATTAAGGGCTATGCTTGGGGTAGAGCAGGGTTCGCGGCCTGCTACTTGTGGATGGATGCCTACAGTAGGTTGAGGATCTCATCTTGCGGAGGATATACTCCGGCTTGGGCGGTATGTATTTAGGGGATTTCTGGTCTTTGCGTTTTGTCTCTTATAAGGTTGTACTTGTGTAACCCTTTTCCGACCTTTTACCGATATGGGTCATGGAGATACTGGGTTGTAATAGCCCAACTTTCGTGGATCTGATGGAGGATGCCTTCCCTCTGAGTAGTCGTTACACCCAGGAGAATGTCCGGGCCATGGGCCGCCAGACAGTGGTGGCTTGTCGGAGGGTTCTGGAGTCAGTCACCATTAGTCAGGTGAGAATCTTCTCCTTTTGGTCTATTTTTGATGGGAGAGATCCTTGTCTGAATCTCTGTTCCGTATGCAGGTGCGGTGGGGATGATGGAGCGACATCACGCACCAGGATCTCTACCACCAGTCCATCATGGATCATGTGTACAGCTGTCCCTTTAGCCGAGTCCATTATTTGGGCTCCCGGGTGTTGTACCAGACAGGTGGTGTCCATATGTTGACCATTCCGGTCGATCCGCCCTACGTGTGGGGCGTGTCCTTCGCCCAAGATGCGGATGTGCTGGCGACTTATGATGAGCCTCACGGCATTATTGGGGATGCTTATGGCGGGCCCATGACCTATATTGATTTTGCCAAGCAGTATTTGATGGGTCGATTCCCCCGTCAGTCTGGGGCTTCCTCTGCCCAGGAGGGTCAGCAGGGCGATGATGACAATGACGACAATGATGAGGGGGACGCTCTGGAGGCGGCGGCAGCCCCAATCCGTAGCACGGACTTGCCTAGGAACTTTCGCGCTTGGACGTTGGATCAGGGGAAACACCGTGACTCAGACCCTTCCTCATCCAGGGATAGACGGGGTCCCAGGGATTCCATTTCCGAAGAAGAAGGTATGTCCTTTGCCTTCCTCTTGTCATTATTCGGTATGAGTCTGGTCATATGATGGTAATCTCTTGGCTGTGCAGGGCTACGAAGTAGCCTATGAAGAGGTCATGAAGATGATTCACTCCTTGAAGAAGGAGCTCACGAAGAGGACTAGCGTATTCTATCGGGAGTTGGTCTGCCGGTCGAATGATGTGGTATGTGTTCTTTTCTGTTTTCCTTCCCTTTAAGATTTTGGTCGTCTCTGCTATATTTGATATAGCTGCATTTTCCCTCACAGGGCTCATCTCAGGGAACGAGGAGGAGAGGGCGAGATGTGCCCGTCCGTCGGGACCAGTCTGAGGGTTCCTCGGGCGATCAACGTTCAGCCCCAGTCCTGCACGGGTCTGACGGCTGAGAAGGGCAAGGCTGTGTGTTAGGAGCAACGCACCAAGGCGCGCTATGATAGGCCAGCAGCGAGGCCACATAGTGGACCAGTGATCGACGAGAGTCGGGCTCAGGCGAGCAGGAGCATACGAGAGACACTACTCCGAGTGACTCAGATGATGACACCTATGTGGCCGATGGCAGTCCTTACCATGGTAGCGACAGCAATTCTGCTGATGGATCCTTTCGCAGGGAGTATAGATAGGTTTTCTGTTGTTCTGTGACGACTTGTATCGCATGTAATGTTGAACTATAAACCTTATCTATGTATGAAAATGTTGTCTTCATTTTCATAACGTGTTTGCGTCCTTGAGATACTTGAATATAGATGTATGAAATGACCATTTCATGAAACCTGACAGGTGCACATTGTTGGCGTGTGGGGGATTGGGGCATTTTGCTATGCCCAGAATAAGACGACTGGGTTTGATCGCTTAGTCTTTAACAGGGGGAACAGTCCCTGCGTTAGTGTACATGGACTAGGATTGTTCCGGGGACAAAGAGTTAGAACCTAGACCACCTATTGTACTTGCAATACTCGTCCTTTCCGAAGGTTACTCGCTCCTAGACAACATTAGACCTGATCTTGCAGGACATCGGGATCCGGTTGGCTGAGGGAGATGAACTCGTTCTGTAATCGGGACGCGGTGCCTAGATGTTGTTTGTAGAGGCTGCTTTTCGCCATTCCAAAGGGTTCTGGCTTTCTCGCGGACAACTCCAATGTGTATTGGCAGGGCCGAGCGCTTCATACTGAGGTGTCGGACACGGGATTCCCTCCTTTAGTTAGGTGGGGAAATCTCTTCTTGCTGAATAGCCCCAGTGTGGGCCGAATTATCGTGCGAGCTGTTACACTGAGGTAAGCATCTCATAATGGGGCGTTTGGTGCAGGACTTGATCCTGACCTATCCGAGGGGTTCCTTCCCTATGCAGCCCCAGTGTAAGGTTTGCCCATGTACGGGTGCTAGGGTCTTGCCCAGCCCTAGTGTGCGGTGTTTGCGAAGTCGGTCCGTATAGAGATCTTCTAGCGTTGATCTGAGCGACGAGCGGGATTTAGTTTCCACCTAAGGGACCTAGGGATTTGACCAGCCCCAGTGTGGGTGAGGGGAACCTAGACTTTCGGATTTCCTTGGTTTGCCTAAGGACTTTGAGAGTTGGTCGAACCGACAACTGGTGCCATCCTGACACCATCTTAGATCTCCTTAGGGAGACACAGGTGACGCTCCTTCCTCTAGTGAGTGACGTGTACCTATACCGACTAGCCTAGACCGACTAAAGGTACCTCTTTCCGTGTATGAGTATTTCCTTGGATGCCGTTCAAGGTGGGTCAGTAGAATGAGGTTGAAGGTTTGACAGAAAGGCTGGGGTGATTAATGTGGGTAGGTAAAAAGTAAGAGCTCAGCGTGTGCGGCTTTTAGAACTTTGTTTAGTCCATCCATTTTGGCTCACTTTTCCTCACCTCTTCTCTCTTTCTTCTTTTCCCTTTGTTTTGTCCCTCTTTGCTTTGGGGATCTTTTCACTTTGTTTTTCTCTTTTTTGTGTTGCCCCTTTTTTTTGTTTCTTTTTCTTTGGGGTCTTTTCCTCTCATTTTTTTTGTGAGCTCTCGGACTTTTATGTGTGGAAGCCATTTGCACTCGGGGGCACTTTTCGAGCTCTTAGAAAGGCTAAGAAAGAAAGGGGGTAGTGACGGGACTGTGGTAAGGTCCCGTTACTGGGCTCAGATTGGCTAAGGGAAAGGTAAATTTTATTGAAAATTGTAGCTGAACTCGAAGTAACTTCTCGAGCTGCCTACGTACCTCCATTTTCCTCACAACTTTTAGAAATCACGACCTTTGCCTAGTGAGGTCGGTTTTTTTGCCTAAGGCGTGGGTCTTTATAGTTTAGACTTGGCCTTACAGGAATTTTACACTAAAAAACTACTCTCATGGAGGATTAAACTACACGTAGTTCTTGTTACATGAGTAATGAAAGAATGGTAGTGGCTAGAAAAGAAAGGGGTTAGGGAACAGCATCTGCAGTCCTTCTCATGGCGTGTACTTCTTAAGTTGGTCTAGGTTCGTAGGGGAGGCAAACGCAACTCCTTCGAGTTCAGTTAACCAAACTGTACCTCCTGTCAGGATTTCCGTAAAATCCAGACCAATTGGGGCTAAACTTCCCTCTCAGATCCCTCGACTCACCTCGAATTTCCTTAAGTACTAGCTCGCCTACTGACAGTCTCCTAGCTTCGATATTCTTTCATTTTTTTCTTTTTTTTTTATTTATCCCATTCTTGCCAAGGTCGTCCTGTCCGACCTAGCCGGGAGCCATTTTTGCCTAGGTCATCCTATTCAACCTAGCCGGCTATTATAGAAGAAATGTGTTGGGGGGCGATTCGAGAGAGCCCCAATCCATGTAGAAATGCGACATCACAGATCGAGTGATTTTGTCGACTTAGGGTAAGATCTCCTCACAGTACCCCTGACAACATGGTGCTTCGGCTGTCTTAGAACGAGTGACATTCGTTTGGACTTGGACTGCAAGTACGATCGGTAGGCTAGTATCAGGGCGATGTCCCGGATGGACTCCCAGTCGACGCGGCGGTCCTAATACTTGGTGTAGAATGTCAATGTTGATAGAAGGGGTTTTTGAGAAATTTGGTACCCATCTAAGGCAACATTGACACCCTTGCCTCATTTTTAGTGTTTTACTCAAAAGGAGTGCCACTAAGGGTCAAAAGCAAGGTTTCCACTCCGGTCTTGGGTATAGTGTACCTAGAGGCAGTCTATATGCACGAGTGGTCCTCACAAGTTTGATGTTTGGCTACCACTTGCCTAGAGTGACAAAAATGTCCTCCTAGGGTCCTCCCCGAGGGACTCCTATGTCAGAACAAGTTTGTTGACTCGTTAATGCACTTAGTGTAGTCTTCCGGAGGATTCCCAGTCGAGTTGGTGGGGCACGAGCGGCCCTCTTAAGTACCAACGACTTGGCAGAATCGTCTTAGGCACCTTGCACTAAGTACTAGAGCAAGTGGCTGAGGGTCATAGTACCTTTGACGGGGGGTCATGACCTCCCCCCAATCTCCGAATACCATGCCTCGGGATTTAACACTCACGTTATGCAGAATGCAATGCAGTTTGTGAAGTGTGTGAGGTCTCTAGCGTGAGATAAGAGCACATGTGTATATATATACATATATATAGGTAATCTTGCAAATAAAGTAAACACGTAGGGGTTTGGGGAACCCTTTGGTCATTTGGCTCGGCTACGGTCGAAGTCTAGCTCTCTTAGACGTCCCCAGCAGAGTCGCCACTGAGGGCGGGTCGGAATCGCACTCCTTTCGGTTGTTGATGTATTTGTGGGGTATTTTGTGATTGGATGGCAATGTAAGGGTGGGTTTTACCTTTGGTGTGGCATCCTTCCCTGTTCACCATTTGGAGGTTTAGAGTCGTCACCTACTCGGTTAAGGTTGAGAGGGAAACCTATATAGGCTCGTATGTCCTTGTGTGTGTCCAGAGATTCGTGTGATGGGTTTGAGAGCTAAGTTACGATGGAGGAAGGGGTTGCAGCAACCTATCACCCTCCATTGCCCCTTTCGGGTCTTCTCACTAATGCCAAATGACCGTAGTAGATCCCCAAGTGTGTAGACAAGTAGTTGCAAGCAAGTATATATATATGTATATGTGTACGTGTGTGCATGTGAAATATAGGGATTAGATCTCTTTGGCTTCGTGCCAGAAGGAGCCAGCTGTCTACGTATCCCAAGGAACTTGGGAATCAGAGCCAACATAGTTCATACCCCCGAACTTCTGAAAGTGGAGTATGGAGTAGACATGTGAGGTTCGTCACGCCTCATTTTTGAAAGGTTTTATGTTGTTTTTGTGAAAAAAGGGAAAGTTCTCATGTGGAAAGAGTTGCCTTTTTGGGTATTTACGGGTAGAGGGGGAGTAGAGCTCGAAGCTTAGACCCTCGTGTCGGGTTAACCATAAAAGGGGATTATTTCGTTAAGAGAAGGCTTTCATGTTGATTTTAGAAAATTTCCTTGATAAAAAGGAATGTTTTGGGAAAAGGTTCGTGTTTTTTGACGAGACCTTGGGTCTAGTTCCTGGCTGTGAAGTCGTCCGGCATTCGTTAAACCTATCAAGGGATTATAAGCCCTACGCAAGGTATCCGGCGAATCGGAAAAGGAACTAAACCTAGGCATGTCTACCCTATACCCTATGCTCGGGAAGTTCGGGGTTTAGGACAGACAAGCGAGATGGCAAGTTTCATGCGAGAAAGCGGTAAAGCACTTTGGGCAAGCAAGAAACTAAGGGGAAGCGTCGGGCCCCAGTTGTAGTCTAGGTGGGGTCGAGGAAGGGAAGACCCTTCGCTTGTTGACCACCTAGACCCGGTAGCCTTAGCCATAGGGGGTGTTCTGTCCCATAGGGGACGGAACGGGGGGCTATTACTATGAAAGTAAAGGAAAGCAGAAAGTAAGTAAATGCTGAAAAAAGGCTAAAAGGAGACTCACCGAAATCCTAAAACGAGTACTCGAGCCTTAGGAGGGGAGAGAGTTGAGAGTGAATGAGCAATTGATGAAGTGAGCGGAGGGGTCCTTTTATAGGTGTAGAAACCAGGCATAAAAGGAAGTTAGGGCTGCACAACCCATAAGGAAAGTTAGTGTAGCGCCCCTTTCCATAAGAGGAGAAAGGACACCACATCCGCACCAAGACGAACTCCTAAACAAGGTAAATGTACCCCATTCAAAAATTCATCCCGGCGAACGGCAAGCACTCGATCATAACTCCGGCAATAGCAACACGACGCCCTAACAACAACAGCAACAATCAGAGAAATGCGGAAAGCGAATTCATAAACAACAGTTCAATTCATAAAAGCCATCCATGGCAACGGTAATCATAACAACAGTTCTAAAATAAATATCCAATCAATGTCTTCCATGGCTCAACTAAACTATCCCACATCAGGGGCACGTAAGTACAAAAAGTAAATCATAATATTAAATACAATAAATCAAACCAAATCAAAAAGTAAAGACTCGACTGTTGTTGGGGCACTGACAAGACTATAAGTAAGAGCCAACCTAGACCTGTTGCTGCAGACTGACAAGATAGGTGACACCTCCACATGTCTACCTAAAGCAAGAACCAAAATAGAAGGGGTGAGTATAAAGGATACTCAGTAAGGGGGGCTTATACAATATACGTATTGATCGCAGTTCGTCGTTTATCTTTTAAAACCAAAAATGGGTGAATGTTGCTCATTTTGATAAAGATACAAACAATAATATAAGTTGTAAAACTATAACACAAAGCAACATTCAGGTTCAGCTTCATTTGAAAACATTTGCACATAAGGTCAAGCCGATAGTTTTGACAGGATGTTAGTTGAGTCACGAGGCCGCGCAAGTTCGAAAGACATGACATGAACAAGTTGGAAATGATAAGTAAATACGGCTCATAATTCAACTAAGTAGTTTGAACAATAAAGAAGGCTTAAGTTGGGCAAGTTCGAGGCACGCTTCCGGGTTTTATATATATATATGGAGATACATATGCTAAATGAAGAAAACCAGAATGTGCTTCGACTTGTAACAAAAGCAGAAAATCAATTAGACAAGCAAGTAATGCAATAAGTCATGCAATAATGTGTCCCGGCGAGAACGGGCCCTCTCCTTATAACTCCCAACCATGAAAAGCATGAAAGCATGTAGTCAAGTACTCCACCACCAAAAGTCATGCAGTCAGTAATTTAAGGAGACGCGATTAGCACCACCACACAGTGAATTAAGGAGACGCAGTTAGCACCACCGTTCGCATCAACTTAGACTAGTCAACCTCCTAACCAGCCTAAGTCAACACGCATAGAAGTATATATCGGGATTTACCCTAGACGCTCGTCTCCAGGCTCACCTCCTGTATACTCCGGGCCCAAAGTCATGATTCAGTCCAAGGCTCGCTTTTGAAATCAATAACAGTTTAGGTGGCCAAAGGCGCCGTTCGAAAATATGATGCAAGCAGTTATGTATGAATGGCCAAAGGGGCCTTTGAGACAAGTTGGTGTAACGATCTAGGAAATACTCATAAGTGCCATACGCTTCAGGAGCATGCTGACGGATGTCCCTAACGACATTACTTATAAGTACCTCTAAGATCAAATGGTTACTTTTAAAACAAATAAGTTACTTGTCTCTAGTTGAAAACATTTTAAATCATTTTGGTTTTGCTATCAAAAGGTTTGACTAAGCACATAAGGAAATAGTAAATCCAGGAACACAAGCAATAAGAAAGGCGGGATAATAAGTTATTTTGCAAACCTATATATATCTATGATCTTGCCCCAGTTGAAAGCATTTTAAACCCTTACCTGTAGCTCGACAAACGAGAAAAGCAAGCAAGCAACAGATATGATTCTCCCTCAGAGATCCCACCTGAAAACACGGGGTCTAGAGGATGAATGACTGGCACGAACAAGAAAACAGACACTGACGCTCGGCTATGAAATTACAAGCATGCTTAAGGACACTCATTCAACATTTAAACATAAGAAAGCAAGTAGGGGCAATATGGTCAATTTATATCCAAAAGCATGCAATAATTAAATAAACGAGAAACACTAAATTAATTACAAAATATCTAAACATATAAGCTTAGTAGGGTAAGATTGTAATTCAACACCAACAAGTATATTTCATTTAAAACAATAATTTGAAATACAACTTCACAACTTATAGCTTTTCTCAAAAGCTTGAAAGCTAACAAGGTATGATCGATCCTATCTCTAGCCTAATCGAACCGAAACCCATCCATTCGACTACACAATCATACAATAACAATATTCAACAATTAAAACAAGCTAGAGTACAATTAATTCATGCTCAAAAGCTAAAAGCTAGAAGTTATATCAAAAAGCTACAAAATTAACACAATAATACAAAAAATGCGATCAAAGACAAATGACAAATCGGATTCGAGTAATACCAGTGCCGTTAGAACCGTTGCGTCAAGGGGAACGATCTGTCCGAAGACACCATCGCCGGATTCCCGCCGGAACAGTGCCAAAAATGCCGGAAACCGCCTGCCATCCCGGACCACCTCCGATGGTCGAACCCTTATACCGAAATGTTCCTCTCGACGAGCCCGTCACTTCTCCCAAAACCGTTTCTCAATCGGATCATCCATCGGAATTTAATTCCACTTCAAAGCTCCAAATCCCTAGAATTCCAAGATTCGAAATTAACGAAAATCAGCTCAACGAATTACGAAATTGACTTCGGAATCGGCTTAACCATGTCGAGAAGGTTGGAATTCATGTATACTCCGATGAAAACGATGGCCGGAGATAGCCTAGCCACCATCTCCGCCGCGTCCCACCACCGTGCCACCTTGCTCCGCCGTATCTCCTCCGTTCCGTCGAGTCTGAGCCTGAGACCGGTGCCAAAAGTTTCGTCTCGTCAAGGGCTTCAAAGCCCGGGTGGTGCATGGCCGCGCCACAGCCTGGAACCTCCGGAAAAAGCCCATCTCCGCCGCGCCTTCTCCTCCCCGTTCCGCCGCCGTCCGGCTAAATTAGGCCGTGAGACCACCGCCAAAAGACTCCCCTCAACGAGAGCTTTCATTTCTGACCAAGCCCAGGCTGTGACGTCGCCGGAAACGCCAGAACCACCACCATTGCCGCCGCCACCTTCGCGCCGCCGTAGCGTCATCACCAGTGCTCCAATCGCCACAATAATGGTATGGTTGAGTTCGTCTCATCGAGACGGTCGATTGATATATCATACGCACGATTCTGAGAAGAAATGAGACAATCACATTTTGGGGGGGGGGGGGGGGGGGAGAGAGAGAGATCTCGAACGCTGTGTGTGTGTGTGGTGTTCTCCCATTTTTCATTTCAGCCCCAAAACTTCCAATAATCACATAATATACCCTATCCTCGAAAAATGTGCAAATTGTGTAAAGTGTCGGAATTAAGCGTACTTAGTATCAAAATGACCGAAATTAAATGCTTAGTAAGAATCAAGGTTTGTTTTCTTAAAATTCATAAGTTTATAAAAAGTCAATTCCGGGTTAGGCTAAAGTGTAAATAATTTTGGGCTAAAAATGCAATTTCTTGAAAATATGATTTAATGAATAATATTGACGATTTCATGAAAGTATTTGGAACCTCGATAAAATATGCATTATTAAAACATTGAACCCCAGTCTAATGTACACCATTAAATTACTAAATTCGATTAAACGAGCTAAAAATATAAATTTACCAAATTGACCCTAGTTAGTGGCAAAACGATGCAAATTAAATTCTAATTAATGCCTCAGGTTTTAAATGCCAAATCGATGATTTATAAAAATATTTCAATGCAAGAGTTAGAAAACGTGCAAGTGTGAAAGATGTCGGGACCGTAAACGGTCCGAATTCTGATAAATGCGCTAATCTTGAACTTGGAGATTGCGGGTCGTTACAGTTAGGGCTGCGCAGGAGGTGGTTAACCGGCCGGCTGGTAGAACCAGCCGAAAGGGATTTTCGCTGGCCGGCCGGCCCACAAAGTTGTGTTGATCGGCCGACCGTGTTTTTTTCCAAGCTTTTTCTATGTTTTTTTCCTTCATTTCACGTCCGATTCGGGTGATTCGAAAACTGAAATGCTTCTATCGCGATGTCCTGTCGTAATATCGCATCAAATTCGGGATACGATGAATATATGGCAGGGTGGAGAAGCGATTCGGGGCTATTGAGGGTATGTCACGGGGTATGGACCCTAGGGTTTGACTCTCGGGGATCGTCTGGGCGTCTGGAGTCTGCCTAATGCCTGGCGGGGCTGAGTCATCAATTCTGCAAAACGTCGTCATGTGACGAGGTGTAAAATCGAGGTGTTCTCACTGTCCAACAATATAACAAAGAAAAATTGATTTTTTCTGTTTCAGTCGAAATATTTTTAATGACTAAACTGTTGGCATCTAACGCCTCCAGTTAGCATACATCTCATTGGCAAGAGCATCTCTCGAGTTGGTTCATTCCTGAGATGTCTCTATGTGTGGAATATAGGCAGCTGGAACATAATCATCCTCAAACACTTGGTTCCGTAGCTCCACCTCTACAGGGTCAATTGCCATCTCTATTCTACAATAGTTATGCAGCAAATAGCAAGCCAAAAGTCGTTCGCCAAGTCCGAACTCCCACTTTATCGTCGATGACGGCTTTCTTCGATGCTAGCAACCGCGTTTGACCCTTTTCCGCTTCTTTCAATTTCCTTGATGTTGTTTTGGGTGTCTATCTTGTAGAAGTTCTGACTTCGTAGTATAGCCCATCTAACCGTCAATATACCGAAAGCCCGCTCAATACAATTCCTCGCCTTTGAGTGTCTCAAATTATAGAGCTTCCTTAGGTCTTGTGGCCTCCAGTTACCAGGGCCCCACTCCTTCAAATGATACCGCACTCCTCTGTAATGCGCAAGAAAACCTTGTCCATTACAATATCCGGCATCACATAGGTAGTAGGATCCTGTTTAAGTCAAAATGAAAAAAAGATTAATCATAGCAACATTACATAAGCTAATTTGATGATATATTCATAAAATAATTTAAGTTTTATTAGTCATAAGAGTTGTACCAATGGGAACCTTGAAATCATTTGGGCTCTCTATTGCATCCCTCAACACTCTACCATCTGCAGTAGACCCTTCCCATCCAGTCAATGCATAAACGAAATTCATATTACGGTCACAAACTCCCAAAACATTGACACTAGGATTTCCCTTCCTTGATCTATATCTTGGCTTATCAGTCTGGTACCAAGACATTAATATATGTACCATCTAATGCTCCCAAATAGCCCTAAAAAACAAGAGTACAGTTAACTATCATTAAATTAATCAACACAACACACATTCTGAAACAGCTGAACAAGATCAGGACATACCTTGAACCATTTCCATTTTTTATCAGTAGAATTGGCTTGCACAGGTTCAGGTTTGGCCAACAAGATTGGATGGAGCTTAAGGACTATATGGAAATGAATGCTAACAGTTCTAGCTGATCTATTAAAGTCAAAGAAAACTACCCTGTTCTTTTTGTGATGTCCAATAATTACTAAGAACATGGCAACCTGGTCAGGCACACTACAGCCTCTCGTATCAGTCACACCACCAACTTGTTTAATAAGAACACATAACTTTGCAAAAGAATCCCTACCCAATCTCAATTATTTTAAACATATTATATGGGAGGTGATTGTAAAGCTTCTCATGTAATCAATTTGGTCGGGTATTCTATCGATTATACTATAGCTACCATCCTCCCCTATCCTTCTACGCTTATTTTAAAAATTTCCAACAATAACAGAGTGTCCATCATCATTCCTAGCAGGAACATTCTCCTAACCTGAATCACAACTACAGTGTCGTTCCTAGCCATCGATTCCTAAGTCTTCCAGAAAATATGCCATGTTAGATATATTTCTCACAAACAAACTTATTTAAATTCACAAGAATCACAACACCGTATAATTAATTTGCAGAACTTGAAACTGAAGACATACCAGCGATTAGGGTTTTTCTGGAAATTTTTTCTGACTGAGACACAAGTATACTGAGTTCTGTTCGGATTCACGTATGCCCCGAGCACAGCGAAAGTATTGGATTTAAAAAATTCTTGTCTCAGGGCATTAATCAAATTAACGTGAAACTTCATCTAATGAATTCATAACTTTGTAGCGTTTATATATCTTGAATATGCATACCTTTACGCACTCTTTTGTAGTCGTTAAGGTATGAAAGCTTTCCAAAGCTTAGATCCACTCCTTGATCACGCAGGCTTCTCGATTCCACCAAGGCATCGATCTTTAACCAAAACCCTCTGAGGTTGATCCACGGCTTCTCGCAGACGAACTCTGAATCTCTTAAATCCTGCTAGAGATTTAAGATCAGTATTTATCTAATATAAAAATAAGAGAATCGAGAGAAGAATTGCAAGGCAAGTTCATGTGAAAACTGCAGAATTGATTTATGCAGTTCACATGAACTGCTGTTCTGCAGAGAGAAAGTAACGTGAAAAGAGAGAGAGAGAGAGAATAGGGTTAAGAAAAATCCAACTCTTGGAATGAATTCACCTTGTTAATTAGACTTGAGTGCAGGGTTATTAGGGCCAAAAATTTCAGTCCAAATTGGGCTAGGATTTTCGGCCATGACTCCTATTGGGCCTAGGAGTTGTGGGCCTTTTCAAGGCCCTTTCAATTTAATACTAGATTAAATTCCTAAGGCCCAATTTAATTAATCTTTATTAATCAAACAAGTCTAATAATATATTATGAAAGTGGACTTTAATTTATTCTAAATAAATTACAAGCCCATCATTAATCAACTTGGGCTAAAATTAGTTCCAAATTAATTCTCTAGTCCAATAAGCCCAATACACATTTAATTGCTACAGATTTTTCCTTGTATTGATTGTACTTGATTTATTCTAAATAAATTACAAGTTTCTCAATTAATTATTTTGACTTGAGTTAATACCAATTAACTCTCAAGTCCTAAACTTTCAATTAACACTTTAATTGATAAAGCTCTCTACTACATAAATTAAGTAGTCTCAAATTTATTCCAACATAAATTTCGAGACTTACTCTTAATTACTTTAGACTTGAATTAATTCCAAATTAATTCTAAAATCTAATTTAGGGAACATGTTATCAAATAACAAGTCTCTCGAATTTAATCACATTAAATATTTGTTAATTACTCTTAATTAACTCTTACACGTTAATTACACTTAATTAACATCTTGATCTCTTATTAATGAATTAATTCCAATTAATTCATTTATCAATCCAGTTGACTATTATCAAACTCTATTGATATGGGAAGTCAATGTGTGACCCCTCAAGTTCACCAATAGGACAGTAGTAGGAATACATTCTTGATGTCATAATTGTAACTTTAATTGAACTCATTTCATTGACTTCACAAATACATTCCTACAGACCATGGATGACGTCTAGCAACATGTCCATGGCCACCCATCCATCGATGAAGTGGTACGAACCTTTCAGCCTCATGATCTCCGTGAGATACGATCCTTCTATCACCAATTCTCGATTGAGACCTAGGGTATGGGAGATGGAACCCCATAGTCTGCAATGCTATGAATAACATTCCTATAGTAATTCCATTTGATCTTACACTCTAGGAACTCTTTCCTAGTGAAGGCCAACTGGACCTTGCGCAAGGATTTAGTGGTGGAATATACTACAATAGAATTCATAGGAATTCTCTTGTTCTTATAACAAGTGATAGATCATGTATTGACTCTCACAGCCTCCATGCATGACTCGAGCATACCCAATGTACAACTTATGTGAAACTTAGAGATTTAGAAGTACATTAAAGTATGCCCCAGTCATACACAAGGCAACCATGGAGTCTCAAGTCTAAGGATTAGTTAGATACGATCATGGCTAGGGAAACCTTCCTAATCTCTAAAACTCTTATATGAGTCTTACCCTATTTAGGCATTCCCGGCGGGATCCTCAGTGAACTTAATCTCCATTAAGCACCCTCATATGCATAGAAGTGTCAAAACACTAATGTCATGAAATGGGACTGTAAACACAAATTTTCGTATTATTAAATTTCCACACACGAAAAAGGGTAATTACAAAGAGTTTGAAGGATTTAAAAATAAAAAGTGGTCTTCAATCTCTATCTTGATCCTCTGATTCTTCATTCTTGAAAAAAGTCAAACACTTCGTAGTGGATTTGATGGTTTGCTCTTCTTCCTCGTTGACTTAAATTTTGATAACGTTAATTCGTAGGTTTCTCAACGTAATTACGAATGAAACGCAAGATTTTGATGAACACCGCGAAGAACGTCTTTGAATTCACCGTGGACACTGTGGATTTGTCTTGAAAATAACGCCGATCGTGAGGTTTAACACCTTGATCACGGATCAAATGCATTGATTCGACGACTTTTGGGAAGAATGCCTTGAGTTTCTCGAAGAACTCCTTGAATTCTCCCTAATCGCCTTAAATGTTGTAGAGAATTTCTGTCTTTGCTTGGAACTTCTCTTCTCTTGCTTTCTTGATCTTGTTGGTGTTGAATGAACTGCCCATGACCCCTTTATATAGGAGTTGGGAAAGGGAGTTGCAATTCAATCACATGTCTTTTGATAATTATCTCTTGAATTTATTAAAAGAGCAAATATCTAATAATATTACTTAAATAATTATCTCTTAATTTTTTAAGGAGATATTATCAAATAAAAACACATAGATAATTATCTCTTCATTATATGAATTTATTATAGAGATATTATCAAAGTATATCACTTATGATTATTATCCATGGTGATTAAATTTACATGTCAACAGATGCCCCCACTTCAAGGTCCGATGAAGAACATGCCAATATTTGCAAGCAAGGCGAAACTTGAAGTAATCTCTTCGCTCAGTTGATGAAAATGACTCCTTTTTTTTTTTAACATGTGACTAGACTTGAAATTAAATTCAAGTTGCCTACGTAACCCATCAAGAGGATCAAGTCATGACGTAATTCAGTTTATTTTTTTAACTTTTAGACTTTCTATACTAGAGTCAAAGACTTCTTCACTTGAATTTGTAGATATTTTATACTCATATCAAGGAGTTTTTTTTTTTTGATTTGGCTTTGCAAACAGTTTATACTCGTGTTAAGGAGACTTGAACTTGGATTTGAGATAGTTTATACTTGTATCAAGGAGCATTAATTTGAATTTGTAGATAGTTTGTGCTCGTATCAAGGAGCCTTGATTTGGATTTGTAGACAGTTTAGACTTTTATCAAGGAGTAATTTTCAGACAGTTTAGCCTTTTGTTAATGAGTATTTTCAGATAGTTTAGACTCTAACAAGGACTATTTGAAATTTAGTTTTGAACTTCAATTGCCCCCGGCATTCTTCTGTGTGCATTTGGGCATATTTGACTTCTTTGACAACATAGGAGAAGATCATTTGACTTGCAACTTTGAGCTCTGTTGACGTGTTACAAGAATCCACTTCTCACTATCTCCAAGTTTAGTTGATAAGTTGGTCTTTAACTTAAAGTTTTCACCGATCAACATTTCTTTCACCAAGATCGGGTCCAAGCTTCCAAATTAAAGTTCAATTGATGCCCCCATCGATGCAGGGGATGTGATCACATTACTTTGGAGGGCATTTTCGACGTTCAATAAGGTTGTTACACTTGCAGTATTCACATCAACAGTATCTTCATTGTCGAGGATGATTTTTGCTTCCATCACCAAAGTCATAATTTTATTCTTTAACACAAAGCAGTTCTCCGTCGGATGACTGACAATGTGATGATATTTGCAGTATTTTGGGTTACTCACTCTTCCCCTTTCTCTGGTTCCGGTATGTTCGAATCGTTTATTTACGTGATTTAATTATTTTATTTGATAGTATTATGCGATTTTATAACAATTTCATAAATGAGTGAATTTTGATATTTAAATCACGACATGTCAATGTGCGTTTAATTTCATGAACTTTGACTGTATTTATGATTTATTTGGACAACTTGTATTTTTGAACTTTTTTTTTGTAAAATTACGAAAACGCCCCTTCGATTCTCAACCCAAGTCAAATTCTGACTAAGACTCTCTATCTCTCTCTCAAACCTCACTCACGCAACAACAAAAGAAAAAAGACGGAGAAAAGAAAGAAAAAGAGAAAGAAGAAGAGGAGACTTTGATCGATCGTCCCGACTTCGTTCCCGACCGATTTCCGAGCCGTGAAATCCTACGAACTCCTTGCAATCTCATCTACGAGTAAGCTTCTCACGTCTTTCTCGATTAATGCCTCCATTGCTTCATTTTTCTGATTTTGATGAATAGTTGCACATTTAGGTTAAATGATGATTTTGAATGATTTTATGGATGGAATTACGTGATTCTTGGTTCTATAGGTAGATTAGATGTTGTAGATCAATATATGTGAGTTTTAACTTGAGATTTGCATGATTGATGGGTTTAAATCGAATTTTGGGTTGTTCCCGCAAAGTCCTCGCGATTCTGCATTTTTGTTGCTGTTCTTTAGATCCACACGGCCTTACGCACGGTCTTGAGACTGTGCTCCAAGACCGTGTGTGCCCCTTTTGAGCCTTGCACGGCCTTGTGCACCCCGTGCGCAAGCCGGTGCGCAGGCCAGTGCAAGTGTCTGCACCGGCTTGAGCACGAGTTCTAGCCCGTGCGTCCGCCCGTCCCCAAGATCGTGTGTCCCCCTTAGCCAAAATTTCTCCATTTTCAGAATGTTGCTCTCGGCAATGTGAGTCAACGGGCAATTAAAAAAGTTGACTTTCTTCGTTTGACCTCCGATTTGAGATCCGATTTCACCTATAGTTCCTATAAATCATGAAATGTATATTTTAGGAAGTTTGGATTTTTCCAACTTCGTTCGGGCCTCGTTCCTCGTGTTTTTCGTTTAGGCATTTTGGGCTATTTTTCAAATGTTGTCCGTTTCTTCCGAAACTTTAAATCATGCTTCCTTATTGCCTTTTATGCATGATTATGAACTTTTATCGCATTCTAATTTGATTTGCTTATTGAATTTACGTACTTTGATAGAATGTGAACCTAAGTGTTATGAATGACTGTTTAACGTGCTTCTATGTGTTTTAATGCTTTCGTATAAGTCGTGCGTCGTCGTTAGTCTTATTTGGTTGTGTCTTTGTATTTTGCAGACGATACTCCCATGGAGTAGCGCATCCGGTCTTGCATTTATCTATTCTTTTTGTATAGCCAACAGGTGAGGCTTTCCGTTTCTGATTCCAGTACTATTATGTATATATATAAATAAGTCTCTCCCGATATAAGCCTTGTTTACGTTTTGTTTTCACACCGTTTCTATATACATACTTAGTAGATATGTATGCCTATTATGTTTATTCGATTTATCGAAAATGTTTTGATATGAAAAAGTACTACGTATAGTCTTCGAAATGTTTGCGAAAGAGACATGTAAAACCCCTTTGTTTTCTAAGGCGAACTTTGGCCTTCGGCCTCGCATATGACATGTCTCGAACGGTCTTTTGGCCAACCCGAAATGATTTGAAAAGCGAGTTATGAACTGTATGTATGTATGTTTGGTCCCGGAGTAAGGACGATAGTATGAAGTTGGTAGACATTGGGTCTATGGCGGAAATCCTATGGTTCCCTCCATTTGGGAGCTCGGGGTGAGGCCGGAGTGGCAGCCCTTTGAGTACCTGAGATTATACCGTATGTTATGCGTAGTTCCGATTTAGCGGTCCATCTACATTGGAGGAATAAAGGTGGTTTCCCGTTTTATGTTTGGAAATTGGAGTTAAGGGCTTGACTCGCCGAGTCATCTGATATGTTTATGTTTTATGCTAAATCACCACCCGTTTACGAAAACCTTTCTTTTATGTTGATTTCTTTTAAGTTTAAACTTGGAGATTTACTTCCGTTTTATAATATACGCTATTATTCACTCCTCACTTAGTCGTTTGACTAACCCTCTCTGTTTCACCCTCGGTATTGGTTTCAGGATACTAGTCGGGATTTGTTCGTCGTCGTGTCTATAGAGTTGCATTCTTTTGCTCATGTATAACTCTATTTCTGTTTGGCTATTATTTATGTTTTTTGTTATTAGGATTTATGTATTTAGTATTCGGGATTTATATGTTGAACCCGTTATTGTATATTGTCGAGATATTGTATCGAACCCGTTTATTTTATGTAATTGAATTTCGCTGGCCTTGGTGGGCTTTACTACTTATGCAATTGTTATGTTTTATTGTTTTGTTTATTTTCGCTTCCGCACCTCTGTCGTTTTCTTTCGTTTTTGAAACCCCCGCCTAGTCATTGAGTAAATGTATGCCGTTCGCCGGGTTTCGATTCGGGTCGGATTCCATTTTGGTTCCGGGTCGGAGCTCGGTGCGGGGCGTGCGTTACCCGTTTGGGGCGCCCGCTATAGTTGGTATCAGAGCCCTTGGGTCCAATGGCCTAGGCTCTGAAGCGTCGTGTTTTGTCATGTCCGTTTAGGTCGTACAGCTTAGGATTACGTGATTGTGACAATGTGATTATGTGAATAAACTTCTCTACGTGTTACAGTTTTTCATAATCACTTATCATCATGCATGTTTGGTATTGAATTTGCAGAATGCCTCCTCGCCGTGAACCACCAGGTCCGCCTCCAGGTGTTCCGACCCCAGCTCAGTTTATGGAGGCCTTAGGGCAGTTCATGGTTCATGCTAACCGAGCAACACCGCCTCCTGCCCCCGAGAACGATATGGGAAGGTTCCTTAAGCTGAACCCTCCGCAGTTCGAGGGTGCACCGGATGATGTTATCGCCGAGGCTTGGATATCGGCAATGGAAAAGAGATTCTGAGTTATGGAGTGTCCGGACCCTAAGAGGGTTGAGTTGGCAGTTTATCAGATGATAGGAGCTGCACAGGACTGGTGGACCCGTATAGAGCAGCGATGGCAGCGAGAGCATGTGGTCCCAACTTGGGATCAGTTCTTGGTCGAGTTTCGGGCCAAGTATATACCGTTGGTGGTCCGACAGCGACATGAGCGAGATTTCCTGGCTCTCAAGCAGGGTACTTCATCCATTGACCAGTATGAGGCTCATTTCTCCAGGCTTATTATTCATTGCTCGTATATGGTTGACGACAAGCAGAGGAAGACTCGAAAGTTTATCGAGGGGTTGTCGAATGAGATCCGTATGCATATGCTCGGGAGCAGACTTCAGTACTACACCGACGTAGTTGAGACGACCCTATCTATAGAGTCTGATCTCCGACAGATGAGACCGACTTCTGCACCTGCCCCCGCAGCTGCCAAGAGTTTCGCTTCTGGCTCGAAGAGGCCATTTGTTCCGTCTGGGTCCTCTTCTGGGAAGAAGTCGTTCAAGGCCCCCGTTCATCCTGCTCCTCCCCGACCTCAGGGACATCCTCGACCTGTATGTGGATTTTGTCAGGGCCTGCACTTAGAGGCCAAATGTTGGAGGAAGAATGGTCTTTGCTACGGATGTGGTAGCGCCGATCACCGAGTAGATCTATGCCCGAAGAGGAGACCGGTACCGTAGGAAGAAGCTCAACCTCAGGCCTATGCCCGTGTCTACGCCTTGGAAGGCGATGCTGAGGACACCGTGGCAGATCCGACTGATGTGGTGGAAGGTACTATATATATAAATGGCATCCCCATACATGCATTGTACGACTCGAGTGCTACACACTCATTTATTGCGCCTGCTGTTTCCTTATCTGTGCATGCGCCTGTTTCGTTACTTGATTATGTGCTAGTGGTTAGTTCGCCATTGGGATCGAAGGTAGTTGCGAACCGTACCTTTAAGCATTGTCCGATTATCATCGAGGGTATCGAATACCCGGCAGATTTGATGGAGTTGCCAATGAAGAAGTTTGGGGTTATTCTTGGAATGGCTTGGTTGTACGAGCATCGAGCGAAGGTTGATTGTTACGAGAAGAAAGTTATTATGGGTTCTAATGAAGTTAAGGGTTTCTGATCAGGAGAAGGTCCGTATATCTCAATGATGGAAGCCAAGAAGCTTGTTCAAAAAGAAGAAGCCACGTGCTTTATAGCTTGCCTTCTCAACCGTCCGAAAGACCAGACGAAGATCGAAGAAACGCCCGTGGTCAATCAATTCACTGACGTGTTCCAAGTCGCCGTACCGAATGGCTCCTGCCGAGTTGAAAGAATTGAAGAACCAACTCGATGAACTTCTTTCCATTGGATATATCCAACCGAGTGCCTCGCCTTGGGGTGCTCCAGTCTTGTTCGTGAAGAAGAAGGATGGTACACTTCGCATGTGTATCGATTACCGAGAATTGAACAGGATGACAGTGAAGAACAAGTATCCTTTACCGCATATCGAGGAATTGTTCGACTTGCTACAAGGATCGAGGGTTTATTCCAAGCTCGATCTCAGACAAGGGTATTACCAGCTCCGTATCCGATCAGAGGATATCCCGAAGACAGCTTTTAACACCCGATACGGACATTTTGAGTTTGTGGTCATGCCGTTTGGACTCACGAACGCCCCAGCAGCTTTTATTGATATGATGCACAGGATTTTCCATCCGTGCCTCGACAAGTTCGTCGTTATTTTCATTGACGACATCTTAGTGTTCTCGAAGTCCGAAGAAGAACATGCTGAACACCTCCGGATTGTGCTCCAAGCTTTGAGAGAGCACCAATTATTCGCTAAGTTCAGCAAATGCGAATTCTAGATTGACCGAGTGACCTTCCTAGGTCATGTCATATCCGGAATGGGAATCAAGGTAGATCGTTCGAAGATTGAGACAGTGCTGGATTGGGAGAGACCTAAGACTCCTACAGAGATCCATAGTTTCTGGGGTTTAGCAGGATACTACAGACGTTTCGTCAAGGATTTCTCTAAACTTGCAGGCCCGTTAACAGCGTTGACGAAGAAAGAAGCTAAGGTTGAGTGGTCAGCAAAATGTGAAACCAGCTTTCAAGAGCTCAAGAAAAGATTGACCACAGCCCCAGTATTGACCCTGCCCGAGGGTTCTGAAGGATTTGTCGTGTATGCAGATGAGTCACATGAAGGATTAGGTTGTGTGTTAATGCAGAATGGGAAAGTTATAGCTTATGCATCGAGGAAGCTAAAGCCAGCTGAAGAGAACTGTCCCACTCACGACCTTGAGCTAGCCGCCGTTGTATTTGCTTTATTGAAATGGCGTCATTACCTCTACGGCATAACGTTCGACATCTTCACCGATCATAAGAGCCTTCAGTACTTGTTTACTCAGAAAGAATTGAACAAACGACAGCGCCGTTGGATGGAGTTATTTGAGGACTACGATTGCAAGATTCATTACCATCCCGGAAAGGCGAATGTTGTAGCCGATGCACTGAGCCGGAAGGCGAGCATAGCCCAGCTAGAGGCTAAGTTAGAGAGAGTTCACATCAGTTCCCAGGCCCATGTTCACAGCATATCGATCCAGTCAGAGTTGGGTCGAAAGATTCGAGATGTTCAGGCTACTGATGAGTGGACTCAGAGACAGATAGTTCACATCGCAGCTGATTCTGAGACTCAGTTTGGTGTGGACAACATAGGAATTCTCAGCTACAAGTCCCGAGTTTGTGTCCCGGAGAGTCTGAGGAAAGAGATTCTCGATGAGGCTCACAACACACCTTACACAGTTCATCCAGGAGGAAGTAAGATGTACCGGGATCTAAAAGAATTATTCTGGTGGAGAGGTATGAAGAGAGACATAGTTGATTACGTCAAGAGATGCTCGACTTGTCAGCAAGTTAAAGTTGAACATCAAAGACCGGGAGGTTTCCTTGAGCCACTACCGATTCCTACATGGAATTAGGAGGGTATTGCCATGGACTTCGTGTCTGGTTTGCCTAAAGTTAGAGGTGGCTATGATAGCATTTGGGTGATTATCGACCGACTGTCCAAGAGTGCTCATTTTCTACCGATCAACATGTCGTACAAAGTGGATAGGTTGGCAGAGATTTATCACCGAGACATTGTCAAGCTTCATGGGATTCCGACTACGATAGTGTCTGACAGAGACGCTCAATTTACTTCTCTCTTATGGCAGTAACTTCAAGAGCGAATGGGAACGAAGCTGACTTTCAGTACAACCGCACATATGCAGACAGATGGTGAGTCAGAGAGGATGATCAGATATCTCTGTGATATCCTTCGAGCTTGTGCCTTGGATTTTCGCAACAATTGGCACGACCAGTTGCCATTGATCGAGTTTGCCTACAACAACAGTTATCAGTCTACAATCGAAATGGCACCTTACGAAGCATTGTATGGCAGAAAGTGTAGATCCCCGTTGTTTTGGGATCTCGAGGATTGGCGTTGGACGAAAGATGATAAAGAACGAGGAACTCCTCCAAAGTTTCTCCAAAATGCCATTGACCGTATTCAGATCATCCGGCAAATAATGATGGCAGCTCAGGATCGACAGAAGAGCTATGCCGACACCCGTCGCCGACCGTTGGAATTTGAGGTTGGTGACAAAGTATTCCTCAAAGCTTCTCCTCCAAATGGATTCACCCGAATTAGAAAAGGAGGAAAACTGAGTCCGAGATTTTTGGGTCCCTATGAGATCTTGGAGAGGATTGGGAACGCAACTTACAGGTTATACATGCCGCCAAGTCTAACAGGGATTCACAACGTCTTTCATGTTTCCCAACTCCGAAAGTACTTCCCGAATGAGTCCGAGATCCTTCCTGTTGAGGAAATTGAACTAGAACCGGATTTGACCTTTGTTTCGAAGCCGGTGAAGATATTGTATAAGAAGACTCAAGCTCTGTGCAACCGGGAGATTTCTCTTGTCAATGTCCTTTGGAGAAATCAAACAACCGAAGAAGCTACATGGGAGACCGAAGACAAGATGCGCAAGTTCCACCCGGAATTATTTCAGTCTAACGAGTAGAATCTGGGGACCAGATTCTCATAAGGAGAGGTGATTGTAGCGCCCCGAAAATCCGAATTACATTCCGGTATGTTCGAATCGTTTATTTACGTGACTTAATTATTTTACTTGATAGTATTATGCAATTTTATAACAATTTCATAAATGAGTGAATTTTGATATTTAAATCACGACATGTCAACGTGCGTTTAATTTCATGAACTTTGACTGTAATTATGATTTATTTGGACAACTTGTATTTTTGAACTATTTTTTTTGTAAAATTATGAAAACGCCCCTTCGATTCTCAACCCAAGTCAAATTTTGACTAAGACTCTCTATCTCTCTCTAAAACCTCCCTCACTCAACAACAAAAGAAAAAAGAAGGAGAAAAGAAAGAAAAAGAGAAAGAAGAAGAGGAGACTTTGATCGATCGTCCCGACTTCGTTTCCCGACCGATTTCCGAGCCGTGAAATCCTACGAACTCCTCGCGATCTCATCTACGAGTAAGCTTCTCACGTCTTTCTGGATTAATGCCTCCATTGCTTCGTTTTTCTGATTTTGATGAATAGTTGCACATTTAGGTTAAATGATGATTTTGAATGATTTTATGGATGCAATTACGTGATTCTTAGTTCTATAGGTAGATTAGATGTTGTAGATCAATATATGTGAGTTTTAATTTGAGATTTGCAAGATTGATGGGTTTAATATCGAATTTTGGGTTGTTCCCGCGAAGCCCTCACGATTCTGCATTTTTGCTGCTGTTCTTTAGATCCACACGGCCTTACGCACGGTCTTGAGACCGCGCCAAGACCGTGTGTGCCCCTTTTGAGCCTTGCACGGCCTTGTGCACCCCGTGCGCAAGCCGGTGCGCAGGCCAGTGCAAGTGTCTGCACCGGCTTGAGCACGAGTTCAAGCCCGTGCGTCCGCCCGTCCCCAAGACCGTGTGTCCCCCTTAGCCAAAATTTCTCCATTTTCAGAATGTTGCTCTCGGCAATGTGAGTCAACGGGCAATTAAAAAAGTTGACTTTCTTCGTTTGACCTCCGATTTGAGATCCGATTTCACCTTTAGTTCCTATAAATCATGAAATGTATATTTTAGGATGTTTGGATTTTTCCAACTTCGTTCGGGCCTCGTTCCTCGTGTTTTTCGTTTAGGCATTTTGGGCTATTTTTCAAATGTTGTCCGTTTCTTCCGAAACTTTAAATCATGCTTCCTTATTGCCTTTTATGCATGATTATGAACTTTTATCGCATTCTAATTTGATTTGCTTATTGAATTTACGTACTTTGATAGAATGTGAACCTAAGTGTTATGAATGACTGTTTAACGTGCTTCTATGTGTTTTAATGCTTTCGTATAAGTCGTGCGTCGTCGTTAGTCTTATTCGGTTGTGTCTTTGTATTTTGCAGACGATACTCCCGTGGAGTAGCGCATTCGGTCTTGCATTTATCTAGTCTTTTTGTATAGCCAACAAGTGAGGCTTTCCGTTTCTGATTCCAGTACTATTATGTATATATATAAATAAGCCTCTCCCAATATAAGCCTTGTTTACGTTTTGTTTTCACACTGTTTCTATATATATACTTAGTAGATATTTATGCCTGTTATGTTTATTCGATTTATCAAAAATGTTTTGATATGAAAAAGTACTACGTATAGTCTTCGAAATGTTTGCAAAAGAGACATGTAAAACCCCTTTGTTTTCTACGGCGAACTTTGGCCTTCGGGCTCGCATATGACATGTCTCGAACGGTCTTTTGGCCAACCCGAAATGATTTGAAAAGCGAGTTATGAACTGTATGTATGTTCGTTTGGGCCCGGAATAAGGACGATAGGACGAAGTTGGTAGACATTGGGTCAACGGCAGAAATCTTATGGTTCCCTCCATTTGGGAGCTCGGGGTGAGGCCGAAGTGGCAGCCCTTTGAGTACCTGAGATTATACCGTATGTTATGCGTAGTTCGGATTTAGCGGTCCATCTACATTGGAGGAATAAGGGCAGTTTCCCATTTTATGTTTGGAAATTGGAGTTAAGGGCTCGACTCGCCAAGTCATATGATATGTTTATATTTTATGCTAAATCACCACCCGTTTACGAAAACCTTTCTTTTATGTTGATTTCTTTTTAGTTTAAAATTGGTGATTTACTTCCGTTTTATAATATACACTATTATTCCCTCCTCACTTAGTCGTTTGACTAACCCTCTCTGTTTCACCCTCGGTATTAAACGAGATATAAAGATTAAAAGATGTAAACATGCTTCGAATGCAATTTAGATCCTATATTCATGCTCGTAATATTATAGGGAATCATTCATGCAAGTTTCGGATCGTAAAGACGATATACGAAAACTAGCTAAAAAGTCCTAAACGAAATTGGTATTATTCAATACCCGAAAGATGTCGGAAAAATTCCCACTTCGATAAAGTATGGCATTTAAAGGATCATATAAAGCTATCGGTGAAGACGGATGTCAAAAAAGAGATCAAGTAAACAATTTGGGTGTTTGGGGTGAAAAGGAACATAAGGCATGGACTGGAAATAGGCTGGAAATCGCGAAATGCGTATACACGGGGTACAGCACACGGCATGTACCCCATGTGCGAAGCCCGTGCGTGCCAATATGGTGTGCACGGCCTACGGCACGGGGTGTGCCAAGGCCGTGCGCGCTACTATGCAAGAACACGGCATCCTGCACAGGGTGTGGTGAGGCCGTGCGTGTTTCTAAGCACGCACGGTCTCATGCACGGTGTGAGGCTGGGCCGTTCGGATGTACACGGGCTCTCGCCAAGCCGTGTGGCGAGGCCGTGCAGTTCTACAACAGCAGGTCATGGATAACAGACGCAGAAACAAGAGATTCAACCCAAAAATCATCCTAACGAAAACTCTTCTCGGTCAATCATGCTCAAATTCAGATATATTACTCCTCTAAACATGCTTAACATTTAGAAACAAGAATCATACAAAACCATCAACTATAACTAGCAAACCCATTTAATCCTCAATTAAAACCTAACTTAATAAAACACAATAAAATCGAGGATAAGAGGTTACCGGTGGATTATGGAATGAGGGTCGTGTAGTCGAAGACGGGAGTCCATTCGGTCGGGAATCAAGCTCGGTCCGAGATTCTTCTCTCCTTCTCCTTTCTTTCCTTCCTTTCTTCTTCCCTTGTTGGTAATGAGAGTGTGAGAGAGATAGATATTTAGGAAAATATCTTGGGGGTAAATGGTCATTTGGGCTTTTAGGGGTATTTATGCCATTTAAATAATTGAGGGTATTAAAATACAGGTTAAATCAATCTTTTCCACAAGATTAATTAATCCAATTGGATAAATCGAGAAATTAGGCAAGATAAGAATTCGCGATAAAATTATAAATAATCGGGTCCTTACACTACAAATATGCGGAGAGCTCGGGGTGTTGCCGGAGTGGCAACCCTTTTGAGTACCTGCGCCGGACGGGATCTTGTCGCATAGACTTGTCCTTAGCCGAAGGTGTGTTGGTTTTAACCAATGCACAGAGTATTGTGTAGTTAGTCGGATTAGCTCTCCTTCTAACTTACACGGGAGGCATAAGGTGGGAATTTCAGTTATTTATTATTGCAAAAATGGAGTAAGTGCTCGTCTCGCCTTTCATTATTTATTACATTGTTATTCGTTCATCAACGTTTCTAAAAACCTTTATTTTCGGTTTCTTTCTTTCATTTAAAATGGTGAACCTTTATTGTGTTTCATTACTATATATGTATTATAGCCCCCTCACTTAGTCGCTTTGACTAACCCCGTTGCTTCTGTAGTGCCCCGAAAATCTGAATTATTATCCGGTATGTCCGAATCGTTTATTTACGTGATTTAATTATTTATTTGATAATTATTATGTGATTTATACTACAAGTTCATAAATGAGTGAATTTTGGTATTTAAACCACGACATGTTAATGTGCGTTTAATTTCATGAACTTTGTCTGTAACTATGATTTATTTGGGCAACTTAAGTTTTTGAGCTATTTTATAAAATTACAAAGATGCCCCTTCGTTTCTCAAACCAAGTCAACTTTTTGACTTAGTCTCACTTTCTCTCTCTCTCCCTCATTCACGCACAAAACAAGAGAAGAGAAGAAGAAAAAGAAAGGAAAAGGAGAAAAAGAAGAAAAAGCTAGGATTGATCGTTCTGACTTCGTTTCCTGACCGAATTCCGAGCCGTGAAAACCTACGAACTCCTCACGATCTCTTCTTCGAGTAAGCTTCTCACACCTTTCGTGATTAATGCCTCCTATGCTTCATTTTTCTAGTTTTTTTGAATAGTTGCACATTTAGGTTAAATGTTGATTTTGAATGATTTTATGGACGGATTTACGTGATTCTTGGTTCTATAGGTAAATTAGATGTTGTAGATCAATATATGTGAGTATTAACTTGAGATTTGCATGATTGGTGGGTTAAATATCGATTTTTGGTTTATTCCTGCGAGTTTTCTTCGTTTCTGCAATTTTTCTGATGTTCTGATAATCCGCACGGCCTTGCGCACGGTCTTGAGACCATGCGCCAAGACTGTGCGTCCACTTTAGCCTTTGTACAATCTTGGGCACGCCCGTGTGTAGGCCAGTGCAAGTGCTTGCACCGGCTTCAGAACGCGTTCAAGCCCGTGCGCGCGCCCGTCCCCAAGGCCGTGTGTATGCCTTAACCAAAATTTCTCCATTTTCAAAATGTTGCCCTCGGTAGTGGGAGTCAAAGGGCAATTAAAAAAGTTGACTTTCTACGTTTGACCTCCGATTTGAGATCCGATTTCAGCTATAGTTCCTATAAATCATGAAATGTATATTTTAGGAAGTTTGGATTTTTCCGACGTTCGGGCCCCGTTCTTCGTGCTTTTTGTTTAGGCATTTTTGGCTATTTTTTAAATGTTGTCCGTTTCTTCCGAAAATTGAAGCATACTTCCTTGTTGCCTTTTATGCATGATTATGAACTTTTATCGCATTCTAGCTTGATTTGCTTATTGAATTTATATATTTGTTAGAATGTGAACCTAAGTGATATGAATGACTGTTTAACGCGCTTCTATGTGTTTTAATGCTTTCGTTGAAGCCGTGCGTCGTCGTTAGTCTTATGTGGATGTGTCTTTGTATTTTTGCAGACGATACTCCCGGGGAGTAGCACCGGTCTTTCATTTATCCTTTCTTTTTGATTAGCCAACAGGTGAGGCTTTCCGTTTCTGACTCAGATACTTATATGTATATATATAATTAAGCCTCTCCCATATAAGCCTCGATTTACGTTTTGTTTCCATGCCGTCTCTATATATATACTTAGTAAATATTTATGCCTATTATGTTTATTCGATTTATAGAAAAATGTTTTATATGAAAAGGTACTATGTATATTCTTTGGAGACGTTTGCGAAAGAGACATGTAAAACCTCTTTGTTTTTCCTAAGGCGAACTTTGGCCTTCGGCCTCGCATATGACATGTCTCGAACAGTCTTTCGACCAACCCAAAATGATTTGAAAAGCGATTATGAACTGTATGTATGTATGTTTGGGCCCGGAGTAAGGATGAGAGGACGAAACCGGTAGACGTCGGGTCTACGGCGTAAACCCTCTTGTTCCCTCCACCTTTGGGAGCTCGGGGTGAGGCCAGAGTGGCAGCCCTTTGAGTACTTGAGATTATACCGTATGTTATGAGTAGTTCGGATTTAGCAGTCCATCTACATTGGAGGAATAAGGGTGGTTTCCCATTTTTATGTTTGGAAATTGGAGTTAAGGGCTCGTCTCGCCGAGTCATATGAAATGTTTATGTTTTATGCTAAATCACCAACCGTTTACGAAAACCTTTCTTTTATGTTGATTTCTTTTAAGTTTGAAAATGGTGATTTACTTCCGTTTTATAATATACATTATTATTCCCTCCTCACTTAGTCGTTTGACTAACCTCCCTCTGTTTCACCCTGGTGTTGGTTTCAGGATACTAGGCGGGATTGTACTACGTCGTCGTCGTCATCGCGTCTTTTGAGTTGCATCTATATTTTTGCATATGTAAACTCTATTCCCGTTTGGCTTTTATTTATGACTTATGTTTTAGGATATTTACACTATTATGTAATTATATTCGGGATTATTATACTGAACCCGTTATCCGTAATTGTCGGGATATTGTATTGAACCCGTGTATTTATTTATGGTAACTAGAATTCCGTTGGCCTCGGTGGGCTTTAATATTTGTGCAATGATTTATTGTTTTATTTTCTTTTCGCTTCCGCACCTTTGTCGTTTATTCCGTTTTGAAATCCCTGCCTAGTGATTGAGTAATTGTGTGCCATTCATCGGGTTTTGATTTGGGGCAGAATTCTATTTCGGTTCCGGGTCGAGACTCGGTGCGGGGCGTGTGTTACCCGTTTGGGGCGCCCGCTACAGTTGGTATCAGAGCTTCTTTAGGTCCAATGGCCTAGGCTCTGAAGTGTCGTGTTTTGTCGTGTCAGTCTAGGTCGTACGGCTTAGGATTATGTTATTTGTGAGAATGTGGTTATGTGAAATTAACTCTCTACGTATTACATCTTTCCATGATCAGTTATCATCATGCATGTTTGGTATTGATCTTGCAGAATGCCTCCACGCCGTGAACCGCCTGGTCCGCCTACTGGTGTTCCGACCCCAGCCCAATTCCTGGAGGCTTTAGGGCAGTTTATGGTTCATACCCATCAAGTACAGCAAAACCCTACTCCCGAGAAGGATATGGACCGATTCCTTAGGCTTAATCCCCCACAGTTTGATGGTGCACTGGATGACGTTATTACCGAAGCTTGGATTTCGGCTATGGAGAAGAGATTCAGGGTTATGGAGTGTCCGAACCCTAAGAGGGTCGAGTTGGCAGTTTATCAGATGATTGGAGCTGTACAAGATTGGTGGACACGGATCGAGCAGAGATGGCAGCGTGAGCATGTGGTCCCGACTTGGGATTAGTTCTTGGTCGAGTTATGGGCCAAGTATATTCTGTTGGTTGTCCGTCAGCGGCGTGAGCGAGAGTTTCTAGCTCTCAAGTAGGGTATTTCATCTGTCGATCAGTACGAGGCTCATTTCTCTAGACTTATTACTCATTACTCGTATATGGTTGACGACGAGCAGAGGAAGACTCGCCAGTTCATCGAGGGGTTGTCGAATGAGATCCGTATGCACATGCTCGGGAACCGACTCCAGTACTATACTGATGCAGTGGAGACGGCCCTATCTATGGAGTCCGATCTCCGACAGATGAGACCGACTTCTGCACCTGCCCCCGCAACCGCCAAGAGTTTCCCTTCTAGTTCGAAGAGGCTATTTACTCATTCTGGGTCCTCTTCTAGGAAGAAGCCATTCAAGGCCGCCGTTCAGCCTGCTCCTCCCCTACCTCAGGGACATCCACGACCCGTATGCGGATACTGTCAGGGTCCGCACTTAGAGGCTAAGTGCTGGAAGAAGAATGGACTTTGCTACGGATGTGGTAGCGCCGATCACCGGGTGGATGTATGCCTGAAGAGGAGACCGGTACAGCAAGGAGCAGCTTAGCCTCAGGCCTATGCCCGTGTCTACGCCTTGGAAGGCGATGCTAAGGACGCCGTGGCAGATCCGACCGATATGGTGGAAGGTAATATATATATATAAATGGCATCCCCATACAGGCATTGTACGACTCGGGTGCTTCACACTCATTTATTGCGCCTGCTGTTTCCTTATCTGTGCATGTGCCTGTTTCGTTACTTGATTATATGCTAGTGGTTAGTTCTCCGTTGGGTTCGAAGGTAGTTGCGAACCGTGCTCTTAAGCGTTGTCCGATTATCATCTAGGGTATCGAATACCCGGCAGATTTAATTGAGTTGCCGATGAAGAATTATGGGGTTATTCTCGGAATAGATTGGTTGTACGAGCATCGGGCGAAGGTTGATTCTTTCAAGAATAAGATTATTTTGGGTTCCAATGAAGTTAAGGGTTTCCGATCAGGAGAAGGTCCGTATATCTCAATGATGGTAGCCAAGAAGCTTGTTCAGAAAGGAGAAGCCACGTGCTTTATAGCTTACCTTCTCAACTATCCGAAAGACCAGACGAAGATCGAAGAAATGCCCGTGGTCAATGAATTCACTGACGTGTTCCCCGAGAATCTAGAATTCTTGCCACCGGATCGGGATATAGAGTTCGTGATTGACTTAGTCCGGGAGCCGAGTCCTATTTGAAGTCGCCGTACCGAATGGCTCCTGCCGAGTTGAAAGAATTGAAGAACCAACTCGATGAACTTCTTTCCATTGGATATATCCGACCGGGTGCCTCGCCTTGGGATGCTCCAGTCTTGTTTGTGAAGAAGAAGCACGGTACACTTTGTATGTGTATCGATTACCGAGAATTGAACAGGATGATAGTGAAGAACAAGTATCCTCTACCGCATATCGAGGAATTGTTCGACTTGCTTCAAGGATCGAGGGTTTATTCCAAGCTCGACCTCAGACAAGGATATTACCAACTACGTATCCGATCATAGGATATCCCACAGACAGCTTTCAACACCCGATACGGACATTTCGAGTTTGTGGTCATGCTGTTTGGACTCACGAACGCCCCAGCAGCTTTTATGGACATGATGCATAGGATTTTTCGTCCGTACCTCGACAAGTTCGTCGTTATTTTCATTGACGACATCTTAGTGTTCTCGAAGTCCGAAGAAGAACACGCTGAACACCTCCGGATAGTGCTCCAAGCTTTGAGAGAGCACCAATTGTTCGCTAAGTTCAGCAAATGTAAATTCTGGATTGACCGAGTGACCTTCCTAGGTCATGTCATATCCAGAACGGGAATCGAGGTAGATCCTTCGAAGAATGAGACAGTGCTGGACTGGGAGAGACCTAAGACTCCTACAAAGATCCGTAGTTTCTTGGGATTAGCAGGATACTACAGATGTTTCGTCAAGGATTTCTCTAAGCTTGCAGGCCCGTTGACAGCGTTGACGAAGAAAGAAGCTAAGTTCGAGTGGTCAGCCAAATGTGAAACCAGTTTTCAGGAGCTCAAGAAGAGATTGACCACAGCCCCAGTATTGACCCTGCCCGAAGGTTCTAAAGGATTTGTCGTGTATGCAGATGCGTCACATGAAGGATTAGGTTGTGTGTTAATGCAAAATGGGAAAGTTATAGCTTATGCATCGAGAAAGGTAAAGCCAACTGAAGAGAACTATCCCATGCACGACCTTGAGCTCGCCGCTGTTGTATTTGCTTTATTGAAATGGCGTCATTACCTCTACGGCATCACGTTCGACATCTTCACAGATCATAAGAGCCTTCAGTACTTGTTTACTCAGAAGGAATTGAACAAACGACAGTGCTGCTGGATGGAGTTATTTGAGGATTACGATTGCAAGATTCAGTACCATCCCGAAAAGGCGAATGTTGTAGCCGATGCACTGAGCTGGAAGGCGAGCATTGCCCAGCTAGATTGTAATGTCCCACATTGATTTGGTAAGGAGAACGAAGCCCCTTTATAAGTGGGTTGAAACCTTACCTGGCATACGCGTGTTAAAACCTTGAGGGGGTACACTGGGCCATCGAGCCTAGTGGCTTTCCAAAGAGGACAATATATGCTTGCCGGGCTGACCTTGGGCTGTTACATAGAGGCTAAGTTAGAGGGAGTTCACATCAGTTCTCATGCCCATATTCACAGCATATCGATCCAGTCAGAGTTGGGTTGAACGATTCGAGATGTTCAGGCTACTGATGAGTGGACTCAGAGACAGATAGTTCACATCGCAGCTGACCCAGAGACTCTGTTTGGTGTGGACGACACAGGAATTCTCCGTTACAAGACCCGAGTTTGTGTTCCGGAGAGTTTAAGGAGAGATATTCTCAATGAGGCTCACAACACACCTTACACAGTTCATCCAGGTGGAAGTAAGATGTACCGGGATTTGAAAGAATTATTGCGGTGGAGAGGTATGAAGAGAGACGTAGCTGATTACGTAAAGAGATGCTCGACTTGTCAGCAAGTCAAACTTGAACATCAAAGACCAGGAGGTTTGCTTGAGCCACTACCAATTCCTACGTGGAATTGGGAGGGTATTGCTATGGACTTCGTGTCTGGTTTGCCTAAAGTTAGAGGTGGCTACGATAGCATTTGGGTGATTATCGACCGACTATCCAAGAGTGCTCATTTCCTACCGATCAACATGTCATACAAAGTGGATAAGTTGGCAGAGATTTATCACCGAGAGATTGTCAAGCTTCATGGGATTCCGACTACTATAGTATCTGACAGAGATGCTCGATTTACTTCCCGTTTATGGTAGCAACTTCAAGAGCGAAAGGGAACGAAGCTGACTTTCAGTACAGCCGCACATCCACTGTGGCGCCCCTTTCCTTGGACTGAGAAAGGACACCACATCCGCACCGAGACGAACTCCCAAACGTGGTAGATGTACCCCATTTAAAAATTCATCCCGGCGAACGGCAAGCACTCAATCTATACCGGCAACAACATACTTAGTCCAACAACAAAAACCAACATAAATAACAGAGTGCGGAAGCTATAAATTATATATATCCCTTAAACATGCAAAGCCACACGGGGCAACAATTAACATAAATTAATATTCCAACAAATACATAATTAACATGGTCAATGCTCAACGAATATCCATCACATCATCGAATATAAATCACCATTAATATATCCATTTCTACTGGCAAAACAATTAATAATAAAAGCCAGACTGTTGTTGGACACTACTGACAATTACCAAAGGACACGAATACCAAGACCTACGACCCGCTGTTGCCAACCGACATGAGAGGTGACAACGCCACCTGTCAACCTGAAGTAAGAATCAAAATAGTGGGGGTGAGTATAAAAGATACTCAGTGAGGGAAAAGAGGGAACAAGTACGAGCCACGTTTCCGGGTTTGAATTATATATATATATATATAAGAAATTACATTTGCATAATTGAAGGAAATCCGGATCGTGCTTCGACTTGCATACACAACAATAATAAGCAGTAATAATAAAGCATAAATGTAAGCAAGTAATATCCCAGCGAGAATGGGCCTGTTCCTCCTTATAACCCCCTCAAGTTCAGTAAACTCCATCACCGGTGTCCGACCCCAGAGGTGCTACCCCCGGGCGACTGTTGAATTTTAGAAAAACGTGCAACGAATGCAACGCCCACCATCACTCCCAACCGTGGCTATCAACTCCTGACGGGCCACGATTGACGCTTAGTTTTGGGAAAAGCACCTCGGATTACATCCTGGACGCTCGTCCCCAGATACAACCTCCGGATACCATCCCGGGCCCATTTTAAATAACAATACATTATCTTTGCTCGCGTTCGAAGAACATTATAAGTTAAGGCCAAAAGGGCATTTAGGCAAGTGTATATGACGACAAAGGGGTTTAATCCTAAGTCAAACCGTCACGAGAAAGGAAAGAGTTTTCTTGCCCTTTGAAAAAAAAATGATTTAGAGATACCTATAGATACAAGTTAATATCTAAACATTTGTTATAAAATATATATTAAATATCTAATAGATATACGAGAAAGGAAATCAAAGCAAGATGAGCACATAAGGGTAGTTCGCAATAATTTAAAAGAAATTCTTACTCTGTTTGAAAGCATTTTAAAACCCTCACCTGGAAACACGAAAACGACAAGACAACCCAAGTTATGCCTTGAGAAGATGGCCTGAAACTAATAGACGACAAGAACCAATTAAGACAAGACACGACAACGACTCACGAAGACTACAACACATGAATAACCAATAATCATCATGTAGCAATTAAATTTACCATTAAAATGCAATTAAATCAATTAAACGGAAATATGCAATTAACGGTGCTAAACATTCTCAATTGAAATTCTAATTGCGCATTCGTGCTTATAATGTTATAAAGAAGCACTCATGCGATTTTCGGATTTTTCGGACGACATTCAAAAATTGGGGAAAAAGCCCTAAACGAAAAAGGCTCGATTCAAGGTCCGAACGAGGTCGAAATTTTGAAAACTTTACAAAATATTCATCCTTGAATCATATGGAAGCTATAGGTGAAAACGGCTCGATTTTAGGGGGTCGTATGCAAAAAGCCAACTTTTATTTTTGGCCAATTGACCCCATTACCGTGAGCAACTAAGGAAAAAGGCTGAAAATTTGGTTAAGGCATTCGCACGGCCTAACGCACGGCCTTGTGCACAGTCTTGAGCACGTACTCAAGACCGTGCAAGCTGAAACAAGCGCACACGGGCTTGCGCACCGGCGTGCGCAGGCCGGTGCATGATAAAAGTGTTGCGCACGGTCTGGCGCACGGTCTTGCCAGGACCGTGCGTTGGACCGTGTGGTTCCAACTAACAGGTGCAGAAACGCAATTTCAAGGTTTCTCACGAGGGTTTCGTCCTAAAATCAACTAGGGTGGATTCTATAGCTAAAATTAACATATAAAATTCACACTCATGCATAGTATACATTAATAGCTACCATTTGATCCGAACTACACTAAAAATGGTAAACTCTAACCTATAAATTCATCAAATTATCAATTATTCATATCAATATAAAAACTAGAAAATAGGAGAATTTAATGGGTGAATCGAAATGGGGAAAGAAGATTACCAGTAGAGAATTGAATGAGGATCGTAGATTTGGTCTCGGAATTTCGATTGATCGAACGACGGATTCGGAACGGAATTTCTCTTTCTCTCCTTCTTCTTCTCCCTTTCTCCTTCTCTTCTCTCCTTCTCTCTCTCTCGATTTTCGGTGTGCTCAAGAGTGTGCAAGAGAGTGTGCACAAGAGGGTGTAGTGTGTTCAAGATAGTGTGGGTGTGTTTAAGATGGTGCAAAGGTGTTTCAAGGGGGTGTGGGTTCGTTTATAGATTAGAGTAATTTCGAGGGTGGAAAATGTAATTATAAATGGTTGAGGATAGAGAATTAAATTAAATAATTGAAAATTAGCTAACGAAGCTAATCTTTTCATATAAAATTCGACAAAATGTCGAATAATTATTCCGAGAATATATTCTGGAATTTTGGGTCGTTACAATACTCCCTCCTTCAAAAGAATCTGTCCTCAGATTCTCCTCCGAACCTCGGGGTTGATTAAGGGAGTATATTATGGCATTTAAAAGTTATTCAAACAAAAATCGCGCAATTAATACACAGGCAATTAATTAAAACGAACAATTAACAGTTAAATTCAATTAAGCATTTAACGCATGGTTCATACATAATAATTCAATTAAAAATCCAATTACAATTAAACGAAAATGACGAGAAATAAAGGAAATTGATGCCGACTAAGAATCGGGTGCTCCAGAACCAGGCGGCATTCCAAGACGGCTGAGATAGCTAGCGAGCTGCTCAGTGATAGACCTCTCGAGGTCGGAAATTTGCTCCCGGAGTTTAGTGTGGTTGCGTTGAGCCTTGAGCCTGATCTCCCGCAGGTCGGCCGACTGTTGGTTCAGTCGCTCAGTAGTTTGCTCCGCGAAGCTAGTGAAGCGGTTTCCCCAAACTGTCCACCTATCGGTCTCCCATCGGCTTCGGGTCTCCGACTCAGATTGTTGGTATTGAGTCCACTGCTCCTCACTTAGCCTATCCCATTGTGAGGATCCAGCCTGGTGCTGAGTCGGGTAGTCGTCGAAGCTCGGCTGGAAGTGAGCTTCTTCGGTTCTAGGAGGGTCAGGTACATAAGGGACCTGTTGAGGATCGAAGTCTCCTGCTTCGTATAGTTGTTCTAGCATTTGCTCCTCAATTTCTTGTCGATCCCTTTCAGGTTGACCTCCTGCTCGGATGTCCTCTTCGACATCATCATCACTCTCAGCGGCGGCTTCCTCTGCCGTCATCGGTACATATCTACCGTGTCGCCCTCTAACTTTCCTGCAAAGTTTCATCTGGGCGAGTTGCTTGTAAGAAATTGTCGAATCCTCGGCTCCTGCCGGGGCCATTCGATCCATGCCGGTCACGCCGGCACACTCGAGGATCGCGGTGATGTAGGACCCAATTCTGATTTCTCCCTTTGGCCGGGTGCCTACATACTCCACATATCGAAGGAAGAACATGATGCCATTGACTGCTTGCCTTTGGACCGCGCAATCCAAGACATAAAGTTCCTCAATGTTGATCGAACCGTAGCTATCTCCTCTAGCAAAGACGGTGCATGAGAGGAATCTATGAAAAGTCCTCAAGGCGGAATCACGGAGGTCGGTTGCCTTTGATTTCCCTTGTTGAAAGGGCCTCCTAGAAGTGGAGACATTTCACCAAGCCTCGGCCTCGGACCAACCCACTTCTCGGCTTATCATTCCCCGAATGGGTAGCCCAATGTGTACCGTTAATTGTCGGAGAGTGAGCTCATAATCCTCGTTGAAAGCTCGGAACTCTATCTTGAAAGGTAGCTCGGCGTCGTCTTCGTGGGGAATTATTTGAAGCGTTGCAATGAATTCGTATACAAGTCGGGGGTACGAATTCTTTCTCATATCCAAGAATGTGGTCCACCCCACGTCTTCAATGTACCGAGCGATACCGTCGCCAAGTCCCAAATTCCCCAATGCTTCTATATCGAGGAACTTGGTAGAGAAAACCGGGCGTTCGTGCATCCGTCTAAAAACCTTGGCTTGGAAGGGATTTGAAATATCCACATTAAATAGAAGTAGGGATGGAGGGTCATCTCGCCTCCTCCTTCGTCGGGAACCTTCGGCGGCCACGAAAGAAGGCTGTTTGAGGTTTGTTGGGTTGAATTTGGGGAAATTCCTCACTCGGGAGTTTTGTCGAACACTTGGCGGGCGTGTATTTTGGGCGGCGATTTGTGTATGATCGGCTCGGCGGATCATCCCCAAAAACCAACTAATGAAAGAGTGCAATGCCTACTACGTACATACCTTCCAAAAATTATGAAGATCCACCGGACGGATTGAAAGTTATAGGCTTGCAAAGTGCGGAGGATGAATTTGGGGAAAAATTGGGGGAATTGGAGTTGCTGGAACGAGAGAGAAAAAGGGAAAAAGTTTTTGTTGCTGCTGTTCGCGAAAGAGAGGTTTAAATGGGAGAAGGGGTACACACGGCCAGACGCACGGGTGTGCGCTGGCCCGTGTGGAGCGGTTCGGCCGGTTCAGCGGTTTAACGCTGAACTGGTCTGCACGGTCTTGACCAAGACCGTGCATTGGGGCGTGCAAGCACCCCTGAGTCGAATTAAATCGCGCAAAAATTACTAAAATACCTCGGATTTAATCCGGAGTTCAACCAAACAATAATTACATAATATCGCGCACTTATTAAATTGAAAGACGAGAAATTATGAATGTTATGAATATGCATGGTACCTTTATTCCAAGAGACTGTAGCGGACGCCGCCAAACGGGCAGACGCACGCCCCGCACCGGATCCTGGCCCGGAATCGAAAGTAATCCGACCCGAACCAAAACCCGGCGAATGGAAAAACGGACTCATTTACTACTAGGCGGCAGTTTCAAAACAGGGACAAACCAAAAGCGGAAGCAATGTATAGACAAAACATAAAATCCATAATGGCTGCGAAGTTAGGTAAAGCCCACCAAGGCTAGCAAATTTCCATAAATACTAATAAATGTTTACAACGGGTTCTACAATATTATTCCCGGCTATTCATAAGTATAATCAAATCCTACATAACATACATCTCAAGTCAACAAGAAACAAGAGTTTACATAAGACAAAAGCGTGTAACTCGACCGACAACGACCCAATACTAAGAAGCCACTTTAGCAAAGCAAACACAACGGCTGCTAGCTCAAGATCATGCGTGGGATAGTTCTCTTCGGCTGGCTTTAGCTTCCTCGAGGCGTAAGCTATAACTCTCCCATTTTGCATCAACACACAACCCAATCCCTCGTGTGACGCATCTGTGTACACAACGAGTCCCTCCAATCCATTAGGCATAGCTAACACTGGGGCTGTAGTTAATCTCTTCTTGAGCTCTTGGAAACTTGCTTCACATTTGTCTGACCACTCAAACTTGGCATCCTTCTTCGTCAACGCAGTCAACGGACTAGCAAGCTTGGAAAAATCCTTGACAAAACGTCTATAGTATCCTGCTAAACCCAAGAAACTGCGAATCTCTGTAGGAGTCTTAGGTTTCTCCCAATCCAACACAGTCTCGATCTTCGTAGGATCTACCTCGACTCCCGTTCCGGATATGACATGACCTAGAAAAGTCACTCTGTCAATCCAGAACTCGCATTTGCTAAATTTAGCAAATAACTGATGCTCTCTCAAAGCCTGAAGAACAATCCTGAGGTGTTCTGCATGCTCTTCCTCTGACTTCGAGAACACTAGAATGTCATCAATAAAGATCACAACGAACTTATCGAGGTACGGATGAAAGATTCTGTGCATCATATCCATAAAAGCGGCAGGAGCATTCATGAGTCCAAACGGCATGACCACGAACTCAAAGTGACCGTATCTGGTGTTGAACGCTGTCTTCGGAATATCCTCAGCTCGGATACGGAGCTGGTAATACCCTTGTCTGAGATCAAGCTTAGAATAAACTCTCGATCCCTGGAGTAAATCAAACAACTCCTCAATATGCGGCAAAGGATACTTATTCTTTACCGTCATCCTGTTCAACTCGCGATAATCGATACACATATGGAGTGTACCGTCCTTCTTCTTCACGAACAGGACTGGAGCACCCCAAGGCGAGGTATTAACTTGAGATTTGCATGATTACTGGGTTAAATATCGATTTTTGGTTCATTCCTGTGAGTTTTCTTCATTTCTGCAATTTTTCTGCTGTTCTGATAATCCGCACAGCCTTGCGCACGGTCTTGAGACCATGCGCCAAGACCGTGCGTCCACTTTAGCCTTTGTACAATCTTGCGCACGCCCGTGCGTAGGCCAGTGCAAGTGCTTGCACCGGCTTGAGAACGCGTTCAAGCCCGTGCGCGCGCCGTCCCCAAGGCCGTGTGTATGCCTTAACCAAAATTTTTCCATTTTCAAAATGTTGCTCTCGGTAATGGGAGTCAAAGGGCAATTAAAAAAGTTGACTTTCTTCGTTTGACCTCCGATTTGAGATCCGATTTCAGCTATAGTTCCTATAAATCATGAAATGTATATTTTAGGAAGTTTGGATTTTCCGACTTCGTTCGGGCCCCGTTCTTCGTGTTTTTTGTTTAGGCATTTTTGGCTATTTTTTAAATGTTGTCCGTTTCTTCCGAAAATTGAATGCATACTTCCTTGTTGCCTTTTATGCATGATTATGAACTTTTATCGCATTCTAGCTTGATTTGCTTATTGAATTTATATATTTGTTAGAATGTGAACCTAAGTGATATGAATGGCTGTTTAACGTGCTTCTATGTGTTTTAATGCTTTCGTTGAAGACGTGCGTCGTCGTTAGTCTTATGTGGTTGTGTCTTTGTATTTTTGCAGATGATACTCCCGTGGAGTAGCACCGGTCTTGCATTTATCCTTTCTTTTTTATTAGCCAACAGGTGAGGCTTTCCGTTTCTGACTCCGATAATTATATATATATATATATATATATATATATATATATATATATATATATATATATATATATATATATATATATAATTAAGCATCTCCCATATAAGTCTTGATTTACGTTTTGTTTCCATACCGTCTCTATATATATACTTAGTAAATATTTATGCCTATTATGTTTATTCGATTTATAGAAAAATATTTTGATATGAAAAGATACTATGTATATTCTTTTGAAATGTTTGCGAAAAAGACATGTAAAACCTCTTTGTTTTTCCTAAGGCGAACTTTGGCCTTCGGCCTCGCATATGACATGTCTCGAACGGTCTTTCGACCAACCCGAAATGATTTGAAAAGCGAGTTATGAACTGTATGTATGTATGTTTGGGCCCGGAGTAAGGATGAAAGGATGAAACCGGTAGACGTCGGGTCTACGGCGTACACCCTCTTGTTCCCTCCACCTTTGGGAGCTCGGGGTGAGACCGGAGTGGCAGCCCTTTGAGTACCTGAGATTATACCGTATGTTATGAGTAGTTCGGATTTAGCGGTCCGTCTACATTGGAGGAATAAGGGTGGTTTCCTGTTTTTATGTTTGGAAATTGGAGTTAAGGGCTCGTCTCACCGAGTCATATGAAATGTTTATGTTTTATGCTAAATCACCAACCGTTTACGAAAACCTTTCTTTTATGTTGATTTCTTTTAAGTTTGAAAATGGTGATTTACTTCCGTTTTATAATATACATTATTATTCCCTCCTCACTTAGTCGTTTGACTAACCCCCCTCTGTTTCACCCTGGTGTTGGTTTCAGGATACTAGGCGGGATTGTACGTCGTCGTCGTCGTCGTCGCGTCTTTTGAGTTGCATCTATATTTTTGCATATGTAAACTCTATTCCCTTTTGGCTTTTATTTATAACTTATGTTTTAGGATATTTACACTATTATGTAATTATATTTGGGATTATTATACTGAACCCGTTATCCGTAATTGTCGGGATATTGTATTGAACCCGTGTATTTATTTATGGTAATTAGAATTCAATTGGCCTCGGTGGGCTTTAATATTTGTGCAATGATTTATTGTTTTATTTTGTTTTTGCTTCCGCACCTTTGTCATTTATTCCGTTTTGAAATCCCCGCCTAGTGATTGAGTAAATATGTGTCGTTCGCCGGATTTTGATTTGGGGCAGAATTCTATTTCGGTTCCGGGTCGAGACTCGGTGCGGGGCGTGCGTTACCCGTTTGGGGCGCCCGCTACAGCATCCCCATGTTTTGTTTCAGGATTTATGTGCTAGGCGGGAGTCAGTCTAGTTGTCGGGATTACTTCTTTTGTTTATGTAATTCTGTTTCATATTGTATATTCGCGATTACCCTAACATTTAAATCCTGAATCATTTAACTCTATTGTAGTAATTGGATATATTTACATTTGGCTTTGATGGCCGTTTATGATTAGCGTTTTTCATTGGCCTCGGTGGGTTTTTTATCTGCGTTATGGATTTATTGCTTTACTAGCTCCCTGGATGGGATAGGTTTTATTTGTTACTGCTCCTTGCTTCCGCTCTTGTTGTGTCGTTTTAAAATATCCGCCTAGTACTTGTATTGCCGTTCGCCAGGTTACGGTCCGTAGCCGGACCTCTGTTCTCGTTAGGGACTGTAACTTGGTGCGGGACGGTATGTCGCACCGTATTTGGGGACGTGCCATTACAATTTAAAATCCATCATTTTTGTAGAATGGATTTGTAGTTCATTTTCAATGGATTTAAAATACATTTTAAAAGGTTGTCATTTGAAATCCACTCTAATTTTTTTCATCACTTTATCACATCTCCTCCGACAATTTTCACTATCTCTCACACCCACACATAATTTATCTCTCTACTCTCTTTGTCTCTCACATACAAACGTACTCTCTCTCACACACACACATACTCTCTCTCTCTCTTCTCTCTCTATATATTTATCTCTCTCTAAATCTCCAATTTCTTTCTACAACTATCACTTTTTCCAACAATTTTATTAAACAATCTCTCTATATTCTCTCTCTATACATCTCTTCACTATCTCTCTCTATATATATACATATATCTTTTTTTTCTCTATATATATATATTTATATATATATATATATATATATCTTTATATCTCTTTTCTTATCTTTTGACTTTATTAATTGTAAAATAATAAATATAAATATATAAATTTAAGTTTTAATTAAAAAATAAATTTTGGACTAATTAATTTGAAATCCATTCACAAATCTTTCATCTAGCCAAACAATAGATTTCTAAGTACATGGATTTCAAATCAAAGGTATTTCAAATCCATTCATTTCAAATAACTCCTTAAATCTAAATTCACTCATCCAAATGGAGGGAATTGAAGTTGTGAATTTCAATTCCATTGTCCAAATCCATTTTATTCATTTGGCAAAAATTATAAATCAATGGAATTGAAATCCACTAATAATCTCAATGGATTTCAAACTTTTTTTTTAATAGATTTAAAATTCCTTACAACCCTTAGTCATTTCAAATCCACCATATTCACTCAACTCAAGCAAAGTTCAGGTTTTTTTTTCTCTACTCACTTTTTCTCTCCATAATTTTTAATTTTTATTTTTTTCATACTATTATTTTCTCTCTCCTATTTCTCTCTCTCTCTTATGAGTCTCTCTCCTTTTTTCTCTCCCCATTTTCTCTCTCTCTGTCCAATTTCTCGCTCTCCCTCCTCTCTCTCTCCCAGCTTTCTCTCTCTCTCTCTTAGTTTTCTCTCTCCTTGTTTTCTCTCTCCTCGTTTTCTCTCATCATTCTCTCTCTATTTTTTTCTCTCTCCTCAACTCTCTGATTTTGTTCTCTTCTATCTATCTATATATACTTATATACAACATACAATATATTACAATAAACTTTTCTTTATGAATCTTAAAATAATAAATATAAACTTTAGTTAAAAATAAAATTGGATGAAAAGATTTGAAATTCATTCTCAAAGTATTGTGTATAAAAACAAAGGAATTAAAGTTCATAGATTTGAAATCAAATGTATTTTAAATCTACTCATTTGAAATTCTCCTCCCAATCCAAATGGGCCCTTAAAAAGTAAAAGTCACTAAACTTTACGTACTACATTAAATCAAACATTTGACATCCACTGAATTCAAGATTGTTCATTATAATAGTAATAATTACCTTTTTATTTCCGTTAGGACTGATTTCCCACAAAATGCATAGAAGTCACCATAGTTTATTTTCAATGTTAATGTTACAGAAAGCATGAAATGAAATCATGAACAGACAAAAGTCAAAACTGGGTTTTGATATATTAGGTTGGTATGTAGTTGTTATATGGGAGTACTCCCAGTTGAAGGTGAGGACATTACAGAGAGAATGTCTGTCACAGAAGCCATGGCGCTCAGAGCAGCTTTCAGGACATCTTGAGAACATCCAGGTTTCACTATGGAACGAACCTGCAAAAATGTAACAAAAGAGATTTTGTTGATTTTTGGACATAACAAAAATATGAATTTACAAGGCAAAAAAAGACTACTCGAAGCTCGAATTTTGAATTGGGTATGTTAAGTACAACAAACCAAACTTTTTATAAATTTTGGGCCAGTTACGAAAAACCCCCCTGAGGTTTATGCCATTTATGAAAAACACCTTAAAACCTTTTAACCTTACACTTACTCCCCTGAGGGGGGTATTTGTAAGGTTTTTAATGGGGTATTTTGTATACACTTTAATGTTTCAAGGAGGGTATTTGTAAGGTTTCAGCTGACTAGGGGGTAGTATTTGTAAGGTTTTAAGGTTTCAGGGTATTTTCAGAAAAAAAAATCTAACCTCGGGGGTTTTTCTGTAATTATCCCAAATTTTTTTGTTCGCTCAAATCTGAAGCTCGACTCAAGTTTGTGGGATTAATTAAAAAATAATTATTTGTGTAAAATATTAAACTACTCTAACTCGACTCGATCAAAGCCTATTAGACCTCGATTCCTTTATTAACCAAACCAAATTCAAACAAATTTTCAAGATCGATAAGAACATCAACAAATTTGAACAGTAGCTTGTTGGGGTCGATGCGTTTAATAGAGAGGCTTAAGAGTAGTTGTTGAAAAGCTAGGACATAGTTGAATAAAAGTAGGAGAAAAAAGTTGTTGGAAAGAGTTCCTTTTTTTAGTTTTGCTCTACTACTGTATCTTGCTTTACCAAATTTAGATTCAGGATAACCATAGAAGAGTTTATTTATATGCACTCAGGGATTAATAAATGATGAATGAGAAATATGAGAACCTTGAGAAGATGGTCCTGCAATTTCTTGATACGGCCCATATAATCTTGATCTTCAACACAAAGGGTTACGGGCTTAGAATCCGCACCAGGACCATCAAACTGAAGGGGTCCGGGGTTTCTATATATATCGTCCATCAAAAGCTTGGTCCCATTTTGTCTCAACAACCTGCCGGGAGAAAAAGTCAACACTGGCTTAATTTCAAATCTTTTGTTTGGATATATAAAGAATTTTTGAACGGATTTCAAATCATTACATCTAAACTCCAATTTTTTATTTTAATTGATTTCGTGTATGCGTGTGACCATGTGCGTGTGTGTGAGCGAGAGAGAAGATATACTCATAAGCCTTGCCCTTGAGATCAACAGTTGCTGGATATAAGGATGGTTTTCCAAGACTTGAAGCCCCATGCCCACGACCATACCGGTGAACACTCATCATAGCCTGAGAGATTTCCATGAAATGGACACAACTTTTTAATTACATTATTTCAAACTCAGAGAGTGGAATTTGGAAAGAACAAAGATCCAGTTCATAGTCGTTTTTCTTATTGAGTTTGTACCCAAAAAAATAAATGTACTTGAAGGGTTAGAAACATACTGTTATAGGAGCAGCAGCACAGCGCCACTTGTTGACAGGGTTCTTTAAGTTGGTTACAGTTGCCATATAACCATTCAAACCAGCAGCTATTATGTGATAGCCAATATGACCAAGCACCTGTAGTAACATTACAATATCACTAGTTCAGTTTTTATGCCGATATATCCAAATTTCATGAGAAGAATATCGAAAGCAGAACTTACATATGCATAGTCACAATCGAATTTTGATGGCAATGATCCCCGAGCTTGATAACCGAAGAAATGGCAAATTGCATTGAATTTCTTTCCCTTGTAGGTTCCTTCTTTCTGCACAAAGACACAATCACATGCAGCAAAATACCATTCTTAGAAATTCATGCTATAAAGTAACAAAAGAAACAAGTAAACTAGACAGGAAATCAAAATGATAAAGACAACATAAGGAAGATCATCAACGCACAGCCAAAATCTCCCCAGACAAGAATTGGGTTTGGTTGAGTTTAAGAAATAGTTACCAATCGCTTGTTCATCTCTGCTTCAACAAGATGAGCTAGGAGTTTTTCTGTCTCAATCTGTACAAGTGAGAGAAAGGGGAAAAAAGTTCAAAAACTATCTCACCATGTTCGAAAATAAAATTATGCATATTCAGTTCAAGTACCTGAGATAGCTGTGCAGAATCATCAGATTCTGGGTGAAGGAGGAGCTACAAACACAATATTCGCATAGCGATAAGCAAGATTGAGCAAAACAGATGACATAATCAGCACAATAGTAACACAATAAGAAACATCAAGATCTACCTGCTTTCTTATAAATGGAGGCAGGAACTCGAACAAAGCAAATGCCCAAGGTGAGAGTTGAGCAGAAATATTATCAGCAGAGACACCTTGCCGGAGCAAACCATGAATTTCCTGCAAGTTTATTTTTTGGTGGTATGGAATCAATATAATTTCGTATGCATCTAAAAATAAAGGCAGAATCTGAAGTTGAAGTCGAAGCCTAAGCCGGTTTACCTTCAAGAGAGCATAGACTTCAGGAATGCTTTCTATGAGACCTTCTGGCAATAGGATGACACCATGGTATTTATCTGAAAAAAGAGAACCATAAGCAGCTAATCGGTATCTACAAACCTGAAAATACAAATAAGAGTGCCAGATGAAGTGTACCTTGTTCACCCCTTGCTTGAACTGCATCACATATTTGTTTTGTGATGTCAAAAAGTGTCAGTTTGGATGCAGCTACCTCTTCTGCAAGAATGACCTGAAAGAAAGATCAAAGCTCACTAAATTACAAAAACCCTATTACCCTGAAAATCCACTTTAATGGAAGAAGGAATTGATACATACCATATTGGGATGAGACTGTAGCGTACACTCCAATGCCACATGAGAAGCCTTCCGCCCCATGAGTCGGATAAAATAATAATACTGCAAGTAGAAAGAAATAGAAAGAGAAGAAAAAGAACGACCGAAATAAGATTATCTAAATAAAAGTAAACATCAAACCATGCACTATATATCATGTCTTTCAAAGATATCGATACCTTCTCTGCTGAGAGTGCATCAATGCAAACATTGCTAATCAGCTGGGAGTTAACCTGAAGTAAGAAAAACAAGTCCTAAGATCATTTGATTCTTAAAGAAAGGCAAAACTAACTAAGATCACTCAATTTTCGTTAAAAAAAGAAAAGTTACTAAAAAGAGCTTTTATTTTAACATAGTGTGACTATAACCATAAGATAAGGTGTATCAAAATAATCTAATCAAGATCACATACAAGGAAGCCAAACAAGGTGATACTTCTCACTTACACCAAGTTAACACTTGTTCCGACCCATGCTTGAGAGTATATGGATGATGGAGAAATTGGCTCATATTACAATTACATCTCTCTCCCACCCACCCAACCAGAAAGCACTAAAAATAAAGGAGAATATATACAGGATGTCAGGAAGGGAAGTATATTACCTTACATATTGTGTCAAAACCCACATTCGTCTCAACAAATTGATTTTTAAGATCACCATTTAAAGTAACAGGAATACCAACCACCTGCGGAAATTAGCAAGGAATACTTTGATCATGTACCGTTTCAAATAATTAGAAGAAACAATTGAAAGCAACAGAGTTAGCTATATAAGATAGTATAGAACTCAGTGTATGTTTATATACATAATCTACATAACATAATTTAAAACAACGAGGCTCATTGTTCAACTTGAAGGTAAAACTGGACCAATCAATATGTTTGATCAAACACAGAGGTTTAAGTGCTATACCTTTGTTAGGCACTTCCTTTCTGCAAAAGTTTCTGCAAGCTGGGCAGCATCTGTGTTTGATGTCACACCTTCATAAGCAAGAGACAAAAGTGTCAGGACTCAGGAACCTATATAGACCTTGATGCATCATTAACCTTAAAAGACAACAACGATACCTCCGATAATGACAAGAGCATCCAGCTTCAAAGCTGTGCATGCATTAAACGCTGCATTGACTTGCTCAGTCGTTCTAATTTGATCTTGTGTCCGTCCCAGCAAATCATAACCACCTTTACGACATAGAACCAAACCAGCATAAGTTAAGTCTGGAAGTTTAACCTATTAGTCAGGATATACATGTCACTTTATCTACCTTGATTTTTATAGGTTGCAAGGATCTCATCTGTAACTTCTAATGTTTTCTGTGCAAATAAACCTTCCGAACCACCTGGAACATTAATTAAAAATGTAAGTTTTCATGAAAGAAAATGCAATCATCTGCCTAGAAGGGGAGACTCAATAGGAAAGCAACTAACAATCGAATATAGAAACAATAAGAAAATACATAATAATGCCTGATTAACAAGATACAAGAATCACCCAAAGAAAGAAAAGCAAAAATTGGCACTTCCACGAAAACCTACAAAATTAAGATTGAGGTTCTTGATACAGGCGGAAACCAGATATGCATGACACGTGACTTCAAGCCTAACCAGATTTGCAAGAGTAAAGGGAACAACATCACTGCAAGAAAGAGGTTAGACTCCTTACCCAAAAATCCAAGCAAAACACTGTTGGGGTTGTGCACTTTCAGAGCTTCAAAATGACCCCAAATAACATTATGACCTCCAGGAGATTGTCTACCACAGAAAACCACTCCTACCCTGAGACAAGATAAATTCAGGTTAAGGGCAGACAATCTGTTTCAACATAAAGTTGGAACGCCAAAGTTCTTTGCTATGAATAAATCAAATATGATTAGCACATCAACTCATTTAAGTAATGGAACAAAATGGCCAATTAAATGTATACCTATGTGCAGGATGTTCAGTAATTATTTGAGCGTCGGGAACCTTAGCAGTCGCCCTCAAGAAGTGTGCTAAGGGTTTACCATAGGTGTGGGGAAAAGACCTACTAATGGTGTGGGCGCCTGTGGGATCTGCTGCTGTAGTTCCATCACCAAACTCTACCCGCACGGTAGTTCCCTGTACAATCAGTGACAGGTTGCACAAAAATGAATTAAAGAAATCAGATTAGTCAAACAAGCTCTCTAGCTCCCACATAAAAGATCAGTAAGAATTAGCATTGCAGCGTAGGCATATATTTTCAAGCCTCTCAAATTGAGGTATCAAAACTGAATCAACCCTTTAATATGCTAGCCAAAAACTACATTGGTCAATTGGCTTTAGAAAGCCAAAAGGGACATCAAAGCCAGAAAAAAGCTTTGGAATTTCACCTCAGAAAATAGAAAGATAAATGCCAATGTCAATTGTTGATAGATTACGCAGAGTTCAACTGTATTTTCCAAGGAACAAGTAGAAGTTTAGTACAGTATACGAATAAAATCAAAAGCAAAAGAACAATTCGGCCAAATATTGCTAAGAGCACAGGCTCTCAGAGACAGTAACAAGAACAAGGGAAAAAAAAATTAGCTTCTCCTTCTATGCTAAACCAGCAAATTCTAACTGAAAAATATCTAATACATCAAAAATCGAAACTCAACGGCTCCTAAATTTCACGATCTTTTACATTGCTACATCTAATACTTCACTGCATAAAAAACAAGGAGATACATTGCATCAAAAGTGCACAGATAAACAAAGTAAAACAATACTGCAAATCCATCTTGTCAGATCTATTCTCCCTAGACGTTAACATGAACAAGTCACACTGGATTCATTAGCCGCGGGAAAAACAACTTCGCTAAACTTCATCTCTAAACATCACTCCTTCAGAATCATTAATCAATCAATGTAGTGGAACTAAAAATCACAAAATCATGATTTAGAGATACATTTGTCAAAATATTTTTGGAAAAGGAAAAGAGAAAGACCTGAAGGCAGGGCGGGAGTTCGGGCTTGTATTGAGATCGAAGTTGTTGCAGATCAGAAAGTTCTCTTGCTATTCCGTAATCAGAATCCATCTGCTGAGTCTTGTGCATTCTCAGCTGCTGAGAATGCACAACTATGAACTCTCAAGTTTCAACTATAATACACACACTCACCAACTGCTTTCACACCTTTCTCTGTTTTTCTTATTTTTTTTCTTTCTCTCGAGTCTTTCGCTCGTATATATAGTAGCATGGGAAGTGGGAAGGGGCGGTATTACCAACCAAGCCACAGTTTTTATGTGTTTTTAACCCTCTGCTGCCCTTTGTTTTGTTTTGAATTTTTTTTTTTTAATGAATTCAAAGGTAGTAAATTATTTAAAGGGAAAATGGCATAATTCATCCTTCAACTTTGATTTACTTGGATTTTAGGGGCATAAGTTTCTAAAGTTATAAATTTCATCCCGTAGTATTGGAAATGTGGCAAAATACAGATAATATTCAGCACATTTCATCTCGTAGAATTGTAAATTTCATCTTGTAGCATTGAAAATTTCATCCCGTAGTTTTTGAATATTGTCTGTATTTTTCCACATTTTCAATGCTACGAGATGAATTTTACAACTTTAGAAACTTATGTCCCTAAAGCTCAAGTAAATCAAAGTTGATGGATGAATCTTGCAATTTTTCCTTATTTAAATTTAACATTTAATTTACTTAAGTTTTAGGGAGATAAGTGTCTAAAGTTGTAAATTTCATCACGTACCATTGAAAATGTGGCAAAATACAAACAATGCCCAAAGCTACGGGATGAAATTTTCAATGATACAAGATGAATTTATAATATTACGAGATGAAATGTGCTGAATATCCAAAGCTACGGGATGAAATTTTCAATGATACAAGATGAATTTATAATGCTACGGGATGAAATGTGCTGAATATTGTTTGTATTTTGCCATATTTTTTATATTTCTGGATGAAATTTACAACTTTAGAAAACCCAATTAAATCAAAGTTGACAGATGAATTATGCAATTTTTCCTAAAATAAATTGTGATCAATGATATATGTATGTATTGACTTATAATGTGATACACTGACACAGCAATATACACACAACATGATACAGACATGACGATTCTGATTTTTTCAATATTTTGTATTAAAGAAATGTCTAATATAGTATCAAATACGACACGATACGACAACATAGAAAACCCCAATACATAATTAATTAAAATATTTTAAAATTAAAATACTTTAGATACGATACGGCAATATAGGATGGTCGGACTATGCCATCCTCTTTGGTCTCTAATTGATTAAAGTACTTTGGAGTCATATGTTCTATGACATTACCACACAAGGTTATGCTAAGATACAAACTTCACAGAATATCTACTAGAATTACTTTATGGTAAATTATTGAGAAATTCCGATTAATTTTTTTTTCTTTAAAACAACAATGAGATGGTTAAGTTATTGTTTTTCTTGCACAATAAGAAAAAAAAGTAGGATTTCTTGGTCTTTATTAAGTTAAACGGAAAGGAAATCTATTTCCAAATTTCGAGGGTGATCATGTCATATTTATGCGAAATTAATCAGGACCCAAAGAAAACAAAAGGGATTGTTTGGTTTTATATTCGGAATTACTCTAGTAAACTTTTAAGTTTTAACAATGAAAATTCTATAGCTAAAAGAATATGTATGCATTTTTAGAATTGATATAAGGATAAAAGTCTATTCCATCATGTCCCGTATCGTACACTTTTCTGTATTGTCTAGTATCTCATATCATTATGTTTTTTTTTTAATTAAAACAAAGCACACGGTAGATTTTTTACCGAGTTCTCCACCTCATATTACCCAAACGAAATCCCAATCGAAAAAATGAGAAGCCATGAACATGGCTAAAGCTAACCCTATTCAGAAACTAACAAACCAAAAATTACAAGCAAAAAGGAACCAAAAGGAAACCCATTACAATGTAACAAACAGCAAATGAGATCATTTGCACAATCCCATGTCGCCGCGGCTTGTACATTGCCTCCCTATTGTTATTTCTGTAGACTTTTCTATATTGCTTCGTATCCGATATCGCTATGTCTGTACGCTTTTCTATATTGCCTCGTATTCGGTATCCGGTATCGCTATGTCTGTACGCTTTTCTATATTGCCTCGTATTCGATATCACTATGTCTGTGTTCGTGTATAATAGCTCAAACATATGAATAGTGTTGATTATGGGAGCAAAATAAGTTGAGACATCCTTTTTGCTTTATGCACCCCTTAGATTGATATAAAAGCAAACATGATTGTTTTGATTATGACCTGAATTGAGTTTTTACAAGAAAGGGCCACAAGTTTGGTCAGTTCTAATGGGCGGCAAAGTTGTGGTTAGCATTCGTAATTTTTCAAAAATACCGAGCAAGATCGCCTTTTACTTTCTCGTTGCAGTATTATCCCAATAAGCAAATAGAATGTTCTGATTCCTGGAAAATATATAATGACAAGAAGGATCAGCATATTCTGTAGCTGCTATTGATAAATTTATTATTTATTAGTGCACTCTGTCCTACCCACAAGTAGGAGCAGGATCACTAATTATGAAACTGTATGGAAAATTTCTTTCAAAATAAATTTGAATGGTAATGCGTAAACAAAAATTATATTCGCACGGTACAAAAAACGATCATAGTTCAGATGGTAAAAGATCCTTTAACGCCCTAAATTGTGATTTCTTTACCAGAAAAAAAAAAGAAAAGAAAATGAATAGAATAGAATAAGATAAGATAAAAGGGAATATGTTTCCAACTCCACCCACATAAGTAGTCATTTATTAAATTTCCTACCAAGAAGAGAGGAGAGAGGGGAAGGGTTGATGACACACAATTAACAAGAAACTATGGACACAGAGACTCATCACAGGACAAGTTGTTCTGGCGCATACAACCTTAAGTTCTTCATCCTAGTTCTTGAAGCTTTACATCTCTTTCCCATTGTAGACAACTGGAATATCAATCTATGATAAACCTTACTTGGTGTCTTTCTTGGAGCCACTCTTCCCCACTCTGCGTTTTCTTCTAGAAGAAGAACCGTTTCCAGAGTCAAGAGAAGGTGGGTGGGCACAATTAGCAGGCACATGATGCCCAGGAATCCAAGCAGGGAACCCAACAGCAGGGATTCTGCATTATTCATTCAACATAATTAACATTCTATTCCATCTATGAATTTCTATTTTCATTTTAGGAGTAATTACGAAACCACCCCCCCCCCCCCCCCCCCAAGGTTTGTGCTGTTTACAAAACCATTAGTTTTGAGGGTATTTCTTTTATGATTTGCCAAACCTCAGGGTGTTTTTCGTAATATTAAGAACGAATGAATACAAGAATAAGAATGAGTTTGGAAGAACTTACCCAACAAGAGCACAGCAGACTCCTGCTTGGACATGGATGCATCAAAAGCCTTGCTATTGTGCAACGATAGCTTTAATGCTTGATTCTCAGCAACATAACACTGGAGCAAAATCCCCAGTCTCTTGCATTCTGCTTCGTAATATTTGCTTTTCATCTCAAGATCTTTTACATACATTTTCTTCCTCTCTCGTGATCTCACCGCAGCATCCCGGTTCCTCATTTGCCTGGATAAAGAACATCATATCATATACTATATATTTTCTATGTATTTGGTTTTCACATTAAGAACATATTTCATGAAGGGTGGCCAATCAGTCATCTCCAGAGGCTCACAGTTCTATTTTTTTTTTAATTAAACCGGGAAGCCACGGGAGGTCTTATTGAATCGGCAACAAATTACAAGGGAAAGTCCACGAAAAACATACAAAGTACATTAAATATATCTAAATCTCTATTCCCAAAGCACAAAACATTCAAAACTAAGCTAATGAAATAACACCAAAACACCTGATTCCTATTGATACAATAGCCGTAGTTCAGAAGTAAATCCAATTCAACATCAGCAAGTAGTCCTGAATTCCACATACAAGTCCTCATGTTTTCTTGACAGATATCCCATTTTAAGCTCTCAAAGATATAATTCCATAGTATCATGCAATTCAACAAAGTGACCTGATCATTCCTATTTTTTCTATATAATTACCAACATTTGCATAATTTTTTTGCAGACTCAAATCCATGGTAAGAACTAAGAATATTGTAATTTCTAGAATCAGATAGATATTTTGGAATAGTATCAAAATGTAATCTATAGCATGAAAAATTAATTCAGCAAATTATACTGTAATGTCTTCGCATCAAACACAAAGCGCAAATCCATTGCATCTCAGTTATGCAACAAGTAAACCAGGTTATGCTTTTAGAAAATCCAAATGCATGTATCTAGAAAACAATCAACCACGGTTCAGCATAAATTCTCAAGTTCAAAAACTAATACCTCTTGCGTTTTTTCGCAACGGGATCATCTTTATCATCATCATCATCATCTACAATATCAACTACGTTGTTCTCCTTCATCTGTTGAACATCGGCACCATCGTGATGGGGCCTGCTCTCCTCTTTCTCCTCTGCATCCTCCGTCTCAACCGTCCCCGACTCTGGACTGGTCGAAGAATCCTTAGACCGATCCGACCCGGAAGCGGACTCGGGTGACCAATCTAGAAGCACGTCCGAGAAAAATCCATCAACTACAAAATTATTCTCATCTTTCTCCTCTGGAAAATTGGAGGCATCGTTCATAAGATACTGCTCTATGTCATCGATTGACAACGAATCGGGTGAGTTTGAAAATCCATCGGCGGCGGCGGGCTGATCGCAGAAATCGAAGTTTAGGTCATCTGGTAAATTATCTAACAGATGATCCCAATCGAGGATTACTTCATCTTCTACAAATCCACTATCATCCATTACCAGATAATTAAAGACGAAAAACAAAAGAAAATAAAAATTCAAATTCAAAAGCGAAAAAAGAAAAAAAAAAAAAAAGTGGCGAAATCTACAAATTCGAAGTGGGGTTGGGAATTTTGCGGCTTTTTAAGGAGCCGTGGGAAGCAATTGCCAGGATGTTTCCAGTTGCTTCGTGGGCAAGGAGAAGGGGCGATGATCTGAGCCGTCGATTCAATCGGATCCAACTATAGGAGGAACAGCGTCATTCGACCAATCAAAATCAAGTTTCTGAAAATTACCGTCTCACCCATTAAAACGCGATGGCCACCGTAATTAATGTCGTGTTTGATGAGTTTCTTGGGCCTGGATTGTTTGTACTGTTCAAAAAAATATTATATGAGAAAACTAGGGAGAATAATCAATTTTTTTTTTTTTTTTTATAGAAAGAAAGACCCATTTTTTAAAGTCATATGCAAAAGTTCCTCAAATAAAAATTCTTTAGTATTAAGGACCTGTTTTAATAAAAAAATATTATTTTTGCCAAGTCATCCAAAAAAACAATTTTCCATTTCTTTTATGTCATTTTACGAAAAGACTACAATATCCTCAAATAACTCAAATATTACATAGAAAACCAATGTAATACAATTTCTATTTTCTTTTATTTCAGTTTACTAAAAGACTACAATACCCTCAAAGAACTCAAATATTACATAGAAAATCAATGTTTCCCTCCACTTACCTAGGGAGTTGCAGCGATGGTTGATGAGAAAAGCCAGTCCAAGAGTCTCTTCAATTTAATAAATTGATGAGACTATGGTTGTGGCGCCCCGAAACAGGAACTCGGGAATCGCCAACAGTCCCGCACCGCTGACTCACCGAGCTGACCCGTGATGGACCACACTCGACTCATCGGTGGCGAACGGCAGACGGTTCAGTATAATTAAAAGAGTTACTCGTAACGGAAATACGAGTTTTCAAAAACTTTTTATTACATACTAGATGCTACGTGGCAAACCCACGATACAATGCGGAAGCGTCTAATCAAAAGGGCAAGCTAACCTCAAAGATAACCTATCAAACTTGTAACGACCCGCAATCTCCAAGTTCAAGATTAGAGCATTTATCGGAATTCGGACCGTTTACGGTCCCGACGTCTTTCATAATTGCATGTTTTCCAACTCTTGCATTTAAATATTTTATAAATCATCGATTTGGTATTTAAAATCCAAGGCATTAATTAGAATTTAATTTGCATCGTTTTGTCACTAATTAGGGTCAATTTGGTAAATTTACAATTATAGCTCGTTTAATTTAATTTAGTAATTTAACGGTGTACATTGGACTGGGGTTCAATGTAATAATGCATATTTTATTGAGGTTCCAAATATTTTCATAAGATTCTAAATATTATTCATTAAATCATATTTTCAAGAAATTGCATTTTTGACCCAAAACTATTTACACTTTGACCCCACTCGATATTGACTTTTTGTAAATGCCTGAATTTTTATGAAACGAACCTCAAACCTTGTTAAGCTTTTCATTACGGTCATTTTGACACTAAGTACGCCTAATTCCGAGACTTTGCGTTTTTGTCTCGTTTTTCGAAAAATATATATAGTAACCTTCCATATTTAGAAACCACACACACACCGACAATCATCGAACGACGAGCCATTCTCTCCCAAACACGATTTTTGCAACGTTGTCGGAATTCGACGAATCATATGTCTAGACGACCGTATCGACGAGACGAACTCAACCATACAAGTTTCCCGGCGATTGGAGCAGCGACGGCGACGCTACGGCGGCGCGAAGGTGGCGACGGCAAGGGTGGTGGATCTGGCTTTTCCGGCGACTTTCAGGCGGCGGGCAAGGGTGCTTCTGGACCGATTTTTCGCAAGGAAGCCAACGGTGGTGGTCTCGTGGCTATCCGACCACCGACGGCGGCGGAATCGACGATTTTCAGGCGGCGATGATGCTTTCCGATCTCAGTTCTCCGGCGATGTCAATGCCTGGGGTTGGTCGGGAATTGAAGCCCATGAAGAGAGGAGCATTTTGGCGGTGGTTTCACTTTAATCGGACCACGGACGGCAGAGTTATGGCGACTTGAAGGGGCGGCGGCGTTGACTGGCGGCGGGAGTGGTGGTTCCCGGTGGTTCCAGGTGGAGTCACGATGGCAAACCACCATGATTGTGACGGGCTTGTCGAGAGGATCATTTCTGTATAAGGGTTCGACTATCGAAGGTGTTTCGACGGAAGTCTAGTGGCGGCGCGGCGGCGGCACGCGGCGGCGCTAAAGTTCCAGTTAGATTCCGATGACGGAGTCTTCACGAAGATTGTTCTCCTCGACGCAACGGTTCTAACGGCGCTGGTATTACTCGAATCCGACTTGTCGTTTGTCTTTTATCGTATTTTTCGTATTATTGTGTTAATTGGTAGCTTTTGATTGTAGCTTCTAGCTTTTAGCTTTTCGGATTATTTTGGCATGGATCTCTTGTACTATAGCTTGTGTAAATTGTTGATTGTTGATGATATATGCTTGTGTAGTCGAACGGATGGGTTTCGGTTCGATTAGGCTAGAGATAGGATTAATATGAACTTGTTAGCTTTTGAGCTTTTCGGAAAAGCTATAAGTTGTACTTTAATTGTTGTTGATTTAAATGAAATATACATGTTTGATGTTTAATTGCAGGCCTAACCCCTGAGTAGATTATGCTTAAATGTTATTATTAATTAAATGTTAATTGTTATTCGTTTATTTAATTATTGCATACTTTTGGATAAATTGACTATATTGCCCCTACTCGCTTTCTTATGTTTACATGTTGAGTGAGTGTCCTTAAGCATGTTTGTATTTTGATAGCCGAGCGTCAGTGTCTGTTTTCTTGTTCGTGTCAGTCATTCATCCTCTAGACTCCGTGTTTTCAGGTGAGATCTCTGAGGGAGAATCATACGTGTTGCTTGCTTGCTTTTCTCGTTTGTCGAGCTACAGGTAAGGGTTTAAACTTATTTTTAACTGGGGCAAGGACATAGACTATTATAGGTTGCGAAATAAATGATTACCCTGCTTTTTCTTATTACTTGTTGTACTGCCTTTACAATTCCTTATGTGCTTAGTCAAACCTTTTAATAGCAAAACCAAAATGATTTGAAATGCTTTCAACTAGAGACAAGGAAAACCCATTTGTTTTAAATGCGAACTTTGGTCTCTCGACCTCGCAATTATAACCTTGTCCCGAATGGCCCCTTTGGCCTTCCATACCCCGATTTCCTACTTTCGAATGGCCCTTTTGGCCACCCAAACTATAATTGATTTCAAAAGCGAGTCATAAACTGTTTAATGACTTGGGCCCGGAGTATACAGGAGGTGAGCTTGGGGACGAGCGTCTAGGGCAAATCCCGATGTGTACTTCTAGCGTGTTGACTTGGGCCGGCCAGGAGGTTGGTTAGCCTGAGTTGATGCGAACGGTGGTGCTAATCGTGTCTCCTTAAACCCTATACGGTGGTGCTAATGGCGTCTCCTTAAATCCTGATGGTGGTGCTAACAGCGTCTCCTTAAATCCTGTATAGTACTGTTGGTGGTGGAGTAATTGACTATATGCTTGCATGATTTTCAATTGGGAGTTATAAGGAGAGGGCCCGTTCTCGCCGGGACACATTATTGCATGATTTATTGCATTTATTGCTTGTCTAATTGTTTTATGGCTTTCGTTACAAGTCAAAGCACATTCCGGTTTTCTTCAGTTATCATATGCACTTCCCTATATATATATAAAACCCGGAAACATGACTCGTACTTGCTACCCTAAGCCTCCTTTATTATTCACTTAATTAGTTGAATTACGAGCCGTGTTTATTTATCATCTCTAACTTATTGAATCGTGCCTTTCGAACTTGTAACGGCCTCGTGACTCAACTAATACCCCTTTCAACTTATCGGCTTGACATTACGTGCAAATGTTTTTAAAGGATCTGGTTCGTCAACCCTTTCGTGTTTTCCAAGCAAGCCGAACCGAGTGTTGCCTTGTGTTATTGTTTTACAATTTGTATTTCGTTATTTATCTTATTTCTCAAAATGGGCAACACTTATCACTTTTAGTTTTAAAAGATAAATGACGAACTGTGATCAAAACCCCCTTACTGAGTATCCTTTATACTCACCCCTGCTATTTTGGTTCTTGCTTCAGGTAGACAGGTGGTGGTGTCACCTATCTTGTCAGTCGGCAGCAGCAGGTCTAGGTCGGCTCTTGTCTCTTGTCTTGTCAGTGTCCCAACAACAGTCGAGTCCTTACTCTATGAATTGTTTTAGCTTATTATATTTAATATTATGATTTATTTTCCGTACTTACGTGCCCTGATGTGGGATAGATACTTGAGTCATGGACGGCATTGAATGTATAATTGTTTTAGGTTCATTTTGTTATGATTACTGTTGCCATGGATGGCTTTTATGCATTGATTTATTATTCTGAATTCGCTTCCGCATTTCTCTGTTATATTGTGGTTGTTGTTAGGATGTCGTTGCTGTTGCCGGTAGTGCTTGTTTGAGTGCCGTTCGCCGGAGTGGGTTTTTGAGTTGAGGCCCCTCGCTGAAGCTCGGGAATCCATTTCGGTGCGGATGTGGCGGTCCTTCTTCAGGGGGCGCTACAAAACTAAATAAGGAAACTATTCTAAATAGTTTGCTAACTTAATAGGGAAAGTCTTAAAGTAAACTGATCAAAAGGAGACAAACCCTAGACGTCCTAGTGCTTTCGGGAAATCTGCGCTATGTCGACCTCGCAACCTGGATCATGAACGGAAAGGAAAGTGGGCATTAGTCCTGGCGACTAAGTGAGGGTATAAAACAAAATGTTCACTGTTGAAATATTCTCGGTTCATACATTTTTGGTAAAAGGGGAAAGAGGAATATATGCAATATAATTTTGGAAAGGTATGAACCGGTTTTAGTAAAGTAGTCAGTACGATAACAAAATTACAGTACTAACAATTTGAGTAACTAAAGGCTGGGAACAGTGAAACCCAACTTTTAGATAATGCATAGTTATGGAAAACAATGCATGAAGTGAGGTATGACAATCAATGTAGACATGTATGAGAATGTGATAGGACAGACATGCAGACATGCAGGGAATGGCAGAAATTTACGATTACGTGTATAAAAGTCTACGTGCTTTTATTAAATTGTGACACGTATATCTTTCTCCCTAAAAACCGATAGGAACATGATTTTCTTATTTAAAATATCTAATTGACTGAAATAAAATATATCGAATTACTTAAATGTGATCATTAGTTGTGAAATATATGCACAGTACTATTAACTATATATGTTATTTGTTAAGTGAAGAAATTATTATATATAAATATATATATGTATTGAACCGTACATCATTAGTAAAAGACCATAAATTAAATAAGAAATAAGGAAAGAGATGATTAAGTTGATAGATCAGAATTTCTTAGATTTCTGTGCTTAGCTAACATTTAATATATTCTAGTTAATACAAGAAAAAGGTATTATATTAGACATTAGAGTAAAGAAGGTTCACGGCACTTCCCCTTTCTTCTCTCTTTCGTCGAACTAAAGTCTGAAGTGAACAGGTGAAACCTTAATCCCTTTTCTTTCATTCCATGTAAATAATTGTGAAGGATAAGGAATTTACTTATGTCTTGTTGATGAGTTTACCCTTTAAATCTTGTCCTCCCCACAACTTGTTGTGTTTCGACTGAACTTGAGAAATTAAACTCATTAATAGAAGCTGAATAAACTAAAAGGGTGTCGGCACATTAGTTGTGTTTTGGTGGTGTATGTATAAATACTCAGAGGTGATTTGATCAAATTTGTACTTATACTTTGATAGGATACGGCCAAACACATATAGGATACAGGGGTATGTGTATATCTGTATATGATAACTTTGTAAAGATCACTTTAATTATAACAAGCTCCATTTAATGCATGTATAAGGTACTAATGATTATACACTTCATCTCGTCTTTAGAAATAGCTTCCAGATTAGTTGTAAACTTTTCATGAGTTAACTAGTCTAAATATGTGTACCTGAATCGAATACATCATATACCAGTTTAATCAATCAAATCGAAATTTTATCCTCTTATCAGTGCTATTAGCTGACATCTTTGTAATTAATTAATTCTTTTATTTTTTACAATCAATTAGCTGGTTTAACTAGTAATTGTTATGTGATTACGTGATTTCGGTTATAGCCGTACAAGTCCGTCGTGTCTTAATTGGCTCTCGAGTCGAGTCTTACCCCACAGTCTTTTATTAACAGGTGGTCCTTCAAAGGAATCCTGATATTGTGTCTGACGATCCCTTTTTGTTATCTTTTGGATATCCAGGTGAGGTTTCATTTCTTTCCTACAGTCATTATCATATATATGTAAATATATACGCCCATACCCGAAGCCTTACTTTATGAGTTTTATTGTCTTCCTATCCCCTATTGCTATACCTACTAGATAGTTGAATTATTATCTTGATCAAATTTAAAGAAAAATGCTTTAATATACGAAAAATCCTTTTGTACTTATAACTACGAAAAATCTGTTTTGTTTTCGAAAGATAAGCCACTTTGGCTTGTAAGGGAAACTCTATTTTCTGAAATGCGAGAATCTGTTATTTAGAACCTTGGGGACGCCCTTGGGGGATATGGGCCCGGGGTAACTGGAAGGTGAGGCCTAGAGGTGTGCGCCAAAGGCTGATCCCCACACGTACCCCTTTTGTGAAGTGTTGTTCGTTCGTATCGTCGGTGTTGTCGATAATGCGAGCACATGAGTTGGGTGATTACATTTGCAGTGTAACCCCTGTTTGTCTGATTGGGTAGTTCGAGGTAGCTCATTGACTATCATTTGGAGGAATAAGGCAGGTTTCTGTTTTCTGATTATTTTGGGTGTTAAGGTTGGAGAATTTCCCGTTCTCGCCGGGTATCTATTTATGATTGAATTATCTTATATTGGTTCACTAGCAATTTCTTGCAGATAAAACCTGGATAATTTTCGTTTCTGTTTATTTCTTTATTTGCTCGTTTAAAATTAAATAGTGAACCTTTGTTTTGTTTTATAATATATATATATTCCCCCTCACTAAGTCATTTTGACTTACGCCTCTTCCCTTTTGATTTTGGCTGCAGACAGGTGTCACTAGGCGGCGTGTCGTGTATAGGTGGCAGGAGTCGTCTAGTTGAGGCTCGTATTGTATATCTACTTTTGTAAACCCTTATAACCTGTCATGTCTTATGATTGGAGTTGTATCATTGTAAATCATTGTAGGTCACTGTACTTGTGTGGTTTCGAGAGCTATGTTTTGCTAGATTGTACAGGTTACTACTTATCATTATCGTTTTGACAGTGATGATCTTGATAGTTACCATATTGTTCAGGGTTTTGATTACTATTGATGTTGTTTAGTTGGTAGCTTCCGCCTAGTCAGGATTTTGTCCGTTCGCTGAGGAAATCTTGAGTATAGGTTTTAAGCCAATATTTGAGGTACACCTTGGTGCGGGATGTAGCATTGGGGGCGCTACAGTCATACTGGATTACTATTTACATATATATGTTCATGACCCGTCAAAGGGAATAGAAAAACCTCACCGACTTGAAGTTGAACTCGAACACCTGCAGCCTGACAAAGCAATTACTAAGTCAAGACTCTAAAGTCAATTCAAATCTCATACATGAGCACTCGATAGGTATCCTAAGGCAACATCTAAGTCGAAGCCTATAAGGGTTGATCTTACGATCTCACTAATCGAATAATACCAATCAAGCCAAATGTAGCGCCCCGAAAATCCGAATTACATTCCGGTATGTTCGAATCGTTTATTTACGTGATTTAATTATTTTATTTGATATTATTATGCGATTTTATAACAATTTCATAAATGAGTGAATTTTGATATTTAAATCACGACATGTCAATGTGCGTTTAATTTCATGAACTTTGACAGTAATTATGATTTATTTGGACAACTTGTATTTTTGAACTATTTTTATAAAATTACGAAAATGCCCCTTCGATTCTCAACCCAAATCAAATTTTGACTAAGACTCTCTCTCTCTCTCAAACCTCATTCACTCAACAACAAAAGAAAAAGAAGGAGAAAAGAAAGAAAAAGAGGAAGAAGAAGAGGAGACTTTGATCGATCGTCCCGACTTCGTTTCCCTACCGATTTTCGAGCCGTGAAATCCTACGAACTCCTCGCGATCTCATCTACGAGTAAGCTTCTCACGTCTTTCTCGATTAATGCCTCCATTGCTTTGTTTTTCTGATTTTGATGAATAGTTGCACATTTAGGTTAAATGATGATTTTGAATGATTTTATGGATGGAATTACGTGATTCTTGGTTCTATAGGTAGATTAGATGTCGTAGATCAATATATGTGAGTTTTAACTTGAGATTTGCATGATTGATAGGTTTAATATGATGGATGGAATTTTGCTGCTGTTCTTTAGATCCACACGGCCTTACGCACGGTCTTGAGACCGTGCGCCAAGACCGTGTGTGCCCCTTTTGAGCCTTGCACGGCCTTGTGCACCCCGTGCGCAAGCCGGTGCGCAGGCCAGTGCAAGTGTCTGCACCGGCTTGAGCACGAGTTCAAGCCGTGCGTCTGCCCATCCCCAAGACCGTGTGTCCCCCTTAGCCAAAATTTCTCCATTTTCAGAATGTTGCTCTCGGCAATGTGAGTCAACGGGCACTTTTAAAAGTTGACTTTCTTCGTTTGACCTCCGATTTGAGATCCGATTTCACCTATAGGTCCTATAAATCATGAAATATATATTTTAGGAAGTTTGAATTTTTTCGACTTCGTTCGGGCCCCGTTCCTCGTGTTTTTTGTTTAGGCATTTTGGGCTATTTTTTAAATGTTGTCCGTTTCTTCCGAAACTTGAAAGCATGCTTCCTTATTGCCTTTTATGCATGATTATGAACTTTTATCGCATTCTAATTTGATTTGCTTATTGAATTTACGTTCTTTGATAGAATGTGAATCTAAGTGTTATGAATGACTGTTTAACGTACTTCTATGTGTTTTAATGCTTTCGTATAAGCCGTGCGTCGTCGTTAGTCTTATTTGGTTGTGTCTTTGTATTTTTGCAGACGATACTCCCGTGGAGTAACGCATCCAGTCTTGCTTTTACTTCTTTTGTTTAGCCAACAGGTGAGGCTTTCCATTTCTGACTCCAGTACTATATGTATATATATATATATTAAGTCTCTCCCGATATAAGCCTTGTTTTACGTTTTGTTTTCACACTGTCTTTATATACCTAGTAAATATTTATGCCTATTATGTTTATTCGATTTATCGAAAATGTTTTGATATGAAAACGTATGTGACGCCCCTACATCACAACCCCCGGACCGGAACGAGACCCCGAGTGACGGTTAAGGACCTCCACTCGAAAACCCGCCCCGGACAACGGGATTCCATAACCTGGCAACAGTGTTTCCCCAACAACAAAGCAACAACAATAACCACATGCGGAAGCAAAATGATAGCAAGAGGGACATAATTATGAACAATGCCCATCAAAGGCTCAAAACAATATCATCATTCGAAATCCCTCACAGGGGCAATTTTAGCATGCTTCATCAAATATACATCGACATGAAAGTTAACGCATAGTTCAAGTCATGAAAACATCGATCTAACAAAAAATAACTACAAAGACCGACAAAGACGACTTGGAAAGCCTACGACCACTGCTGCCAGAGTCGACAATGAGATGTCGAACTTCTAAACCTGAAGCATGAACCAAAAGAGGAGTGAGTTAATCGAACTCAGTGAGGAGGGGAATATATGTAATATTAAAACTTGTTTAATCCACGCTTTGGTTGATAGAAATGAATCTAATGGCGATACGTTCTCTTTACAATTCATCAAAGCTTTGTGAATCAAACTTAAAAATAAAACATTTTTTTCTTTTTTTTATAAGACATTTAATTCCCGGCGAGAACGGGCCATCTCCTTATAACTCCAAAAATCATTTCAAAATCATAATAAAATCCCACACACCGTTTGGCTTATCAAGGAGCAACCCGAGATTTCACTATAACCGATTAATAGCATCGGTGTAAGTATTACCCAAGCTGGACTGCCTCCGACTAGCAATGAATAATACCCTTTTAATATATATTAGATGATCGTCACTGGGTCTCCATCTATATATAATCTGGACTATACAATGGGCTTCACCCTAGACGCACGTCTCCGGGTCTCCACCTACTATATAATCCGGGCCCAATTTTCCCCAAAAGCGTCCTCAAGGGGTTAAGTGTAATATTCAACTCACTTTTGAAATATTTCAATTGACCACAAAGGGTCTTTCGAGACAAGGTATGTAACGTAACCGTCTTAGTTTCTCGTCACGTAGCCGAGTAGACTCGGAGCATACGAACGAGATTCATGACCAAAAGTTACTTTAAAATCGAAGGAGTTCTCTTGTCTCTATTTTTAAACCATTTGATCAAAATATACATATACCATTTTTATATGCAACCCTTTTATTCAAATACTGACAAATCATATAATTGAAATACAAAAGGGGTAATATTTTTCAAATATTTGTCCATACTTCAGTTAAAAACATTTAAATCCTCACCTGTAGGCTTAAAAAGAGCAAAACGGAGGCTCGACGAACAAGGTCCTAGCCCCTTGGGTCCCACCTGTAATACACAGGGCCTCGAGGTAAGACACGACTCGACAAACCAACCAAATAAGACGAACAACTTTAAAAAGAATATAAAACACGCTTAAAAAGGATGAAATCAAACATAAAGGCACTTAAACAAGTTCAAATACAAGTGATATTAAGCATAGAAGGCATACGAGTGATATAGAAGCTTGAGGGATAAAAATCAAACGTTTGAAAAATTACGAAAACTACCCCCGAACACTATTCACGTCCCGAACATGTCCGATCACCACGAAAATTTCAGAATATCTTAGTTTTAATATTTTAGGATTTTTAGTGGTGAAAGAATTGCGAAAAATGAGGTTCGGGTACTGTTCATCGTCTTCCTCAAAAATGCCCAAAAATTCATTTTTTTTTTTTTCAACCCCAAACTTCACAAAACTCAACCTAAATGCTCAATATCACCATATAGCATGAAAACCTCAAAAAAACAAGTATTTGGAGCCATGGAATCAATATTACAAATAAACCCATTTAAGCTTCAAATAGTGTTAATGGAGGAAAATGAAGTTCTAAGTTAATTCATGCTTCAAGAAGCTCAATAATCATTCATCAAGTCATATATCATCTTCACATCAGCTAATAACCAACTAGAATTCAAGAAATGCAAAGTTATACAAACTTACCTCAATAAAGAAAATGGTGAAAGGAGAAAAAAATGGTGACTTTAATGAAGAAACCTTGATGAAGATCCTTCTTCCCTTGACAATCACGAGAATTAGGTGCTAATTAGGGAACTTGAAGCTTAATGATTGTGAATTTGATGATCAAGGATTTTTGCTTCGTGGGTCTCTGTATGTGTTGAAGATGGAGGAGAGAATGTTGTAGAAATTGAAAAGTAAGAAAAGAGAGAGAATGGAGAAAAAGGTGGCGTAAAAGTCAAAAGGAGAAATAAAATACCTGCTCAAACTCGAGCCAGTCCGAGAATACAGAAAATTGTTATTCCGGGCTAAAATGTCGACTTATCGAAATTAATCAATATTACAGTCAAAATGACCCAAATTTAGCCCTCGATAACAATACGAGATTAAAATCCCAAATAATCACAATTAATAAAATTCACCAAAAATCGCTACATAAATCACATAATTCACAATTAAATCACATATTCACAAATAATTCGGTTAGCGCACCGAAACGTACCTCGGAAAATAGCGGGGCGTTACAATATCCCCCCGTTCAAAGAATCTGGTCCCCAGATTCTAATTCGTCTCAAATAACAACTCGGGGTAATGAGTTTGCATCTTCTCTTCCGTCTCCCAAGTAACTTGCTCTGTGGTTCAGTTTCTCCACAACACACGAACCAAAGGAATTTGCCGGTTATGGAGTTGCTTGAGCTTACGATCTTGAATCTCAGCGGGCTTCAACTCGATTGTTAAATCAGGATCCACTTGGACTTCTCCATCTCGAAGAATGTGAGACTCGTCGGGATAATATTTCCGGAGTTGCGAAACATGGAAAACGTTGTGAATCCCGGTCATAGTCAAGGATAAATTCAGGCGGTAAGCAGTTTTCCCAATCCGTTCAAGAACCTCATAGGGACGTAAATATCTCGGACTGAGTTTCCCACCTTTTCCCACTCTAGCAAATCCTTTCCTCAACGTCGCTTTGAGAAACACCTTGTCTCCTTCTTCGAATTCTAAATCCCAGCGTCTCTTATCGGTGTAGTTCTTTTGTCGATCCTGTGCAGCTTTCATCCTCTGCCGGATGATTGCTATCTTATCAAGAGTTTCTTGGATCATCTTCTGAGGAAGAGCTCGTTCAACTCCGTCTTTAGTCCTTCGCCAATCTTCTAATTCCCAATAGAGAGGGGATCGACACTTACGACCATATAAAGCTTCGTAAGGAGGCATTCCAATCGTCGCTTGATAACTATTATTATAGGCGAATTCAATGAGCGGTAATTGTTTATCCCAACTCGTGGAAAAGTCGAGGGCACAAGCTCGTAACATATCGCCTAAAATATTGATGGTTCTCTCAGACTGACCATCGATTTGCGGGTGAGCTGCAGTGCTAAACTTCAAGTTCGTACCCAAATTCATATGAATTTCTTGCCAAAGTCGAGAAGTGAATTTGGGATCTCGATCCGACACAATACTCACCGGAACTCCATGCAGCTTCACAATCTGCTCGATATACAACTCTGCCAGCTTCTTGACATTGGTGGTCTTTCTAATAGGAATGAAATGAGAGGATTTTGTCAAGCGATCCACAATTACCCAAATTGTATCATATCCACCTCTAACTCTCGGTAACCCGGACATGAAATCCATAGCGATGTCCTCCCACTTCCAATCCGGAATAGGAAGCGGTTGTAGAGTTCCATCCGGTTGCTGATGCTCGGCTTTAACCTGCTGGCAAGTCAAACACCGTCTCACAAAGTCGGCAACCTCTCTTTTCATCCCGTGCCACCAATACTGCGTCTTGAGGTCTCGATACATTTTATTGCCTCCCGGATGGACGGCATATGTAGCCTCATCCATGATTTCAATCTTCAGACTCTTAGGTACACAAATACGATTCTTAAAGCGGAAAAGACCCATGTCGTCAAAAGCAAACGAGGAGTTCGGATCATTCTGCATCCTGACGATTTGTCTCTGAATCCACTCATCAGTACTTTGTTCGTTCCTGAGTCTCTGAACCAAATCCGGTCTAACTGAGAGATTTGCAATCCTCAGCTGTGAAACCAGATAATATCTCCCTGCCGTTGATGCTAAACCTGTGGAGGTTCCTTCCAAGCTAGCTGCCTTCGCTTGCCTACTCAAGGCGTCTGCTACCACATTGGCCTTGCCCAGATGGTATTGAATACGGCAATCGTAGTCCTCGAGGAATTCCATCCACCGACGTTGCCTTCAGTTAAGCTCTTTCTGAGTGTGCAGATACTTCAAGCTCTGGTGATCGGTGAAGATATCAAACGTTACGCCGTACAAATAGTGTCGCCACTTTCCCAAGGCAAATATGATAGCGGCTAACTCAAGATCGTGGATAGGATAGTTCTTTTCGGGATCCTTTAACTTCCGAGAAGCATAAGCGATCACTTTCCCATTCTGCATAAGAACACATCCCAATCCTTCTTTTGACGCATCGGTGTAAACCGTGAATCCTTCGGAACCTTCAGGCAATGTAAGAACTGGAGCGGTCGTCAACCGTTTCCTTAATTCTTGGAAACTCGCCTCACACTTATCGTCCCACTTAAAGGGCACATCCTTGCGGGTTAGGTGGGTAAGCGGCGCGGCTATCTTTGAGAAATCTTGAACAAAGCGTCTATAATAGCCGGCCAACCCTAGGAAACTTCTTACCTCTGTCGGTGTCTTCGGTTGTTCCCACTTCATAACCGCCTCTATCTTGGAGGGATCTACTTCAATTCCATCTCCCGATATCACGTGACCAAGGAAGGTAACTTTATTGATCCAAAACTCGCATTTGCTGAACTTGGCATACAACTGATGCTCTCGAAGAGTTCTTAGCACGATGCGAAGATGCTCAGCATGTTCTTCCTTAGTCTTTGAGAAAACCAGGATGTCGTCGATAAATATCACCACGAACTTATCAAGATACGGCCGGAAGGTACGGTGCATCAAATCCATGAAAGCAGCTGGGGCATTTGTTAACCCAAAAGGCATCACCATGAACTCAAAGTGCCCATAACGAGTGTTAAAGCCTGTCTTCGGAATATCCGACTCTCGAATCCTCAACTGGTAGTACCCTTGTCGGAGATCAAGCTTAGAGTATACCTTCGACCCTTGCAAGATATCAAATAACTCTTCTATGTGAGGCAGAGGATACTTGTTCTTTACCGTCATTCGAGTCAACTCGCGGTAGTCAATACACATCCTCAAAGTTCCGTCCTTCTTTTTCACGAAAAGAACCGGTGCACCCCACGGCGAAGTACTCGGTCGAATGAAGCCACACTCCAACAATCCTTCTAACTCAACTCTGCCGGAGCCATACGATACGGAGTCTTCGAATACGGTTCGGCGCCCGGAGCCAAATCAATCACAAACTCAATTTCCCATTTCGGAGGCAAAGAATTCAAACTCTCGGGAAACACATCGGGAAAATCTCCAACTACCGACACATCCTCAAGCTTAACTTGCTCTTTCGGACGGTTTAGTAGATAAGCAACAAAGGCCGGAGATCCCTTACGAATCATTCGGGCGGCTTTAACAAAAGAAACTCTAGGAATCTTGTCCAACCTTTTGCCCAAAATCTCGCTATCGGCTCCCAGAGTGATCTTTTTCCGAAAACAATCAATGTAAGCTTGATGACGATACAACCAATCCATTCCCAAAATTATCCCATAATGACTCATCGGAAGCTCAATTAGATCAGCGGGATAATCGCGCTCGCCTATCCTCAGAGGACAGTCCTTGAAGACTCGGTTACATAGATAAGAAATTCCCAACGGGGAACTGACCTCAAGCAAATACGGCAAACACTCGGCAGATAGAGGCAATTTAACACCAATTTCAAGCGCAATAAAAGAATGTGTTGCCCCCGAGTCATATAACACAGTAATGGGCATGTCATGCAAATGTAATGTACCTTGTACAATGGCATTCGGATCGGTCTCTCCCCCATCCCCCTGCATCGCATAAGCCCGAGCTACCACCTTTCCTTTTCCTGTGTTCTGGGGCCCTCTCTGAAACAGTGGAAATCTTCCTTTCGGGCAATTCTCAATCTGATGGTCCTTAACCCCACAACGGACACAAAGACCTAATTTCTTCCAAGACGTCGCCTCCGTGTGATGTGGTTTATTGCAGAACGAACACCTTTCTTGTGGTTCGGCTGGCTTAGGACCTGCGAACTTTTGCTTCTTGCTGGAGGGAAAGATTTCTTGAATTTCCGGGGCGCAGGAGCTATAGCCTTCGATTCAGTGTCCCTGTTGATTTGCTGTAGTTGGGACTCAATTTCCAAAGCCATGGTAACCGCAATCTCATATGTGGGAAGATTAGCTCCCAAAAGGGCTCGTCAGATCTCCTCAGTCAACCCCTGAACAAATTGGTTCACTCGTCGCCTCTCATCAGTAAGCATCGAGGGGCAATAGACAATCAGACGGGTAAACATGGCTTCATACTGATCGACTGTACGCTTATCTTGCTTCAGGGCTCGAAATTTTGCCTCTCTTCGATCTTGGACAACTAACGGAATGTATTTGTTTTGGAAGGCCAGAAGAAAATTAGCCCAAGTCGGCTCGGTGCGCTCTACCTGCCACTTTGCCTCAGTTAGCCTCCACCAATCTCTGGCTGGACCTTTTAACAGAAATACTGCATACTCGACCTTTTTAGCATCCTCACACTCAATTACTCAAAACATAGGCTCTAAATCTGCGATCCACTCCGTAGCCTTTAAGTCGTCGGGGGCTCCCTCGAACCGAGGAGGATTTAGGCCAAGAAACCGGTCAAAGTCTTTGGCTTATGTCTGTCTTCTCTGAACTGCGGTTGACTGAGCCGGAGCTAAACCCTGTCGGAAAACCTGTTGCATAGTTTCCAGAAATGCTGCTGGGTTGAATGAATTAGGCTGTGCCGGCGGTATCTGCTCAGGCGGAGGAGCCGGAGGAGCGTTGTTATCTTGTGGGGTAGGAGGAGGTGCTTGTCTTCTCGGTCTACCACGACCACGCTGCATTGTTCCTGTTTCAAGACACTAAACAAAATGCATGTTTCGTTAGCCATATAATCATGTTATCACAAGTCACATAGCATAAGCATGTAAAAGCGCACATTGTCCTAAAGCCGTTCAACTTAGACAGACTCGACACGACGTCAGAACCTAAGTACCAAACCTAGGCTCTGATACCACTTTAAGCTGTGACGCCCCTACATCACAACCCCCGGACCAGAACGAGACCCCGAGTGACGGTTAAGGACCTCCACTCGAAAACCCGCCCCGGACAACGGGATTCCATAACCTGGCAACAGTGTTTCCCCAACAACAAAGCAACAACAATAACTACATGCGGAAGCAAAATGATAGCAAGAGGGACATAATTATGAACAATGCCCATCAAAGGCTCAAAACAATATCATCATTCGAAATCCCTCACAGGGGCAATTTTCGCATGCTTCAACAAATATACATCGCCATGAAAGTTAACGTATAGTTCAAGTCATGAAAACATCGATCTAACAAAAAATAACTACAAAGACCGACAAAGACGACTCGGAAAGCCTACGACCACTGCTGCCAGAGTCAACAATGAGATGTCGAACTTCTAAACCTGAAGCATGAACCAAAAGAGGAGTGAGTTAATCGAACTCAATGAGGAGGGGAATATATGTAATATTAAACCTTGTTTAATCCACGCTTTGGTTGATAGAAATGAATCTAATGGCGATACGTTTCTTTACAATTCATCAAAGCTTTGTGAATCAAACTTAAAAATAAAACATTTTTTTCTTTTTTTTATAAGACATTTAATTCCCGGCGAGAACGGGCCATCTCCTTATAACTCCACAAATCATTTCAAAATCATAATAAAATCTCACACACTGTTTGGCTTATCAAGGAGCAACCCGAGATTTCACCATAGCATCGGTGTAAGTATTACCCAAGCTGGACTGCCTCCGACTAGCAATGAATAATACCCTTTTATTATATATTAGATGATCGTCACTGAGTCTCCATCTATATATAATCTGGACTATACAATGGACTTCCCCCTAGACGCACGTCTCCGGGTCTCCACCTACTATATAATCCGGGCCCAATTTTCTCCAAAAGCGTCCTCAAGGGGTTAAGTGTAATATTAAACTCGCTTTTGAAATATTTCAATTGACCACAAAGGGTCTTTCGAGACAAGGTATGTAACGTAACCGTCTTAGTTTCTCGTCACGTAGCCGAGTAGACTCGGAGCATACGAACGAGATTCATGACCAAAAGTTACTTTAAAATCGAAGGAGTTCTCTTGTCTCTATTTTTAAACCATTTGATCAAAATATATATATACCATTTTGATATGAAACCCTTTTATTCAAATATTGACAAATCATATAATTGAAATACAAAAGGGGTAATATTTTTCAAATATTTGTCCATACTTCAGTTAAAAACATTTAAATCCTCACCTGTAGACTTCAAAAGAGCAAAACGGAGGCTTGACGAACTAGGTCCTAGCCCCTTGGGTCCCACCTGTAATACACAGGGCCTCGAGGTAAGACACGACTCGACAAACCAACCAAATAAGACAAACGGCTTTAAAAAGAATATAAAACACGCTTAAAAAGGATGAAATCAAACATAAAGGCACTTAAACAAGTTCAAATACAAGTGATATTAAGCATAGAATGCATACGAGTGATATAGAAGCTTGAGGGATAAAAATCAAACGTTTGAAATATTACGAAAACTACCCCCGAATACTATTCACGTCCCGAACATGTCCGATCACCACGAAACTTTCAGAATATCTTAGTTTTAATATTTTAGGATTTTTAGTGGTGAAAGAATTGTGAAAAATGAGGTTTGGGTACTGTTCATCGTCTTCCTCAAAAATGCCCAAAAATTCATTTTTTTTTTTTCAACCCCAAACTTCACAAAACTCAACCTAAATGCTCAATATTACCATATAGCATGAAAACCTCAAAAAAAACAAGCATTTGGATCCATGGAATCAATATTACAAATAAACTCATTTAAGCTTCAAATAGTGTTAATGGAGGAAAATGAAGTTCTAAGTTAATTCATGCTTCAAGAAGCTCAATAATCATTCATCAAGTCATATATCATCTTCACATCAACTAATAACCAACTAGAATTCAAGAAATGCAAAGTTATACAAACTTACCTCAACAAAGAAAATGGTGAAAGGAGAAAAAAATGGTGACTTTAACGAAGAAACTTTGATGAAGATCCTTCTTCCCTTGACAATCACGAGAATTAGGTGCTAATTAGGGAACTTGAAGCTTAATGATTGTGAATTTGATGATCAAGGGTTTTTGCTTCGTGGGTCTCTGTATGTGTTGAAGATGGAGGAGAGAATGTTGTAGAAATTGAAAAGTAAGAAAAGAGAGAGAATGGAGAGAAAGGTGGCGTAAAAGTCAAAAGGAGAAATAAAATACCGGCTCAAACTCGAGCCAGTCCGAGAATACAGAAAATCGTTATTCCGGGCTAAAAGGTCGACTTATCGAAATTAATCAATATTACAGTCAAAATGACCCAAATTTAGCCCTCGATAACAATACGAGATTAAAATCCCAAATAATCACAATTAATAAAATTCACCAAAAATCGCTACATAAATCACATAATTCACAATTAAATCACATATTCACAAATAATTCGGTTAACGCACCGAAACGTACCTCGGAAAATAGCGGGGCGTTACAAAGTACTACGTATATTCTTTCAAACGTTTGCGACAGAGACATGTAGAACCTCTTTAATTTCTAAGGCGAACTTTGGCCTTCGGCCTCGCATATGACATGTCTCGAACGGTCTTTTGACCAACCCGAAATGATTTGAAAAGCGAGTTATGAACTATATGTATGTATGTTTGGGCCCAGAGTAAGGACGATAGGACGAAGGTGGTAGACATTGGGTCTACGGCGGAAATCCTATGGTTCCCTCCATTTGGGAGCTCGGGGTGAGGCCGGAGTGGCAGCCCTTTGAGTACTTGAGATTATACCGTATGTCATGCGTAGTTCGGATTTAGCGGTCCGTCTACATTGGAGGAATAAGGGTGGTTTCCCGTTTTATGTTTGGAAATTGGAGTTAAGGGCTCGACTCGCCGAGTCATATGATATGTTTTTGTTTTATGCTAAATCACCACCCGTTTATGAGAACCTTTCTTTTGTGTTGATTTCTTTTAAGTTTAAAATTGGTGATTTACTTCCGTTTTATAATATACACTATTATTCCCTCCTCACTTAGTCGTTTGACTAACCCTCTCTGTTTCACCTTCGGTATTGGTTTCAGGATACTAGGCGGGATTTGTTCGTCGTCGTCGCGTCTTTAGTGTATAACTCTATTTCCGTTTAGCTATTATTTACGTTTTATGTTATTAGGATTTATGTATTTAGTATTCGGGATTTATATGTTGAACCTGTTATTGTATATTATCAGGATATTGTATCGAACCCGTTTATTATTTATGTAATTGAATTTCGTTGGCCTTGGTGGGCTTTACTACTTGTGCAATTGTTATGTTTTATTGTTTTGTTGTTTTTCGCTTCCGCGACTTTGTCTTTTATTTCGTTTTGAAACCCCCGCCTAGTGATTGAGTAAATGTGTGCTGTTCGCCGGGTTTTGGTTCGGGTCGGAATTCCATTTCGGATCCGGGTCGGGGGTCGTTACCCGTTTGGGGCGCCCGCTACACCAAACATCGTATCATTTAAATGAATCATGTATCATTTCATGTAAGCATAATGTTGACATATAAGTTCATATAGTAACACTCATGCTTCGATAAACAAATAAGTATTTAATCGAACAATTAAAGAATTGCAATAAAGTTAATTAATCACAATTAACTAATAAATTAAGATTGCAATTAATTAAATAATTAATTGCAATCAAACAATAATTAAACACTCATAATTAAATAATATTTAATTAATAAATTAACCTCAATTAATAAAGGACTAAACCTCAATTAATCAAGTATTAACTAATTATTATTTAATTAAATAAATAAGCATTTGATTCGAAAATTATCTAAATAATCATTGATTAATTTATCAAAATTAATTGAATAACTAATTTCAATTAATTAACATTGGAAAATAATTTTAAATAAGTAGTTAACTAATTAAAATTAATTGGATAATTAATTTCGATTAATTAACATTGGAAAATAATTTTAAAAGAATTAGTTAACTAATTAAAATTAATTTAGATAATTAATTTCAATTAATTAACTTAGAAAATAATTTTAGAAAAATTAATTAACTAATTAAAATTAATTTAAGAAATTAATTTTAATTAATTAATTGGGTTTTGAAAATAAAATTAATTAATCAAAATTAAATAATTAATTTCAATTAATTAATTATGTTTCGAAATTAACTAATCAAGTTTAATTAATCAATTAATCTCACTTAATTAAAACTTAATCAAATTTAATTAAGAATCAATTAATTATAATTAATAAATGATTAATTAGATTAATCACTAATTAATTGAATAATTAAATAATAATTAATCAAGTTTAATTTATCACTAAACTTTAATTAATAAAGGTTTAGTTAAAAGAGTTCAATTATTACTAATCATAGAGGATTAGTAATATCAATTTTAATAAATATTTATTTTTAAGAAAATATTTCAAAAACAAATTTTGAGGAGTTATAAAAATAATTTTGGATCAAATGGATTTTATTTTGAAAACTTTTACACCTTCAAAGTGTTCTTCATATTCTTCAAGAACACCAAGAACACACACTAAAATCCTACACACACTAACACATCATTTCACACACATTTTTACACTAAAATAACTCAAAATAAGGAGATAAATACATATATCATCATCATTTCATCAAATAACAACATTAGACACCAAAGCATCAACAAACAAGCACATATCTAAATATTCAAGGATTTTCAGTTTTCCAGCCTCAACTTAGAAAATTTGTAGAGGTCAGAATACTGGGAGTTTGGAGTTGAGCCATACCATTTTAGAATCCTCTTTGAAATTAGAACATCTTAGCCTTTTGAATCTATCCAAAAGTGTAGCGCCCCCTGAAGGAGGACCGCCACATCCGCACCGAAACGGATTCCCGAGCTTCAGCGAGGGGCCTCAACTCAAAAACCCACTCCGGCGAACGGCACTCATGCAATAACCATCGGCAATAGCGACAACCATCCCAACAACAACCAGAAAAGAACAGTCGAATGCGGAAGCGATTTAAGTAAACAGATAAATTCCATAAAAGCCTACAAGGCTAACATAATAACAATTAAACATTTATAAATCAAGATACAGAATGTTCATAAGCAAATAGTGCCATCCATGGCTCAACTAGTCTACCCTATGCAATCCTAGATATCGTCAACTATCCCACATCAGGGGCACATAAGTACATAAAGTAAATAAATACAATAAACAAGACTCGACGGTTGTTGGGACCACTGACAAGACAAACCAGAAAGACAGAGCCTATCTAGACCTGCTGATGCCGACTGACAAGATAGGTGACGTCGCCACCTGTCTACCTGAAGCAAGAACCAAAATAGCAAGGGTGAGTATAAAGGATACTCAGTAAGGGGGGTTTTGATCACCGTTCGTCACTTATCTTTTTAAAACCAAAAGTGGAGAGTGTTGCCCATTTTGAGAAAGAATATGAATACGAAATATAAGTTGTAAAATGACACAAAGCAACACTCGGGTTCGGCTTATTTGAAAACACAAAAGGTTGACGAACCGGATCCTTTAAAACATTTGCACGAAATATCAAGCCGATTGAAAGAATATTAGTTGGGTAATAAAGGAGGCTTAGGGTAGCAAGTACGAGTCACACTTCCGGGTTTTATATATATATAGGGAAGTACATATGATAACTGAAGGAAACCGGAATGTGCTTCGACTTGTCACGAAAGCCATAAAATAATTAGACAAGCAATAAATGCAATGAATCATGAAATAGTGTCCCGGCGAGAACGGGCCCTCTCCTTATAACTCCCATTTATGAAAATCATGCAAATACATAGTCAAGTACTCCACCACCAATGATACTGTACAGGATTTGAAGAGACGCTGTTAGCACCACCATCAGGAATTAAGGAGACGCGATTAGCACCACCATCAGGAATTAAGGAGATGCGATTAGCACCACCGTACAGGGTTTAAGGAGACGCGATTAGCACCACCGTTCGCATCAACTCAGGCTAACCAACCTCCTGGCCGGCCCAAGTCAACACGCTAGAAGTACACATCGGGATTTGCCCTAGACGCTCGTCCCCAGGCTCACCTCCTGTATACTCCGGGCCCAAGTCATACATAGTCCAGAGCTCGCATTTGAAAACGATGATAGTTTGGGTGGCCAAAAGAGCCGTTCGAAATATGATGCAAGTAGTTAAGTATGAATGGCCAAAGGGGCTTTTGAGACAAGTTGATGTAACGATCTAGGAAATACTCATAAGCGTCGTACGCTTCGGGAGCATGCTGACGGATGTCCCTAACGACATTACTTATAAGTGCCTCAGAGATCAAATAGTTACTTTTAAAACAAATAAGTTACTTGTCTCTAGTTGGAAGCATTTCAAATCATTTTGGTTTTGCTATTAAAAGGTTTGACTAAGCACGTAAGAAATATTAAAGACAGTACCACAAGCAATAAGAAAAGGCGGGGAAATAAGTTATTTCGAAGCCTAAACAAACTATGTTCTTACTTCAGTTGAAAACAATTTAAAACCCTTACCTGGCTCGACAAGGCAGTATGAAAGCAAGCGGTAGTCAGGTTTCTCCCTCGTCGGACCCACCTGTAATACACAGGGCCTAGAGGATGAAAATGAGACCGACAATAACAAAAGCAAGACACGAACAACAGACGACGCACGGCAATTCATATAGAATCCAATCATGCAATAAACGCAATATGGGAAGTAAATCAATTAAACATGTAAATTACGGTACGACAATTAAAGAATATTAATGAAATGTTAAATAATGAAAGAACGTAAATAATAAATATTACAGGCATGCTTAAACGCAATTAGGGCACGTAGACATGCTTAAAATAATATAACGGAACTCTCTCGCGAAAACGGGGTCAATCGGATAAGAAACGGGAAAAAGGGGTTAACATCCCTAAACAAGCAAAGGTGTCAAATGACGGTCAAATAGGGTCGGGTAAATTACAAATTATGAAGAATATCAAATCCCGAGGCTCAAGGAAGCTATAGGTGAAATCGGATTGATATTCGGAGGTCGTATGAGGAAAGTCAACATTTAAATGAGTGGGGTTGACCAATTCCCGAAGTGTAAGAAAGGAAAAGGCTGGAAAATACACTAAGTATGTTACACCGGCCAACGCACGGGCTTACGGACGGGCTTGGCAAGCCGGTGCAAGCACAAAAGGGGTTGCACGGCCTCCCGCACGGTCTTGAGCACGGTGCCAAGACCGTGCAGGTACAAACGGCCATGCGCACGGGCCTGTGCACGGGCTCAAGCCCGTGCAGGCTGAAAAGTGAAGCGCACGGGCTCCTGCACGGTCTTGCTCAAGACCGTGCGTTCGCCCGTGTGGATCTACTGAGCAGCAGACTCAGCAGATCGCGAACCTCTCACGCGAATTCAAAATATAAATTCATATATCTCCTAATTTATACCATAAAACACCCTAATTTTCATATATAATCATATATATCATATAAGCTACACATAGACACAAGAATCACGTAAAATGGTCAAGTAAATCTTCCTAAACACGAAAATCCTTATATAATAAAATTCTATATATAAATCACGAAAAATCGCAAGAAAGAACGAACGGAATGAAATGGGGTAAAAGGATTACCGGTAGAGAATGTAGTGAGGATCGTTCGGGTTTTCACGGCTCGTCGATCGGGCGAGAAACGGGTTCGGTAGGGCGTCGGGAAGATTTCTCTCCTTCTTTCTTCTTTTCTTTCCTCTCTTTCTTCTTTCCTCCTCCTTTTGTGAAATGAGAGAATGAGAGAGATAGATAGATATTTATGAAAATATCTCGGGAGGGTAAAATGGTCATTTAGGCTTTTAAGGGCATTTATGTAATTTAAGTAGTTAAGGGTATTTAAAATATAGGTTAAATCAATCTTTTCCACAAGATTGATTAATCCAATTGGATAGATCGAGAAATTAGGAAAGAAAGAATTCACGTAATTATTAATAATATAATTAAAATATTCGGGTCGTTACAATACTCCCCTCTTCAAAAGAATCTGTCCTCAGATTCTCCTCCGGACCTCGGGGTTAGTTAAGAGGAGCATAATCCATAAAATCTAATAACGCGAATTAAAAACGAACCTATAGGAGCAATTAAAATACATTATAAAACATCAGACATAACAAAAATATTTAAATGCAATTAAGATTCCAAATAAAATTCAAAGTCATGCGAAAGACGGTATTACAAAAAACCCTAAACAAAGCTAACGTCGAAGAATCAGAAAATCCCAATGTAAGGTCCATCATCACTGCCATTATCTATTTCGGTCTTCCGACTGATTCTTGTACTCTTTGTATCCTCAATGACAATTGTCACTTCCTCCTCCTGTTTCTTGATTAGAGTTCCTTTTACAGGAAGTAACGCCATCATCATTTCCCCCATTGTACTCCTCATCCTTCTCACAATCCGTTTCTTCAAGATCACACTCTTTCTTATTCTTTCTACAAAGTGTTCCTCACCTTCAATGGTATTGGATGATTTCTCCTCTCCGCCTTCCATTAAACCATCATTTTCATCATTTCTTCGCTCGACTTCATACGAAACATCAGGGTCGTCATTATCAGAATCCGAAGTCGGCTCATCTTCCATATAATCATCATCGTCAGATAATTCATTATCCTCTTCACTAGTTGATTCATCTTCAGACATACCTTCAGAAGTATACTCCTTCAGACTTGATTTGTCAATGTCGGTGCTATCCAGAACCGCATAACATACTCGCAACAGAATCGATCCTAGTCGGCCAAGAACTCCTTGTCCTTAGCACTTTCTAATAGCGTATAACGAATTTATCGAATTCCACGCTATCCACACAGAGGTCACAAAAATCTTAGCAACTAATCATTCAATCAGTGCAAGTGTGAATTTTGAAAGCAGTTAAAGCACGTAAGTTTATATAAAACACTTAACATATATTTAAAGCAATTACCATTCGAAACAGAATATTATGAGTGAATGCAATGATAATGCAAGGTACCTCTGCGAGTCGGTATCAAGGTCGAGATCCCCTTTTTCTTCCCCGAGGATTCCCTGAGTCGGGGCAATCCTGAACCTGATGTTTGCTACTCCCACATCTGAGGCAACGCCCCAGTTTCCTCCTACACCTTGCAGTCGCGTGATTGGTCTTTCCACAGTGCTCACAGGGAATGAGGTCCTCGTTCACTCTTGGTCTGGTAGGTTCCGGCATCTCGTAGTGTGGTCTCGATGTCGGAAAAGTGCTCGGTCCGACTGGTTCTCTTCTTGCCTTCTCGTTGAAAGAGGATCCTTTCATGTGAGGAATACCTCGTCTCATCTCTTGAAGATCGGACTCCACTCTCATAGCTCGGTTAACTGCCTCGTGATAAACTCGAATGTCCAATCCTACTAATCTTTCCAAGATCTCCGGCTGAAGTCCCTCGATGAACTTTCGCGCTCTTCTTTGATCGTCAGATGCAATGTGAGGAGCATAGACAATGAGGCCGCTGAAAAGTGCCTCGTACTGTGCAACAGGGAGAGCTCCTTGGGTGAGGGACATAAACTCTCTTTCTCGGCTGTTACGTACCACTTGCGGCACGTACTTCTCTCGGAAGTCGGATAGGAACCGTGACCAAGTGTACGGAATTCCTTCAGCGATCCATCTCTGTTCTATGTAACGCCACCAATCCTCAGCTGGTCCTCTCATGAGAAAGATGGCATACTCGACCCTCTCGGGGTCACCGCAGTGTATTACTCGAAAGATTTGCTCCAGATCGGCTATCCAAGCCTCGGCCTTAAGATCATCTGGCTCACCCACGAAGCATGGTGGGTTGTAGTGCAGAAATTTGTCCAGGGATTGGCCCTCGGCTTGTCTCACAGGCACATGTTGCGGTTGTTGTTGTCTCTCTTGATGCACTTGCTCAGCAATCTGTCTCATAGCTGTCACCAACTCTCTTGCAATCGAATTCGGGGATGAGGGAGCCGTAGGGGGTCTTCGGCGAGGCATTTTGCACCTGTGAACAACAAACTGGAAAATGATGCATGATCGGTTAATGGAATGATCATATATGGCATATAAAATTCAAACAAAGCATACATATATGATTCGAATAGCATGTAATAAATTTAAGCACGAAACAAATCACTGAACAAGCAAAACTCGATCCTATAGCCGTACGACCTAGACACGACAAGACCCAAGCAAGACACGACAAGACAACAAGACAAGACAGACGCCACCTCGAGTTCCACATCCACCAGCATTCGATCCCAACTCAGTACTACAATTGTAAGAGATCAAACGGTTGGTTGGCCATTCCAAAAGAAGATCAATCACAATTTCAATACTAAAGAGTTCTCAAGCACCTGTGACTGGAAACTCTAAGTCTCATTGACACAAAACGGGCAGACACAAGAGACAAGACACGACGCGATTACAAAGCTTCGGTTCCTTTTGGGAACCTAGGCTCTGATACCACTTACTGTAGCGCCCCCTGAAGGAGGACCGCCACATCCGCACCGAAACGGATTCCCGAGCTTCAGCGAGGGGCCTCAACTCAAAAACCCACTCCGACGAACGGCACTCATGCAATAACCATCGGCAACAGCGACAACCATCCCAACAACAACCAGAAAAGAACAGACGAATGCGGAAGCGATTTAAGTAAACAGATAAATTCCATAAAAGCCTACAAGGCTAACATAATAACAATTAAACATTTATAAATCAAGATACAGAATGTTCATAAGCAAATAGTGCCATCCATGGCTCAACTAGTCTACCCTATGCAATCCTAGATATCGTCAACTATCCCACATCAGGGGCACATAAGTACATAAAGTAAATAAATATAATAAACAAGACTCGACGGTTGTTGGGACCACTGACAAGACAAACCAGAAAGACAGAGCCTATCTAGACCTGCTGATGCCGACTGACTAGATAGGTGACGTCGCCACCTGTCTACCTGAAGCAAGAACCAAAATAGCAGGGGTGAGTATAAAGGATACTCAGTAAGGGGGGTTTTGATCACCGTTCGTCACTTATCTTTTTAAAACCAAAAGTGGAGAGTGTTGCCCATTTTGAGAAAGAATATGAATACGAAATATAAGTTGTAAAATGACACAAAGCAACACTCGGGTTCGGCTTATTTGAAAACACAAAAGGTTGACGAACCGGATCCTTTAAAACATTTGCACGAAATATCAAGCCGATTGAAAGAATATTAGTTGGGTAATAAAGGAGGCTTAGGGTAGCAAGTACGAGTCACACTTCCGGGTTTTATATATATATAGGGAAGTACATATGATAACTGAAGGAAACCGGAATGTGCTTCGACTTGTCACGAAAGCCATAAAATAATTAGACAAGCAATAAATGCAATGAATCATGAAATAGTGTCCCGGCGAGAACGGGCCCTCTCCTTATAACTCCCATTTATGAAAATCATGCAAATACATAGTCAAGTACTCCACCACCAATGATACTGTACAGGATTTGAGGAGACGCTGTTAGCACCACCATCAGGAATTAAGGAGACGCGATTAGCACCACCATCAGGAATTAAGGAGACGCGATTAGCACCACCGTACAGGGTTTAAGGAGACGCGATTAGCACCACCGTACAGGGTTTAAGGAGACGCGATTAGCATCACCGTTCGCATCAACTCAGGCTAACCAACCTCCTGGCTGGCCCAAGTCAACACGCTAGAAGTACACATCGGGATTTGCCCTAGACGCTCTCCCCAGGCTCACCTCCTGTATACTCCGGGCCCAAGTCATACATAGTCTAGAGCTCGCATTTGAAAACGATGATAGTTTGGGTGGCCAAAAGGGCCGTTCGAAAATATGATGCAAGTAGTTAAGTATGAATGGCCAAAGGGGCTTTTGAGACAAGTTGATGTAACGATCTAGGAAATACTCATAAGCTTCGTACGCTTCGGGAGCATGCTGATGGATGTCCCTAACGACATTACTTATAAGTGCCTCAGAGATCAAATAGTTACTTTTAAAACAAATAAGTTACTTGTCTCTAGTTGGAAGCATTTCAAATCATTTTGGTTTTGCTATTAAAAGGTTTGACTAAGCACGTAAGAAATATTAAAGATAGTACAACAAGCAACAAGAAAAGGCGGGGAAATAAGTTATTTCGAAGCCTAAACAAACTATGTTCTTACTTCAGTTGAAAACAATTTAAAACCCTTACCTGGCTCGACAAGGCAGTATGAAAGCAAGCGGTAGTCAGGTTTCTCCCTCGTTGGACCCACCTGTAATACACAGGGCCTAGAGGATGAAAACGAGACCGACAATAACAAAAGCAAGACACGAACAACAGACGACGCACGACAATTCATATAGAATCCAATCATGCAATAAACGCAATATGGGAAGTAAATCAATTAAACATGTAAATTACGGTACGACAATTAAAGAATATTAATGAAATGTTAAATAATGAAAGAACGTAAATAATAAATATTAAAGGCATGCTTAAACGCAATTAGGGCACGTAGACATGCTTAAAATAATATAACGGAACTCTCTCGCGAAAACTGGGTCAATCGGATAAGAAACGGAAAAAGGGGTTAACATCCCTAAACAAGCAAAGGTGTCAAATGACGGTCAAATAGGGTCGGGTAAATTACAAATTATGAAGAATATCAAATCCCGAGGCTCAAGGAAGCTATAGGTGAAATCAGATTGATATTCGGAGGTCGTATGAGGAAAGTCAACATTTAAATGAGTGGGGTTGACCAATTCCCGAAGTGTAAGAAAGGAAAAGGTTGGAAAATACACTAAGTATGTTGCACCGGCCAACGCACGGGCTTACGCACGGGCTTGGCAAGCCGGTGCAAGCACAAAAGGGGTTGCACGGCGTCCCGCACGGTCTTGAGCACGGTGCCAAGACCGTGCAGGTACAAACGGCCATGCGCACGGGCCTGTGCACGGGCTCAAGCCCGTGCAGGCTGAAAAGTGAAGCGCACGGGCTCCTGCACGGTCTTGCTCAAGACCGTGCGTTCGCCTGTGTGGATCTACTGAGCAGCAGACTCAGCAGATCGCGAACCTCTCACGCGAATTCAAAATATAAATTCATATATCTCCTAATTTATACCATAAAACACCCTAATTTTCATATATAATCATATATATCATATAAGCTACACATAGACACCAGAATCACGTAAAATGGTCAAGTAAATCTTCCTAAACACGAAAATCCTTATATAATAAAATTCTATATATAAATCACGAAAAATCGCAAGAAAGAACGAACGGAATGAAATGGGGTAAAAGGATTACCGGTAGAGAATGTAGTGAGGATCGTTCGGGTTTTCACGGCTCGTCGATCGGGCGAGAAACGGGTTCGGTAGGGCGTCGGGAAGATTTCTCCCCTTTCTCTCCTTCTTTCTTCTTTTCTTTCCTCTCTTTCTTCTTTCCTCCTCCTTTTGTGAAATGAGAGAATGAGAGAGATAGATAGATATTTATGAAAATATCTCGGGAGGGTAAAATGGTCATTTAGGCTTTTAAGGGCATTTATGTAATTTAAGTAGTTAAGGGTATTTAAAATATAGGTTAAATCAATCTTTTCCACAAGATTGATTAATCCAATTGGATAGATCGAGAAATTAGGAAAGAAAGAATTCGCGTAATTATTAATAATATAATTAAAATATTCGGGTCGTTACAAAAAGGTTAAGAGACGAAGGAGAAAAATAGGTTTGAATCCAGTGTCGACAGATTTTTAGTGAAAATTTGCCTTACGAGATTTTCTTGAAAAATTTATAAAAATGGTTAAAAATGATTTTCTTGCTTCAAAAACCCCACAAAAGCATTTCTAAAACAGTGAAGGAGTTCTCCAAAAATTATCAGATTTTTCTTAGGCTTAAAAGTATTTTTAATGGCTTCCTCAAACTCAAAATCCCATTAAACACATACATATCAACAAATATTGCATAAATAATAAACAAAAGTTCAACTAAAACATAAATAAACATGAAATCAAAACAAGAGGAAGTAGAAGACTTACCCTTGAAGATCTTAGTCCTAGATGTGAAGAAGAGCTATGATTTTCCACTTAGTTTTCTTGAATAATATGTATTGAGAACATATACTCAAGAAAACATGGAAAGAAAAACAAGATAAAAACCCTAGCAATCTATGGCCATTTGGATGAGACTTAGAGAGTGTAGGAGGGAGATAAGAGAGTTGTGAATGAGCAAGAAAAATGAGAGGGGGTAATGGTGTATATATAGAGGTAGAACTTTCACTATTTGCCATCTAGTCCTTAGAGAAAATATCTTAGGGTTTATTTGGAGATAATTGAAACTTGTGGGCACCTAACCAAAAGATCAAATTCTGAGCTGATTTGGGGTTGCAATGTGCAGGTTTTGGCTGGTTTTGTTGCATATGAGACAAGGTTTGACCATTAATTAAATGGTGAAAGCGACCTTTCGGTATTTAGTTAATTGATGGAAAATCAGGTATTTGGAAATCGAGATGAGGGAGTTTGGGAAATATAATCACACCATTAATTAGGAAATTAAATTACAAGCGTTTCGACTATAAATTTGGTCCATTTGCTTTTCTTAGCGAAAAACGAGCCGGAACCGGCGAAAAACGACTTCCGGTGTGGAAATTCTGATTTTTGCGAAAACGAAGCCTAAATTAATTCTAATCACTTAGTAACCTTCTCCAAGGTCCTAAATGTCATATAAGAGCATACAAGTCCGAAATTAGCCCGTTAGGGTTATTAGGTCGGTATTTCCAAAAATACCGATTAGGTCAAATTAGGGCACGTGAATTGAAATACCAACTTCTAAATGGTATTTAAAATATATTAACACATAATCTACCACATTGACACGTAAACAATTACTTATAACAAATTCCTCCGATTCGACTCGGGAAATTCGTACGCATTTCGCTCAAAACTCACCATTTCAACTCGACCCGATTTAGGGCTACCACAGTGGTAAATAGAAAGCCGGATGAATGAGAGAGCAAGAGAGGAAGAGAGAAAGGGAAAAATGGAGAAAGAGAGAGCAAGGGGAAAGAGAGAAACAGAGATGGAGACCTAGTGGAGGTTGCCACCGGCACCACCTTGCCCAAACCCCCATCTTCCATTCTAGCGTCCAGACGAAGCCACCAGGCCCACTACCATGCCCAACCTCTCTCCGTCCACCATGGCGTCCAAACGAAGCCACCAGCAGGACCAACCTCCCACCGTTGCGTCCAGAGTCTAAACGCCACCACCAAGAAGCCCAACCTCCGACCGTCGCGTCCAGACGCACCCACCACCAAGTGCAACCACCCAACACCACCACTGCGAAAAATACAAACACTACTGCGGAAGGTATTTTTGTATTCCACCAACTTATTTGAAATTGTATACCCTGTTTTTTCGATTTTAGGTTGTTTCCTGTTTTTTTCGATTTATACATTATTTTTCGAAATGTAACTCTCGAAATCATTGTTTTATACTCCGTTATGCAAATATCTATACCATGATCTGATCTATGTTATTATTGTCTAAAACCCTAAAAAATATGATTTATAATCTTTTACTAATATTCTATACCATGATCTGCTCTTTTTTATACACAGATTGTATTATTGTTGGCTCATACTCTTGAAATCGTTGTTTATACCCTGATTTTTGAAAATGTAACCGTCAAAATCCAGATTTATACCCCCTTCTGCACATATTCTTTACCTTGATCTGTGCTATTATTGTCTGAAACCCCGAAACGTGTGATTTGCAATTCCCTAATTTGTGTTATTGTTGTCTCATTATCTATTCGTTTTGATATTGCAGATTTGGTGGAACTTTATTCTCAATTTATCTAGGAGCACGTTTCCTTGTACACAAAGCAGTTGCAGAAAAGTTGTGGGACAGTTGTAGTACGTTTCCTTGTACACAAGCCCCATGTGCTTCGGATTATTGCATTTGGACAATATACTTCGGGGTTTTGGCAACTGTTTTGAGGCACATGCTTCAGGCTCAGTTGCTTCACATCCCGGTGTATTTTGGTTCAAAAATGCAATATTGGTTCTATAATAAGCTCACCCCTATCAGCCTGAATGCACTCTTCATGAGTGAGAATTTTCATTGGGGTGACAAAGGGAATAAGCCTTGTGTCTTTTAAAAGAATTTGAACCCCAGATAAGGAAAACGACAGGAGAAAGCAAAGAATAGAGACCCAACGTAAAGCTGTTGGGTCTACAAGTTTCAGCTTCTGCTTATTAGAACCGAATAAGAACCGGCTTCTGCTTCTTTATATACGACTCCATTAGCTTCAGCTTCTCGAGTGAAACGAGCAACGAGGAAGTAAGGGCGTGGAGTTAAACGAGCATCTCGTTGGAGTACGTTTCTTTGTACAAGTAAAGAAGTATACTTTGAAAATAAAATGGTATTGAGGCGGATGTTGCCTATACTGCGAAATCCATGCGAAAAATTTGTAGGGTTTAGGAACGGAGTATAGGCAAAATATCTCCAATTACATGGTTCAATTGGGGAAGGAATATGCTAGAAAGTATATAGCCTACAAAGTTTAGGGTTTATGTACTTGGATATATTTGTAAATCTGTACTTCAGATAAGTACCTTGTGTTAATATTTTCTAAATTTTTTCTGCAATATATTCTCTTGCACTTGATTATTTGAGATAAGTACCTTGTGTTAACCTTACAGTACCCCAAAATTCCATAATTAGTACTTCAGTGTATATCAATCTTCCTCTAAATTTGAGGTCCTGCTTCATTTTCTGTCATTCTTGTCACAAATTGTCTAAAGAAATATCAGTTTTCTTGCAATATAGAGATTTGTACTAGATTCTGTGAGATTTATACTTTGTAGTGATAGTGTAGCACCCCAGAAGTTTTAATCAGTACTTCGGATTCTTTATAAACTCCAATATCATGTACCTTGCAGTGCTAAGATTTGTACTCGATTATATTGAAAACATACCTTTTGTAAGCAGCATAATACTTCATAACGTCTAATAGCAAAAATATCAATTGGGAGTCAACATTAGGATTTTCTACGTTATTTTGTGATATAAATACCTTAGATCCATACTATTGTACCTCATATCGTCTAATACCTACTTCATTTCCTATGTTAATCGGCATCACTTGTTAATATGATTTCCTTTGTCATATGTTTGCAATATCTCATTCTCATTAATAAATATCAAATTAAATTAGTAATTTCTAAGTAGAGTTGAATATTCGTTTTAAATCCATAGTTGAATCAGGTCGGACATAGATAATCCGTAGTAATCAAGATGTTCAATAGTCTAAGTTAATCTTATGGAATGTTATAGTATTGTCATGCTTTTGAATAATGCCTCATTCATGTACATGTGTTTTCAAATATGTATGTAATTCCTAAAAAGATTACCAATATTTCAAATAAAATCATAGTTCAATAGCCTTATTTATACGTTCAACATCACAAGTTATGTCAAATGGAATATTATTGTATTGACTTAAAAGTATGATCAATATCTCTTTAAACGTAATTCACATGTAAGTGTTTTCAAAATCATAAGTATTATTGCATTTACATTACAAGTTATTTATATCAAGTTATTCGTATCAAATATTAATGTATTGACATAAATCTAATCTATAATTCGATCACAGATGTGTAGTACGTTTTTGAAGAAATAGAGTATAATAATGCATTAATCAAGTACAGAGATCAAATAATAAAGTATAAATACCAATATAACAAGGTTTCCTTATATGTTGTTAAAATAGAGAATCAAGTACAGGAAAATGGTTATCAAGTACAGATGTGCAAAATTAGAGTATTCGTTTACAAAATCAAAGTATGTTTTCCAATATATCAGGTATTTCAATATAGTTTTTATTAATACGAAAAAATCCGACGAGGATGTCAAGAAGAGTTCCCTGCAACTCTCCACTTCCCAATATCACATTTATTTTTTATATATTTTTATTACAGACCATTCCTGCAAATATAGAGAATCGAGTACTGCAAAATATATATCAAGTATAGCCGTGCAAAAATAGAGTACACTTCGCCGAAATAAAAGTATAGTTTCCAATATATCAGGTATTTCAATATATTTTTTATTAATACGAAAAAATCCAACGAGTATGTCAAGAAGAGTTCCCTGCAACTCTTCACTTCCCAATATCACATTTATTTTTTATATATTTTTATTACAAACTATTTCTGCAAATATAGAGAATCAAGTACTGGAAAATAGATATCAAGTATAGCGGTGCAAAAATAGAGTACGCTTTGCCGAAATCGAAGTATATTTTCCAATATATTAGCTATTTCAATATATTTTTTATTAATCAGTATTGGCCGCCTCTGTAGCGGGCGCCCCAAACGGGTAACGCACGCCCCGCACCGAGATCCGACCCGAAGCCGGAATGGGATCCGACCCGAATCGAAACCCGGCGAACGGCAAGCATTTACTCAATTACTAGGCGGGGGTTTTAAATAAACAACGAGACAGAAGTGCGGAAGCGAAAATAATCAAACATTAAAGCATGATAAATTGCACAATTATTAAAGCCCTCCAAGGCTAACGAAATTCATTTAATTAAATAACAAACGGGTTCGATACAATATCCCGATAATTATATAATAACGGGTTCAATACAAAATCCCGAATACAAACTAATTAAATCCTAAAATCAAAAGACATAAATCATAGCCATACAGAATAAGAGTTATACATGAGCAAAAAGAATGTAACTCTAAGACGCGACGACGACGACGACGAAGATCCCGCCTAGTATCCTGAAACCAGTACAAGGGTAAAACAAAGGGGGTTAGTCAAACGACTAAGTGAGGAGGGAATAATAAGGTATATAACAAAACGGAAAATAAATCACCAATTTTAAAGTAAAAGAAATCAACATAAAAGAAAGGTTTTCGTAATCGGGTGGTGATTTAACATAAAACATAACATATCTAATGACTCGGCGAGTCGAGCCCTGAACTCCAATAACCAAACATAAAAACCGGAAACCATCCTTATTCCTCCAATGTAGACGGACCGCTAAATCCGAACTACTCGAAACTTACTAGAATAACTCAGGTACTCAAAGGGCTGCCACTCCGGCCTCACCCCGAGCTCCCAAATGGAGGAAACCATAGGATTTACGCCGTAGACCCGACGTCTACCGACTTCGTCCTATCGCTCTTACTCCGGGCCCAAACAATCATACAAACATTTCATAACTCGCTTTTCAAACAATTCAGGTTGGCCAAAAGACCGTTCGAGACATGTCATATGCGAGGCCGAAGGCCAAAGTTCGCCTTAGAAAACAAAAGGTTTTACATGTCTCTTCCGTAAACATTTCGAAAACTATACATAGTACTTTTTCATATCAAATCATTTTCGATAAATCAAATGAACATAATAATCATAAGTATTTAGTAAGTATATATATAAACGGTGTGAAAACCAAAACATAAACGAGGCTTATATGGGGAGAGGCTTATTTATATATATATACGTAGTAATACTGGAATCAGAAAAGGAAAGCCTCACCTGGCTATGCAAAAGAACAAAAGAGCAAGAACCGGCGCTACTCCACAGGAGTATCGTCTGCAAAAATACCAAGACACAACCAAATAAGACTAACGACGATGTACGGCTTATACGAAAGAATTAGAACACATAGAAGCACGTTATACAATTAAATCAATCACTTAGGTTCAAATTCTCAAACGAAAACAGAGTAAATCGCAAATTTAAAAATGTAAATCAACTCCAAATGCAACGAAACTTTACGGACATTCTTAGAATATCATAAAGAAGCATGCATTCGAATTTCGGGAAAATCGGACTTCACATGCAAAAGTTAGGAAATTTAACGAAAACTTAAAATGCACTATTCACATACCCGAACATGTCGTAAATTCATAAATCATGCAATTCCTATCTATAACATACATATCGAATACACGAGCGAAGAAAGAATTCGGAAAAGACGAGCCGAAGCGGGACCCGAAGGCCAATTTGTACCCTGACTTACAGAAGGTCAGGGCACTGTTCGAGCCATCCACACGGCCTCGTGCACGGCCGTGTGGCGAGGCCGTGCACAAACATGCAACACGCACGGCCTCATGCACACGGCCTCAAGGCCGTGTGCTCAGCCCGTGTGCAATTCAACCACGCGCACGGCCTCATGCACACGGCCTCGAGGCCGTGTGCACAAGCCCGTGTGCGATCAAAATGAGCAGAAACTTTTCGCAGAAACAAAACCTTCGCGAAATGAAACCTTAATCCAACGATTAAACACTAAAACATGCAAATCAAACCCTAATTCTCACATATAATCATCTACAACATATAAGCTTCACATAGAAACGATAAACACAAAAATCCATCCACGTTTTCTATCAAAACCATATAAAAACCTAAATTATTCAACTATTATCAAAAATCCAAAAATCGAAGAAATGAAGGCATTAAATGAAAATTTTCGAGAGAGCATACTCGTAGATGAGATCGTGAGGAGTTCGTAGACGTAAACGGCTCGAAAATCCGTCGGGAAACGGGGTCGGAACGATCGTCGGAATCTCTTTCTTCTTTCTTCTCTTTTTCTCTCTTTTTCTTTCTTCTCTTTTGTTTTCTTTCTCTCTTTTGTGCGAGAATGGAATAGAGAGGGAGAGAGATTGACTTAGTCAAATCTTGACTAAAGTTTAGAAATCGAAGGGGTAAAGTCGTAATTTTGTAAAATAAGTTCGAAATCTCACGATGTCCAAATAACATGTAATTACAGTCAAAATTCATATTATTAAACGCACATTGACAATTTGTAATTTAAATACATAAATTCAATCATATACGAAAAATTCTAGATTACATAATAAATATCAAATAAATATTAAACTACACAAATATTCGATTCGGACATACTAATTTAATTATTCGAATTTTCGGGGCGTTACAGCCTCTCCCTCTCTCTGTCTCAGCCTCTCTTAACAAAATGCCTCCTCCTCCAACATTGATGCCAATTGTTGATTATCCGTAAAAGACACTCTCATGGTGATAAGACCCAATTTAAGCACCTTGTGCAACATGATCATGTTAGCGACATCCTCATCCTGCGACAGTCTGATAGAGTGGCCCGTGGCATGAGGGGCAAGATATTTCAAAAATAATGCGATTTCTCTGAGATTAGGGCCATTTTGTAATGACAAATTGATATATATCAATTATCTTCGTATCATGTCTAATTGAGCAGATATGCATATGGGAATCGTATTCAATACTAGCCAGGAGACGGATGGGCGCGAGATCCACACATTCCTTGTATGGATAAGCCATTATTCAATTTAACGCAAATTGTCGAGAGCCTGATTGTGTAAAAATTAACTCAGCCTAATATACATAATTGATAAATATGAAAACAATTGGAATAAATTATTCTTCAAACACATAAATTCATAAAAGAATTGCGCCACACACTAAAGAAATTAGTGAACCCTAAATGTTGCAAATATCAGCGCATACCAGGCAGAATAAAGGGGATACAGAAGCTTGAGCTTCCCGAAAAAGAACTTTATGATTTCCTTCCTTCAGTTCAGGGATTGTTGCTGGGAAGAACAAGAAGAGAAGAAAATAATTTGGGAAAGTGATGAAAAGAAAATAGAAAAGAAAATATTTTTTTAATTAAAAATGATGACTTGGAAATTGTATTAAAAGAAAATATAAAAGAAAATTAATTTTTGAAAAATATAAATAAAAAATAAATTAATTTGATGATTAGGCAAAAATATTAATATTTTAATAAAATAGGTCCTTTAAACTAAGAGATTTCTATTTCAGGGTCTTTTGCCTATGACTTTTAAAAATTGGTCTTTTTTTCTAAGAGGAAGTTCCAAACATATCCTTCTGTCTAGATTTTTCATATTATATCATGTTTGGTCTGGAATTTGATGGGTCGATTAAGATAATTGAATATTAACTTTTTTGAATAATTAAGATAATCATATCATATATATATATATGAAAATGATTAAGTGAGATGTTTTAGGAAACATGCTTATGTGTTAATGAGATGGATTAGTTAGAATTAGTCCATTTTACAATGTAGATTTTTTCTATAATTAAGTTTATTAATTATTATTTTTGTAACCTACATATATATTTAATTGACATTCCATATATATGTTTATATTAAATAATTTGTAATTCCTATTTAATTATAGATTATATAACTATTTTATATAATATTGATATTGAAAATTTCAATTAAGAAATAATTTTAAATAAATTTTAATAAGTAAAACTAATCATTATCAACTTTATATTTATGTGCTAAAAAATATATATATATAATTGAAGAGGATGTTAAAACTATTTATAATTTAAATATAATAATTCAATTTGTACATGAAGGTGTAGTATAGAAAAATTACCATTCAACAAATATTAATAATATTCTGGTAAAAGATTATTTAGTTCTATCTATCATGTAATTATTTTCCCAAAATTTCTTTTAATTATTTATAGGGGTCACATAATTACATACATTTTTTAAAATATATGTTTAATTAAATTTTATTATTATCTTAATATTATAAAATAATAAAATAATTAAGTTTTTTAGAAAAACCTCTAAATACAAGTGTTTTATTTTCATTTTGCGGTGGAAAAATTATATCTCATTTCAATGTGAATAAATTAATTAAGTTATTATATTTAAATATTAGTATTTTCATAATATAAGGAAATTTCAATAATAAAATGAATATTATTATTAATTCATAATGAAATAATAACAACTTATTCCACAAAAAAATAATATCAAGTATGCAAGAAATTCCAATCATTATTTATATAGTCTATTATTAGTTTTTTTATATTTTAATTATTATTTTAATATTTTTATATTGATTGTGTGCATTTTTTTAAATAATATTAATATTTATATATATACAAATACAAAATCACTACTTTGTTATAAAAATATCATTACTGTTTTTATACATTTAAAATGATTTTTTCATATATATAGTTCATGATTATATTATAAATTTTTTTTTTCTGGTGTTTGTTTCAAATTATGAATTAATTATTTATATATTTTTATTAATAATTAGAAATAGATTTTCCCGTGCAACGCAGGGTTAACGACTAGTATATATATGAAAATGAATGAGTGAAATGTTTTAGGAATGATGTTTATCTGGAAATGAAGTGGATAAGTTAGAATTGATCCATTTTGCCATGTAGATTGTTTCTATAATTAATTTAACTAATTATTATTTTTATAACTTACATATGTATTTATTGACTTTCCATACTTTTTTTATATCAATTATCAAAAAATTTGTAACTCCTAACAGGACCATTATTAAATTTATTTTTGGTGAGAACCACAAACTAAATCTTGAAAACTGTACATGGAATGTTTTACAGAATTAAAAACTGTTAAGGGATTTAGTTCTTAACCAGTCATGGAGGCAAGCCCTAAAAATGCCTAAAACATGGCAACAAAGTGGGCGAATCCAGACTTCGGTATTAAACCTAATCCCTGCCTGTTTTAATTCAAACCATCTCAGACATCAAAATTTTTGTTTCTAATACTCTTTTTTTTTTTGGTGTGAACCACAAACTAAAATCTTGAAAATTGTACATGGAATATTTTACGGAATTAAAAACTGTCAAGGGATTTAGTTCTTAACCAGTCATGGAGGCAAGCCCTAAAAAACGCCTAAACCATGGCAACAAAGTGGGTGAATCCAGACTTCGGTATTAAACCTAATCCCTGCCTGTTTTAATTCAAACCATCTCAGACATCAAAATTTTTGTTTCTGGTACTCTTTTTTTTTTTTTTTTTTTTTTTTTTTTATACCATGCTACCAAATCTTAGCATCATGGTATTATTCAACACAAGAAATTAGCCGGCCATATAGGCGGCGATATAGAAAATAAAATTGAAATGCAATATGAGAATTAAAAGAAAAATATGAATTTACTTAGGAGCACACCAGAGTTAAGAAACTGAAAGCTTTAAACTTGCTGGAAATTTACAGGGAGAACTATCAAAGAACTAAAAACTTTTTTCTCGAACCTACACTAAACAAAGAAAGAGCCTTTTTAAATAGAGGAATAAAGCATCTACTAAACAAGAAAAACTAAACAAAAGAAGACAAAAATTTACATTGCTTTATAAAAACATATGCTTTATCGAAGTAGCTTTTGAAAAAGTAAAAGATTCCCTAAACCATTATGAAGGTTGGTAGGGACCAAAAGACCAATTATTTCTCCATTTTCTCCTTTCCTTTTCCTGTAGCGGAACTTTGAATTTGTTCCGTGATGGATTGTTCCACATTTTTAATGATATCATCAATTGAAATATCTGCTTCCTCTCCATAGGGATCCTGTGATTCCCCAGGGTGACAATAGTCTTCATCATCATGTGAAGAAATGGCCATAGAAATGTCGGATTGATATTCAATTCCAAATTTTTTTATTAAATCTTTCTTGACCTCTTCCATGTAAGAAGCAATTAATTCCTTATTGGTCATTTGTCATTTTTGGAAATTTAATTTCCTTGATAGATGTTGAAACGGGCTAGGGGCTTCCCTTTGTTGCTTCAACTGAATTTGCTCTTTATACTGTCGGATATTATCCTGGATCTTATCAATAGTTTTATGTCCTTCAAGGACACCTTGCTCATTTTTCCTAAGCATTCTTTTCCAAAATTTGGTATAGGTTACCCTTTTAATACAGGGTATATTTTGTTGGGTATGACCCATCTCCGGTTCCCATTTTCAAATCCATGGATACCAAACTCAATAAAAAAGTGTAAAAAGGGCATTCCCTCAATCCAATTATTAGTGTGTTTAGCTTCAATAAGAGTTGGTGAAATTTTCACCCATTCTGCATAGAGACCTTTATAAGGTTCAGGTAAAATTTTTACAGTAGGGCCAAAAGATAGCCACCATTGGTATAACCAATTAGGGATGTCCTTCTTATAAACACTTGGACAAATTTTGAAGAACCAAGTGTGTTTCTTCAATGGATTCTCATAGAGAAAAACTTTATTAAATGCTTCAATATAATCCCAGTAATTAAATTTAACCTGAATTTTTTGGTAAGGACGAAAATATTCCTTTTCCCCTAGGGTACTTAGTCCCCATTCTTCTGCAGATATAATCTGCTTAATGATGACTTTATTGAAGTTATAAGCTTGTGTGTTTTTTCCTGGATAAAAATGTGAAAATTCACAGGAACCAGTTGTTCTAAGAATACTTTCATAATGATTACGCTGTTTGTATGAACCAGCGGTGAATGATGCAGTATTAAGAAATCTATTCATAAGGTGCCATATTTTACCTTTCCAACGAAGATCTTTATCTTCTAGGAGTAATATTACCTCCTTGCAGGTATTCTGCTCATAGGGCAAGTCATCAGACTCCGCCTCATCTTCAACGACAACATTAGCATAAGAAGGGCTGCTTTGGCTGGTATTACCATGCCTTGCTTTGAATTCCATGAATTCTTTGAATAAAAGTTCATCTCCCTCCTTTAAAGTATTACTTGAAGAGGACGATGTGATGTTGGAAATATTTTCGGCTATTAGCCTTTGACTCCTGATTTGGGCAATTGTTCTTCCACCTCTTCCTCTATAAGAGGAATTTCCTCTACCACGGTGGCTCATCCTGAAAATATGAAACAATCAAGCTATTAGCTGAGTATTGATAATCTTATTAGCCAAATCTCTTAATATTTTGGCTTCTTTCATTCTTCCATCAGCCATTTCTATTAATTGGCTATATTGATCACCACCATCCATTTCCACCATTTCTTGGAAGATTTCTTTAGTAGCTTTCCAATAACTAAAATCTTTATTGTAATATGTGGATATTTCCACCATATAATGTATTCTATTGCTATGATGTTTCATAGGCCTAGGACGCCTGGGCCTTCAATCCTCATTATTATGAGAATTTTCTTCCATCTGTAAAAGGGATAAAACAATTAAGCTATTAGCTCATTAATCCGGGATCTAACCCTTTTCAATTCTATTCTATCTTCTCTCACTATTCGAGCAAGATTAGGATATCTTTGAAATCCATTATCAAAGGCATAAAACATTGATTCATCTAACTCAATGTTCTGCCGGAGATATTTCTCCTGCTGTAGTAATCTTGGAATTCCAATAAGATTAAGATAGCTAGCCGGAGTAATTTTATTCTGGATTTTTAAAATCCTGAAGTCATTTGGTCCTCTTAATGGAGGATCAAAAAGATCTTTATACATTCGCCAATTATAGGGAGTGATGTCTGGACTATTTTCCATTGCCAACCAAGTCTTTCAAGAATATTGTTTTTATCCCTATAAACAGACGTTCCGTGAGAAACCATTCTGGTTAACCATCTTTGGTCAAAATGATTCATTCTTGTAAATATTCTCTGGTCAAAAAATCAGGAAGATTATTATCAATTCCTTTTTTATAAACTATTTCAAAATCAAAAGGGGCTAATTGAGCTTGCCACCTTGCAAACATTTGTTTGGAGACATCATGTTTGAAATCTTTTTTGAACATATATTTTGCTGCTTGGCAATCAGTTCTGATTATAAATTTCTGATTATATAAATCATCCTGAAATTTTAAAACGCATTTAAGAATAGCTAAAATCTCTTTAGCTATCGTAGCATAATTCTTTTGACTATTATTTCATTTTCCTGAATGGAATCTAACAAGATATTCTTGTTTATCATTGGGAGAAACTTGTTTAAGGATACCTCCATATCCAATTTTTGACGCATCTGTCTCAATAATTTTTTCCCAATTAGGGTTAGCTATACTAAGACAAGGTAGATTAGTAACCCTATTCTTAATTTTTTGGATAGCCTGAGTATGACTCTCAGTCCAGGATTTTGGATTATTCTTAAGCCTATCATAAAGGATAGCAGTATCTTGGGCAAGATTCTTAATATAAGGAGAGATATAATTTAAACTACCTAAGAATCTTTAAAGCTGAGTTTTATCAGTCAGCTGATCAGGGAATTTAGAAGCAAATTCAATACTTCTATTAATAGGGATAATTATCCCCTTTTCAATATTGTGACCAAGAAATCTGACTTTAGTCTGAAAAAGTTGCATTTTAGGTTTAGATATAACTAAACCGTTTTGGATGACAATTTTCTTGAATATATCCAAGTGTTTAAAATGGGCTTCAATATTTTTAGAAAACACCAAAATATCATCAATATAGACGATGATAAAATCACTATACGGATTAAAAATATCATTTATAATATTTTGAAATTCTGAAGGAGCATTCTTCAGACCAAAAGGCATAACTTTCCATTTATATTGTCCAAATGGAACACTAAATGCTGTTTTATAAACATCTTTTTCATGAATTTGGATTTGCCAATATCCTGACTTTAAATCAAATTTTGAAAATATTAAGGCATCATGAAGCCTATCATGTAAATCCTTTTTGTTTGGGATTGGATATCTAATCCATTTTAAAGCAATATTAAGAGGTTTATAGTTAATAACTAACCTGGGGGCACCTCTCTCTTGCTCAACATGTTTATTAACATATAAAGCTGTACAAGACCATGGAGATTTAGAGGGTTTTATTAACCCTTTGTTTTGCAAAGCTTCAATCTCTTTTTTGCAGAGCTCAAGATAATCTTTATTCATTTGACAAGGTCTGGCCTTTGTGGGATTTTTTTCTCATCAAAATTATCCTCATAAGGAAGTGAAACAATATGTTTCTTTCTATCCCAAAAAACGTTTGGATGATCATTACAGATTTGTAAAGAAAACAGATTATTAAGCAATTTTATTTTATCATGTAATTTAGGATTTTTAAGAGTTTCATCAATATTCAAAATATTTATCTCATTTTTAAGAAAATTGATTTGATTTTCTTTATTCTTTATAAAAGAATCTTTTATTTGATTTAAAATTCTAGTAAAAGGTTCAGTGATAAAATGAAAGGTAATTTCATTTCCTTCAAAGGTTCCTATAAAACCTTGTTCATTAATCCTTTTTATTGGAAATATTTTCTTTAAAAAAGGGGTTCCAAGTATGACTTGGTTGGTAATATTTTTGACTAGTAAAAAACTAGTAGGGATGCAAACTTTATTTTTGCAAATATAGGTTTTTGGAATTTTAAAATTTATTTCCATTCTCTGACCATTTGCAAAACTTAAAGAATGAGTTGTTTTATGAAAATACTTGTTAGGGATGATTCCTTCCTGAATGCAATTTGTAGCGCCCCTTGAAGAAGGAACGCCACATCCGTACCGAAATGGACTCCCGAGCTTCAGCGAGGGGCCTCAACTCAAAAACCCACTCCGGCGAACGACACTCAAGCAATAACCATCGGCAACAGTGACAACATCCCAACAACAACCATAACCATGCAGAGTAATGCGGAAGCGATTTAAAAGGAAAACAAATAAATTCCATAGAAGCCTACGAGGCTAACATAATATCAAATAAACATTTGTAATTCAAGATACAGAAGATTCATAAACAGATAGTGCCATTCATGGCTCAACTAGCCTACCCTGTGCAATCCTAGATATCTTCAACTATCCCATATCAGGGGCACATAAGATACATGAAGTAAATAAAGAAGTAAAGGGGGTACGAAAGTAAGTTAATACAATGAATCAAGACTCGATGGTTATTGGGACCACTGACAAGACAAACCACACAACGAGACTGAGCCTATTTAGACCTGACCTGTTGATGAAGATTGAAAAGATAGGTGATGTCGCCACCTGTCTACCTGAAGCAAGAACTAAAATAGAAGGGATGAGTATAAAGGATACTCAGTAAGGGGTTAGATCACAGTTCGTCGTTTATCTTTTAAAACCAAAAGTAGTGAATGTTGCTCGTTTTGGGAATGAATATAAATAACGATATAAGTTACAAAACAACACAAAGCAACACTCGGTTCGGCTTACTTTGAAACACAAAATAGGTGACGAACCAGATCCTTTAAAATCATTTGCACATAATGTCAAGCCGATAAATTGAAAGGATATTAGTTGAGTCACGAGGCTGTTACAAGTTCAAAAAGCATGATATGAGTCAGTTGGAAATGATAAGTAAATACGGCTCGTAATTCAACTAAATAGTTTGAACAATAAAGGAGGCTCAAGTGAGGCAAGTTCGAGCCACGCTTCCGGATTTTATATATATATATATATATATATATATATATAGGGAAATACATATGCTCAAGGAGGAAAACCGGAATGTGCTTCGACTTGTATCGAAAGATGTAAACCAATTAGACAAGTAAATAATGCAATAAGTCATGCAATATTGTGTCCCGGCGAGAACGGGCCCTCTCCTTATAACTCCCATTCATGAAAATCATGCGAACACGTAGTCAAGTACTCCACCACCGAAAGTCATGATCCAATCAGAATTTAAGGAGATGCGATTAGCACCACCGTACAGTGAATTAAGGAGACGTGGTTAGCACCACCGTTCGCATCAACTTAGGCTAGTCAACCTCCTAACCGGCCTAAGCCAACACGCATAGAAGTATACATCGGAATTTGCCCTAAATGCTTGCCTCCAGGCTCACCTCCTGTATACTCCGGGCCCAAATCATTATTCAGTCCAGGGCTCGCATTTGAAATCAATAACAGTTTGGGTGGCCAAAGGGGTCGTTCGAAAAGATGATGCAAGCAGTTAAGTATGAATAGCCAAAGGGGCCTTTGAGACAAGTTGATGTAACGATCTAAGAAATACTCATAAGCGCCATACGCTTCGGGAGCATGCTAACGGATGTCCCTAACGACATTACTTATAAGTGCCTCAGAGATCAAATGGTTACTTTTAAAACAAATAAGTTACTAGTCTCTTGTTGAAAGCATTTTAAATCATTTTATAGATGCATAGGTTTTGCTATCAAAACATTTGGCTAAGCACATAAGGAAATAATAAAGACAGTACAACAAGCAGTAAGAAAAGGGCGGGATAATAATTATTTTGCAAACCTATGTAACTATGTTCTTACTCCAGTTGAAAACAGTTTAAACCCTTACCTGACTCGACACGACAGTATGGAAGCAAGCAGTAGTCAAGTTTCTCCCTCGTTGGTCCCACCTGTAATACACAGGGCCTAGAGGATGAAAACGAGACCGACAATATGAAAGGCAAGACACAAGACAACAATGACGCATGGAAATTCATATAGGACTCAAATCATGCAATAAACGCAGTATGGAAAGTTAATCAATTAAACATATAAAGATATACAAAGTACAGCACAACAATTAAGGGAATATTAATGTAATTCTAAATAATGAAAGAACATAGATAATAAATATTACAGGCATGCTTAAACGCAATTAGGGCACGTAGACATGCTTAAAATAATATAACAAAGCTCTCTCGCGAAAACGGGATCGAACGGATAAGAAACGGAAAAGGGGGATAAAATCCCTAAACAAGCAAAGGTGTTAAATGTTGGTCAAATAGGGTTGGATAAATTGCAAACTATGTAAAATATTAAATCTTGAGGCTCAAGGAATCTATAGGTGAAATCGGATTGATTTTCGGAGGTCGTATGCGAAAGGTCAACATTTAAATAGGTGGGGTTGACCCAATTCCCGAAGTACAAGAAAGGAAAAGGCTGGAAAATCCACTAAGTATGTTGCACCGGCCAGTGCACGGGCTTGGCAAGCCGGTGCAAGCACAAATAAAGGTGCACAGGCTCGCGCATGGTCTTGAGCACGCTGCCAAGACCGTGCAGCTGCAAACCGGCCTACGCACGGGCTCATGCACGGGCTCAAGCCTGTGCAGGTCAAGAGGGCTGCGCACGGTCTTGGCAAAACCGTGCAAGAGCCCGTGCGGATCAACTGAGTGCAGAACAGCAGCAGGTCGCGAACACTCACGCGGGTTCAACATATAAATTCATAGATCTTGTAAATTACACCATAAAATATGCTAATTCTCACATATAATCATATATATCACATAAGCTACACATAGATCCAAGAATTACGCAAAATGGCCAAGTAAATCTTCCTAAACACGAAAATCCTAAAACTATAAAATTCTATATAAAATTCACGAAATCACAACAAGGAAATGACGGATTGAAATGGGATAAAAATACCGGTAGAGAACGAAGCAAGGGTAGTTCGGGTTTTCACGGCTCGTCAATCGGGCGAGAAACGGGCTCGGTATGGCGATTCTTCTCTTCTCCTCCTTCTTTCTCCCTTTTCTCCCTCTCTCTCTCTCTTCTCTTTCTTTCTTTCTCAACTGATATAGGTTTAAGTGAAATAAGGAATATAAGAGGGGTATGTGTGAAAAAGGGATATTAAATGGAGTCGGGATAAAATAGGGAGTTTCGGTTAAAAGGCGAGTTCGTAGATAAAACTTATTCATGATACTAAATATTCTCACGAAAAGCTTTTGGCGCGAATAAAATATTATTCCCGAATAAATTCGAAATTTCGGGTCGTTACACAATTTAAATCTGCACCACTATCAACTAGTGCTGTAAACTCCTTTCTATAATTAAGATCAATAAGAAGAGAAATTTTTATAAACCATTTTTGAAAAGTAACCATTTCCAAGGTGCCTAAGAAATTTTCACCCTCAGAAAAGGTATTTTGATTATCAGAATCAAAATTAATAAGAGGTTGTTTTCCTTTATTAAAAATTTCCAATTTGAAAACTCTTTCTTCAAGATTTTGATTAAAACTTTTCAAATTTTTAATCTCATTTTTGAGATTATAAATCTCAATTGCTAAATCATTAGCATTTGTTGGGATTTCACCAACTTGCTTTTGTTTTAGCATTCTTTTTACTTCTGCCACAGTATATGGTTGAGAAGATTTTGGAATAAAATTATCATGCTTATTTGGAGAATCTTTTTCTCCTATTTGATCAAGAATTTTTGATCTAATTTCAGGATCTTTGACAGATTTCAAAATCTCTATAATACTATCATTATTAAGGGCATTAATCTCCTAAAATTGAGAAATAATTTGATAAAGGTTATTACCTTCTTCTGGATCGGAGCTATCCTCCCTTTCACAAGGTAAACCATTTTTACAAGTTTCACAGTCTTCACGATCAGAAGAACTGTTATCATTCTCCAAGCCTTCAAGCCCTTTAGTAGGCACTTCTTCTTCTTCAGAATCAGAATGAAGAAGTAGCTTACTAAGACTATCCTTGAGATCATTATCAATCTCTAAAGTACTGAGTTTTTTCTTAACCCAACATTTATTAGCATAATGGCCAATTTTTTCACATTTTCTGCAAATGATAGGGGGCGCATTTGCTCTCCTTTTTTCTTTCCTAAACTCTCTCTTCTCTTTTCTTTTTCCGTGTTTTCGTTTAGGAAAATCATAAGATCTATTATCTTTCTTATGTTTCTTAGCCTTACTCTTATCCTGGCTAGTAGATGGATTCTCTACTCCAAATTGACCACAAAATTGACCAAGCTGCTTTTTTTCATTAAGATTATGTTTCTTAATCTGTTGGCTCAATTTTATCTCATTACATAAGGCTAAGCCTTCGTGAATGCAAGTTCCTATTAACTTGCCATAAGTATAATTATCATAATTAATATTAATATCACCTTTTCTAAGGTTTTTTCTAACCCTTTCAGCAAATAGGGAAGGTAATCCATCACTAAACTTGGATTTCCAGTGAGGACTATTAGACTCAGGGAGTTCCATAACTCTACTTAGAAAAGTATCTTTATACCATCTAAAAGATGTAAGGGTACGACACCTTAAATTCTGGAGCAAAGTCCTAAGATTATCACTATTGTCAGACCATCTTCCAGTAAAATGTTCAATAATATTAATAATTAAAGTATAGACAGAATTTTCAACCTGTCTGCCATTCTCATCTTTAACCATGTTTAAAATATCATTTTTATTGCTCTGGGTGAGATAATTATCCCACCAACCTTTAAGCTGACCAGTAAAACCTGCTATAATCATATTAGCTATGGCTCTATCAGAATTGCCATTATTCTTGCATATAGTGCTATACATAAGCATCCTATGGACAACATTATAAATCTGTCTTTCAGTAAAACCATCAATATTCCATTCGTAAATATTCTTACCACTATAGGAATTATTAACAATATACTCCTGTTCTTCATAAAGAACATCCTGAGGAATAGGCCTAGGATAATAATACATCCTTTGTGTGGGCTTATCAGCATACTTAGAGAGTTTATTAATCTCTTCACGGACAGTATTCTGATAATCCTCATTATCACTCATATCACTTTCAAACTCATTATTAAGAGTTTTGATAGAAAGATTCTTGAATTTTTCATCAAGCATTTTTTCAAGCTCAGACATCGATTTTAATTTAAAATCCTTGACATCTGGAGGAGGTTGGATACTAGGAGTAGCAATGCTCGCTTGATTAAGAGTTTTGTCAATATAGAATGAACTTTTAAGTTCATTTATGCTAGAAATAATTTTCTCAATTCTGTCATGTAAAGACACAATTTGTTCTCCAAGGACAATCAAATAGATATTACTATAATTTTGTTGTTTTATCAAGCCATTAATATGAGCAGTAGTAATGGGTAAACCTTCACTATCAATAAGTTTTTGGAAAGCAGTATAATACCTGGTTTCAGTATCTTTTTCAATTTGAAAAGATTGAGAAGGAGGGAAAATCGTTTTTAAAACCTTTCCATTTTGGGAATACTTATATTCTCTTTCAATAACAGAAATATAATTTTCTACATAATTGTTAATAAACCATGGAACAAAAGATATTTTTTGCATTTTTTTCAGAAAGATCACTATAAAATTTTTCTTGAAATATTTTTCTATCTTCTTTCGTAAAATTCTCAAAAAACCATTTTTTAAATGGTTCCAATCTAGGAAGATTGAATTCTTTCTGAATAACAATCTTTAATGGGTATAATTCAGTCTAGTTTGGCCCATGGCCCAGTTTATTTTAATGCTTATCCTAATTTACAGTTATCTCTAACTGATATTAAGATTCTTGATGCTTTAACATTAAACGTTAAAACCCATGGTTATAATTATGCTCCCGGATCTGAAGTTATATGTGTTTGTTATAGAATTTATTACAAACCTCTTCATACTTTGAATCCTCACTGTCAAATGGTTGATAAACCATTAAATGAAACTATTCTTATAGAAACCAATTTTAATAGATCTGAGATCACTACTAGAAGATCTATCAAATGGGATGAAATAACATTCCCAGAAAATTGGATTATTGAGAAAGTTGTTCCTGCTCTTCCTAATACTCAGGACAAAGCTACTAATATAGTGCAAACTCCTGAGGAAAATGTTGTTATCAATTTTAATAAACATAGATATTCTCTAGGACAAAAACCTGGATCACGTCTTTCCAGATCCAGTTCTTCTTATTATCATATATCTCCTCTAAAAATATGAACTTACTTAGGAGCACACCAGAATTAAGAAACTGAAAGCTTTAAACTTGTTGGAAATTTATAGGGAGAACTATCAAAGAACTAAAAACTTTTTTCTCGAACCTACACTAAACAAAGAAAGAGCCTGTGACGCCCCTACACCACAGCCCCTGGACCGAAACGAGACCCCAAGCGACGGTTAATTACCGAAACCCGAAACCCCACCCCAGACAACGGGTATCCATGACCTTTGGCAACAGTGACTGTAGCGCCCCCTGAAGAAGGACCGCCACATCCGCACCGAAATGGATTCCCGAGCTTCAGCGAGGGGCCTCAACTCAAAAACCCACTCCGGCGAACGGCACTCAAGCAATAACCATCGGCAACAGCGACAACCATCCCAACAACAACTAGAAAAGAGCAGAGAAAAGCGGAAGCGATTAAGGTAAACATATAAATTTCATAAAAGCCTACAAGGCTATCATAATATCAAGAAACATTTATAAATCAGAATACAATAAAATAACAACACGTAATGCCATCCATGGCTCAACTAGTCTATCCTATACAATCCTAGATATCGTCAACTATCCCACATCAGAGGCACATAAGATACATGAATTAAATAAAGCAGTAAAAGGTTCGAAAGCAAATAAAGACAGTAAACAGGACTCGACGGTTGTTGGGACCACTGACAAGACAAACCAGAAAGACAGAGCCTATCTAGACCTGCTGATGCCGACTGACAAGATAGGTGATGTCGCCACCTGTCTACCTGAAGCAAGAACCAAAAATAGCAGGGGGTGAGTATAAAGGATACTCAGTAAGGGGGTTTGATCACTGTTCGTCATTTATCTTTCTAAAACCAAAAGTGGTGAGTGTTGCCCGTTTTGAGAAAGAAAATAAATGCGAAATATAAGTTGTAAAATGACACAAAGCAACACTCGGGTTCGGCTTATTTGAAAATACAAATGGTTGACGAACCGGATCTTTCAAAATATTTGCACGTAATATCAAGCCGATTGAAAGTATATTAGTTGAGTAATAAAGAAGGCTTAGGGTAGCAAGTACGAGTCACATTTCCGGGTTTTATATATATATATAGGGAAATACATATGATTATTGAAGAAAACCGGAATGTGCTTCGACTTGTCACGGAAGCCATAAAACAATTAGACAAGCAATAAATGCAGTAAATCATGCCATAATGTGTCCCGGCGAGAACGGGCCCTCTCCTTATATCTCCCCATTGAAAAACATGCAAGCAAGTACTCCATCTCCAAGGTTCATGGACCACTCAGAATTTATGGAAACGCGTGTTAACAACGTCACCCTTAACAGAATTTTCTAGGAAGCGCGTAGCCTACAACGCCACCCTCGCACTAACTCAGGTTAGTCAACCTCCTGGCTGACCTAAGCAGATACGGATTGGAATATCCATCGGGATCTGCCCTGGACGCACGTCCCCAGGCTCACCTCCTGAATACTCCGGGCCCCAAGTCATACACGGTTCATAGCTCGCATTTGAAAACGATGACAGTTTAAGTGGCCAAAAAGGGCCATTCGTAATTGGGGAATCGGGATGTGGAAGGCCAAAAGGGCCATTCGAGACAAGGTTATATTTGCGAGGTCGATGGACCAAAGTTCGCATTTAAAACAAAAGGGGTTTCCTTGTCTCTATTTGAAAGCATTTCAAATCATTTTGGTTGGCTATCAAAACGGTTTGACTAAGCACGTAAGGAATAGTAAAGACAGTACAAAAAGCAATAAGAAAAGGCGGGGAAATAAGTTATTTCGAAGCCTAAATAAACTATGTTCTTACTCCAGTTGAAAACAATTTAAAACCCTTACCTGGCTCGACAAGACAGTATGAAAGCAAGCGGTAGTCAGGTTTCTCCCTCGTTGGACCCACCTGTAATACACAGGGCCTAGAGGATGAAAACAAGACAGACAATACTAAAAGCAAGACACAAGACAACAGATGACGCACGGCAATTCAAATAGAATCCAATCATGCAATAAACGAAATATGGGAAGTAAATCAATTAAACATGTAAATTACGGTACGACAATTAAAGAATATTAATGAAATGTTAAATAATGAAAGAACGTAAATAATAAATATTAAAGGCATGCTTAAACGCAATTAGGGCACGTAGACATGCTTAAAATAATATAAAGACGTTCTCTCGCGAATACGGGGTTAATCGGACAAGAAACGGGAAAGATGGGATAAAATCCCTAAATGAGAAAGGTGTCAATTGACGGTCAAATAAGGTCGGATAAATTGTAATTTATGAAGAATATCAAATCCTGAGGCTCGAGGAAGCTATAGGTGAAATCGGATTGATATTCGGAGGTCAAACGGGAAAATGGCATTATTTGTAAGGGATAAAATGGTATTTATCGTGAGAAACGCTCAAAATCAAGCTAGAAAAATGGTCAAGGGGGGTTGCACCGGCCTGTGCACGGTCTTGAGACCGTGCAGTAGCCCGTGCGTGATCACGTAAGGGTGCACGGGCTTGTGCACGGTCTTGGGACCGTGCAGTAGCCTGTGCGTGATCACGTAAGGGTGCACGGGCTCCTGCACGGTCTTGATCAAGACCGTGCGTTCGCCCGTGTGGATCTACTGAGCAGCAGACTCAGCAGATCGCGAAACTCTCACGCGAATTCAAAATATAAATTCATATATCTCCTAATTTATACCATAAAACACCCTAATTTTCACATATATTCATATATATCATATAAGCTACACATAGGCACAAGAATCACGTAAAATGGTCGAGTAATTCTTCCTAAACACGAAAATCCTAATATATAAAATTCTATATATAATTCACGAAAAATCGCAAGAAATAACGAACGGAATGAAATGGGGTAAAAGGATTACCGGTAGATAATGTAGTGAGGATCGTTCAGGTTTTTACGGCTCGTCGATCGGGCGAGAAACGAGCTCGGTAGGGCGTCGGGAAGATTTCTCTCCTTTCTCTTTTCTTTCCTCTCTTTCTTTCTCCTTTCTTTCTTCTTTCTTTCTTTCTTTCTATGTAATGAGAAAATGAGAGAGATGGGTAGATATTTAAGAAAATGTCTCGGGAGGGTAAAATGGTCATTTAGGCTTTCAAGGGCATTTATGTAATTTAAGTAGATAAGGGTATTTAAAAGATAGGTTAAATCAATCTTTTCCACAAGATTGATTAATCCAATTGGATAGATCGAGAAATTAGGCAAGAAAGAATTCGCGTAAATATTAATAATATAATACAAATATTCGGGTCGTTACAATACTCCCCTCTTCAAGAGAATCTGTCCTCAGATTCTCCTCCGGACTTCGGGGTTAGTTAAGGGGAGCATAATCTAAGAGTTCTAATAAGCGAATTAAAAACGAACATTTAGGAGCAATTAAAATACATTATAAAACATCATGCATAACAAAATATTTAAATGCAAATAACATTCCAATAAAATTCAAAGTCATGCGAAAGACGGAATTGCAAAAACCCTAAACAAGGCTAACGACGAAGAAGAAAATCCCAAAGCAAGGTCCATCGTCACTGTCATTATCTATTTCGTTCTTCCGACTGATTCTTGTACTCTTTGTATCCTCAATGACAATTGTCACATCCTTCTCCTGTTTCTTGATTACAGTTCCTTTTACAGGAAGTAACGCCATCATCATTTCTCCTATTGTACTCCTCGTCTTTCTCACAATCTGTCTCTTCAAGATCACACTCTTTCTTATTCTTTCTACAGAGTGTTTTCTCATCTTCAAGGGTATTTGATGATTTCTCCTCTCCGCCTTCCATTAAACCATCATTTTCATCATTTCTTCGCTCGACTTCATACGAAACATCAGGGTCGTCATTATCAGAAGCTGATGTCGACTCGTCTCCCATATAATCCTCATCGTCAGATAATTCATTATCCTCTTCACTAGTTGATTCATCATCAGACATACTTTTTGAAGTATACTCCTTCAGACTCGATTTGTCAACGTCAGTGCCATCCAGAACCGCATAACGTACTCGCAATAGAATCGATCCTAGTCGGCCAAGAACTCCTTGTCCTTAGCACTCTCTAATAGCGTATAACGAATTTATCGAATTCCACGCTATCCACACAGAGGTCACATAAATCTTAGCATCTAATCATTCAGTCAGTGCAAGTGTGAATTTTGAAAGCGGTTAAGGCACGTAAGTCATATAAAACACTTAGCACATATTTATAGCAGTTACCATTCAAAGCAGAACACTATGAATGAATGCTATGATAATGCAATGTACCTGTACGAGCATGTCGAGATCGGTAACCACTTCTTCTTCCCCCAGGGTTCTCTCTGTTGGGACAGTCCCGAATGTGGTGCTTGGTGCTTCCACAAGAAAAGCAACGTCCCAATTGTTTCCTACACTTTGCCGTCCTGTGATTCGTCTTCCCACAGTGCTCACAGGGAATGGGGTCCTCGTTCACTTCAGGTTCTGTAGGTTCCGGCACCTCGTAATGTGGTCTCTTTGTCCGATAGGTACTCGGTCCGGCTGACTCTCTCCTTGCTATCTCGTTGGAAGAGGATCCTATCATAGCAGGGGCACTCTGGTTCATTATTTGGAGTTCGGACTCCACTCTCATTGCTCGAGTAACTGCATCGGGGTAAAGACGGATGTCAAGTGCCATTAATGCTCTTCGGATCTCCGGCTGAAGTCCCTCGATAAACTTTTGTGCTCTCTTTCGTTCGTCCGCGGCATAGTGAGGAGCATAAGTGATGAGACGGTTAAACTGTGCTTCATACTGGGCTACGGTAGATGCTCCTTGGTGGAGATACATGAATTCTCTCTCTCGGCTGTCACGTACCACTTCCGGTACATACTTCATTCGGAAGTCAGATACGAATCGTGACCAAGTGTGGGGGACTCCCTCGGCGATCCATCTCCGTTCTGTGAAGTTCCACCAATCTCGAGCGGGTCCTCTCATAAGGAAGGTAGCATACTCGACCCTCTCGGGGTCACCACACTGTAGTACTCGAAAGATCTGCTCCACGTCGGATATCCAGGCCTCGGCCTTAAAATCATCTGGTTCGCCCTCGAAGCAGGGTGGACGATAGAAGAGAAACCTATCCAAGGTTTGGCCCACAGTCTGTCTGGCAGGTACGTCCTGCTGTTGTTGTTGTTGTATCCCTTGACATACTTGCACGGCGATCTGTCGGATAATCGATACCCACTCTTCAGCCATTGGGTTCGGGGGTGTTGGAGCAGTAGGGGGTCTTCGGCGAGGCATTATGCACCTGTGAACAACAAACTGGAAAATGATGCATGCTCGGTTAATGGAATGATCATATAAGGCTTGTAAAATTCAAACAAAACCTACATATATGATTCGAATAGCATGTAATAAACTAAAGCATGAAATAAATCGCATAACAAGCAAAACTCGATCCTATAGCCGTACGACCTAGACACGACAAGACCCAAGCAGGACACGACAAGACGACAAGACAAGACAGACGCTACCTCGAGTTCCACATCCACCTGCATTCGATCCCAACTTAGTACTACAATTGTAAGAGATCAAACGGTTGGTTGGCCATTCCAAAAGAAGATCAATCACAATTTCAATACTAAGGAGTTCTCAAGCACCTGTGACTGGAAACTCTAAGTCTCATTGACACGAAATGGGCAGACACAAGAGACAAGACACGACGCGATTACAAAGCTTCGGTTCCTTTCGGGAACCTAGGCTCTGATACCACTGACTGTAGCGCCCCCTGAAGAAGGACCGCCACATCCGTACCGAAATGGATTCCCGAGCTTCAGCGAGGGGCCTCAACTCAAAAACCCACTCCGGCGAACGGCACTCAAGCAATAACCATCGGCAACAGCGACAACCATCCCAACAACAACTAGAAAAGAGCAGAGAAAAGCGGAAGCGATTAAGGTAAACATATAAATTTCATAAAAGCCTACAAGGCTATCATAATATCAAGAAACATTTATAAATCAGAATACAATAAAATAACAACACGTAATGCCATCCATGGCTCAACTAGTCTATCCTATACAATCCTAGATATCGTCAACTATCCCACATCAGAGGCACATAAGATACATGAATTAAATAAAGCAGTAAAAGGTTCGAAAGCAAATAAAGACAGTAAACAGGACTCGACGGTTGTTGGGACCACTGACAAGACAAACCAGAAAGACAGAGCCTATCTAGACCTGCTGATGCCGACTGACAAGATAGGTGACGTCGCCACCTGTCTACCTGAAGCAAGAACCAAAAATAGCAGGGGGTGAGTATAAAGGATACTCAGTAAGGGGGTTTGATCACTGTTCGTCATTTATCTTTCTAAAACCAAAAGTGGTGAGTGTTGCCCGTTTTGAGAAAGAAAATAAATGCGAAATATAAGTTGTAAAATGACACAAAGCAACACTCGGGTTCGGCTTATTTGAAAATACAAATGGTTGACGAACCGGATCTTTCAAAATATTTGCACGTAATATCAAGCCGATTGAAAGTATATTAGTTGAGTAATAAAGAAGGCTTAGGGTAGCAAGTACGAGTCACATTTCCGGGTTTTATATATATATATAGGGAAATACATATGATTATTGAAGAAAACCGGAATGTGCTTCGACTTGTCACGGAAGCCATAAAACAATTAGACAAGCAATAAATGCAGTAAATCATGCCATAATGTGTCCCGGCGAGAACGGGCCCTCTCCTTATATCTCCCCATTGAAAAACATGCAAGCAAGTACTCCATCTCCAAGGTTCATGGACCACTCAGAATTTATGGAAACGCGTGTTAACAACGTCACCCTTAACAGAATTTTCTAGGAAGCGCGTAGCCTACAACGCCACCCTCGCACTAACTCAGGTTAGTCAACCTCCTGGCTGACCTAAGCAGATACGGATTGGAATATCCATCGGGATCTGCCCTGGACGCACGTCCCCAGGCTCACCTCCTGAATACTCCGGGCCCCAAGTCATACACGGTTCATAGCTCGCATTTGAAAACGATGACAGTTTAAGTGGCCAAAAAGGGCCATTCGTAATTGGGGAATCGGGATGTGGAAGGCCAAAAGGGCCATTCGAGACAAGGTTATATTTGCGAGGTCGATGGACCAAAGTTCGCATTTAAAACAAAAGGGGTTTCCTTGTCTCTATTTGAAAGCATTTCAAATCATTTTGGTTGGCTATCAAAACGGTTTGACTAAGCACGTAAGGAATAGTAAAGACAGTACAAAAAGCAATAAGAAAAGGCGGGGAAATAAGTTATTTCGAAGCCTAAATAAACTATGTTCTTACTCCAGTTGAAAACAATTTAAAACCCTTACCTGGCTCGACAAGACAGTATGAAAGCAAGCGGTAGTCAGGTTTCTCCCTCGTTGGACCCACCTGTAATACACAGGGCCTAGAGGATGAAAACAAGACAGACAATACTAAAAGCAAGACACAAGACAACAGATGACGCACGGCAATTCAAATAGAATCCAATCATGCAATAAACGAAATATGGGAAGTAAATCAATTAAACATGTAAATTACGGTACGACAATTAAAGAATATTAATGAAATGTTAAATAATGAAAGAACGTAAATAATAAATATTAAAGGCATGCTTAAACGCAATTAGGGCACGTAGACATGCTTAAAATAATATAAAGACGTTCTCTCGCGAATACGGGGTTAATCGGACAAGAAACGGGAAAGATGGGATAAAATCCCTAAATGAGAAAGGTGTCAATTGACGGTCAAATAAGGTCGGATAAATTGTAATTTATGAAGAATATCAAATCCTGAGGCTCGAGGAAGCTATAGGTGAAATCGGATTGATATTCGGAGGTCAAACGGGAAAATGGCATTATTTGTAAGGGATAAAATGGTATTTATCGTGAGAAACGCTCAAAATCAAGCTAGAAAAATGGTCAAGGGGGGTTGCACCGGCCTGTGCACGGTCTTGAGACCGTGCAGTAGCCCGTGCGTGATCACGTAAGGGTGCACGGGCTTGTGCACGGTCTTGGGACCGTGCAGTAGCCTGTGCGTGATCACGTAAGGGTGCACGGGCTCCTGCACGGTCTTGATCAAGACCGTGCGTTCGCCCGTGTGGATCTACTGAGCAGCAGACTCAGCAGATCGCGAAACTCTCACGCGAATTCAAAATATAAATTCATATATCTCCTAATTTATACCATAAAACACCCTAATTTTCACATATATTCATATATATCATATAAGCTACACATAGGCACAAGAATCACGTAAAATGGTCGAGTAATTCTTCCTAAACACGAAAATCCTAATATATAAAATTCTATATATAATTCACGAAAAATCGCAAGAAATAACGAACGGAATGAAATGGGGTAAAAGGATTACCGGTAGATAATGTAGTGAGGATCGTTCAGGTTTTCACGGCTCGTCGATCGGGCGAGAAACGAGCTCGGTAGGGCGTCGGGAAGATTTCTCTCCTTTCTCTTTTCTTTCCTCTCTTTCTTTCTCCTTTCTTTCTTCTTTCTTTCTTTCTTTCTATGTAATGAGAAAATGAGAGAGATGGGTAGATATTTAAGAAAATGTCTCGGGAGGGTAAAATGGTCATTTAGGCTTTCAAGGGCATTTATGTAATTTAAGTAGTTAAGGGTATTTAAAAGATAGGTTAAATCAATCTTTTCCACAAGATTGATTAATCCAATTGGATAGATCGAGAAATTAGGCAAGAAAGAATTCGCGTAAATATTAATAATATAATACAAATATTCGGGTCGTTACAGTGACTCTCCCAAAACGCACAGAGCAATAAACAATTAATGAGCGGAAGCTTAAACAAGTAATCAATACGAGGGAATTTAAACAATGCTCAACTAATCGAAAATCAGAAGCATATATATATCAACATCCCTCACAGGGGCAAAATAAACATAACTCCGCCAATTCGCGGTTCCAGAATGTAAATACATAATCATAGAGGGAGTATAGCAATGTCATAATGTAACTCAAGTCATGTTGTATCAATCTATAGCATAAATGTACAACGACCGACACAAGACTCGAAATCAAATCCTATGACCACTGCTGCCAACTTCGACATTTGGAACGTCGAGCATCTAAACTTGAAGCATGGACCAAAAGAGAGGTGAGTCAAAAGAACTCAGTGAAGAGGGGAGGTATATGTAATAATGTAAAACCTAGTCTAATCCATGCTTTAGTCACTTAGAGATCTCGTAGCATGAGGAATAGTCTCATATGGATTCAATAAAGCTTAAGTGAATCAGACTTTGTAGTAAAACATTTTAAAACCTTTTATTTCCCGGCGAGAGCGGGCCATCTCCTTATAACTCCCAAAATATTTCAAAAATATTTGAAATCTCCAATACACCATTTGGTTTATCGAGGAGCAACCCAAGACTTCACCATTTTTAACGACCGTAGTCGGTTAGTATTATTCGGCCTAGTTCTTCCCTGAATAGCTTGGATAATACCCTCGATTATGTAATAGAAAATGACCGGATCACAAAGCCACATCTACATATAATCTAAATTTATGAGTTATAGGATTGGGTCTCACCCTAAACCTAGTCTACGGGATATTAACTCGGTCCTATAACCCGGGGCCCAATCCTCCCAAGAGCGTCCTCAAGGGGGGGTTAAGAGTAATATTTCTCGCTTTGAATATTTAGTTCTCCTTTCTCTTTCGAGTAAACGAGCGGTTTGACCAAAAGGGGGTCATTCGAGAACAAGTGTGCAACGGCTAGGACAACACTCGTCAACGTTGCCGAGAGAATTCACGGCATACGCGCAAGGCTCCTTAACCAAAAGTTGCTTTAAACCAAATAAGTTCACTTGTCTCTGTTTTGAAATCATTTGATCAGAATATACATATATTGTTTGATATGAAAACATTGCTCAAATATTGATAAATATATTCAAATACTTAAGGGTTTTCACAATCATTTGTTCAATGCAACAGTTGAAAGCGTTTTAAATCCTCACCTGAAAGGTTCAAAAGAAGAGAGAAGGAAGCCGACGACTATGCCTTCTCCCCTTGGGGTCCACCTGTAACACACAGGGCCTCGAGGTAAGACACGACTCGACTAACAACCAATTAACGACATACGGCTTTAAATATGCAAACATGCTTAAATAATGAAAATGTATAAAACACATTTAGACACATTAGAAGCTTATAATATTGAGCAAAGAAGGCGTACAAGTCATATAGAAGCTTGGGGTAGCATTTCCAAACGTTTGGGAAAATTACCAAAAGTACCCCCGAAATACTATTCAAAACCCGAACATGTCCAATCACCACGAAACTTTCAAAATAAGTAATTTTGTGTGTTAGATGATTTATGGTGGTGAAATAATGATTTTTGGACGAGTGTTAGGGTGAAAACGGGATTTTTAAAGTTCGGATCGCCACATTTTTGGCCAAATTCCCGTAGCAAATTTGCTACAGTAACACGCAGGTTACTGTAGCAGTTGCGAGAATTTTTTTGATTTTTGGCTAAAATTCATTTTTTCATCCCCCAATCCTCCAACAACTCTACCTAAATGCTTAATATGATCATACATCATGAAAACAACATTAAAACAAGCAAAAGAAGTCGTGAATTCAATATTACAAATAAACCCATTTAGCTTCAAATTGCCATTAATGGTGTTTCAAGCTTTCTAGCTCCACTCATGCTTCAAGATTATCAACATACACTCATATATTCATGTTTGGTCATTCTAACAACATAAGAATCATTACCAATCATCATAGCAACAAAAACCATAAATTACCTAAATATGGAAAAGTTATGAAATGAGGAGAAGTAGAGCTTGAGAGCTTGAATTGTTCGGATCAAATTGTTCCTTGTTCTTCGGTGATCCTTCGTGTTGAATTAGAGAGCTAGAGAATCGAAGGTGAAGAAGATTAAAGAAGCTAGGTTAAGAGTTGTTGTTGTTGGAAGAGGGAAAATGAAGTGAAGAGAAATTGAATATTTTGATAAGTGAGGAAGAGAGAATGAATGTGAGAATTAGAGGGGAAAAAAAGAACACCCGGCTCAAACTCGAGCCAGTCCAAAAATACTGCAAATCGCTATTCCGGGCTTAAAAGTCGACTGTGTCCAAATTAATTGATTTTACAGTCAAAGCGACCCTAATCAAGCCCTCGATAACAATACGATGCTAGAAACTCGAAAATACCTCTAACTCAAATATCTCACAAAAATCACACCCAATAAACACTTAAATGCAATTAATTCACATAATTCACAAATAAATTCCGGCTAACACGCCGAAACGTACCTTGAAATATCGGGTCGTCACACTACTCCCCCATTCAAGGAATCTGTCCCCAGATTCTACGTCGTCTTAGAGAACAACTCGGGATAGTAGTGACGCATCTTCTCTTCGGTCTCCCAAGTGACTTGCTCGGTTGCTCGATTCCTCCACAATACACGAACCAATGGAATCTGTTTGTTGCGAAGTAACTTGAGCTTACGATCTTGAATCTCAACGGGCTTCAATTCGATCGTCAAATCGGGCTCCAAATGAACCTCTTCATCATGAAGCATGTGAGACTCGTCGGGATAATACTTCCGGAGTTGAGAAACATGGAAAACATTGTGAATCCCGGTCAAGTTAGAGGGCAAATTCAAGCGGTAAGCGGTCTTCCTAATCCTCTCGAGAATCTCATAAGGACCCAAGTATCTCGGACTGAGCTTCCCACCTTTACCCACTCTAGCAAACCCTTTTCTTAACGTTGCTTTGAGAAACACTTTGTCACCTTCTTCGAATTTGATATCCCGTCGTCTCTTGTCGGCATAGCTCTTTTGTCGATCCTGGGCTGTTTTCATCCTCTGACGAATGATCACAACCTTATCCAAAGTCTCTTGGATCGTCTTTGAAGGAAGAGCTCGTTTTTCACCATCTGAAGTTCTTCGCCAATCCTCCAATTCCCAATAAAGAGGAGATCGGCACTTTCTACCATAGAGAGCTTCGTACGGCGGCATTCCAACAGTCGCCTGATAACTGTTGTTGTAGGCGAATTCTATCAACGGCAACTGTTGGTCCTAACTCGAAGAGAAGTCGAGAGCACAAGCACGTAACATATCGCCCAATATCTTGATGGTTCTTTCAGACTAACCATCGGTTTGAGGGTGAGCTGCGGTGCTAAACTTCAAGTTCGTTCCCAAACTCTTGTGAATTTCTTGCCAAAGACGTGAAGTGAACTTGGGATCTCGATCAGACACAATGTTCAACGGAACACCATGCAGCCTAACGATCTGCTCGATATACAAGGTTGCAAGCTTCTTGACATTAGTCGTCTTCTTGATCGGAATAAAGTGAGCGGACTTCGTCAAGCGATCCACAACTACCCAAATCGTATCATATCCTCTTTGAACTTTCGGTAATCCTGACATGAAGTCCATAGCAACACCTTCCCATTTCCAATCCGGAATCGAAAGCGGATGTAAGGTTCCACCAGGTTGTTGATGTTCGGCTTTAACCTTCTGGCAAGTCAAACACCTTCGAACATAATCGGCAACCTCTCTCTTCATGCCGTGCCACCAATACTGAGTTTTGAGATCTCTATACATCTTGTTGCCACCAGGATGGACAACATATGCTGATTTGTGTGCCTCATCAAGAATCTCGGTCCTTAAACCTTTTGGCACGCAAATTCTATTTCTGAAACGAAAGAGACCCATATTGTCGAACTCAAATTTGGGGTTCGGCTTATTCTGAGCTCTCACAATCTGTCTCTGAATCCAGCCATCACTAACTTGCCCATCTTTGATTCTCTGAGTCAAATCTGGTCGAAGCACAAGATTAGCAATTCTCGGCTGAGAGACTATCTGACACCGTTCGGCAGTAGCTAACGCTGAGGAATCACCGTCCAAGCTAGCCATCTTCGCCTGTCGGCTCAAAGCATCGGCTACCACATTCGCTTTGCCTGGATGATACTGAATACGGCAATCATAGTCCTCGAGGAACTCCATCCACCGACGTTGCCTTCTGTTGAGCTCTTTCTGAGTATGTAAATACTTCAAGCTCTGGTGGTCGGTGAAAATATCAAATGTCACACCATACAAGTAGTGTTGCCACTTTCCAAGGGCAAATATGATAGCTGTTAACTCCAAATCGTGGATAGGATAGTTCAATTCGGGATTCTTCAGCTTTTGAGAAGCATAAGCGATCACCTTTCCATTCTGCAAGAGAACACATCCCAATCCTTCCTTCGAGGCATCGGTATACACCGTGAAACCTTCTGGACCCTCGGGCAATGTGAGAATAAGAGCGGTCGTCAACCGTTTCCTCAACTCTTGGAAACTCGTCTCGCATTTGTTGCTCCACACAAAGGGAACATCTTTACGGGTCAAATGAGTGAGCGGCGCGGCTATCTTAGAGAAGTCCTGAACGAAACGTCGATAATAGCCGGCCAACCCTAAGAAACTTCGCACCTCTGTCGGTTTCTTCGGCTGCTCCCAGTTCATAACGGCCTCGATCTTTGAGGGATCAACCTCGATACCCTCTCCCGAGATCACGTGGCCAAGGAAGTGAACACGATCAATCCAGAACTCGCACTTGCTAAACTTGGCATACAACTGATGCTCTCTTAGAGTCCTAAGCACAATACGCAGATGTTCGGCGTGTTCTTCCTTAGTCTTAGAGAAAACCAGGATGTCGTCGATGAAAATAACCACGAACTTATCGAGATATGGTCTGAATGTACGATGCATCAAATCCATGAAAGCTGCTGGAGCATTCGTCAACCCAAAAGGCATCACAACGAACTCGAAGTGTCCATAACGGGTGTTGAATCCAGTCTTCGGAATATCAGACTCTCGAATCCGTAGTTGGTAGTAACCCTGTCGGAGATCAAGCTTGGAGTACACTTTCGACCCTTGCAATAAGTCAAACAACTCTTCGATGTGAGGTAGAGGATACTTATTCTTCACCGTCATGCGATTCAACTCACGGTAGTCTATACACATCCTCAGAGTACCGTCCTTCTTCTTAACAAAAAGAACCGGTGCACCCCACGGTGATATAATCGGCCGAATGTACCCACTCTCCAACAAACCTTCAAGCTGAATCTTCAACTCTTTCAATTCTGCTGGAGCCATACGATACGGGGTCTTCGAATAAGGCTCTGCTCCCGGCGCCAAATCAACCACAAACTCAATCTCCCGTTCTGGAGGCAAAGAATTCAAACTCTCGGGAAACACATCGGGAAAATCTCCAACTACCGACACATCCTCAAGCTTCAAGTGCTCTTTTGGATGGTTAAGTAGATAAGCAACAAAGGCCGGAGATCCCTCACGTATCAATCGAGCGGCTTCGACTTAAGAAACTCGAGGTATCTTGTCAAACCTATTGCTCAATATCTCGTTCTCGGCACCCAGAGCGATCTTTTTACCAAAACAGTCTATATGAGCTCGGTGACGAAACAACCAATCCATACCCAAAATAATCCCAAAGCCGTTCATTGGCAACTCAATGAGATCGGCGGGGTAGACGCGATCAGAGATAATCAAAGGACAATCTTTGAAGAAACGGAAACAGAAACTCGAAATTCCCAACGGAGAACTGACCTCAAGCATATAAGGTAAACACTTAGCAGATAGAGGCAGTTTAGAAACAAATTCAGGCGCAATAAATGAGTGGGTCGCACCCGAATCATACAAGACAGGTATGAGAATGTTATGCAAATGTAGAGTACCTTGCACAACGGCATTCGGATCAGCAGCACCTGCATCTCCCTGCATAGCATAAGCTCGTGCCACTACCTTTGCTTTCCCGGGGTTCTGAAGACCCTTAGACTTTGGGGGATTCTGATTCCTTGGACAATTCTCAATCTTGTGGTCCTGACCACAACATCCACACAGACCCTGCTTCAACCAACAATTAGCCTCAATGTGGCTTGTCTTGCCACAAAAACCACATGGCGGTCTCGGCTCGGCGGGCTTCGGGCCCGTAAACTTCTGCTTCTTTCCAGAGGAAGATGAACCGGATTGTTGAAACTTCTTCTTGAACTTTTGAGGAGCTTGGATTGGGGCTTTGGAGACATTCTCGGCTCGAGTCTTCATCCTGGACTCAACTTGAAGTGCTTTTGCAACAGCGTCTCCATAGGTACGGGGCTCAAAGGCATCGAGAGCTTGGCTTATCCCGTCAGACAAACCACCTATGAATTGATTCACCTTTCGACGCTCATCATTGATCATAGCGGGACAGTAAACCAAGAGGCGTGCAAAGGTAGCCTCATACTGTGCAACTGACCCACTTCCTTGCTTTAGGGAGCGAAACTCTCTCTCTCTCTGATCTTGTACCACCAATGGTACATATTGGTCGTTGAACTCTTGAAGAAAATTTGCCCATGTAACTTCGGTGCCGGTGGCCTGCCACCTCTCATTGGTGATTCTCCACCAATCTCGAGCCTGATCTTTCAAGAGAAATACAGCATAATGAACCTTCTTTCGGTCCTCTAACTCAGCTACTTGGAACAACGGCTCCAAATTAGAAATCCAAGCAGTCGCCTTGAGATCGTCAGCGGCTCCATCAAATTTGGGAGGGTCAAGATAAAGGAAATCACGAAGATCTTGCCCTCTCCTTGGCTCAACGGCCGGTTGAATTGGAGGTTGGACTGGAGGTGGAGCTGGTTGAGCTGGAGCTTGTCGTTGGGCTAAGAATGCTTGAAATTCTGTCATTAATGCAGGATCTATGTTCTGTCCTTGAGTCGGCGGTGCTTGTAGAGGAGGATCATGAGGTGCCCTACCTCGACCTCTACCACGACCACGACCACGGGGAGGCATGTTTATCTGTAAAAGACTGAACAATTATGCATGTCCTAAAGCAATAACACACAACGTAAACACATAGAAGCGCACATTGTCCTAAAGCCGTTCAACTTAGACAATACGACACGACGTCAGAACCCAAGTACCACTCCTAGGTAACCTAGGCTCTGATACCACCTTTAGCTGTGACGCCCCTACACCACAGCCCCCGGACCGGAACGAGACCCCAAGCAACGGTTAATTACCGAAACCCGAAACCCCACCCCAGACAACGGGTATCCATGACCTTTGGCAACAGTGACTCTCCCAAAACGCACAGAGCAATAAACAATTAATGAGCGGAAGCTTAAACAAGTAATCAATACGAGGGAATTTAAACAATGCTCAACTAATCGAAAATCAGAAGCATATATATATCAACATCCCTCACAAGGGCAAAATAAACATAACTCCGCCAATTCGCGGTTCCAGAATGTAAATACATAATCATAGAAGGAGTATAGCAATGTCATAATGTAACTCAAGTCATGTTGTATCGATCTATAGCATAAATGTACAACGACCGACACAAGACTCGAAATCAAATCCTATGACCACTGCTGCCAACTTCGACATTTGGAACGTCGAGCATCTAAACCTGAAGCATGAACCAAAAGAGAGGTGAGTTAAAAGAACTCAGTAAAGAGGGGAGGTATATGTAATAATGTAAAACCTAGTCTAATCCACGCTTTAGTCACTTAGAGATCTCGTAGCATGACGAATAGTCTCATATGGATTCAATAAAGCTTAAGTGAATCAGACTTTGTAGTAAAACATTTTAAAACCTTTTATTTCCCGGCGAGAGCGGGCCATCTCCTTATAACTCCCAAAACATTTCAAAAATATTTGAAATCTCCAATACATCGTTTGGTTTATCGAGGAGCAACCCAAGACTTCACCATTTTTAACGACCGTAGTCGGTTAGTAATATTCGGCAAGTTCTTCCCTGAACAGCTTGGATAATACCCTCGATTATGTAATAGAAAATGACCGGATCACAAAGCCACATCTACATATAATCTGAATTTATGAGTTATAGGATTGGGTCTCACCCTAAACCTAGTCTACGGGATATTAACTCGGTCCTATAACCCGGGGCCCAATCCTCCGAAGAGCGTCCTCAAGGGGGGGTTAAGAGTAATATTTCTCGCTTTGAATATTTAGTTCTCCTTTCTCTTTCGAGTAAACGAGCGGTTTGACCAAAAGGGGGTCATTCGAGAACAAGTGTGCAACGGCTAGGACAACACTCGTCAACGTTGCCGAGAGAATTCACGGCATACGCGCAAGGCTCCTTAACCAAAAGTTGCTTTAAACCAAATAAGTTCACTTGTCTCTGTTTTGAAATCATTTGATCAGAATATACATATATTGTTTGATATGAAAACATTGCTCAAATATTGATAAATATATTCAAATACTTAAGGGTTTTCACAATCATTTGTTCAATGCAACAGTTTAAAGCATTTTAAATCCTCACCTGAAAGGTTCAAAAGAAGAGAGAAGGAAGCTGACGACTATGCCTTGTCCCCTTGGGGTCCACCTGTAACACACAGGGCCTCGAGGTAAGACACGACTCGACTAACAACCAATTAACGACATACGGCTTTAAATATGCAAACATGCTTAAATAATGAAAATGTATAAAACACATTTAGACACATTAGAAGCTTATAATATTGAGCAAAGAAGGCATACAAGTCATATAGAAGCTTGGGGTAGCATTTCCAAACGTTTGGGAAAATTACCAAAAGTACCCCCGAAACACTATTCAAAACCCGAACATGTCCAATCACCACGAAACTTTCAAAATAAGTAATTTTGTGTGTTAGATGATTTATGGTGGTGAAATAATAATTTTTGGACGAGTGTTAGGGTGAAAACGGGATTTTTAAAGTTCGGATCGCCACATTTTTGGCCAAATTCCCGTAGCAAATTTGCTACAGTAACACGCAGGTTACTGTAGCAGTTGCGAGAATTTTTTTGATTTTTGGCTAAAATTCATTTTTTCATCCCCCAATCCTCCAACAACTCTACCTAAATGCTTAATATGATCATACATCATGAAAACAACATTAAAACAAGCAAAAGAAGTCGTGAATTCCATATTACAAATAAACCCATTTAGCTTCAAATTGCCATTAATGGTGTTTCAAGCTTTCCAGCTCCACTCATGCTTCAAGATTATCAACATACACTCATATATTCATGTTTGGTCATTCTAACAACGTAAGAATCATTACCAATCATCATAGCAACAAAAACCATAAATTACCTAAATATGGAAAAGTTATGAAATGAGGAGAAGTAGAGCTTGAGAGCTTGAATTGTTCGGATCAAATTGTTCCTTGTTCTTCGGTGATCCTTCGTGTTGAATTAGAGAGCTAGAGAATCGAAGGTGAAGAAGATTAAAGAAGCTAGGTTAAGAGTTGTTGTTGTTGGAAGAGGGAAAATGAAGTGAAGAGAAATTGAATATTTTGATAAGTGAGGAAGAGAGAATGAATGTGAGAATTAGAGGGGAAAAAAAGAACACCCGGCTCAAACTCGAGCCAGTCCAAAAATACTGCAAATCGCTATTCCGGGCTTAAAAGTCGACTATGTCCAAATTAATTGATTTTACAGTCAAAGCGACCCTAATCAAGCCCTCGATAACAATACGATGCTAGAAACTCGAAAATACCTCTAACTCAAATATCTCACAAAAATCACACCCAATAAACACTTAAATGCAATTAATTCACATAATTCACAAATAAATTCCGGCTAACACGCCGAAACGTACCTTGAAATATCGGGTCGTCACAGAGCCTCTTTAAATAGAGGAAGAAATCATGTACTAAACAAGAAAAACTAAACAAAAGAAGACAAAAATTTACATTGCTTTACAAAAGAAATTTGATTTAAAGTAGGATATTGGCAAATCCAAATTCATGAAAAATATGTTTATAAAACAGCATTTAATGTTCCATTTGGACAATATGAATGGAAAGTTATGCCTTTTGGTCTGAAGAATGCCCCTTCAGAATTTCAAAATATTATGAATGATATTTTTAATCCGTATAGTGATTTTATCATCGTCTATATTGATGATATTTTGGTGTTTTCTAAAAATATTGAAGCCCATTTTAAACACTTGGATATATTCAAGAAAATTGTCATCCAAAACGGTTTAGTTATATCTAAACCTAAAATGCAACTTTTTCAGACTAAAGTCAGATTTCTTGTTCACAATATTGAAAAAGGGAAAATTATCCCTATTAATAGAAGTATTGAATTTGCTTCTAAATTCTTTGATCAGCTGACTGATAAAACTCAGCTTCAAAGATTCTTAGGTAGCTTAAATTATATCTCTCCTTATATTAAGAATCTTGCCCAAGATACTACTATCCTTTATGATAGGCTTAAGAATAATCCAAAACCCTGGACTGAGAGTCATACTCAGGCTGTCCAAAAAATTAAGAATAGGGTTACTAATCTACCTTGTCTTAGTATAGCTAACCCTAATTGGGAAAAAATTATTGAGACAGATGCCTCAGATATTGGATATGGAGGTATCCTTAAACAAGTTTCTCCCAATGATAAACAAGAATATCTTGTTAGATTCCATTCAGGAAAATAGAATAATAGTCAAAAGAATTATGCTACAATAGCTAAAGAGATTTTAGCTATTCTTAAATGCGTTTTAAAATTTTAGGATAATTTATATAATCAGAAATTTATAATCAGAACTGATTGCCAAGCAGCAAAATATATGTTTAAAAAAGATTTCAAGCATGATATCTCCAAACAAATGTTTGCAAGGTGGCAAGCTCAATTAGCCCCTCTTGATTTTGAAATAGGTTTTAAAAAAGGAACTGATAATAATCTTCCTGATTTTTTGACCAGAGAATATTTACAAGAATGAATCATTTTGACCAAAGATGGTTAACCAGAATGGTTTCTCACGGAATGTCTGTTTATAGGGACAGAGACAATATTCTTGAAAGGCTTGGTTGGCAAATGGAAAATAGTCCAGACATCACTCCCTATAATTGGCGTATGTATAAAGATCTTTTTGATCCTCCAATAAGAGGACCAAATGACTTCAGCATTTTAAAAATCCAGAATAAAATTACTCGGGCTAGCTATCTTAATCTTATTGGAATTCCTAGATTACTACAGCAAGAGAAATATCTCCGGCAGAACATTGAGTTAGATGAATCAATGCTTTATGCCTTTGATAATGGATTTCAAAGATATCCTATTCTTGCTCGAATAGTGAGAGAAGATAGAATAGAATTGAAAAGGGTTAGATCCCGGATTAATGAGCTAATAGCTTCATTGTTTTATCCCTTTTACAGATGGAAGAAAATTCTCGTAATAATGAGGATTGGAGGCCCAGGCGTCCTAGGCCTATGAAACATCATAGCAATAGAATACATTATATGCTGGAAATATCCACATATTACAATAAAGATTTTAATAATTGGAAAGCTATTAAAGAAATTTTCCAACAAATGGTGGAAATGGATGGTGGTGATCAATATAGCCAATTAATAGAAATGGCTGATAGAAGCTAAAATATTTGGCTAATAAGATTATCAACACTCAGCTAATAGCTTGATTGTTTCATATTTTCAGGATGAGCCACCGTGGTAGAGGAAATTCCTCTTATAGAGGAAGAGGTGGAAGAACAATTGCCCAAATCGGAAGTCAAAGGCTAATAGCCGAAAATATTGCCAACATCACATCGTCCTCTTCAAGTAATATTTTAAAAGAGGGAGATGAACGTTTATTCAAAGAATTCATGGAATTCAAAGCAAGGCATGGTAATACCAGCCAAAGCAGCCCTTCTTATGCTAATGTTGTCATTGAAGATGAGGCGGAGTCTGATGACTTGCCCTATGAGCAGAATACCTGCAAGGAGGTAATATTACTCCTAGAAGATAAAGATCTTCATTGGAAAGGTGAAATATGGCACCTTATGAATAGATATCTTAATACTGCATCATTCACCGCTAGTTCATACAAACAACGAAATCAGTATGAAAGTATTTAAAACAACTGGCTCCTGTGAATTTTCGCATTTTTATCCAGGGAAAAACACACAAGCTTATAGATTCAGTAAAGTCATCATTAAGCAGATTTTATCTGCAGAAGAATGGGGACTAAGTACCCTAGGGGAAAAGGAATATTTCCGGCCTGACCAAAAAATTCAGATTAAATTTAAATACTGGGATTATATTGAAGCATTTAATAAAGCTTTTCTCTATGAGAATCCATTGAAGAAACACACTTGGTTCTTCAAAATTTGTCCAAATGTTTATAAGAAGGACATCCCTAATTGGTTATACCAATGGTGGCTATCTTTTGGCCCTACTGTAAAAATTTTACCTGAACCTTATAAAGGTCTCTATGCAGAATGGGTGAAAATTTCACCAACTCTTATTGAAGCTGAACACACTAATAAGTGGATTGAGGGAATACCCTTTTTACACTTTTTTATTGAGTTTGGTATCCCATGGATTTGGAAATGGGAACCGGAGATGGGTCATACCCAACAAAATATACCCTGTATTAAAAGGGTAACCTATACCAAATTTTGGAAAAGAATGCTTAGGAAAAATGAGCAAGGTGTCCTTGAAGGACAGGAAACTATTGAGAAGATCCAGGATAATATCCAACAGTATAAAGAGCAAGTTCAGTTGAAGCAACAAAGGGAAGCCCCTAGCCCGTTTCAACATCTATCAAGGAAATTAAATTTCCAAAAAGGACAAATGACCAATAAGGAATTAATTGCTTCTTACATGGAAGAGGTCAAGAAAGATTTAATAAAAAAATTTGGAATTGAATATCAATCCGACATTTCTATGGCCACTTCTTCACATGATGATGAAGATTATTGTCACCCTGGGGAATCACAGGATCCCTATGGAGAGGAGGCAGATATTTCAATTGATGATATCATTAAAAATGTGGAACAATCCATCACGGAACAAATTCAAAGTTCCGCTACAAGAAAAGGAAATGAGAAAATGGAGAAACAATTGGTCTTTTGGTCCCTACCAACCTTCATATTTGTGGGGTCCCCCACGCCACAACCCCCGGACCGAAACGAGCCCCCGAGCGATAGTTAAATACCACCACTCGAAAACCCGCCCCGGACAACGGGATTCCCACAATCTGGCAACAGCAACTCCCCATCAACAATACCAACATCAACAACAACAACTATAGCAATAACATGTCATCAACGGAAGCAAATATCAAATATATATCCACTAATCTCATTAAATTCAAATATCCAAATATCATCATATTTCAACTTCCACTACTTTTAAGTTAACATGCCAAAATAAATAAGAGTTCAGTCATAATAAAATATCTACATGAACTGACTCCAAAGACCTGTAAGCCTACACTGCTGCTGCCAGTACCCAACAACCACTCGCACTGCTAACCTGAAGCATGAACCAAAAAGGGGATGTGAGTCAAACGAACTCAGTGAGGAGGGAAATACACATAATAAAAACATATATTTAATCCACGCTTAGGTTGATAAAAGCAAATCTAGTGACGATATGCTCTTTTACAATTCAGCTAAGCCTTGGAAATTAAATATTCATATTTAATCCACGCTTTGATTAATAGAGAAACGAATCTAATGACGATATTTTCTCTTTATAATCCATCAAAGCTTTGTGAATTAAATATTAAAGTAAAACATTTTAGAAAACATTTTATTCCCGGCGAGAACGGGCCATCTCCTTATAACTCCCAAAAACATATCAAATATAATGAAATCCCAACACACCGTTTGGCTTATCAAGGGAGCTACCCGAGATTTCACCATAACCGACTAATGGCGCCGGTGTAAGTATTATTCAGGCTAGACTACCTCCGACCAGCCATGAACAATACCCTTTGATTATTTATCAGGTTACTAGTTAAACCTGTTTATAATCGGTGGATTATGAACCCGGCTTCAACCTTAGACGCACGTCTCCGGGTATCCGCCTCTCACATAATCCAGGGCCCAAATATACCCTAAGAGCGTCCTCAAGAGGGCTAAATGTATATGATCTCGCTTTTAAAAATATGTTAATGGATCAAAAGGGTCTTTCGAGACAAGGTATGTAACCGTCTAGGGTTTCTCAACACGTTGCCTATATCTCGAGGCATACGCGCAAGTCCCGAGACCAAATGTTACTTTTTAAAACAAAATAGTTCTCTTGTCTCTGTTTTCAAACCATTTTGGAAAAGATACATATATATATCATTTTTATATCAAAACCTTTTTATTTCAAATATTGATAACATATAATTGAAATATAAAGGGATAGGGTTTTCGCAATATTTGTTCATGCCCCAGTTAAAAACATTTTACATCCTCACCTGTAGGCTTAACAAAAGACAACTCGAGGACTCAAAAAATCAGCTCCGCGAGGTCCCACCTGTAATACACAGGCCTCGAGATAAGACACGACTCGATAAATCAACCAAGTAAGACGCACGGCTATGAAATGCATTTTATGCTCAAAATAACATATTATGTATAAATGCACTTAAACACAGTTAAGCTCATTCAAATACATTTAAACACAATCAAATACACATGATATTAAGCTAAATTAGGCTTTCAAGTAATATGGAAGCTTGGGAACCAAAATTCAAAGGTTTGTACATATTACACAAACCACCCCTCGTTTAATACTTTTCATAGCAAAACAACTCCGATTAATCCGAAACTTTCGGCATCTCTTAGTTAATACATTTTAAGATTTTTGATGCCAAAAGAATCGAAAAACAAAGCTCATAACCTCAAATTTCACTATTCATCAGCCCCTACATATTTTGCCAAACTTTCATTTTCCAACCCCAAACTCCATAAAACTTCACCAATTAGCTTAATATCATGAACTAACATGAATTCCCTAACCATTTAAGCATATGAGATCATTAACTCAACATTGCATATTGATCAAATTCCATAGAAAAATCACAAGTAATGCTACATGCTATCAACAACCAAACTAAGCTCATCAATCAACCATTCTAGCATGCTTCATCACTTCCTTGACATATAAAACCATAACAACCAAAGAGTTGAGAGAATCATGAACTTACCTTGAAGATATAAAGTGAAGAGAATGAAGAAATAAGAGCTTGGTTGCACAAATAACAAGTAGAAGTTTGTTCCTTGGATGATGTAGCACACTTTTGTAGTAAGAAAGAAGATGATTTTTTTGGTGTCTTGAAGGTGATGACAAAGGCGGTGGTGAAGAGGGAGAGATGGCCGAGAGAGAGGCTGAAGAAGAGAGTGTTGCTTGTGTTGGAATAGTGTAGAATATTTGAGAGAATTATGGTATAATTATATAATTAAAAGAAATGAAATAATAAAAGAAATAAGGATATTTATTATAATTATAGATATTATTTAGAAAAGTCAACAAGTGTTGGCTATTAGTATATAATTATACTGGTTAATTCCCGAACCAGTCCGAGAATACAGAAAATTGCTATTCCGGGCTAAAGGGTCGACTTATCGAAATAAGTCAATATTACAGTCAAAACGACCGATTTTTAGCCCTCGGTAGCAATACGAAGTTGGAAATTGCAAAATAGTTCTAATATGAAATTTCTTATGAAATCCTCATATTATTCACATATAAAATCACACATTAATTCATATAATTCACATAATCGCAACCAATGCAAACAAGAGCAATAATCGGCTAACGTACCGAAGCGCTATAAAATAGCGGGGCGTTACACTATCCCCCCCTTCGGAGAATCTGGTCCCCAGATTCTAATTCGACTCTGCAAATAACTCGGGATAATGAGTTCGCATCTTCTCTTCTGTCTCCCAAGTTACTTGTTCGGTGGTTCGGTTTCTCCACAACACACGAACCAAGGGAATCTGTCGGTTGTGGAGTTGTTTGAACTTACAATCCTGAATCTCAACAGGTTTCATCTCGATCATCAAGTCAGGCTCTACCTGGACTTCTTCATCTCGGAGAATATGAGATTCGTCGGGATAGTATTCTCGCAATTGAGAAACATGGAAGACGTTGTGAATCCCAGTTAGAGTCGAGGGCAGGTTCAGGCGGTAGGCAGTCTTCCCAATCCGTTCAATAACCTCATAGGGTCCCAAATATCTCGGACTGAGCTTTCCACCTTTTCCCACTCTGGCGAAACCTTTCCTCAACGTCGCCTTGGGGAACACTTTGTCTCCTTCTTCGAATTCCAAATCCCGGCATCTTCTATCAGCATAGCTCTTCTGACGATCCTGGGCAGCTTTCATTCTCTGTCGAATGATCGCAATCTTATCAAGTGTTTCCTGGATCGTCTTTGGAGGTAGAGCTCGTTCCACTCCGTCTTTAGTTCTTCGCCAGTCTTCTAATTCCCAGTACAGAGGGGATCGGCATTTACGTCCATAAAGCGCTTCGTATGGGGCATCCCAATTGTTGCTTGGTAACTGTTATTGTAGGCGAATTCAATGAGTGGCAGTTGCTTGTCCCAACCCGTGGAGAAGTCGAGAGCACAAGCTCGCAGCATATCGCCTAGAATCTTGATGGTTCTCTCAGATTGACCATCAGTTTGCGGGTGAGCAGCCGTGCTGAATTTCAAATTCATTCCCAAGTTTCTGTGAATTTCTTGCCAAAGTCGAGAAATAAACTTGGGATCTTGATCGGACACGATACTCTTCGGAACTCCGTGTAACTTTACAATCTGCTCGATGTACAGTTCTACTAACTTCTTAACGTTGGTGGTCTTCCGAATTGGAATGAAATGGGCGGATTTCGTCAAGCGATCCACAATTACCCAGATTGTATCATATCTACCTCGAACTCTTGGTAATCCGGACATAAAATCCATGGCAATGTCTTCCCATTTCCAATCCGGAATAGAGAGTGGCTGTAAAGTTCCACCAGGTTGCTGATGTTCGGCTTTAACTCGTTGACAAGTCAAACACCGTCTCACGAAATCAGCAACTTCTCGTTTCATTCCATGCCACCAATATTGAGTCTTGAGATCTTTGTACATCTTATTACCTCCCGGATGGACGGCATAAGCAGATTTATGTGCTTCTTCCATGATTTCGGTCTTCAGATTCTTCGGCACGCAAATTCGGTTCTTAAAACGAAGAAGACCCATATCATCGAAAGCAAATGAGGAGTTCGGATCATCTTGCATCCTCACGATCTGTCTTTGAATCCAGACATCAGCACTCTGCTCGTCTTTAAGCCTCTGAACCAAATCCGGTCTCACTGAGAGGTTTGCAATCCGCGGTTGAGAGACTAAGTGATATCTCCCTGCTTCTGACATCACTCCTGTAGAGGTTCCTTCCAAGCTAGCTACCTTTGCTTGTCTACTTAAAGCATCGGCTACTACATTAGCTTTGCCTGGGTGATATTGAATGCGGCAATCATAATCTTCAAGAAATTCCATTCACCGTCGTTACCTGCGGTTAAGATCTTTCTGAGTATGCAGATATTTCAAACTTTGGTGGTCGATGAAAATGTCGAATGTCACGCCGTATAAGTAATGTCGCCACTTCCCCAGGACAAAGATAATAGCAGCTAGCTCAAGATCATGGATAGGATAGTTCTTCTCGGCATCTTTTAACTTACGCGAAGCATAAGCTATCACTTTTCCGTTTTGCATAAGAACGCATCCTAATCCTTCTTTCGAGGCATCGGTATAAACCGTAAACCCTTTAGAACCTTCAGGTAGTGCAAGTACCGGAGCAGTAGTCAACCGTTTCCTTAGCTCTTGGAAACTTGCCTCGCATTTATCGTCCCACTTAAAAGGCACGTCCTTACGAGTTAAATTGGTCAGTGGAGCGGCTATCTTGGAGAAATCTTGAACAAAACGCCTATAATAGCCAGCTAACCCTAGAAAACTTCTGACTTCAGTTGGGGTCTTCGGCTGCTCCCATTTCATTACGGCCTCAATCTTCGAAGGATCCACTTCGATTCCATCTCCTGATATCACATGACCAAGGAAGGTAACTTTATCAAGCCAAAATTCGCATTTACTAAACTTGGCATACAACTGATGCTCTCGGAGAGTTCTTAATACGATGCGAAGATGCTCGGCATGTTCTTCTTTAGTCTTTGAGAAAACCAGGATATCATCAATGAAGATCACCACAAACTTATCGAGATATGGCCGGAAAGTACGATGCATCAAATCCATGAAAGCAGCTGGGGCATTCGTTAACCCGAAAGGCATAACTACGAACTTAAAATGCCCATATCGAGTATTAAATCCAGTCTTCGGAATGTCTGATTCTCGGATTCGCAACTGGTAATACCCCTGTCGGAGATCTAGCTTGGAGTACACTTTCGACCCTTGCAAAATATTGAACAACTCTTCAATGTGAGGTAGAGGATATCTATTCTTTATCGTCATCCGATTCAGCTCACGATAATCTACACACATCCTCAACGTCCCATCCTTCTTTTTCACGAAAAGAACAGGCGCACCCCACGACGAAGTACTCGGTCGAATGTACCCACTCTCCAACAGTCCATCCAACTGAATCTTTAACTCTTTCAACTCTGCCGGAGCCATACAGTAAGGAGTCTTCGAATACGATTCGGCACCCGGAGCTAAATCGATCACAAACTCTATCTCTCGTTCCGGAGGCAAAGAATTCAAACTCTCAGGAAACACATCAGGGAATTCTCCAACTACTGGTACCTCCTCAAGCTTAACTTGCTCTTTCGGACGGTTTAGTAGATAAGCAACAAAGGACGGAGATCCCTTGCGAATCATTCGGGCGGCTTTAACATAAGAAACTCGAGGAATCTTGTCAAACCTTTTTCCCAAAATCTCGCTATCAGCTCCCAGAGCGATCTTTTTCCCGAAACAATCAATATAAGCTTGATGCCGATATAGCCAGTCCATTCCCAATATTATCCCGTAGTGACTCATCGGAAGCTCAATGAGATCAGCAGGATAATCGCGATCGTCTATCCTCAACGGACAGTCTCGGAAGACTCGATTCCACAAATAAGAAATTCCCAACGGGGAATTGACCTCAAGCACATAAGGCAAACACTCGGCAGACAAAGATAATCTAGAAGCATATTCAGGTGCAATAAAAGAATGCGTCGCACCCGAATCATATAATGCAAATATGAACATGTCATGCAAATGTACATGTAACGACCCGAAAATCCGATTCTTCAATTCGGTATATTTTAATCGAGTAATTTCGTTAATTATTATTTTATTTAATATTTATTCTAAGATTTTAGAATAATTTCGTAAATGAGTGAATTTTATATTTAAATCACGAATTGTCAATGTGCGTTTAATTATGTGAATTTTAACTGTAACTACGTATTAATTGGACGATGTGAGACTTCGAACTTATTTTGTAAAATTACGACTTTGCCCCTTCGATTTCTAAACCTTAGTCAAGATTTGACTAAGTCTCAATCTCTCTCTCTCACATTGCCATTCACGCACAAACAAGGAAAAGGAGAAGAAAGAAAAAGAAAGAAAAAGAGAAGGAAGAACAAAGATTCCAACGATCGTCCCGACTCCGATTCCCGACGGATTCTCGATCCGTTTTCGTCTACGAACTCCTCGTGAACTCTTCTACGAGTAAGCCTTTCACGATTCTCTCGTTTAATGTCCTCTATACTTCGTTTTTCTCGTTTTTGTGAATAGTTGTATAATTTAGGTTTTATATGATTTTGATAGTGATTGTGGATGGATTTTCGTGTTTATCGTTTCTATATGTAGGTTACATGTTGTAGATGATTATATGTGAAAATTAGGGATTGATTTGCATGATTAATCGATATAAGGTTGAATTATATTTGATTTTCGCGTGTTGGGTTTGATGTTCTGCATGTTCTGCTCAATTTTTACGCACACGGGCCATGCACACGGGGTGTGGCAAGCCCGTGTGGGTGTACACGGCCTCTTGCACGGCCGTGCAAGAGACCTTGCGTGTTTGGGGATGGTGCACGGGCTGTGCACACGGCCTTGAGGCCGTGTGCAAGAGGCCGTGCGCGTTCGTCCGATTGTGCACGGCCTCGGCACACGGCCGTGCACAAGGCCGTGTGGCCTGGTCGAACAGTGCCCTGACCTTCTGTTAGTCAGGGCACAATTTGGCCTACGGGTCCCTCTCCGACTCGTCTTTTCCGAATTCTTTCTTCGCTCGTGTGTTCGATATATATGAAATAGTTATGAATTGCATGATTTATGAATTTACAACATGTTCGGGTATATGAATAGTGCGTTTTAAGTTTTCGTTAAATTTTCTACCTTTTGCATGTGAAGTCCGATTTTCCCGAAATTCGTATGCATACTCCTTTTTGATACTTTAAGAATGTCCGTAATGTTTCGTTACATTTGGATTTGATTTGTATTTTTTAAATGCATGAATTACTCTGTTTTCGTTTGATAATTTGAACTTAAGTGATTGATTTAATTGTATAACGTGCTCCTATGTGTTTTAATATTCTCGTATAAGCCGTGCGTCGTCTTTAGTCTTATTTGGTTGTGTCCTGGTATTTTTGCAGACGATACTTCTGTGGAGTAGCGCCGGTTCTAGCTTTTGCTCTTCTTTTGTGCGCGCCAGGTGAGGCTTTCCTTTTCTGTTCCAGTATTACTATGTATATGTATAAATAAGCCTCTCCCGAAATAAGCCACGTTTATGTTTTCTTTTCACACCGTTGCTATATATATACTTAGTAGATATTTATACTTATTATGTTTATTTGATTTATCGAAAATGATTTGATATGAAAAAGTACTATGTATAGTTTTCGAAATGTTTACGGAAGAGACATGTAAAACCTTTTGTTTTCTAAGGCGAACTTTGGCCTTCGGCCTCGCATATGACATGTCTCGAACGGTCTTTTGGCCAACCCGAAACGTTTGAAAAGCGAGTTATGAACTGTATGCATGATCGTTTGGGCCCGGAGTAAGAGCGATAGGACGAAGTCGGTAGACGTCGGGTCTACGGCGTAAATCCTATGGTTTCCTCCATTTGGGAGCTCGGGGTGAGGCCGGAGTGGTAGCCCTTTGAGTACCTGAGTTATTCTAGTTAGTTACGAGTAGTTCGGGTTTGCAGTCCGGCTACATTGGAGGAATAAGGGAGGTTTCCGGTTTTATATTTTTGGTTATTGGAGTTTCAGGGCTCGACTCGCCGAGTCATATAATAAGTTATGTTTTATGTTAAATCACCACTAGTTTACGAAAACCTTTCTTTTATGTTGATTTCTTTTAATTATAAAAATTGGTGATTTACTTCCGTTTTGTTATATACATTATTATTTCCCCCTCACTTAGTCGTTTGACTAACCCTCTCTGTCTCACCCTATATTGGTTTCAGGATACTAGGCGGGATTCATCGTCGTCGTCGTAGAGTTGCATTTATTTTCTCATGTATATTCCTTTTTCCGTATGATATGAATTAGATTTTTTAGGATATTAGGATTTTATTTAATTTGTATTCGGGATTATGTATTTATCGAACCCGTTTGATATTATGTAATTGAATTTCGTTAGCCTTGGTGGGCTTTAATAATTGTGTATTTATTATGTTCTATTGCTTTGATTATTTATATTGCTTCCGCGTCTCTGTCTTTTCGTTGTTTTTAAAACCCCGCCTAGTGATTGAGTAAATGCTTGCCGTTCGCCGGGTTTCGGTTCGGGTCGGATCCCATTTCGGTTCCGGGTCGGGCTCGGTGCGGGGCGTGCGTTACCCGTTTGGGGCGCCCACTACAGTACAGTACCTTGCACCACTGCATTAGGGTCGGTCTCCCCTCCATCCCCCGTCATCGCATACGCTCGTGCCACAACTTTTCCTTTCCCCGCATTATGTGGCTCTTTCTGGAACTGTGGAGGTGGCCTTCTCGGGCAGTTCTCTACTTGATGATCCTTGCGCCCACATCGAAGGCACAGTCCTTGTTTCTTCCAGCAATTAGCTTCCAGGTGTCTTGGCTTGCCGCAATAAGAACACTTGATTGGAGGCTCGGCTGTCTGAGAACCCGTGGTCTTTTGCTTCTTGCTCGAAGATGAAGAACCCGCAGGAGGAAAAGACTTCTTGAATTTGCGAGGTGGTGGAGCTATATCCTTCGGTGCGAAGTCCTTTTTGATCTGTTGTAACTGAGACTCAATCTCCAGTGCAGTTGTGACGGAAACTTCGTATGTAGGGAGATGAGCTCCCAGAAGTGCTCTTCGAATATCCTCATTCAGGCCCTGAACAAACTGATTCACCTTCCTTCTTTCATCTGTAAGGATGGAAGGACAGTAGACAATGAGGCGGGAGAACATGGCCTCATATTGATCAACAGAAAGATTCTCCTGTTTTAGGGCCCTGAATTCCGCTTCTCGTTTATCTTGTACAACCAGGGGAATGTATTTGCTTCGGAAGGCTGAAAGGAAGTTAGCCCAAGTCGGCTCAGTCTGATCAACTCGCCGTCTAGCTTCAGTCAGTCTCCACCAGTCCCTGGCTGGTCCCTTCAGTAGAAAAACTGCATATTCAACTTTCTTTGAATCGGGACACTCAATAACCCTGAACATAGGCTCGAGATCAGCAATCCACTCTGTGGCCTTGAGATCATCAGGTTGTCCTTCGAAACGAGGGGGATTGAGGTTGAGAAACCGGTCAAAATCTCTTGCCTCAACTTGTCTCCGTTGAGCAGGAGCCGGTTGAGCAGGAGGTACGCCCTGCTGAAACAACTACCGAAGAACCTCAAATAACATAGCTGGATTAATGGGATTTTGTTGTACTGGCGGCACAGGCTCGGGCTGTGGAGCCGGAGGAGCATGATTGTTGTTATCTTCCTGGGGAGGAGAAGGAGGAGCAGCTCTGGTTCTCGGTCTACCACGAGCCATTTCCTATATCAAAAGACTGAATAATATGCATGTTTCGTTAGCCCCATGATCATGTTAGCACAAAATCACATAACATAAACATATAAGAGCACATTGTCCTATAGTCGTTCGACCTAGACAGACTCGACACGACGTCAAAACCTAAGTACCAAACCAGGCTCTGATACCACCTTAAGCTGTGGCGTCCCACACGCCACAACCCCCGGACCGAAACGAGCCCCCGAGCGATAGTTAAATACCACCACTCGAAAACCCGCCCCGGACAACGGGATTCCCACAATCTGGCAACAACAACTCCCCATCAACAATACCAACATCAACAACAACAACTATAGCAATAACATGCCATCAACGGAAGCAAATATCAAATATATATCCACTAATCTCATTAAATTCAAATATCCAAATATCATCATATTTCAACTTCCACTACTTTTAAGTTAACATGCCAAAATAAATAAGAGTTCAGTCATAATAAAATATCTACATGAACTGACTCCAAAGACCTGTAAGCCTACACTGCTGCTGCCAGTACCCAACAACCACTCGCACTGCTAACCTGAAGCATGAACCAAAAAGGGGATGTGAGTCAAACGAACTCAGTGAGGAGGGAAATACACATAATAAAAACATATATTTAATCCACGCTTAGGTTGATAAAAGCAAATCTAGTGACGATATGCTCTTTTACAATTCAGCTAAGCTTTGGAAATTAAATATTCATATTTAATCCACGCTTTGATTAATAGAGAAACGAATCTAATGACGATATTTTCTCTTTATAATCCATCAAAGCTTTGTGAATTAAATATTAAAGTAAAACATTTTAGAAAACATTTTATTCCCGGCGAGAACGGGCCATCTCCTTATAACTCCCAAAAACATATCAAATATAATGAAATCCCAACACACCGTTTGGCTTATCAAGGGAGCTACCCGAGATTTCACCATAACCGACTAATGGCGCCGGTGTAAGTATTATTCAGGCTAGACTACCTCCGACCAGCCATGAACAATACCCTTTGATTATTTATCAGGTTACTAGTTAAACCTGTTTATAATCGGTGGATTATGAACCCGGCTTCAACCCTAGACGCACGTCTCCGGGTATCCGCCTCTCACATAATCCAGGGCCCAAATATACCCTAAGAGCGTCCTCAAGAGGGTTAAATGTATATGATCTCGCTTTTAAAAATATGTTAATGGACCAAAAGGGTCTTTCGAGACAAGGTATGTAACCGTCTAGGGTTTCTTAACACGTTGCCTATATCTCGAGGCATACGCGCAAGTCCCGAGACCAAATGTTACTTTTTAAAACAAAATAGTTCTCTTGTCTCTATTTTCAAACCATTTTGGAAAAGATACATATATATATCATTTTTATATCAAAACCTTTTTATTTCAAATATTGATAACATATAATTGAAATATAAAGGGATAGGGTTTTCGCAAATATTTGTTCATGCCCCAGTTAAAAACATTTTACATCCTCACCTGTAGGCTTAACAAAAGACAACTCGAGGACTCGAAAAATCAGCTCCGCGAGGTCCCACCTGTAATACACAGGCCTCGAGATAAGACACGACTCGATAAATCAACCAAGTAAGACGCACGGCTATGAAATGCATTTTATGCTCAAAATAACATATTATGTATAAATGCACTTAAACACAGACCTCGCGGAGCTGATTTTTCGAGTCCTCGAGTTGTCTTTTGTTAAGCCTAGTAATACACAGGCCTCGAGATAAGACACGACTCGATAAATCAACCAAGTAAGACGCACGGCTATGAAATGCATTTTATGCTCAAAATAACATATTATGTATAAATGCACTTAAACACAGTTAAGCTCATTCAAATACATTTAAACACAATCAAATACACATGATATTAAGCTAAATTAGGCTTTCAAGTAATATGGAAGCTTGGGAACCAAAATTCAAAGGTTTGTACATATTACACAAACCACCCCTCGTTTAATACTTTTCATAGCAAAACAACTCCGATTAATCCGAAACTTTCGGAATCTCTTAGTTAATACATTTTAAGATTTTTGATGCCAAAAGAGTCGAAAAACAAAGCTCATAACCTCAAATTTCACTATTCATCAGCCCCTAGATATTTTGCCAAACTTTCATTTTCCAACCCCAAACTCCATAAAACTTCACCAATTAGCTTAATATCATGAACTAACATGAATTCCCTAACCATTTAAGCATATGAGATCATTAACTCAACATTGCATATTGATCAAATTCCATAGAAAAATCACAAGTAATGCTACATGCTATCAACAACCAAACTAAGCTCATCAATCAACCATTCTAGCATGCTTCATCACTTCCTTAACATATAAAACCATAACAACCAAAGAGTTGAGAGAATCATGAACTTACCTTGAAGATATAAAGTGAAGAGAATGAAGAAATAAGAGCTTGGTTGCACAAATAACAAGTAGAAGTTTGTTCCTTGGATGATGTAGCACACTTTTGTAGTAAGAAAGAAGATGATTTTTTGGTGTCTTGAAGGTGATGACAAAGGCGGTGGTGAAGAGGGAGAGATGGCCGAGAGAGAGGTTGAAGAAGAGAGTGTTGCTTGTGTTGGAATAGTGTAGAATATTTGAGAGAATTATGGTATAATTATATAATTAAAAGAAATGAAATAATAAAAGAAATAAGGATATTTATTATAATTATAGATATTATTTAGAAAAGTCAACAAGTGTTGGCTATTAGTATATAATTATACTGGTTAATTCCCGAACCAGTCCGAGAATACAGAAAATTGCTATTCCGGGCTAAAGGGTCGACTTATCGAAATAAGTCAATATTACAGTCAAAACGACCGATTTTTAGCCCTCGGTAGCAATACGAAGTTGGAAATTGTAAAATAGTTCTAATATGAAATTTCTTATGAAATCCTCATATTATTCACATATAAAATCACACATTAATTCATATAATTCACATAATCGCAACCAATGCAAACAAGAGCAATAATCGGCTAACGTACCGAAGCGCTATAAAATAGCGGGGCGTTACAATATTGGTTTAGGGAATCTTTTACTTTTTCAAAAGGTACTTTGATAAAGCAGATGCTTTTATAAAGCAATGTAAATTTTTGTCTTCTTTTGTTTAGTTTTTCTTGTTTAGTAGATGCTTTCTTCCTCTATTTAAAGAGGCTCTTTCTTTGTTTAGTGTAGGTTCGAGAAAAAAGTTTTTAGTTCTTTGATAGTTCTCCCTGTAAATTTCCAACAAGTTTAAAGCTTTCAGTTTCTTAATTCTGGTGTGCTCCTAAGTAAGTTCATATTTTCTTTTAATTCTCATATTGCATTTCAATTTTATTTTCTGTATCGCCGCCTATATGGCCGGCTAATTTCTTGTGTTGAATAATATCATGATGCTAAGATCTGGTAGCATGGTATAAAAAAAAAAAAAAAAGAGTACCAGAAACAAAAATTTTGATGTCTGAGATGGTTTGAATTAAAACAGGCAGGGATTGGGTTTAATACCGAAGTCTGCATTCGCCCACTTTGTTGCCATGTTTTAGGCGTTTTTTAGGGCTTGCCTCCATGATTGGTTAAGAACTAAATCCCTTGACAGTTTTTAATTCTGTAAAACATTCCGTGTACAATTTTCAAGATTTTAGTTTGTGGTTCTCACCAAAAATAAATTTAATAATGGTCCATTTTTATAACTTACATATGTATTTATTGACTTTCCATACGTTTTTTTATATCAATTATTAAAAAATTTGTAACTCCTATTTAATTATAGACCTATATAACTATTTTATATAATATTAAAATTGATTTTTTTTTTTAAAATATGGTTTTAAATAAATTTTAACAAGTTTTAGAGTTTTCCATACGGTATTGAATATTCGTTAATAAAAGTAAAGGCAAAATAATGTATTTGATTGGAGTGTGCTAATAGGTTTAGAGATTATTGATCAATAAATCATCAAGCTGGGGCAGCTTTGATTTGAAAAAAATCATGGTTATTCGATCGGTCCTATTTCACTTTACAAAGGTTAATTTCACAACGACCTAAGAAACTAAGTCTAGCTCATGTATATATATCAGATTTGTGCAATTCTTTGGCCTCTCTTTCCAGTCCAATTTAAACAGTTCCATAATATTCAATAAAGACCTCATATTATGGAAATTTTTAAATGGAAGCTAGGAATATTTCAAAAATTAACATATCATATGCAAATCAAATTATTGGCTTGATCTCTTTTTCCAATCCCAATTAAATCGTTCCATAGATACGTAGTGGATATATGCTTAACTAGTATAAATCCCGTGTGTAGCACGGATATTATTTAAATATTAAAAAATAATAATATTTCTTCTGTTTATGTAAATAATAAATATTTATTTCTATAAAAAAGTAAGCCAAAGTTGTATTTACAACATATCTCTTTAATTTCTGAAAACTTAAAGTTTTTATTTTCTATGTTTTCCCACTCAAACAATTTATAGAAAACATAATTAACTCAAAATAAAATATCAAATGAAATTTCTAAAAATAAAAATATTAATAAAAAACTTAATAATTTATCAAAATTCAAAGCAACTATTTTAGATCAATATTACTTCATACAAAATGCATCATTTCAAAAATTGCTCAATTAATAAAATTATGACTATAAGTAAACGATAAAAAAAGGAAAAGAAAAGGGAATAAAATTGTGCATAAAAGATAAATAAATCCATAAAAGATAAATAAATCTATAAAAGATAAATTGAAGAAATCATTATAATAGTTTTTTTTTTGTGCAAAATTATTATAATAGTGAACAAACAAAAGTATATATATATATAAAATTTAAAAGAATATATAAGTATGAATAAAAACCAATAAAATAAAATATAATAAATATAAAGTAAAAAAGTGGATCGATCAATTACAAATTAAAAAAATAATACGTACTAAAACATTTAAACCCACCGTATTAGTATTACGGTATAGTGGGTACTACGAAGAAAAAATAGATAAATTGACTGCATAAATTATTTAAAAATAATAAAGATATGTAGAACAATGAAAAATCTAAAAAAAATGGTAGTTAATTTAAAATATTAAAGACTAAAAATATTACTCAAACCAACCGAAAAACAAATAAAACAAATACTTAAACCAAATAAAAAAAAATCAAACATAAAAAAGTACACATTTAAACCAATCTATAAATACAAAATAAATATAACTTAAAAGTTAGGCGTAAGAAAAGAATTTTTTTTTTTTTATGAACCGGGGAGCGCAAGGATCCTCCTTGTTTCATAAATCAAACAATCTAAAAGTATACAAAGATCCAAATCAACCACCAAAAAATACAGGAAACAAACCTAAAGAACAACCAAATACTAAAAGTTCTTAAAAAAATTTAATTAATTTGAAAATTAAAGAAAAATAACAAATGAAAGAAAGAGAAGAAAAAGTTGCAATATTGAATGATTGATGTGGTGAGGAAATTTAAATCAAACAAAAATAAAATGATTATAAAAAAACCATGTCAAGTATCAATATCTATATCTTCAGAATATACTGGGAGAATTTTGAAGACGAGAAGAAGAAGAAGAAGATGTGTATTGCGAATGAACTACCTATGGATTTATTATTTATAAGAGACATTACCTGTGATAATGAAGATCATAAATAAAAAGTTTGAAAATATAATTATGACATTTTACAGTTTTCGTATTTAAAGGCAGCTTAATTTTTTATATTGATAAAATTTTATTTGAATGAATATATATGGAATATTAAGTGAATTCAATTACCTTATCCGAATGTGCAATATTAGGAATTCATTTAGAATTAGCCAATATAAAATCTCAAAACTTGGAATCCACCCAATTATGGGAACATATATATATATATATATATATATATATATATATATATATTATATTATTAATTAAACAACACAATAAATTATAAAATAATAATGTAGCAATATAGATTTGAAAATTAAAAAAAATAAAACAATTTAGGAAAACGACATATCCTCTTGTGATCCTACCAAAGTCAACTTTATATTGCCAAATAAAGAAAAAATTCAGAAGCAAAATTTATGGAAATCACTCATTAATTGCACATAAATCTTGTATTTTGCATAGGAAAAATTGGATTATTAATTTATTATAATTATTAGATAACATTACTTCCCATAGTTACCCATAACATTTATTTGACAGCAAATTATATAAATTCTTAATGAAAGATCAACCAATGATTTTTTTATTAGAATTAAAATAATTCAAAAAAATCAGAAAATTCTATTCAGTCAAAATATACACTTACGGTCCGCTATCCTATATTATATATATATATATATATATATATATATATATATATATATATATATTAATTAAATAACACAATAAATTATAAAATAATAATGTAGCAATATAGATTTGAAAATTAAAAAAAATAAAAAAATTTAAGAAAACGAAATATCCTCTTGTGATCCTACCAAAGGAAACTTTATATTGCCAAATAAAGAAAAAATTCAGAAGCAAAATTTATGGAAATCACTCATTAATTGCACATAAATCTTGTATTTTGCATAGGAAAAATTGGATTGTTAATTTATTATAATTATTAGATAACATTACTTCCCATAGTCACCCATAACATTTATTTTGACAGCAAATCATATAAATTCTTAATGAAAGATCAACCAATGATGTTTTTTTCAGAATTAAAATAACTCAAAAAATCAGAAAATTCTATTCAGTCAAAATATATATTTATGATCAATGTACCGCTGTCCTATATTATATAGTATAGATATTGGAAATAATAATCTCAATTTTCAATGAAGATTTTATACTATGGAAATTTCTAAATGGAAAGGAATATTAATACAAACTATATATATATATATGTATATATATATATGTATATGATGATGATGAGGAGGAGGACTGTTTTTGGTTGGGGGTCGGTCGACCGTGTTGCCTGCTCGTCAGTTGAATTTGTAGAGTGGAGTCCGACTTCGACCTGAAAACACGAACACTGGGTTACTTAACCGGAGGGGATTGTCTCTGGCGTAGCCCCTCCACTAAATTAAGTCAGTACTAGGAATAGGATATTCGATTGGGAGAGATGCGGTCGGAACAATAATAAATGTTGGGGGTATTTATAGTGTAGATTAACACACACCAAGAACACGCAGTGGAGGTATGCATTTAATGCACCGACCGGCGGGCATTTAATGCCCAACTGTAGAGTTGCAGAGTATCTGCGACATTCCCTGATATAAGGGATTTTGTGTCAGCGGCGTTTAGTCTGACGTATGGATGTCAGGATGCTACATTTAATGCGCTACGGTACCACAGCTTTACGCCAGGATTGGGGGCGGATCGGACCCGACCTTAGGAAGACGCCCTCGTCCGGCCATCCTTGATGGTGAATATAGGGGGGTTGAGATGATAACCTCGACCGGTTTCACTGTGAGGTTGATGCTGTAACGCCCCGTTATTTTTCGAGGTACGTTTTGGTACGTTAGCCGATTTATTTATGATTATTTATGTAATTATTTGAATTATATGAATTATGTGATTTAATTGTGATTTATTTGAGGATTTTGGTGAATTTTAATAATTCCGACTTTTTGGAATTTCTAACCTCGTATTGTTATCGAGGGCTAAATTTGGGTCATTTTGACTGTAATATCGATTTATTTTGATAAGTCGACCTTTTAGCCCGGAATAATAATTTCCGGTATTCACGGACTGGCTCGAGTTTGAGCCGGTATTCTTTTTCTTTCTTTTTGACTTACGGTACTTTCTCTTTCCTCATTTCTCATTTTCACTTCTCATCTACAACATTCATCTCTTTTCCCTCTTGTCTCTCTCTCGGCACACTCACACACACAAGAAAGAAACCTTTGATCAAACCATCCAATATTCAAGATTCAAGCTTCTTAGTCTTCAAGGAATCACTTGCAATTCCAAGCTTTTCCGTCCAAGGTTTTCCATCCAAGCTTTCATCTTCTTCCTTTTCCTATTTTTCCCTATTTGAGGTAAGTTGGTATAAACTTGTAATTCTTGAATTTCATTGGTATTGAAGTTGAATAAATGATGGTTTATGAATTAATGAATGATTATTGAGCATATGGGAGCATGAAATAGCATAAAACTCCATTTCCTCCATTAACACTATTTGAGCTAAATGGGTTTATTTGTAATATAGATTCCATGGCCCCAAATGATTGTTTTCTTGAGGTTTTCATGTTATATGGTGATATTGAGCATTAAGGTAGAATTTTATGAAGTTTGGGGTTGAAAAACATGAATTTTAGTGAAAACTTGAAAATGGGATTTTGGGCCGAAACATTGGAATTTCTCGAAACTATTTTAACTGGAGCTTTTCAACATATTAAGACTCATGTTCTCCAATTTTTGTGTTAAACGGAGCTAATTTGATCACTGAAAAATTACAAAAATGACCCTGCTGCCCCCTGTTTCAGTTTTGGGGAAGAAGCTTCAGAAAATAGGGCAAACGATTGAATTTTCAAAAACTGTTTCACAGTAGTATTTATAAATGTGTTTGAAGTGCCTCCATAAATTTTTAGATCATTTGGACTCCATTTGCTTAGGTAACGAAATTTTCTTCCAAAATGTGTTGCTGTGACGTATTTTCTGTTTTATGCCTACTTTGGACAAAAATCTGATTTTTCTTAGAATGAACCAAATTTTGGGCCTTATACCTATGGAAAGATATGTTTGTCTAGTTTACTAAGAATTTTGAGGTTTGTTAAAAATCATTCCGAGGAGAGAGATATGCTAGTTTTAGTGCAACGTGCGCATACTTGAATTTCCATATCACTTGTATGTCTTTTCTATGCTTAATATCTCATGCATTTGATCGTGTTTAAGTGCGTTTATACATGATTTTCTATTTTATAAACATGTTTTACATTTTCATAAAGCCGTTCGTCTATTTGGTTGGTTTGTCGAGTCGTGTCTTACCTCGAGGTCCTGTGTGTTACAGGTGGAAACCAAGAGGCTAGGACTTAGGTCGTCGAGCCTTCATTTTGTCAGCTTTAAGCCTACAGGTGAGGTTTTAAATTCTTTTAACTGGAGCATTGAACAAATAATTGCTAAAATCATCCCTTTTTATATTTCAATTATATGCTTTTCCGATATTTGAGATAAAAGGATTTGATAGCAAATGTTATATTTGTATTTTGCTAAAATAATTGTAAAATAGAGACAAGTAAATGTTTTTGATTTATAAAGTAACTTTTGGTCACGGGATACGCGCGTATGCCTTGGAATTGCTCGGCAACGTGGCGCAAAACCCTAGGCGGTTACATAGCTTGTCTCGAACGACCCTTTTGGTCAATTTGCTCCTTTGCTCGAGAAAGAGAAAGGAGAACTAAGTATTTTTACAAAGCGAGAAATATTATATTTTACCCCATTGAGGACGCTCTTGGGGATATTGGGCCCGGATTATGTAGACGGTGGAGACCCGGAGACGTGCGTTTAGGGTGAAGCCCAGGCATAATCCACAGATTGTGAAGGGTTTGACTAGCAACCCGACGGACAATCGAAGGGTATTACTTGTGGCTAGTCGGAGGTAGTCTAGCTGAGGTAATACTTTTACCGGTTACGGTTATGGCTAGATCGCAGGTAGCTCCTGGATACGCCAAATGGTGTTTGGATTTCTTAATCATTTAAAATGATATTTCTTTGGGAGTTATAAGGAGATAGCCGTTCTCGCCGGGAATAAAACGATTTTATAAATGTTTTATTTTTAAGTTTAATTCACAAAACTTTGTTGAATTGTAAATAGAATGTATCGTCATTAGATTCATGTCTATCGAACCAAAGTGTGGATTAAATAAGCTTTTAAATATTACGTATATCCCCCTCCTCACTGAGTTCGTTTAACTCACCCTCTTTTGGTTCATGCTTCAGGTTAGAAGTTCGACCATCCATGGTCGATTACTGGCAGCAGCAGTTGTAGGCTTTTCGAGTCTTTGGCGTCGGTCTATTGTATTTACTTTTGAGAGATCGATATGTTATGACTTGAATTATATGTTAACTCGGATGATGTTGTATATATTCGTTGGACCATGTTGATTATGAATGATGATAGTTTGATACGTTTTGAGCCTTTAATGGGCATGATATATATATATCGCTTCCGTGGTTGTTGTTGTTGTTGTTCTTGGGAATTGCTGTTGCTAGATTGTGGAAATCCCGTTGTCCAGGGCAGGTTTTCGAGGGGAGGTCTTCAACCGTCACTCGGGGGCTCGTTTCGGTCCGGGGGTTGTGATGTGGGGGCATCACAGCTTAAAGTGGTATCAGAGCCTAGGTTTGGTACTTAGGTTTTGACGTCGTGTTGAGTCTGTCTAGGTCGAACGGCTTTAGGGCAATGTGCGCTTTTATATGTTTATGCTATGTGACTTACTTTGATATGATCATATAGCTAACGAAACATGCATCTTGTTCAGTTTCTTTGCAACATGATATATAAAATGCATCGTGGTAGAGGCAGACCAAGACGCCAGGCACCACCTCCTCCTCCTCCTCCCCAGGACGATAATGCTCCTCCGGCTCCTCAGCCTGAGCCAGCACCGCAGGCACAGCCCAATCCCGTTAATCCGGCTGCATTCATGGAAGCAATGCAGCAGTTTTTCATGCAAGGGTCAACTCCTGCCCAACCAACCGCAGCACAGCAAAGACAGTCCGAAGCTAAGGACTTCGCTAATTTTCTCAGCCTCAATCCTCCCCGGTTTGAGGGAGCCCCAGACGACATGAAGGCTGCCGCTTGGATCTCTGATTTGGAACCGATGTTCAGGGTCATTGAATGTGAGGATGCGAAAAAAGTGGAGTATGCCGTCTTTCTTCTGAAAGGACCGGCTAGGGACTGGTGGAGGTTAACCGAAGCTAGATGGCAGGTCGAGCACACCGAGCCGACATGGGTGAACTTTCTTACTGCCTTCCGCGATAAGTACATCCCGCTGGTCGTGCAGGACCGACGCGAGGCCGAGTTCCGAGCCTTAACACAAGGCAATCGCACCGTTGATCAGTACGAGGCGATGTTCTCCCGTTTGATTGTTTACTGTCCTTCGATATTGACCGATGAAAGACGGAAGGTGAATCAATTTGTCCAAGGGTTGACCGAAGAGATTCGGCGAGCTCTTCTGGGCACTAGGCTTCCCACATATCAGATGGCGGTCACAACAGCGTTGGAAGTCGAGTCCCAATTACATCAAATCACTAGGGACTCAACTGTTAGGGGCACATCTCAGACTCCCCGGAAATTCAAGAAAACTTTTCCTCCTTTCGGATCTTCATCCTCTAACAAGAAGCGGAAATTTGCGGGTCCTAAACCAGCTGAACCACTAGTGAGATGTACATTCTGCAACAAGCCACATCACACGGAGGCTAATTGTTGGAGAAAACAAGGATTGTGCACCCGATGCGGGGGAAAGGACCACCAGATCGAAAACTACCCAAAAAGAGGAACACCACCGGCTCAGAGAGGGCCACAGAATAAGGGGAAAGGAAAGGTAGTAGGCCGATCTTATGCTATGCAGGGGGATGGGGGAGGGGCCGACCCAAATGCAGTTGTTCAAGGTACTTTACATTTGCATGGCATACCCATATTCGCATTATATGATTCGGGTGCGACTCATTCTTTTATTGCACCCGAGTATGCTGCTAGATTACCTCTATCTTCCGAGTCTTTGCCTTATGTGCTTGAAGTCAATTCCCCGTTGGGAATTTCTTGCTTGTGTAATCGTATTTTTCGGGACTGACCCTTGAGGATAGGCGAGCGCGATTATCCCGCGGATCTCATTGAACTTCCGATGAGTCACTATGGGGTAATTTTGGGAATGGATTGGCTATATCGACATCAAGCTTATATAGACTGTTTCGGAAAGAAGATCGCTCTGGGTGCCGATAGCGAGATTTCGGGCAAAAGGTTTGATAAGATTCCTCGAGTTTCATATGTTAAAGCCGCCCGAATGATTCGTAAGGGATCTCCGGCCTTTGTTGCTTATCTACTAAACCGTCCAAAAGAGCAAGTTCAGCTTGAGGAGGTATCGGTAGTTGGAGATTTTCCCGATGTGTTTCCCGAGAGTTTGAATTCTTTGCCTCCGGAACGGGAAATTGAGTTTGTGATCGATTTAGTTCCGGGTGCCGAATCGTATTCGAAGACTCCGTATCGTATGGCTCCGGCCGAGTTGAAGGAACTGAAGACTCAGTTAGAGGAATTGTTGGAGAGTGGGTACATTCGACCGAGCACTTCGCCGTGGGGTGCACCGGTTCTTTTTGTGAAGAAGAAGGATGGCACGTTGAGGATGTGTATTGATTACCGCGAGCTGAATCAAATGACGGTAAAGAACAAATATCCTCTGCCCCACATAGAAGAGTTGTTCGATATTCTGCAAGGGTCGAAAGTGTACTCGAAGCTTGATCTCCGACAGGGATACTACCAACTGCGGATTCGAGAATCTGATATCTCGAAGACTGGATTTAACACCCGCTATGGGCACTTTGAGTTTGTGGTGATGCCCTTTGGGTTAACGAATGCTCCGGCCGCTTTCATGGACTTGATGCACCGTACCTTCCAGCCGTATCTTGATAAGTTCGTGGTGATCTTCATAGACGATATCCTGGTTTTCTCTAAGACTAAGGAAGAACACGCTGAGCATCTTCGCATCGTGCTAAGGACTCTTCGAGAGCATCAGTTGTATGCCAAGTTTAGCAAGTGCGAGTTTTGGATCGATAGAGTAACCTTTCTTGGTCATGTGATATCGGGAGATGGAATCGAAGTAGATCCTTCGAAGATCGAGGCCGTTATGAAATGGGAACAACCGAAGACGCCGACAGAGGTGAGAAGTTTCCTTGGGTTGGCCGGCTATTATAGTTTTGTGCAAGACTTTTCTAAGATAGCCGCGCTGCTTACCCACCTGACTCTCAAGAACGTGCCCTTCCAGTGGGACGATAAGTGTGAGGCGAGTTTTCAAGAACTAAGGAAACGTTTGACGACTGCTCCAGTTCTTACTTTACCCGAAGGTTCCGAGGGATTCACGGTTTACACCGATGCGTCGAAAGAAGGATTGGGATGTGTTCTTATGCAGAATGGAAAAGTAATCGCCTACGCTTCTCGGAAGCTAAAGGATGCTGAGAAGAACTATCCTATCCATGATCTCGAGCTAGCCGCTATCATCTTTGCCTTGGGAAAGTGGAGACATTACTTATATGGCGTGACGTTTGACATATTCACCGATCATCAGAGTCTGAAATATTTGCACACCCAAAAAGATCTGAATCGCAGGCAACGTCGGTGGATGGAATTTCTTGAAGACTACGATTGCCGCATTCAATATCATCCAGGCAAGGCCAACGTAGTCGCAGACGCCCTGAGTAGACAGGTGAAGGTGGCCAGTTTGGAAGGAACCTTCTTGGGGATTGCACCGACAACAGGGAGATATCATCTGGTTTCGCAACCAAGGATTGCAAATCTCTCAGTGAGACCGGATTTAGTGCAGAGGCTCAAGGATGAGCAACGTACGGACGAGTGGATCCAAAGGCAGATCGCTAGAGTGCAAGATGATCCGAACTCCCCGTTTGCTTTCGACAATATGGGTCTTTTCCGTTTCAAGAACCGAATTTGTGTGCCGAAAAGTCTGAGGATCGAAATCATGAATGAGGCACACAAGTCTGCATATGCTGTCCACCCGGGAGGCAATAAGATGTACCGAGATCTTAAGACCCAGTATTGGTGGCATGGAATGAAGCGAGAGGTTGCCGACTTCGTGAGAAGGTGTTTAACGTGTCAGCAAGTTAAAGCCGAGCACCAACAACCGGGTGGTACTCTGCAACCGCTTTCTATTCCGGATTGGAAGTGGGAAGATGTAGCGATGGATTTCATGTCCGGATTGCCAAGAGTTAGAGAGAGGTGGATATGATACAATTTGGGTAATTGTGGATCGCTTGACAAAATCCGCTCATTTCATTCCCATTCGGAAAACCACCAATGTCAAGAAGCTGGCAGAGCTATATATCGAGAATATTGTGAAGCTACATGGAGTTCCGATGAGCATAGTATCAGATCGAGATCCTAAATTTACTTCTCTTTTGTGGCAAGAGATTCATAAGAATTTGGGGACGAATTTGAAGTTCAGCACTGCAGCTCACCCGCAGACCGATGGTCAGTCCGAGAGAACCATCAAGAGATTAGGCGATATGTTACGAGCTTGTGCCCTCGACTTTTCCACAAGTTGGGACAAGCAGTTGCCGCTCATTGAATTCGCCTATAACAACAGTCACCAAACGACGATCGGGATGCCCTCGTATGAAGCTTTGTATGGTCGTAGGTGCCGATCCCCTCTTTATTGGGATTTGGACGATTGGTGGAGAACGAAAGACGGGGTTGATCGAGCTCTTCCTCCAAAGACGATCCAAGAAACTCTTGATAAGATTACGGTCATCCGGCAAAGGATGAAAGCCGCACAGGATCGACAGAAGAGCTACGCTGATAAGAGACGTCGGGATTTGGAATTTGAAGAAGGAGACAAGGTGTTTCTCAAAGCAACGTTGAGGAAGGGATTCGCGAGAGTGGGTAAAGGCGGAAAACTCAGTCCGAGATATTTGGAATTTGAAGAAGGAGACAAGGTGTTTCTCAAAGCACAAGATCGACAGAAGAGCTACGCTGATAAGAGACGTCGGGATTTGGAATTTGAAGAAGGAGACAAGGTGTTTCTCAAAGCAACGTTGAGGAAGGGATTCGCGAGAGTGGGTAAAGGCGGAAAACTCAGTCCGAGATATTTAGGACCCTTCGAGGTTATCGAACGGATTGGGAAGACCGCTTACCGCTTGGATTTGCCCTCGACAATGACCGGGATTCACAACGTCTTCCACGTTTCGCAACTCCGTAAGTATTATCCCGACGATTCTCACATTCTCAAAGATGATGAAGATCGAGTGGAGCCCGATTTGACGATTGAGCTAAAGCCCGTTGAGATTCAAGATCGTAAGCTCAAACAGCTCCGAGATCGACAGATTCCCTTGGTTCGTGTGTTGTGGAGGAACCGAACCACCGAACAAGTAACTTGGGAGACGGAAGAGAAGATGCGAACTCATTACCCCAAGTTATTTTCTGGGACGAATTAGAATCTGGGAACCAGATTCTCCGAACGGGGGGATAGTGTAACGCCCCGTTATTTTTCGAGGTACGTTTTGGTACGTTAGCCGATTCATTTATGATTATTTATGTAATTATTTGAATTATATGAATTATGTGATTTAATTGTGATTTATTTGAGGATTTTGGTGAATTTTCATAATTCCGACTTTTTGGAATTTCTAACCTCGTATTGTTATCGAGGGCTAAATTTGGGTCATTTTGACTGTAATATCGATTTATTTTGATAAGTCGACCTTTTAGCCCGGAATAATAATTTCCGGTATTCACGGACTGGCTCGAGTTTAAGCCGGTATTCTTTTTCTTTCTTTTTGACTTACGGTACTTTCTCTTTCCTCACTTCTCATTTTCACTTCTCATCTACAACATTCATCTCTTTTCCCTCTTGTCTCTCTCTCGGCACTCTCACACACACAAGAAAGAAACCTTTGATCAAACCATCCAATATTCAAGATTCAAGCTTCTTAGTCTTCAAGGAATCACTTGCAACTCCAAGCTTTTCCATCCAAGCTTTCATCTTCTTCCTTTTCCTATTTTTCCCTATTTGAGGTAAGTTGGTATAAACTTGTAATTCTTGAATTTCATTGGTATTGAAGTTGAATAAATGATGGTTTATGAATTAATGAATGATTATTGAGCATATGGGAGCATGAAATAGCATAAAACTCCATTTCCTCCATTAACACTATTTGAGCTAAATGGGTTTATTTGTAATATAGATTCCATGGCCCCAAATGATTGTTTTCTTGAGGTTTTCATGTTATATGGTGATATTGAGCATTAAGGTAGAGTTTTATGAAGTTTGGGGTTGAAAAACATGAATTTTAGTGAAAACTTGAAAATGGGATTTTGGGCCGAAACATTGGAATTTCTCGAAAGTGTTTTAACTGGAGCTTCTCAACATATTAAGACTCATGGTCTCCAATTTTGGTGTTAAACGGAGCTGATTTGATCACTGAAAAATTACAAAAATGACACTGCTGCCCCCTGTTTCAGTTTTGGGGCAGAAGCTTCAGAAAATAGGGCAAACGATTGAATTTTCAAAAACTGTTTCACAGTAGTATTTATCAATGTGTTTTAAGTGCTTCCATAAATTTTTAGATTATTTGGACTCCATTTTCTTAGGTAACGAAATTTTCTTCCAAAATGTGTTGCTGTGACGTATTTTCTGTTTTATGCCTACTTTGGACAAAAATCTGATTTTTCTTAGAATGAACCAAATTTTGGGCCTTATACCTATGGAAAGATATGTTTGTCTAGTTTACTAAGAATTTTGAGGTTTGTTAAAAATCGTTCCGAGGAGAGAGATATGCTAGTTTTAGTGCAACGTGCGCATACTTGAATTTCCATATCACTTGTATGTCTTTTCTATGCTTAATATCTCATGCATTTGATCGTGTTTAAGTGCGTTTATACATGATTTTCCATTTTATAAACATGTTTTACATTTTCATAAAGTCGTTCGTCTATTTGGTTGGTTTGTCGAGTCGTGTCTTACCTCGAGGTCCTGTGTGTTACAGGTGGAAACCAAGAGGCTAGGACTTAGGTCGTCGAGCCTTCGTTTTGTCAGCTTTAAGCCTACAGGTGAGGTTTTAAATTCTTTTAACTGGAGCATTGAATAAATAATTGCTAAAATCATCCTTTTTAATATTTCAATTATATGCTTTGCCGATATTTGAGATAAAAGGATTTGATAGCAAATGTTATATATGTATTTGCTAAAATAATTGTAAAATAGAGACAAGTAAATGTTTTTGATTTATAAAGTAACTTTTGGTCACGGGATACGCGCGTATGCCTTGGAATTGCTCGGCAACGTGGCGGAAACCCTAGGCGGTTACATAGCTTGTCTCGAACGACCCTTTTGGTCAATTTGCTCCTTTGCTCGAGAAAGAGAAAGGAGAACTAAGTATTTTTACAAAGCGAGAAATATTACATTTTACCCCATTGAGGACGCTCTTGGGGATATTGGGCCCGGATTATGTAGACAGTGGAGACCCGGAGACGTGCGTCTAGGGTGAAGCCCAGGCATAAACCACAGATTGTGAAGGGTTTGACTAGCAACCCGACGGACAATCGAAGGGTATTACTTGTGGCTAGTCGGAGGTAGTCTAGCTGAGGTAATACTTTTACCGGTTACGGTTATGGCTAGATCGCAGGTAGCTCCTGGATACGCCAAATGGTGTTTGGATTTCTTAATCATTTAAAATGATATTTCTTTGGGAGTTATAAGGAGATAGTCGTTCTCGCCGGGAATAAAACGATTTTATAAATGTTTTATTTTTAAGTTTAATTCACAAAACTTTGTTGAATTGTAAATAGAATGTATCGTCATTAGATTCATGTCTATCGAACCAAAGTGTGGATTAAATAAGCTTTTAAATATTACGTATATCCCCCTCCTCACTGAGTTCGTTTAACTCACCCTCTTTTGGTTCATGCTTCAGGTTAGAAGTTCGACCATCCATGGTCGATTACTGGCAGCAGCAGTCGTAGGCTTTTCGAGTCTTTGGCGTCGGTCTATTGTATTTACTTTTGAGAGATCGATATGTTATGACTTGAATTATATGTTAACTCGGATGATGTTGTATATATTCGTTGGACCATGTTGATTATGAATGATGATAGTTTGATACGTTTTGAGCCTTTGATGGGCATGATATATATATATATCGCTTCCGTGGTTGTTGTTGTTGTTGTTCTTGGGAATTGCTGTTGCCAGATTGTGGAAATCCCGTTGTCCGGGGCGGGTTTTCGAGGGGAGGTCTTTAACCGTCACTCGGGGGCTCGTTTCGGTCCGGGGGTTGTGATGTGGGGGCATCACAGATGCCGACCTCGATCTCCAGCAGTTTCACGAGGATGAACTAAGTTTCAGTCGCGGTCGAATATCCGTTCGACCGATGACCAGTCAAAGGGGGATTTTGCGGGGTCCATGTGTTTGAGGGGACCAACAATACCACGACACGTGGATAGCCTAAATTGCCCGCTATCAATATATATATATTGATATATTATATTTGAGAGTGGTCTGATGGCTCAATTGTGCGATTTTGATCCCAATACTATTTTCTCCTATTTTTGAAAATTTTAATTAAAAAAAAAGTTTGGTTGGTTGTTGGATGTTTATAAATTAATGATTAATTTATGTTGAAATAAATACCAACTATCTTGGCTAATATTTTGAATTGAAATAAGGAAAGTTTGGTAATTAAATGTTGCGTGTGATTAATTTGAACTTTTATGTTATTTTTTTGAAATTTTTAATTAAAAAAAAAGTTTGATTGGTGGTTGGATGTTTATAAATTAATGATTAATTTATGTTGAAATAAATACCTACTATCTTGGCTAATATTTTGAATTGAAATAAGGAAAGTTTGGTAATTAAATGTTGCGTGTGATTAATTTGAACTTTTATGTTATTTTTTCTTTGATTTTTTTTATTAAAATGAAAAGAAATAATTGGTTGATGGATATTAAATGAGTGCATTAGTGGATAAAATTTAGATATCCCAAAATTTTAGCAAGTAATTTGTTCAATCAAAATAATTAAATAATGATGGTATTTTGGCTAATTAGGAAAGTATCTCCATGAAATATTTTGAGATATGGTATTTTACTTCTATTTATTCTTTGTTTAACTACATAAAATGATAAAATGATGATTTTAATTTGATACTATAATTTTTTTTTTTGGTTCTTTGATAGTGTAAAGTTGACTCGAAGATATATATTTGAGATTTCTTTCCTGCCTAATTTATTTCTTCTATGTACAATATAGTATAGTAAGGCCATTGATCTAAATTCACACAAATTGAAATAAAATTAAAAGTTTAAGTTTTTTTTATTTCATATGAAATATTTCCATCGGTTCTCATTATTAACAAATCAACTAGTTTAAATTCTCAATTACTTCGATTTTTACTAAATACGTAGTTTGTGTTTTTTTTTTTTCTTTTTTATGAAATAAGGTTGTTAAATTTATTAAAATCTTTTGATTTCTAGAAAATGCAGAAGATCATAATTGTATCCTTGATTTACTCGATCATTTAATTTTATCAACTTAATTACTCATCCTTAATTAGCTCTTATCAACTTAATTGCTCTTCCTTAATTATCTCTCATAGCTAGGTTTTCTTACGTTATTTATATATATATATATATATATATATATATATATATATATATATATATATATAGCCACTTTCACTTACAACCCCTGCTCCTTCATCTCACCTATATATATATAGCCACTTCCACCTACAACCCCTGCTCCTTCATCTCACCTCTTCTCATTGCCATATTTTTTATGTTTATCATCAGTAAACTCCTTTATTTTCTTTTCATTCAAGTTTTGTTCTTCGGTAATTTAGTAAACATCAATCCATTGAGCATTTTTAAATATGTTTATTTCTCATTGTTATTGTTGATTTCTCATCCAAAAGTTGTATTTTCTTTGATTCGGATCATTTGTCCCCTTTTCATTTTTTTTGTTTTTTATTACTGACTTGATAAGTTGATATTGATGTTGTTTAATTTTTTATATTTGCCTTTTTTTTTTCTTTGCAATGGTTTTTATTTAAGTTTGTTATAGTTTATAGTTCTTACTTCTTTCTCATTACGCTTCTTTCATAAAATTTAGGAAAGATTTGATCTATTTGATTGTGGTTTTTGTTGGTCCAGGTGGTTGTTTGCGGTTATTGAAAATTTGCAAGGCCAAACTACAAAAAGATAATACTTGTGATTTCAAAAAAATTATTACAAAATATTAATATAATGTATGTATATTTGTGATTTAGCAATCTCATTTTTCTTTTCAGTCTTTTTTTATATATTTTATTCTTCTCTGATTTTTTTTTTATGTTTTTCTAATCATATATATATATGAAAATGAATGAGTGAGATGTTTTAGGAAATATACTTATGTGTTAATTAGTTGGATTAGTTAAAATTAGTCTATTTTGCCATGTAAATTATTTTTATAACTAAGTCATTAATTATGATTTTTGTAACTTATATATATATTTAATTGACATTCATATATTGATTTATATGAAAAAAATTGTAACTCTTATTTAATTATAGAATTATATAACTACTTTATAAAATATTGATATTGAAAATTTCGTTCAAGAAATAATTTTAAGTAAATTTTAATAAGCTTTGCTAATTATTATGAATTTTACATTTAAATGCTAATATATATATATATATATATATATATATATATATATATATATATATGATTGAAGGGAAGCTTAAAACTATTTATAATTTAGATATAATATTCAATTTGTACATGAAAGCATAGTATAGAAAAATTACCATTCACAAAATATTAACAAGTAAAGATTATTTAGTTCTATAATTAATATTTTTTTATTTTGTATTCTTTTTATCTATCATGTAATTGTATTTTCAAAATTTCTTTTAATTATTTGCGGGGTCACATAATTACGTACATTTTTTAAAGGAGGTTGTTATTTACACTCCCAAAATGTTAATTGCACTCCAAATTTATTATTGAGTGACAATAATATCCTTCATTATTTAATGTTACTTTCTTCCTTTTCTATTGTGTAAGCATTCAACTTATTCCTATTTCTTATCTTCACATTTTATTTTTAAACTTACTATAACCTTTTGAAACAAAAAAAAAAAAAAAAAAAAAATATTGCAATCTTTTTCTTTTTTCATAAATTCAAGACTTTTATATTTCTTTTCTTATTTAATAAATCATCTCCGAACTTTTTAACCAACTAAATCAAATTTAATATTTTTTCTTTTTAAATTTCATTGACATTTAAGAGATGAAAACATTAAAGGAATATTTTAATAATTTGAATAGAGTTCATTTAATTCATGGATACATGAAATTAATTTTCTAATACAATAAATTATATAGCTTTCGAAAGAAAATCATAACAAATTTCAATCAACACGTTAATTTTATATATAAAAAACCTAATCTACATTATATAAGTAATTATAAACACATAAAAAACTCACTGTATCATTTATATTCTAATAAATTTCCAAAAATATAAAGAATGAACTGAATTTTAGAAAAATAAAATAAATTCATGTACAATTTATTAAATAAGAAAAAAATATAAAAGAAACAAAAACAAGTATAAGAGGAAGATAAGATAAAAAGATTAAGTAAGAAATTATAAAGAGGGACATTTTTGTCATTCTGTGATAAATTTGGAGTGCGGTTAACAACTTGGGAGTGTAAATAACAATTTCCTTTTGAAAATGTAAGTTTAATTAAATTTTATTATTTATTATTATAAAATAAATAAATAGTTGATTTTTTTAGAAAAATCTCTAAATACACGTGTTTCATTTCCATTTTGAGGTGAAAATATTATATTTAATTTCAATGTGAATAAATTTATTAAGTTATTACATATAAATATTATTATTGCCATAATATAAAGAAAATTTCAATAATGAAATGAATATTATTAATTAATAATGAAATAATAATAAACTATTCAACAAAAAAATAATATTAATTATACAAGAGATTCCAATAATTATTTATATGGTCTATTATTAAATATTTTCTAAATTTTAATTATTATTTTATATTGATTGTGTGCATGGTTTAAAAATAAATTATATATATAAATATATTCCCTCTATTACAAATACAAAGTCATATCATATTACTATTTTTATATATTTAAAATGAGTTTTTCATATATATAGAGTATGCTTATTTTATAAAAAAATTATTTTGGTGTGTGTTTCAAATTATGAGTTAATTATTTATATGTATTGTTAATAATTATATAAGAAAATATGATTCAATGTATTTAATAATACATATTTTATAAATAGATTTTCCTGTGCAACGTAGAGAATATATATATTAATTTATAAAAAAAAAACTTTGTTAAATGTTTTATATATATTCAAGTTGTTAATATATAAACTATAATTAATATTAATATATTAAATTTATAATTATAAATTAATTTCTCGATGCAACGCAAGGGTTAAAAGCTAGTGATTAAGAGAGGTTTTCAATTTTTATGTGCTATCACGTATAACCTTAAAACTATTTAAAATTTATACAATTTATTTCTCCCTCCTACTGGGAAAGAGTGTACTATATAATTTTTTTGAATGTTCGTTTTAATAATTTTAAAATTTTGTATTTATTGATTGATTTTCAAATTGATTCATTTATAGCTTTTACCATTTTCAAAAAACAATTTTCCCTATACTATACAAAATCACGTTCTATAGATAGTAACATAAGAGAATTATATTTTTTTCACTTTTAAATATTAATATTGCCATAATATAAATTTTAATAATGAAATGAATATTATTGTTAGTTAATGATGAAATAATAACAAACTATTCAACAAAAAAATAATATCAAGTATATAAGAGATTCCAATAATTATTTATATGGTCTATTATTAAATATTTTTTATATTTTAATTATTATTGTAATATTTTATATCGATTGTGTGCATGGTTTTAAATAATATATATATATAAATATCCCTCTATTACAAATACAAAATCATATCATACTAGTTGTTAACTCTGCGTTGCACGGGAAAATTTATTTATAATTATTAATAAAATATATAAATAATTAATTCATAATTTGAAATACGTACCAAAATAATTTTTTTATAAAATAATCATGAACTATATATATGAAAAACTCATTTTAAATGTATAAAAACAGCAATGATATTTTTATACAAAGTAGTGATTTTGTATTTGTAATAGAGGGAATATATATATATAAAATATTTTTTTAATTCGCGCACACAATTGATATAAAAATATTAAAATAATAATTAAAATATAAAAATTAATAATAGACCATATAAATAATGATTGAAAACTCTTGTATAGTTGATATTATTTTTTTTGTTGAATAATTTATTATTATTTTATTATTTATTAATAATAATATTTATTTTATTATTGAAATTTCCTTTATGTTATGAAAATACTAATATTTAAATATAATAACTTAATCAATTTATTCACATTGAAATGAAATATAACTTTTCTACCGCAAGATGAAAATGAAACACGTGTATTTAGAAACTTTTCTAAAAAAATCAATTATTTTATTATTTTATAATATTAAGATAATAATAAAATTTAATTAATCATATATTTTAAAAAATGTATGTAATTATGTGACCCCTATAAATAATTAAATCAAATTTTGAAAAAATAATTACATGATCGATAAAAAAAAACAAAATAAAAAAATATTAATTATAGAACTAAATAATCTTTTACCAAAATATTATTAATATTTGTTGAATGGTAATTCTTCTATACTACACCTTCATGTACAAATTGAATATTATATTTAAATTATAAATAGTTTTAAGCTCCTCTTCAATCATATATATATTTTTAGCACATAAATATAAAGTTCATAATGATTCGTAAAGCTTATTAAAATTTATTTAAAATTATTTCTTAATTGAAATTTTTAATATCAATATTATATAAAATAATTATATAATTTATAATTAAATAGGAGTTACAAATTATTTAATATAAACATATATATGGAATGTCAATTAAATATATATGTTAAGTTACAAAAACAATAATTAATAAACTTAATTATAGAAAAAATCTACATGGCAAAATGAACTAATTCTAAATAATCCATCTTATTAACACATAAGCATATTTCCTAAAACATCACACTTAGTCATTTTCATATATATATAGTGTTGATATAGCCAATCCATTCCCAGTATAACATCAAAATCTTGTATTGGCAATACTATCAAGTCAGCAAAATAAGTTCTATTTTCAATTTCAACTTTACATGACTTATACACTTTATTTGTTATCGCGTTAATGCCAATCGGGGTACTAACTTCTAAACTGTAGGGTAAAGTTTTGAATCCATTCGTAATATTCTGAACAAACTGTGGGGCTACAAAGGAATGCGTAGCTCCAGGGTCAAATAAAACTTTTCCGGGTTTATGAGAAATCATAATCGTACCTTCAATTACTGAAGTCGGATCACCTACATCTTCTCCTCGTAAGGCGAATGCACGAGCCTGAATTCTTGGTTGACCTTTTTGAGCTCCATTCTCTTTTGATTGATTGATGTTTATTTGTGGTTGTGGCTTGGGGTTAAATTTTGGACAATTTCTTGCAAAATGGTGATCACTTCCACAACGAGTGCATTTTCCATTCTTTTTCCAGCAATTTGCTTCGATGTGTCCTGGCCCTCCACATAATCCACATCGTATTACATTCTGACCAAAGTTTTGATTCATTTCTGGTCGAGGGACGGTCGGTCTGCTAGTATTTCCATAATTCATCTTCTGAAGTTTTCCTCCCCTGCCTTGATCTCTTCTACCCTACCAACTTTGAACTGTTGGTCGTGGACGTTTAGTGTGTTCCTCAAGACGATGTATCTCCGCAAATTCTGATTCAATTAACATAGCCCGTTCAACGGCTTCAGAATAATTACATATGCCGAGAGGAACCAAACCCTTCTGTATCTCAAAATGTAATCCTTTGACAAACTCTTTAGTGCGTCTTTCCTCATCGTCCACAAAATGAGGTGCATACTTCATCAATTTGCTGAAACGAGCTTCGTATTGTGCAACTGTAAAGCTTCCTTGTCTTAGGCTTAAGAATTCGTTTTCTCTCTTATCACGCACTACTCGAGGGATATACATGTTGTAGAACTCTTTAGCAAAGTTAACCCAGCTACGTTGTGTAATTTCCCTAACCCATTTCATTTCAGTCACTGGCCACCATTGTCGTGCTGCATCTTCTAAGCAGAATATTGCAAGAGTTATTTTATTTTCATCAGAATAATCCAGGGCACCAAAGATATTTTCTATTCGTTCCATCCAAGCCTCGGCTTTAAAATCATCAGGTTCGCCTAAAAATTTAGGTGGTTGGAAGCGTAAGAACCTTTCTAAAATGTGGTCAGCTGGTGGAACAGCATTTGGTACTATAGGATTCGATGCGATATTGTGTAAGCCAAACATTGAGTTCTGATTGTGTTGTTGATTCTGATAGAAATTCATGAACTGTTGAAATGCTGCAAACATAAACCCCATATTATTATTACTAACTCCTTGTTGTGGTATTTCGTCATTATGAACTTCTTGTGGTCGTTCAGGATCCTCTGTGACTGGATTTCTAGGTCTTCCTCTCTTACGCGGTGGATTCATCTGAGATAAATTGACAATACACTTGAAATTTCCTTCATATATTCATAGTAAGAGATATAATTAAATTTAATAAAAAGTATTGATCCTTATTTAACTATTTCAGGCTTTTGATCATTCAACTTCAATTCCTTAGGCCATATCTATAGTCAATATGGTCTAAATAACACTATATAAATATTATCATATAATCATGACTTAATTAACTAAGCATTTTACCAACCACAAAAAAATTTGTGAAAACCGAGACTGGAGCAACTAGTCTAGTTCTCAATCATTTTAACAAAAACCCAAATTATTATTTATTTATTTATTTATTTTTTTTTTTTTTTTTGACGTTCTCTAGGCTTCCCTTTATAATTAAATAGTGGTTAAATGTAGCCATCTTAACAATCAAGGATATAGTATGGTGTTTAAAATAACATCAGTTTTCTTTATACGAAATAATTATTATAAGTTCCATAATACTCTTAGCTAATCTATTAATTACTCTTACCCTTTAACTTCTTATTAATATACATGTTACTGAATTACATTCATCTAAAGAATATTTTGATATATTGGGTACTGATTAACAAGATACTTATAAGATAATATATATATATATATATATATATATATATATATATATATATATATATATATATATATCCTGTTCATTTAAATCCTTAATTCCATAACAATAGGTAAACAAGTTAAGAGATAGTTCATCAAAATCAAAGAGGCATACACTACTGATACTAAAACAAAGTAGTTTTAATATATACATTAAGTCAAAAGATAACATAGTTTCTTCCCTTGCCGACATAGTAACTAGGCTTGAGACAAAAGTAGCCATCATTCCTAAAACCTACCTATACATAGTTTATATATAGATGACTTTAGGCCTAGTATACTATGAATATTTACAACAAAAAGTGAGTCTTATACTAACCATTTTAGTACTAAAAACTTCAGTCCACCTCTATAGGAACAGATGGTTCACCACTAGGGCTTGCATCAGAGTTGGTTCTTCTTGGTTCGGCTCTTCTTCTTCCTCTGAGTCACTAACAGCATCTCTAGCAATTTCATATGCCTGTAAGTTCGCCTCATGAATCTCACGGATTACAACCCTACACACACTCCTAATACGCCTTATTGTTATGCTTTTATTTTCTACCTCCCTTTGTAACTTAAGGATATGAGCATGATGTTTAACAGCTTGTTGCTCCATTACCTCAAGTTTCTGCCTTAGAGCCACTTGTTCCACATAGTAAATATCTCGATCAGTTTCTAACATGTGAACAACAGTATTTGGGTAGGCTCGAAAACCTTCAGTTAAGTTCCTTATTTCAGAAGGCTCCCTATGAAGAGAATACACAAGTGGAGGATCACGGCGATATAAAAGGTCTCCTGGCGGCCTCCAACCCGGACCGGCTATTTCATGAACACATCTATTCCCAACGGGGTCACTAGGGTTATTATCTTTAGCCATCCTTTCAAATAAGAAACACAAGAATAAGCAAATAATTATATTAAATAAATACAAACTAATACTTACTTATGGTGTACAAGCCAAATATCATCCCACGTCAAAGAATCAAAGCCTGGATTTTAAGCAGAAGCTCTGATACCACAAATTTGTAACACCCCAACTAGACATAACAACCATACAACATAAATGAAATTTTTGAGAAAGCTACTAACTCCCGCCTACATGACCTTAACACATGTTAGCAATGAAGATTTAAGATTTTTACACCAGAAAAACATATACATATCATAAGTTTAAGTACTACATTTCTGTACACTATCTACATTGACAAAATATGCTAAAGTCCTCCATATAACACAACAACCAAACCAAAATACATACAAATTACAAGCTATAACTTCAGTAATCTATATGGTGTAAAACTCTCATTTCTCAACTAGTGTAGTAGTCCTCATGACCTGGGAGAAAGGTTTTTAAGACAGAAGTTGAAATTTAATAAGCAAAAGCTTAGTGAGGTCACAGATGGTTAAAATGGTAAAGTACATGAATTTGAATAAAAGAAATAAAGTTTCTTGGCTTGCAAATCAGTCCACGAAATGAGGTATGATGTTTCAATGTATAACAATAAACAAAACAACTCAAAAGGATACAATCTTCATTTCTATACCATCCATATAACTCCCAGTTGAATAAACTACCTTATCCACCTTAAGCAAGAAGCCACCTTGCAATTAAATATCGGCATGCCCGGGAACATGCTTATTTCTACGACCCCATCGCCATAGTACGCTCCATCTATGCACGGGAGGGGACTCGGAAACCATGGAATGACGACCAGCCAATACGACAGCCCTATGCTTGCCCGCAAGGGTCGCCAAATCCATGCCGAAATGGGCCCAAATAGAAATTAATTCCACAGCAATACATAAGGTCCAGCAAAATGTTAACTACATTACCAACGAGATAAAGTACTACGTTGGATATGATGCAAGATGTAGTTTAAATTATGATTCTTAGTTTAGCACCTAAGATTTCACAAATTTCATAAAATAGAGCCATATCCATAAGGTTAATGAAACTTCCAAGTTCTGTTCATTTTCAAACTGTCCACCTCTAACACTTACATACTTTAAGAAAAACACTTCTCCCTGTTTTATCAAAATATTTTGAGTGACACTCACATTGGATAGTAGCCGTCTCCGACTCCGTTGACTTCAATCCCAAACTCCTCCTTTCAATATCACCTATTCAATATTATTTATCATGACTTTAGTAAACTATTAAATAAAGGAGATATTATTTACAAAATTAAATACTTCTATTATTCCTTAATTACAGTCAATTACAGTCAGTTTATATGATTCTTCCTAACTTAATATTTACATAACCTAAACAACTTCTATTTCACAATATTACATAGCTACGGCAAGGTATCTATAGGTGGTGAACCTTAAATTACCAAATATCAATATGCTAATATTGAAGATAATAACCACCTATATAATAATAAAATAACCAATTCTATATCATTTTTCCTAAAATCCCAATTCACCTATATATAAAAATTATACCGAGGTATGAAGTTTGGGTGAAACATGAAAAATTTCTTAAGTATCTCAATCTTCAATATCAAGAATAAAGGGAATTAAGTAAGATATGAGTATTCCAACTAAAGAATCCCTTCGCTTGGTAAAATATGATGGAATCCCCAAAAATTTTTCAAAATCAATTGAAGAGAAATAATGTCATGAAACCCAAGAAAAGAGAAAATAATTAACAAGACAAAATTTATCCTAAAGATTTAGAAGGAAGAGAAATCAAAACCTTGAACTTGATTTCTTATTCCTTGGTCCTCGCTTGTCAGGTTCTCGTTTCTCTTGAAGAAGAAGAAGAAATGGTTTAAGTTGCTGTTTGTAAAATATGAAGTTAAAGAAAGATGATGAGTCATTTAGGAGATGTGAGGTGGCATGCGGTTAGTCAAGTAAGTGTACTTCTTATCTCTTTTTCTTATTATAATAATATCCTTGAACTTTCAAGAATTCCCTAGTTGATCATTACGAAGCATATACCTTTAGTTATAATATATTATTATTTTTTTTTTTCAAAATTTTTGTACAATTTATCATGCATATATATATATATATATATATATATATATATATATATATATGTATTAAAATAAGAAAATTTATTATTATTATTTAATAGGTATTACACTCCTAGATAGTTATTTTATTAAATAAATATTGCAAATCCAAGTCATATTATGTGACACTAATTGTAGTTAGTCCGCACCAAAAAAAAATTGTAGTTAGTAACGTCATATTGCAAATCCAAGTCTCTCTTAGTTTGGTAGTTAAATAAAATCAAGCCTTAATTAGTTTATGCTTAAGAATTAATTAGAAGTTAATTAAAATTAAATCCCGGCTTATAGGCTTGATTGCATTATTACCATATCTAGCAAAGTGCCACTTGAATTATGCCATAATATATTCCAAGAATTAAATGTCCTTCCTACATTAATCAATTGAATTAGTGCATGCCATAATGTTATTGTCAGGGCCTTCTGTCATACATTATTCTCCCAACCCTCATAATATTTTTTGGTTCGAAACCTATACCTCATATGGTGAACTTTTATATAATTACTTTAGATATTTTTTGTATGTTCCTAACCTTATGTGAGGGGATGAAATTTTTTTTGGACAATTATAAGTTAGTGAATGCAATCGTAAGAGTTGCGTGGTATGTTGATAGTGAATTTGATGGAGTTGGTGGTTTTAGGATTTTTATAACACTTTAACTGATGTAATCATTTTTTACTCCGTGCAGATCCGATAGTGTTTCGGCTAACACACTCTGCTAAACGAAATTGATATTTTCGATTAATTTATGTGTGTGGTTTTAGAATTTTATATAACTGATAAAACTATTTTTTCGCTCCATGCAAATCCGATTTATTTTTGGACTATCACACTCTGCTACGCGAAGAATCGGTATTCAGCTTAAATTATATTTATATATTTATATGTTTGTTTTAGGATTTCATATAACTGACGATTTTTTTTTAATCTATATACAGATCCAATTATCTTTTGGTTATCACATCCTGCTAAGCGGAAAATCGATATTTCAAATAAAAATATATTTTATGTATTTATGTGTGGGTTTAAAATTAAGGTTGCATTGCATTCCGTTCCAATCCCAACTTTTGATAGGTAAGGTAAATAAAAAAAAAGACAAATATGATTAATTAAACTCGGATAATGGTGCAGGGTAAATTTTGTTTTAGGTGTTGATTGGTTGGAGGAGTACTTTATCCTCAAAGGAGATTATAATAGGTATAACATGTATGTAATATTTATTCTCTCTATTGAATTTATGGCATATATTTTAAATAAATGATTTTAAAACTTGTCATTTATTCTCAAACTTTATCAAAATCTATTTATTGATTACACTATTATTTGAATTTAATTATTTTATATATTTTTACAGTTTGATCCGCACTTGAGTGAGTTGCTATACAGACCCGGGAATTCGTAGTTATTTTTTGACTTTATATTCTTTTTAACAGAAATATATGATGTTTTAGACATTTCAATCTTGAATATAATCTTATTGTTACTCAATATTATAATCTTATTATAAGTTTTTTTATTGGACGTGTTTTATCTTAAATAAGAATTATATTTAATTAATCCGTGCATAGCACGGGCTACATATTAGTATATATATATATATATATATATATATATATATATATATATATATATATATTTTGATCGATTGTTTGTTTTTTTCTTTAACTTGCAATTGTTCGAAACAAGAATTTCTTCAAACCTAATCATGAGGAGGAGGAGGAGTCGACCCAAAATCACCATCATCATCTTCTTCCTAATATCCAAACCCACTTAGCCAACTTAATTCGGATTCGGTTTCGGATTCGGATTCGGATTCCCCAGTTGTCAATTCCGAACCCGTTTAAGAAGATTAATGACTATTCCCTTTATGGTGAAGAAATCAGAAACCGCATGGATGGTGCTGTCTCTTTTCCAATTTCCTGGCTCGCACAGATAGTTATTGGTATTATAGAAAAGGGAAAGAAAGCAGCTCCCAATGGTCCTCCAGATAGAGTAGGCTTTCCTAGCAAGATGAGATTTGTTACAGTGGGAATTAGTAACGGTAAATACTTCAGAAAGGAGAAGCCCAGTAAAATTATTAACAGTAAATACCGTGGATATTAGATTGTTTTGACATTCACATAATAATATTATTTATAACAAAAAATATTTGATATTAAAATTACTATTTATAAACACAATTTTAATCAATTATTCAATCTGTATATTCCACTACAATAAAACGATGTAATCTTCATGAACAATATAGAAAATATAAAAGAGGTCCAGCACAATAGGCCGCCTATGCCCACCAAACCCAACTTCACATGCCTAAATTTTTAAATGGAAGGAATATTAAAAAATTAAGTACATATATATATATGCTAGCTTTATCTATACTATTATATATAGTGATTTCATTCTTTTATTCACTCATTCTAATTTGGATTGTTATTTAACAATTAATTAAAATTGGAATATTTGTAAGGTTTGATTGTCTCGATAGCATTTTGAACCGAGGATTCTATGTAATTAACCCTATAATATTCAATGTTTATTGAACTAGTGTTGGAAATATTGTATGAGTTTGGGTGATGTCCCTGTTTTTGCTATGTACTTTGTTTATGCTAACTTGAGTTAATTTATACAATTGTCCCTGGTTGAGGGGTTTTTCGTTAAAAAAAAATAAACTTGAAAAAGCACTAGCCATGGTATATCCATATGAGCATAAACTTTGGTTGGAACCATCTACTAAGATGATTGATTATATTACTCTTGAAGCTTCGATCGGTAATAAAATGGTTCCCAGCTTTTCGACAAAATATATATATATATATATATATATATATATATATATATATATATATATATATATAAAACATAAACGCATTATTCAGGGTCTTTTGAATTTTTTGAATTTAATTTTTTTAGTAAAGTATCAATTTAACTTGGATATTTTCTACCAAAAAAAAAAAAAATTAACTTTATATTATAACTTATAATTTGTATTAATTAAATGAATAATCTTTAAGGTTAATTACCATACTCCAGAAAAAGGTCGCTAACCAAATTAGCCAGTTTTTTTAAATTATAAAAAACACCCGGTGACTTTCTTTGACTTACATTCAACGTTAACTTAGACAAAAATTCACAAATTTACCGTTTCGCCCTTCACAGAAGTTAAAAAAAAGAAAAGAAAGGAAAACGAATTTGAAAATGACAATCCTATTCCCAAATGGTTTGAGCGGTAAAACCACTCTCTCTCTCCTTACCCATTTCATTCTCTCTCTGTCCGAAGACCTTACAACTCTCTTTCTCTCGCTGGTAACTATTCATCCTACTTTGAGGAATCCGACATCATCGACGGTGCAAGAGGGTTTAGGGAGGGGAAAGGAACGGGAAGTACCTGCTCGTTCATCTGCTGGAGACCGACGCCATTTTCAGGCTTATTGAAGGTATTTTTTCAAATTTTTTTTTGGGTTTTATATTACGAAAAATGTTGTCTGATCAAGGTATTTCTAGTGTTATGTGTTGTATTTAAGTTGTTTTGAGGGTACTGTTTGCTCATTTTCGTCATGCATTTTGCGATTATGATATTTTTAATTTTTTTTTTTAAATTTGTGAAAGGTGGTAAAATCAGTTGGGTGAATGTGTGTTTCTTTTCCATGGTTGGTGAATATTAGAATGATGCAGGAAGAATGTCTGTAAGAGAGTGTTTTCAGAGTGTTAGTTTTCAAACCTAGGGTTTGATCCTGATTTTTTTACAACAGACCTTTTTCATTTTGTTATCCATTTTAGCAATGCAATTAACGTTTGAAATGTAGTTTCTTTTTATTGGCATGTTAGTTTTGGATAATGAATTTTTGTCTCTGCTTTCTGAAGAAAAAAAATTGTGACTGTTTTTTACATTTGATCATTGTTGGACTGCATAGTAAAAACTTACATAGTTTGAGTTGTCTATTTGTTAAGGTGATCTCTTAAAAATGATGAAAGTGACTATTTTCTGAAGTTCTGTTGTTATTTTGTCCATTAATTCTATATAACATTCAATAACTTGCATGAGGTGCATGTTTGATATGAAAATGAACATTAGTGATGGTAATTGTTATGAATATGAATGAATTCTTGTTTATATGTAGTGAAATAGTTATGACTTGGTGCTAAATGGTAATTGTTTTATTTCTCAGATATGGCTGACAACAAGAAAGATATTATTCTGAAATACAAAGATAGCCATTATAGAATGGAAAAGATTAACCCAGAGACATGTAATTTCGAGGTATTCATTACTTCTGCAATGTCGGCCATGGGTATAGATGAAGAGTATCTCATTGGTTCATGCATAGCTTTCAGCTGGTGTTATGACCAATAAATATTAGCATTTATGGGCCAAGATATATTAAGTTGGTATCTCATTTAATGTGGGATTTGTTGATAAATTCGGTCCACACATAAAAGCCCAGCAGCCTTAAGCCCACCTAAAACCTCCAAAAAAGCCACAGATCTTGAGCGTCCAAATGGGACCGTAGGATCTCACCACGTGGCCCAGTCCTTGACCTAACTATATAAATGAACAGCACACAAACGTAGCAGATCATCTGCTCCAGCGATCATCTTCTTCAACTTCATTCCTTCTGCTATTTCCTTTTGCGGCCAAGTCTCTCTACCCTTTACATTTTCTGCATATTTTACACCTTTGATTATCTATGTATTGATCTCCATATTGTATATAAAATGGATTAATCATATTATCATTCGAACGTGACCCATCTCTTGGAGATTCTCGATCATTAAATCTTGTTCTAATCTTGAGGTTTAGCAAGACACTTTAACATTGGCGCCGTCTGTGGGAATCTCCTTAGATTGGTCACGTCGAAGTGCTCGAGCTCACGCTACCACAAAATGTATATTTCTTCTTTTCTGAGATTTTGAGACTTGTGCGAAAATCTATTTTTCTTTCTTCTCTGCACTGTCCAAACTTCAGCAAAAATGACGACAGAGGAAGAAATCGCAGCAGTGAAGAAAAAGATGGCTGGAAAAGATAAAGTATATGCGGACAGAACCATTATCGTAAACGAAGAAGATGATATTGAGCACCATGAAGCAGACCCAGATGACTCTGAAACAGTTCTCACTGCAGACCTTACAAAGAGCAACTTCAAAGCTATGCTTAAGAGCATGATGGGCAAGATCATGGTGGAACAGCGCGATGCACGAACCTCGAAATGAGCCTCGAACCTCGAAATCAGCCTCTTCATTAGCCTCGAAATGAGCCTTGAAATTAGCCTCTTCATCAACCTCGAAGTGAGCCTCGAAATGAGCCTCGAAATTAAAACGATAGAGGTCGAAACGACCCGCCTGTCGGAAGGAAGAATAAATTTAAGCCAGAGACGAAACTCTATGATCATTCCAGATCAACAGGTTATAAGAATTATGATTCTTATACACCCTTACGTATATAAAGACATGAGGTTCTCATGACCAAAATCCACGACAAAAAGTGGCACTGGAGAGGCTTGACCTTCAGAAGCAGGTTCAGATGCTGAGCCTCCAAATGAAGAACCTGACATAGACAAATCTCGTTGAAAAAAAAAGCTCATTAAAAAGGCTCACCGTTTGATGCAAGAATCCAGGTTCAAACCTTGCCAACAGGCTTCCAAATACCAGAATTGCCTAAATACAACGGGTCTAGCGACCCTCAAGAGCATTGGACAGCCTATGAAAACATCATGAGGATGTACGCGCTATCGGACGAGCTGAATTGTAGGATTTTCGTAATTACCCTGATAGGTAAAGCTCAAGACTGGTTCGGTCAGTTGCTACCTGGAACTATAGTCGATTACGAGCAATTGAACAGGAAATTTGTGTATAACTTTTCCAGTAAAAAGAAATCCAAAAAGTTAGCAAGCCACATGTTTAACTTGAAGCAAGGGGTCGACGAGACGCTTAGACAATTCATGGATCGTTTCACTAACACTCTCCTCGAAGTTCTAGACCTGACGATTGACATGATCAATGGGATCCTAATGCATGTAAATTCTTGACCTCGATGGCTGAAAGGTATATGAACGATGAAGAGATGAATTTATCCAAGGACAATGAGTAGAATGAGGCTCGAGGCTCCCGAAGCGGCAGAGGTCGAAACGACCTGCCAGTCGGAAGGAGGCACAAGCCTAGGGTCGAGAATGACCATTTTGATCACACCAGTTCAGGAGGATACAAGAACTATAACTTCTACACACCCTTGCGTATTCCAAGCGTGAGGCTCCACTGAAGGTCAAAAACGAGGTTAGGGTCAACGCTCATGAAGAACCTCAAAGAATGGTTATAGATACAATAGCTGGAGGTCATATTGACGGTTATACAAAGAACGCCTGATGGAGATACGTTCGAGCGCAAAGAAATCGAAAGCAGCTGACAGCCTCGAAGTCATAGTGACCCTTGACATCGGAATGTGTAAAATCCAAAGGGTGCTAGTTGATAGGGGCAGCTCGGTAGACATCATCAGGCTTGATGTTCTGAGAAGAATGGGTTTAGATGTGACAATCATCAAACCCTACAACACATCGCTCCGAGGCTTCGGAGATTGAGAAATTGTCCCTCTAGGTACCATCGAATTGTGCACAACTCTGGGGTCAGACGATTGCCAAAAAAAACACCAAGTGAAACAAAACCAATGAAGCAAAGAAAGCGGAATCATGGCAAGGATCGAAACCAAGTGACCGAGGCTCGAAGGGTAATTTCAAAAGCGAGTTGATTTACCCTCATCGGTGATGAATTATACAAGGTTAGCTTCGAGGGTCCATTGTCGCAATGCATAACCCCAAGCCAAGTGAAGTATGTCCTCGAAGAAGTGCATGAAGGTGGATGCGGAAACCACGATGCAGGAAGGGCCTTAGCCGAGAAAATTATCTGCACAGGGTACTTTTGGCCAACCCTCAGACAAGACGCAAAAGATTATGCAAGACGATGTGTTCAATGCCAACTACATCCTAACACTCCAAGACTCCCACCAAACTAGTCTTCACCACAGATTTCGTGCCTATTCGATCAATGGGGTTTAAATGTCGTGGGTCTATTCCCGTTACCTCGAGGAGCAGCTAAGAACTACATAATCATTGCGGTGGAATATTTCACAAAATGTGTTGAGGCTGAAGCCGTCCTCCATGCCAATGAAGATGAGGTAATCAATTTCATTCGTAAAAACACTATCTACCGCTTTGGATTGCCAAAACACAATGCCTGTACGCTTCAGGACATGAAAGGAAAAACCTTGCCTCGAACCTGGAATGCCTTGAACGTAAGGAAGTACTATGTTTAATGAGCTATCTCATTCATTATCACTTTCACACTTTTACGATTTCCAAAAGTGTTCATCAGAGTACATCCGTTTCGAGAACACATATGCATTTTAATTCCAAAAGTGTACAGAGCTCGACTCTTAAACACATTGTTGTTCACTGGAAGTGAAATGAATAAAGCGTATTTTATGTTGAATTTCATGCTATGATCTATGTTCTATGTTATATTTTTATGCGTGTAGAAGTGAATAACGTGCAGGTAAACGCACGAACATTATTCTAAATCACCAAAACAATATACAGACTTGAACTTAGACTTTTAAAGATAATAACTTGTGAAAAGAAGTGAAATATTAAAAAATGCAATTAGAGGTCGCCTCGATCCTAATCCCAAAGTTTAATTAGCGGTCGCCTCGACCCTAATTCCAAAGTTTAATTAGAGGTCGTGTAGCGCCCATTTCCATAGGAGGAGAAAGGATACCACATCCGCACTGAGACGAACTCCCAAACGAGGTAGATGTACCCCATTTAAAAATCCATCACGACGAACGGCAAGCACTCAATCTATACCGGCAACAACGAACCTAGTCCAACAACAACAACCAACAGAAATAACAGAGTGCGGAAGCTTAAAATATATATCAATTAAACATTCAAAGCCGCACGGGGCATCAATTAACAAATATCAATATTCAACAATTCATCAACACCATCAAATCTCAATAATCATCAATATATCCATTTCTACTAAATAAAAAAATTCAATTCAAATAAGTAAAGACAGACTGTTGTTGGACACTACCGACAATCACCAAAGGACATGAAAACCAAGACCCACGACCCGCTGTTGCCAACCGACATGAGAGGTGACAACGCCACCTTTCGACCTGAAGTAAGAATCAAAACAACAAGGGGTGAGTATAAACGATACTCAGTGAAGGTAAAGAGGGAACAAGTACGAGCCACGCTTCCGGGTTTTATATACATATAAGAAAATACATTTGCAGAATTGAGAAAAATCCGGAATGTGCTTCGACTTGCATAACAACAATTAATAAGCAGTAACAATAAAGCATAAATAGAAGCAAGTAATATCGCAACGAGAATGAGCATGTTCCTCCTCATAACCCATTCATGTCATTATAAAACTCCATCTCCGGTGTCTGAACCCATAGTGCGACCATAGGCGACGAATTGAATTTTAGGAAAACGTGCAACGAATGCAACGTCCACCATCGCTCCTAACCGTGGCTATCAACTCTTGACGGGCCACGATTGATGCTTAGTTTTGGGGAAAGTATATCGGGAAACACCCTGGACGCTCGTCCCCAAGTGAGACCCTCGAATACCCTCCCGGGCCCCATTAAAGAAAGTCCATGATTTTGCTCGCATTTCAAGAAACATTATAAGTTGAAAGCCAAACGGGCATTTAGGCAAGTGTGTGACGACAAAGGGGGTAACCATAAGTTTCATACGTGTCGGGATGTGCTGACGGACTCCCCTAACGAATTCCCTCATAGACCCAACCAAAGTCAAAGTATCACGTTGAAAAGAGAGAGTTTTACTTGCCTCTTGAAAACAAAACGATTTAGACATAATTACAGGTATAAGTTGATATCAAAACGTTTGTCTATTAAAATCATGAAAATATAATCAAATATCTAATAGATATACAAGAACGAGAAACCAAATCAATATGAGCACGTAAGGGTAGTTCGCAATAAATAAAAGAAATCCTTACTCCAGTTGAAAGCATTTTAAAATCATCACCTGAAAGCATGGGTACGACAAGACAACTCAAGCAATTCCTCGAAAGAACGGCCTGAAACTGACAGACGACAAAACCAAATAAGACAAGACACGAGATACGACACTCATGGGATTACAACACATGAACTACCAATTAATGTCACGAAGCAATTAAAATTACAAGTAAAATGCAATTAAATTAACTAAATGGAAATTGCGAAATTAACGATGCTAAACATGCTTAATTGAAATTGTAAGTGCACATTCATGCATAATATAATGTAAAGAAGCACTCATGCGATTTTCGGATCATTCAGACAACATTCAAAAATTGGGGAAAAAGTCCTAAATGAAAAAGGCTCGACTCAAGGCCCGAACGAGGTCGGAATTTTGAAAACTTTACGGAATATTCATTCGTGAATCATATGGAAGCTATAGGTGTAAACGGCTCAATTTTAGGGGGTCGTATGCAAAAAGTCAACTTTTATTTTTGGCCAATTGACCCCATTACCGTGAGCAACTAAGGAAAAAGGCTGAAAATTTCACTAAGGCATTCGCACGGGCTAGCGCAAGGTCTTGAGAGCACTCCCAAGATCGTGCAAGCTATAACAGGTGCGCACTGGCTTGCGCACCGGGTGCGCAGGCCGGTGCAGGCTTAAAGTGGTGCGCACGGCCTGGAGCACGGTCTTGCCAAGACCGTGTGGTTCTACTCATAGGTGCGGAAAACGCGATTTAAGGTTTTCTCACGAGGGTTTCATCCTAAAATCAACCAAGGCGAGTTCTATAGCTAAAATCAACACATAAAATTCTCACTCATGCATTATACACATTAATAGCTATCATTTGATCCGAACTACATGGTAAACTTTAACCTACAAACCCATCAAATTATCAAATATTCATTTCAAAAGAAAAGCTAGAAAATCGAAGGAATTAATGGATGAATCGAAATGGGGAAAGAAGGTTACTGGTAGAGATTCGAACGAGGGTTGTGTAGTTGGTCTCGGAATCTCGATTTGTCGGGCGACGGATTCGGGACGGGATTTCTTCTTCTCCTTCCTTCTTCTTCCTTTCTCCTTCTCCTCTCTCTCTCTCTCTCTCTCTCTCTCTCTCTCTCTCTGTTTTGGGTGTGTGAGCAAGAGTGTGCACAAGGGGGTGTAAGTGTGTTCAAGATGGTGGAAGTGTGTCCAAGAGGGTGCAAGTGTGTTCAAGAGAGTGTGGGGCTCGATTGAGATTAAACTGGATTCGAAGGGTAGAAAAGGTAATTATAAAGGGTTAAGGATTGGAGAATAAATTAGAATAAATTAAAATTAGCTAACGAAGCTAATCTTTTCATTTAAAATTCAACAAAGTGTCGAATAATTATTCCAAAAATATATTCTAGAATTTTGGGTCGTTACAATACTTCTCCCTTCAAAAGAATCTGTCCTCAGATTCTCCTCCGAACCTCGGGGTTTGTTAAAGGGAGTATATTAGGAAATTTAAAAGTTCGTCGTACAAAATCGCGCAATTAACATATAAACAATTAATTAAAACGAGCAATTAACATTTAAATTCAAATAGGCAAATACCAAGTAGCTCATATATAATATTCCAAATAAAACAAATTACAATTAAAATGAAAGAAATAACAAGAAATGGAATGTAAACGATGCAGTCTAAGAATCGGATGCTCTAGAGCTGGGCGGCATGCCAAGACGGCTCAGGTAGTTGGCAAGCTGCTCAGAGATGGACCTCTCAAGGTCGAAAATCTGCTCCCGGAGCTCAGTGTGGTTGCGTCGGGCCTCTTGTCTGATCTCTCGAAGGTCGGTGCGAACCTCCTGAAGGTCGACCGACTGTCGGTCCAGTCGCTCGGTAGTCTGCTCGGTGAAGGATGTAAAGCGGTCTCCCCAGACAATCCACCTGTCGGCCTCCCACTGGTTTCGGATCCCCGACTCCGATTGTTGGTACGGGGTCTACTGCTCCTCACTCAGTCTATCCCATTGTGAGGACCCCACCTGGTGTTGTGTCGGGTAGTCGTTGAAACTCTGCTGGAAGTGAGCCTCGTCGGCTCTAGGAGGATCAGGCATGTACGGGACCTGTTGAGGATCGAAGCCTCCTGCTTCGTATAGTTGTTCGAGCATTTGCTCCTCAATCTCTTGTCGGTCCTCCTCAGGACGACCTCCTACTCGGGTATCCTCCTCGTCATCGTCGTCGCTCTCGGCGGCGGCTTCCTCTGCCGTCATCGGAACATACCTACTATGACGACCTTGAACTTTCTTGCACAGCTTCATCTGGGCGAACTGTTTGTAGGTAATGGTCGAGTCATCTCCCCCCGCTGGGGCCATTCGGTCCATACCGGTCACGCCGGCACACTCAAGGATTGCGGTAATGTAGGACCCAATCCTAATTTCTCCCTTCGGGCGAGTGCCCACGTACTCCACGTATTGAAGAAAGAACATAATGCCGTTGACCTTCTCTCTTCGGACTGCGCAATCCAAAATATAAAGTTCATCCAAGTTGATAGAACCGTAGCTATTCCCTCGAGCAAAAATGGTGCATGAGAGGAATCGGTGGAAAGTCCTCAAGGTGGGATTGATGAGGTCGGTTGCCTTTGACTTTCCTTGCATGAAGGACCTTCTAGCCTGCTAACTAGCTATGCGGAGGTATCCCTCTGCGGCCAGCTTCTTAGAGGGACTACGGCCTTTTAGGCCGAGCATTTCTCCACGCTTCGACTTCGGACCATCCTACCTCTCGGCTCATCATCCCCCGAATGGGTAGTCCAAAATGTGTTGTCAATTGCCGTAGAGTAAGCTCATATTCTTCGTTAAACGCTCAAAATTCGATCTTGAATGGTGGCTTGGAGTCGTCTTGATGAGGGACTACTTGGAGTGTTGCAATGAATTCGTAGACGAGACGTGGATACGAATTCCTTCTAGAATCCAAGAATGTGGTCCAACCCACATTCTCGATGTACCGAGCTATACCGTGGCCGAGTCCCAAACATCCCAAGGCATCCACATCGAGGAATTTGGTGGAGAGAACCGGGCGTTAATGCATCCGGCGAAAAACCTTAGCTTGAATGGAATTTGGAATTTCCACATCGAGAGGAAGCAGGGATGGGGGGTCATCTCGCCTCCTCCTTCGTCGAGAACCTTCAGCGGCCATGTGAGAAGGTTGTTTGAAGCTTACTTGGTTGAATTTGATGAAATTCTTCACTTGGGAATTTGTTGAACACTTGGCGGGCGTGTATTTTGAGTAGTGATTTGTGCACGATCGGTTCGACGGATCGTTCCCAAAAACCAACTAATGAAAACTCGTAGTAGAGACAATGTACCTTCCAAAAATTATGAAGATCCGACTGTCGAATCGAAAGATATAGGCTTGTAAAGTGGGGACAATGAAATTGGGGAAAAATTAGGGGTGTTTGCTGCTGGAAAAACGAGAGAAAAAGAGGGATGTTTGCAATATGAAAGTCTGTTCGCGAAGAAGGGTTAAAATAGCGAAGGGGGCACGCACGGCCTGACGCACGGGCGTGTGCTGGCCCGTGTGCAGCGGTTCGGCCGGTTCAGCGGTTCAAACGCTGAACTGGTCTGCACGGTCTTAAGCTGGGCGCACCGGCTTGGCCAAGACCGTGCGTAGGGGCGTGCAAGCGCCCCTGATTCGAAATAAAAAGCACGAAAATTACCCAAACACCCTGGATTAAACCGGAGTTCAATCATACAACAATTATATCATATTGCGCAATTAATAAATTAAAATGCGATAAATATGAATGATATGAACATGCATGATACCTTTATTCCGAGGGACGAAGTCCGGTCTAGCCTTCTTTTTCCTTTATTCGGTGTCTTGGCTCAAGTCTTTTGATCCCGGTAGTTTTCTTGACTCCTTCAGTTGCCTCTGCTCTTGTTGGGGCAATTGTCGATGAGGTGACCGGAGGCACCACAAAGGAGGCACAACTCAAGTCTTCTCCTACACATATCGGCGGTGTGATTTGCTTTTCGATAGTGCGTGCAAATAATGATGCTTCCACTTGACCCGCTAGTCGTCGTCCCTTCACTGTGAGTATGGACAACCGCTGGAGCTCTTGACTCATAAGGCTGGTTCTCCAAGGTGATCAGTTGGGCACCTCTCGCTCTCAATGCTAATTCTGCTTCTGCCCGTAAAGCTCGGCCAACGGCCTCTGCGTAAGAATAGCAGCCGAATCCTATGAGTATTTGGCGGATTTTGTGCCTCAACCCGGATATAAATCTTGCGGCTCTGCTCCTTTAGTCCGGTTCCAATTTGGGAGAATAGTTGGTCAGGTAGGCGAACCTAGCCTCGTATTCAGTCACGCTCTCCCCTCCTTGGGCTATTTTTGTATCTCCCGTCAGATACGGGTACGATGATCCTGGAGCGGTCTGGAGTGGTGGTAGTGGAGGGTCTGATCGGGCTTTCTTTCACGGCATACCTGCGTTCGCAACTATTTGGCAAAAATATGTGCATGTCTCGTAAGAAATGATGCCAACCAATTATAAACACATAGGCATGCTCGACGATCAATGAAACCCTATCGACACACAACTAAGACGGATCAAACCAAGTAAAACACACAAAGAGTTCCACGATCGACTCGCGTTACATCTTCCTTAGTACAAAAATTCATAAAAGATTGCCAGTTGGTTAATTAAGCCAACCGTAATCGTCTACAATTTTAATCACCAAGATGAGACGAACACTCGTCAAAACACGAACTCGACACAGACTAACACAACTCAAAAGACGCAAAAGACAAGACAGACGAGATACTAGAGCTTTCAGTTCCCTTTCAGGAACCTAGGCTCTGATACCACTGACTGTAAGCGCCCTTTCCGTAGGAGGAGAAAGGACACCACATCCGCACCGAGACGAACTCCCAAACGAGGTAGATGTACCCCATTTAAAAATCCATCCCGGTGAACGACAAGCATTCAATCTATATTGGCAACAATGAACCTAGTCCAACAACAACAACCAACATAAATAACAGAGTGCGGAAGCCTAAAATATATATTAATTAAACATTCAAAGCCGCACGGGCATCAATTAACAAATATTCATATTCAACAATTCATCAACATCATCAAATCTCAATAATCATCAATATATCCATTTCTACTAAATAAAACAATTCAATTCAAATAAGTAAAGACAGACTGTTGTTGGACACTACCGACAATCACCAAAGGACACGAAAACCAAGACTCACGACCCGCTGTTGCCAACCGACATGATAGGTAACAACGCCACCTGTCGACCTGAAGTAAGAATCAAAACAATGAGGGGTGAGTATAAACGATACTCAGTGAAGGTAAAGAGGGAACAAGTACGAGCCATGCTTCCGGGTTTTATATATATATATAAGAAAATACATTTGCAGACTTGAGGAAAATCCGGAATGTGCTTCGACTTGCATAACAACCATTAATAAGCAGTAACAATAAAGCATAAATAGAAGCAAGTAATATCCCAGCGAGAATGGGCCTGTTCCTCCTTATAACCCCTTCATGTCATTATAAAACTCCATCTCCGGTGTCTGACCCCATAGTGCGACCATGGGCGACGAATTGAATTTTAGGAAAATGTGCAACGAATGCAACGTCCACCATCACTCCCAACCATGGCTATCAACTCCTGACGGGCCACGATTGATACTTAGTTTTGGGAAAAGTACCTCAGGAAACATCCTGGATGCTCGTCCCCAAGTGAGACCCTCGAATACCCTCCCGGGCCCCATTAAAGAAAGTCCCTGATTTTGCTTGCATTTCGAGAAACATTATAAGTTGAAAGCCAAACGGGCATTTAGGCAAGTGTGTGACGACAAAGGGGGTAACCATGAGTTTCATACATGTCGGGATGTGCTGACGGACTCCCCTAACGACTTCCTTCATAGACCCAAACAAAGTCAAAGTATCACGTTGAAAAGAGAGAGTTTTACTTGCCTCTTGAAAACAAAACGATTTAGACATAATTATAGGTATAAGTTGATATCAAAACGTTTGTTTATTAAAATCATGAAAATATAATCAAATATCTAATAGATATACAAGAACGAGAAACCAAATCAATATGGGCACGTAAGGGTAGTTCGCAATAAATAAAAGAAATCCTTACTCCAGTTGAAAGCATTTTAAAACCCTCACCTAGAAGCACGGGTACGATAAGACAACTCAAGAAATTCCTCGAAAGAACGGCTTGAAACTGACAGACGACAAAACCAAATAAGACAAGACACGACACACGACTCTCATGGGATTACAACACATGAACGACCGATTAATGTCACGAAGCAATTAAAATTACAAGTAAAATGCAATTAAATCAACTAAATGGAAATTGCGAAATTAACAATGCTAAACATGCTTAATTGAGATTCTAAGTGCACATTCATGCATAATATAATCTAAAGAAGCACTCATGCGATTTTCGGATCATTCGGACAACATTCAAAAATTGGGGAAAAAGTCCTAAACAAAAAAGGCTCGATTCAGGGCCTGAACGAGGTCGGAATTTTGAAAACTTTACGGAATATTCATCCTTGAATCATATGGAAGCTTGTAACGGCATGTCCCCAAATACGGTGCGACGCGACGCCCCGCACCAAGTCACAATCCATAACAAGAACTAAAGGTCCGGTTATGAACTATAACTTGGCGAACAGAAAATAAACACCAGGCGGATCTGCTTTAGAAAATTCTGGGACAATGAACAATAATACAGCGGAAGCAAATTAACACAACCTATCCCACTCAGGGAGCTAGAACAATCATAATCAAGAACACAATTATAAAGCCCACCAAGGCCACTGAAAACATCAATACCACTAATTAAAATAATTTACACCATTTACATATACAAACTCTAGGGTGTTAGGTATTTATCCAGACAACATAGGCTATATGGAATCACCTAAACCAAAAGAAAGCAATCCCAATGACAAGACCTGAATCCGCCTAGTGACAAAACCTGAAAAGACAACCACAGAGTAATGGGGTTAGTCAAAGCGACTAAGTGAGGGGGCTGTAATACGTATATATTATCGAAACAACCCAAAGATTCACCAGTTTGTAAATGAAAAGAAAGTAAAGGAAAAATAAAGGTTTTCACAATTATTGGTGAATCGAATAATTTCGCAATAAAGTAAAAGCTCGGCGAGACGAGCATCAATCACCTGTTTCATAATATTAAAAATATCAAGTAAACCTCCCTTATTCCTCCTTGTGTAGTCAGGTAGCTAGCCCGCTACTATATAATCGTATATGCAAGGACAAATATCCAATACATCTTCGGCGGAGGACAAGTCTATGCGACAAGATCCCGTCCGGCGCATGTACTCAAAAGGGTTGCCACTCCGGTCACACCCCGAGCTCCCAGCAGTTTTGGAGACCAAAGCATTGAGATCCACCGTAGACCCAACGTCTATCCGGCTTCACCCCGTACCCTGATGTACGGGCCCAATAGTCTAATGTGGCTCAATGGCCAGGCCGAAAGGCCAAGATAAGGTTCTCGCACTTCAAATGCTTATGTGGTCAAAGGGACCAATTTCAAATCCATTTGTAACCCTTTCGAGCTAATGGAGCTCTCGAGGGTTATACGTAATAGTTTGATATCAAAGCATTTTCTTTAAAATCATTAAGATAGTATGGATTCAAATAGCTACTACGTATAATATAAATATGGGGAAAGAAAACATAAAAACATAAAACACAGGCTTCGGGTATATATGGAATATTTACATACGCATAAGAAAGACCGAATTCGGAAAAGAAACCCCACTTGGATAATACGGTAAAAGGACAAAAGTGAGGTGACCAGACTACTGCTCAGAAGAACTACCACCTGAAATCAAATATGACACAACCACGTAAGATGACAATACGACGCACGGCTTATGCTAAATGTGATAAAGTACTTAAGATAATCATATAAATGAATAATTGAATGAATTAACTGAGTATATAAGGAATAACTGTAACAATTACGAAAAGTAGTTCTCTAAAATCACAACACATAATTAATATCAATTCTTCACTGAATGTTTGAATGTAATCATTCTACAAAATTCACTTATTAGAAGTAATTTTGATTGCACTATGACTTACACGAAAAGAGTTGTTAAATGCTTAGTGTAAAGTGAGAGTAACTTTTTAAGTAGTTTAATCACTCCACTCAATTATTAAATTTCAAATGACAAGGAAAGTGGGATTAATTTAAATATTCGAGCTAGTCAATTGTCTTAGATTTACTGTCTACAGAAGTCCCACTACCTAATGTTATAGAAGAATTGCATTGATCATGATAATTCTATAAAAAAAAATACACCTCTTCGGAAACTACATGAAGAGAAACATATATATTGAACTAAAGTACCAATTTATAACTCAAGAACAAAGAAGAAATTCAAACAATTCAAGTTCATTAAGTGGGAACGAAATACGAGGAGGATGAGTACATTCAATTGCTCCTACTATCAATTGCCGCTAAGATAATTAAGAAAGGAAGCACTATGTAGACATTAAATCAAAAGTGGGTTCATTAAGTAAATTTTTCTTTACCTTTTTCGCCTAGAGTTTCTGCGGTTTTGGGAAGAAGAAGAGAGAAGTAATTTTTGACAGCTTTATCTAAAGGATTATAGGTATATATATAAGTGGGTGTTGACATCCGTAATAATTCAAGCATGACGTGGTTCACGAAAGAATTAGTTCGCAAGTAGTTAAATATGTATAATACATTAAATTAGATTGAAACGTCTAATGGAGTCCGCACATACTGAAAAGATAAGTTAGAGTTTTATTATATTTTATATTGTAAAGTTTAAATATAATCTGATTTCCAAATAAAAGTCGAAGGGATGTTTTAGTAATTTCACGAAACTTCATAAAAAGGGTACGTTTTCAGAAGATAACAATATTATAGTCAAAACTCATTATTTTAAACGCACATCAACATAGAATAATTTAAATTCACAAATTATCACATTTACGAAAATTCATATAAAACACACAAATATCACATAAGCACATATGTACCGATCGAATTTTCCAAACTAATCCCGTTATCTTAGGAATTCTTACCGGCTTTAGTTTACCAAAAATGTGGGGCGTTACAAAGCTATAGGTGAAAATGGCTCGATTTTAGGGGGTCATATGCAAAAAGTTAACTTTTATTTTTGGCCAATTGACCCCATTACCGTGAGCAACTAAGGAAAAAGGCTGAAAATTTCACTAAGGCATTCGCACGGGCTAACGCACGGTCTTGAGAGCACTCCCAAGACCGTGCAAGCTATAACAGGTGCACACTGGCTTGCGCACCGGGGTGCGCAGGCCGGTGCAGGCTTAAAGTGGTGCGCACGGCCTGGGGCACGGTCTTGCCAAGACCGTGCGTAGGACCGTGTGGTTCTACTCATAGGTGCAGAAAACGTGATTTAAGGTTTTCTCACGAGGGTTTCATCCTAAAATCAACCAAGGCGAGTTCTATAGCTAAAATCAACACATAAAATTCACACTCATGCATTATACACATTAATAGCTATCATTTGATCCGAACTACACTAAAAATAGTAAACTATAACCTACAAACCCATCAAATTATCAAATATTCATTTCAAAATAAAAGTTAGAAAATCGAAGGAATTAATGGACGAATCGAAATGGGGATAGAAGGTTACCGGTAGAGAATCGAATGAGGGTTGTGTAGTTGGTCTCGGAATCTCGATTTGTCGGGCGATGGATTCGAGACGGGATTTCTTCTTCTCCTTCCTTCTTCTTCCTTTCTCCTTCTCCTCTCTCTCTCTCGGTTTTGGGTGTGTGAGCAAGAGTGTACAAGAGAGTGTGCACAAGGGGGTGTAAGTGTGTTCAAGATGGTGTAAGTGTGTCCAAGAGGGTGCAAGTGTGTTCAAGAGAGTGTGGGGCTCGATTGAGATTAAAATGGATTCGAAGGGTAGAAAATTAATTATAAAGGGTTAAGAATTGGAGAATAAATTAGAATAAATTAAAATTAGCTAACAAAGCTAATCTTTTCATTTAAAATTCAACGAAGTGTTGAATAATTATTCCGAAAATATATTCCGGAATTTTGGGTCGTTACAGGTCGCCTCGACCCTAATCCCAAAGTTTAATTAGCGGTCGCCCCGACCCTAATTCTAAAGTTCAATTAGCGATCGCCTCGACTTTAATTCCAAAGTTTAATTAGAGGTTACTTCGACCCTAATTCTAAAGTTTAATTAGAGGTCGCCTCGACCCTAAATCCAACTTTCAAATTAGTGGCCGCCTCGACCCTAATTCCAAAGTTTAATTAGAGGTCACCCCGACCCTAATTCCAAAGTTCAATTAGCGGTCATTTCGACCCTAATCCCAAAGTTTAATTAGCGGTCGCCCCGACCCTAATTCTAAAGTTCAATTAGCGGTCGCCTCGTCCCTAGTTTCAAAGTTCAAATTAGCGGTCGCCTCGACCCTAATTCCAAAGTTCAAATTAGAGGTCACCTCGACCCTAATTTCAAAGTTCAAATTAGCAGTCGCCTCGACCCTAATTCAAAAGTTCAAATTAGCGGTCGCCTCAACCCTAATTCCAAAGTTTAATTAGAGGTCGCCCCGACCCTAATTCCAAAGTTCAATTAGCGGTCGCCCCAACCCTAATTCCAAAGTTCAATTAGCGGTCGCCTCGACTCTAATTCCAAAATTCAAATTAGCGGTCGCCTCGACCCTAATTAAAAAGCTCAATTAGCGGTCGCCTCGACCCTAATTTCAAAGTTTAGTTAGAGGTCGCCTCGACCCTAATTCAAAAGTTCAAATTAGCGGTCGCCTCGACCCTAATTCCAAAGTTTAATTAGTGGTCGCATAGACCCTAATTCAAAAGTTCAATTAGCGGTCGCCTCGACCCTAATTCCAAAGTTTAATTAGCGGTCGCCTCAACCTTAATTCAATAGTTCAATTAAGGGTCGCCTCGACCCCAATTCGATAATTTAATTAGTGGTCCGCTCGACCCTGATATGATATCTCATCCAATTCACTTGAGGTCCTCTGACCCAAATTCATAACAAGTAACTCATTCGAGGTCCATGCGATCCAACTTCGAGGTTGATAACTCATTTTAGTTCGAAACTACCCAAATGAAGTTATTCGATCTTCAACCCATCCAAGGTTGAGGCCACCTAGGTGAGGCTAATAAACATTGTCAACTCATCTAAGGTCAAAGATACCTAGATGCTATTAGTAAACATTCAACTCATTTGCGTCTGCTAACCCTCGGGACATACTTCACTTGAGTCTCGGGACCAAGTTCTATTAAGCCTCGGGTCGAAACCATCTAGATGAGGTTGATAAGCACCTCCAACTCTTCTATGGTCGAAATCACCTAGATGAGATTAATAAACACCTTCAACCTATATACAGTCGAAACTACATAAAGGAGGTCAACAAACATTCTCAACATGTATAAGGTGAAAGTTGCCAGAAGGGGTATTGAATGTGAATAATTCATTTGAGGTCGAAACTACCCAAATCAAAATTATTTAACCTTCACAACCCACTTGAGGTAGAAGTTACGAAAGTCAAGACCAATTCGAAGTCTAATTTAGAACACAATTAACCTCGAGAGTCGACACGTGCCAACAATGAGAGTCAAAAAAGAAGGAAGTTAAACGTGCATTCACCGACTGAAGCTGTTTGAATAAGTCAACAACGAGAGACATATAATAAAAACACTCAGAATAATAATAATATCTTACGACCTCAAAGGTTAACTAAGTTCAGACCTAGAGAGTCAATATGGTACCTATAACAAAAGGCAACCTCAAAGGTCATTGTTTCATAGGCAAAAGCAAACAAGATATCAATTTTAGTCAAGTTCTTCAAGCTGGAACTCGAATTCATCTTCAACTTCACCCCTCTCCTTTGGCAATTCCTCCAACTTCTTGTTCTTTCACATGTCGAGATGCTTTAGGAAATAATGGGGACTTTAACACTTAATGATGAAAAAGTTATGCCTGAAAAGCTCCTAAAGCTTCATGCCATTATCACTAGCCTTATTGGCTACAACCTCTTGGGACATGGTTGATTAGGCAAAATAACAAAAGCGTTGAGTCAGAGTTCTCCCCCTTTTACAGATTCCAAAATTCGTCTTGACCAAAAGCATAATCTTTCTGGTCAGCAGCCTCAATTTTAGCTTCGAGTTTTGGGTAAGCGAGCCTTAACTCGAGCCAAGAGCTTCATATGAATAACCTTGATATGAGCCTCAAGCTCTTGAACCTTCTAAGATTGAGCTTCATCAAGCTTTATACTTCTCTAGAGTTCTTGATCTTACGATGCTTAGTGGCCACGTCCATATCAAATGCCAACAACTAAAGCTTCATATCGTCGAACTTCATATCTTCGTACTACAAATCACGACGATTGCGATCGCGTCCTCATTCTGAAATTCCTCATTAAAAGGACCTTTATTACATTCATATCGAGCTTTGATACAACCTTATCTAGAGCCTCGAGGGTCAGCTCAATTATTTCAGGTTCATTTTATAAAGAGTCATTTACGACCTCACAAGATCTCGAAGCTTCATTGTCAAAGCAGACGTTTCTCTTTGTTCTCTCTTTAGCTGAGCCTCGAATTTTTCTTGTGCCTCATGCCTTGAACCAAGCCTTTTGATGGTCATATCTGCACCAAAAAAACTAGGCTATAAATATACCATAAGGCTCATTTTGACCTCTCCACATCCTTAGCTGGAGAAAACATTAACTGCTTCAATATAGCCTCATCATCAAGTAACCCATCGAGGTACTTCAAGAATTCTGGAAGTGGGTGGAAGAACTCTAACGAGGGATCAATCAGCTCAAAGTTCAAGCGGTGGATTCCAAAATCAAATAATTTTCGGTTCCCCTAACGTAAAATAGCCATTAACGATGTTTAATAGAGGAAAATGAAGAATTATTACAGCGTGATCAGGCACTCAATCAGAATCTCGCCACATCAGCTTAATAAAGGTCAAATTCGAGGCTTATTAATCCATTTGAGGTCTACACGACCCAAATTTGAGGCTTAGTAATCCATTTGAGGTTTAAACAACCCAAATTCGAAGCTTATTAACTCATTTGAGGTCATGCAACCCAAATTCGAGGCTTATTAATTCATTTGAGGTGTATATGACCCAAATTCCTCTTATTCAAAACCCAGCCCAAATAAACCTTGACCAGTTCAGCTCAATAAGGTCTAATCTTAATTTTCTGAATATTTTGGTGTCGATTTTTAGTTAAATCTACACCCAATATTCTATTGGACCTGGCCTAGACAAAAGCTGGCTCAAATTTCAAAATTAAAGTTTTGTCTCCAATTCCAATGTTGCGTGCCACTATTTAATACCCTGGATTCGACAATCAGACTCAAACCAAGACTCGAGCCTAGTTGAAAGGCTTCAAACACCAACTTAATAAAATTCTCTAAGTTTTTAGAGTATTTCTGGCTGTGATTTATTAATAAATCCACACCCAAATAATCAAAAAAGTGGGGGACTTATGTTATGGCCAATAAATATTAGCATTTATGGGCCAAGATATATTAAGTTGGTATCTCATTTAATGTGGGCTTAAACGGATTTGTTGATAAATTCGGTCCACACATAAAAGCCCAGTAGCCTTAAGCCCACCTAAAAACTCCAAAAAAGCCACAGATCTTGAGCGTCCAAATGGGACCGTAGGATCTCGCCACGTGGCCTAGTCCTTGACCTAACTATATAAATGAACAGTAAACAAACGCAGCAGATCATCTGCTCCAGCGATCATCTTCTTCAACTTCATTCCTTCTGCTATTTCCTTTTGCGTCCAGGTCTCTCTACCCTTTATGTAGCGCCCCGAAATATTCAGCGTGAAAAAATGGTTCAGGTATTCCACACGGGCTACTGCACGGCGTGTCGTTAGCCCGTGTGAATGGCGCACGGCCTCCCCTCACGGGGTGTCTCAAGGCCGTGTGCATTGGGGTTTCATCCCACATCGAAAGATCACATTGTAAATGAAGGGTTTATAACCAAATTCACCAAGCATAATCACCATATGGTTGCAACCTCTTTTGGCATGTGGTTTAAGCCAAACTTTAGGGTTGTGCTCGGTGGTGATGGAGGTTATACCCGCACGTCCAACGGGTGCCCAAGCAGGGGGGGTTCTCCTCTCCGTGCCCGGGGGGTCGCGACACTTTACATTTTCTGCATATTTTACACCTTTGATTATCTATATATTTATCTCCATATTGTATATGAAATGGATTAATCATATTATCATTCGAACGTGACCCATCTCTTGGAGATTCTCGATCATTAAATCTTGTTCTAATCTTGAGGTTTAGCAAGACACCTTAATAGCTGGGAAATGGAGTTTTCTGGGCAGAAGTGATAGGCAAAGCGTACACGATGATCATAGTGTGCAGTTCATGTTCAAGTATCACAGTGATACTAAAGACATAGACGTTGATGTGGACATCGCCCAACCTTTAGAAATCATGCACTATGGCAGACTATCAGATAAAGAGGAGATTGTTGATGCCCAAACTGGTTTTGATCCAATTGCTTTTGGGGATACTCAGGAGCTAGACTCAAATGCTGAGAATGAGGTAGACTGGGAGTCTTTAATGAAAGATCCAACTGAGGTTAATAGTAAGAATGATAGTGATTTCAGGGTGGTTGGGGGGATATTGGTAATGATGAGAGCCAATTTAGGGTGATTTCTGATATAATTAAAAGTGTTGATGATATTGAAAATGAAGTAACAGGTGATAATTCTAAAAAAAACAATGAGGGGGTGGAAGATACTATTGAGGAGGCTGTTGTGGGTGGCCCATCTAATGATGGAGTTGAGGAGACAGTTGAAGAATGTGTTACACAAACTGGGCATGTTGGTGATTCAGAAGAAGGATGCAGGGGGGAATGTGAAAAACAAAACAATGATTAGGGGGTAATAGTGAGACCATACAGTCTCAAGTTGAGAGTGTGACACAAGTTGTGTGATGACCCACAATTCCCAATATTGGAATTAGTATGTTTATCGAGATTTGGACCGTTTACGGTCCCGACGTCTTTCGTAATTACACGTTTTCCAACTCATGCATTAAAGATTTTCATAAAACATTGATTTGACCCTTTTAGATTCAAGGCATTAATAAGAATCCAATTTTCAATGTTATATCATTAATTAGGGTCAATTTGGTAAATTTATAATTTTAGCTCGTTTAATTGATTTAGTAATTTAACAGTGCACGTTGGACCGTAATCTAATGTTTTAAAGTTGTATTTTATCGAGGTTCCAAATATCTTTCTTTAAATATGTAGCGCCCCTTTCCGTAGGAGGAGAAAGGACACCACATTCGCACCAAGACGAACTCCCAAACGAGGTGAATGTACCCCATTCGAAAATCCACCCCGACGAACGGCAATCACTCGATCAAATTTCGGCAACAGCATCACGATGCCCCAACAACAACAACAATAAACAGAATAACAGAGTACGGAAGCGATTTCAGGGAATAACAATTAATCATATAAGCCATCCATGGCAACTAAATTCATACAATGGTTCCAATTACACATTCTATTAATGCCATCCACGGCTCAACTAACTATCCCACAACAGGGGCACGTAAGTACGGAAAATTAAATCATAATATCAAATACAATGAATTACATAAATTCATAAAGTAATGACTCGACTGTTGTTGGGACACTAAAAAGACAATAATCAAGAGCCAACCTAGACCTGCTGCTGCCGACCGGCAAGATAGGTGACACCGTCACCTGTCTACTTGAAGCAAGAACCAAAATAGCAGGGGTGAGTATAAAGGATACTCAGCAAGGGGGTTTTGATCACGGTTCGTTGTTTATCTTTTAAAACCAAAAGTAGTGACTGTTGCTTGTTTTAAAAAGAATATAAATAACAATATAAGTTGTAAAATGACAGTAAGCAACACTCCGGTTTTGATCACGGTTCGTTGTTTATCTTTTAAAACCAAAAGTAGTGAATGTTGCTTGTTTTAAAAAGAATATAAATAACAATATAAGTTGTAAAATGACAGTAAGAAACACTCCGGTTCGGCATACCTTGAAAACACAAAAAGGGGTGATGAACCGGGTCCTTTAAAATCATTTGCACATAATGACAGCCGATCAATTGAAAGAATATTAGTTGAGTCACGAGGCCGTTACGAGTTCGAAAAGCATGATATACATAAATTGTAAATGATAAGTAAACACGGCTCGGAATTCAACTAAGTAGTTTGAGCAATAAATGAGGCTTAAGTTGAGCAAGTTCGAGCCACACTTCTGGGTTTTATATATATATATATATATATATATATATATATATGAAAATACATATGCTAAATGAAGAAAGCCGGAATGTGCTTCGACTTGTAACAAAAGCCATAAATCAATTAGACAAATAAATAATACAATAAATCATGCAATAAACTGTCCCGGCGAGATCGGGCCCTCTCCTTATAACTCCCAATTCATGAAAATTATGCAAGCATGAATTACTCCACCACCACAGTCATGATCCACTAATAGAGTTTTAAGGAGACGCGATTAGCACCACCATACAGAGTTTTAAGGAGACGCGGTTAGCACCACCGTTCGCATCAACTTAAGCTAGCCAACCTCCTAGCTAACTTAAGTTAACACGCATAGAAGTATACATCGGGATTTGCCCTAGACGCTCGTCTCCAGGCTCACCTTCTGTATACTCCGGGCCCAAGTCCCGATTCAGTCCATGGCTCACTTTTGAAATCAATAACAGTTTGGGTGGCCAAAGGGGTCGTTCAAAAGATGTGCAAGCAGTTATAAGTTGGTTGCCCAAAAGGGGCGGTTCGACAAGCGACGTAACGGTTGGGGAGGCAACCGGGTATTCCATCGTTAGGAAGGATCCGCCCTAACGACTTCACTCAACGAGAAGGGTCCCCAACTAGGAATGCAAGCACTCCCGTTAAAGTTACGTTTAAAAGAAAATGGTTTAACTTGTCTCTAGTTGAAAACATTTCAATTCGTTTTGGTTTTACTATCAAAAGGGTTTTGACTAAGCAGATAAAGAAATAGTAAAGGCAGTACAACAAGTAATAAGAAAGGCGGGATAATAAGTTATTTCGAATCCTATATAACTATGTCCTTGCCCCAGTTGAAAATAGTTTAAACCCTTACCTGGCTCGACAATGAAAGAAGGAAAGCAAGCAAACGAACAAGAACTCCACGGGAGTAAAGCCTACAAATCTAAGACATGACATAACCAGGTAAGACTCTGACAAGATGCACGGCGTACAATAAGTAATTAAAGCATGTAAGAGCATATAGACACGACTTCCATTGAAGTACTCACAAAATGCGTTTAAATAATTAAACGAGATATAAAGATTAAAGGATACAAGCATGCCTCGAACACAATTTAGATTCTACATTCATGCACGTAACATAATAAGGAAGCATTCATGCAAGATTCGGATCATAAACACGATATATGAAAACTAGCTAAAAAGCCCTAATCGAAATTAGTATTATTCAATACCCGAAAGAAGTCGGAAAACTCCTACTTTGATAATTATGGATTTAAAGGATCGTATAAAGCTATTGGTGAAGTCGAATGTCTAAAACGAGATCAAGTAACAATTTGGGTTTTTGGGGTGAAAAGGAACATAAGGCAAGGTTGGAAAAATGGCTGGAATCGCTTGATGCATTAGGCACGCGGTACAACACACGGCCTGTACCCCGTGTGTAAAGCCCGTGCGTGAAGGTTTGAGCACGCACGGCCTGCGGTACGGCGTGTGCCAAGGCCGTGCGCATGAATTTGCGCGGACACGGCCTCCTTCACGGGGTGTGGTGAGGCCGTGCGTGTTTCTATACACGCATGATCTCAGCCACGGTGTGAGGCTGGGCCGTGCAGATTCACACGAGGTCTCTTCACACCGTGTGGTTCTATAAACAGCAGGTCGCGGGTTTCAGACACAGAAACAGGAAATTCAACACTAAAAATCATCCTACGAAATTTCTACTCGGCCAATCATGCTCAAATTCAAATATATTACTCTCCTAAACATCCTTAACATTTAGAAACAAGAATCGTACGAAACCATCAACTATAACTAACAAACCCATTTAATTCACAATTAATAACCTAACCTAAAAACCTCAATAAAATTGAGAATCGACGGAGTAAAGGAGATGAGGTTAAAAGGTTACCGGTATATTATGGAATGAGGGTCGTGTAGTTGAAGATGGGAGTTTATTTGGTCGGGAATCGAGTTCGGTCTGAGATTTCATCTCTCCTTTCTTCCCCTCCTTTCTTCTTCTTCTTCTTGTTGTTGGTTATGAGAGTGTGAGAGCGAGATATATATTTAGGGAAATATCTTGGGGGGTAAAATGGTCATTTAGGCTTTTAGGGGTATTTATGCAATTTAAGTAATTGAGGGTATTAAAAGATAGGTTAAATCAATCTTTTCCACAAGATTAATTAATCCAATTGGATAAATCGAGAAATTAGGCAAGATAAGAATTCGCGATAACAATATAAATAATCGGGTCGTTACAAAATCATATTTTCACTAAATTACATTTTTGGCCCAAAACTATTTATACTTTGACCCCTCCCGACATTGACTTTTCGAAAACTCGTAAATTTTTATGAAACGAACCTCGAATCTTATTAAGCATTTAATTACGGTCATTTTGACACTAAGTACGCCTAATTCTGAGACTTTGCATTTTTGTCTCATTTTTTGAAAAACAAATAAATACGGAAGTTTCTATTTTTGGAAACTTTATTTAACAACGAACACCGAGAGTCGAGCTTTTCTCCCAAAAATCCAATTTTTGTAAACGATGTCAGATTTAGATGAATCATATGTCCAAATGATCGTATTGATGAGACGAATCCAACCGTACCATTTTCCTGGCCATCAGAGCAGCAGTGGCGTCGGAACGGCGATGAACAGCCGGCGATGGAGGAGAGTTTTGGTTGGAGATTTTCCGGCGACGATGAGACTTGAGACCAGTCGGATCCGAAATGATTTTTTGAGACGAAGCCAATGGCGGTGGTCCCGTGGCCATCCGATCATCGACGGCGGCGGAACGTGCATTTTTCAGTCCGGAAACACCTTTTTCGATCTCCATCCTCCAAAGACGGCAACGCCTGGCGTTGGTCGGGAATTGAAGCCCATGAAGAGAGGAGCATTTTAGGTGGTTTCACCTTCATCCGACCACCGACGGAGAAGTTATGGCGACTTGAAGGGGCGGTGGCGTTAGGCGGCAGCGTTAGGTGGTTTCTGGTGGTTCCAGGCGGAGCCACGGTCGCGAACCACCATGTCTATGACCGGCGATGGAGTCTTCACACAGATTGTCCACCTCGACGCAACGGTTCCAATGGCTTTGGTATTACCCTAATCCGACTTACGGTTTATGTTTTATCGCTATATTTGTATAAATTGTGTTTAATGATAGCTTATTGATAGTAGCTTCTAGCTTTTGACTTTTAAGCATCAGTTACTTGTATTCTAGCTTGTTCTAAATTGAGTAAATTATTGAATTGTAACAGCCCAAGGTCAGCCCGGCAAGCATATATTGTCCTCTTTGATAAGCCACCAGGCTCGATGGCCCAGTGCGCCCCCTCAAGGCTTTAAAACGCGTATACCAGGTAAGGTTTGAACCCACTTATAAAGGGGCTTCGTTCTCCTTACCAAACCAATGTGGGACATTACAATCCACCCCCCCTTGAGTAAACGCGTATACCCGAGGATTGTAATGTCCCACATTGGTTTGGTAAGGAGAACGAAGCCCCTTTATAAGTGGGTTGAAACCTTACCTGGTATACGCGTTTTAAAGCCTTGAGGGGCCGCACTGGGCCATCGAGCCTGGTGGCTTTTCAAAGAGGACAATATATGCTTGCCGGGCTGACCTTGGGCTGTTACAAATGGTATCAGAGCCAGTGCCGGTAAGGCCGTTGTGCCAGCGAGGACGCTGGGCCCCCAAGGGGGGTGGATTGTAATGTCCCACATCGGTTTGGTAAGGAGAACGAAGCCCTTTATAAGTGGGTTGAAACCTTACCTGGTATACGCGTTTTAAAGCCTTGAGGGGGCGCATTGGGCCATCGAGCCTGGTGGCTTTTCAAAGAGGACAATATATGCTTGCCGGGCTAACCTTGGGCTGTTACGTGAATGCTGGTGATGTATGATTGTTTAGTCGAATTGATAGGTTTTGATTCGATTAGACTAGAAATAGGATTGAATATTAGCTTGTAGCGTTAGAGCTTTTGTCGAAAGTTGTGAGTTGTATTTGTTTATTTGATATGAATGAACTATGCTTGTTTTAATTGAAATACTTGTTTTAACATCGGAATGGTTTTACGTTTAAATATTGCATAGCTAAATAATGTTATTCGTTCGTGTATTATGCTATGTTTTTAATTATAAATGATCATTCTACCCCTTGAGTGTTCGTTTATATCCCATAACTAAATGTTTATTTTAAGCATGTTTATACCTCTTAATTTGGATGCTTAGTTCATTTATTAAAGGAATATTGTTATATTGCTCATGTAAACTATAAATTAATTAGTTGAGTGATCTTAATTGATTTACTTATTTCTTGTACGCCGTGCGTCTTGTCAGTGTCTTATTGGGTGTGTCTTGTACTAAATTGCAGGAGTGGCTTGTTCGTTTGTAAGTCCTTTCATAGCTATGTTTCCAGGTGAGGGTTACAACTGGTTTTCAACAGGAGTATGAATCTCTTTTACATTGCGAAATAACTTATCTCTGTGATTTAATTGTATGGCTTTGTTTTCCAGCCCATCTTGTATATCTTATTAGATATTTAAACATATATCTTAATGATTTCGATTAAATATTTTGATATCAAATCATATACGTATTATACTTCGAAATGAACTTTCAACGAGATATAAAACCTCTTTGTTTTAAAAGTAGGATTTGGGTTTCGTACCGCTACACCAATGTCTCAAAATGGCTCATTTGGCCACAAACGTAGTGTAATAATTTCAAAGCGAGCACTGTTAATGATACCGTACCGTTACCGTGGGCCCCGGAGTTATATGAAGGGTGATACCTGGAAACGAGCATTTAGGGAGATCCTGACGTATAACTTCCACATGTTGAGCTCCAACGAGGGATAGGTCGGAGGTTGACTTGTCATTAGTTGGGGTGCTGGTGGGACTTGTGCATTCGTTGCTGTTGCCTTGTCTTTTCCTTAAATACCGAATGAATGGTTGGATTCCGGGTAGCCTCGGAGCCTAACAACTGGCGATGGAGTATTTATTGACTGGTGAGTTATAAGGAGAGACTAGGGCCTGTACTAGCTGGGACATATCTGATTTACTGTACTCTAATTGTTTACTGCTTTAATTGATTTGTAAAATCATAATCCATTCATTCTATATTTTCAAACTGTTAATGTTATATTTCCAACTGTTAACGAATTATAACTGTTTAATGCCTTCCTTAATTGTCGGCTTAATGATTATATGCAATCATGTCTTTCAAAGGATCCATTCGTCAGCTTTCAACTGTTTTAAAAATAAGTCGAACTTGAGTGCCGCATTATCGTTTCAACTTATATTGTTCTTTCTTTAAAATGTGCGACACTCGCCCTTTTGGTATTAACTAAAACGACAGACATCAATCAATACTTATATGATGTCCCCCTCATTGAGTATCCTTTATACTCACCCTCCTATTTTGATTCTTACTTCAGGTTCCCTCAGGATGACAGGTGGCTGTGTCATCTATTGGGTCAGTTGGCAACAACAGTCTAGAGATACCTTGAGTGGTAAAGAGTTTGGTGTTTGTCAGTCTCAGTGTCCAACAACAGTCGGCTCTTGATGGCATTTTCTTAATTTATGCTTCTGCTATATTTGAAAGAATAGCATGTATTGAATATATCTACTTTCTGTTGTAGTTGAGCCTCTGAAGGGCATAGGATATTAATTATGTTGAATATGATAATTGTTGCCTTGTGTGGCTTTATTACTGTATTCGCCATATCATGCTTTACTGCTTCCGCACTCTGTTGATTTATTTAGTTCTGTTGTTGTTGGACGAGTTGTTGTTGCCAGATTATTTGATTGAGTGAGTCCCGTTTGCTAGAATGGGTTTTTGTGTAGGGCATTCTGTTGTGCTCGGGAGTCCGTTTCAGTGCGGATGTGGTGTCCTTAGTCCTAACCGGGGAGAGGGGCGCTACAAGTTGAGACTGAGCCACTTGTGGAGGAGGCTACAACGAATAAGACTAAGAAGACAGGCAGTGCAGAGTGTGGAGATCAGATGGATCTGATGATCCAGGTGATGATGGGGATGATGAGAGTGGCCATTAACTGATGATGAAGAAAGTGAGGATGATGAAGATATTGACGATGACTACCATGACATTGCCATAGATGAGGATGCTGACCCTGATGCTGACCTTTGGCCTTCAGAGGACAGTGCTGATGAAGACTACAATAAGAGCAGTGAGGATGAAGACACTACAGAAGGATCAGAAGATTACACAACTGAAGAAGAATTGGAGGTCATTCCTAAAGGACCTAATGAGAATGATGAGCTTTCTGACTACCACAGTGATGACCACTGTGAGTTACACAATTCTTCTGATGAAGATATTCCTGCTCTTCCAAAGATGAGGAAGGAGAAAACATGTGATAAGGAGTTCAGTGTCCCTGAAGATCCCAATGAGGAAGTGAGGTTAGTAGAAGGGCAAGAGTTTGCAAATGTGTACTCCTTCAGGGCTGCTTTGAGGGAGTATGTTATCAGGAAGGGCTTCAAGATTGTGAAGGAGAAGAATGAGAAAAACAGAGTGATAGCATACTGTGGTGATCCTGACAGTCCATGGAGGCTTCATGCTACAACTTTAAAGGATGGCACCACATTCAAGATTAGGATGATGGTGGAGACACACAACTGTGTCAGAGTTGATAGGATTGATGAGGCTAGTGCAAAGTGGGTGTCAGACAAGCTGTTGGATGTTGTGAGGAGTGACCCTAATGCAAAGCCTGCTGTGTTGAAACAGGTTTTGGAGAAGTATGGTGTGAACCCTGGTTATATGCAGCTGTGGAGGGCTAAGCCAAAAGCATTGCTGAAGCTAGAGGGTAGTCATGGTGAGTCATATGCTCCATTGCCAGCTTATGGTATTGCAGGCACCCCGGGCGAGCAGTCGGGGCTCGAGGTCGCCCTTTTTTGTTGTTTGTTTGTGTTCTCGGTGGAGTGTTTTGGATGTGGTTGGATGTCAATGTAAGGGTGGGTTTTACCTTTGGTGTGATATCCTTCCCTGTTCGCCATTTTTGAGTGTTTAGAGTTGCTACTCGCTCGGTTAAGGTTGAGAGGGAAACCTGTATAGGCTCGTGTGTCCTTGTGTGTGTGTCCAGAGATTCGTGTGATGGGGTTCGAGAGCTAAGTTACGATGGAGGAAGGGGTTGAGACAACCTATCACCCCCCATCGCCCCTTTCGGGTCTTCTCACCAATACCAAATGACCGTTGATAATAGGTGATCCGACCATGCCACGTGTCCCGATCTTAGCGGTCACCTCAAGCCATGTGGCGGCGTCCGGAGCCCTCGACATGGAACCCCAATCGGATATTCTCGACCAGACTTACGGGTCTGGCAAGTGTAATGTTCGTCCGGTCGGGCTCGACCGCCGGCATTGGCCGTCATCCGAGTCATCCTCGAGGCCATCGAAGGCGCTCGACCGCCTCGCGGTCGGGTAAGATCGCTGAGGTGGCATATCCCAAACACCGCAGCCAAATCCGTACCAAGCTATGAAAGAGTCTGGCCCACCAGATCCCCTCTTCTGAGGATAGTACGAGATCCTCTGCAGACACCCTGAGCCTAACCTGCAGGCATTTAAGTGCACACTCCCCAAGGTGTACTTAGTGTGTGTCATCACCCACTATATATACCCCTAGCATTTATTATTGTTGGTAAGCTCTCTTTATTACTCCGATCGTGCCCTAGTTGCTCCGATCGCATCTCCCTTACTCGAATATCCTATTCCTAGTACTGACTTAATTCAGTGGAGGGGCTACACCAAAGACAATCCCCTCCGGCCAAGTGACCCATTGTTCAGTGTTTTCAGGTCGAAGTCGGATCCGACTATTATTTGCTTTCTTCTCATTTACAAACTGGTGAATCTTTCTGTTGTTTCGATAATATATACGTATTACAGCCACCTCACTTAGTCGCTTTGACTAACCCCATTACTCTGTTGTTGTCTTTTCAGGGTTTTGTTGCTAGGCGGATTCAGGTCGTGTCCTTGGAGTCATTTACTTTTGATTAGGTGATTGCATTTCCGCCTAGGTATCTGGATAAATAATTAAAACCCTAGAGATTGTAGATGAAAATGATGTAAATTAGTGTGATTAGTGATATTGATGTTTTCAGTGGCCTTGGTGGGCTTTATAATTGTGTTTTGGATTATGGTTGTTCTAGCTCCCTGAGTGGGATAGGATGTGTTAATTTGCTTCCGCTGTATTATTGTTCATTGTCCTATTATTTTCTAAAGTAGATCCGCCTAGTATTTATTTTCCGTTCGCCAGGTTGTAGTTCGTAACCGGACGTTTAGTTCTTGTTATGGATTGTGACTTGGTGCAGGACGTCACGTCGCACCGTATTTGGGGACGTGCCGTTACACTTGCTGGCTCGATGAAATCGTGTTATACCTCCGAGACGGTACCCTTCCTCCAGATCGCAACGCCGCTCGACAGCTACGACATCGCGCTACCAAATACTTGCTCGACTAAGAAGGAAGACTTTACATATGCGGGAACGCCGACCACCCATGAGGTGTCTCCGACCCTCTCAAGTTGAAGAAGTTCTCTACGAAATCCACGCAGGAAGTTGCAGGAACCACTCCGGCGTTCGGTTGCTGGCACGGATGGTTACAAGGGCGGGGTATTTCTGGCCGACCCTCGAACACGACGCAGAAAGACACTCAAGGCACTGCGTTAAGTGTCAAAATACGGGGAATTATTTGCACAAGCATACAGCAGAAATGATAGCGATCAGTGTGTCATGGCCCCTCGACCAGTGGGGAATAGATATAATTGGACCACTCCCAACCTCGACCATCAGACAGGCGGAATACTATGTTGTAGCTTGCGAATATTTTTCGAAATGGGTAGAGGTGATAGCTGTTCGACAAACAACCACGAAAGTCATCAAAAACTTCATATGGAGAAACATTGTGTGTTGATTCGGGGTCCCACTGATCTTAATTTGTGATAACGGGCCACAATTCTGAGCAGATGATATGAAAGAATGGTACGTAGATCATGGGATCGACCAGCGTTTTGCTTAGGTCGGATACCTGCAAGCGAATGGGCAAACTGAGGTAACAAACCGCACCATTATCAGGAGCCTCAACGCTCGACTCGAAGTGAAGAAAAAGGCCTGGGCGGATGAGATCGACGAAGTCCTATGGGCCTACAGAACAACTCCTCGAACCTCGACAGGCTAAACCCCGTTCGCTGTAGTATACGGGTCAGAGGCTCTAATCCTAGCGGAGCTCGTCCACGAGACAGCCAGGGTATCTCACTTTCAGCTGGCACAAAACAATGAAGGGCGTGCACTCGAGCTCGACCTCATCGAGGAAAAGCACCATAGAGCCCTGGGACGGATGTTGCAATATAAAGTTGCGGCTGCTCGAAGTTATAACAAGAACGTCCGACCGTTTAGCTTACAGGTCAGAGATTTGGTTTTAAAAAAGGTTGAACTGTCAAGAAAAGTGAAGAAGCTTGAGGAAAAGTGGGACGGTCCATACCGTGTTGCACGAATAGCCAAAAACAACGCTTATCAACTTGAGACACTTGGATCAGAACCTGAAGAATTACCCCGACCATGGAACGCATTCAATTTAAAATTGTAGTACCCATAGATAGACCCCTCAGGGGTTCGACCGTGTAACTCCCCTTAGGGGCCCCTTTTGTAAGTTGACTAGCTCAATGAAACATTTCAAGTGTTATTATTTTTATTGCTGATTATCTTACTTTAGCATTCGATGTCCCATCATGCTTGAAAGGGGAGAGGGGGAACCCCTTATAATAATAATAGGAAAAAATAATAACCCATAAAACTAAGTTACACAAATGAAATCAATTTGCGAAACGAACTGGGGACTTGAGCGTAAAGCTCGAGCCCATTCCGATCGTCCATAGTTGGAAGTTAAGCTTCCATTCGCGGACTGGGGACTCGAGCGTAAAGCTCGAGCCCATCCCGATCGTCCAGAGTTGGAAGTTAAGCTTCCACTCGCGGACTGGGGACTCGAGTGTAAAGCTTGAGCCCATTCCGATCATCCAGAGTTGGAAGTTAAGCTTCCACTCGCGGACTGGGGACTCTAGCGTCAAGCTCGAGACCATTCCGATCATTTAGAGTTGGAAGTTAAGCTTCTGCTCGGACTAGGGACTCGAGCGTAAAAGCTCAAGCCCATTCCGATTGTCCAGAGTTGGAAGTTAACCTTCCGCTCGGACTGGGGACTCGAACATAAAGCTCGAGCCTATTCCGATCGTCCAGATCATTCAGATTTAAACAAATGAACAACAAACCTTTCAAAAGGACTTCATTAAATAAGGGTCGAATAGTGCGACACATCGCGTACAAAAGACCTGATCGAATTGGGTCTAGTTACAATATAAGGGATTCGGCTAGTCCGATCCAATAAACTTGGAATAAAAGAAGAAAAGTTAAAACGACACTCAATCATCGATATTATGGACGGTCGGTGTAGCAGAAGGCTCTGGTCGGCCAGAGGGAGATGGCGGATCGGGGGAATCCGATCTATCAGGCTGATCGAGGAAGCTAAAGTCTAAGTCCTCGGGCCAGGCACTCCCATCGTAAGGAGGCGCGTCAGGCACCTCTGAGGCGATCTTTTTCATGATGAACCCATGGGTGAATTCATTGGGATCCGCGGCATAGACTGCCGCCATCGGATCGTCAGCCTTGGGTGGATGCAGATCGAACTCGTCAGGACCGATCCCAGAAAGTTCGCTATACGGAACTTGAAGATTTCCACGACGGCGAAGCTTGGCCAAGCACAGGTCAACACCCGCCTGCATGTCACCGTCGCACTTGTACGCTGAAGCCAGGTAGAACATTGGGCCCTCGATAAAGTCGATCACTGCCCTCTTCGCGATTGTCTCGCGTGCCCGACGCAAGTACCGCTACGCCTTCCCCCTGTACTTTTGCGCCAAATCCTCGACGGTTGAGGTATACCCGATCATCCTGGCCGTATAGTATTGTTCCTGCTCTCGCTCGACGGCCCTTTTCAGCTGTGCCTCCAGCTCAGAGATTCTGCCCGCCGAGGAATCAGCCTCCTTGGTCAAGCACTTAACCTCTGATTGCAAACGAATCTTCTCAGCTTGGAGGTCGTCGACCGACCGCCTAAAGACGTCAACTTGCTGCTTCAGTTTGGAGCTATCCCCGAGCTCAGCCAACTCCTTCTTCTTCTCAAAGAACCTCCTCCTGTAGTAGTCTTTGCGAGCGGAGTAGAGCCTGGCCCGCTGGGCGATCGAGGCAATAGCATTCGGAAGCCTCTGTCACGGGTACACATTAACTTTCGATCAGTAACAGTTAGCAAAAGAAATGAAAAGGGAATGGGAAAAAGAGGAATAAAAGCCCTACGAGGCTCGAGGAATAAAACCCTACCAGGCTCGCTATCCGGCTCGACGACCTGTTTCTGTTTCAGATGGGCTCCTGGCGCCCCCGAGCACCGAGGTGTAGAGACGACATTCATCCTCCTCCTCTTTACGCCGGTCGAGGGAGTAGCGCCTTCAGATCCCCCGACCGCGGGGGTGGACTCAGTCATTGTTACGTCGGCCAGCGTAGAAGCATCGACCGCGACCCCTTCATGGGTCTTCTTGTGAGTTGCCGCCATTGCGGCGTTCGGGATATAAGCAGCGGGAGGGTCGGGGAGTCTTCCGCGAGCGTTGATTGCATCACTCAGTGCCTGGAAGTTGGAATCATCCTGCTCTTTGCTGGCTCAACCAGCAGGCTTGTTTTTCAGCTGAAAAGCAGCACGAGCTGAAGCCATTACCTGGATATCGGAAAAGGAGAAGGAAAAGCGATCAGAAACAGTTAAATGATAACACAAGAAAAATATATAAGAGCATAAAACCCCCCGATTGTTTACCCAAGACGCTCTTCCTCGAGTGCCGATCGTAGCAAAGCTCAGTACTTTCTATATTCTGCTCGGTCAGAATAGAGTTCCAGTTCATTTCGTCGGGGCCCAACCACTCGCCCAATAGGTCAAGCATGTTCTCCAGATCGGGGTCGGCAACCCACTTCTTCTGCCTCGAGCGCGCATCCTTCCACCGGTTGGGAAGGTGGAATCCATGTTCATGCTCCACGATCATCCAATCAGGCTTCCAGGTGGTCCCATGAGAAGTTGTGGGGATCGTGAAGAACTTTCGACCTTGTTTCTGGGAAACGACATAGATTCCGATCCCCGATTTGGAAGACTCCGACACGGTGAGCAGTTGTCGGAAGTGTCGAGGGTTTGGCTCGAACCTCAGGATCCTCATCAGCACCAGGTAACAGTCGATGAAAGCGAAGCTGTTGGGCACCAGTTCGGTCGGGCAAACTTCCAAATCCCAGTAGGTGGAGTACATTTGATCGTTGCCGATCACCCGAAAGCTGTTCGTGACGGCGTTATAATTAACGGCCAACTTCGTCCGCCTCTGACTACGCATGGTATGAGATGGCGGAAAATGCAACATCGTTTAGGTCCTCGCGATCCGATCGTCGGAGATTTTCGATCGGATCATAAAGCGGGTCAGTCAGACCCTTTCCTTAGGATCATCGACTGCCTTATTGCCCAGATTGGATGGGCCCACTATAGTTTCAGCCTGATCGACCACCCTCCTCGATCTATGTTTTTGGCCAGGCCAATGAGCCATCTGCTTCAGGCGACCTTTGCCCCTCTGGGCTACTGTGACGGCCGACTCGCGAGCGGATTCCGATAGGACAGCTCCGCCCCCACCCCTCCTTTCAAGAGGAACTGCCGTCGGAACAGGTTCACGCACCACTGACGCCCGATCAGAATCATCCCCATGATCTGACCCCAAAGACTCCACACCTAAGTCATAATCCCTCACTCTCTCCTCGAATCTCTCATATTGCGATGACATGATGAAAATAATGGAGAAGAGAAGGGGTCGAGGGTTACCTAGTGTTTAGTAAAAGTTTGGAGTTGTGTTTGCACTCGGTCGGACAACTACTACAGTCTCTCTCTCTCTAAAAATTGCTGGATCGGAGCTAAGCTTCACGTGCGCGTAAACAAATGAAAATGACAGGACCCTTATTTATAGGAACCTCTCATCGGAAGGTGAAACGGCGCCTTAGTAGCAATGGGCGGGAAGTAACGTAGCTCAACGTATGCCGCATAATGCAATTAGGGCTGACGTGGCGACACACAGGCTCTGCAAAAAGCCACCCCGCTGACGTGTCAAGGGAAGGAGGCTTTCAACCACCTCCATCATAGTACCTTATCCGATCGGAACCTCCTATGAAGAAGGGCATCGGATGTCAACTTCCAATCGAGTAAAACTCGATTAGAACTTGGGGGACTCATGATAATAGGTGATCCGATCGTGCCACATGTCCCGATCTTAGCGGTCAGCTCAAGCCACGTTATCCGGATATTCTCGACCAGACTTACGGCTCCGGCAAGTGTAATGTTCGTCTAGTTGGGCCTCGACCGCCGGCAAGGGCCGTCATCCAAGTCATCCTCGAGTCCATCGAAGGCGCTCCACTGCCTCACGGTCGGGCAAGATCGCTGAGGTGGCATATCCCAAACACCGCAGCCAAATCCGTACCAAGCTATGAAGGAGTCTGGCCCACCAGATCCCCTCTTCTGAGGATAGTACGAGATCCTCTGCAGACACCCTGAGCCTCGCATTAAATGCCTGCAGGTCAATGCAGACATGCATTAAGTGAACACTCCCCAAGGTGTACTTAGTGTGTGTTATCACCTACTATATATACCCCCAGCATTTATTGTTGTTGGTAAGCTCTCTTTATTACTCCGATCGCGCCTTAGTTGCTCCGATCGCATCTCCCTTACTTGAATATCCTATTCCTAGTACTGACTTAATTCAGTGGAGGGGCTACACCGGAGACAATCCCCTCCGGCCAAGTGACCCATTGTTCAGTGTTTTCAGGTCAAAGTCGGATCCCCTCTACAAAACACGTGGTCGATCCCCGACCCCCGACCAAAAAACAACCTCATCAACCGTAGTAGTTCCCCAAATGTGAAGACAAGTAGTTGCAAGAAAGTATATATATATATATATATGTGTGTATACGTGTGTGCATGTGGAATATAGGGATTAGATCCCTTTGGCTTCGTGCCGGAAGGAGCTAGCTGCCTATGTATCCCAAGGGGCTTGGGAATCAGAGCCAACGTAGTTCGTACCCCCGAACTTCTGAGAGTAGGGTATGGGGTAGATATATGAGGTTCGTCACGCCTCGTTTTTGAAGAGTTTTTGTATTGTTTTGTGAAAAGGGCGTGATATAACATAAAAGCTTTCTGTGAAAAGAGTAGCCTTTTGGGTGTGTCTAGAATAGAGGGGGTTGGATTTAACCACTGGAACCTCATGTCTAGAATTAACCAAAGGAAGGGGTTCTTTTGTTAAGAAAGGGCTTTGAGCTGCTGTTGGAAAGTTTCCTTGGATAAAAGGAAGGTTTTGTAAAAGGTTCGTGTTTTTTGACGAGACCTTGGGTTTAGTTCCTAGCTGTGAAGCCGTCCGGCCTTCGTTAAACCTATCGAGGGATTATAAGCCCTGTGCAAGGTATTCGACGAATCGGAAAAGGAACTAGACCTAGGTATATCTACCCTATACCCTATGCTCGGAAGTTCGGGGTTAGCACAGACATGCGAGATGAGGAGTTTCAAGCAGGAAATAGGTAAAACACTTAGGCAAGCAAGAAACTAAGGGGCGGGTCAGGCTAGGTGGGGTCAAGGAAGGGACCCTTCGCCCGTTGACCACCTAGACCCGGTGGCCTTAGCCATGGGGGTGTTATGTCCCATAGGGGGACGGAACGGGGACTTATCATTACGAAAGCAAAGGAAAGCAGAAAGTAAGTAAATGCTGAAAAGGCTAAAATGAGACTCATCCTCGTAGTCCTATCTTCACTTCACTTCGTTCCTAGCTGTTGCTTCCCCCCTCGAACTCAGGAGCACGATCGCAGGGACCGGACAGAACTCCGACTCGGGACTGAAATCCGAACACTCTATTGAGCAGAGCACCGGACCTCCTTTCGGTCTTAGGGGTTAGGAATGTGGAATTCCTAACCTAAAACCGAGAACGGGACCAAAAAGGGATTAGAGTGGACCGGGCTAAGGAAACCTTGTCCTCTCTTTTAGAATTTCTAAGGTGAGTACTTGAACCTTAGAAGGAGAGGAGGAGAGTAGTGAATGAGCAAGGAATTGAATGAGGGAGGACCTCATTATTTATGGGTAAAACTGGTGCAAAAAAGGCAAGTTAGGGCTGCAAAACCCGTATGGAAAGTTAGGGCAATGCCAGGGGAGGTTGACCGGCCGGCAAGGCTGGTGCGCCTGGCCATGACCGGTCGGCCGGATGGTGGGACCAGTCGGAGGGGAAGTTTGCAAGCCGGCCGGCCCGTGAGGTCGTGATGGTCGGCTGGTCGTGTTGGGCCGGGCCAGGGTTTGCGCTCTTGGCTGGGTTTTTTGGTGTTTTCTCCTTCGTTTCATGTCTGATTTGGGTGATTCAAAGACCGACATGCTTCTATTGCGACATCCTATCATAATATTGCATCGAATTCATGATTTGACGAATATATGGAAGGGTAGAGAAGCGAATGGGGGCTATTGAGGGTACGTCTTGGGATATGGACCCTAAGGTTTGACTGTCGGGGATCGTCTAGGCGTCCGGAGTCTGCGTGATGTCTGAGTTATCAATTCTACAAGACATCGTCCATGATGAGGTGCAAAATCGAGGTGTTCACAGAGCCCCCCATCGGCGGAGGTTTGAGAGAGGCGAACGCCGAGGGTTCAATGAAGACCCGATTTTGCACCGCCGCGTGTAAGCCATAGCGGATCTGGATTTCGGAACCTCTGGGGTTTTCCTCTGTGGGAAATAGCTAACACTACTGCCTCTGAGGGCCTACAAAGGTCTTGTGCCACCCTTGGGGAGAGAGAAGGGTCTTGTGCCACCCTTGGACAGGGATAAGGGTCTTGTGCCACCCTTGGAAAGGGGGAAGGGTCTTATGCCACCCTTGGATCAAGGAGGAGGGTCTTGTGCCACCCTTGGGTTGAGATGAGGGTCTTGTGCCACCCTTGGATAGAGATGAGGGTCCTGTGCCACCCTTGGAAGATTTTGGGGTTAAACGCTTGGGAGAGCTTGATTGGGTGTAACGCCCCTTTATTTCCAAGGTTTGTTTCGGTGCGTTAGCCGAATTTAATTGTTTAATTATGTGAATTATGTGATTATTTAACAATATTTGGTGTGATTTGGAGAATAACCGTGTTTGAGTGTTTTTGAGATTTTTAATTCACGTATTGCTACTGAGGGCGTAATTTGTGTCGTTTTGACTGTAATATCGATTTATTTCAATAAGTCGACATTTTAGCCCGAAATAACGATTCGCAGTATTCTTGGACTGGCTTGAGTTTGAGACAATGTCTCTTTTTTTCTCTAACTCTCACGTCTCTCACTCTCTTTCCACACTTACACTTTTCATCAACTCTTCATCACCTTCTTCTTCTCTTCTCCTCACTTGAAGCAAAACCTAGGATTTTGTATATTCTCGGAATAATTATTCGACATTTCGTTGAATTTTATATGAAAAGATTAGCTTCGTTAGCTAATTTTAAGTTATTTTATTTAATTCCCTATCTTCAACCATTTATAATTACATTTTCCACCCCTCGAAATTAATCTAATCTCTAAACGAATCCACACCCCCTTGAAACACCTTTGCACCATCTTGAACACACCCACACTACCTTGAACACACTTACACCCTCTTGTGCACACTCTCTTGCACACTCTTGAACACAACTCAAAATCGAGAGAGAGAAGGAGAGAAGAGAAGGAGAAAGGGAGAAGAAGAAGGAGAGAAAGAGAAATCCCGTACCGAATCCGTCGCTCGATCAATCGAAATTCCGAGACCAAATATACGATCCAAATTCATTTCTCTACCGGTAATCTTCTTTCCCCATTTCGATTCACTCATTAAATCCTCCTATTTTCTAGTTTTTATATTGAAATGAATAATTGATAATTTGATGGATTTGTAGGTTAGAGTTTACTATTTTTGGTGTAGTTCGGATCAAATGGTAGCTATTACTGTATACAATGCATGAGTGTGAATTTTATATGTTGATTTTAGCTATAGAATCCACCCTAGTTGATTTTAGGATGAAACCCTCGTTAGAAACCTTGAAATTGCGTTTCTGCACCGGTTAGATGGAACCACACGGCCCAACACATGGTCTTGGCAAGACCGTGCGCCAGACCGTGCACAACACCTTTAAACTTGCACCGGCCTGCACACGCCGGTGCGCAAGCCAGTGCACGCTTGTTTCAGCTTGCACGATCTTGAGTGCGTGCTCAAGACCGTGCACAAGGCCGTGCGTTAGCCCGTGCGAATGCCTTAACCAAATTTTCAGCCTTTTTCCTTAGTTGCTCACGGTAATGGGGTCAATTGGCCAAAAATAAAAGTTGACTTTTTGCATACGACCCCCTAAAATCGAGCCGTTTTCACCTATAGCTTCCATATGATTCAAGGATGAATATTTTGTAAAGTTTCAAAATTCCAACCTCGTTCGGACCTTGAATCGAGCCTTTTTCGTTTAGGGCTTTTTCCCCAATTTTTGAATGTCGTCCGAAAAATCCGAAAATCGCATGAGTGCTTCTTTATAATTGTAGCGCCCCTTTCCGTAGAAGGAGAAAGGACACCACATCCGCACCAAGACGAACTCCTAAACAAGGTAAATGTACCCCATTCAAAAATTCATCTCGGCGAACGGCAAGCACTCAATCAAACTCCGGCAACAACAACACAACGCCCCAACAACAACCACAACAATCAGAGAAATGCGAAAGCGAATTCATAAACAATAGTTTAATCATAAAATCCATCCATGGCTCAACTAACTATCCCACATCAGGGGCACATTGGTACATAAGGTAATCATAATGTTAAATACAGTAATTCGAATCAATTCAGAAAGTAAAGACTCGACTGTTGTTGGGACATTGACAAGACAAGAGACAAGAGCCGACCTAGACCTGCTGCTGCCGACTGACAAGATAGGTGACACCGCCACCTGTCTACCTGAAGCAAGAACCAAAATAGAAGGGGTGAGTATAAAGGATACTCAGTAAGGGGGGTAATACAATATAGGTATTGATCACAGTTCGTCGTTTATGGATTAAAACCAAAGAGGGGTGAATGTTACTCGTTTTCATAAAGATACATACAATAATATAAGTTGTAAAACTATAACACAAAGCAACATTCGGGTTCGGCTTTATTTGAAAACACAAAAGGTTGACGAACCGGATCCTTTGAATACATTTCAAACATAAGGTCAAGCCGATTATTTTGAAATGATATTAGTTGAGTCACGAGGCCGTTACAAGTTCGAAAGACATGGCATAAATAAGTTGGAAATGATAAGTAAAACGGCTCGTAATTCAACTAAATAGTTTGAACAATAAAGAAGGCATAAGTTGGCAAGTTCGAGCCACGCTTCCGGGTTTTATATATATATAGGGAAATACATATGTTAAATGAAGAAAACCGGAATGTGCTTCAACTTGTAACAAAAGCCGTAAATCATATAGACAAACAAGTTATGCAATAAGTCATGTAATAATGTGCCCCGGCGAGAACGGGCCCTCTCCTTATAACTCCCATTAATGAAAACACGTAGTCAAGTACTCCACCACCGAAAGTCGTGATCCAATCACAATTTAAGGAAACGAGTGGTGCCCCACAACGCTACCGTACATAATTTAAGGAAACGCTCAAGGCGCTACCGTCGCATTAACTTAGGTCAGTCAAACCTCCCGACTGGCCTAAGTCAATACCTAGAGTACACATCGGGATTTTCCCTAGACGCTCGTCTCCAGGCTCACCTCCTGTATAACTCCTGGGCCCCAAAGTCACAATCCAGTCCATGGCTCGCTTGAAATTAATAAAAATTTAGGTGGCCAAAAGGGCCATTTGAAAATAGGGAATCAGGGTGTGGTAGGCCAAATGGGCCATTCGAGACAAGGTTATATTTGCGAGGTTGAGAGACCAAAGTTCGCATTTAAAGCAAATGGGTTTTCCTTGCCTCTAGCTGAAAATGTTTGTAAAATATTATACATATAGGTTTTGCTATTAAAAGGTTAACTAAGCACATAAGGAAATAGTAAAGGCAGATACAACAAGCAAGAAGAAAAGGCGGGATAATAATTTATTTCGCAAACCTATATATATCGATGATCTTGCCCCAGTTGAAAACATTTTAAACCCTTACCTGTAGCTCGACAAACGAGAAAAGCAAGCAAGCAACAGATATGATTCTCCCTCAGAGATCCCACCTGAAAATACGGGGTCTAGAGGATGAATGACTGACACGAATGAGAAAACAGACATTGACGCTCGGCTATGAAAATGCAACATGCTTAGAGACGAAAATACCATATTTAAGCATAAAAGGACAAGTAGGGGCAAATTGGTCATTTAGCATGTAAAACGTGGAATAAACGAATAACAAATAACATTTGATTAAATATAAACATTTAAGAATAAACTACTCAGATGGTATGATTGAAATTCCACAATAAACATGCATAACCCATTCAAGTCAATCAATTGAATTACAACTTATCAACTTATCAACTTTTTCCAAAAGCTCAAAAGCTACAATCTAACATTCACTCATAATCCAAGTTTAATCGAACCCAAATCTCATCAATTCAACTATACAATCATACATCAACAATATACATCAATTTACAATCATGCTACAAGTTAAGGTACAAGCAAATTTAGCTTAATTGATTCGAAAAGCTAAAAGCTAGTGCGAAAGTTGACATATATACATAATCATACAAAAATGGTCATAAAAGACAAACGGTAAATCGGATTGAGGTAATACCAGCGCCGTTAGAACCGTTGCATCCAGACGATGAATCTGTCCAAAGACACCGTCGCCGGATTCCCGCCGGAACAGTGTCAAAACCTCCGATCACCGTCTGCCGCCAACGCAGTCGGACCCTTATACTCAAATGTTCCTCTCGTCGAGCCCGTCACTTCCCCCAAGCCCGTTTCTCGATCCGGTCACTCACCGGAGTTTAATTTCAGTTTGAAGCTCCAATGGACCCTAAATACAAGAATCAAAATTACTCAAAATTGGGCTATCGAATTCGCAATGGAGTTCGTAGAAAGCTTACCCACGTCGAGAAGGTTGGAAAGCACCTAAAGATCGACGAAAATGGAGACCGGAGCACGTCGGACCACCACCTCGGCCGTGGCTCCTCCGCGCGCCGCCTGTAAATGGCCGGAGCGCCGCCGTCTGAGGGAGTCACGCCACGAGACCACCGCCAATCTTCTCGTCTTGTCACGCCGGTCAGAACCTTGGTGGTCCGCAATGGTGGCGCCGCCTGAAACGTTGCCGGAGCTCCACCGACGCTTCGCCTGAAAATGGGCCGTATCTCCGCCATCGGTGGTCGGATGGACTCAAGACCACCGCCAATGGATTCCTCTCGTCGAAACGGTTAAGACCCGACCAGTTTTAAGTCTCGCCGTCGCCGGAAAAGTCAGATCGGAGAAATGCACCGCCGTTCGGTTCTCCCGCCGTTACGCCGTCGTCCCTGCTCCGATGGCCGGGAAATTGGTACGGTTGGATTCGTCTCGTCGATACAGTCATCTGGACATATGATTCGTCAAATTCCGACAATGTTGCAAAAATCGTGTTTGGGAGAGAATGGCACGTCGTTCGATGATTGTCGGTGTGTGTGTGGTTTCTAAATATGGAAGGTTACTATATATATTTTTCGAAAAACGAGACAAAAATGCGAAGTCTCGGAATTAGGCGTACTTAGTGTCAAAATGACCGTAATGAAAAGCTTAACAAGTTTGAGGTTCGTTTCATAAAAATTCGGGCATTTACAAAAAGTCAATATCGAGTGGGGTCAAAGTGTAAATAATTTTGGGCCAAAAATGCAATATTTTGGAAATATAATTTTATGAATAATATTTGGAACCTTGATGAAATACATATTTAAAACATTGGATTCCGGTCCAACGTGCACTGTTAAATTACTAGATTCGATTAAACGAGCTAAAATTATAAATTTACCAAATTGACCCTAGTTAGTGACAAAACGATGAAAATATAATTCTTATTAATGCTGTGAGTTTTAAAAACCAAATTAATGGTTATGAAAAATTCTTGAAATGCAAGAGTTGGAAAACGTGTAATTATGAAAGACGTCGGGACCATAAATGGTATGTATCTCGATAAGCGTGCTAATTCTGAGCTTGGGAATTATGGGTCATCACAATACTCCCCTCTTCAAAAGAATCTGTCCTCTGATTCTACTTCTGACGTCAAACTATTCTCTATCAAACTTCTTCTTTGGTTTCGATTCTAGGAATTCGTTCCGTCCAATTTGTAATATCTTCGGGGCTTGTACAGACTCCTTTGATTCCTGAAGAATCATGTTCATTCATCTATTTCATCTAAACTTGGTGTCCTTAGTGTTGGTCTGATTAATTCTCAAGATCGGTGCACGTTCAAAAGCACACATTCTCGTCCATAATGACCAAGAACAGAAAATCCCAATGTAAGGTCTTCAGTTTGGTGTAGCTGAAAGCTCGGTGTTCTTCTAGTCGAGTTCGACATCCAGATTCATGTCGGTTCTCACTCCGACTATCTTCAGAAGTATTCTCCTTCAGACTCGATTTGTCAAAGTCGATGCTATCCCGAACCGCATAACGTACTCGCAACAGAAACGATCTTAGTCGGCCAAGAACTCCTTATCCTTAGCACTCTCTATTAGCGTATAACGAATTTATCGAATTCTACGCTATCCACACAGAGATCACATAAATCCTAACAACTAATCATTCAATCAGTGCAAGTGTGAATTTGAGAGCAGTTAAAGTACGTAAGTTATATAAAACACTTAATAGATATTGATAGCGATTACCATTCGAAACAGAATACGATGAATGAATGCTATGATAATTCAATGTACCTCCACCGGTCGATATCAAGATCGGGTGCCATCTCTCCTTCCCTAAGAGTTTCTTTTGTTGGTACATTCTCGGACTTGATGCTTGATGCTTCCACATGAGAAACAACGTCCCAATCTCCTCCTACACTTTGCAGTCTTGTGGTTCGTCTTCCCACAAAATTCACAAGGGATGGGGTCCTCATTCTGTCCAAGTTCGGTAGGCTCCGGTATCACGTTGGGAGAAGATCCTACTACAGGAGGGAGACTTCGACCCATCTCTCGAATATCGGACTCCACCCTCATGGCTCGGTTAACTGCATCACGATAGAGGCGAATGTCCCACCCCACTAATCTTTCCTGACTCTCCAACTGAAGTCCCTCGATAAACTTTCGTGTTCTTATCCGCTCATTAGAAGCAATATGAGGGGCATAGGTGATGAGACGGCTGAAATGTGCCTCGTACTGTGCTACGGGGAAAGCCCCTTGGGTGAGAGACATGAACTCTTTCTCTCGGTTGTCACGTACCACTTCCGGCACGTACTTCTCTCGGAAATCGGATAGGAACTGTGGCCAAGTGTACGGAATTCTCTCAGCGATCTATCTCTGTTCCGTGTAGCGCCACCAGTCCCGAGCTGCTCCTCTCATCAGGAAGGTAGCATATTCGACCCTGTCGGGGTCACCACAGTGTAACACTTGAAAGATTTGCTCCAGATCGGCTATCCAAGCCTCGGCCTTGAGGTCATCTGGTTCGCCCGCGAAGTATGGCGGCTGAAGGTACAAAAATCTCTCCAGGGATTGGCCCTCGGCCTGTCTCATATGTACGTGTGGCTGTTGTAGCATTTCTCGATGTACTTGCTCAGCGATCTGTCGCATAGCTGGCACGAGCTCACTTGCAATCGGATTCAGAGGTGTAGGAGCTGTACGGGGTCTTCGAGGAGCCATTATGCACCTGTGAACAAGAAACTAGAAAGAGGATGCATGTCGGTTAATGACATGATGAAATAGGGCATATATGATTTAAATGAGACATATAAACATATAGAAGCACAAAAGTTCCACAATTCAAGTTAATGCAATTCAAACACAGAAGCAGATAAGCACATAATCCTATAGCCGCACGACCTAAACACGACCTCGAAATTCCACATCCAACTTGCGTTTCAATCTCCCTTAGTACAAAAATTATAAAAGATCGCTATCTAGTTGATCAGACCATCAGCGATCAATCACAATTTAAGCACCAAGAAATCATGAACACTCGTCAAAGCACGAATCCAGAACAAACTGACACCATGCAGACAGACACTACATGCAAGACAGATGAGATACCTGAGCTTTTGGTTCCTTTTTTAGGAACCTAGGCTCTGATACCACTGACTGTAGCGCCCCTTTCCGTAGAAGGAGAAAGGACACCACATCCGCACTAAGACGAACTCCTAAACAAGGTAAATGTACCCCATTCAAAAATTCATCTCGGCGAACGGCAAGCACTCAATCAAACTCCGGCAACAACAACACAACGCCCCAACAACAATCACAACAATCAGAGAAATGCGGAAGCGAATTCATAAACAACGGTTTAATCATAAAAGCCATCCATGGCTCAACTAACTATCCCACATCAGGGGCACATTGGTACATAAGGTAATCATAATGTTAAATACAGTAATTCGAATCAATTCAGAAAGTAAAGACTCGACTGTTGTTGGGACACTGACAAGACAAGAGATAAGAGCCAACCTAGACCTGCTGCTGCCGACTGACAAGATAGGTGACACCGCCACCTGTCTACCTGAAGCAAGAACCAAAATAGAAGGGGTGAGTATAAAGGATACTCAGTAAGGGGGGTAATACAATATAGGTATTGATCACAGTTCGTCGTTTATTGATTAAAACCAAAGAGGGGTGAATGTTACTCGTTTTCATAAAGATACATACAATAATATAAGTTGTAAAACTATAACACAAAGCAACATTCGGGTTCGGCTTTATTTGAAAACACAAAAGGTTGACGGACCGGATCCTTTGAATACGTTTTAAACATAAGGTCAAGCCGATTATTTTGAAATGATATTAGTTGAGTCACGAGGCCGTTACAAGTTCGAAAGACATGGCATAAATAAGTTGGAAATGATAAGTAAAACGGCTCGTAATTCAACTAAATAGTTTGAACAATAAAGAAGGCATAGGTTGGCAAGTTCGAGCCACGCTTCCGGGTTTTATATATATATAGGGAAATACATATGTTAAATGAAGAAAACCGGAATGTGCTTCAACTTGTAACGAAAGCCGTAAATCATACAGACAAACAAGTTATGCAATAAGTCATGTAATAATGTGTCCCGGCGAGAACGGGCCCTCTCCTTATAACTCCCATTAATGAAAACACGTAGTCAAGTACTCCACCACCGAAAGTCGTGATCCAATCACAATTTAAGGAAACGAGTGGTGCCCCACAACGCTACCGTACATAATTTAAGGAAACGCTCAAGGCGCTACCGTCGCATTAACTTAGGTCAGTCAAACCTCCCGACTGGCCTAAGTCAATACCTAGAGTACACATCGGGATTTGCCCTAGACGCTCATCTCCAGGCTCACCTCCTGTATAAGTCCTGGGCCCCAAACTCACAATCCAGTCCATGGCTCGCTTGAAATTAATAAAAATTTAGGTGGCCAAAAGGGCTATTTGAAAATAGGGAATCAGGGTGTGGGAGGCCAAATGGGCCATTCGAGACAAGGTTATATTTGCGAGGTCGAGAGACCAAAGTTCGCATTTAAAACAAATGGGTTTTCCTTGCCTCTAGCTGAAAATGTTTGTAAAATATTATACATATAGGTTTTGCTATTAAAAGGTTGACTAAGCACATAAGGAAATAGTAAAGGCAGGTACAACAAGCAAGAAGAAAAGGCGGGATAATAATTTATTTCGCAAACCTATATATATCTATGATCTTGCCCCAGTTGAAAACATTTTAAACCCTTACCTGTAGCTCGACGAACGAGAAAAGCAAGCAAGCAATAGATATGATTCTCCCTCAGAGATCCCACCTAAAAATACGGGGTCTAGAGGATGAATGACTGACACGAATGAGAAAACAGACACTGACGCTTGGCTATGAAAATGCAACATGCTTAGAGACGAAAATACAATATTTAAGCATAAAAGGACAAGTAGGGGAAAATTGGTCATTTAGCATGTAAAACGTGGAATAAATGAATAACAAATAACATTTGATTAAATATAAACATTTAAGAATAAACTACTCAGATGGTATGATTGAAATTCCACAATAAACATGCATAACCCATTCAAGTCAATCAATTGAATTACAACTTATCAACTTATCAACTTTTTCCAAAAGCTCAAAAGCTACAATCTAACATTCACTCATAATCCAAGTTTAATCGAACCCAAATCTCATCAATTCAACTATACAATCATACATCAACAATATACATCAATTTACAATCATGCTACAAGTTAAGGTACAAGCAAATTTAGCTTAATTGATTCGAAAAGCTAAAAGCTAGTGCGAAAGTTGACATATATACATAATCATACAAAAATGGTCATAAAAGACAAACGGTAAATCGGATTAAGGTAATACCAGCGCCGTTAGAACCGTTGCATCCAGACGATGAATCTGTCCGAAGACACCATCGCCGGATTCCCGCCGGAACAGTGTCAAAACCTCCGATCACCGTCTGTCGCCAACGCAGTTGGACCCTTATACTCAAATGTTCCTCTCGTCGAGCCCGTCACTTCCCCCAAGCCCGTTTCTCGATCCGGTCACTCACCGGAGTTTAATTTCAGTTTGAAGCTCCAATGGACCCTAAATACAAGAATCAAAATTACTCAAAATTGGGCTATCGAATTCGCGAATGGAGTTCGTAGAAAGCTTACCCACGTCGAGAAGGTTGGAAAGCACCTAAATATCGACGAAAATGGAGACCGGAGCACGTCGGACCACCACCTCGGCCGTGGCTCCTCCGCGCCGCCTGTAAATGGCCGGAGCGCCGCCGTCTGAGGGAGTCACGCCACGAGACCACCGCCAATCTTCTCGTCTTGTCACGCCAGTCAGAACCTTGGCGGTCCGCGATGGTGGCGCCGCCTGAAACGTCGCCGGAGCTCCACCGACGCCGCACCTGAAAATGGGCCGTATCTCCGCCATCGGTGGTCGGATGGACTCAAGACCACCGCCAATGGATTCCTCTCGTCGAAACGGTTAAGACCCGACCAGTTTTAAGTCTCGCCGTCGCCGGAAAAGTCAGATCGGAGAAATGCACCGCCGTTCGGTTCTCCCGCCGTTACGCCGTCGTCGCTGCTCCGATGGCCGGGAAATTAGTACGGTTGGATTTGTCTCGTCGATACGGTCATCTGGACATATGATTCGTCGAATTCCGACAACATTGCAAAAATCGTGTTTGGGAGAGAATGGCACGTCGTTCGATGATTGTCCGTGTGTGTGTGGTTTCTAAATATGGAAGGTTACAATATATATTTTTCGAAAAATGAGACAAAAATGCGAAGTCTCGGAATTAGGCGTACTTAGTGTCAAAATGACCGTAATGAAAAGCTTAACAAGGTTTGAGGTTCGTTTCATAAAAATTCGGGCATTTACAAAAAGTCAATATCGAGTGGGGTCAAAGTGTAAATAATTTTGGGCCAAAAATGCAATATTTTGGAAATATAATTTTATGAATAATATTTGGAACCTTGATGAAATACATCTTTAAAACATTGGATTCCGGTCCAACGTGCACTGTTAAATTACTAGATTTGATTAAACGAGCTAAAATTATAAATTTACCAAATTGACCATAGTTAGTGACAAAACGATGAAAATATAATTCTTATTAATGCTGTGAGTTTTAAAAGCCAAATTAATGGTTATGAAAAATTCTTTAAATGCAAGAGTTGGAAATCGTGTAATTATGAAAGACGTCGGGACCATAAATGGTCTGTATCTCGATAAGCGTGCTAATTCTGAGCTTGGGAATTATGGGTCGTCACAATAATATTATAAGCATGAATGTGCAATTAGAATTTCAATTGAGCATGTTTAGCATCGTTAATTTCATATTTTCCGTTTAATTGATCTAATTGCATTTTAATTGTAAATTTAATTGCTACATGACGTTTATTGGTTTTTCATGTGTTGTAGTCTTCGTGAGTCATTGTCATGTCTTGTCTTATTTGGTTCTTGTTGTCTATTAGTTTCAGGCCATCTTTTCAAGGCATAGCTTGGGTTGTCTTGTCGTTTTCGTGCTTCCAGGTGAGGGTATTAAAATGCTTTCAAACGGAGTAAGAATTTCTTTTAAATTATTGCGAACTACCCTTATGTGCTCATCTTGCTTTGTTTTCCCTTCTCGTATATCTATTAAATATTTGACCTATATTTTCATGATTTTATAATAAATGTTTTGATATTGACTTGTACCTATAAGTATCTTTAAATCATTTTGTTTTCATGAGGCAAGTAAAACTCTTTCTTTTAAGCATGACGTTTTGACCTCGGTTGGGTCTATGAGGGAAGTCGTGAACACGTATGAAACTTGTAGTCACCCCCATTGTCGTCATACACACTTTCCTAAATGCCCTTTTAGCCTTAACTTATAATGTTCTTCAAACGCGAGCAAAATATAATATATTGTTATTTAAATGGGCCCGGGATGGTACCCGGAGGTTGCATCTGGGCACGAGCGTCCAGGGTGTAATCCGAGGTGATTTTCCCAAAACTAAGCGTCAATCGTAGCCCATCAGGAGTTGATAGCCACGGTTGGGAGTGATGGTGGGCGTTGCATTCGTTGCACGTTTTCCTAAAATTCAACAGTCGCCCGGGGTAGCGCCTCTAGGGTCGGACACCGGTGATGGAGTTTATTGTAATTGAAGGGGACATAAGGAGGAACAGGCCCATACTCGCTGGGATATTACTTGTTTATATTTATCGCTTTAAATTCTTTAGTGTACTGTTAACTATTGTCGTTTATGCAAATCGAAGCACGATCCGGATTTTCTTCAATTATGCAAATGTAATTTCTTATATATATATAATCCAAACCCGGAAATGTGGCTCGTACTTGTTCCCTTTTTACCATCACTGAGTATCTTTTATACTCACCCCCACTATTTTGATTCTTACTTCAGGTCGACAGGTGGCGTTGTCACCTATCTTGTCAGTCGGCAGCAGCAGGTCTAGGTTGGCTCGTATGTCGTTGTCTTGTCAGTGTCCCAACAACAGTCGTGTCCTTAATTATGAATTGATTTAATTTATGTATTCCGTATTATGTTTTATTTCCCGTACTTACGTGCCCCTGATGTGGGATAGATTAGACGAGCCATGGATGGCATTTATTAAATGATTATTGAGAATGATGTATGAATTATGTTGCCCCGAATGGCTTATATGACTAATTGTATAATTTAATTTAGCTTCCGCAACTCTGTTATTCTTTTATTGCTGTTGTTGTTGGGGTGTCGTAATGCTGTTTCTGGTATTTGATTAATTGATTACCGTTCTCCGGGATGGATTTTTAAATGGGGTACATCTACCTCGTTTGGGAGTTCGTCTCGTTGCGGATGTGGTGTCCTTTCTCCGCCCACAGAAAGGGGGGCTACAGTCAGTGGTATCAAAGCCTAGGTTCTCGAAAAGGAACCGAAAGCTCTAGTATCTCGTCTGTCTTGTCTTTTGTGTCTTTTGAATCGTGTTAGTTCGTGTCGAGTTCGTATTTTGATGAGTGTTCGTCTTATCTTGGTGCTTAAAATTGTAGACGGTTACGGTTGGCTTAATTAACCGACTGGGAATCCTTTATAAATTTTTGTACTAAGGAAGATGCAACGCGAGTCGATCGTGGAACTCTTTGTGTGTTTTACTTGGTTTGGTCTGTCGTAGTGTGTATCGATAGGATTTTCATTGGGTGTCGAGCATGCTTTATGTGTTTATAAATTATTGGCATCATTTCTCACAAGACATGCACCTATTTTGCCAAATAGTTGTGAACGCAGGTATGCCGTGCAAGAAAGCTCGATCAGATCCGTCACTACCCCCACTCCAGACTACGCCAGGATCATCATACCCGTATCCGACGGGAGAGATAGAAATAGCTCAGGGAGGGGAGAGCGTGATAGAATACGAGGCCAGATTTGCCTACATGACTAACTACTCTCCTAACCGGGAGCCAGACCAAAGGTACAGAGCCGCAAGATTTATATGCAGGTTGAGGCACGAAATCCGCCAAGTGCTCATAGGACTCGACCGCTGTTCTTATGCGGAGGCTGTCGGCCGAGCTTTGCGAACCGAAGCAGAATTTGAAATGAGAGCTAGAGATGCTCGATTGATTACCTCAGAGAACCGGCCACATGAATCTGTAAGTCCAGTGGTCGTCCGTACAACTTCTCACAATGAAGGAACCACGACTAGCGGATCCAGTGGGAGTATCATCCTCTGCACTCATTGCCAGAAGCCGAACCACGTCGCCGAGAGGTGTAGGAAGAGACTTGGGTTGTGCCTCATTTGTGGTGCCGCCAATCACCTCATTGACCAATGCCCCAACAAGAAAAAGGGTAATTGAAGGAGTCGAGGAACTACCGAGATCGGAGGATCGAAGGATGAAAAAAAAAAAAAAAGAAAGAAAAGAAAGGCTAAACCGGACTTCGTCTCTCGGAATAAAGGTACCGTGCATGTTCATAACATTCATAATTTCTCGTCTTTTAATTTATTAATTGCGCGATAGTATGTTTTATTGTTTAATTGAACTCCGGGTTTAATTCGGGGTATTTTAGTAATTTTCGCGCGTTTTAATTCGACTCAGGGGTGCTTGCACGCCCCAACGCGCGGTCTTGGTCAAGACCGTGCGGCCCAGCTCAAGACCGTGCAGACCAGTTCAGCGTTAAACCGCTGAACCGGCCGAACCGGAGCGCACGGCCCTGCGCACGCCCGTGCGTTAGACCATACAGGGCCCTTCGCCCATTTAAACATCTTTTTCGCGAACAGAAGCAACAGAAACTCTTTTTCTCTTTTTTCCCCTCATTTCAGCAGCAAAAAACCTCATTTTTCCCCCAAATTTTTTTCTCCAAACTTCACAAGCTTGTAACTTTCAATCCGTCCGGTGGATCTTCGTAATTTTTGGAAGGTACGTAGACGGCATTGCACTCTTTCATTAGTTGGTTTTTGGGGACGATCCGCCTAGCCGATCATACGCAAATCGCCGCCCAAAATACTCGCCCGCCAAGTGTTCGACAAAATTCCCGAGTGAGGAATTTCACCAAATTCAACCCAACAAGCTTCAAGCAACCTTCTTACATGGCCGCCGAAGGTTCTCGACGAAGGAGGAGGCGAGATGACCCTCCATCCCCACTTCCATTTAATGTGGATATTTCAAATCCCTTCCAAGCTAAGATATTTAGACGGATGCACGAACGCCCGGTTTTTTCTACTAAGTTCCTCGATATAGAAGCATTGGAAAATTTGGGACTTGGCGACGGTATTGCTCGGTACATTGAAGACGTCGGGTGGACCACATTCATGGATATGAGGAAGAATTCGTACCCCCGGCTTGTCTACGAATTCATTGTTATGCTTCAAATAATTCCCCACAAAGACGACGCCGAGCTACCTTTCAAGATAGAGTTCCGACCTTTCAACGAGGATTATAAGCTCACTCTCCGACAATTAACGGTACATTTTGGGCTACCCATTCGGGGAATGATAAGCCGAGAAGTAGGTTGGTCCAAGGCCGAGGCATGGAGAAATGTCTCCACTTCTAGGAGGCCCTTCCAACAAGGAAAATCGAAGGCAACCGACCTCCGTGATTCCGCCTTGAGGACTTTTCATCGATTCCTCTCATGCACCATCTTTGCTAGAGGAGATAGCTACGGTTCGATCAACATTGAGGAACTTTACGTCTTGGATTGCGCGGTCCGAAGGCAAACAGTCAATGGCATCATGTTCTTTCTTCGATATGTGGAGTATGTAGGCACCCGACCTAAGAGAGAAATCAGAATTGGGTCCTACATTACCGCAATCCTCGAGTGTGCCGGCGTGACCGGCATGGATCGAATGGCCCCAGCAGGAGCAGATGATTCGAAAATTTCTTACAAGCAATTCGCCCAGATGAAACTTTGCAAGAAAGTTAGAGGGCGACACGGTAGATATGTATAGATGACGGCAGAGGAAGCCGCCGCTGAGAGTGACGACAATGTCGAAGAGGACATCCAAGCAAGAGGTCAACCTGAAAGGGATCGACTAGAAATTGAGGAACAAATGCTAGAACAACGATACGAAGCAGGAGGCTTCGATCCTCAACAGGTTTCGTACGTACCTGACCCTCCTAGAACCGAAAAGGCTCACTTCCAGCCGAACTTCTACGACTACCCGACTCAGCACCAGGCTGGATCCTCACAATGGGATAGGCTAAGTGAGGGGCAGTGGACTCAGTACCAACAATCAGAGTCGAAGACCCGAAGCCGGTGGGAGACCGACAGGTGCACGGTTTGGGGAAACCGCTTCACAACCTTCGCGGAGCAGACTACTGAGCGACTGAACCAACAGTTGGCCGACCTGCGGGAGATTAGACTCGAGGCCCAACGCAACCACACTGAACTCCGGGAGCAGATTTCTGACCTTGAGAGGTCCATCACTGAGCATCTCGCTAGCTATCTGAGCCGTCTTGGCATGCCGCCTAGTTCTGGAGCATCCGATTCTTAGTCGGCATCATTTTCCTCTATTTCTCGTCATTTTCGTTTTGTAATTTGATTTTTATTTGAACTATTATGTATGAACTATGCGTTAAATGCTTAATTGAATTTAACTGTTAATTGTTCGTTTTAATTAATTTCTTGTGTATTAATTGCGTGATTTTTATTTGAATAACTTTTAAATGCCGTAATATACTCCCTTAATCAACCCCGAGGTTCGGAGGATAATCTGAGGACAGATTCTTTTGAAGGGGGGAGTATTGTAACGACCCAAAATTCCAGAATATATTCTCGGAATATTTATTCGACATTTCGTTGAATTTTATATGAAAAGATTAGCTTCGTTAGCTAATTTTAAGTTATTTAATTTAATTCCCTATCTTCAACCATTTATAATTACATTTTCCACCACTCGAAATTAATCTAATCTCTAAACGAATCCACACCCCCTTGAAACACCTTTGCACCATCTTGAACAAACCCACACTACCTTGAACACACTTACACCCTCTTGTGCACACTCTTTTGCACACTCTTGAACACAACTCAAAATTGAGAGAGAGAAGGAGAGAAGAGAAGGAGAAAGGGAGAAGAAGAAGGAGAGAAAGAGAAATCCCGTTCCGAATCCGTCGCTCGATCAATCGAAATTCCGAGACCAAATATACGATCCTCATTCAATTCTCTACCGGTAATCTTCTTTCCCCATTTCGATTCACCCATTAAATCCTCCTGTTTTCTAGTTTTTATATTGAAATGAATATGTCGCAGCCCCGGGCGCGGAGAGGAGAACCCTCACGACGGCACCTGTTGGACGCGCGGGTATATCACCACCACTGAGCACAACCCTAAAGTTTGGCTTGAAACCACTTGCCAAAAGGTGATGCACCACATGGTAGTTGTGCTTGGAAGATCATTTATAAACCCTTCACATTACTTATGTTTTTCCTATGTGGGACAAATGCCCACATGGTACATATTTCTCAAGTTTGGGGTGTTACATTCACCCCTCCTTGAGAGCGTAATGTCCTCATTACGCCGTGACATAGGATCGTGGCTTCCCGCCAGTGGAGAAGCTGCCCACAACACGCCGAGCGGAGCCCCTTTAGCGGTGACTCACGACTCATGTCATGTGTGGAACATGCATTCCCATAGCTGACGGTGTTTTATGCTTTTATGTTTTCTTTCCCCAAACTTATATTATACGTAGTAGCTACCTAAAAATCATATTACTTTAATGAGTTGAAGGAAAATATTTTGATATCAAATTATTACATATTAGCCCCTCGAAGGCTCTTTTGGCCAGAAAAGGGTTAAAATTGGTTTCTCAATTTGGTCCCTTTGACCGAATCTTTCGAAATGCGAGAAATATATCTTGGCCATTGTGCCTGGCCTCTGTGCCATATCAAGTTATTGGGCCCGGACATCAGGGTACGGGGTGAAGCCGGATAGACGTTGGGTCTACGGTGGATCTCAATGCTCTGATCTCCAAAACTGCTGGGAGCTCGGGGTGTGACCGGAGTGGCAACTCTTTTGAGTACCTGCGCCGGACGGGATCTTGTCGCATAGACTTGTCCTCCGCCGAAGATGTATTGGATATTTGTCCTTGCATATACGATTATATAGTAGCGGGCTAGCTACCTGACTACACAAGGAGGAATAAGGGAGGTTTATTTGATATTTCTTGTAACGACCCGAAAATCCGAGTTTCAATTCGGTATATTTTAATCGAGTAATTTCGTTATTTATTATTCTATTTAATATTTATTCTGAGATTTTAGAATAATTTCGTAAATGAGTGAATTTTATATTTAAATCACTAATTGTCAATGTGCGTTTAATTATATGAATTTTAACTGTAACTACGTATTATTTGGACAACGTGAGTTTTTAAACTTATTTTGCGAAATGACGATTTTACCCTTTCGACTTTTAGACCTAGTCAACTAATTGACTAAGTCACACACTCCCTCACCTCACTCTCGCACATCAACAACAAGGAAGAAAGGGGAGAAAGGAAAAGAGAAGGAAAAAGAGAAAGAGAAGGAAGAGATTTCAATTGATCGTCCCGACTCCGTTTCCCGACGGATTTTCGAATCGTTTACGCCTACGAATTCCTCGCGATCTTTTCTATGAGTAAGCTTCTAACGATTCTCTCGTATAATGTCCTCTATACTTCGTTTTTCTCGTTTTTGTGAATAGTTGTATAATTTAGGTTTTATATGATTTTGATAGTAATTGTGGATGGATTTTCGTGTTTATCGTTTCTATATGTAGATTACATGTTGTAGATGATTATATGTGAAAATTAGGGATTGATTTGCATGATTAATCGATATAAGGTTGAATTATATTTGATTTTCGCGTGTTGGGTTTGATGTTCTGCATGTTCTGCTCAATTTTTACGCACACGGGGTGTGGCAAGCCCGTGTGGGTGTACACGGCCTCTTGCACGGCCGTGCAAGAGACCGTGCGTGTTTGGGGATGGTGCACGGGCTGTGCACACGGCCTCAAGGCCGTGTGCATGAGGCCGTGCGCGTTGTTTGATTGTGCACGGCCTCGGCACACGGCCGTGCACAAGGCCGTGTGGCCCGATCACACAGTGCCCTGACCTTCTGAAAGTCAGGGCCCGTTTTGCACTACGGGTCCCTCCGAGACTCGTCTTTTCCGAATTCTTTCTTCGCTCGTGTATTCGATATATATGAAATAGATATGAATTGCATGATTTATGAATTTACAACATGTTCGGGTATATGAATAGTGTGTTTTAAGTTTTCGTTAAATTTTCTATCTTTGGCATGTGAAGTCCGATTTTCCCGAAATTCGAATGCATACTTCTTTATGATAATTTAAGCATGACCGTAAAGTTTCGTTGCATTTGGACTTGATTTGTATTTTTAAATGTATGAATTGCTCTATTTTCGTTGAGAATTTGAACTTAAGTGATTGATTTAATTGTATAACGTGCCCCTATGTGTTTTAATATTTCCGTATAAGTCGTGCGTCGTCGTTAGTCTTAATTGGTTGTGTCTTGGTACTTTTGCAGAAGATACTCCTGTGGAGTAGCGCCGGTTCTAGCTTTTGCTCTTATTTTGTGCACGCCAGGTGAGGCTTTCCTTTTCTGATTCCAGTATTACTACGTATATATATATAAATAAGCCTCTCCCCATATAAGCCTCGTTTATGTTTTGGTTTTCACACCGTTTATATATATATATACTTAGTAGATATTTATGATTATTATGTTCATTTGATTTATCGAAAATGATTTGATATGAAAAGTACTACGTATAGACTTCGAAATGTTTACGAAAGAGACATGTAAAACCTTTTGTTTTCTAAGGCGAACTTTGGCCTTCGGCCTCGCATATGACATGTCTCGAACGGTCTTTTGGCCAACCCGAAATGTTTGAAAAGCGAGTTATGAAATGTTTGCATGATCGTTTGGGCCCGGAGTAAGAGCGATAGGACGAAGTCGGTAGACGTCGGGTCTACGGCGTAAATCCTATGGTTTCCTCCATTTGGGAGCTCGGGGTGAGGCCGGAGTGGCAGCCCTTTGAGTACCTGAGTTATTCTAGTTTGTTACGAGTAGTTCGGGTTTGCAGTCCGGCTACATTGGAGGAATAAGAGAGGTTTCCGGTTTTATGTTTTTGGTTATTGGAGTTTCAGGGCTCGACTCGCCGAGTCATATGATAAGTTATGTTTTATGTTAAATCACCACCCGTTTATAAAAACCTTTCTTTTATGTTGATTTCTTTTAATTATAAAATTGGTGATTTACTCCCGTTTTATTATATACATTATTATTCCCCCCCCCCCCCCACTTAGTCGTTTGACTAACCCTCTCTGTCTCACCCTATATTGGTTTCAGGATACTAGGCGGGATTCGTCGTCGTCGTCGTAGAGTTGTATTTATTTTCTCATGTATATTCCTTTTTCCGTATGATATGAATTAGATTTTTTTAGGATATTAGGATTTAATTTAATTTGTATTCGGGATTATGTATTTATCGAACCCGTTTGATATTATGTAATTGAATTTCGTTAGCCTTGGTGGGCTTTAATAATTGTGTATTTATTATGTTCTATTGCTTTGATTATTTATATTGCTTCCGCGTCTCTGTCTTTTCGTTGTTTTTTAAAACCCCGCCTAGTGATTGAGTAATGCTTGCCGTTCGCCGGGTTTCGATTCGGGTCGGATCCCATTTCGGTTCCGGGTTGGGGCTCGGTGCGGGGCGTGCGTTACCCGTTTGGGGCGCCCGCTACATTTCTGATATTATGAAACAGGTGATTGATGCTCGTCTCGCCGAGCTTTTACTTTATTGCGAAATTATTCGATTCACCAATAATTGTGAAAACCTTTATTTTCCTTTGCTTTCTTTTCATTTACAAACTGGTGAATCTTTGGGTTGTTTCGATAATATATACGTATTACAGCCCCCTCACTTAGTCACTTTGACTAACCCCATTACCTTGTTGTCTCTTTCAGGTTTTGTCACTAGGCGGATTCAGGTCTTGTCGTTGGGATTGCTTTCTTTTGTTTAGGTGATTCCATATAGCCTATGTTGGCTGGATAAATACCTAAAACCCTAGAGTTTGTATGTGTAAATGGTGTAAATTATTTTAAATAGTGATATTGATGTTTCCAGTGGCCTTGGTCGGCTTTATAATTGCGTTTTGAATTTTGGTTGTTCTAGCTCCCTGAGTGGGATAGGTTGTGTTAACTTGCTTTCGCTGTATTATTGTTCATTGTTCTATTATTTTCTAAAGCAAATCCGCCTGGTATTTATTTTTCCGTTCGCCAGGTTATAGTTCATAACCGGACCTTTAGTTCTTGTTATGGATTGTGACTTGGTGCGGGACGTTACGTCACACCGTATTTGGGGACGTGCCGTTACAGTTTTGAAGGTGTTGGTGAGGATGAGGAGCCAGATAACAATGAGGGCTCTACTGGTATTCCATATTTTCCTACTTTTTATAGGGATTTCTTGGGCCTAAAAGGCCCTGCTGCTGGATTTGTTGCTGGTTGTAGCTCATTCATTGCATTTGATAGGAGTCATTTGAAAGGCCCATATGGGGGTGTATTGTTAACTGCTATTGGTTTGGATGGCAATTTTGGTATTTACCCAATTGCCTTTGCTATGGTGGAGTGTGAGTGCAAGGAGAGCTGAATTTTTTTCTTTAGATGGTTGAGGGAGCAGCTTAGGGATTTCATTGAGGAGAGGCCTTAGACTTTTATGACAGACAGACAAAAGGTAACAATAGTTACAAACAGTTTAAGTTACTAAGGGTTTAATTGTTATATGAAGTTATGGGTCAAGGGGTTAAATGTAACATGTTCTATTTATTCATGGTTAAATTGGAATAACTGCTTCTTCTATTTTTGTTGTTTTATGTACTAATCATTCTGTTATTTATGTGGCAGGGATTGGTGGAGGCAATCCCACAGGAAGTGCCTTTTGCAATTAACAAGAAATGTGTAAGACACATTTATGCCAATTTCAGACTCAAGTTCCCTGGTGTGATGTTGAAGAAGTATCTGTGGGCTGCTCCAAGATCATATACAAAGCAGGATTTCTGAGGCGCCCTCGACCCGCGACTCGAATGGGCGAACCGGATGGACCGAAGAGAGCGTCAGGTTGCAACGGTCCCCACCGAGAAGTCATTGAAAAATTCGTCATCGATGCGCCCCGCCAGAGCGACTAGATAAGAAGACAAAACCTAAGCCGATAATCGGCTAGCTAACGTGGAAGCTTAATCAAATAAGTTGCCTATAAGATAAAATTTAGGTAATTTAGAGCATTTTCAAAATAGAGGTGCGCATGTACGTGTCCCACACAGGACTAAAGTCCAAAATAGATAAAGTTTAATACGACATCCAAATACACTTCACGCAGGGAGGCCAAAATAGATAGTAACTGAATTCAAAAATCAAAATAAGTATTTTCTCCCCGATAAGGGGAATCACTTGACACCAACTACTCGATCACTGACCCTCTTGAACTCCAAACTCGAATTCTGCAACATCTGAAACACACGGGGAAAGGAAAGGAGTAAGTCCGGATGACTTAGTGGGAGAGAAAATCTGGATGTTTAAAATATAATAATCAAAACATGCAAAGGGGTTTTGTAAATAACAAGTAAAATCATGATATGCACAATAAATGGTCATCTTATATCCCCCAAAATAACAATAAAATAATCAAATCAAATACTCCATTATACGTCGTTTGTCAGGGAGCTACCCCAACTAAGTAACAAGTGAGAATTTACGTGTGTCTCGTAAAGACTCAGTAACTTGTACGTTCAAGGCTAACCTCCAACCATGCATGCACAGCACCAGATGGATACCTATCGAAGAGGTACGGACGGCGGCCTTCCCTACCACATCCATACCGCACGTTCTCGGAATAGGCACCTGGATCTAAACTTCCCGTAGGTGTCCCAATGGGTGATAATATCAAGATGGCCTTACCACACCATAACAAGAAATAAACCAAGACAAGTGAATGGTACCAATAACCGATGCAAGATATATAATTATAGATTTGATATTGAAATCTCATTTTGTTGCAAAGGAGACTAAAATATTACTTTGAAATATTTACTACTAAGTATCATAATAAGGGTGTGAAAATATTAAAATCATAAAATAAAGGTCTTATGAAGGCTTCAAGAGAGTATATAATATTGCACTTATTTATGTGCTAGTTATGTGTGTTTCGAAATGAGCAGAACACAGCAGAACTTCGGGAACATATCAAAAATCATCACAACATCAAAATTTATCGGTTGATGACTCTAGAAATCATATATATACATCTACCAATCATGCTCGTCATTTAGACACTGAAAACACGTAAATCAAATGAGAAACGAACACAAATCATCAAAATTAACAATATATATACTATTCATCATCTAGCTCAGAAATTCAGTAAAACGAACTGAATTGTAGGAAAAGTTGGTACCTAATCGAAGCTTGAGATACGAGGAACACGTAGGAACGAACAACACGAGAATCAGGCGAGAAACGGAATTGTGAGGTTGAATTGAAGTCAAGCTATCAAAATCTCTCTTCCCTCTCTCCTCTCTCATGAACAACAAAGAAAAAGAATAAAGGGAAGGAAAAAGAAAAAGGGAAAAGAAAGAAGGAATGAGTTGTTTAATCAAATAGTCAACTCGGCTATTTTTAGAAGGAAGGACAAAACTGTCATTTTGGAAAAATCTCGGGTTTTAGATCGAAATCATTTTACGAGTTCAGCGGATCAAGCGAGAAATTAAGAAAAAGATTAGAGATATGTATTCGGAACTAAATCCAAAATACGTGGTATTACAAGAATAATAAAGGAGGCGGTTGAGTTAGATGAATAATGAATGCCCTTCTTTGGTCAATTTATCCTTTATATAGTTAGGTTAAAAAGTGAAAAATTAGGGTATCCATAGATATTTTCTTTAATGGGCCGGTTGGGCCTCTTATTGTATTTAAATTATTTAATTCAAATGGGCCTTAAACAAATTAATAATATTAATTTGTTATTTAGGACCATAACATGTTAATAACAAGATAACATCGATCTAGCGCCTCCCTCAATCGCCTAGCAATACACACCAATGCAAATAATTTGGCAAAAAAATTGATTTAGCAGTACACACTAATGTAACTAATGTAGGGAAAAATCACACTTAATACCCGTACCTAGATGAAGGAGCTATGATGGGACGAGGATGCGAAGAATACTGATCTAAATTACTGGAGCGGATAAAGGGCTAATAGAACTTGACGCTAGAAAGACCGGCTCTGTCTATTTTTATCTCTCGACGAACAGGCGGTCGAGGGAGAAAGAAACCAACACAATTGCAGACGCCCGATAATGAGTGGTAACCGAGAAAGAGTATGAACCAAGCCGATTTCTCATACCGCAAATGGCGAGGCAACTGACAGCAGCCGACACGACGGGCGAACAGTGGACATCTCACCGCACATGGACGATCTGACATTAGCAGCCCAAAAAGAAAACCCCAATAGAGAAAGGCCCAGACCACGGCCACCTGAGAATAACAGCCCCTAAGAAAAAGTTCCGTGGAGTAAAAAGCCCATACCAGTCTGGCCCAACTGCAGACCATGGCCCTAGAAATAACTATAACCAGCCCATCAAAATTACCCAACAGTGATGTCAACACACACGTAAAACTTCAATTGAAAATTGGATTACTGTATCACGCATTGAGCACTATTCATCATTCTCAGCACTGTAGCTAAGGAGATACATACATATATATAATTTTTTTTGGTGTGATTTACCGGTTCGAGTAATCCTACATACATATATATAATAGTCATATATATATATATATATATATATTATCCATATAATATGTTAATTAATTATAAAAACACTGGGCCACTGATGTGGGTTTGGGTTCAGGAACTTAACTTGGGCCATTGTAAAGCCCAAACTATAATCGAGTTAATTACCTCAGCCCAAAAGGAGAGAAATAAGCCCAAAAAGGGATGCTTATAAACGTCATTAGGGTTACGTCCTTTGTTATCACCTCAACGCCAAATCTTGTGCAGAAACAGGGAATCAACGACAACAATGGGTACGAATGCACAGTAATCCCTCTCCTTCTCGTTTTTTCATTCAGACTCTCTATTACTTATCGTAAATATTCCTTTTGTAGCTCGGATCAAGGTGCACGAGCTCCGGCAAAAGAACAAGGCGGAGCTGTTGGCGCAGCTGAAAGATCTCAAGGCGGAGCTCGCCTTGCTGCGCGTGGCCAAGGTCACCGGCGGTGCACCAAACAAACTTTCGAAAATCAAGGTCGTTAGACTATCGATTGCGCAGGTGCTGACCGTGATTTCGCAGAAGCAGAAGGCCGCTCTTAGGGAAGTGTACAAGAACAAGAAGTATTTGCCGCTGGATCTCCGTCCTAAGAAGACGCGAGCCATCCGCCGCCGCCTCACCAAGCACCAGGTATTAGTACTTCTTATGCCTTTTTTTTTTGTTTTATTTTATGAAATGTTGATTTAATTTAATATCACTAGTCTGTGTAATATTTTGGGACTGATTGCTTGCTTCGGTTTCTCGTCGTGCTTTATTAGATTTGGGAGTAATATTACCAATATCTTTGTGAGTTGTCAATGGTGAATTTTTTATGTCGGTAGTCGATGATTGTTTGATTGCGTGCTTCGCTATGTCTCTAGTCAGTGTTGAGTTTTCAGACGTTTTATTAATAGTCACAATTGAAAATAAAGGTCCATATTCCATTTTATCCTTTTCACGAACCACAAATCACTCTGTACAACTAATGCAACACTTCCTTTTGAACCCAACTGTTTTGAGATGCAATAAGTAATAACCTTACTTTCTCAGTTTTGATTTTAATTTTGGTTCCTTTTGCTTCTTCAGGCATCTTTGAAGACAGAGAAGGAGAGAAAGAAAGAAATGTACTTCCCCATGAGAAAGTATGCTATTAAAGTCTAAGAAATTTCTGGTATTTTTAATGTTCGATCTTTGAGAATGTTCAAATGTTGTGTGCAATTTTACTGTTAGATTTGCAGTTAGTTTGAGAAAAGTGAAATTTTGTACACACTTTTTATGTTACTGCTGGAGATTCTGACATTCAGTGAGATATATTTCGATTGTTTTGCTTCATTTCTTCCGTGTTTTTCCTTTCTGTGACGGTTTACGTATTATCGTCCTATGTTCTGTGATCACTTGCTAGTGGCCTCTCGTAGACAAAACATAGACATATTCTTCCTGGATGGGGTTATAGTCAACTAAAAATTTGGTATGATGTTTGGTTCTATTTTAGGGAAAATCTAACATTTGGTCACAAATAGAATGCTGTTTTCAAAGTGGGTGTTTGAAAGCGCTTGAGTTTTTGGAGAAATTAAAATTATGAAATGTTGAGAAGCACTTGTGTTATTCTAAACAAACTTAAATAAGATAAAAACTTGAGTGTTTAGGAGGTGTTTCTAGTTTACTTCTGCTCTTTTAAAGCAAACGTTGGTTTCAAGTAGATTTTTAGAGTTGAAAGCAGATTTTTATGCCAAGGATCTGCAATGTGGTCAAGTAGATTTTGTAGAGGCCCTTTACCAGTTACAGCAGCTTGAGCATAAAAGCCTAACTAGGCGACCATTTTTTTTTATCTCTTTTCACCTTTAATTCCTGAAAAGTCTCAGGATCTTTAGAAAAATTTAAGGGATCGAAAAGAGCACCTCCTGGATAATTGATGTCGCCAGGCAAATAAATTCCTAAAGGCTCCAGAGCCTCAATACCACAATATCTTGCATATTCTGGACCAACCTGTACACACAAAGCTAAACCCATAAGAACTGAAGTATCATTTATTCCAGGAAATATTAGAGCGAAAGAAACGACAACGAAATGTGGACAGAAAATAAACATATTATGAAAACATTGCTTATCCACTAATCTTCTTAATAGGATTGCCTCTGTGAATGTTAGAACCTTATCTTTTTTCCATTTTTTAGCCTCTACCTGGCTTATGAGTCAATTGATTGAATCCACATAATTATTCAGCAAAGTGCACCCAACTCCCTCTGGTTTGGCTAATTAGCAATTCAAATTCTTTTTTTTTTTATTATTACACGATAGCCCTATGGTTTGTCTAACACTTAGGTTCTGTCATTAGTCATTTTCTTATTTTCTGATAGATGATAACGTTTTATTAACTGGAACAACTTAATCACTTTGCTCATTTCATGTTTAACGAACACTATAACAAAAATATTATGGGTAATTTAGTCATTTTACAACTTTCTGTTAAGTTTTTCGGGTTTTTGTTTAGGTTAGGGGGGATCTCTTTGTAATTTCTAATAATTGAGGGGAGGATGTTGTATTTATTCCCAAGTAAAAGGGGTGTAAGTGAAATTATCCCTAATATATAATACTTTGAAAAAGATAATTGATTATAACTTAATTAAAAACTCATTTAGGCTCTTGATCTCACATTAGAATTTAAAAATATTATAATCAACCCAGTATTAATTTTTAAAGTTGAAAGTGGAGAGAACAAAAGGTTCATAATCGAGACTCGAGGGGTAAATTAATAATGAGCAAACTGCAAAATTGGTATTTCACCTTGACACACATTATATTTCAGTATATGGTGTGTCTAATTTTATTTTTTTGTCCTTCCAAATTTCACCCAGCGTTCTCTCAAATATGCAATTAATTAACGCACTCAGACTCTCAGAGTATTTTTAATTTTGACAAAGTCAGCTGAATATTCCATCCAAATTACTTTTTTCATAGGTGGCAGTTATATAAAAGAATATTGCAGATAAGTATTTTAGCTTTTTAGTTAATATTAGCAATCATGGATAAAATATATTAATTTCATTATAATTTATATTAAAATATAAAATTATAAATACGAAATTATCTATGATTGTTTTATGGTATTAAAAAATGATAAGTAAGAGAATTTTCTTTTTTTTGTAACAATCATGACTTGAAGAAAAATAAAACTTTAATTAAGAAATAAATAAAATCGATAATAAAAGAAAGAGAGGGGAGAAACTTTGAAATTAAAGTAAATAATAAATCACCAAAATTGGAGAGAGAAAGTGGACAAAAGGAGGAGGATAGAACAAAGGTGTGTGAGAGAAATGGTAGTTATTGTAAAGATAGTTATTGTAAATGTCCCACATTTTATAGTCAGTACTACCAACCAATTATAATTTAGATAATATATTTAAATTAATATATATCTAAATTTATACATTTCTTTTTTTTTTTTTTTTGAAGAAAAGATAGCTTTCATAGATTATAAATCAGAGTTTACAAAGTGTAAAGCATACTCGGGAATTTCCTCAGCACCAACGCAAGCGTACGCCGCATTTCTAGTTAGAACGCAAGCAACAATATTGGCATCACGTTTTACAAATTCAAATCTCACCCTATCAAAATGAACTAACAAAGATGTACATTCCTCTATGACATTTCCTAAATAAGAATTATCTTCTCCCGTCGCCATGATCTGCCGAATAATATTTAAGCAATCGCCTTCCATAATAATGTTGCGCCATCAAAAATCTCTAGCAAGTCGAAGAGCAGAAAACGCTGCAAATGCCTCAACATATTCAGGATTAGATGGCCTTGAACACAATTTGTTTCCACCCCACAACTATGCCTAATTCATTCTTTGCCACGATTCCTGCCCCAATCTTTCCATTGTCTTTAAAAATTGATCCATCAAAATTAATTTTGATTATCCCACCCGGAGAGGGGACCCAAGTTGTAACCACAGAAGGAACAAGTGCATGATCATGCTGACCCACTCTCGGCCCTTGATCAAAAGACCTGCCACCCTTAGAACTTAAATGGCCCGATCTGGAATCTAAGGTGAGGAGACCGAACGCGACTTTCTGATCCGACAATAAACTTCTCGCTCTTTGTAAAATCACAGCTGGAGAAGCCTCTACCCCTTCCGCCCATTTCTTGTTACGAAAACACCAAACTTCCCACATAATTGAAAAAAACAAAATAACATCATCCTCCCCCAACTCTTTTATAGCTAATTCAATACCACTGCACACGTTATGTTCTAACCTAACAACAATCCTCCAAGGAATATGTGAGAGAGCCCATACTTGTCTCGTAAAAGAACAAGACACTAGAACATGAATTAAATCCTCAACTTCGAAATTACAAATAGAAAAAGAAGGGTTGATATGGCAATGACGAGATATGAGATTCTTTCCCGTAGGCAAGATATTATGGCAAATCCTCCAAATAAAAACTCTAATTTTTGGTAAGATTTTAAGTTTCCTAAGAAGATTCCATACCTTCGAGAGTGTAAGTAGGGGCTCGCCATTCAACGCCGGAGAGGATAACTCCAAAGCTAGATGATATGCACTCTTGACCAAGAAATGTCCATTCTTAGAGAAATGCCAAATCAAGCAGTCAGGATGAGGGTGTGGCCCTAGTGGAATGCTTTCAATCATTTTAGAATCCTCAGCTGTGAATGAATTCCGGACAAGCCCTTGATTCCATCTTGTAACGACCCGAAATTTCGGATTTATTCCGGAATAATATTTTATGCGCACCGAAGGCTTCTCGTGAGAATATTTAGTATCACGAATAAGTTTTACCCGAGAACCCACTTTTTACCCGAAATTTCCTATTTTATCCCCGACCCTCTTATATTTCTTATTTTACCAAGAATTTCCTTTTCACCCCTCAAACCTCCCCCACCACCTTGTGCACTGTAACGCCTCGACTTTTCAAGATGAGTTCAGTAAGCTTCGCGCCTTCGTATCTTGCTTCTTTCCTCAATTCTCGAATTATGTGATTATTTCTTATATTTTATTATGAATTTTGTACATGTGCTAATCGGTAAATTTAAATTATTCTATGTCAATGTGCATTTAAAATGATGAACTTTGACTGTAATATTGTTTCATTTGAACAACATTTATTTTTGAGTGAGTTTTATTAAATTACAAAAATGCCCCTTCGTTTCTAAGCCCTAGGTCAAACTTTAACTTAGACCCCATCTCTCTCCCTCACCCTCACTTCACGCACCAGCAACAAAAGAGGAGGAAGAAAAGGAGAAAAAGAGAGAAATCTTCCCGACATCCTACCAAGCTCGTTTCTTCGCCGATTTCCGCGCCGTTGGTACCCACGTGATCCTCTCATCGAGATCTTTCTTTAGGTACCAGATTTATCATCTCTTTCCCCGAATTTTTGAGTATTTAAGTGCATTTATTGTTTCGTGAGTTTTATTTGATTTTTGATTATATTGAGCTCGTTTCTTGGTCATTTTGCATGCTACTTGGATCAAAATGGTTCTTATGATTTGATTGTTGTTTGTTGTTAATCTTAATTGTTGATTCTTGCTATAAATTGAGTTTTGTTGATTTTTGGTTCGATTCCCATCGAAATCGCGAATTTGCTGCTGGCTGTTGCTGATCTGCACGGGCTTGCGCACGGTCTTGCCAAGCCCGTGCTTTGGCCCGTGCGCAGCTCAATTCGATTTCACCTATAGCTTCCTTGAACTTCAAGATTTAATATTTTGCAAAATTATGATTTATCCGACCTTATTTGACCGTCAATTGACACCTTTCTCGTTTAGGAATTTTCCCCACCTTTTCCGTTTGTTATCCGTTTGATCCCCTTTTCACGTGAGAGCTTCCTTATATTATTTTAAGCATGTCTACGTGCCCTAATTGCGTTTAAGCATCTCTTCGATATTTAATTCCAATGTTTCTTCGTTATTTAGAATTGCATTAATATTTCTTTAAATTGTTGTTCCGTATTTCATATATCTCTATATGTTTAATTGTTTAGCTTTCCGTATCTTGTTTATAGCATGAATGATGTTCTATATGCATTGTCGTACGTCGTTTGTTGTCTCGTGTCTTACTTTTAGTTTTGTCGGTCTTGTTTTCATCCTCTAGGCCCTGTGTATTACAGGTGGGACCAACGAGGGAGAAACTTGACTATCGCTTGCTTTCATTCTGTTGTGTCGAGCCAGGTAAGGGTTTAAAATATTTTCAACTGGGGCAAGGACATAGTTGTAGGTTTGCAAAATAACTTATTATCCCGCCTTTCTTATTGCTTGCTGTACTGTCTTTACTATTTCCTTATGTGCTTAGTCAAACCCCTTTTGATAGCAAAACTTATGCATCCGCAAAATGATTTGAAACACTTTCAACTAGAGACAAGTAACCTATTTATTTTCAAAGTAACCATTTGATCTCAGAGATACTTATAAGTAATGTCGTTAGGGACGTCCGTCAGCATGCTCCCGAAGCGTACGATACTTATGAGTATTTCCTAGATCGTTACACAAACTTGTCTTAAAAGCCCATTTGACCATTCATACATAATTGCTTGCATCATCTTTTCGAATGGCCCTTTTGGCCACCCAAATTGATATTGATTTCAAAAGCTAGCCGTGGACTGGATCATGACTTTGGCCCCGGAGTATACAGGAGGTGAGTCTGGAGACGAGCGTCTAGGGAAAATCCCGATGTATACTTCTATGCGTGTTAACTTAAGTTGGCTAGGAGGTTGGCTAGCTTAAGTTGATGCGAACGGTGGTGCTAACCGCGTCTCCTTAAAACTCTATATGGTGGTGCTAACCGCGTCTCGTTAAAACTCTGTTATTGGATCATTCCTGTCGGTGGTGGAGTACTTGACTACATGCTTTCATGATTTTCATGGTTGGGAGTTATAAGGAGAGGGCTCGTTCTCGCCGGGACATATTATTGCATGACTTATTGCATTACTTGCTTGTCTAATTGATTTACTGCTTTCGTTACAAATCGAAGCACCTTCCGGTTTTCGTCATTTAGCATATGTATTTCCCCATATATATATATATATAAAACCCGAAAGTGTGGCTCGAACTTGCCCAACTTAAGCCTTCTTATTTTTCAAACTACTTAGTTGAATTACGAGCTGTGTTTACTTATCGTTTCCAACTTGTTTATATCATGCCTTTCGAACTTGTAACGGCCTCGTGACTCAACTAATATCCTTTCAATTGATCAGCTTGACATTATGTGCAGATGATTTTAAAGGATCCGGTCCGTCACCCTTTTTGTGTTTTCAAAGTAAGCCGAACCCAAGTTGCTTTGTGTTGTTTTGCAACTTATATTGTTATTTGTGTTCTTTCTCAAAACGAGCAACATTCACTACTTTTGGTTTTAAAAGATAAACGACGAACTGTGATCAAAACCCCCTCACTAAGTATCCTTTATACTCACCCCTTCTATTTTGGTTCTTGCTTCAGGTAGACAGGTGGCGGCATCACCTATCTTGTCAATCGGCATCAACAGGTCTAGATAGGCCCAGTCTTGTCGTCTGGTTTGTCTTGTCAGTGGTCCCAACAACCGTCGAGTCTTGATCTATTGTATTTAATTGCTTTCGTACCCCCTTTACTGCTCTATTTACTTTACATACTTTATGTGCCCCTGATGTGGGATAGTTGAAGATATCTAGGATTGCACAGGGTAGGCTAGTTGAGCCATGGATGGCACTATGTGTTTTATGATTCTCCTGTATCTTGAACTACAAATGTTTAATCGAATTACGATAGCCTCGTAGGCTTTTATGGAATTTAACTGTTTACCTTTTAAATCGTTTCCGCATTACTCTGTGTTGTTGTGGTTGTTGTTGGGAAGTCGTTGCTATTGCCGGTAGTTATTGCTTGCATGCCGTTCGCCGGAGTGGGTTTTTGAATTGAGGCCCCTCGCCAAGGCTCGAGAGTTCCCTTCGGTGCGGATGTGGCATTCGTTCTCCAGGGGGCGCTACACATCTTAATTCCCCTGGGACCATCAAATCAGCCACTTTCTCTACTTGGAATGATTGAGCAATTGGTAAGCCCGGCTTAAAGGAGGGAGCCCTGGGCAACCAATTATCGCTCCAGATGCCAATATTCAAACCCGTACCGATCCTCCATCTGGTTCCCACCTCAATTAAAGGCAACGCAGCACGAATGCTTTCTCCAAGTAAATGACGGGGATCTGCCTAAACCTGCATCAAATATATTAGAATCCGGGAAATATTTAGCTTTAAGAATTTTAGCCAAAAGGGTGTTCAGCTGTTTCATTAATCTCCAAACTTGTTTTACTAGCATGGCCAAGTTAAATTGTTTCAAACTACAAAAGTCGAGACCCCCAATAGTCTTTCGTCTACAAACTTTCTTCCAAGCCATCCAATGAATTCGTTTGTTCTCCCTATTATGCCACCATAAGTTAGAAATGAGGGAATCAAGCTCACGAATAAAACTATCTGGCAACAAAAAACAACCCATTGTATAAGCCGGGATCGCCTGTAACATTGCTTTTATTAGGACTTCTTTTCCTGCCATTGACAAAAACCTCTCGGAAAAACCTTGTATACGCTTCCAAATACGATCCCGAATAGAAGAAAAAAGACCCGCTCTAGATTTTCCTACCATAGTCAGTAATCCAAGATAAAGATCAAACTTTTGATTAACTTGTACACCCAAAATCTCAGCCATCCTTAGCTTCTCACGTTCCTGGATACAACCACTGAATACCATTGAAGACTTCTGATAATTCGTTACCTGACCCGACATACGAGAGTAAAGGTCAAGAGTATCCCGGATACAATACATAGCACGATCATCCGTCTCGCCACAAATCAGCGTATCATCCGCGAAAAGCAAATGGGAAACCCGAGGAGCACCTTGAAACACGGTTATTCCCTTTAAATTTCCAAGCTGTTCCTGTCTTTGAATCATGCAAGAAAGAATTTCAGCACAAAAAATGAACAAATATGGTGAAAGCGGATCGCCCTGCCTAATACCCTGACCCAGTTTAATATTACCAAATTAGGCCCCATCCAGAATGAAAGAATAAGAAACTGACCGAACAACATACATAATTAATCCCACCAGCCAAGAAGGAAAACCAAATCGAAGCAAAATACATTCCAGAAACTCCCATTCGACCCTATCATAGGCCTTACTCATGTCCAATTTTAGTGACAAGAATCCTGTCTTCCCTTTGCTTCTCTTTTTAAGAGCATGATTCACCTCAAAAGCGACCAACATATTATCCGTAATAAGCTGAGATGAAATAAATGCAGATTGCGAAGGTGAAATAATATCATCAAGTAAAGGTTTCAACCTATTAGCAATAACTTTCGACGCTATCTTATACACCACGTTACACAAGCTTATTGGTCTAAATTTTGTAATAACCTCAGGGTTACGACACTTCGGAATAAGAACCACATGAGTATAATTCAAAGCATCGCAAAATCTATCATTACTCGAAAAATCTAACACACACTGACAAACATCTTTCCTGACGATACGCCAATACTTTTGAAAAAATACAGGGGGAAGACCATCGGGCATGGGGGATTTTAAAGGAAACATATGTTTTAAAGCAAAAAATACCTCCTCCTTTGAAAATTCCTTAATTAGCTCATTGCTCATAGTCTCTGAAAGCCTCGGTTGGATAAAGTTCAAGATATCATTCATATCTTCCCTCGAACAAGGATTGGAAGTGAAAAGATCTCTGAAGTAACGCTCAATGATTCCTTGGATTTGGCCTTTGGATTGCAACGGACCCCAGAATCATCAATCAAAGAATCAATCCTATTGTTTTCACTCCTTCTTGTAGCTTTCTCATGGAAAAACTGAGAGTTCCTATCCCCTTCCTTAAGCCAGTGTTCCTTGGCTCGTTATTTCCAATGAATCTCATCTGCCCGAATTATTCCATCAATCTGGCGTTTCAACCGTAACTCCTCCTACTTCGAATTTTCAGCAATGGGACCAGCTTTAATTCGAACTAATTCACGTTCCCATCTTTCCAACGTCCGAGCATCCTCTTTCTCCGTTCTACGACAATTCATGAGGCCTATTTTGCAAGATTCCGTATTGTTAATAATGCTAGCAGCTGGATTAGGCCCAGCCAACTCCCTCCAAGACTCCTCAATTATTCTTTTACATTTCTCCACTTCAGCCCAACAGGCCTATTTTTCTATTGACACAGGCTGGGCTTGAAATAGTTGAGAGAAGAATTGGGCAATGGTCAGAACAAGAAGCGGTCACATGAGAAATTTTCGAAAATTTGAATAAATCCAAAAAAGCTCTATTAGCAACACCCCTATCCAAATGAGCTCGAATCATCCTTGGTTCCGGCCAGTTATTACACCAAGTGAAGTTTTGACCCTTGTAACCCAAATTCGTTAACTCAGTATCAAGTAAGGCATTTCAAAAACTAGCAAGTTGACCTGGACTACGTAAATTACCTCCATCTCGTTCAAAATTTGCAAGAACTTCGTTAAAGTCCCCCATAACAACCCAAGCCATATTCAATCTAGTATGCAAGCTTCTTAACAATTTCCATGAAAGATGTCTATTAGCCAATTCTGGTTCACCATAAAAACTATTGAATCTCCAAGATTTAACACTATCAATATCATCAACAATTACATCAATATGATTCTTAGACAAACTTTGCAAAGAAACCGATAAATCTTTTCGCCAAAAAAGAGCTAACCCTCCACTTTTTCCTCGACTTTCAACACAAACACCATCTAAATTTAAAGAAAACTTCAAGTAATCAAAACAGCGTTTATTACATTTCGTTTCACAAATAAAAAACAACGAGGGCTTATGATCTTGAATAAGAGACCTAATATTATGAACTCGCCAAGAACCCCTTAATCCTTGGCAGTTCTAGCTTAAAATATTCATAATTCACGGCGAGACTGAGCAACAGTCTCCGCCGGACAAGATACATCAGTAGTGTTCACATTCTCATTATTAACTACATGAAGAGCAACTGAATCTGACGTCTGATTTTCAGTCACGATTGGCGCATCATGCAACTGGATTCCCTTCAAGCCTTTTCCACTAGTTCCCCGTCCCTTGTATTTTCTGGTCTTCCGAGTTCTCATAATTGAGTCAGGTTGCGGCATAGAGAAGGTTAGTGGGACGTTGTTGAGTTCTAGCTTAGTCATAGAAACACTACTAAATTTATACATTTCAAATTATATATAAGTATACTTTTTTTAGTACTAAAAAATATGAGTAAAAGAATTATCTTTTTGATAACAACAAGTTGAAGAAAATAAAATAAATAATTAAAAAATAAATAGAAAAAATAACAAAAAATTGAATAATAAGATAGGGGATCAATATAAAAAGGAGAGATCTAAAGAAAAAATGCGACGCCCCTACGGAGGACCCCGAACCAAGAAGGGCCCGCAGGGACACCGCCCGCACGACCTCGCCGGAGTTCGCAAAGTGCTCTCCCCGGTTCAGCCGTAAGCCAGACGGAACGAGTAGGGTAACTAACCCTATCCAAATATCAGAGCTGAACTGCAGCTGAATACTGAAATGAAAGAGAAAGAATAAAGGTCCTAAGAAATGGGCATAGCCCGACAAATATAAAAGGAATCTTTGACACGGATAAATGCATGATGCTAGTTTAAAAACATATAAGTAAAAGTAATAAGCTCAAATTAAGGCATAATTCAACTAAAGCACAAAGCAAATAAACACTTAATTCACATAACTATACGACCTAGACGTACAAAGATACGACTCAATGCTAGGCCCAAGAGCGAGGTTCTAAACTCAGTACTACAATTGTAATGAACCACTTGTTGGTCGGCCGCCCCAACAGTGATCTATCACAATTTAAGCACTATGGGTACCCAAACGACCATCAACACATGAAATCTAAGATAACATTATGACTTATCAGGCTAACTCAGATAAACACATAAAACACATAGGAGCAAGTAGACAAGCAACCTATATAGCTCTAGACTCGAGCCACGGTTACGTACCGAAAGCTCAAAAGAATCGAACCCCAGGTTTCCTCAACCTAGAGCTCTGATACCACCACTGCGACGCCCCTACGGAGGACCCCGGACCAAGAAGGGCTCGCAGGGACACCGCCCGCACGACCTCGCCGGAGTTCGCAAAGTGCTCTCCCCGGTTCAGTCGTAATCCAGACAAAACGAGTAGGGCAACTAACCCTATTCAAATATCAGAGCTGAACTACAGCTGAATACTGAAATGAAAGAGAAAGACTAAAGGTCCTAAGAAATGGGCATAGTCCGACAAATATAAAAGGAATCTTTGACACGGCGACAGAACATAACAATAACTTATCACTAATCTATCTCGACAAGGAATTAAAATTCACAAAATCATACAATAACATACATTCCCCGAAATGGGTCCGGTACATCAACCAGTCAAGAGAAAATAGACAGCGACGCAATCCCTTTAATCCAAACACTCCCCACCTAAGAACTAGACCTGAAATACGGGGTCAATATGAAAGGAGTAAGTCAAACTGACTAAGTGAGGTGAGATAATACTGGAAAATTAAAATAACAGATGATCGTTAAAACCATAATCAGATGCATGAACAGGCGAGGTAACAAGATACAGTTGATATACATGCACATTATACGAGCTACGACAAACAATACACCTTATGGCTCCCAAACAATAAAACAGTAAAACTCCAAACACTCCATGTCAGGGTATCCCCCGACTAACAGTAGCGAGAGTCCCACGTGCCCGTGAGATCATCTCTTCTGGCTCGGCTATCGTGACTAACCTCCTAGCCAATGAAACGGCAAGCCTCGGTATGGGCGCTACCTCGCACAGAATAACCAACGGACCGAGCCGCCCAGCTCTTCCGATTGAGAGTAACCCCTGGGCCCCAGTCTTCCCCTTGGGCGTCCCCAAAGGTGCAACCGTCGGTCAAACATAACGGAAAAGCTCGTAGAACAGAACAGGCAGGATATTCTTTTAAAACAAACAGAATCATTTGATGCAATACTTATAGGTACGAAATCGTTTTGTATCAAAATCATTTTTCTTAAAACTTCAACGAAACTAGTAATTGAAATTATTTACGTATAGATAATAATAAGTTTGGGAGAAAAACTTAAAATCATGAAAGAAAGGTCGTACGAAGGGCTTACATATATATTATGTATTTAAATATATACATATTCCAGTTTTAAAAAAATAATAATAAGATTTTTCCTCACCGTTACCATCGGACATGAAATCTGGTTCACTTGAACAATGAGAGACAAGTGAAGAAGGTTTAGAGAGACATTCAATAATCTAATCTAAACCCAATACTAGATCTACCGTCATAACCGTCCCAAAGCAAGTACCACGTTTAATACAAGGGAATAAATAATTCTACGTACTATCTAGATAATAATCTGGTTTATAAAAGAAGTATCAATTAATCGAATTGATTTTGTATGGACCGGTAGTCATTCATGTTAGATTCAGCAATTAAAAACACAATACAGACCTATACTATAGATTAGTTTAACAATGATTATAGTAATACAAAAATTAATTAAGGAAAAGATAGACAATAATTATATGATGATCCATAAGTTAATATAGCTAATAAACTATTCTTAATCTTTCTTTCTGATTTGGCGGATTAGCACTACACGTTTAAATCAAGAGTTAAGATATACAAAACTTTGATTTGAATTTAACTATTGAGAGTTTACATTATTTATAACGTAAAATAATCAAAATAATTGACTACAGTAACACTTGAATAGAATTTAAGTTTGTAAAATCCATATTCCATTAAACAACAATTAAGCTTACATGTATTACACGTATATACATGTATACATATATTATATATATATATATATATATAGATACATATACAAATACAAATATACATGCTTAACTTATATATGAATCAAGAAGTTAAACACTAATTACTACCCACTATCACCAAGCCATGCGTTCATGTTGAATACAAATCCAGGACATCAATTAAGCCTCAATTTCTTGGTGGGAATTAAAGAGCTATCATATTCGTACCTCTTCTTCTTGGCTCGACCACAACATTCTCTCTCTGCTATTGTGAGTTGTTTTGTGTAATAATCAGGGGTTGAAGGGTACAAAATGATTTATGCCGGTACTAGTTAAAGTCTAAGCATGAGGTGCTCTTAGTAAAATGTTTGAGGACACGTCAAGATTTAAAAAAATCTAATCCTATCAATATGTCTGACTAAGAGGAAATGGTAAGTAGGACGTGTCTATGTGTTGGATATAGAAATTTAAATTTAAATAATTTATCTCAAAATAATATATAATTTATTTAAATAGTTGCACTAACAAGGTACGTGAATAGATATATATTTTTCAAGAAATTCTAATTTCTAATTGAATAATATATTTTACATTTGAAAAAAATTAGTGTTAGTAATTTATTAAAATGATATGTTATATTATGAAATTTTTATATAAATAAGAAATTATAAAAATAGTACAACCCTAAAATAAGTAATTTAAACTAAACAGATAATATGCCATGCAAATGTGAATGCATGTTATGATATGATTTTCCTTTCAGTTTACCTTCACCCGACGTTTTCAAATTGCGGGGCGTCACAAAAAAAAAACTTGACAGTAAGATATATATATACATTGTTTTTGGCATTAGAAGATGATATATATATATATATATATATATGTCAATTTTTTATGTCATATATATTCGTGCAAAATGTATACACTAAAGATACAAGGTGGTGCAAATATTGGATCAAACATTGGGAGCTTTAATGAAGATTTTAGATCTGTGGTAGGTTTTGTTTGTGTGTTGTTTTCTTCTTGTCGAATGTGTGGAAAATTATATTGTCCACTTTATTGCTCACCTGCAAAGATTGCAGCTTCGGCTAGCGTTTGATGCTTGGAGCATGTTCTAACCTTCGTACTTGTTCTTGTATTTTCTGGGTTGATCGATTAATGCAGTTGTCCCTCATTTGAGGAATCTTTATTTTCAAAAAATATATATATATTCGTCATTGATGACATATTTTTCACGGTTTTTTGCTGAATCAGCAGTCAGCACTAAATAATCAGGCTTTACAAATTGAACTTTCAGATCGGACAAAGAATATCGACAATTGGCTAACTCATGTTGCTCCAAATATACTACACTTGGCAAATGTGGAACAAAAGAATGTAATATACTCCCTCTGGTTTGGGAATTATTCTTGTTTGAACATGTTTCTCCAATTTATTCAGTTAATGATTTCAAGTTCTTGTTTGTTTACGTGGTCCAAAAGTTCCGGATTTGCCTGAAAGGTCACTCTTTTTATTCTCTAGAAGTTTAACCTTAATATTTGATGTAGCAACTACCCAAGGATTTTCCAGTTTGAATCTTAAAATAAATGAAATTATACTTAATTTAAAGTAAACATTCTCATGAATACACGCATTTAAGACAAGAAGCAGATACAACTCTTAAGATTTGAGCCAAGCGAGGATATTAATATCCATAATCAGAACTGTGGTGATGCCATGCGTATTTATGTAACTCTTATCAGGTAAGAGGATTCCACTTTGGCTTCACAGGAAGTTCGGCCCACCTGAAAGGCCCAAGTACAAGGCAGGCCCAAGCGGAATGTAGGCCTAGGTGGAGGATGGACTTATCCGGAATTCAGGCCCAAGCGGAAGACTCGATAAGCTTGAAGGAATGCGGAAATCTCGGATAATGGTTATCAACGGATAGGATGCTGATGCTGATCCACGCAACCACTTTCCCGAAGTTTCCTCCCCACTTCCGCCTTCCACGCGCCAACTGCCCCCTGAAAATCCGGGAGAGAGGATTCTCCCTTATAAATAGCATCAAGCCAACTCCTTTGAAGACTAATCACACTTTGGATACTCAACACTCTAAGCAACCACATTGTCTCAAGGATTTTCGTGCTTCACATTTACTCTCTTCATTACGGCTATTTTATTTAGGCATTTGTCAATTACATTTATCTCTCTTACGAACAAACTAACTCTTTCAACTCAGTGGAGGACTAACGTTTATTTTGCAAGTTTTCCCCCAGGTATTTTTTAGGTGTTCGGATTACTTCAAGGCTCAATTCCCCACATTACAAATTATTTGGTGCTCCGAATTTCGGCTCGCTTCGGTGGTAAAAAAAAAGTTGCATAGCAGGAAGAAAGCTGAATCTCTAACTTACATAGAAGAAGCAAGAGAATGATGAAAAACATAACACAACACACTAACCTCGAGCTTTGAGTAGCCTACTCACTCGCCACCAAACAGGCTCCACAAAATGGAATGCTCCTATAAAGTCTAATATTTCTGGAATTAAAGCACCAAGTGCAGCTAGCATAGCCCATCTCGCATGAAGTACTTCAAAACTGCTTAGTAAAACAGTTAAAAAATCTCATACGTTATAGAGCTAATCTCTGTTCTTCTCAGAGCAGCATTAATGAGGCTGCCACACGAAGAGTATTTGTTAGCTCCAGAATCTAAGCATCAACAGGTATCTATGATTCCCTCTGGAATCTGTATTAAAAGATTCAACTAACCATCTTTAATGCTTTGTTTTGAATTATCGACAAAATATTCCCTTGTGTATTTTTCTGTTTAGGATATGTTTTCAACAGGTTTCAAGGAGCAGCAATAACCAAGTCATGTGCGATTTACAAAGATCTTTTGCAACAAATCTTCACAATCTCAATACAAGTCATTTAATGACTTTTGACCGTTGCTGACAAACCCAAATGCCAAAGTCTATTTAAACAAGAGAAGTCTGGCATTGTAGAGCATTAAAGCTTAATACATATTGTAGAGATTTCCACACATAGAATTCAGATCATTCTCATAGTGTGTTGTTTATCTTTGCTTTGAATCCTGGAAATAGTACTGATAGGTACCATACTTGTAGCGCCCTACAAAAGGAATACCACATCCCGCACTGCTGAACACCCCAAGTGCTTGTTGTCAGCTTACACTCGAAGGCCCAACAACGAACGACAAAACAAATCAACAAATAAAATAAAGCAGAAGCAACAATAATAAAAATAACCACCACAATAGTACCAACAACATACTATAAATAAGGATAGAGCCGACAAGGCTGATAACAAACTTAATTCCCAATTTCCAAAATAAAAGTAAATCTAAAATACAACTCCTGCATAACCTGTCTAGACAGCAACAGACGACCTAGACCGACGCGCCACCTGGCGATTTCTATCTGAAGCCAAACCAGAAAGAAACGAGGGGTGAGTTTAAAGGAAACTCAGTGAGGGGTTTATATATATATATATATATATATATATATTGAAAGCATAATTGGTTCACTCATTTTATCTCTCCAAAGAAAAGAAAGCAAAAGAAATAGATAAATATAAACTTACTTTTCAAACTGCAAAACAAGGGTTAGTGAACCAATATAATATAAAGCAATCAAATAACAAACAGATACCTGACGAGAACGGGCAAGTCTCCATCCTTAACACCCAAAAGCAATCAGAAAAATATAAACTAACCTTATCCCTCCAAACGATAACCGAGGAGCGACCCCGAACTAACCAAACAGACATATAGGGGTTACACTGCAAATGTAATCACCCAACTCATGTGCTCGCGTTATCGAAAACTCCATCGATACGCACGAACAACACTTCACAAAAGATGGGGTATGTGTTGGGCTTAGCCTTTGGCGCACACCTCCAGGCCTCACCCTCCAGATACTCCAGGCCCATATTCCCCAAGGGCGTCCCCAAGGGTTCTAATAAAATATTCTCGCATTTCAGAAGACAGATTTTCCTTTACATGCCAAAGTGGCTTATCTTTCGAAAACAAAACAAATTTTTCATAACAATATGTACGAAAGGATTTTTCGTATATTAAATCATTTTTCTTTAAACTGAACAAGATAATAGTTTAACTATTTACTAAATATAATATTATCAGGAAGAAAATAATTAAACTCATAAAGATAATTCAGGGGTAGAGGATTATATTTACATATATAGGTTTTAGCCCCAGTTGAAAACCTTTTTAAACCCTCACCTGGATACCCAAAAGGCTGACGACTAACTTTCCCGACACGAATCAGGGCTCCTCCATAGGATCACCTGCTATACAAATGATTGAAGGGTAAGACTTGACTCGATAAACCAAATAAGACACGACTGACATGTACGGCTATATCGTAAATCACATAATCATGTTACTATTAAACAAGTAAATAATCAAATTAGAATCACAATAATTATCAAGTATTAATAAATTGGTTCAGATTCATTCCAAATTTTCAACACCTAACCTCAATTTAATTAAATAGAGTAACGGGTAAACTTCTTACTAGTGATCCAAATATATTCATGAACTAATCATTCGTGAACTCATATGTAGTGCCCCTCTCCTTAGGAGGACGAAGAACGCCACATCTGCACCAAAACGAATTTCCGAGCTGACAGGGTGCCCTACTCGAAAACTCATTTCAGCAAATGGCAAGCACTCAAGTAAAACTCCGGCAACAACAATACGACGCCCCAACAACAACAGCAACAGTCAAATAAATGCGGAAGCGCAAATCAGGAATAACAGTTCAATTCATAAAAGCTATCCATGGCAACATGTTTCATAAATCGAATCTAAAAATAATTATCCAATCAATCCCGTCCATGGCTCAACCAAACTATCTCACATCAGGGGCACGTAAGTACAGAAAGTAAATAGAGTAAATCATATTGTACAATAGTTCAAATCAATTCAGAAAGTAAAGACCCGACTGTTGTTGGGACACTGACAAGACAATGAACAAGAGCCAACCTAGACCTGCTGCTGCCAACTGACAAGATAGGTGACACCGCCACCTATCTACCTGAAGCAAGAACAAAAGTAGAAGGAGTGAGTATAAAGGATACTCAGTAAGGGGGTTATACAAATAGGTATTGATCGCAGTTCGTCGTTTATCTTTTAAAACCAAAAGTATTGATCGCCCAAAGTCATGATCCAGTCCATGGCTCGCTTAGAAAACAAAAACAGTTTGGGTGGCCAAAAGGGCCGTTCGAAAAATGATACAAGCAGTTAAGTATAAATGGCTAAAGGGGCTTTTGAGACAAGTTGGTGTAACAATCTAAGAAATACTCATAAGCGCCGTGCGCTTCGGGAGCATGCTAATGGATGTCCTTAAGGACATTACTTATAAGTGCCTTTGAGATCACATGGTTACTTTTAAAACAATAAATTACTTGTCTAGTTGAAAGCATTTTAAATCATTTTGGATGCATAGGTTTTTCTATCAAAAGGTTTGACTAAGCACATAAGAGAATAATAAAAGCGAGAACAACAAGTAATAAGAAAGGAGGGGGTTATAAGTTATTTTGCAAACCTATATAACTATTTCTTTGCCCCAGTTGAAAGAGTTTTAAACCCTTACCTGGCTCGGCAAAAGAGAAAAGCAAGCAAGCAACAAATATGATTCTCCCTTAGAGATCCCACCTGAAAACACGGGGCCTAGAGGATGAATAACTGACACAAACAAAGAAGCAGATAGATGCTCGGCTACCAAAACGCAACATGCTTAGAGATGAAAATACAATATTTAAGCAAAAAATGACAAGTATGGGCAAATTGGACATTTAACATATAAAACTTGGAATAAACGAATAACAAACAACATTTGATTAAATATAAACATTTAAGTATAACTACTTAGGGGGTATGATTGAAATTCCACAATAAACATGCATAACCCATTCAAGTCAATCAATTAAATTACAATTTATCAACTTAACAGTTTTTTCCTGTAACGACCCGAATATTTTAATTATATTATTAATAATTACGCGAATTCTTTCTTGCCTAATTTCTCGATCTATCCAATTGGATTAATTAATCTTGTGGAAAAGATTGATTTAACCTATCTTTTAAATGCCCTCAATTACTTAAATTACATAAATGCCCTTAAAAGTCTAAATGACCATTTTACTCTCCCGTGGTATTTTCCTAAATATCTACCTATCTCTCTCATTCTCTCATTACACACAAAGAAGGAGAAAAGAAGAAAGGAAGGAGAAAGAAGGAGAAGAAAGGAGAGAATCTTCCCGACGCCCTATCGAGTTCGTTTCTCGCCCGATAGACGAGCCGTGAAAACCCGAACGATCCACATTACATTCTCTACCGGTAATCCTTTTACCCCATTTCATTTCGTTCCCCCTTCGTTACGATTTTCGTGGCTTTTGTATAGGAATTTTATAATATTAGGATTCTCGTGTTTAGGAAGAATTACTTGACTATTTTACGTGATTCTTGTGTCTATGTGTAGCTAATATGGTATAGATGACTATATGTGAAAATTAGGATGTTTTATGGTGTAAATTAGGAGATGTATGGATTTAAATGTTGATTTCGCGTGTGAGGTTTCACGATCTGCTGAGTCTGTTGCTCAGTAGATCCACACGGGCGAACGCACGGTCTTGATCAAGACCGTGTAGGAGCCCGTGCGCAGCCCTTTTCAACCTGCACAGGCTTGAGCCCGTGCACAGGCCCGTGCGTAGGCCCGTTTGCACCTGCACGGTCTTGGCACCATGCTCAAGACCGTGCGTGAGGCCGTGCACCTCTATTTGTGCTTGCACCGGCTTGCCAAGCCAGTGCGTTGGCCGGTGCAACCTACTTAGTGGATTTTCTAGCCTTTTCCTTTCTTGCACTTCGGGAATTTGGTCAACCCCACTCATTTAAATATTGACTTTTCACATACGACCTCCGAATATCAATCTGATTTCACCTATAGCTTCCTCGAGCCTCGGGATGTGATATTCTTCATAATTTACAATTTATCTGACCCTATTTGACCGTCAATTGACACCTTTCTCGTTTAGGGATTTTATCCCACTTTTCCTGTTTCTTATGCGTTCGATCCCGTTTTCGCGGGAGAGCGTTTATATATTATATTAAGCATGTCTACGTGCCCTAATTGCATTTTAGCATGCCTTTAATATTTATTATTTACGTTCTTTCATTATTTAATATTGCATTAATATTCTTTAATTGTCGTTCCGTACTTTATATGTCTTTATATGTTTAATTGATTTACTTTCCATATTTTGTTTATAGCATGATTAGGGTTCTCTATGAATCGCTGTGCGTCGTCAGTTGTCTGGTGTCTTGCTTTTCATATTGTCTGTAACGACCCGAAAATTCGAGTTATGAACCAGGAACCCGAACCGATTTTCTTACGCGATTCATGATTTATTTTATTAATTATTATGTGATTTATATGACATTTTTGTAAATGAATGAATTTCGGTATTTAAACCACGACATGTCAATGTGCGTTTAATTTCGTGAACTTTGACTATAATTGTAGCGGGCGCCCCAAACGGGTAACGCATGCCCCGCACCGAGCCCCGACCCGAAGCCGAAATGGGATCCGACCCGAATCGAAACCCGGCGAACGGCAAGCATTTACTCAATCACTAGGCGGGGTTTCAAAAACAACGAAAAGACAGAGACGCGGAAGCAATATAAATAATCAAAGCAATAGAACGTAATAAATACACAATTATTAAAGCCCACCAAGGCTAACGAAATTCAATGACATAATATCAAACGGGTTCGATACAGTATCCCGATAAATATAATAACGGGCTCAATAAATACATAATCCCGAATACATCCTAATATCGTAAAACTTAAATAAAAGTCAAACGGGAAAAAAAGATATATACATGAATAAAATAAATAAAACCCTACGACGACGACAACGACGACGACGACGACGAATCCCGCCTAGTATCCTGAAACCAATATAGGGTGAGACAGAGAGGGTTAGTCAAACGACTAAGTGAGGGGGGAATAATAATGTATATAATAAAACGGGAAATAAATCACCAATTTTAAACTTAAAAGAAATCAACATAAAAGAAAGGTTTTCGTAATCGGGTGGTGATTTAACATAAAGCATAACTTATCGTATGACTCGGCGAGTTGAGCCCTGAACTCCAATATCCAAAACATAAAACCGGAAACCACCCTTATTCCTCCAATGTAGCCGGACTACAAACCCGAACTACTCATATCATACGGGAATAACTCAGGTACTCAAAGGGCTGCCACTCCGGCCTCACCCCGAGCTCCCAAATGGAGGAAACCATAGGATTTACGCCGTAGACCCGACGTCTACCGACTTCGTCCTATCGCTCTTACTCCGGGCCCAAACAAACACACACACATATCATAATTCGCTTTTCAGATCATTTCGGGTTGGCCAAAAGACCGTCGAGACATGTCATATGTGAGGCCGAAGGCCAAAGTTCGCCTTAGAAAACAAAAGGTTTTACATGTCTCTTTCGTAAACATTTCAAAGTCTATACATAGTACTTTTCATATCAAATCATTTTCGATAAATCAAATGAACTTAATAATCATAAATATCTATTAAGTATATATATATATAAATGGTCTGAAAACAAAACATAAACGTGGCTTATATCGGGAGAGGCTTATTTATATATATACGTAATAATACTGGAAACAGAAACGGAAAGCCTCACCTGGCTGCTATGCAAAATAAGAGCAAAAAGCTAGAACCGGCGCTACTCCACGGGAGTATCGTCTGCAAAATACCAGGACACAACCAAATAAGACTAAAGACGACGCACGGCTTATACGAAAATTTTAAAACACATAGGAGCACGTTACACAATTAAATTAATCACTTAAGTTCAAATTCTCAAACGAAAATAGAGTAATTCATGCATTTAAAAATACAAATCAAGTCCAATTGCAACGAAACTTTACGGACTTGCTTAAATTATTATAAAGAAGTATGCATTCGAATTTCGGAAAATTCGGACTTCACATGCAAAAGATAGAAAATTTAACGAAAACTTAAAACGCATTATTCATATACCCGAACATGTTGTAAATTCATAAATCATGCAATTCATATCTATTTCATATATATCGAATACACGAGCGAAGAAAGAATTCGGAAAAGACGAGTCTCGGAGGGACCCGTAGTGCAAAAATGTGCCCTGACTAACAGAAGGTCAGGGCACTGTTCGACCAGGCCACACGGCCTTGTGCACGGCCGTGTGCCGAGGCCGTGCACAATCGGACGAACACGCACGGCCTCATGCACACGGCCTCAAGGCCGTGTGCACAGCCCGTGCACCATTCCAAACACGCACGGTCTCTTGCACGACCGTGCAAGAGGCCGTGTACACCCACACAGGCTTGCCACACCCCGTGTGCATGGCCCGTGTGCGTAAAAATTGAGCAGAACATGCAGAACATCAAACCCAATATGCGAAAATCAATCCTAAATCAACATTAAATCGATTAATCATGCAAATCAATCCCTAATTTTCACATATAATCATCTACATCATATAATCTACATATAGAAATGATAAACACGAAAATCCATCCACAATTACTATCAAAATCATATAAAACCTAAATTATACAACTATTCACAAAAACAAGAAAAATGAAGTATAGAAGACATTAAACGAGAGAATCGTTAGAAGCTTACTTGTAGAAAAGATCGCGAGGAATTTGTAGGCGTAAACGATTCGAAAATCCGTCGGGAAATGAAGTCGGGACGATCGATTGAAATCTCTTCCTTCTTTTTCTCTTTTTTCCTTCTCTTTTCTTTTCTTTCTTCTTCCTTGCTACTTTTGAACGAGAGTGAGGTGAGAGAGAGAGACTTAGTCAAATTAGTTGACTAGGGTTTAAAAATCGAAGGGGTATTTTAGTAATTTCGCAAAATAAGTTTAAAAACTCACGATGTCCAAATAATACGTAATTACAGTTAAAATTCATATAATTAAACGCACATTGACAATTCATGATTTTAATATCTAAATTCACTCATTTACGAAATTATCAAAAATCTCAGAATAAACATCAAATTGAAATAATAAATTGCATAATTACTCGATTAAAATATACCGAATTGAAAATCGGATTTTCGGGTCGTTACAATAATTTTGTTTTATTTGGAAAACTTGTATTTCTAAGTAAGTTTTATAAATTACGAAGATGCCCCTCCGTTTGTCAACCCAAGTCAACTTTTTGACTTAGTCTCACATTCTCTCTCTCCCCATCATTCACGTTCAAACACAAGAAGAGAGAAGAAGAAAAGAGAAGAAAAGGAGAGAAGAGGAAGAAAGCTTTGATCGATCCTCCCGACTCCGTTTCCTGACCAAATTCCGAGCCGTGAAATCCTACAAACTCCTCGCGATATTTTCTTCGAGTAAGCTTCTCACGTCTTTCGCGATTAATGCCTCCTATGCTTCGATTTTTAGATTTTTGTATATAGTTGAATATGTTCGGTTTTATATGATTTTGAGAGAAATTATGGATGAATTTACATGATTTTGGATTCTATGTGTCGCTTGGATGTTGTAGATCAATATATGTGAGTTTTAACTTGACTTTTGCATGATTGATGGGTTTAATATCGAATTTTGGGTTGTTCCCGCGAAGCCCTTGTGATTCTGCATTTTTCTGCTGTTCTGAGAATCCGCACGGCCTTGCGCACGGTCTTGAGACCATGCGCCAAGACCGTGCGTCCACTTTTGCCTTTGCACGGTCTTGTGCACGGCCGTGCACACGCCGGTGCGCAGGCCAGTGCAAGTGTATGCACCGGCTTGAGCACGGGTTCAAGCCCGTGCGTCCGCCCATCCCCGAGACCGTGTGTATGCCTTAGCCAAAATTTCTCCATTTTCAGAATGTTGCTCTCGGCAATGGTAGTCAATGGACATTTTTAAAAGTTGACTTTCTTCGTTTGACCTCTGAATTGAGATCCGATTTCACCCATAGTTCCTATAAATTATGAAACATATATTTTATGAATTTTGGACTTTTTCGACTTCGTTCGGGCCCCGTTCTCCTGTTTTTCGTTTAGGCCTTTTTGGCTATTTTTCAAAAGTTGTCCGTTTCTTCCGAAACTTGAATGCATGCTTCCTTATTATGTAATAAGCATGTTTAGGAACTTTTGTTACATTTGAACATGATTTGCATATCTAAATTCGAGAATTTCTTCGTTTATTTCTAATTTGAACCTAAGTGCTTTATTTGATTGTTTAACGTGCTTCTATGTGTTTTGGTGTTTTGGTATGAGCCGTGCGTCATCGTGTGTCTGATGTGGTTATGTTGTTTGTCAGTTGCAAGTTCCACTCTCGTGGATTAGGTTGTCCGCTTCCGTTTGGGCATTCTTTTGGTGGTCGCTAGGTGAGGTTTCTGTTGTTATTCAGTATTATGTAGATATGTATTATTAAGCCTCACTAAATAAGCCTCGCATGTGTAATTTACGTTTGCATCCCGTATTACTATATTTAGTAAATACTTTATGCTTATTACTTTTATGAGGTTTAAGAACAACGGATTTGATATCAAATGAATATTATGTATATGATTTCGAAATGTTTTCAAAAAGAGACAAGCGAACTATGTTTCAATTTAAATGTAATTTTGGGTTTGGAAACCTTCTCGTTAAGTGAAGTCGTTAGGGCGGGTTTCTCCCCCATGACGATGGAACACCCGGTTGCGTTTCCTACCGTTACATCGCCTGTCTCGAACGGCCCTTTTGGCCCTCCCCGAAATGTCTTGATTCCTATTCTAATGGGAAAATGATAGTTATGAAAAATGCGAGATATGATATGTATGATATGATATGTGGGCCCCGGAGTATGGCGATCGGATGAAGCCGGATAGACAGCGGGTCTACGGTGGAAGTCGGTAGCTTGCTCCATGTTTACCGGGAGCACGGGTGAGGCCGGAGTGGCAACCTTTGTGCTCCTGCGGCGGTTTACTTCGTGTCAATTGAGACATAGGCTGTTATGCTTATAGAGCAGTTTGGATTTAGTGGTCCTTCTGCTATATGGGAGGAATAAGGTTGGTATGTTTTCAGGTATGTTATGATATGATATGAGGAGTTGAGGGCTCAACTCGCCGAGCAATATGATATATCCCGTTATGTTATGTTATGATAATTCACCGAATGTTTATGAAAACCCTTGTTTTATGTTTGTTTTTTTTTAAGTTAAAATGGTGATTTATTCCTATATGCTATTATGTATGTACTCCCTTTTTTGCCTCACTTAGTCTTTTGACTAACCCTCCCTGCTTTTAACCTTATTTGTTTCAGGTGGTTACTAGGTGGGCATCGTCGGTCTTGTATTGCGGAATTATTCTGCTTTTGTCATTGTTCATTCCTAGGTTGTTTTAGGTACTTGACCGTTATATGTATTATGTAGGTTATGATTTGTGTTCGGGATTATTTAATGTTGAACCCGTTATGATTTGATTCAAATTTTGTAAGTGAATTCCGCTAGCCTTGATGGGCTTTAACTATTTGCGCAATTGGTTTATTGCTTTAATCTCCCGTTAGTAGAATTTGTTTTGTTTGCTGTTGCTTCCGCTTCCGCATTGTTGTCGTTAGTTGTTTTACAAAAAGCCCCGCCTAGTGATTGAGTAAATCGGTTTGCCGTTCGCTGGGTTTCAATTTAAGGTCGGATTTCTATTTCGGCTTCGGATTGAGACTCGGTGCGGGGCGTGCGTTACCCGTTTGGGGTGCCCGCTACAGTTGGTATCAGAGCTCTTTGGGTCCAATGGGCTAAACTCTGAATCGTCGTGTTTTTTTTGTTTTGTCAGTCGTTGTGTGCCGGTGTAACTTAGGGAATTTCACTCACTAGTGTTCGAGAACGCTTAGTGTTTGAATTGTGATGGATCTTTGTTGGATGATCAACAACAAAAGATCTTTTACAATCAAAACACTGGGATGGATTCGGATATAGGTTGATGTGAAACTCAAGGTTGCACTTGTCGTGGTTGGTTGTCTGTCGTGTTCGGTTGTGTCTAGGTCGTACGGCTTAGGACTTCTATGGAATTTGTGCAAATGTGCTAAGTGATTATGTGAACTCTACCTGAACTTTAGTTGCCTATGTGCTTACAGCTTTGCATACTCACTTACCTGTCATGCATATTTGCTATTGACCTTACAGAATGTCTTCACGTCGTCGTGCACGTAAACCGCTCCCATCACCTCCGTTGGCACCTCAGACCGATACACCGATTCCAGCCGAAATAGCGGAAACGTTAAGACAGTTCATCGCTCAGGCCCCTAAAGGAAATGCTGAGCAGGAAGCGTGGGCCCAATTTCTCAGGTTCGAACCACCACAATTTGAAGGTGCCCCGGATGACGCTATTGCCGAGGCATGGATATCAGCTCTGGAAAAGATTTACAGGATTATGGAATATCCGGACCCTCAGAGAGTCGAGTTTGCAATCTATCTGATGATTGGAGCCGCACAGGATTGGTGGAAACAAATTGAGCAAAGATGAAAACGTGAGCATGTAGCCCCGACATGGGATCAGTTCTTGACCGAGTTCTGGGCTAAGTACATTCCGTTGGTTGTTCGTCAGCAACGTGAAAGGGAGTTTCTGGCTCTCAAGTAGAACACATCTTCAGTTGATCAGTACGAGGCACACTTCTCCCGCCTCATTACGCATTGCCCGTATATGGTCGCCGACGAGCAGAGAGAGACTCGCCAGTTTGTAGAGGGATTGACTTACGAGATCAGGAAGGCTATGATGGTAGTCCGACATCAATGTTACACCGACACAGTGGAAATGGCTCTGCATATTGAGTCTGAACTCAGCCTAATGGGACCGAGTCCTATTCTTGCCACTACCACCGTTCAGTACCTTCCAGCAAGTTCCAAGAGGCCATTTTTCGGAAAGAAGACCTCCCAGGTGTCTTTATCGAAGCAGAATGCACCTCCCCAACCGCAGGGAGCCCTACGACCAGTATGTAGCTTTTGCCAAAGAGACCATCAAGAGTCAGAATGCCGAAAGAAGTCTGGACGTTGCTTCTCATGTGGAAGTTCCTTCCATCTCCGCGCAAATTGCACGAGGAAGAAAAGATCGAGACAGTCGAGGAGAACTTAGGTTCGAATACTTCGGTGCAAGGTACAAAATATTAATTGTCATCCCATACATGCATTTTATAATTCGAGTGGTTTACACTCACTTGTTGCGCTTTTCAATGGTGTACTTGTGCGTGCACATGTTGGATTCTTTGCATATTTCTCTTTCTATTTCTTCATTGCCGGATTGGAGGACATTTGCGATTCGTGCGCGTGCTACCGTTTATCATCGAAGGAATCGTTGCTCAGCAGATTTGATCAAGTCGCCAGCAAAGGATTATTATGGACTTGACAAAGTCAGAGATTTGCGAATGGACGAGGGTCGTGCACCTCATTGGTGGAAGCTGAGAACCTTACCCAAAAGGGAGAAACTATAGGCCTATCCCCTACCGTCTCAATCGCCTGAAGATCCGAGTGAAGTCTAGTGAATTAAGTTGATCATAGAATTCACAGACATATTCCCTGAGAATCTGAGAGCTCTTGCAATCAGATCGGAATAGAGGGTTTGTGATAGATCCAGTTCTAAAAGTTGAACCGTGATCGAGGTTGCCAAACCGAATGAATTTTTCCGATCTGACAGAATCGAAGAACCGACTTGACGAACTTCTCTCCCTTGAACGCAGCCGATAGAGTGACCTTTTTATGACATTTCAAATCCAGAACAAGAATCGATGTAGAGTCTTCGGAGGCTTGAACAGTACAGGTATGAAAACAAACCAAGACTCAAGTGGAACTTCTCTAAGCTTGCAATCCTGTTGCTTGAGTCGACCGGAAAGAAACCAAGATCGACTGGATAATCTCTGTAAGGCCTGTTCTTACGAGCCAAAAAGAGATTAACTACAACTCCAATATTAACCCTGCTCAAGGGATTCTGAAGGAATCGTTGTGAGTAAGAATGCATCACATGAAAGGTTGAATTGGTGAATGGTACTAATGAAGAAACCATATTTTATGCTCGGGAAGCTAAAGTCAACCAGAAAGTTGCCACTCATGACATCGAACTAGCTGCCATATTTAAGGATTGGCTTAAACGTCGTCACCATGTTATGGAATCAGTTGACATCTCCACAGATTATGGGAGTTTTAACACTTATTAACTCGAAAGGAGTTGAACCAACCCCAACGTCATCGATGGAAATGCTTGAGGACTACGATTACAAGAATCAGTGTTCCTTGGGAAAAGCGAATATCGTAATTGGCACTTTGAATCAAATCACGAGTGTGTCATAGGTTGAGGCTAAACCAAATTGGACTTGCACCATTTTGGATAATTTCATCCATAACCTTGCGACCCAGTCAGAATTGGGTTGAAGAATCTAAAATGCCAAGACTGCAAAAGAATGGATCCCGAGTCAGACAATTCGAGCGAAGAATAATCCAGAGTTTCAGCTTTATGTTGGTAACCCCAATACTTCCCAATATAAGCCTCGGACTCATGTTTCGAGGAGTCGAAAGAAAGAGGCTTACTCGATTAGGTCAAGAGATACTCGACTTGTCAGCAGATTAAAGTCGAGCATCAGAGATTAAAGGTTAGCTACAACTACTACTTATCCCTATGTAGGATTGAGAATGAATTCACCATGGACTTCGTGTCCGGACTACTGGAAGTCTAAAATGATGATTACCGTTACACATTTATCTGGGATTTCTCCAAGGTGTCGTCGATCGAATTCAGGCCTTCCGACAATAAATGGAGATAGCTCAAGTTCTACTGAAACGCTATTTACAAGAACCCCGAACAAGCTTGGAGTTGTGCAATCCGCGAGATACCTCCTATAAGTTCCTTCCAGGATCAGACCATCGAAGAAGCTTCGTGAGAGATCCGAATGAAGACGCGTAAGTTTCACCCAGAGTTGTTTAACTCTAATCAGTAGAATCTGGGGACCATGTTCTCATAAGGAGGGGTGATTGTAACGCCCCGAAAATTCGAGTTATGAACCGGGAACCCGAATCGATTTTCTTACGCGATTCATGATTTATTTTATTAATTATTATGTGTTTTATATGACATTTTTGTAAATGAATGAATTTCGGTATTTAAACCATGACATGTCAATGTGCGTTTAATTTCGTGAACTTTGACTATAATTTTGTTTTATTTGGAAAACTTGTATTTCTATGTAAGTTTTATAAATTACGAAGATGCCCCTCCGTTTCTCAACCCAAGTCAACTTTTTGACTTAGTCTCACATTCTCTCTCTCCCCATCATTCACGTTCAAACACAAGAAGAGAGAAGAAGAAAAGAGAAGAAAAAGAGAGAAGAGGAAGAAAGCTTTGATCGATCCTCCCGACTCCCTTTCCCGACCAAATTCCGAGCCGTGAAATCCTACGAACTCCCCGCGATATTTTTTTCGAGTAAGCTTCTCACGTCTTTCGCGATTAATGCCTCCTATGCTTCGATTTTCGGATTTTTGTATATAGTTGAATATGTTAGGTTTTATATGATTTTGAGAGAAATTATGGATGGATTTACATGATTTTGGATTCTATGTGTAGCTTGGATGTTGTAGATCAATATATGTGAGTTTTAACTTGAGTTTTGCAATATTGATGGGTTTAATATCGAATTTTGGGTTGTTCCCGTGAAGCCCTCGCGATTCTGCATTTTTCTGCTGTTCTGAGAATCCGCACGGCCTTGCGCACGGTCTTGAGCGCCAAGACCGTGCGTCCACTTTTGCCTTTGCACGGTCTTGTGCACGGCCGTGCACACGCCGGTGCGCAAGCCAGTGCAAGTGTATGCACCGGCTTGAGCACGGGTTCAAGCCCGTGCGTCCGCCCGTCCCCGAGACCGTGTGTATGCCTTAGCCAAAATTTCTCCATTTTCAGAATGTTGCTCTCAGCAATGATAGTCAATAGACATTTTTAAAAGTTGACTTTCTTCGTTTGACCTCCGAATTGAGATCCGATTTCACCCATAGTTCCTATAAATTATGAAACATATATTTTATGAATTTTGGACTTTTTCGACTTCGTTCGGGCCCCGTTCTCCGTGTTTTTTCGTTTAGGCCTTTTTGGCTATTTTTCAAATGTTGTCCGTTTCTTCCGAAACTTGAATGCATGCTTCCTTATTATGTAATAAGCATGTTTAGGAACTTTTGTTACATTTGAACATGATTTGCATATCTAAATTCGAGAATTTCTTCGTTTATTTCTAATTTGAACCTAAGTGCTTTATTTGATTGTTTAACGTGCTTTTATGTGTTTTGGTGTTTTGGTATGAGCCGTGCGTCATCGTGTCTCTTATGTGGTTATGTCGTTTGTCAGTTGCAGGTTCCACTCTCGTGGATTAGGTTGTCCGCTTCCGTTTCGGCTTTCTTTTGGTGGTCGCCGGGTGAGGTTTCTGTTGTTATTCCGTATTATGTAGATATGTATTATTAAGCCTCACTAAATAAGCCTCGCATGTGTAATTTACGTTTGCATCCCGTATTACTATATTTAGTAAATACTTTATGCTTATTACTTTTTTGAGGTTTAAGAACAACGGATTTGATATCAAATGAATATTATGTATATGATTTCGAAATGTTTTCAAAAAGAGACAAGCGAACTATGTTTCAATTTAAATGTAATTTTGGGTTTGGAAACCTTCTCGTTGAGTGAAGTCGTTAGGGCGGGTTTCTCCCCCATGACGATGGAAAACCCTGTTGCGTTTCCTACCGTTACATCGCCTGTCTCGAACGGCCCTTTTGGCCCTCCCCGAAATGTCTTGATTCCTATTCTAATAGGAAAATGATAGTTATGAAAAATGCGAGATATGATATGTATGATATGATATGTGGGCCCCGGAGTATAGCGATCGGATGAAGCCGGATAGACAGCGGGTCTACGGTGGAAGTCGGTAGCTTGCTCCATGTTTACCGGGAGCACGGGTGAGGCCGGAGTGGCAACCTTTGTGCTCCTGCGGCGGTTTACTTCGTGTCAATTAAGACATAGGCTGTTATGCTTATAGAGCAGTTTGGATTTAGTGGTCCTTCTGCTATATGGGAGGAATAAGGTTGGTATGTTTTCAGGTATGTTATGATATGATATGAGGAGTTGAGGGCTCAACTCGCCGAGCAATATGATATATCCCGTTATGTTATGTTATGATAATTCACCGAATGTTTATGAAGACCCTTCTTTTATGTTTGTTTTCTTTTAAGTTAAAATGGTGATTTATTCCCGTATGCTATTATGTATGTACTCCCTTTTTCCCCTCACTTAGTCTTTTGACTAACCCTCCCTGCTTTTAACCTTATTTGTTTCAGGTGGTTACTAGGTGGGCATCGTCGGTCTTGTATTGCGGAATTATTCTTCTTTTGTCATTGTTCATTCCTAGGTTGTTTTAGGTACTTGACCGTTATATGTATTATGTAGGTTATGATTTATGTTCGGGATTATTTAATGTTGAACCCGTTATGATTTGATTCAAATTTTGTAAGTGAATTCCGCTAGCCTTGGTGGGCTTTAACTATTTGCGCAATTGGTTTATTGCTTTAATCTCCCGTTAGTAGAATTCGTTTTGTTTGCTGTTGCTTCCGCTTTCGCATTGTTGCCGTTAGTTGTTTTACAAAAAGCCCCGCCTAGGGATTGAGTAAATCGGTTTTCCGTTCGCCGGGTTTCAATTTAGGGTCGGATTTCTATTTCGGCTTCGGATTGAGACTCGGTGCGGGGCGTACGTTACCCGTTCGGGGCACCCGCTGCATTGTCGGTCTCGTTTTCATCCTCTAGGCCCTGTGTATTACAGGTGGGACCAACGAGGGAGAAACTTGACTACCGCTTGCTTTCATACTATCTTGTCGAGCCAGGTAAGGGTTTTAAATTGTTTTCAACTGGAGTAAGAACATAGTTACTTAGGTTTGCGAAATAAACCACTATCCCGCTTTCTTATTACTTGTTGTATTGCCTTTACTATTTCTCTATCTGCTTAGTCAAACCGTTTTGATAGCAAACCAAAATGTTTTAAATACTTTCAACTAGAGGCAAGGAAAACCCATTTGTTTTAAATGCGAACTTTGGTCTCTCGACCTCGCAATTATAACCTTGTACCGAATGGCCCCTTTGGCCTCCCACACCCCGATTTCCTACTTTCGAATGACCCTTTTGGCCACCCAAACTATCATTGATTTCAAAAGAGAGCCATAGATTGATTAATAATTTGGGCCCGGGGTATACAGGAGGTGAGACTGGGGACGAGCGTCTAGGGCAAATGCCGACCGGCTAGGAGGTTGGCTAGCCTAAGTTGATGCGAACGGTGGTGCTAATCGCGTCTCCTTAAAACTCTGTATGGTGGTACTAACAGCGTCTCCTTAAAACTCTGTATGGTGGTGCTAATCGCGTCTCCTTAAAATTCTGTATAGTACTGTTGGTGGTGGAGTAATTGACTATATGCTTGCATGATTTTCAATTGGGAGTTATAAGGAGAGGGCCCGTTCTCGCCGGGACACATTATTGCATGATTTATTGCATTTATTGCTTGTCTAATTGTTTTACGGCTTTCGTTACAATTCGAAGCACATCTCGGTCTCCTTCCTTTAGCATATGTATTTCCCTATATATATAAAACCCGGAAGCGTGACTCGAACTTGCCCAACCTAAGCCTCCTTTATTATTCAATTAATTAGTTGAATTACGAGTCGTGTTTATTTATAGTTTCCAACTTATTTATATCATGCCTTTCGAACTCGTAACGGCCTCGTGACTCAACTAACATCCTTTCAATTTATCGGCTTGACATTATGTGCAAATGGTTTTTAAAGGATCCGGTTCGTCAACCTTTTCTTGTTTTCCAAGCAAGCCGAACCCGAGTGTTGCCTTGTATTATCGTTTTGCAACTTATATTTCGTTGTTTGTATTCTTTCTCAAAACGGGCAACATTCACTATTTTGATTTTAAAAGATAAACGACGAACTGTGATCAAAACCCCCTTACTGAGTATCCTTTATACTCACTCCTTCTATTTTGGTTCTTGCTTCAGGGAGACAGGTGGCGGCGTCACCTATCTTGTCAGTCGGCATCAGCAGGTCTAGATAGGCTCAGTCTTGTCGTCTGGTTTGTCTTGTCAGTGGTCCCAGCAACTGTCAAGTCCTGTTTATTGTATTTAAATGCTGTCGTACTATTTACTGCTTTATTTACTTTATGTATCTTATGTGCCCCTGATGTGGGATAGTTGAAGATATCTAGGATTGCACAGGATAGGCTAGTTGAGCCATAGATGGCACTACGTGTTTAAGCTTCTGTTGTATTTCGAACTGCAAATGTTTAATTGATATTATGTTAGCCTCGTAGGCGTTTGTGGATTTATTTGATTATCTTTTAAATCGCTTCCGCATATCTCTGTATTGTTGTGATTGTTGTTGGGATGGTTGTCGCTGTTGCCGATGGTTATTGCTTGAGTGTCGTTCGCCGGAGTGGATTTTTGAGTTCAGGCTCCTCGTTGAAGCTCGAGAGTTCACTTCGGTGCGGATGTGGCGGTCCTTCTTCAGGGGGCGCTACATTTCCAAAAGCTCATAAGCTACAATCTATGATCCAATCCTAATCCAAGTTTTATCGAGCCAAATCTCATCAATTCCACTATACTATAATACATCGACAATATCCATCAATTTGCAATCATGCTACAAGCTAAGACACAAGAAAATTCGGCTTAATTGATTCGAAAAGCTAAAAGCTAGTGCGAAAGTTGACATATATACATAATCATACAAAAACGGCCATAAAAGATAAACGGTAAATCGGATTGAGATAATACTAATGCCGTTAGAACCGTTGCGTCGAGATGAAGAATCTGTCCGACAAACACCGTCGCCGGATTCTTGCTGGAACAGTGTCAAAATTGCCGGAAACCGTCTGCCACCACCGGACCGCCGCCGGACCACCCCCAACGTGGTCGAACCCTTATACTCAAGCGTTCCTCTCGTCGAGCCCATCACTTCCCTTAAGCCCATTTCTCGATCCGGTCACTCACCGGAGTTTAATTTCAGTTTGAAGCTCCAGTGAATCCTAAATCCAAGAATCAAAATTACTCAAAATCGGGCTATCGAATTCGGAAACGGAGTTCGTAGAAAGCTTACCCACGTCGAGAAGGTTGGAAAACCCCTAAATCTCGCCGGAACAGCCCAGCTCCGCCTCTCTCGTCGCGCCACCAACACGCCACCACAGCACCGCCGTCTGGTCGATTCACGCACCAAGACTACCACCAATCAACTCCTCTCCTCAAGCCGGTCAAAACCCAGGTGGTCCACGATCGTGACGTCGCCAGAATCTTCGTCGGAGCTCTACCAACGTCGCGGCTGTCACACCGCCGATGCGCCTCCTACGTCCACCAAACCCAGAAAATATTGGTACCTATGTATTTGTCTCGTCGAGTAGATGAATTTTCATATAAAGTTCATCCAATTCCGTTAAGAAACGAGAGAGTTATGAGGGATCGAAGTTTGTGTGTGTTTTTGCACCTCCACTGTGTGTTTTGCGCGTTTCTGCGTTTTTTCAGATTCTGCCCATAAATTTTCCGAAAATTACAAATATACCCAAATTTTGAAAAACGGGCCAAAAGTGCAAGGTGTCGGAATTTAGCGTACTTTGTATTAAAATGACCGAAATTGAATTTTTAACAACATGGCGAGATCCGTGAGTAAAAATTCACACATTTACGAAAAGTCAAATATTTGAGTTGGGGTCAAAGTGTAAATAAGTTTGGGCAAAAAATGTAATTTCTTAAAAATATGATTTAACGAAAGATATTTGGAACCTCGATGAAATACATCTTTAAAACATTTGATTCCGGTCCAACATGCACTATTAAATTACTGGATTCGATTAAACGAGCTAAAAATATAAATTTACCAAATTGACCCTAGTTAGTGACATAACGATGCAAATCTAATTCTTATTAATGATTTGAATTTTAAAAGCCAAATTAATAATTTATGAAAAAAAACCTTTTAAATGCAAGAGTTGGAAAACGTGTAATTATGAAAGATGTCGGGACCGTAAATGGTCTGAATCTCGATTAACGTGCTAATTCTGAGCTTGAGAATTGTGGGTCGTCACAATACTCCCCTCTTCAAAAGAATCTGTCCTTAGATTCTACTTCTCACATCAGGCTGTTCTCTGTCAAACTTCTTCTTTGGTTTCGGTTCTAGGAATTCGTTCTGTCCAATTCGTAATGTCTTTGGGGCTTGTACAGACTCCTTTGATTCCTGAAGAATCATGTTCATTCGTCCGTTTCAATAATGTAATAAGTCATGCAATAATGTGTCCCGGCGAGAACGGGCCCTCACCTTATAACTCCCAATAATGGCAATCATGAAATCAATTACTCCACCACCAAAAGTCAATTATAACATAATTTAAGGAAACGCTCAAGGCGCTACCGTCGCATTAACTTAGATTAGCCAAACCTCCCGACCGGCCTAAGTTTACACCTAGAGTACACATCGGGATTTGCCCTAGACGATCGTCTCTAGGCTCACCTCCTGTATAACTCCTGGGCCTAAAGTCATGATCCAGTCCATGGCTCGCTTAGAAAACAAGAACAATTTAGGTGGCCAAAAGGGTCATTCGAAAAATGATGCAAGCAGTTAAGTATGAATGGCCAAAGGGGCTTTTGAGACAAGTTGGTGTAACGATCTAAGAAATACTCATAAGCGCCGTGCGCTTCGCGAGCATGCTAATGGATGTCCTTAAGGACATTACTTATAAGTGCCTCTCAAATGGTTACTTTTAAAACAATAAATTACTTGTCTAGTTGAAAGCATTTTAAATCATTTTGGATGCATAGGTTTTTCTATCAAAAGGTTTGACTAAGCACATAAGAGAATAATAAAAGCGAGAACAGCAAGTAATAAGAAAGGAGGGGGTTATAAGTTATTTTTCAAACCTATATAACTATGTCCTTGCCCCAGTTGAAAGAGTTTTAAACCCTTACCTGGCTCGGCAAAAGAGAAAAGCAAGCAAGCAACAAATATGATTCTCCCTTAGAGATCCCACCTGAAAACACGGGGCCTAGAGGATGAATGACGGACACAAACAAAGAAGCAGATAGATGCTCGGCTACCAAAACGCAACATGCTTAGAGATGAAAATACAATAGTTAACCATAAAAGAACAAGTAGGGGCAAATTGGTCATTTAACATATAAAATGTGGAATAAACGAATAACAAACAACATTTCATTAAATATAAACATTTAAGTATAACTACTTAGGGGGTATGATTGAAATTCCACAATAAACATGCATAACCCATTCAAGTCAATCAATTGAATTACAACTTATTAACTTAACAGCTTTTTTCAAAAGCTCATAAGCTACAATCTATGATCCAATCCTAATCCATGTCTTATCGAACCAAATCTCATCAATTCAACTATACAATAATACATCGACAATATCCATCAATTTGCAATCATGCTACAAGCTAAGACACAAGCAAATTCGGCTTAATTGATTCAAAAAGCTAAAAGCTAGTGCGAAAGTTGACATATATAAATAATCATACAAAAACGGCCATAAAAGACAAACGGTAAATCGGATTGAGATAATACCAGCGCTGTTTGTAACGACCCAAAGTTTCGGAATATATTTTTGGAATAATTATTCGACACCTCGTTGAATTTTAAATGAGAAGATTAGCTTAGTTAGCTAATTTTATTTTATTCTCAAATCCTTATTCCCTCATAATTACCTTTTTACCCCTCGAATTCTCTTTAATATCATTCGAACCCCACACCCTCTTGAATACACCTTGCACCCTCTTGAACTCACTTGCACCCCCTTATGCACACTCTTGAACACCCTTGCACTATCTTGCAGACGCACCCCGAAACTGAGAGAGAGAGAGAGAGAGAGAAGAAGGAGGAAGGAAGAGGAAGAAGAGAGAAGGAAGAAGGAGGAAGAGAGAAAAGCCCACCCCGAACTCGTCGCTCGACCATTCGAAATTCTGAGACCATATCGACCATCCTTGTTCGATTCTCTATCGGCAACCTTCTTCAACCATTTCATTTCGTCCATTAAATCTCGAGATTTGCTAACTTCTTCTTAGAATTGTATATTTGGTATATTTGATGGGTTTGTATGTTTTAGTTCACCATTTTTCGTGTTGTTCGGATCAAATGATAGCTATTAGTGTGTTTAATGCATGAGTGAAAGTTTTATGTGTTGATTTTAGCTCTAGAATCCGCCATGAATGATTTTTGGTTGAAACCCTCGTGAGATATTTTGAAATTGCGTTTTCTGCACCTGAAACATGAGCTGCACGGCCTTGCGCACGATTTTGGCACGCCGGTGCGCAAGGCAGTACGCCCGCCCTAGCACTTCCAGTGCGCAGCGTTTTCAGCCTGCACGGTCTGGAGGTTGTCTTCAAGACCGCGCGCAGCCCAGTGCCTGAGCCCGTGCGTTTGCCTTAGCCATTTTTCAGACCTCTTTCCTTATTTCGCTTCGGGAATTGGTCAATTAGCCCAAAAATAAAAGTTGACTTTTTGCATACAACTTCATAAAATCGAGCCGATTTTACCTATAGCTTCCATATGATTCAAGGATGAATATTTCGCAAAGTTTTCAAAATTCCGACTTCGTTCGGGCCTTGAATAGTGCCTTTTTCGTTTAGGACTTTTTCTCCAATTTCTGAATGTTGTCCGAATGATCCGAAAATTGCATGAGTGCTTCTTTACATTATATTATGCATGAATGTGAAGTTAGAATTTCAATTGAGCATGACTAACATCTTTAATTTCATGGCTTTGGGGGACTTTGTCCCACATAGGAAAAACAAGTATGATTTGAAGGGTTTATAACCCAACTCCCATGTACAACCCAATAAGGTTAACCTCTTTTGGCGCATGCTTCCAATCACAAACTTTAAGGGTTGTATACGGGGGGGGGGGGGGGGGGGGGGGGGGCAAGGTTATACCCACGCGTCCAACGGGCCCGTAGAGGGTTCTCCTCTCCGTGCCCGGGGGTCGCGACAAATGGTATCAGAGCCAACCGTCGGTTGTGGGAATGGATGAACCACATGCGTGGGAGTTACCGCTTTAGGGCCAGGAGTGCGTGGGGAGAGGCTCTCCACATTCTCCACTGGCGGACAGTAATGGGGCTATGTCGCGGCACAATGAGGACATTACGCTCTCAAGGAGGGGTGATTGTAAACACCCCCAAACTTGAGAGATGTGTGCCTTTGGGGGCTTTGTCCCACATAGGAAAAACAAGTATGATTTGAAGGGTTTATAACCCAACTCCCATGTACAACCCAATAAGGTTAACCTCTTTTGGCGCGTACTTCCAATGCCAAACTTTAAGGGTTGTATACTGGGGGCGAGGGTTATACCCGCACGTCCAACGGGCCCATAGAGGGTTCTCCTCTCCGTGCCCGGGGGTTGCGACAAATGGTATCAGAGCCAACCGTCGGTTGTGGGAATGGATGAACCACACGCGTGGGAGTTACTGCTTTAGGGCTAGGCATGCGTGGGGAGAGGCTCTCCACATTGTCCACTGGCGGACGGTAATAGGGCTACGTCGCGGCACAATGAGGACATTACGCTCTCAAGGAGGGGTGATTGTAACACCCCCGAACTTGAGAGATGTGTGCCTCTGGGGGCTTTGTCCCACATAGGAAAAACAAGTATGATTTGAAGCGTTTATAACCCAACTCCCATGTACAACCCAATAAGGTTAACCTCTTTTGGCGCATGCTTCCAATGCCAAACTTTAAGGGTTGTATACTGGGGGGGTGAAGGTTATACCCGCGCATCCAACGGGCCCGTAGAGGGTTCTCCTTTCCGTGCCCGGGAGTCGCGACAAATGGTATCAGAGCCAACCGTCGGTTGTGGGAATGGATGAACTACACGCATGGGAGTGACCGCTTTAAGGCTAGGCGCGCGTGGGGAGAGGCTCTCCACATTCTCCATTGGCAGACGGTAATGGGGCTATGTCGCGGGGCAATGTGGACATTACGCTCTCAAGGAGGGGTGATTGTAACACCCCCAAACTTGAGAGATGTGTGCCTTTAGGGGGCTTTGTCCCCATGTAGGAAAAACAAGTATGATTTGAAGGGTTTATAACCCAACTCCCATGTACAACCCAATAAGGTTAACCTCTTTTGGTGCATGCTTCCAATGCCAAACTTTAAGGGTTCTATACAGAGGGGGCGAAGGTTATACCCGCGCATCCAACGGGCCCGTAGAGGGTTCTTCTCTCCTTGCCCGGGGGTTGCGACATTTCGTTTAATGGATCCAATTGCATTTAATTGAAATTCTTGATGACTGTGTTTTAATTGGTCCTTCATGAGTCGAACGTTCTATGAATCGTGCGTCGTGTCTTGTCTTGATTGGTTTTGTCGTCTGTCAGTTTTAGGCCGTTCTCTCGAGGATTGCTTGAGTTGTATTGTCTATCCCGTGCTTCCAAGTGAGGGTTTTAAAATGTTTTCACTAGAGTAAGAATCCCTTTTATTTATTGCGAAATAACTACCTGTACGTGCTTATATGGATTTGTCTTTTCATTCTCGTATATCCTATTAGATATTTAAATATATCTTCATGATTTTTGGAATAAATCCTTTGATATCAACTTATACCTATAAATATCTCCAAACTGTTTTGCTTTCAAGAGGCAAGTAAAACTCTTTCATTTCAACGTGGCACTTTGACTTTGGTTGGGTCTATAAGGGAAGTCGTTAGGGGAGTCCGTCAGCACACCCCGACACGTATGAAACTTATGGTCACCCCCTTTTTGTTGTCACATACTTGCCTAAAAGCCCTGTAGCGCCCAGAAAATCCGAGGTATTATCCGGTAAGTCCGAATCGATTATTTACGCGATTTATTATTTATTTGATAATTATTATGTGGTTTTTATAACAATTTCATAAATGAGTGAATTTTGGTATTTAAACCACGACATGTTAATGTGCGTTTAATTTCATGCACTTTGACTGTAATTATGTTTTATTTGGACAACTTACGTTTTTGAGCTATTTTTGGAAAATTCCATACGAAAATGCCCCTTCGTTTTTGAGCTATTTTATTTTATTTGGACAACTTTTTGACTTAGTCTCACGCTCTCTCTCTCTCCTTCATTCACGTTCAAACAATAAAGAAAGGAGAAGAAAAAAAGAAAGAAAAAAGAGAAGAAGAAGAAAAAGCTTGGATTGATCGTTCCGACTTCGTTTCCCGACCAAATTTCGAGCCGTGAAAACCTACGAACTTCTCACGATCTCTTCTTTGAGTAAGCTTTTCACACCTTTCATTTTTAGTGCCTCCTATGCTTCGATTTTATGATTTTTGTGAATAGTTGAATAATTAGGTTAAATGTTGATTTTGAATGATTTTATGGATGAATTTACGTGATTCTTGGTTCTATAGGTAGATTAGATGTTGTAAATCAATATATGTGAATATTAGCTTGAGATTTGCATGATTGATTGGTTAAATATCGATTTTTAGTTCATTCCTGCGAGAGTTTTTCATTTTTGTGATTTTTCTACTGTTCTGATAATCCACACGGTCTTACGCTCGGTCTTGAGACCATGCGCCAAGACCGTGCATCCATTTTAGCCTTTGCACGGTCTTGCGCACCCCCGTGTGCACACCGGTGCGCAGGCCAGTGCAAGTGTTTGCACTGGCTTGCGAACGCGCTCAAGCCCGTTCGCGCGCCCGTCCCCAAGGCCGTGTGTATGCCTTAACCAAAATTTCTCCATTTTCAAATTGTTGCTCTCGGTAATGGTGGTGAAAGGTCATTTTTAAAAGTTAACTTTCTTCGTTTGACCACCGATTTGAGATTCGATTTCACCTATAGTTCCTATAAATCATGAAATACATATTTTAGGAAGTTTGGACTTTTCCGACTTCGTTCGGGCCCCATTCTTCGTGTTTTTCGTATAGGCATTTTTGGCTATTGTTCAAATGTTGTTCGTTTCTTCCGAAACTTAAATGCATACTTCCTTATTGCCTTTTTGCATATTTATGAACTTTTATTGCATTCTAACTTGATTTGCTTATTGAATTTATATATTTTGTTATAATGTGAACCTAAGTGATATGAATGACTGTTTAACGTGTTTCTATGTGTTTTAATTCTTTCATATAAGCCGTGCATCGTCGTTAGTCTTATGTGGTTGTGTCCTTGTGTTTTGCAGATGATACTCCCGTGGAGTAGCACCGGTCTTGATTAGCCAACAGGTGAGGCTTTCCGTTTCTGACTCCGATACTTATATGTATATATATAATTAAGCCTCTCCCATATAAGCCTTGATTTATGTTTTGATTTCATACCGTCTCTATATATACTTAGTAAATATTTGTCCCTATTATGTTTATTCGATTTATAGAAAATATTTTGATATGAAAATTACTACGTATACTCTTTTGAAACGTTTGCGAAAGAGACATGTAAAACCTCTTTCATTTTCTAAGCTGAACTTTGGCCTTCGGCCTCGCATATGACATATCTCGGACGGTCTTTTAACCAACCCGAAAATGATTTGAAAAGCGAGTTATGAACTGTATGTATGAATGTTTGGGCCCGGAGTAAGGATGATAGGATGAAACCGGTAGACGTCGAGTCTACAACGTACATCCTCTTGTTCCCTCCACCTTTAGGAGCTCGGGGTGAGGCCGGAGTGGCAGCCCTTTGAGTACCTGAGATTATACTGTATGTTATGAGTAGTTCGGATTTAGCGGTCTGTCTACATTGGAGGAATAAGGGTCGTTTCCTGTTTTATGTTTGGAAATTGGAGTTAAGGGCTCGTCTCGCCGAGTCATAAGAAATGTTATGTTATGTTTATGCTAAATCACCAACCGTTTACGAAAACCTTTCTTTTATGTTGATTTCTTTTAAGTTTGAAAAATGGTGATTTACTTCCGTTTTATAATATACATTATTATTCCCTCCTCACTTAGTCGTTTGACTAACCCCCTCTGTTTCACCCTTGGTGTTGGTTTCAGGATACTAGGCGGGATTGTACGTCGTCGTCGTCGTCGCGTCTGTTGAGTTGCATTTATTTTGGCATATGTAAACTCTTGTTCCCGTTTGGCATTTATTATGATATATGTATTAGGATACTTATGCTGCTATGTAATTATTATCGGGATTATTATACTGAACCCGTTATTCTAGAATGTCGGGATATTGTATTGAACCCGTGTATTTAATTATAGTAATTAGTAATTTGAATTTCGCTGGCCTCGGTGGGCTTTACTAGTTGTGCAATGATTTATTATTTTGCTTTGTTTTTCGCTTCCGCACTTTTGTCGTCTGTTTCGTCTTTGAAATCCCCGCCTAGTGATTGAGTAAATGTGTGCCGTTCGCCGGGTTTTGATTTGGGGCAGAATTCTTGTTTCAGTTCCGGGTCGAGATTCGGTGCGGGGCGTGCGTTACCCGTTTGGGGTGCCCGCTACAGGTCTTGTATTGCGGAATTATTCTGCTTTTGTCATTGTTCATTCCTAGGTTGTTTTAGGTACTTGACCGTTACATGTATTATGTAGGTTATGATTTGAGTCCGGGATTATTTAATGTTGAACCCGTTATGATTTGATTCGAATTTTGTAAGTGAATTCCGCTAGCCTTGGTGGGCTTTAACTATTTGCGCAATTGGTTTATTGCTTAAATTTCCCGTTAGTAGAATTCGTGTTGTTTGCTGTTGCTTCCGCTTCCGCATTGTTATGATCAGTTGTTTTACAAAAGCCCCGCCTAGTGATTGAGTAAATCGGTTTGCCGTTCGCCGGGTTTCAATTGAGGGTCGGATTTCTATTTCGGCTTTAGGTTGAGACTCGGTGCGGGGCGTGCGTTACCCGTTTGGGGAGCCCGCTACAAGAGGTGACAACGCCACCTGTCGACCAGAAGTAAGAATCAAAAGTAGGAGGGGTGAGCATAAAGGATACTCAGTGAAGGCATGAGTTGGAACAAGTTCGACCCACGCTTCCGGGTTTTATATATATATATAAGAAAATACATATGCTAATTGAAGAAAGCCGGAATGTGCTTCGACTTGCAATAATGATAACCAATAAGCAATAATGATAATAAATGCAGTAATAAAGAGCAATTAATATCCCAGCGAGAATGGGCCTGTTCCTCCTTATAACCCCTTCATGACATGAAAAATACTCCATCACCGGTGTCTGACCGCATAGCGCGACTATGGGTGACGAATTGAATTTCAGGAAAGTGTGCAACGAATGCATCACCCACCATCGCTCCCAACCGTTGTTGCCAACTCCTGACAGACCACAATTGATGCTTAGTTTCGGGAGTAGTAGCTCGGGAAACACCCTGGACGCTCGTCCCCAAGTGAGACCTCCGAATACCCTTCCGGGCCCCATGAAAAGTCCATGAATTTGCTCACATTTCAAGAAACATTATAAGTTGAGTGCGGAATGCCCACCTAGTAATCACCTGAAACAGATAAGGTTAAAAACAGGGAGGGTTAGTCAAAAGACTAAGTGAGGGGAAAAAGGGAGTACATACATAATAGCATACAGGAATAAATCACCATTTTAACTTAAAAGAAAACAAACGTAAAAGAAGGGTTTTCATAAACATTCGGTGACTTATCATAACATAACATAACGGGACATATCATATTGCTCGGCGAGTCGAGCCCTCAACTCCTTATATCATATCATAACATACCTGAAAACCATACCAACCTTATTCCTCCCATATAGCAGAAGGACCGCTAAATCCAAACTGCTCTATAGGCATAATAGCCTATCTCTCAGTTGACATGAAGTCAACCGTCACAGGAGCACAAAGGTTGACACTCCGGCCTCACCCGTGCTCCTGGTAAACATGGAGCAAGCTACCGAATTCCACCGTAGACCCGCTGTCTATCCGGCTTCATCCGATCGCCATACTCCGAGGCCCACATATCATATCATACATATCATATCTCGCATTTTTCATAACTATCATTTTCCTATTAAAATAGGAATCAAGACATTTCGGGGAGGGCCAAAAGGGCCATTTGAGACAGGCGATGTAACGGTAGGAAACGCAACCGGGTGTTCCATCGTCCTGGGGGAGAAACCCGCCCTAACGACTTCACTCAACGAGAAGGTTTCCAAACCCAAAATTACATTTAAATCGAAACATAGTTCGCTTGTCTCTTTTTGAAAACATTTCGAAATCACATACATAATATTCATTTGATATCAAATCCGTTGTACTTAAACCTCATAAAAGTAATAAGAATAAAGTATTTACTAAATATAGTAATACGGGATGAAAACGTAAATTACACATGCGAGGCTTATTTAGTGAGGCTTAATAATACATATTTACATAATACAGAATAACAACAGAAACCTCACCTGGCGACAACCAAAAGAAAGCCCAAAACGGAAACGAGCAACCCAATCCACGAGAGTGGAACCTGCAACTGACAAACGACTTAACCACGTAAGACATACGACGACGCACGACTCATACAAAAGCATAGAAACACGTAGAAGCACGTTAAGCAATCATATACGGCACTTAAGTTCAAGTTAACAAACAAAAGACGTCAAGAAACAGCAGAAACTTCGCAGAACTAGAAAAACCACGCGAAACGAATCTTAATTTCAACATTTGATCATCTAAACATGCAAATCACGCCCTAATATTTACATATAATGATCTACAACATATAAGCTACACATAGGATCCAAAAACACGAAAATCCATCCATAAATTCTCTCGAAATCACATAAACCCTAAATTATTCAACTATTTACAAAAATGAGAAATACGAGGCATAGGAGACATTAAACGAGAGGGATGCGAAAGGCTTACTCATAGAAGAGATCGTGAGGAGTTCGTAGGCGTAAAGGGTTTGAAAATCGGTCGGGAAACGGGGTCGGGACGATCGATTGAACCTTCCTCCTTCTCTTTTCCTTTCTTTTTCTTTCTTCTCTTCTTTTCTCCTCTATTGTTGCGTGAATGAGTGAGGGAGAGAGAGCGATGGCTTAATTCAAAAGAGTTGACCCGGTTGAGAACGAAAGGGCATTTTTGTAATTTACAAAAAAAGTTCGAAAACTCATGTTGTCCAAATAATACATAATTACAGTCAAAATTCATATAATTAAACGCACATTATCAATTCGTGATTTAAATATCAAAATTCACTCATATACGAAATTATTATAAAATCATATAATAATTAATAAAATAGTTAATGAATCGCGCAAGAAAATCGATTCGGGTTCCCGGTTCATAACACGAATTTTCGGGGCGTTACAATCACCCCTCTTTATGAGAATCTGGTCCCCAGATTCTACTAATTAGAGATAAACAACTCTGGATGAAACTTATGCATCTTCATTCGGATCTCTCACGAAGCTTCTTCGACTGTCTGATTCATTCAAGGAACTTGCTAGGAGATATTTCGCGGATTGCACAACTCCAAGCTTGTTCGGGGTTCTTGCAAGTTGCTTTTCAGTAGAACTTAAGCTATCTCCATTTATTGTCGAAAGGCCTGAATTCGATCGAAGCACCTTGGAGAAATCCCAGATAAACGTGTAATAGTAATTACCATTTTAAACCTTCAGTAGTCTGGACACGAAGTCCATGGTGAATCCATTCCCAATCCCACATAGGGATATGTAGTAATCATAGCTAACCCCTTCATCTTTGATGCTCGGCTTTGAGCTGCTAACAAGTCAAGTATCTCTTGACTTAATCGAGTAAGTCTCTTTCTTTCGACTCTTCGAATCATGGGTCCGAGGCTTATATTGGGAAGTATTGGGGTTACCAACACAAAGCTGAAACTTTGGATTAATCTTTGCTCGAATTGTCTGACTTTGGATCCATTCTTTTTCAGACTTGGCATTTTAGATTCTTCAACCTAATTCTGACTGGGTCGCAAGGCTATGAATGAAATTATTCAAAATGGTGCAAGTCCAATTCGGTTTAGCCTCAATTTGTGACACGCTCATGATTTGGTTCAAAGTACCAACTACGATATTCGTTTTTCCAAAGGAACACTGATTCTTGTAATCTTAGTCCTCAAACATTTTCCATTAACGACATTGGGGTTGGTTCAACTCCTCCTGAGTTAACACTTGTTAAACTCTCATAATCGGTGGGGATGTCAACAAATTCCATAAGAGATAGTGGCGATGCTTCAGCCAATCCTTTACTGCGGCTGCTAGTTCGACGTCATGAGTGACAACTTTCTGGTTGATTTTAGCTTCCCGAGCATGAGCTATGGTTTCTTCATTAGCACCATTCACCAATTCAACCTTTCATGTGATGCATTCTTACTCACGACAATTCCTTCAGAATCTCTTAAGTAGGGTTAATATTGAAGTTGCAGTTAATCTCTTCTCGACTCCTAAGAACAAGTCTTACAGAGATCGTCCATTCGAGCACGGTTTCTTTCCTGTCGACTCAAGCAACAGGGTTGCAAGCTTAGAGAAGTTCCACTCGAAGTCTTGGTTTGTTCCCATTCTAGTACTGCTCAAATCTTCAACGATCCTCCTTCTCTTGTCACTCCGGATCCGAAATGACTTAAAAGGTCACTAAGTCGATCCAGATTTCACATCCGCTAGGTTGGGCAACTAGCGGGTGCCCTTTGTTTTCTGGAGTATCATACGGAGGTGCTCTGCGTTCTTCCTCTAATCTCGAGGACACCAAGGTGACTCCTTTGAAAGCAACGACTAACTCACTGCGATATGAATGGGGTCCATCAAGTCGCAAAGTACTTGTCAGTACTAGAGGCAGACATACGAATTCAAGACGTCTACATCAGGCACTGAAAGCTGTCTTCAGAACATATTCGTCTCGGGCACAGAGCTGATGATACCCTAATCAAAGGTTGTTCAGACAAAATCCTCAATCTCAAAGCATATCGGACAATTCTTCATCGACGGTAGAGGATACTTGCCTTCGTTAATATACTGAGCAATTCTCGGTGAACAATACACATGGAAGTGTACTGTGTTCTTCTCTACAAGCAGTGCTGGAGTACCCTAGATCAAGATACTCATTCGGGCACGTTCAAGGGAGGGAAGTTCATCAAGTCGGTTCTTCGATTCTGTCAGATCGGTAGAATCCATTCGGTTAGGCGACTTCGATCACGGTTCGACTTCTTAGAGTTAGATCGATCACAAACCATCCATTCCGATCTGATCGCAAGAGCTTTCAGTTTCTCGGGAAGTACGTCTGTGAATTCTATGATCAACTTGGTTCTCTGGACTTAGTCAAGTCCAAAATAATCCTTTGCTGGCAACTTGGTCAAATCTGCTGCTAATGGTTCATTCGATGATAAACGGCAGCACGCGCACGAATCGCAAATGTCCTCCAATCCGGCAACAAAGAAATAGAAAGAGAAACATGCAAAGAATCCAACATGCACACGCACAAGTACAGCAATGAAAAGCGCAACAACTGAGTGTAAACCACTCGAATTATAAAATGCATGTATGGAATGCCAATTAATATTTGTACCTTGCACCGAAGCCTTCGGATCTAAGTTCTCCTCGACTGTCTCGATCTTTTCTTCCTCGTGCAATTTGTGCGGAGATGGAAGGGACTTCCACATGAGAAGCAATGTCCAGCTTTCTTTCGGCATTCCGACTCTTGATGGTCTCTTTGGAAAAAGTTACATACGGGTCGTAGGGCTCCCTGCGGTTGGGGAGGCGCATTCTGCTTCGATGAAGACACTTGGGAGGTCTTCTTTCCGGAAGAGGGCCCCGAAGGTGTAAATGGCCTCTTAGAACTCGCTGGAAGGTACTGAACGGTGGTAGTGGCAAGAATAGGACTCGGTCCCATTAGGTTGAGTTCAGACTCAATATTGCAGAGCCATTTCCACTGCGTCGGTATAACATTGAGGTCGGACCACCATTATAGCCTTTCTGATCTCGTAAGTCAATCCCTCTACACACTGGCGAGTCTTCCTCTGCTCGTCGGCGACCATATACGGGCAATGCGTAATGAGGCGAGAGAAGTGTGCCTCATACTGGCCAACTGAAGATGTGTTCTGTTTGAGAGCCAGAAATTCCCTTTCGCGTTGCTGATGAACAACCCACGGAATGTACTTAGCCCGAAACTCGGTCAAGAACTGATCCCAAGTCGGGACTACATGCTCGCGTTTCCATCTTTGCTCAATCTGTTTCCACAAATCCTGTGCGGCTCCAACCATCAGATAGATTGCATACTCGACTCTCAGAGGGTCCGGATATTCCATTATCCTGTAAATCTTTTCCAGGGCTAATATCCATACCTCGGCAATAGCGTCATCCGGGACACCTTCAAACTGTGGTGGTTCGAATCTGAGAAATCGAACCCACGCTTCCTGCTCAGCATTTCCTTTAGGGGCCTGAGCGATGAACTGCCTTAATGTTTCCGCAATTTTGGCTGAAGTCGGTGTATCGGTCTGAGGTGCCAACGGAGGTGATGAGAGCGGTTTACATGTACGACGAAGTGGAGGCATCCTGTAAGGCCAATAGCAAATATGCATGACAGGTAAGTGACTATGCGAAGCTGTAAACACGTAGGCAACTATAGTTCAGATAGAGTTCACATAATCACTTAGCACATTTGCACAAATTCCATAGAAGTCCTAAGCCGTACGACCTAGACACAACCGCACACGATAGGCAACCAGGCACGGAAAGTGCAACCTTGAGTTTCACATCCACCTATATCCAAGTCCATCCCAGTGTTTTGATTGTAAAAGATCTTTTGTTGTGGATCATCCAACAAAGATCCATCACAATTCAAACACTAAGCGTTCTTGAACATTAGTGAGTGCAATTCCCTAAGTTACACCGGCACACAACGACTGACAAAACAAACAAAACACGACAAAACAAACAAAACACGACGATTCATTGGACCCAAAAGCTCTTATACCAACTGTAGCGGGCGCCCCAAACGGGTAATGCACGCCCCGCACCAAGTCTCAACCTAAATCCAAAATAGAAATCCGACCCTCAATTGAAACCCGGCGAACGGCAAACCGATTTACTCAATCACTGGGCGGGGCTTTTGTAAAACAACTGACGACAACAATGCGGAAGCGGAAGCAACAACAACCAAACAAATTCTACTAACGGGAAATTAAAGCAATAAACCAATTGCGCAAATAGTTAAAGCCCACTAAGGCTAGCGGAATTCACTTACAAAACTGGAATCAAATCATAACGGGTTCAACATTAAATAATCCCGAACTCATATCATAACTTGCAGAATACATATAACGGTCAAGTACCTAAAACAACCTAGGAATGAACAATGACAAAAGCAGAATAATTCCGCAATACAAGACCGACGATGGCCACCTAGTAACCACCTGAAACAGATAAGGTTAAAAACAGGGAGGGTTAGTCAAAAGACTAAGTGAGGGGAAAAAGGGAGTACATACATAATAGCATACAGGAATAAATCACCATTTTAACTTAAAAGAAAACAAACGTAAAAGAAGGGTTTTCATAAACATTCGGTGATTTATCATAACATAACATAACGGGACATATCATATTGCTCGGTGAGTCGAGCCCTCAACTCCTCATATCATATCATAACATACCTGAAAACCATACCAACCTTATTCCTCCCATATAGCAGAAGGACCGCTAAATCCAAACTGCTCTATAGGCATAATAGCCTATCTCTCAGTTGACACGAAGTCAACCGTCGCAGGAGCACAAAGGTTGCCACTCCGGCCTCACCCGTGCTCCAGGTAAACATGGAGCAAGCTACCGAATTCCACCGTAGACCCGCTGTCTATCCGGCTTCATCCGATCGCCATACTCCGGGGCCCACATATCATATCATACATATCATATCTCGCATTTTTCATATCTATCATTTTCCTATTAAAATAGGAATCAAGACATTTCGGGGAGGGCCAAAAGGGCTATTCGAGACAGGCGATGTAACGGTAGGAAACGCAACTGGGTGTTCCATCGTCATGGGGGAGAAACCCGCCCTAACGACTTCACTCAATGAGAAGGTTTCCAAACCCAAAATTACATTTAAATCGAAACATAGTTCGCTTGTCTCTTTTTGAAAACATTTCGAAATCATATCCATAATATTCATTTGATATCAAATCCGTTGTTCTTAAACCTCATAAAAGTAATAAGAATAAAGTATTTACTAAATATAGTAATACAGGATGAAAATGTAAATTACACATGCGAGGCTTATTTAGTGAGGCTTAATAATACATATATACATAATACGGAATAACAACAGAAACCTCACCTGGCGACAACCAAAAGAAAGCCCAAAATGGAAACGAGCAACCTAATCCACGAGAGTGGAACCTGCAACTAACAAACGACATAACCACGTAAGACATACGACGATGCACGGCTCATACGAAAGCATAGAAACACGTAGAAGCACGTTAGGCAATCATATACGGCACTTAGGTTCAAGTTAACAAACAAAAACGAAGTAATTCTTGAATTTAAACATGCAAATCAAGTTCAAATGCTACGAGACTTTACGAGCGTATTTTAAATACCATAAGGGAGTATGCATTCGAATTTTGGAAGAATCGGAGTTCATATGCAAAAGTTAGAAAATTTGACGAAAACTTAAAACGTACTATTCATAGACCCGAACATGCTATAAATTCATATATCATGCAATTCATATCTATTTCATATATATAGAATACATAAGCGAAGAAAGAATTCGGAAAAGACGAGCCTCGGAGGGACCTATAGGCCAAAATTGGCCCTGACTTACAGAAGGTCAGGGCCCTGTTCAAACGGGCCACACGGCCTTGTGCATGGCCGTGTGCCAAGGCCGTGCACATCAAGGAGTGACACGCACGGCCTCTTGCACACGGCCTCAAGGCCATGTGCACAAGGCCGTGCACAACCACAACACGCACGGTCTCCTGGGCAACGGCCGTGCGGGAGACCGTGTACACCCACACGGGCATGCCACACCCCGTGTGCAAAGCCCGTGCACGTCAAGAAACAGCATAAACTTCGCAGAACCAGAAAAACCACGCGAAACCAATCCTAATTTCAACATTTGATCATCTAAACATCCAAATCACGCCCTAATATTTACATATAATGATCTACAACATATAAGCTACACATAGGATCCAAAAACACGAAAATCCATCCATAAATTCTCTCGAAATCACATGAACCCTAAATGATTCAACTATTTACAAAAACAAGAAATACGAGGATTAGGAGATATTAAACGAGAGGGACATGAAAGGCTTACTCGTAGAAGAGATCGTGAGGAGTTCGTAGGCGTAAACGGTTTGAAAATCGGTCGAGAAACGAGGTCGGGACGATCGATTGAACCTTCCTCCTTCTCTTTTCCTTTCTTTTTCTTTCTTCTCTTCTTTTCTCCTCTATTGTTGCGTGAATGAGTGAGGGAGAGAGAGTGATGGCTTAATTCAAAAGAGTTGACCCGGTTGAGAAACGAAAGGGCATTTTTGTAATTTATAAAACTTAGTCAAAAATACAAGTTTTCCAAATAAAATAAAATTACAGTCAAAGTTCATGAAATTAAACGCACATTGACATGTCGTGGTTTAAATACCGAAATTCACTCATTTATAAAAATGTTATATAAATCATATAATAATTAATAAAATAAATAATGAATCGTGCAAGAAAATCGATTCGGGTTCCCGGTTCATAACACGAATTTTCGGGGCATTACACCTCTCATGTCGATTGGCAACAGCGTGTTGAGTGTCTCGAGTGTATGTCTTTTGGTTATGTCGGTAATGTCCAACAACAGTCTGTCATTTATTATTGAATTATGTCACTCCATTTACTGAATTCTCATGTAGAATGATTATGATATTGAACTGTTGATTACTGTTTATGATTATCGTTGCCCTGTGTGGCCTGAATTGTTGAATTGATAATTGTTTTCACTTCCGCACTCTGTTATTATTTGTTGTTGTTGTTGTTGTTGGGCCAGGGATGTTGTTGCCAGTATAGATCGAGTGCTTGCCGTTCGTCGGGATGAATTTTTAAATGGGGTACATTTACCTTGTTTGGGAGTTCGTCTCGGTGCAGATGTGGTGTCCTTTCTCCTCCTACGGAAAGGGGTGCTATAGTCAGTGGTATCAGAGCCTTGGTTTCCGAAAGGACACCGAAAGCTCTAGTATCTCGTCTTGTTTGTCTTTAGTGTCTTTTGAGTTATGTCAGTCTGTTTCGAGTTCGTGTTTTGACAAGTGTTTGTCTCATCTTGGTGCTTAAAATTGTAAACGATTACGGTTGGCTTAATTAACCAACTGGTAGTCCTTTATGAATTTTTGTACTGAGGAAGATGTAACGCGAGTCAATCGTGGAATTCTTTGTTGTGTCTTATTTGGTTGGTCTGTCTTAGTTGTGTGTCGATAGGGTTTCATTAATTGTTGAGCATGCCTTATGTGCTTATGTGAACTATATGACATTCAGGTTTATCTTGAATTTATTGGCATCATTTCTTACAAGACATGCACATATTTTGCCAATTAGTTTTGATCGCAGGTATGTCTCGCAAGAAAGCCTGATCAGAGCCTCCACTACCACCACTTCAGACTACTCCAGGATCCCTGTCTCCGTATCTGACAGGAGACACCGAGATAGCCCAAGGGGAGGAAAGCATGACCGAGTATGAAGCTAGGTTCACCATCAGACTAACTACTCTCTTAATTTGGAGCCAGACCTGAGGGACTGAGCCGCGAGATTCATATCCGGATTGAGGCCCGAGATTCGCTAGATTCTAATAGAGCTCGGCTGTTGTGCCTATGCAGTAGTTGTCGCTAGAGCCTTACGGGCCGAATCCGAGTTGATGTTGAGGGCTAGAGGAGCCAAACTAATCACATTGGAGAACCGACCCCATGAGTCAGGTGGTCCAGCAATCGTCCTTGAGACTTCCTATAGTGAAGGAACGACGACTACCAGACCCGAATCAAGTGGAAGTGCTACTCTCTGCGTGCACTGTAGAAAACTGAATCACACTGCCTACGTGTGTAGAAGAAGGCTTGGACAATGCCTGATCTGTGGTGCCCCCGGGCACAACGTCAAGAATTTCCCCAACCTGGGTAGAGGTAACTGAGGGAACTATAAATGCGGGTCCAAAGGATACCGGTCCCGTACGACAGGGAGGAAGGCCAGAAGAGAATTGTTCATGGAGGGATAGTTTAGGAATCGTGCCATAAAGAAGGAACTACCGGATCAAAGGACTCGAGTCAAGACACCGAATAAAAGGAAAGAAGGCTAGACCGGACTTCAATTCTTGGAATGGAGGTACGATGCATGTTCATATCATTCATATTTTTCCGTATTCCTATTTATTAATTGCGTGACATGATATATTTGTTGTATGGTTGGACTCCGAATTTAATCCGGGGTATTTTGGTAATTTCCCATGTTTTAATTCATATCAGACGCCCCTACGCACGGTCTTGATCAAGCCGGTGTGTAGCGGACACCCCAAATGGGTAACGCACGCCCCACACCTGGTCTCAATCCGAAGCCGAAACAAGAATCCGACCCTAAAGTGAAACCCGGCGAACGGCAAACTCATTTACTCAATCACTAGGCGGGGCTTTTTGTAAAACAACTGACGACAACAATGCGGAAGCGGAAGCAACAACAATAAAACCTAGTTCTACTATGGGACAAATAAAGCAGTAAACCAATTGCGCAAATAGTTAAAGCCCTCCAAGGCTAGCGGAATTCACTTACAGAAACTTAATCAAATCATAAACGGGTTCAACATTGAATATTCCCGAACGTTAATTACATAATTTCTCAATACAATTATCATAAACATGGATAGCTGATAAGTCATAAAAATTGACTAAAACCAAGACGAATATAATTATGCAAAACCAGACCCGACAATGCCCAGCTAGTGACCACCTGAAACAAATAAGGGTTGGAGCAGAGAGGGTTAGTCAAAAGACTAAGTGAGGGGGAAAATGGGAGTACATACATAATAGCATACATAGAATAAATCACCATTTTAACTTAAAACAAAACAAACGTAAAAGAAGGGTTTTCATAATCGTTTGGTGATTTATCATAACATAACATAACGTGACACATCATATTGCTCGGCGAGTCGAGCCCTCAACTCCTCATATCATATCATACCTGAAAACATACCAACATTATTCCTCCCATATAGCAGAAGGACCGCTAAATCCAAACTGCACCGGATATAGGCATAACAACCGATGTCTCAGTTGACACGAAGTCAACCGCCGAAGGAGCTCGAAGGTTGCCACTCCGACCTCATCCCGTGCTCCCGGTAAACATGGACCAAGCCACCGAAATCCACCGTAGACCCGCTGTCTATCCGGCTTCATCCGATCGCCATACTCTGGGGCCCACATATCATATTATACATATCATATCTCGCATTTTTCATAACTATCATTTTCCTATTAGAATAGGAATCAAGGCATTTAGGGGGCTAAAGGAGTCGTTCGAGACAGGCGGTGTAACGGCAGGAAACACAACTGGGTATTCCATCATCAGGGGGGGAGAAATCCGCCCTAACGACTTCACTCAACGAGAAGGTTTCCAAACACAAAATTACATTTAAGTCGAAACATAGTTCGCTTGTCTCTTTTTGAAAACCTTTCAAAATCATATACATAGTATTCTTTTGATATCAAATTCATTGTTCTTAAACTTCATAAAAGTAGTAAGCATAAAATATTTACTAAATATAGTAATACGGGATGAAAACATAAATTTCGCATGTGAGGCTTATTCGGTATTAGGGTTGGTACTACGTACGTATTATCGTATAAATTTAACAAAGGAAACCTCACCTGGCCACAACCAAAAGAGAGCCCAAAACGGAAGCGAACAACCTAATCCACGAGAGTGGAACCTGCAACTGACAAACGACATAACCACGTAAGACATACAACGACGCACGGCTCATACCAAAGCATAGAAACAACCACATATATTAAAAGCATGTTTAAACAACCACATATATCACTTAAGTTCAAATTATCAATAAACGAAGCAATTCATGAATTTAGATATGCAAACGAAGTTCAAATGCAATGAGATTTCATGAACATGCTTAATATACCATAAGAGAGTATGCATTCAAGTTTCAGAAGAAATGGACTTCATATGCAAAAAGTTAGGAAATTTGTAGAAAACTTTGAATGCACTATTCACAATCCCGAACATGCGATTAATTCATAAATCATGCAATTCACATCCATTTCATATTTATAGAATACATGAGCGAAGAAAGAATTCAGAAAAGACGAGTCTCGGGGGTACCTACAGTGCAAAGTAGCACTGCGGCTTACAAAAGGTCCGGGGGCCAAAAGTGGCTCCACACGGCCTCTTGGACACGGGCTTGAGGCCGTGTGCAGCAGCCCGTGTGAAATCCTCAACGTGCACGGCCTCTCACACGGCCGTGAGAGAGCCCGTGCAAATTCACAACACGCACGGCCTCTCACACGGCCGTGTGAGAGGCCGTGCGCACACACACACGGGATTGCAACACCCCTTGTGCAAAGCCCGTCTGGATGAAGAACAGCAGAAAATTCGCAGAAGCGAGAATCCTTCGGAAATTCAACCAAAAAACCAACATTTAACCAATTAATCATGCAAATCTCACCCTAATGTTCTCATATAATGTTCTCCTACTTATCATCTATCTATAGAAACAAGAAACACGAAATTCCATCCACAAAATCATCCAAAATCAACATATATACAATATTTGCACATTTTGGAGAAAATTCAGAAAAATGAGGCATAGAGTGCATAAAAATGGATTGGCATTAGAGAGTTACCAGTAGAGGTGATCGAGAGGGTCGCGTAGGTATTAACGGTTCGAAAATCCGTCGAGAAACGAGTCCGGCACGATCGATTGAAGCTTTCCTCTTCTTTTCCTCTTTTTCTTCTCTTTTCTTTCTTTCTTCTCTTGTTGCGTGCGTGAATGAGAGAGGGAGATGAGGGTTTGGTGACTAAGTCAAAAGTTGACTTGGTCAAAGAAACGAAGGGGCATTTTCATAATTTTATAAAATAGCACAAAAAATTAAGTTATCCAAATAATACATAGTTACAGTCAAAGTTCATGAAATTAAATTGTAACAGCACGTCCCCAAATACGGTGCGACACGACGTCCCGCACCAAGCCACAACCCATAACGACAGTAGACGTCTAGCAATAAGTCGTAACCTGGCGAACGGCAAATATTACTAGGCGGATTTGTTTTTAGAAAAATAACAACACGACAACGACCAATGACAAAGCGAAAGCGCAGAGTAACAGTTATATAACTTATCCCACTCAGGGAGCTAGTAAAATAGTAAATTCAAAGCGCAAATATAAAGCCCACTGAGGCCAATGAAAAACAGATAAACATAAATAACATATAACATATAATTCTACAACATTTATGAAATCCTAAATGAATTTAAAAGACAGTATGAAATAAATTTACAAAGACTAAAGAATATACATACTGCCTAAGACTCGACTTCCGCCTAGTAACCAAAACCTGAAACAAAACCACAGAAGTAGATGGGGTTAGTCAAAGTGACTAAGTGAGGGGGCTGTAATACATATATATTAATAAAACAGAATAAAGATTCACCATTTTTAAATGAGAAGAAAGCAAATGGAAAAATAAAGATTTTTAAGCAAACATTGGTGAATCGAAAGATTTCGCAACATAATAAGGTTCGGCGAGTCGAGCAATCACCACCTATTTCACAATATATATATAATCAAATAAACCACCCGTATTCCTCCTTATGTAGTCAGGTAGCGAACCCGATCTACTATATAATCATGTGGGGAGTTTCACCCTCACATCTTTGATGTAGGATATACCTCATCGGTCACAGGTACTCAAAGGGCTGCCACTCTGGCCTCACCCCGAGCTCCCGTCACGGGTTTAGAGTCAGAGCACCGAGATCCACCGTAGACCCATCGTCTAACCGCTTCACCCCATACCCTGGTCTCCTGGGGCCCAATATATATAATGTGGCTCATTGGCCAGGTCGAAAGGCCAAGATAATTCCTTGTATTTCAAAATGCTTATGTGGTCAAAGGGACCGATTTCAAATTCATTTTTAACCCTTTCGAGCTAATGGAGCCTTCGAGCGGTTAATATGTAATAATTTGATATCAAACCATTTTTCCTTAAACTTATTAAGATAATATGATTTTCAAATAACTATTACGTATAATATAAGTTTGGGGAAAGAAATCATAAAAGCATAAAACACAGGCTTCGGGTATATATGGAATATTTACATACGTATAAGAAAGCCGAATTCGAAAAAGAAACCCCACCTGGATATCCCAAAAAGATAGCAAAAAGGACGATCAGACACAATCAGGGTTCCTCTGCAGGATTACCTGTTATACAAATAACTAAAGGGTAAGACTCAACTCGACCAACCAAATAAGACACGACTGACACGTACGGCTATAATGTAACTCACGTAGCTACATTACAAATAAGTAATTAAATAAACCAGTTAGGCATAAGAATATCGAAGCAAACCAGGAATTGTTAAAATTACCAAACATCAATTACTTAGGTGACATCCAGACTGTTAATAGAATTTAAGTATAATCTAACATCTCCTACAAACTAATAAGTATTGATATATGGGTTTATTTCAAGTAACTTATGTCAGCACGGTAAACTAATTATTCAATTCAAGTGAATAATTAAAATCAAACCTATCATTTAGTTGTTGAGGTTGAATATAATATGATCTATTAAACAAATCAAGCTTGTGTTTAACCAAATACAATTCATGGGGTGGTTAATTAAAATTATAAGGTTATTGTGAAATTATATAAGTATTTTATGACAAATTAAACTAGACTAAATTAATTATCATGTTAATGAAGGGTTATCGCTAATGGTGTTCTAACTCATTTGAAATCATTAGCAATTCATTTACCATGGCTACGAATCCTCTAAGACTAACAGTAGTGTTCTTATTTATTTATTTTTATAACTCTTAAACTAACAATTAATGCACAATACATGTTTATCTTCATAAAAAAAACATGGCCCAGATAACAAGTTTAATCAAATAAATAAGTAAAAAGAGCAAGTAGCAATTAGTGGTTGCAATATAGAAATAAGTATTTAATAGGTTTACTGAGTTTTAGTTGCTCTAACCGAACCATGAATATGAGTCAAGTAATTAGGGATGAACTTGTATTATATATAAGCACTAAATTCTAAAACAATTATTTAAATCATCAACTATCTAGTAGAGGTGCATGAATAGAAATTTCCATACTTGTTCGTCAAGTGCTTTGAGCGGCTTAATGGAGAAAAGAGGAACAAGAATGTTGGGTTCTTATCCAAAGGTTTATATATATATATATAAAAAGAAGTGGGCCTGACATTTGCAGTAGTTGAAGCATGAGGTGGTCTTAAGACAAATTAGGGAGCAAGCAATTAGTTTGTACATAGGAGGATATACACATATTAAACCAATATCAATGGATTTGTGAAGTCCGCACACTTCACGAGGATTAGTCAATTGTATAAATCAATTTGAGTTATATTTAAAATTAAGTTTCATGTTTAATATGATAATATATTTCGCACATTGAGGAATAAATTAGATAATTTAATTACAATTAACATACATATCACTTAAATTAAACACATTTGGCAAAGAATATATCACATAAGTATATATTCTCTGATCGAATTTTCTAAACTTGTCCCAATATTTTAGGAAATTCTTACCGGCTCTATTGTACGAAACCCAGGAGCGTTGCAGTTTTTGGGCTAAAATGCAATTTTCTTGAAAATATGACTTAACGAAAGATGTTTGGACTTAAGAAAATATTTGGAACCTCGAAACACTTGTATTTTTAAAATATTGGACTCCAGTCCAATTGCACTGTTAAATTACTAGATTAAATTACTCGGGCTAGAAAAGTATAAATTTACCAAATTGACCCTAACTAGTGTCAAAGCGATGCAAATCGGATTCTTATTAATGCATTGAGGTTTAAAATGACAAAATTAATTATTCATGAAAAATCTTTAAATGATAAAGTTGAAAATCGTTAGATCATGAAATGCATCAGGTTCGTAAATGATCTGAATTTCGATAAACGCATCAATTTCCGAACTCATAACTTTTAGGGTTTTACATAAACGCACATTAACATGTCGTGGTTTAAATACCGAAATTCACTCATTCATGAAAATGTTATATAAATCACATAATAATTAATAAAATAAACTATAAATCGCGTAAGAAAATCGGTTCGGGTTCCCGGTTCATAACTCGAATTTTTGGGGCGTTACACGGTGCGTCCAGCTCAAGACCGTGCAGACCGTTCTAGCGAGCGAACCGCCGAAACCACTCGAACCGGCCTGCACTGGCCTACGCATGCATACTCCTTTTGCTGATTTTAAGCTCCTTTATAGGCCAGAACTTCCAGCGCCCAATTTTTCTCTTCTCCCTCGCGAACAGCAACATAAATCCCTAACTTTTTTCCCCAAAATTCATCCTAAAACTTTGGCAGCCTATATCTTTCGATCCGACCTTCAGATCTTCATGAAATTCGGAAGGTACATTGCCCACATTGCGTATTTTTATTAGTTCGTATTTGGGGACGATCTGCCAAGCCGATCAATTACAAATCCCTGCCCAAAATACACGCCCGCCAAGTGTTCGACAAAATTCCCGAGTGAAAAATTTCATCAATTTCACCCAAGTAAGGCTCAACAGAGCTTCCTACATGGCCGCCGAAGGTTCCCGAAGAAGAAAGAGGCGAGATGACCCTCCATCACCGCTTCCTCTTGGGGTGGAAATCCTAAACCCCACTCAAGTAAGAATTTTTCGCCGTATGTATGGCCACCCGGTTCTCTCCACCAAATTTCTCGACGTGGATGCCTTGGGGAGATTGAGACGTGGCCCCGATGTAGCTCGATACATCGAGAATGTGGGTTGGACTACATTCTTGGATTTTCGAAGGAATTCCTATCCTCGACTCATCTACGAGTTCATTGCCACACTTCAATTGCTCCCACATCAAGACGATCCCGAGCTACCCTTCAAGATAGAATTCCGAGCATTCAACGAAGAGTACGAGCTCACTCTACGCCAAATGACAACACAGTTCGGACTACCCATTGATGGGATTATGATTCGAGAGATTGGTTGGTCCGATGCCGATGCATGGAGACATGTTTCCACGTCTAGGAAGCCCTTTAAGCAAGGGAAGTCAAAGGCCACCGACCTCATCAACCAGGCCTTGAGGACTTTTCATCAATTCCACTCTTGCACGGTGTTTGCTCGAGGGGATAGCTATGGCTCCATAAACCTGGATGAGTTGTACATTATGGATTGCGCGGTCCAGAACAAGACGGTCAACGGCATCATGTTCTTCCTAAAGTACGTGGAGTATGTGGCTACCCGCCCAAAAGGGGAAATCAGAATTGGGTCCTATATCACCGCGATCCTAGAGTGTGCCGGTGTGACCGGGATGGATCGAATGGCCCCAGCAGGGGGAGACGATGCTACTATTACTTACAAGCAATTTGCCCAAATGAAGCTTTGTAAGAAGACAAAAGGCCGTCATAGTAGGTATGTGCCTATGTCGGCAGAAAAAGCAGCCACAGAGGATGACGAAGAGGACGATGAGGAGGATAACAATGAAGGGGATTATCCTGAGGAGAACGGTCAGGAGATCGAAGAGCAGATGCTCGAGCATTTATACGAAGCTGGGGGCTTCGACCCTCAGCAGGCCCTGTATGTACCCGATCCTCCCCGGGTCGATGAGACCAACTTCCAGCAGGACTTCACCGACTACCAGACGCAGCATCAGAATCCTCTTAGTGGGATAGACTGAGTGAGGACCAATGGAACCAGTATCAGCAATCGGATTCGGATATCCGAAGTCAGTGGGAGGCCGACAGATGGACCATTTAGGGAGATCGCTTCATATCTTTTAGCTAGCAGACCACCGAGCAACTTAACCAGCAGTTGGCTGACCTTCGGGAGCTCAGACAGGAGGTTCGACGTAACCAGACCGAGCTTCGAGATCAGATTTCTGACCTTGAGAGGTCCATCTTCGAGCAGCTTGCTAACTACATAACCCGCTTTGGCATGCCACCCAGTTTCGGTGCTTCCGACTCTTAGTCATTATCGTCTATCTTTCCATTTCTCATTATTTCTCGTTTTAATTGTAATTTGACTTTTAGTTGGAATTATTATTTAAGAACTATGTGTTATTTGCTTATTAGAAATTAAATGCTAAATGTTCGTTTTGGAATATTCATTTATGTGATATTTACTTGGATATGCATGACGAACGTATTAATTTCCATATTATACTCCCTTTAACAAACCCCATAATCCGGTGAAGAATCTGAGGACAGATTCTTTTAAAGGGGGGAATATTGGAACGACCCAAAATTTTGGAGTATATTTTCAGAATAATTATTCGACACCTCGTTGAATTTTAAATGAAAAGATTAGCTTAGTTAGCTAATTTTATTTTATTCTCAAATGTTTATTCCCTCATAATTACCTTTTCACCCCTCGAATTCTCTTTAATATCATTCGAACCCCACATCCTCTTGAATACACCTTGCACCCTCTTGAACTCACTTGCACCCCCTTATGCACACTCTTGAACACCCTTGCACTATCTTGCACACACGCCCCAAAACTGAGAGAGAGAGAGAGAAGGAGGAAGGAAGAGGATGAAGAGAGAAGGAAGAAGGAGGAAGTGAGAAAAGCCCGCCCCGAACCCGTCGCTGGACCATTCGAAATTCCGAGACCATATCGACGATCCTTGTTCGATTCTCTACCGGTAACCTTCTTTCACCATTTCATTTCGTCCATTAAATCTCCAGATTTGCTAGCTTCTTCTTAGAATTGTATATTTGGTATATTTGATGGGTTTGTATGTTTTAGTTCACCATTTTTCGTGTTGTTCGGATCAAATGATAGCTCTTAGTGTGTTGAATGCATGAGTCAAAGTTTTAAGTGTTGATTTTAGCTCTAGAATCCTCCATAAATGATTTTTCGTTGAAACCTTAGTGAGATATTTTGAAATCGCATTTTCTGCACCTGAAACATGAGCTGCACGGCCTTGCACACGGTTTTGGAAAGCCGGTGCGCAAGGCAGTGCGCCCGCCCTAGCGCTTGCACCGGCCTGCGCACCCCAGTGTGTAGCGGGCGCCCCAAACGGGTAACGTACGCCCCGCACCGAGTCTCAATCCAAAGCCGAAACGGAAATCCGACCCTAAACTGAAACCCGGCGAACGGCAAACTAAATTACTCAATCAATAGGCGGGGCTTTTTATAAAAACGACCGACGACAACAATGCGGAAGTGGAAGCAACAACAAGAAAACCTAGATCTTCATCAGGAAAATTAAAGCAGTAAACCAATTGCGCAAATAGTAAAAGCCCTCCAAGGCTAGCGGAATTCACATACATAAACTTAACCAAATCTTAAACGGGTTCAACATTAAATAGTCCCGAACACAAAGTCGTAATCTACGGGATACATATAACGTGATCAAGTACCTAAAACAATCTAGGAATGAACAACGCACAAAAGTAAAATAACTCTGCGAAACAAGACCGACGATGACCACCTAGTAACCTCCTGAAACAAATAAGGGTTGGAGCAGAGAGGGTTAGTCAAAAGACTAAGTGAGGGGGAAAGGGGAGTACATACAGAATAGCATACATAGAATAAATCACCATTTTAACTTAAAAGAAAACAAACATAAAAGAAGGGTTTTCATAATCGTTTGGTGATTTATCATAACATAACATAACGTGACATATCATATTGCTCGGGGAGTCGAGCCCTCAACTCCGCATATCATATCATACCTGAAAACATACCAACCTTATTCCTCCCATATAGCAGAAGGACCGCTAAATCCAAACTGCACCGGATATAGGCATAACAACCTATGTCTCAATTGACACGAAGTCAACCGCCGCAGGAGCTTGAAGGTTGCCACTCCGGCCTCACCCCGTGCTCCCGGTAAACATGGAGTAAGCCACGAAATTCCACCGTAGACCCGCTGTCTATCCGGCTTCATCCGATCACCATACTCCGGGGCCCACATAACATAACGGACACGCATATCATATCTTGCATTTTCATAACTATCATTTTCCTATTAGAATAGGAATCAAGACATTTAGGGGGCCAAAGGGGCCGTTCAAGACAGGCGGTGTAACGGCAGCAAACACAACCGGGTATTCCATCGTCAAGGGGGAAGAAATCCGCCCTAACGACTTCACTCAACGAGAAGGTTTCCAAACCCAAAATTACATTTAAATTGAAACATAGTTCGCTTGTTTCTTTTTGAAAACCTTTCGAAATCATATACATAGTACATTTGATATCAAATTCGTTGTTCTTAAACTTCATAAAAGTAATAAGCATAAAGTATTTACTAAATATAGTAATACGGGAGAAAAACATAAATTACGCATGCAAAGCTTATTTAGTGAGGCTTAATAGTACATATCTACATAATACAGGATAACAACAGAAACCTCACCTGGAGACAACCAAAAGAGAGCCCAAAACGGAAGCGAACAACCTAATCCACGAGAGTGGAACCTACAACTGACAAACGACATAACCACGTAAGACATACGACGACGCACGGCTCATACCAAAGCATAGAAACACGTAAAGGCACGTTTAAACAACCACATATATCACTTAAGTTCAAATTATCAATAAACGAAGCCATTCATGAATTTACATATGGAAACCAAGTTCAAATGCAACGAGATTTCATGAACATCCTTAATATACTATAAGAGAGTACGCATTCAAGTTTCGGAAGAAACGGATTTCATATGCAAAAGTTAGGAAATTTGTCGAAAACTACGAATGCACTATTCACAATCCCAAACATGCGATAAATTTATAAATCATGCAATTCACATCGATTTCATATTTATAGAATACATGAGCGAAGAAAGAATTCGGAAAAGACGAGTCTCGGAGGTACCTATAGTGCAAAGTTGCACTGCGGCTTACAGAAGGTCAGGGAGCCAAAATGGCTCCACACGGCCTCTTGCACACGGGCTTGAGGCCGTGTGCAGCAGACCGTGCATGACATTCCAACACGCACGACCTCTCTACAGGCCGTGTAGAGAGCCCGTGCAGATCATTCAACACGAACGGCCTCTCACACGGCCGTGAGAGAGACCGTGCACCCTCACACGGGCTTACCACACCCCGTGTGCAAAGCCCGTGCACATCAAGAAAAGAAGCAAATTTCGCAGAATAGAAACCTTACGCGATTTAAATCCAAAAACCAACATTTAACCAATTAATCATGCAAATCTCACCCTAATGTTCACATATAATGTTCTCCTACTTATCATCTATCTATAGAAACAAGAAACACGAAATTCCATCCACAAAATCATCCAAAATCAACATATATACAATATTTGCACATATTGAAGAAAATTCAGAAAAACGAGACATAGAGTACATAAAAACGAGTCCGTCGAGAAAATCCGTCGAGAAACGAGTCCGGCACGATCGATTGAAGCTTTCCTCTTCTTTTCCTCTTCTTCTTCTCTTTTCTTTCTTTTCTTTCTTCTGTTGTTGCGTGTGAATGAGTGAGGGAGAGAGAGAGATGGGTTAAGTCAAAAGGTTGACTTGGTCTGAGAAAGGAAGGGGTATTTCCGTAATTTCATAAAATAGTACAAAAACTTAAGTTATCCAAATAACACATAATTACAGTCAAAGTTCATGAAATTAAACGCACATTGACATGTCGTGGTTTAAATACCGAAATTCACTCATTCATGAAAATGTTATATAAATTAATAATAATTAATAAAATAAATTATAAATCGCGTAAGAAAACCTGTTCGGATTCCCGGTTCATAACTCGAATTTTCGGGGCGTTACACCGTGCGCAAGCCAGTGCGCAGCATTTTTAGCCTGCATGGTCTTGAGGTTGTCTTCAAGACCGTGCGCAGCCCAGTGCCTGAGCCCATGCATTTGCCTTAGCCATTTTTCAGACCTCTTTCCTTATTTTGCTTTGGGAATTGGGATTAGCCCAAAAATAAAAGTTGACTTTTTGCATACGACCTCCTAAAATCGAGCAGATTTCACCTATAGCTTCCATATGATTCAAGGATGAATATTTCGCAAAGTTTTCAAAATTCCGACTTCGTCGGGCCTTTAATAGTGCCTTTTTTGTTTAGGACTTTTTCCCCAGTTTTTGAATGTTGTCCGAATGATCCAAAAATTGCATGACTGCTTCTTTACATTATATTATGCATGAATGTGAAGTTAGAATTTCAATTGAGCATGTCTAACATCTTTAATTTCATATATTTCATTTAATGGATCCAATTGCATTTAATTGAAATTCTTGATGACTATGTGTTTTAATTGGTCCTTCATGAGTCGAATGTTGTATGAATCGTGTGTCGTGTCTTGTCTTGATTGGTTTTGTCGTCTGTCAGTTTCAGGCTGTTCTCTTGAGGATTGCTTGAGTTGTCTTGTCTATCCCGTGCTCCCAGGTGAGGGTTTTAAAATGTTTTCACTGGAGTAAGAATCCCTTTTATTTATTGCGAAATAACTACCCGTACGTGCTTATATAGATTTGTCTTTTCATTCTCGTATATCCTATTAGATATTTAAATATATCTTCATGATTTTTGGAATAAATCATTTGATATCAACTTATACCTATAAATATCTCCAAACTATTTTGTTTTCAAGAGGCAAGTAAAACTCTTTCATTTCAACGTGACACTTTGACTTTGGTTGGGTCTATAAGGGAAGTCGAGTCCGTCAGCACACCCCGACATGTATGAAACTTATGGTAACCCCCTTTTGTCATCACACTTGCCTGGAAGCCCGTTTGGCACTCAACTTATAATGTTTCTTGAAATGCGAGCAAATTCATGGACTTTTTATGGGGCCCGGGAGGGTATTCGGAGGTCTCACTTGGGGACGAGCGTCTGTGGTGTTTCCCGAGGTACTACTCCCAAAACTAAGCATCAATCGTGGTCTGTCAGGAGTTGGCAACCATGGTTGGGAGCAATGGTGGGTGATGCATTTGTTGCACACTTTCCTAAAATTCAATTCGTCGCCCATAGTCGCGCTATGGGGTCAGACACCGGTGATGGAGTATTTTTCATGTCATGAACGGGTTATAAGGAGGAACAAGCCCATTCTCGCTGGGATATTAATTGCTCTTTATTACTGCATTTATTATCATTATTGCATATTGGTTATCGTTATTGCAAGTCGAAGCACATTTCGACTTTCTTCAATTAGCATATGTATTTTCTTATATATATATAAAACTCGGAAGCGTGGCTCGAACTTGTTCCAAGTCATGCCTTCACTGAGTATCCTTTATGCTCACCCCTCCTACTTTTGATTCTTACTTCAGGTCGACAGGTGGCGTTGTCACCTCTCATGTCGATTGGCAACAGCGAGTTGAGTGTCTCGAGTGTATGTCCTTTGGTTATGTCGGTATTGTCCAACAACAGTCTGTCATTTATTATTGAATTATGTCACTCCATTTACTGAATTTTCATGTAGAATGATTATGATATTGAACTGTTGATTACTGTTTATGATTATCGTTGCCCCGTGTGGCCTGAATTATTGAATTGATAATTGTTTTCGCTTCCGCACTCTGTTATTATTTGTTGTTGTTGTTGTTGTTGGGCCAGGGACGTTGTTGCCTATAGCGCCCCTTTCCGTAGGAGGAGAAAGGACACCACATCCACACTGATATGAACTCCCAAACGAGGTGAATGCACCCTATTCAAAAATCCATCCCGATGAATGGCAATCACTCGATCTATACTGGCAACAACGATCCTAGCCCAACAACAACAACAAATAGAAATAGCAGAGTGCAGAAGCTTAAAACAAATATCAATTCAACATTTCAACCCACACGGGGCATCAATTATCATATATCAATGCTCAACAATGCAATACCATAACCAATGCTCAATAATTCAATAATATAACTATTCTACATAGGAATTCAAGTAACGGAGAGATTCAATTCAAATAATAAATGACAGACTGTTGTTGGACACTACTGACAATACCAAGAGACTCGAAACTCAAGACTCACGACCCGCTATTGCCAACCGACATGAAAGGTGACAACGCCACTTGTCGACCTGAAGTAACAATCAAAAGAAAGAGGGGTGAGTATAAAGGATACTCAGTGAAGGTATAAGTTGGAACAAGTACGAGCCACGCTTCCGGGTTTTATATATATATATATAAGAAAATACATGTGCTAAATGAAGAAAACCGGAATGTGCTTCGACTTGCAATAACAACAATCAATAACAGTAATAACAATAAAGCATGAGTAAAGGCAATTAATATCCCAGCGAGAATGGGCCTATTCCTCCTTATAACCCCTTCAAGTCATGAAAAATACTCCATCACCGGTGTCTGACCCCATAGCATGACTATGGGCGATTATCATGAATTTCAGGAAAGTGTGCAACGGATGCATCACCCACCATCCCTCCCAACTGTGGCTATCAACTCCTGACGGGCCACTATTGACACTTAGTTTTGGGAGTAGTACCTCGGGAAACACCCTGGACGCTCGTCCCCAGGTGAGACCCGCAAATACCATCCCGGGCCCCATGAAAGAAAGTACATGAATTTTCTCGCATTTGATGAAACATTATAAGTTGAGTGCCAAACGGGCATTTAGGCAAGTGTGTGATGACGAAGGGGGTGACCATAAGTTCCATACGTGCCGGGGTGTGCTGACGGACTCCCCTAACGACTTCCCTTATAGACCCAACCAAGGTCAAAGTGCCACATTGAAAAGAAAGAGTTTTACTTGCCTCTTGAAAACAAAACGGTTTAGAGATACTTATAGATATAAGTTGATATCAAAGAGTTTGTTCAATAAAATCATGAAAATATAATCAAATATCTAATAGGATATACGAGAATGAGAAAACAAATCATGATGAGCACGTACGGGTAGTTATTTTGCAATGAATAAAAGGGATTCTTACTCCAGTGAAAAATGTTTTAAACCCTCACCTGGAAGCACGGGAAAAAGCAATCCTCAAGAGAACGGCCTGAAACTGACAGACGACAAAATCAATCAAGACGAGACACGACACACGACTCTCAGGGAGTTACAATACATAAAAGACCAAATAATATCACTTAGCAATTAAAATTACGGGTAAAATGCAAATTAGATTCACTAAACGAAATATATGAAATTAAAGATGCTAAACATGCTCAATTGAAATTCTAACTTCACATTCATGCATAATATAATGTGAAGAAGCACTCATGCAATTTCCGGATCATTCGGACAACATTCAAAAATTAGGAAAAAAGTCCTAAATGAAAAAGAAACTATTCAAGGCCCGAACGAGGTCGGAATTTTGAAAACTATGCGGAATATTCATCCTTGAATCATATGGAAGCTATAGGTGAAATCGGCTCGATTTTAGGAGGTCGTATGCAAAAAGTCAACTTTTATTTTTGGCAATTTGACCCAATTGCCGTGAGCAACTAAGGAAAAAGGTCTGAAAATTGGTTAGGCATTTGCACGGGGTTGCGCACGATCTTAAGAACACCCTCAAGACCGTGCAGGCTGAAAAGCTTGCGCACCGGGGTGCTCAGGCCGGTGCAGGCGCTAGGGCGGGTGCACTGGCTTGCGCACGGGCTTGCCAAGACCGTGCGCAAGACCGTGCAGCTCATATTCCAGGTGCAGAAAACACGATTTTGAGAAGTTCTTCGCGGAAACAACACAAAAATCATCTATGGCGAATTATAGGGCTAAAATCAACACATAAAATTCCCACTCATGCATTAAACACATTAAGAACTATCATTTAATCCGAGAATCACTCAAAATGATGAACTATAGCCTACAAACCCATCAAATTGCAAAATAAACAATCCTAAGGAAAAGATAGCAAATCTCGAGATTTAATGGACGAAATGAAATGGTGGAAAGGTTACCGGTAGAGAATTGAACGAGGATCGTTGAGGTGGTCTCGGAATTTCGATTGGTCGAGCGACGGGTTCAGGACGGGATTTTCTCTCTTCCTCCTTCTTTCTTCTCTCTTCTTCCTCTTCCTTTCTCCTTCTGCTCTCTCTCTCTCTCTCTCTCTCGGTTTTGGGGGTGTATGCAAGGGTGTGCAAATGGGTTCAAGGGTGTGCACAAGGGGGTGCAAGTGAGGTCAAGGGTGTGCAAGATGTATCCGAGAGGGTGTGGGGTTCGAATGAGATTAAAAGAAATTCGAAGGACGGAAAAAGTAATTATGAAAGGATAAGGATTTGACAATAATGTAAAATTAGCTAACAAAGCTAATCTTTTCATTTAAAATTCAACGAGGTGTTGAATAATTATCCCGAAAATATATTCCGGAATTTTAGGTCGTTACATTGCCAGTATAGATCGAGTGCTTGCCGTTCGCCTGGATGAATTTTTAAATGGGGTACATTTATCTTGTTTTGGAGTTCGTCTCGGTGCGGATGTAGTGTGCTTTCTCCTCCTACGGAAAGGGGCGCTACACCATTTGAACCATTGCGTCGAGACAAAGAATCTGTCCGAAGACACCGTTGCCGGATTCCAGCCGGAACAGTGTCAAAATCGCCAGAAACCGTCTGCCACCACCGGACCGCCGCCGGACCACCTCCAACGTGGTCAAATCCTTATACTCAAACGTTCCTCTTGTCGAGCCCGTCACTTCCCTCAAGCCGGTTTCTCGATCCGATCACTCACCGGAGTTTAATTTCAGTTTGAAGCTCCAATGAACCCTAAACCCAAGAATCAAAATTACTCAAAATCGATCTATTGAATTCAGAAGCGTAGTTCGTAGAAAGCTTACCCACGTCGAGATGGTTGGAAAACCCCTAAATCTCGCCGGAGAAGCTCACCGGAATAGCCCAGCTCCACCTCTCCCGTCGCACCACCACAGCGCCGCTGTCCGGTCGATTCACGCCCCAAGACTACCACCAATCAACTCCTCTCCTCAAGCCGGTCAAAACCCAGGTGGTCCGCGATCGTGACATCGCCGGAATCTTCGTGGGAGCTCTACCAACGTCGCGGATTTCACACCGCTGATGCGCCGCCGTCGTTGTAGTGCCCCCTGAAGAAGGACCGCCACATCCGCACCAAAATGGATTCCCGAGCTTCAGCGAGGGGCCTCAACTCAAAAACCCACTCCGGCGAACGACACTCAAGCAATAACCATCGGTAACAGCGACAACATCCCAACAACAACCACATCAAAGTAGAGAAATGCGGAAGCGATTTAAAAGGTAACAAGTAAATTCCATAAAAGCCTACGAAGCTAACATAATATCAATTAAACATTTGCAGTTCGAAATACAACAGAAGCATAAACATGTAGTGCCATCCATGGCTCAACTAGCCTATCCTGTGCAATCCTAGATATCTTCAACTATCCCACATCAGGGGCACATAAGATGCATAAAGTAAATAAAGCAGTAAATAGTACGACAGCATTTAAATACAATAAACAGGACTCGACAGTTGCTGGGACCACTGACAAGACAAACCAGACGACAAGACTGAGCCTATCTAGACCTGCTGATCCGAATGACAAGATAGGTGACGCCGCCACCTGTCTACCTGAAGCAAGAACCAAAACAGAAGGGGTGAGTATAAAGGATACTCAGTAAGGGGGTTTTGATCACAGTTCGTCGTTTATCTTTTAAAATCAAAATAGTGAATGTTGCCCGTTTTGAGAAAGAATACAAACAACGAAATATAAGTTGCAAAACGATAATACAAGGCAACACTCGAGTTCGGCTTGCTTGGAAAATACGAAAAGGTTGACGAACCGGATCCTTTAAAAACCATTTGTACAGAATGTCAAGCCGATAAATTGAAAGGATGTTAGTTGAGTCACGGGGCCGTTACGAGTTCGAAAGGCATGATATAAATAAGTTGGAAACTATAAATAAACACGGCTCATAATTCAACTAATTAATTGAATAATAAAGGAGGCTTAGGTTGGGCAAGTTCGAGTCACGCTTCCGGGTTTTATATATATAGGGAAATACATATGCTAAAGGAAGGAGACTGGAATGTGCTTCGACTTGTAACGAAAGCCGTAAAACAATTAGACAAGCAAGAATGCAATAAATCATGCAATAATGTGTCTCGGCGAGAACGGGCCCTCTCCTTATAACTCCCAACCATGAAAAGCATAAAAGCGTGTAGTCAAGTACTCCACCACCAAAAGTCGTGATCCAATCAGAATTTAAGGAGACGCGATTAGCACCACCGTATAGTGAATTAAGGAGACTCGGTTAGCACCACCGTTCGCATCAACCTAGGCTAGTCAACCTCCTAACTGGCCTAAGTCAACACGCATAGAAGTATACATCGGGATTTTCCCTAGACGCTCGTCTCCAGGCTCACCTCCTGTATACTCTGGGCCAAAATAATTATTCGGTCCAGGACTCGCATTTGAAAACAATAACAGTTTGGGTGGCCAAAGGGGCCGTTCGAAAAGATGATGCAAGCAATTAAGTATGAATGGCCAAAGGGGATAGTAAGTTATTTCGCAAACCTAAGTAACTATGTCCTTTCGCAAAATAGGTTAAACCCTTACCTGGCTCGACACGACAGTATGAAAGCAGGCGGTAGTCAAGTTTCTCCCTCGTTGGTCCCACCTGTAATACACAGGGCCTAGAGGATGAAAATGAGACCGAAAATATGAAAAGCAAGACACAAGACAACAGACGACGCACGGCAATTCATATAGAACTCTAATCATGCTATAAACGTAACATGGAAAGTTAAACAATTAAATATAGAAAGACATATGAAATACGGAACGACAATTAAAGAATTACTAATGCAATACTAAATAATAAAAGAACATAGATAATAAATGTTAAGGCATGCTAAAACGCAATTAGGGCACGTAGACATGCTTAAAATAATATAATGAAGCTCTCTTGCGAAAACGGGATCTGACGGGCAAGAAACAGGAAAAGTGGGAAAAATCTCTAAACGAGGAAGGTGTCAATTGACGGTCAAATAGGGTCGGATAAATTGTAAACTATGAAGAATATCAAATCCCGAGCTCGAGGAAGTTATAAGTGAAATCGGATTGATATTCGGAGGTCGTATGCGAAAGTTAACATTTAAATAAGTGGGGTTGACCCAATTCCCGAAGTGCATGAAAGAAAAAGGCTACAAAAGTCCACTAAGTATTTCGCACCGGCCTGTGCACGGTCTTGGACACACTGTCAAGACCGTGCACTCCACACGACCAAGTGTACGGGGCAGGCGCACGGGCGCGAGCCCGTGCAGACAAAAAGAGGCGCGCATGGGCTCTTGCACGGTCTTGATCAAGACCGTGCGTTAGCCCGTGCGGATCAACTGAGTGCAGAAAGCAGCAGGTCGCGAAGCTCACACGCGGGCACCAACATATAAATCCATAGATCTCATAAATTACACCATAAAACACGCTAATTTTCACATATAATCATATATATCATATAAGCTACACATAGGTTCAAGAAACACGTAAAATGGTCAAGTAAATCTTCCTAAACACAAAAATCCTAAAACTATGAAATCCTATATATAAATCACGAAAATCGCAACGAGGAAACGACGGATTGAAATGGGATAAAAGGATTACCGGTAGAGGAGATCGAGAGGAACTCGTAGTCGTTTACGGCGCATCGATCCGATGAGAAACGAGCACGGGGGGTTGATTCTTCCTTCTCATCCTTCTTTCTCCTTTTTCTCCTTTTTCTCCTTCTCTCTTCCTTCTTCTCTTTATTTCTTTCTCAAATGATATAGGTTTAAGTGAAATAAGGAATATAAGAGGGATATGTGTGAAAATGGGATATTAAATGGAGTCGGGATAAAATAGGGAGTTTCGGGTAAAAGGCGGGTTCATGGATAAAACTTATTCGTGAATATAATTATTCTCACGAAAAGCCTTCGGCGCGAATAAAATATTATTCCAGAATAAATCCAAAATTTTGGGTCGTTACAGTCGTCCACCAAACCCAGAAAATATTGGAACCTATGCGTTCGTCTCGTCGAGTAGATGAATTTTCATATAAAGTTTGTCAAATTCCATCAAGAAACGAGAGAGTTATGAGAGATCGAAGTTTGTGTGTGTTTTCGTGCCTCCAATGTGTGTTTTGCGCGTTTCTGCATATTTTCAGATTCTGCCCATAAATTTTCCAAAAATTACAAATATACCCCCAATTTTGAAAAACGGGCCAAAAGTGCAAAGTGTAGGAATTCAGCGTACTTAGTGTGAAAATGACCGAAATTGAATTTTTAACAACATGGCGAGATTCGTGAGTGAAAATTCACACATTTACGAAAAGTCAAATATTTGAGTTGGGGTCAAAGTGTAAATAAGTTTGGGCAAAAAATACAATTTCTTAAAAATAGGATTTAATGAAAGATATTTGGAACCTCGATGAAATACATCTTTAAAACATTGGATTCCGGTCCAACATGCACTATTAAATTATTAGATTCGATTAAACGAGCTAAAAATATAAATTTACCAAATTGACCATAGTTAGTGACAAAACGATGCAAATCTAATTCTTATTAATGCTTTGAGTTTTAAAAGCCAAATCAATGATTTATGAAAAAAAACCTTTTAAATGCAAAAGTTGGAAAACGTGTAATTATGAAAGACGTCGGGACCTTAAACGGTTCGAATCTCGATAAACGTGCTAATTCTGAGCTTGACAATTGTGGGTCGTGACATCATATCTCACCATTTTAACATGATTCATGCATGCTTATATGCTAAAGCACGATATTTGAATTACTTTCTTATACAATTTCAAAACGTTAGTTGTCTACTTTAGTAAATAGGAATTGAGATGATATGCACATATGTACATATATATATGTATACTTAGTTTAAATACAAATTAAAGGAACAAGTAATTATAATTACAAGTGAATCACGGAACTATGTATACACGTGAGACACAAATTTTAGAATCAATTAAATATAAACTTCATGGTGGAATGAAGATATACCTGCTAAAAATTCGAACTAACTTGTGGATAAGAAGGTATATTAATTATGGATTAATGAAGAGAATAACGTATATATAGGCACTAGCTAGCTACGGTAGTGGGGAGATTGTAATGAAAAGATGAAGGGAATTACGAGAACTTCATCTGGTAAGTGTTCGAGACGGAAGAAAAAGAGAATAATGGAAAACTTTATCTATATTTCTTTGAGTTCCTGATAACGACTTCTAGAGGGTTTGAACTAAAATGAATTTAGTAACTTTTTCTTCGCAATATCAAGGGCCGAATTCCAAGAAAAGAAGAAAAGGTTTTCTTTATAATCCAGATGAGAATGAGGCGGTGGAGATTGGCATAAGAACTCCACGTTCAAGTTTACTTACAATTTGACCTTCAATTCCTCTTTGACCAATTGTTTTATATATATCGAAATAGGTTTTAGATATAATTATAGGTAACAAAAATATATATGGTATCCTAATGAGTTGCATGCATTAATTGTGTAACAAAAAAAAAAAGATAGAAGAATACGAATTTGAAGTCACATCCTAGATTTAGGATGACAACATATTTTAAAATTTAATAAATACATTTAAATAATTCAATTAAACAATATATTTTATTAGAAAACCTTTTACTTCCAAAATTTTGGTATTTTGAATAAAGAAATTTCATTCTCCTGGATATTTAGGAAGGGAATATACATGCCAAAATATAATTAAATAGTTATTCGACTACAGAAAATTACGGGGCGTTACACTCTCTCCCCCTTAAAAGAATCTAGTCCCAAGATTCTAATTAATCTTAAAAATAAATTCAGATAGCACAATACTGCAATTTATATGTATGTCATGTATGCAAACGTACCTTAATACGTAAATATATATTCGGGCTCTCAACTTCGGTTGGTACGGAGGACATTACCTTTGAAATGAATTGTCCACTGTGATCGCAACCCTAAAAGTTCCACTGTAGCCCCCCTTTCCGTAGGAGGAGAAAGGACACCACATCCGCACCGAGACGAACTCCCAAACGAGGTAAATGTACCCCATTGAAAAATCCATCCCGGCGAACGGCAATCACTCGATCAAACTCCGGCAACAGCATCACGACGCCCCAACAACAACAACAATAATCAGAATAATGCGGAAGCGATTTCAGAAAATAACAATTTAATCATAAAAGCCATCAATGGCAACATAATTCATATAATGGTTCCAATTAAACAATCAATTAATGCCATCCATGGCTCAACTAACTATCCCACATCAGGGGCACGTAAGTATGGAAAATAAATCATAATATTAAATGCAATAAGTTAAATCAATTCATAAAGTAAGGACTCGACTGTTGTTGGGACACTGACAAGACAATATACAAGAGCCAACCTAGACCTGCTGCTGCCGACTGACAATATAGGTGACACCGCCACCTGTCTACTTGAAGCAAGAACCAAAACAGAAGGGGTGAGTATAAAGGATACTCAGTAAGGGGGAAATACGATATAGTATTGATCGTAGCTCGTCGTTTATCTTTTAAAACCAAAAAGGGTGAATGTTGCTCGTTTTGATAAAGATGCAAACAATAATATAATTTGTAAAACTAAAACACAAAGCAACATTCGAGTTCGGCTTTATTTGAAAACACAAAAGGTTGACGAACTGGATCCTTTGAAAACATTTGCACACAAAGTCAAGCCGAGCATTTTGAAAGAATATTAGTTGAGTCACGAGGCCGTTACAAGTTCGAAAGGCATGACATAAATAAGTTGGAAATAATAAGTAACCACGGCTCGTAATTCAACTAGGTAGTTTGAACAGTGAAGGAGGCATAAGTCGGCAAGTTCGAGCCACGCTTCCGGGTTTATACATATATAGGGAAATACATATGCTAAGTGAAGAAAATCCGGAATGTTCTTCGACTTGTAACGAAAGCCGTAAATCACTTAAACAGTAACAACACCCAGCGAATAAGGCAGTTACATAAGGCAAATAATTATCCCAGCGAGAATGGGCCTATTCCTCCTTATAAGCCCCTCAGTCATGACAAGTAACTCTATAACGACCCGCAATCTCTAAGTTCAAGATTAGCACGGTTATCGGAATTCGGACCGTTTACGGTCCCAACGCCTTTTGTAATTGCACGTTTTCCAACACTTGTATTTAAATATTTTTATAAATCATTGATTTGGTATTTAAAACCCAAAGCATTAATTAGAATTTAATTTTGCATCATTTTGCCACTAATTAGGGTCAATTTGGTAAATTTATATTTATAGCTCGTTTAATTTAATTTAGTAATTTAACGGTGTACATTGGACTGGGGTTTAATGTAATAATGCATATTTTATCGAGGTTCCAAATATTTTCATAAGATTCTAAATATTATTCATTAAATCATATTTTCATAAAATTGCATTTTAGCCCAAAATTATTTACACTTTAGCCCAATCCGGAATTGACTTTTCGTAAACTCATGAATTTTAAGAAAATGAACCTCAATTCTTATTAAGCATTTAATTTCGGTCATTTTGACACTAAGTACGCCTAATTCTGACACTTTGTATTTTTACATGTTTTTCAAGGATAGGGTATATTATGTGATTATTGAAAGATTTGGGGGCAAAATGAAAAATGAAGAACACACACGCAGCACAGTCGAGCGGCTCCCTCTGCCCCCCAAAATGTGATTTTTCTCAATTCTTTCCGGAATTGCGCGTATGATATGTCGAATCGACCGTCTCGACGAGACGAACTCAACCATACCATTATCGTGGCGATTGGCGCTACGGCGGCGCGAAGGTGGTGACGGCAAGGGTGGTGGTTTTGACGTTTCTGGCGACGGCACGGCCTGGGCTTGGTCGGAAATGAAAGCTCTCGTCGAGGGGAGTCTTTTGGTGGTGGTCTCACGACCTGATTTGGCCGGACGGCGGCGGAACGGAGAGGTGGAGGCGCGGTGGAGATGGACTCTTTCCGTCGGTTCCAGGTGGTGGCGCGGCCGCGCACCACCCAAGCTTTGAAGCCCTCATCGAGACGAAGCTTTTGGCACCGGTCTTAGGTTCAGACTCGACGGAACGGAGGAGATACGGCGGAGCAAGGTGGCGCGGCGGTGGCGACGCGGCGGAGATGGTGGTTGGGCTATCTCCGGCCACCATTTTCAATGTGCTTTATATGGATTTCAATCTTCTCGACATGGGTAAGCCGATTTCAAAGTCAATTTTGTATTTCGTTGAGCCGATTTTTCTTAATTTCGATTCTTGGATTCTAGGGTTTTGGATCTTCAAAGTGAAATTAAATTCCGATGGTGATCCGATTGAGAAACGGCTTTGAGGGAAGTGAAGGACTCATCGAGAGGAACATTTCGGTATAAGGGTTCGACCATCGGAGGTGGTCCGACAGCGGCCCGACAGTGGCAGGCGGTTTTCCATAATTTTGGCACTGTTCCGGGAGGATTCCGGTGACGGTGTCTTCGGACAGATCATGCCCCTCGACGCAACGGTTCTAACGGCTCTGGTATTACTCGAATCTGACATGTCGTTTGTCTTTTATCGCATTTTTAGTATTATTGTATTAACTTGTAGCTTTTGAACTATAGCTTATAGCTTTTGAGCATGAATAACTTGTATCCTAGCTTGGCTTAATTGTATAAATTGTTGATTGTTGATAATATATGTTTGTGTAGTCGAACGGATAGGTTTCGGTTCGATTAGGCTAGAGATAGGATCGATCTTTTGAGCTTTTGGGAAAAGCTATAAGTTGTACTTTAATTGTTGTTGATTTAAATGAAATATACATATTTGATGTTTAATTGCAAGCTTAACCCCTAGTTAGATTATGCTTAAATGTTATTATTAATTAAATGTTAATTGTTATTCGTTTATTTAATTATTGCATGCTTTTGGATAAATTGACCATATTGCCCCTACTTGCTTTCTTATGTTTAAATGTTGAATGAGTGTCCTTAAGCATGTTTGTATTTTGATAGTCGAGCGTCAGTGTCTGTTTTCTTGTTCGTGTCAGTCATTCATCCACTAGACCCCGTGTTTTCAGGTGGGATCTATGAGGGAGAATTATACATGTTACTTGCTTGCTTTTCTCGTTTGTCGAGCTACAGGTAAGGGTTTAAAACGTTTTCAACTGGGACAAGATCATAGATATATATAGGTTTGCGAAATAAATTGTTATCCCGCCTTTTCTTCTTGCTTGTTGTTCCTGCCTTTATTATTTCTTTATCTGCTTAGTCAACCCTTTTGATAGCAAAACCAAAATGATTTGAAATGTTTTCAACTAGAAACAGTTAAACTATTTTCTTTTAAACGTAACTTTAACAGGAGTGCTTACATTCCTAGTTGGGGACCCTTCTCGTTGAGTGAAGTCGTTAGGGCGGATCCTTCCTAAAGATGGAATACCCGGTTGCCTCCCCAACCGTTACATCGCTTGTCTCAAACCGCCCCTTTTGGGCAACCAACTTATGCTTGCATCATCTTTTCGAACGGCCCCTTTGGCCACCCAAACTGTTATTGATTTCAAATGCGAGCCCTGGACTGAATAATGATTTGGGCCCGGAGTATACAGGAGGTGAGCCTGGAGACGAGCGTCTAGGGCAAATCCCGATGTATACTTCTATGCGTGTTGACTTAGGCCGGTTAGGAGGTTGACTAGCTTAAGTTGATGCGAACGGTGGTGCTAACCGCGTCTCCTTTAAACTCTGTATGGTGGTGCTAATCGTGTCTCCTTAAAACTCTGTTATTGGATCGTGACTTTTGGTGGTGGAGTACGTGACTATATGCTTGCATAATTTGCATGAATTAGGAGTTATAAGGAGAGGGCCCGTTCTCGTCGGGACACAATATTGCATGACTTATTGCATTATTTACTTGTCTAATTGGTTTACGGATTTCGTTACAAGTCGAAGCACATTCCGGTTTTCTTCATTTAGCATATGTATTTCCCTATATATATATATAAAACCCGGAAACGTGACTCGAACTTGCCCAACTTAAGCCTCCTTTATTGTTCAAACTATTTAGTTGAATTACGAGCCATTTTTACTTATTATTTCCAACTTATTTATGCCATGCTCTTCGAACTTGTAACGGCCTCGTGACTCAACTAATATCATTTCAAAATGATCGGCTTGACGTTATGTGCAAATGTTTTCTAAGGATCCGGTTCGTCAACCTTTTGTGTTTTCAAATAAAGCCAAACCTGAATGTTGCTTTATGTTATAGTTTTACAACTTATATTATTGTATGTAGCTTTATCAAAACGAGTAACATTCACCCCTTTTTGGTTTTAATCGATAAACGACGAACTGTGATCAATACCTATATTGTATTACCCCCCTTACTGAGTATCCTTTATACTCACCCCTTCTATTTTGGTTCTTGCTTCAGGTAGACAGGTGGCGGTGTCACCTATCTTGTCAGTCGGCAGCAGCAGGTCTAGGTCGGCTCTTGTCTCTTTGTCTTGTCAGTGTCCCAACAACAGCCGAGTCTTTACTTTATGAATTATTTTAGCTTATTGTATTTAATATTATGATTTATTTTCCGTACTTACGTGCCCCTGATGTGGGATAGATAGTTGAGCCATGGACGACATTGAATGGATAATTGTTTTAGATTCATTTTGTTATGATTACCGTTGCCATGGATGGCTTTTACGAATTGATTTATTATTCTTAATTCGTTTCCGCATTTCTCTGATTGTTGTTGCTGTTGTTGTTGGGGCGTCATATTGTTGTTGCCGGAGTTTTGATCGAGTGCTTGCCATTCGCCGGGATGAATTTTTGAATGGGGTACATTTACCTTGTTTAGAAGTTCGTCTTGGTACGGATGTGGTGCCCTTTCTCCTCCTACGGAAAGGGGCGATACTGTAACGACCCAAAATTCCAGAATATATTCTCGGAATAATTATTCGACATTTCGTTGAATTTTATATGAAAAGATTAGCTTCGTTAGCTAATTTTAAGTTATTTTAATTTAATTCCCTATCCTCAACCATTTATAATTACCTTTTCCACCCCTCGAAATTAATCTAATCTCTAAACGAACCCACACCCCCTGGAAACACCTTTGCACCATCTTAGACACACCCACACTACCTTGAACACACTTACACCCCCTTGTGCACACTCTCTTGCACACTCTTGAACACAACTCAAAATCGAGAGAGAGATGGACAGAAGAGAAGGAGAAAGGAAGAAGAAGAAGGAGAGAAAGAGAAATCCCGTTCCGAATCCGTCGCTCGATCAATCGAAATTCCGAGACCAAATATACGATCCTCATTCAATTCTCTAGCGGTAATCTTCTTTCCCCATTTCGATTCATCCATTAAATCCTTTGATTTTCTAGTTTTTAAATTGAAATAAATATTTGATAATTTGATGGGTTTGTAGGTTAGAGTTTACCATTTTTAGTGTAGTTCGGATCAAATGATAGCTATTAATGTGTACAATGCATGAGTGTGAATTTTATATGTTGATTTTAGGACGAAACCCTCGTAAGAAACCATAAAATCGCATTTTCTGTACCTGAAAGACGAACCACACAGTCCAACGCACGGTCTTGGCAAGACCGTGCACCAGACTGTGTGCACCACTTTGAGCCTGCATCGGCCGGCGCACCTCGGTCCGCAAGCCAGTGCGCAGTTGTTTTAGCTTGCACGGTCTTGAGTGCATGCTCACGACCGTGCACAAGGCCGTGCACAAGGCCGTGCGTTAGCCCGTGCGAATGCCTTAACCAAATTTTCAGCCTTTTTCCTTAGTTGCTCACGGTAATAGGGTCAAATGGCCAAAAATAAAAGTTAACTTTTTGCATACGACCCCCTAAAATCGAGCCGTTTTCACCTATAGCTTCCATATGATTCAAGGATGAATATTTTGTAAAGTTTAAAAATTCCGACCTCGTTCGGACCTTGATTCGAGCCTTTTTCGTTTAGGGCTTTTTCCCCAATTTTTGAATGTCGTCCGAAAAATCCGATAATCGCATGAGTGCTTCTTTATAATATTATATGCATGAATGTGCAATTAGAATTTCAATTGAGCATGTTTAGCATCGTTAATTTCATACTTTCCGTTTAATCGATTTAATTGCATTTTAATTGTAAATTTAATTTCTACATGACGTTTATTGGTTTTTCATGTGTGGTAGTCTGCGTGAGTCCTTGTCGTGTCTTGTCTTATTTAGTTCTTGTCGTCTATTAGTTTCAGGCCGTCTTTTCAAGGCATAGCTTGGGTTGTCTTGTCGTTTTCGTGCTTCCAGGTGAGGGTATTAAAATGCTTTCAAACGGAGTAAGAATTTCTTTTAAATTATTGCGAACTACCCTTATGTGCTCATCTTGCTTTGATTTCCCTTCTCGTATATCTATTAAATATTTAACCTATATTTTCATGATTTTATAATAAATGTTTTGATATTAACTTGTACCTATAAGTATCTCTAAATCATTTTTGTTTTCATGAGGCAAGTAAAGCTCTTTCTTTTAAGCATGACGTTTTGACCTCGGTTGGGTCTATGAGGGAAGTCGTTAGGGGAAGAAGTTAGTGTTTCCCGACACGTATGAAACTTGTAGTCACCCCCTTTGTCGTCACACACACTTGCCTAAATGCCCTTTTGGCCTTAACTTATAATGTTCTTCAAACGCGAGCAAAAAGATAATGTATTGTTATTTCAATGGGCCTGGGATGGTATCCGGAGGTTGCATCTGGAGACGAGCGTCCAGGGTGTAATCCGAGGTCGCGTTTCGGGGTCAGACACCGGTGATGGAGTTTATTGTAATTGAAGGGGTTATAAGGAGGAACAGGCCCATACTCGCTGGGATATTAATTGCTTGTATTTATCGCTTTAATTCTTTAACGCACTGTTAATTATTGTCGTCTATGCAAGTCGAAGCACGATCCGGATTTTCTTCAATTATGCAAATGTACTTTCCTATATATATATATAATCCAAACCCAGAAACGTGGCTCAGAAACGTGGCTCGTACTTGTTCCCTCTTTCCCGTCACTGAGTATCTTTTATACTCACCCCCACTATTTTGATTCTTATTTCAGGTCGACAGGTGGCGTTGTCACCTATCTTGTCAGTCGGCAGCAGCAGGTCTAGGTTGGCTCGTATGTCTTGTCTTGTCAGTGTCCCAACAACAGTCGTGTCCTTATTTATGAATTGATTTAATTTATGTATTCCGTATTATGTTTTATTTCCCGTACTTACGTGCCCCTGATGTGGGATAGATTAGACGAGCCATGGATGGCATTTATTAAATGATTAATGAGAATGATGTATGAATTATGTTGCCATGAATGGCTTATATGACTAATTGTATAATTTGATTTAGCTTCCGCAACTCTGTTATATTTTTTATTGCTGTTGTTGTTGGGGTGTTGCAATGTTGTTGCTGGTATTTGATTGATTGATTGCCGTTCGCTGGGATGGATTTTTAAATGGGGTACATCTACCTCGTTTGGGAGTTCGTCTCGGTGCGGATGTGGTGTCCTTTCTCCACCTACGGAAAGGGGCGCTACAGTCAGTGGTATCAGAGCCTAGGTTCCCGAAAAGGAACCGAAAGCTCTAGTATCTCGTCCGTCTTGTCTTTTGTGTCTTTTGAATTGTGTCAGTCCGTGTCGAGTTCGTGTTTTGACGAGTGTTCGTCTTATCTTGGTGCTTAAAATTGTAGACGATTATGGTTGGCTTAATTAACCGACTGGCAATCTTTTATGAATTTTGTACTAAGGAAGATGCAACGCGAGTCGATCGTGGAGCTCTTTGTGTGTTTTACTTGGTTTGGTCTGTCGTAGTTGTGTGTCGATAGGATTTTCATTGGGTGTCGAGCATGCTTTATGTGTATATAAATTATTGGCATCATTTCTTACAAGACAAGCACCTATTTTGCCAAATAGTTGTGAACGCAGGTATGCCGCGCAAGAAAGCCCGATCAGACCCGTCACTACCACCACTCTAGACTGCTTCGGGATCTTCATACCCGTATCCGACGGGAGACATGCAAATAGCTCAAGGAGGAGAGAGCGTAATCGAATACGAAGCTAGGTTCGCTTACCTGACCAATTATTCTCCTAACCGAGAACCAGACCAAAGGAACAGAGCCGCAAGATTTATATCGGGGTTGAGGCATGAAATCCGCCAAATACTCATAGGACTCGGCTACTGTTCTTATGTGGAGGCTGTTGGCCGAGCTTTGCTGGCCAAAGCAGAATTTGAAATGAGAGCTAGGAGTGCTCGATTGATTACCTTGGAGAACCGGCCACATGAATCAGGAACCCCAGTAGTTGTCCATACGACTTCTCGTAGTAAAGGGACAACGACTAGTGGATCCAGTGGAAGTATCATCCTCTGCACGCATTGCCAGAAACCGAACCACGTCGTCGAGATGTGTAGGAGGAGACTTGGGTTGTGCCTCATTTGTGGTGCCGCCAATCACCTCGTCGAACAATGCCCCAACAAGAGAAAGGGTAATTGAAGGAGTCGAGAAACTACCGAGATCGAAGGATGAAAAAAAAAGAAAAAAAAAAGGCTAGACAGGACTTCGTCTCTCGGAATAAAGGTACCGTGCATGTTCATAACATACATAATTTCTCGTCTTTTAATTTATTAATTGCGCGATAGTATGTTTTATTGTTTAATTGAACTCCGGGTTTAATCTGGGGTGTTTTAGTAATTTTCACGCGTTTGAATTCGACTCAGGGGTTCTTGCACGCCCCAACGCACGGTCTTGGTCAAGACCGTGCAGACCAGCCCAGCGTTTAAACCGCTGAACCGGTCGAACCGGCGCGTACGGCCCTGCGCACGCCCGTGCGTTAGACCGTGCAGGGCCCCTTGCCCATTTAAAACTCTCTTTCACGAACAGAAGCAACAGCAACCCCAAAAAATTTTTTTCCCCTCACTTCCAGCAACAGCAATCCACGATTTTTCCCCCAAATTTCATCCTCTCAACTTTGCAAGCTTGTAACTTTCGATCCGTTCGTCGGATCTTCATAATTTTCGGAAGGTACATAGCCGGCATTGCATATTTTCATTAGTTGGTGTTTGGGGACGATCCGCCGAGCCGATCATACACAAATCGCCACCCAAAATACACGCCCGCCAAGTGTTCGACAAAATTCCCAAGTGAGAAATTTCACCAATTTCAACCCAACAAGCTTCAAGCAACCTTCTCACATGGCCGCCGAAGGTTCTCGATGAAGGAGGAGGCGAGATGACCCTCCATCCCCACTTCCATTTAATGTGGATATTTCAAACCCCTTTCAAGCCAAAATTTTTTGCCGGATGCACGAACGCCCGATTTTCTCTACCAAGTTCCTCGATATTGAAGCATTGCGAAATTTGGGACTTGGCGACGGTATTGCTCGGTATATTGAAGACGTGGGGTGGACCACATTCTTGGATATGAGGAGGAATTCGTACCCCCGACTTCTCTACGAATTCATTGCAACACTTCAAGTAATTCCCCATGAAGACGACGCCGAGCTACCTTTTAAGATCGAGTTCTGAGCTTTCAATGAGAATTATGAGCTCACTCTCCGACAATTGACGGCGCATTTTGGACTACCCATTCGGGCTATGATAAGCCGTGAAATAGGATGGTCCGAAGCCGAGGCGTGGAGAAATGTCTCCACTTCTAGAAGGTCCTTCCAACAAGGAAAGTCGAAGGCAACCGACCTCATCAATCCCGCCTTGAGGACTTTCCATCGATATCTCTCGTGCACCGTTTTTGCCCGAGGAGATAGCTATGGCTCTATCAACTTGGATGAACTCTACATTCTTGATTGTGCGGTCTGGAGAGAGCCGGTCAACGGCATTATGTTTTTCTTGAGGTATGTAGAGTACGTGGGCACCCGCCCGAAGGGAGAGATTAGGATTGGGTCCTACATTACCGCAATCCTCGAGTGTGCCGGTGTAACCGGTATGGACCGAATGGCCCCAGCAGGGGGAGACGACGCAATCATCACCTACAAGCAATTCGCCCAGATGAAGCTATGCAAGAAAGTTAGAGGGCGTCATAGTAGGTATGTGCCGATGACGGCAGAGGAAGCTGCCGCCGAGAGTGACGACGATGTCGAGGAGGACATCCGAGCAGGAGGTTAACCTGAAAAGGATCACCAAGAAATTGAGGAACAAATGCTTGAACAATTATACGAAGCAGGAGGCTTCGATCCTCAACAGGTCCCGTACGTACCTAACCCTCCTAGAACCGAAGAGGCTCACTTCCAGCCGAACTTCGACGACTACCCGACTCAGCACTAGGCTGGATCCTCACAATGGGATAGACTAAGTGAGGAGCAGTGGACTCGGTACCAACAATCGGAGTTGGAGACCCGAAGCCGGTGGGAGGCTGATAGGTGGACGTTTGGGGAAACTGCTTCACAACCTTCGCTGAGCAGACTACCGAGCGACTGCATCGACAGTCGGCTGACCTTCGGGAGATCAGACTCGAGGCCCAACGCAACCACACCGAGCTCTGGGAGCAGATTTCCGACCTTGAGAGGTCCATCACTGAGCAGCTCGCAAGCTATCTGAGCCGTCTTGGCATGCCGCCTAGTTCTGGAGCATCCGATTCTTAGTCGGCATCATTTTCTTCTATTTCTCGTCATTTTCGTTTAATTGTAATTTGATTTTATTTGAACTATTATGTAAGAACTATGCATTAATTGTTTATTTGAATTTAACTGTTAATTGTTCATTTTAATTAATTGCTTGTGTGTTAATTACGCGATTTTGTTTGAACAACTTTTAAATGCCGTAATATACTTCCTTTAACAAACCCCGAGGTTCGGAGGAGAATCTGAGGACAGATTCTTTTGAGGGGGGAGTATTGTAACGACCCAAAATTCCAGAATATATTCTCGGAATAATTATTCAACATTTCGTTGATTTTTATATGAAAAGATTAGCTTCGTTAGCTAATTTTAAGTTATTTTTAATTTAATTCCCTATCCTCAACCATTTATAATTACCTTTTCCACCCCTCGAAATTAATCTAATCTCTAAACGAACCCACACCCCCTGGAAACACATTTGCACCATCTTGGACACACCCACACTACCTTGAACACACTTACACCCTTTGTGCACACTCTCTTGCACACTCTTGAACACAACTCAAAATCGAGAGAGAGAAGGAGAGAAGAGAAGGAGAAAGGAAGAAGAAGAAGGAGAGAAAGAGAAATCCCGTTCCGAATCCGTCGCTCGATCAATCGAAATTCCGAGACCAAATATACGATCCTCATTCAATTCTCTACCGGTAATCTTCTTTCCCCATTTCGATTCATCCATTAAATCCTTCGATTTTCTAGTTTTTAAATTGAAATGAATATTTGATAATTTGATGGGTTTGTAGGTTAGAGTTTACCATTTTTAGTGTAGTTCGGATCAAATGATAGCTATTAATGTGTACAATGCATGAGTGTGAATTTTATATGTTGATTTTAGCTATAGAATCCACCCTAGTTGATTTTAGGACGAAACCCTCGTGAGAAACCTTAAAATTGCATTTTCTGTACCTGAAAGACAAACCACACGGTCCAACGCACGGTCTTGGCAAGACCGTGCACCAGACCGTGTGCACCACTTTGAGCCTGCATCGGCCGGTGCACCCCGGTGCGCAAGCCAGTGCGCAGTTGTTTTAGCTTGCATGGTCTTGAGTGCATGCTCAAGACCGTGCACAAGGCCGTGCGTTAGCCCGTGCGAATGCCTTAACCAAATTTTCAGCCTTTTTCCTTAGTTGATCACGGTAATTGGGTCAAATGGCCAAAAATAAAAGTTGACTTTTTGCATACGACCCCCTAAAATCGAGCCGTTTTCACCTATAGCTTCCATATGATTCAAGGATGAATATTTTGTAAAGTTTTCAAAATTCCGACCTCGTTCGAACCTTGAATCGAGCCTTTTTCGTTTAGGGCTTTTTCCCCAATTTTTGAATGTCGTCCGAAAAATCCGATAATCGCATGAGTGCTTCTTTATAATATTATATGCATGAATGTGCAATTAGAATTTCAATTGAGCATGTTTAGCATCGTTAATTTCATACTTTCCGTTTAATCGATTTAATTGCATTTTAATTGTAAATTTAATTTCTACATGACGTTTATTGGTTTTTCATGTGTGGTAGTCTGCGTGAGTCCTTGTCGTGTCTTGTCTTATTTAGTTCTTGTCGTCTATTAGTTTCAGGCCGTCTTTTCAAGGCATAGCTTGGGTTGTCTTGTCGTTTTCGTGCTTCCAGGTGAGGGTATTAAAATGCTTTCAAACGGAGTAAGAATTTCTTTTAAATTATTGCGAACTACCCTTATGTGCTCATCTTGCTTTGATTTCCCTTCTCGTATATCTATTAAATATTTAACCTATATTTTCATGATTTTATAATAAATGTTTTGATATTAACTTGTACCTATAAGTATCTCTAAATCATTTTTGTTTTCATGAGGCAAGTAAAGCTCTTTCTTTTAAGCATGACGTTTTGACCTCGATTGGGTCTATGAGGGAAGTCGTTAGGGGAAGAAGTTAGTGTTTCCCGACACGTATGAAACTTGTAGTCACCCCCTTTGTCGTCACACACACTTGCCTAAATGCCCTTTTGGCCTTAACTTATAATGTTCTTCAAACGCGAGCAAAAAGATAATGTATTGTTATTTCAATGGGCCCGGGATGGTATCCGGAGGTTGCATCTGCGGACGAGCGTCCAGGGTGTAATCCGAGGTGCTTTTCCCAAAATTAAGCATCAATCGTGGCCCGTCAGGAGTTGATAGCCATGGTTGGGAGTGATGGTGGGTGTTGCATTTGTTGCACGTTTTCTTAAAATTCAACAATCGCCCGGGGTCGCGCTTCGGAGTCAGACACCGGTGATGGAGTTTATTGTAATTGAAGGGGTTATAAGGAGGAACAGGCCCATACTCGCTGGGATATTAATTGCTTGTATTTATCGCTTTAATTCTTTAACGTACTGTTAATTATTGTCGTGTATGCAAGTTGAAGCACGATCTGGAGTTTCTTCAATTATGCAAATGTATTTTCCTATATATATATATATAATCCAAACCCGGAAATGTGGCTCGTACTTGTTCACTCTTTACCATCACTGAGTATCTTTTATACTCACCCCCACTATTTTGATTCTTATTTCAGGTCGACAGGTGGCGTTGTCACCTATCTTGTCAGTCGGCAGCAGCAGGTCTAGGTTGGCTCGTATGTCTTGTCTTGTCAGTGTCCCAACAACAGTCGTGTCCTTATTTATGAATTGATTTAATTTATGTATTCCGTATTATGTTTTATTTCCCGTACTTACGTGCCCCTGATATGTGATAGATTAGACAAGCCATGGATGGCATTTATTAAATGATTAATGAGAATGATGTATGAATTATGTTGCCATGAATGGCTTATATGACTAATTGTATAATTTGATTTAGCTTCTGCAACTCTATTATTTTTTTTATTGCTGTTGTTGTTGGGGTATCGTAATGCTGTTGCTGGTATTTGATTGATTGATTGCCGTTCGCCGGGATGGATTTTTAAATGGGGTACATCTACCTCGTTTAGGAGTTCGTCTCGGTGCGGATGTGGTGTCCTTTCTCCGCCTACGGAAAGGGGCGCTACAGCTACAAACTCCAACTCCGGTGTCAAGCCAAGGAGCAACCCAAGGCTCGACGAACAGTAATTAAAGGAAAGTGTGCAACGAATGCAACATCCACCATGCTCCCCACCGTGGCTATCAACTCCTGACGGGCCACGATTGACACTTAGTTTTGGGAGTAGTACCTCAGGAACCCCCTTGGACGCGCGTCCCCAGGTGAGCCTCGCGAATACCGTCCCGGCCCCTGTTAAAGAAAGTCCACGATTTTGCTCGCATTTCAAGAAACATCATAAGTTGAGTACCAAACAGGCATTTAGGCATGTAACGACCCGAAAATCCGAGTTTCAATTCAGTATATTTTAATCGAGTAATTTCGTTATTTAATATTTTATTTACTATTTATTCTAAGATTTTAGGATAATTTTATAAATGAGTGAATTTCATATTTAAATCGCGAATTGTCAATGTGCGTTTAATTATGTGAATTTTAACTGTAACTACGTATTATTTGGACGACGTGAGTCTTCGAACTTATTTTGTAAAATTACGACTTTGCCCCTTTCGACTTTTAACCCTAGACAACCCATTGACTTAATCCCTCTCTCCACTCACACTCTCGCACATCAGCAGCAAGAAGGAAAGAAAGAAAAGAAAAGAGAAGGAAAAAGAGAAGGAGAAGGAAGGAAGTTCAATCGATCGTCCCGACTTCGTTTCCCGACGGATTGTCGAATAATTTACGTCTACGGATTCCTCGCGAACTCTTCTACGAGTAAGCTTCTAACGATTCTCTCGTTTAATATCTCGTATGTTTCGTTTTTCTCGTTTTTTTGAATAGTTGACATTATTAGGTTTTATGTGTTTTGTATAGGATTTGTGGATGGATTTTCGTGTTTATCGTTTCTATATGTAGGTTATATGTTGTAGATGATTATATGTGAAAATTAGGGAGTGATTTGCATGATTAATCGATTTAAGGTTGAATTATATTTGATTTTCGCGTATTGGGTTTGATGTTCTGCATGTTCTGCTCAATTTTTACGCACACGGGCCATGCACACGGGGTGTGGCAAGCCCGTGTGGGTGTACACGGCCTCTTGCACGGCCGTGCAAGAGACCGTGCGTGTTTGGGGATGGTGCACGGGCTGTGCACACGGCCTTGAGGCCGTGTGCATGAGGCCGTGCGCGTTCGTCCGATTGTGCACGGCCTCGGCACACGGCCGTGCACAAGGCCGTGTGGCCCGATCGCACAGTGCCCTGACCTTCTGTAAGTCAGGGCCTGTTTTGCACTACGGGTCCCGCTTCGGCCCGTCTTTTCCGAATTCTTTCTTCGCTCGTGTATTCGATATATATAAAATAGATATGAATTGCATGAGTTATGAATTTACGACATGTTCGGGTATATGAATAGCGTGTTTTAAGTTTTCGTTAAATTTTCTAACTTTTGCATGTGAAGTCCGATTTTCCCGAAATTCGAATGCATGCTCCTTTATGATATCTTAAGCATGTTCGTAAAGTTTCATTTCTTTTGGAATTGATTTGCATTTTTAAATGAATGAATTACTCTATTTTCGTTTGATAATTTGAACTTAAGTGTTTGATTTAATTGTGTGACGTGCTCCTATGTGTTCTAATATTCTCGTATAAGCCGTGCGTCGTCTTTAGTCTTATTTGGTTGTGTCCTGGTATTTTTGCAGACGATACTCCTGTGGAGTAGCGCCGGTTCTAGCTTTTGCTCTTCTTTTGCATAGCGGCCAGGTGAGGTTTTCCGTTTCTGTTTCCAGTATTATTATGTATATATATAAATAAGCCCTCCCGATATAAGCCACGTTTATGTTTTGTTTTCACACCGTTCATATATATATACGTAATAGATATTTATGATTATTATGTTCATTTGATTTATCGAAAATGATTTGATATGAAAAGTACTACGTATAGACTTCGAAATGTTTACGAAAGAGACATGTAAAACCTTTTGTTTTCTAAGGCGAACTTTGGCCTTCGGCCTCGCATATGACATGTCTCGAACGGTCTTTTGGCCAACCCGAAATGTTTGAAAAGCGAGTTATGAAATGTTTGCATGATCGTTTGGGCCCGGAGTAAGAGCGATAGCACGAAGTCGGTAGACGTCGGGTCTACGGCGTAAATCCTATGGTTTCCTCCATTTGGGAGCTCGGGGTGAGGCCGGAGTGGCAGCCCTTTGAGTACCTGAGTTATTCTAGTAAGTTATGAGTAGTTCGGGTTTGCAGTCCGACTACATTGGAGGAATAAGGGTGGTTTCCGGTTTTATGTTTTTGGATATTGGAGTTTCAGGGCTCGACTCGCCGAGTCATATGATAAGTTATGTTTTATGTTAAATCACCACCCGTTTACGAAAACCTTTCTTTTATTTTGATTTCTTTTAATTATAAAATTGGTGATTTACTTCCGTTTTATTATATACATTATTATTCCCCCCCCCCTCACTTAGTCGTTTAGCTAACCCTCTCTGTCTCACCCTATATTGGTTTCAGGATACTAGGCGGGATTCGTCGTCGTCATAGGCGTCGTAGGTTTATATTTATTTTCTCATGTATATTCTTTCCCGGTTGTCTTTTATTTACGTATTATGTTATTATGTTGTATTTACGGGATTTATATACCGAACCCGTGGTTAGATTTGGTCGGGATATTGTATCGAACCCGTTTGATATTATGTAATTGAATTTCATTAGCCTTGGTGGGCTTTAATAATTGTGTTATTAATTATGTTTTAAATATTTGGTTTATTATTGCTTCCGCACTTCTGTCTTTTCGTTGGTTATAAAAACCCCGCCTAGTAATTGAGTAAATGCTTGCCGTTCGCCGGGTTTCGGTTCGGGTCGGATCCCATTTCGGCTCCGGGTCGGGGCTCGGTGCGGGGCGTGCGTTACCCGTTTGGGGCGCCCGCTACAGTTGGTATCAGAGCTCTTTGGTCCAATGGCCTAAGCTCTGAATTGTCGTGTTTTGCTGGTTTGGTCGGTCGTTGTGCGCCTGTGTAACTTAGGGAATTACATTCACCAGTGTTGAAGAACGCTTAGTGTTTGAATTGTCACGGATCTTTGTTGGATGATCAACAACAAAAGATCTTTTACAATCAAAATACTGGGATGGGCTTGGATATAGGTGGATGTGAAACTCAAGGTTGTACTTGCCATGCCTGGTTGTCTGTCGGGTCCGGTTGTGTCTAGGTCGTACGGCTTAGGACTTCTGTGAATTTGTGCAAATGTGCTAAGTGCTTATGTGAACACTAAGTGAACATTACTTGCCTATGTGTTTACAGCTTTGCATGCTCGCTTACCTGTCATGCATAACTGTTAATGACTTTACAGGATGCCTCCACGTCGTTGTCCCTGTGGACAGTCTTCGTCATCTTCATTGACACTTCAGACCGATCCACCGATTCCAGCCAGAATTTTGGAAACATTAAGACGATTTATCGCTCATGCCCCTAAAGGAAATGCTGAGCAGGATGCATGGGCCCAATTTCTTAGATTCGAACCACCACAATTTGAAGGTACCCTGGATGAAGCTATTGCCGAGGCATGGATATCGGCTCTAGAAAAGATTTTTAGGATTATGGAATATCCGGATCCTCTAAGAGTCGGGTTTGCTATTTATTTGATGATTGGAGCTGCTCAGGAATGGTAGAAACAGATTGAACACCGATGGGAACGCGAGCATGTAGTCCCGACTTGGGATCAATTCTTGACTGAGTTCCGGGCTGAATACATTACGAGGATTGTTCATCAGCAAAATGAAAGTGAAATTCAGGCCCCCGTTCAGCCTAATCCTCCCCAACCTCAGGGATATCCACGACCAGTATGTGGATTTTGTAAGGGCCCGCATGTAGAGGCTAAATGTTGGAGGAAGAATGGACTGTGCTTCGGATGTGGTAGCCCCGATCACATAGTGAATCTATGTCCGAAGAAGAGGCAAGTACCGCGGGATATAACAGGCGATACTGAGGATGCACATCCAGCGAGTTCTACGAGGCCACTTAAACAATCAGGGTCTTCTTCCGGCAAGAAAACCTTCTCGGTATCTTCATCGAAGCAGAATGTACCTCCAAAACGGCAGGGAACGCCAATATGTGGCTTTTGCCAAAGAGATCATCAAGAGTCAGAATGCCGAGAGAAGCAGGGACGTTGCTTCTCATGTGGAAGTCCGTTTCATCTTCGTACAAATTGCACGAGAAAGAGAATGTCGAGACGAGCCAGAAGAATGAAGCTTGATTCTGTATGAACGATCCAGGTATATTGCATTGTCATGACATTCATTCTAAATTAATTTAATTTCATATTATGTGAATTTAAATTATGTGCGTTAAGCGTATTATATTATGCATGTGATTTCGATATTATTATTTGTGTTTGAATTTCGTGAAGTTTGTGTGGTTTTAATCACACGAACTGCCCCTGTATGCCTTGCACGGTCTCGCCACACGCCGTGACGAGACCCTGTGCACCCTTTTTCACACGGCCCCGTTGCACCCTGTGCAAGAGGCCGTGCGCATGAATACACACGGGCTCGTCACACGCCGTGACGAGAGCCCGTGCGTGTTTATCCTCACGGGGTCGTCACACGCCGTGACGAGACCCCGTGCGTGTTTCTCACACGGCCTCGTCACACGCCGTGACGAGAGGCCGTGCGCGTTTCTTCCGGATTTTAAAATGGTCAGTAGCTTTTCATTCTCGCGCACACCCTCACTTTCTCTCCCTCTTTCATGCGAAATTTCCCCATTTTTCTCCCCCAAATTTCATCCCAACTTTGAGCTCGAATTATTCTCGATCTACCCGACGGATTTTCAAGAAATTTTGAAGGTGTGTTGTCTGCAGCAAGTTCTTGGTACTGTTAAAGTTTGGGCCCGATCCGTTTTACCGATCTCACACAATCTTCGCCCGAAGTAGCGCACGCCAAGTGTTCGGTAAAAGTCCTGAGTGAAAAGTTTGCAACTTATCTCCTTCAACCCACACAACTTGAACTCTACTATGGAAGGTGCTCGTGAAACCCGTGGCGGACGTCGGGCAAGGGAATTACCCGACATAGCGGCCCCGGAAGGTTACCAAGTGGATTTGGGTAACGAAGACGATCAAGATGTCTTCAACCGGTTAATGGAACGACCGGTTAGAGCCACGCAATTTCTAGACATGGAAGCTATGTACCAATTGGGACTTGGCGAAGGGATCTCCCATTACATCGACAACATTGGGTGGGCTAATTTTTGGAGTATTCAAAGGCCATCCTATCGCCGCCTTACTTGCGAATTTTTAAGCTCTCTTAAGGGCGCGGCATTTCCGGACGACGACGAGATGCCGATAGGAATCCACTTCAGAGCGTTCAACTGAGACTATACGCTCTCATACCGGCAGTTGACCGAGTATTTTCAACTGGATGTTATGGCACCGAGGAGACGTGCCGACGGATGGAATCAAGCCGAAGCGTGGAGACGTATCTCTACCTCCACCGAAATATTTAATTCCGGCGTATCCAAGGCCACGATGCTCATCACTACCCAGTTGAGAATTTTGCACAGAGCCGTGTCTCGATCGGTTCTAGCCCGAGGAGACAGTCCGGGTGCGGTGAACACCGAAGACTGTCTAATACTCGATCATATGGTACGAGGAGAAAGGTTCAACCCCATCTCGTACATGATGGATCATATGAAGTATATCTCCACTCGGTCGAGAGGAGAAATTCGAGTTGGCTCATACATCACCGCCATTTTGGAGTGTGCCCAGGTGGAAGGGCTCGATACTCAGGTTCCTGTTGGAGGTTCGACCTCAATTAGCTACGGCACTCTAGCTCAAATGGCTATCTGCACGAAGGGTCCAAGGCGGAACGACCCATATATTCTGGTGGCTGGACTACCTTTGTGGGAAGCTGACCAAGGGAATGCTCCCGAAGAAGGACCTTCAGACCCAGAGGTCCGAGAGCAGGCTCAGCATATCTACTCCCAACTGATGAGACAGGATGCTTCTATACCTGAGTCTTCACATGGCAGGAGAAGCACTCAGCACCAGGAATCGATAAACCTGCAACAGTTTTATTCAGAGTTTACTGACTACCGACGTGTGTCGGATGAGAGATTTGCCCAGCAGGAGAGGCAGATCAACGAGGGCTTTGCAGCTCAACGAGCTCACATTGATAGTCAGTACACCGCCTTGCAGGCAGAGCTTCAGAGATCGATCTCGGAGATGCAAAGGTCACTGTCAGAGCAGTTGGATCAGTATTTCCGCCGTGGTCCGGACGAGCCTTGAGCTATCTAGTCTATTTTATTTTCTTTTTTCCCGTAAACTTTGTTTAGGATTTGATGTAATTTTCTATTTTGTATGAATTCGAATTTTAATTGGAATATTAAGTGCTTTAAGTGTTTATTATGAATTGCGTTTTATTATGTGAATTAATTTTATTTTAATGTTCGATTTAATTCCTGTTATTAGAATTCCCGCTAGGTTATGCTTCCCTTGACTAACTCCGAGACCGGAAGAGAATCTGAGGACAGATTCTTCTGAAGAGGGGAGTATTGTAACGACCCGAAAATCCGAGTTTCAATTCAGTATATTTTAATCGAGTAATTTCGTTATTTAATATTTTATTTACTATTTATTCTAAGATTTTAGGATAATTTTATAAATGAGTGAATTTCATATTTAAATCGCGAATTGTCAATGTGCGTTTAATTATGTGAATTTTAACTGTAACTACGTATTATTTGGACGACGTGAGTCTTCGAACTTATTTTGTAAAATTACGACTTTGCCCCTTTCGACTTTTAACCCTAGACAACCCATTGACTTAATCCCTCTCTCCACTCACACTCTCGCACATCAGCAGCAAGAAGGAAAGAAAGAAAAGAAAAGAGAAGGAAAAAGAGAAGGAGAAGGAAGGAAGTTCAATCGATCGTCCCGACTTCGTTTCCCGACGGATTGTCGAATAATTTACGTCTACGGATTCCTCGCGAACTCTTCTACGAGTAAGCTTCTAACGATTCTCTCGTTTAATATCTCGTATGTTTCGTTTTTCTCGTTTTTGTGAATAGTTGACATTATTAGGTTTTATGTGTTTTGTATAGGATTTGTGGATGGATTTTCGTGTTTATCGTTTCTATATGTAGGTTACATGTTGTAGATGATTATATGTGAAAATTAGGGAGTGATTTGCATGATTAATCGATTTAAGGTTGAATTATATTTGATTTTCGCGTATTGGGTTTGATGTTCTGCATGTTCTGCTCAATTTTTACGCACACGGGCCATGCACACGGGGTGTGGCAAGCCCGTGTGGGTGTACACGGCCTCTTGCACGGCCGTGCAAGAGACCGTGCGTGTTTGGGGATGGTGCATGGGCTGTGCACACGGCCTTGAGGCCGTGTGCATGAGGCCGTGCGCTTTCGTCCGATTGTGCACGGCCTCGGCACACGGCCGTGCACAAGGCCGTGTGGCCCGATCGCACAGTGCCCTGACCTTCTGTAAGTCAGGGCCCGTTTTGCACTACGGGTCCCGCTTCGGCCCGTCTTTTCCGAATTCTTTCTTCGCTCGTGTATTCGATATATATAAAATAGATATGAATTGCATGAGTTATGAATTTACGACATGTTCGGGTATATGAATAGTGTGTTTTAAGTTTTCGTTAAATTTTCTAACTTTTGCATGTGAAGTCCGATTTTCCCGAAATTCGAATGCATGCTCCTTTATGATATCTTAAGCATGTTCGTAAAGTTTCATTTCTTTTGGAATTGATTTGCATTTTTAAATGAATGAATTACTCTATTTTCGTTTGATAATTTGAACTTAAGTGTTTGATTTAATTGTGTGACGTGCTCCTATGTGTTCTAATATTCTCGTATAAGCCGTGCGTCGTCTTTAGTCTTATTTGGTTGTGTCCTGGTATTTTTGCAGACGATACTCCTGTGGAGTAGCGCCGGTTCTAGCTTTTGCTCTTCTTTTGCATAGCGGCCAGGTGAGGTTTTCCGTTTCTGTTTCCAGTATTATTATGTATATATATAAATAAGCCCTCCCGATATAAGCCACGTTTATGTTTTGTTTTCACACCGTTCATATATATATACGTAATATATATTTATGATTATTATGTTCATTTGATTTATCGAAAATGATTTGATATGAAAAGTACTACGTATAGACTTCGAAATGTTTACGAAAGAGACATGTAAAACCTTTTGTTTTCTAAGGCGAACTTTGGCCTTCGGCCTCGCATATGACATGTCTCGAACGGTCTTTTGGCCAACCCGAAATGTTTGAAAAGCGAGTTATGAAATGTTTGCATGATCGTTTGGGCCCGGAGTAAGAGCGATAGGACGAAGTCGGTAGACGTCGGGTCTACGGCGTAAATCCTATGGTTTCCTCCATTTGGGAGCTCGGGGTGAGGCCGGAGTGGCAGCCCTTTGAGTACCTGAGTTATTCTAGTAAGTTATGAGTAGTTCGGGTTTGCAGTCCGACTACATTGGAGGAATAAGGGTGGTTTCCGGTTTTATGTTTTTGGATATTGGAGTTTCAGGGCTCGACTCGCCGAGTCATATGATAAGTTATGTTTTATGTTAAATCACCACCCGTTTACGAAAACCTTTCTTTTATGTTGATTTCTTTTAATTATAAAATTGGTGATTTACTTCCGTTTTATTATATACATTATTATTCCCCCCCCCCTCACTTAGTCGTTTGGCTAACCCTCTCTGTCTCACCCTATATTGGTTTCAGGATACTAGGCGGGATTCGTCGTCGTCATAGGCGTCGTAGGTTTATATTTATTTTCTCATGTATATTCTTTCCCGGTTGTCTTTTATTTACGTATTATGTTATTATGTTGTATTTACGGGATTTATATACCGAACCCGTGGTTAGATTTGGTCGGGATATTGTATCGAACCCGTTTGATATTATGTAATTGAATTTCATTAGCCTTGGTGGGCTTTAATAATTGTGTTATTAATTATGTTTTAAATATTTGGTTTATTATTGCTTCCGCACTTCTGTCTTTTCGTTGGTTATAAAAACCCCGCCTAGTAATTGAGTAAATGCTTGCCGTTCGCCGGGTTTCGGTTCGGGTCGGATCCCATTTCGGCTCCGGGTCGGGGCTCGGTGCGGGGCGTGCGTTACCCGTTTGGGGCGCCCGCTACAAGGCAAGTGTGTGACGACAAGGGGGGGTGACCACAAGTTCCGTACGAGTCGGTATGCAATGGCGCCCACCCCTAACGACTTCCCTCATAGACCTGACCCCAAATCAAATTGTCACGTTTGAGAGGAAAGAATTTACTTGGCTTTGAAAACAAATCAGTTTTGGATAATTTAATATAAGTTGATATCAAATGGTGTGATAGGCACATAAGGGAATATTAAAAAGAAGAAGAGCAAGCAATAAGAAATACGGGGTGATAAGTTATTTCGAAACCTACATATCTACGTCCTTGCCCCAGTTGAAAACATTTAAACCCTTACCTGGCTCAACAATGAAAGAAGGAAAGAAAGCAAACGAACAAGTACTCCACGGGAGTAAAGCCTGCAATCTAAGACACGACATAACCATGTAAGACTCTGACGAGATGCACGGCGTACAATAAGTAATTAAAGCATGTAAGAGCACATATACACGACTTCCATTGAAGTACTCACAAAATGCGTTTAAAATAATTAAACGAGATATAAAGATTAAAAGATGTAAACATGCTTCGAACACCATTTAGATTCTACATTCATGCTCATAACATTATAAGGAATCATTCATGCAAGTTTCGGATCATAAAGACGATATACGAAAACTAGCTAAAAAGCCCTAAACAAAATTGGTATTATTCAATACTCGAAAGAAGTCGGAAAAATTCCCACTTCGATAATTATAGGTTTAAAGGATCGTATGAAGCCATTGGTGAAGACGGATATAAAAAACGAGATCCAGTAAACATTTTGGGCATTTGGGGTGAAAAGGAACAGAAGGCATGATCTGGAAATAGGCTGAAAATCGCGAAATGCATAGTCACGGGGTACAGCACACGGCCTGTACCCTATGTGCAAAGCCTGTGCGTGTTGATTGAGCAGGCACGGCCTGTGGCACGGGGTGTGCCAAGGCCGTGCGCATCATTTCGCACGAGCACGGCCTCCTTCACGGGGTCTGGTGAGGCCGTGTGTAACGCCCCACATTTTTGGGTAAGCTAAAGCCGGTAAGAATTCCTAAGATAACGGGACAAGTTTGGAAAACTCGATTGGGATATATGTGTTTATGTGATATTTGTGTGTTTTATATGAATTTTCGTAAATGCAATAATTTGTGAATTTAAATTATTCTATGTCAATGTGCGTTTAAAATGATGAGTTTTGACTATAATATTGATATATTTCATTAATATGACCTTTTTATGAAGTTTCGCGAAATTACGAAAATGCCCCTTCGATTTTTCATTTAAACCTCAGGTTTTCTTTTTATTCTCTTTTCCTTTCCTTTTTCTTAATTACACTTAAACCATAATGTCGCGGCCCCCGGGCGCGGAGAGGAGAACCCTCACGGCGGCGCCCGTTGGACGCGCGGGCATAACCTCCGATCACCACTGAGCACAACCCTAAAGTTTGGCCGGAAACACTTGCCAAAAGGTGGTACCACAAGGTGGTTGTTACTTGGTGATTTTTGGTTATAAACCCTTCAAACATATTCTGAAATTCCGATGTGGGATCAAATATGGACACACATGGCCTTGCAACACCCCGTGAGGGGAGGCCGTGCGTGTCTCTTCCACACGGGCTGCTGCACGGCGTGTCGCAAGCCCGTGTGGACCCCCTGAACATATTTTCTTGCGAAAATTCGAGGTGCTACAATCACCCCTCCTTCAGATCGCAATGTCCCCATTGCGCCACAACAAAGCTTTCCCAGTACCGCCCGCCAGTGAGACTCCCACCGCATGTAACCCATACGCGTGGCACATGCCCACGTGCTCGACCCGGAGCAGACATCCAAGCCATGAACATGCATCCCCAACCGGCGGTCGGCTCTGATACCACTTGTCGCGGCCCCCGGGCGCGGAGAGGAGAACCCTCACGGCGGCGCCCGTTGGACGTGCGGGCATAGCCTCCGATCACCACCGAGCACAGCCCTAATGTTTGGCCGGAAACACTTGCCAAAAGGTGGTACCACAAGGTGGTTGTTACTTGGTGATTTTTGGTTATAAACCCTTCAAACATATTCTGAAATTCCGATGTGGGATCAAATATGGACACACACGGCCTTGCAACACCCCGTGAGGGGAGGTCGTGCGTGTCTCTTCCACACGGGCTGCTGCACGGTGTGTCGCAAGCTTGTGTGGACCCCCTAAACATATTTTCTTGCGGAAATTCGGGGTGCTACACATAAACTTCATCAGCCGAAGGAAAAAGAAAGAGAAAAAGAAAGAATTTCTCCAAACTTTCAATTTGATCTTTCGAGTTCGTTTCTTAACCAAATTTCGATCCGTAAGAACCTACGCGACCTTTGTAATATTCTCTACAGGTATTATTCAGGTGCCATTTGATTCCGTTTTCGTTTGAGTATGTTTTGGATAAATTGTTTCGAAGTTGGATTTTTCGGTAGTTTGATCGTTATACTCCGTAGTTTTCGATAATTCTTGATCCTATGTGTTGTCATTGTGATCTTTGATGTTTGTTTAAGTTTGTAGTATGAAAATCTGATTGAAAATGGGGTTTTGGTGAAGATTTGACGAAATTCTGATATTTCTGTGCGAAGTTCTTCGCGTTCTGCTGAAAATTCGCGAAAATATGGTGCACACGGCCTTGCAACAGGCCGTGTAGCAAGACCGTGCGCCATTTTCCAACTCACACGGCCTTGCATCAGGCCGTGTGTGTAGGCCGTGTGTGTTCTCAAAAATACACACGGCCTTGCACAAGGCCGTGCAAGAGGCCGTGTGACCCAATTTCAGTTCAAAAGTCTCTGGAAGACAAAAATTGCAAATTCTACTTTCTTCGTTTGATATTATTTTCAAAATTCGACTGCACCATTAAGTCCGTAATGCTTTAAAACTTAATAATCCATAGAGTTTGAATTTTTCCAATACCGTTTGATCGTGAAACTAACCGATTTCCGTTTAGGGAATTATACGCTTTTTGCAATTCTTTTCCGATTGCTTCGAAACTTGAATGTATGCTTCTTTATAGTATTTTAAGCATGTCTATGAAACCTAATTGTGTTTAAGCATGATTTATAAGCTTGAAGTTTGATATTTCATTCGTTTCATTGAATAATTGCTCTAATTGCCCTTCTTTGATTTAATTAAGTGTTTATTGCATTAAGAATAAGCCGTGCGTCGTATTGTCGTCTTACATGGTTGTGTCTTATTTGATTTCAGGTGGTAGTTCTTCTGGGCAGTAGTTGGTCTTCTTTCTTTTGCCTTTTTGCAGGATTATCCAGGTGGGGTTTCTTTTCCGAATTCGGTCTTTCTTATACGTATGTAAATATTCCACATATATACCCGAAGCCTGTGTTTTTATGCTTTTATGTTTTCTTTCCCCAAACTTATATTATACGTAGGAGCTACTTGAAAATCATATTACTTTAATGAGTTTAAAGAAAAATGCTTTGATACCAAATTATTACATATAACCCTCAAAAGCTCCTTTAGCTCGAAAGGGTTAAAAGTTGATTTATCAATCGGTCCCTTTGACCATATAAGCATTTGGAGTGCGAGGAATTATCTTGGCCTTTTGTGTACACCCACACGGGCTTGCCACACCCCGTGTGCAAAGCCCGTGCACGTCAAGAAACAGCAGAAACTTTGCAGAACCAGAAAAACCACGCAAAACCAATCTTAATTTCAATATTTGATCATCTAAACATGCAAATCACGCCCTAATATTTACATATAATGATCTACAACATATAAGCTACACATAGGATCCAAAAACACGAAAATCCATCCATAAATTCTCTCGAAATCACATAAACCCTAAATTATTCAACTATTTACAAAAATGAGAAATACAAGGCATAGGAGACATTAAACGAGAGGGAATTGAGAGGCTTACTCGTAGAAGAGATCGTGAGGACTTCGTAGGCGTAAACGGTTCGAAAATCCGTCGAGAAACAGAGTCGGGACGATCGATTGAACCTTCCTCCTCTTTTCCTTTCTTTTTCTTTCTTCTCTTCTTTTCTCCTCTATTGTTGCGTGAATGAGTGAGGGAGAGAGAGTGATGGCTTAATTCAAAAGAGTTGACCGGGTTGAGAACGAAAGGGCATTTTTGTAATTTACAAAATAAGTTCGAAAACTCATGTTGTCCAAATAATACATAATTACAGTCAAAATTCATATAATTAAACGCACATTATCAATTCATGATTTAAATATCAAAATTCACTCATTCATAAAAATGTTATATAAATCATATAATAATTAATAAAATAAATAATGAATCGCGCAAGAAAATCGATTCGGGTTCCCGGTTCATAACACGAATTTTCGGGGCTTTCCAATCACCCCTCCTTATGAGAATCTGGTCCCCAGATTCTACTGATTAGAGTTAAACGACTCTGGGTGAAACTTATGCGTCTTAATTCGGATCTCTCACGAAGCTTCTTCGACTGTCTGATTCATTCAAGGGACTCGCTAGGAGATATTTCGCGGATTGCACAACTCCAAGCTTGTTCGGGGTTCTTGTAAGTAGCTTTTCAGTAGAACTTAAGCTATCTCCATTTATTGTCGAAAGGCCTGAATTCGATCGATAGTACCTTGGAGAAATCCCAGATAAACGTGTAACAGTAATTACCATCTTAAACCTTCAGTAATCCGGACACGATGTCCATGGTGAATCCATTCCCAATCCCATATAGGGATATGTAGTAATCATAGCTAACCCCTTAATCTTTGATGCTCGGCTTTGATCTGCTGACAAGTCAAGTATCTCTTGACTTAATCGAGTAAGTCTCTTTCTTTCGACTCTTCGAATCATGGGTCCGAGGCTTATATTGGGAAGTATTGGGGTTACCAACACAAAGCTGAAACTTTGGATTATTCTTTGCTCGAATTGTCTAACTCGGGATCCATTCTTTTGCAGACTTGGCATTTTAGATTCTTCAACCCAATTCTGACTGGGTCGCAAGGCTAACCCTGAAATTATCCAAAACGGTGCAAGTCCAATTCGGTTTAGCCTCAATTTGTGACACGCTCGTGATTTGGTTCAAGGTACCAACTACGATATTCGCTTTTCCCAAGGAACTCTGATTCTTGTAATCTTAGTCCTCAAACATTTTCCATTAACGACATTGGGGTTGGTTCAACTCCTCCTGAGTTAACACTTGTTAAACTCTCATAATCGGTGGGGATGTCAACAAATTCCATAAGAGATAGTGGCGACGCTTCAACCAATCCTTTACTAAGGAAGCTAGTTATATGTCATGAGTGACAACTTTCTGGTTGATTTTAGCTTCCCGAGCATGAGCTATGGTTTTTTTCATTAGCACCATTCACCAATTCAACCTTTCATGTAATGCATTCTTACTCACGACAATTCCTTCAGAATCTCTGAAGCTGGGTTAATATTGAAGTTGCAGTTAATCTCTTCTCGACTCCTAAGAACAGGTCTTACAGAGATCGTCCATTCGAGCTCAGTTTCTTTCCTGTCGACTCAAGCAACAGGGTTGGAAGCTTGGAGAAGTTCCACTCGAAGTCTTGGTTTGTTCCCATTCCAGTATTGCTCAAATCTTCAACGATCCTACTTCTCTTCTCACTCCGAATCCGAAATGACTTAAAAGGTCACTAAGTCGATCCAGATTTCACATCCGCTAGGTTGGGCAACTAGCGGGTGCCCTTTGTTTTCTGGAGTACCATACGGAGGTGCTCTGCGTTCTTCCTCTAATCTCGAGGACACCAAGGTGACTCCTTAGAAAGCAACGACTAACTCACTGCGATATGAACGGGGTCCATCAAGTCGCAAAGTACTTGTCAGTACTAGAGGCAGACATACGAATTCAAGACGTCTACATCAGGCACTGAAAGCTGTCTTCAGAACATATTCATCTCGAGCACAGAGCTGATGATACCCTAATCAAAGGTTGTTTAGACAAAATCCTCAATCTCAAAGCATATCGGACAATTCTTCATCGACGGTAGAGGATACTTGCCTTCGTTAATATACTGTGCAATTCTCGGTGAACAATACACATAGGAAGTGCATTGTCTTCTTTCTCTACAAGCAGCGTTGGAGTACCCCAGATCAAGATACTCGTTCGGGCACGTTCAAGGGAGGGAAGTTCATCACGTTGGTTCTTCGATTCTGTCAGGTCGGCAGAATCCATTCGGTTAGGCGACTTCAATCACGGTTCGACTTCTTAGAGTTAGATCTATCATAAACCATCCATTCCGATCTGATCACAAGAGCTCTTAGATTCTCGGGAAGTACGTCTGTGAATTCTATGATCAACTTAGTTCTCTGGACTTAGTCAAGTCCAAAATAATCCTTTGCTGGCAACTTGGTCAAATCTGCTGCTAACGGTTCCTTCGATGATAAACGGCAGCATGCACACGAATTGCAAATGTCCTCCAATCCGGCAACGAAGAAATAGGAAGAGAAACATGCAAAGAATCCAACATGCACACGCACAAGTACAACAATGAAAAGCGCAACAAGTGAGTGTAAACCACTCGAATTATAAAATGCATGTATGGAATGCCAATTAATATTTGTACCTTGCACCGAAGCATTCGGATCTAAGTTCTCCTCGATTGTCTCGATCTTTTCTTCCTCGTGCAATTTGCGCGGAGATGGAAGGGACTTCCACATGAGAAGCAACGTCCAGCTTTCTTTCGGCATTCCGACTCTTGATGGTCTCTTTGGCAAAAGTTACATACGGGTCGTAGGGCTCCCTGCGGTTGGGGAGGTGCATTCTGCTTCGATGAAGTCACTTGGGAGGTCTTCTTTCCGGAAGAGGGTCCTGAAGTTGTAAATGGCCTCTTAGAACTCGTTGGAAGGTACTGAACGGTGGTAGTGGCAAGAATAGGATTCGGTCCCATTAGACTGAGTTCAGACTCAATATGCAGTGCCATTTCCACTGCGTCGGTATAACATTGAGGTCGGACCACCATCATAGCCTTCTTGATCTCGTAAGTCAATCCCTCTACAAACTGGCGAGCCTTCCTCTGCTCGTCGGCAACCATAAACGGGCAATGCGTATTGAGGCGGGAGAAGTGTGCCTCGTACTGGCCAACTGAAGATGTGTTCTGTTTGAGAGCCAGAAATTCCCTTTCGCGTTGCTGATGAACAACCCACGGAATGTACTTAGCCCGAAACTCGGTCAAGAATTGATCCCAAGTCGGGACTACATGCTCGCGTTTCCATCTTTGGTTAATCTGTTTCCACCAATCCTGTGCGGCTCCAACCATCAGATAGATTGCAAACTCGACTCTCTGAGGGTCCGAATATTCCATAATCCTGTAAATCTTTTCCAAAGTTGATATCCATGCCTCGGCAATAGCGTCATCCGGGGCACCTTCAAACTGTGGTGGTTCGAATCTGAGAAATCTGGCCCACGCTTCCTGCTCAGCATTGCCTTTAGTGGCTTGAGCAATGAACTGTCTTAACGTTTCCGCAATTTCGGCTGAAGTCGGTGTATCGGTCTGAGGTGCCAACGGAGGGGATGAGAGCGGTTTACGTGTACGACAACGTGGAGGCATCCTGTAAGGCCAATAGCAAATATGCATGACAGGTAAGTGAGTATGCGAAGCTGTAAACACGTAGGCAACTAGAGTTCAGATAGAGTTCACATAATCACTTAGCACATTTGCACAAATTCCATAGAAGTCCTAACCCTTACGACCTAGACACAACCGGACACGACAGGCAACCAGGCACGGCAAGTGCAACCTTGAGTTTCACATCCACCTATATCCAAGTCCATCCCAGTGTTTTGATTGTAAAAGATCTTTTGTTGTTGATCATCCAACAAAGATCCATCACAATTCAAACACTAAGCGTTCTTGAACACTAGTGAGTGCAATTCCCTAAATTACACCGGCACACAACGACTGACAAAACAAACAAAACACGACGATTCAGAGCTTAGGCCATTGGACCCAAAGAACCTCTGATACCAACTGTAGCGGGCGCCCCAAATGGGTAACGCACGCCCCGCACCGAGTCTCAACCTAAAGCCGAAATAGAAATCCGACCCTCAATTGAAACCTGGCAAATGGCAAACCGATTTACTCAATCACTAGGCAGGGCTTTTGTAAAACAACTGACGAAAACAATGCAGAAGCGGAAGCAACAGCAACCAAAACGAATTCTACTAACGGGAAATTTAAAGCAATAAACCAATTGCGCAAATAGTTAAAGCCCACCAAGGCTAGCGGAATTCACTTACAAAACTTGAATCAGATCATAACGGGTTCAACATTAAATATTCCCGAACTCATATCATAACCTACAGAATACATATAACGGTCAAGTACCTAAAACAACCTAGGAATGAACAATGACAAAAGCAGAATAATTCCGCAATACAAGACCGACGATGCCCACCTAGTAACCACCTGAAACAGATAAGGTTAAAAACAGGGAGGGTTAGTCAAAAGACTAAGTGAGGGGAAAAAGGGAGTACATACATAATAGCATACAGGAATAAATCACCATTTTAACTTAAAAGAAAACAAACGTAAAAGAAGGGTTTTCATAAACATTAGGTGATTTATCATAACATAACCTAACGGGACATATCATATTGCTCGGCGAGTCGAGCCCTCAACTCCTCATATCATATCATAACATACCTGAAAACCATACCAGCCTTATTCCTCCCATATAGCAGAAGGACCGCTAAATCCAACTGCTCTATAGGCATAATAGCCTATCTCTCAGTTGACACGAAGTCAACCGTCACAGGAGCACAAAGGTTGCCACTCCAGCCTCACCCGTACTCCTGGTAAACATGGAGCAAGCTACCGAATTCCACCGTAGACCCGCTGTCTATCCGGCTTCATCCGATCGCCATACTCCGGGGCCCACATATCATATCATACATATCATATCTCGCATTTTTTATAACTATCATTTTCCTATTAAAATAGGAATCAAGACATTTCGGGGAGGGCCAAAAGGGCCATTTGAGACAGGCGATGTAACGGTAGGAAACGCAACCGGGTGTTCCATCGTCCTGGGGGAGAAACCCGCCCTAACGAATTCACTCAACGAGAAGGTTTCGAAACCCAAAATTACATTTAAATCGAAACATAGTTCGCTTGTCTCTTTTTGAAAACATTTCGAAATCACATACATAATATTCATTTGATATCAAATCCGTTGTTCTTAAACCTCATAAAAGTAATAAGAATAAAGTATTTACTAAATGTAGTAATACGGGATGAAAATGTAAATTATACATGTGAGGCTTATTTAGTGAGGCTTAATAATACATATTTACATATTACGGAATAACAACGGAAACCTCACCTGGCGACAACCAAAAGAAAGCCCAAAACGGAAACGAGCATCCACGAGTGTGGAACCTGCAACTGACAAACAACATAACCACGTAAGACATACGATGACGCACGGCTCATACGAAAGCATAGAAACACGTAAAAGCACGTTATACAATCACATAAAACACTTAGGTTCAATTATCAAACGAAACGAAGTAATTTATGAATTTAAATATGCAAATCAAGTCCAAATGCAACAAGACTTTACGGACATGCTTTAAATACCATAAGAGAGTATGCATTCGAATTTCGGAAGAATCGGACTTCATATGCAAAAGTTAGAAAATTTGACGAAAACTTAAAACGTACTATTCATAGACCCGAACATGCTGTAAATTCATATATCATGCAATTCATATCTATTTCATATATATATAATACATAGGCGAGGAAAGAATTTGGAAAAGATGAGCCTCGGAGGGACCTACAGGGTAAAATTGGCCCTGACTTACAGAAGGTAAGGGCCCTATTCAAACGGGCCATACGGCCTTGTGCACGGCCGTGTGCCAAGGCCGTGCACATCGAGGAGGGACACGCATGGCCTCTTGCACACGGCCTCAAGGCCGTGTGCACAAGGCCGTGCACAACCACAACACGCACGGTATGCTGCACGGCCGTGCGGGAGGCCATGTACACCCAGACGGGCATGCCACACCCCGTGTGCAAAGCCCGTGCACGTCAAGAAACAGCAGAAACTTCACAGAACCAGAAAAACCATGCAAAACCAATCTTAATTTCAACATTTGATCATCTAAACATGCAAATCACGCCCTAATATTTACATATAATGATCTACAACATATAAGCTACACATAGGATCCAAAAACACGAAAATCCATCCATAAATTCTCTCGAAATCACACAAACCCTAAATTATTCAACTATTTACAAAAATGAGAAATATGAGGCATAGGAGACATTAAACAAGAGGGATGTGAGAGGCTTACTCGTAGAACAGATCGTGAGGAGTTCGTAGGCGTAAACGGTTCGAAAATCCGTCGAGAAACGGAGTCGGGACAATCGATTGAACCTTCCTCCTTCTCTTTTCCTTTCTTTTTCTTTCTTCTCTTCTTTTCTCCTCTATTGTTGCGTGAATGAGTGAGGGAGAGAGAGTGATGGCTTAATTCAAAAGAGTTGACCCGGTTGAGAATGAAAGGGCATTTTTGTAATTTACAAAATAAGTTTGAAAACTCATGTTGTCCAAATAATACATAATTACAGTCAAAATTCATATAATTAAACGCACATTATCATTCGTGATTTAAATATAAAAATTCACTCATTCATAAAAATGTTATATAAATCATATAATAATTAATAAAATAAATAATGAATCGCGCAAGAAAATCGATTCGGGTTCCCGGTTCATAACACGAATTTTTGGGGCGTTACATTTACTACAGCTGCTTCCCATACCATCTTGGAAATGGGAAGAGATAGCGATCGATTTTGTTTCGGGCTTACCGAAAGTCAGAGGCGGTTATGATAGCATTTGGGTAATTGTTGACAGATTGACGAAGTCCACTCATTTCTTGCCCGTTCGTACATCCTATACAGTTGAGAAGTTGGCAGAGGTTTATCATGAGGAGATGTGAGACTTCACGGAGTTCCGGCTAGTATAGTGTCAGACAGAGACACTAGATTTACTTCGCGTTTGTGGCAGAACTTACAAGATCGTATGGGAACAAAGTTGACCTTCAGTACCGCAGCTCACCCCCAGACAGACGGTCAATCCGAGAGGACTATTAGATACCTCGGAGACATGCTGAGATCTTGTGCCCTGGATTTTCAGACTACGTGGTATAAGCAGCTTCCATTGATCGAGTTCGCTTATAATAACAGTTATCAGTCCTCGATTAAGATGGCACCGTATGAGGCTTTATATGGTAGAAAGTGTCGATCACCGCTTTATTGGGATATAGAAGACTGGAGATGGACTAAAGATGGTATTCATCGTGTTATTGCTCTGAAATTTATTCAGGATGCTATCGAAAAAGTGCAAGTTATCCGACAAAGAATGAAAGCTGCCCAGGATTGACAAAAGAGTTATGCTGATAGACGTCGACGTGATTTGGAGTTCGAAGTTGGGGATCAGGTATTTTTGAAAGCTTCTCTCAGAAAGGGATTCGTTCGAATTGTTAAAGGAGGAAAGTTAGCCCCGAGATATTTGGGCCCGTATGTGATTCTCGAGAGGATTGGGAGGATGACCTATAGATTAGATTTGCCGCCAGCTCTTACAGGTATTCATAATGTTTTCCACGTCTCGCAGCTTCGTAAGTATTATCCGGATGAGTCCGAGATTATTTCCGTAGAGGATATAAGGTTAGAGCCGAATTTGACATTCGTTTCCCAACCGGTTAGTATTTTGGACCATAAATTCCAAGAACTTCGTAATCGTCGAATCCCCCTCGTGAAAGTCCTTTGGAAGAATCAGAAAAGCGAATAAGCTACTTGGGAAACAGAAGAGAAAATGAGGAAACATTACCCTGAGTTGTTCGCTTCGAATAAATAGAATCTGAGGGCAGATTCTCATAAGGGGGAGAGATTGTAACGCCCCACATTTTTGGGTAAGCTAAAGCCGGTAAGAATTCCTAAGATAACGGGACAAATTTGGAAAACTCGATCGGGATATATGTGTTTATGTGATATTTGTGTGTTTTATATGAATTTTCGTAAATGCCATAATTTGTGAATTTAAATTATTCTATGTCAATGTGCGTTTAAAATGATGAGTTTTGACTATAATATTGATATATTTCATTAATATGACCTTTTTATGAAGTTTCGCGAAATTATGAAAATGCCCCTTCGATTTTTCATTTAAACCTCAAGTTTTCTTTTTATTCTCTTTTCCTTTCCTTTTTCTTAATTACACTTAAACCATAAACTTCATCAGCCGAAGGAAAAAGAAAGAGAAAAAGAAAGAATTTCTCCAAACTTTCAATTTGATCTTTCGAGTTTGTTTCTTAACCAAATTTCGATCCGTAAGAACCTACGCGACCCTTGTAACATTCTCTACAGGTATTACTCAGGTTCCATTCGATTCTGTTGTCGTTTGAGTATGTTTTGGATAAATTGTTTCGAAGTTGGATTTTTCGGTAGTTTGATCGTTATACTCCGTAGTTTTCGATAATTCTTGATCCTATGTGCTGCCATTGTGATCTTTGATGTTTGTTGAAGTTTGTAGTATGAAAATCTGATTGAAAATGGGGTTTTGGTGAAGATTTGACAAAATTCTAATACTTCTGTGCGAAGTTCTTCGCGTTCTGCTGAAAATTCATATGGTGCACACGGCCTTGCAACAGGCCGTGTAGCAAGACCGTGCGCCATTTTCCAACTCACACGGCCTTGCATCAGGCCGTGTGTGTAGGCCGTGCATGTTCTCAAAAATACACACGGCCTTGCACAAGGCCGTGTGACCCAATTTCAGTTCAAAAGTATCTGGAAGACAAAAATTGCAAATTCTACTTTCTTCGTTTGATATTATTTTCAAAATCCGACTTCACCATTAAGTCCGTAATACTTTAAAACTTAATAATCCAGAGAGTTTGAATTTTTCCAATACCGTTTGATCGTGAAACTAACCGATTTTCGTTTAGGGAATTATATGCTTTTCGCAATTCTTTTCCGATTGCTTCGAAACTTGAATGTATGCTTCTTTATAGTATTTTAAGCATGGCTATGAAACCTAATTGTGTTTAAGCATGATTTATAAGCTTGAAGTTTGATACTTCATTCGTTTCATTGAATAATTGCACTAATTGCCCTTCTTTGATTTAATTAAGTGTTTATTGCATTAAGAATAAGCCGTGCGTCGTATTGTCGTCTTACATGGTTGTGTCGTATTTGGTTTCAGGTGGTAGTTCTTCTGGGCATTAGTTGGTCTTCTTTCTTTTGCCTTTTTGCAGGATTATCCAGGTGGGGTTTCTTTTCCGAATTCGGTCATTCTTATACGTATGTAAATATTCCATATATACCCGAAGCCTGTGTTTTTATGCTTTTATGTTTTCTTTCCCCAAACTTATATTATACGTAGTAGCTACTTGAAAATCATATTACTTTAATGAGTTTAAAGAAAAATGCTTGATACCAAATTATTACATATAACCCCTCAAAAGCTCCTTTAGCTCGAAAGGGTTAAAAGTTGATTTATCAATCGGTCCCTTTGACCATATAAGCATTTGGAGTGCGAGGAATTATCTTGGCCTTTCGGCCTAGCCATTGAGCCACATTATACTATTGGTCCCGGACATCAGGGTACGGGGTGAAGCCGGATAGACGTTGGGTCTACGGTGGATCTCACTGCTCTGGTCTCTAAACTGATGGGAGCTCGGGGGTATGACCGGAGTGGCAACCCTTTTCAGTACCTGCGCCGGACGGGATCTAGTCTATATCCCCAGCCGAAGATGTATTGGATATTTGTCCTTGCATGATTATATAGTAGCGGGCTAGCTACCTGACTACACAAGGAGGAATAAGGGAGGTTTATTTGATATTTCTAATATTATGAAACAGGTGGTTGATGCTCGACTCGCCGAGCTTTTACATTATTGCGAAATTATTCGATTCACCAATAATTGTGAAAACCTTTATTTTTCCTTTGCTTTCTTCTCATTTACAAACTGGTGAATCTTTCTGTTGTTTCGATAATATATACGTATTACAACCCCCTCACTTAGTCGCTTTGACTAACCCCATTACTCTGTTGTTGTCTTTTCAGGGTTTTGTTGCTAGGCGGATTCAGGTCGTGTCCTTGGAGTCATTTACTTTTGATTAGGTGATTTCATTTCCGTCTATGTATCTGGATAAATAATTAAGACCCTAGAAGTGGTAAATGTAAATTAGTTTGAATGTTGATATTGATGTTTTCAGTGGCCTTGGTGGGCTTTATAATTGTGTTTTGGATTATGGTTGTTCTAGCTCCCTGAGTGGGATAGGTTGTGTTAATTTTCTTCCGCTGTATTATTGTTCGTTGTCCTATTATTTTCTAAAGCAGATCCGCCTGGTATTTATTTTCCGTTCGCCAGGTTATAGTTCCTAACCGGACCTTTAGTTCTTGTTATGGATTATGACTTGGTGCGGGACGTCACGTCGCACCGTATTTGGGGACGTGCTGTTACACCGTGCATGTTTCTATACACGCACGGTCTCAGTCACGGTGTGAGGCTGGGCCGTGCGAGTGTACACGGGGTCTCGTAACACCGTGTGGTGAGGCCGTGTGCTTCTAAAAAAAGTAGATCGCGGATTTCAGACGCAGAAACAGGAAATTCAACACAAAAATCATCCTAACGAAATTTCTACTCGGTCAATCATGCTCAAATTCAGATATGTTCATCTCCTATACATGCTTGACATTTAGAAACAAGTATCGTACGAAACCATCGAGTATAACTAACAAGCCCATCAAATTCTCACATAAAAACCTAACTAAATAATCTTCAATAAAACGAGAATCGACGAAATAAATCGAGACGAGGTTAAAAGGTGACCAGTAGATTATGGAAATGGGGCCGTGTAGTCGAAAACGGAAGTTCATTAGGTTGGGAATCGGGTTCGGTATGAGCCCACCAAGATTCTTCTCTCTTCCTCCTTTCTTCTCCTCCTTTCTTCTTCTCCTTGATGGTTTGTGAGAGTGTGAGAGTAGGATAGATATTTAGGGAAATATCTTAGGGGGTAAAATAGTCATTTAAGCTTTAGGGGTATTTATGAAATTTACGTAATTGAGGGTATTAAAAGATAGGTTAAATCAATCTTTCCACAAGATTAATTAATCTAATTGGATAATCGAGAAATTAGGCAAGATAAGAATTCGCGAGAATATTATAAATAATCGGGTCGTTACATCCACGTTGAGGGTGAACTCTTTTCTTTTTGATGTGATAACCATGTATGCTATATGTATGTCAAATATGAATGCATGATGCCAGTTTAAAGGTATTTACAAAAAGACAGTAATTTCACATAAGCACGTAAGATAATTACAGCACTAGACCAAATAAGCACTTAATTCCTATAGTCGTACGACCTAGTCAAGACAAGACAGACCAAGACACATTGGGACACGACAACACAACAAGACACAACCTCGAAGCCTTTGTCCAACTTGTGTCCAGTTCCCCCTTCGGTACAACAATTATAAAAGATCACAAGCTAGTTGATCAGGCCAACAGTGATCTATCACAATTCCAGCACTAAGAGTTCCTGTACACTTGTCAAAGACACTGACCCAAAGCCAAACAAACCACGCAAATGGACTTGGACAACAAAACACGATGCCAGGATCGCATCCCGATGAGCCTCGAAAACCAATTTGGAAATCGAAGCTCTAATACCACCTAAATGTAGCGCCCTACAAAAGGAACACCACATCCCGCACTGCTGAACACCCCGAGTGCTTTTTGTCGGCTTACACTCGGAGGCCCAATAGCGAACGGCAAAACAAACCAACAAATAAAATAAAGCCGAAGCAGCAATAATAAAAATAACCACCACAATAGTACCAACAACATACTAGAAATAAGGATAGAGCCGACAAGGCCGATGACAAACTTAATTCCCAATTTCCAAAATAAAAGTAAATCTAAAATACAACTCCTGAATAACCTGTCTAGACAGCAACAGACGACCTAGACCGACGCGCCACTTGGCGATTTCTACTTGAAGCCAAAACCAGAAAGAAACGAGGGGTGAGTTTAAAGGAAACTCAGTGAGGGGTTTATCTATATATATATATATATATATATATATATATATTTAAAGCATAATTGGTTCACTCAGTTTATCTTTCCAAAGAAAAGAAAGCAAACAAACAGATAAACATAAACTTACTTTTCAAACTGCAAAACAAAGGTTAGTGAACCAATATAATATAAAGCAATCAAATAACAAACAGATACCCGGCAAGAACGGGCAAGTCTCCATCCTTAACACCCAAAAACAATCAGAAAAACAGAAACTAACCTTATCCCTCCAAACGATAGCCGAGGAGCGACCCCGAACTAACCAAACAGACATATAGGGGTTACACTGCAAATGTAATCACCCAACTCATGTGCTCGCGTTATCAACAACTCCGACGATGCGCACGAACAACACTTCACAACAGATGGGGTATGTGTTGGGCTCAGCCTTTGGCGCTGTAACGCCCCGAAAATTCGAGTTATGAACCGGGAACCCAAACCGATTTTCTTACGCAATTTATAATTTATTTTATTAATTATTATGTGATTTATATAATATTTTCATGAATGAGTGAATTTCGTTATTTAAACCACGATATGTCAATGTGCGTATTTCATGAGGTTTAACTGTAATTATGTATTATTTGGATAACTTAACTTTTGGAGTTATTTCATAAAAATTATGAAAATGCCCCTTCGTTTCTTCGACCAAGTCAATTTTTGACTTAGTCTCTCACTCTCTCTCCCTCACTCATTCACGTGCAACAACAGAAGAAAGAAAAGAAAGAAAAGAGAAGAAGAAGAGGAAAAGAAGAGGAAAGCTTGAATCGATCGTGCCGGACTCATTTCTCGACGGATTTTCGAACCGTTGACACCTACGCGACCCTCTCGATCTCCTCTACCGGTAACTCTCGAATGCCAATCCGATTTTATGCACTCTATGTCTCATTTTTCTGAATTTTCTCCAAAATGTGCAAATATTGTATATATGTTGATTTTGGATGATTTTGTGGATGGAATTTTGTGTTTCTTGTTTCTATAGATAGATGATAAGTAGGAGAACATTATATGTGAACATTAGGGTGAGATTTGCATGATTAATTGGTTAAATGTTGGTTTTTGGGTTGAATTTGCGAAGGTTTCTCGCTTCTGCGAATTTTCTGCTGTTCTTCATCCGCACGGGCTTTGCACACGGGGTGTTGCAAGCCCGTGTGTGTGCGCACGGGCTCTCTCACGGACAAGTGAGAGGCCGTGCGTGTTTGTGAATGTGCACGGGCTCTCTCATGGCCGTGTGAGAGGCCATGCGTGTTTGTGGATTTGCACTGGCTCTCTCACGGCCGTGTGAGAGGACGTGCGCGTTGAGGATTTCACACGGGCAGCCGCAGTGCTACTTTGCACTGTGCGTACCCCCGAGACTCATCTTTTCCGAATTCTTTCTTTGCTCATGTATTCTATAACTATGATATGGATGTGAATTTCTTGATTTATGAATTTATTGCATGTTCGGGATTGTAAATAGTGCGTTCGAAGTTTTCGACGAATTTCCCAACTTTTGCATACGATGTTCGTTTCCTCCGAAACTTGAATGCATGCTTCCTTACTATGTAATAGGCATGTTTAGGAACTTTTGTTACATTTGAGCATGATTTGCATATCTAAATTCAGGATTACTTCGTTTATTGCTAATTTGAACCTAAGTGTCGCATTTGATCGTTTGATGTGCTTTCACGTGTTTCTATGCCTTCGTTAAGCCGTGCATCGTCGTTGTCTTATGTGGTTATATCGTTTGTCAGTTGCAGGTTCCACTATCGTAGATTAGGTTGTTCGCTTCCATTTTGGGCTTTCCTTTGGTTGTCGCCAGGTGAGGTTTCCTTTGTTAAATTTATACGATAATATGTACGTAGTACCAACCCTAATACCGAATAAGCCTCACATGTGAAATTTATGTTTTCATCCCGTATTACTATATTTAGTAAATAATTTATGCTTACTACTTTTATGAAGTTTAAGAACAATGAATTTGATATCAAAAGAATACTATGTATATGATTTCGAAAGGTTTTCAAAAAGAGACAAGCGAACTGTGTTTCGATTTAAATGTAATTTTGGGTTTGGAAACCTTCTCATTGAGTGAAGTCGTTTGGGCGGATTTCTCCCCTTGACGATGGAATATCCGGTTGCGTTTCCTGCCGTTACACTGCCTGTCTCGAACGGCCCCTTTGGCCCCCTAAATGTCTTAATTTCTATTCTAATAGGAAAATGATAGTGATGAAATGTGAGATATGATATGTGTGTCCGTTATGTCTTTGTGGGCCCCGGAGTATGGTGATCAGATGAAGCCGGATAGACAGCGGGTCTACGGTGGATTTCGGTGGCTTGCTCTATGTTTACCGGGAGCACGGGGTGAGGCCGGAGTGGCAAGCTTCAAGCTCCTGGGCGGTTGACTTCGTGTCAAATGAGACATAGACTGTTATGCCTATACCCGGTGCAGTTTGGATTTAGCGGTCCTTCTGCTTTATGGGAGGAATAAGGTTGGTATGTTTTCAGGTATGATATGATATGAGGAGTTGAGGGCTCGACTCGCCGAGCAATATGATGTGTCACGTTATGTTATGTTATGATAAATCACCAAACGATTATGAAAACCCTTCTTTTACGTTTGTTTTCTTTTAAGTTAAAATGGTGATTTATTCCATGTATACTATTACGTATGTACTCCCCTTTTCCCCCTCACTTACTCTTTTAACTAACCCTGCCTGCTCCAACCCTTATTTGTTTCGGATGGTTACTAGGTGGGCATTGTCAGGTCTGGTTTTGCAGAATTATATTCGTCTTGTTTTTAGTCAATTTTCATGACTTATTAGCTATCCATGTTTATGATAATTGTATTGAGAAATTATGTAATTAACGTTTGGGAATATTCTATGTTGAACCCATTTATGATTTGATTAAGTTTATGTAAGTGAATACCGCTAGCCTTGGAGGGCTTTAATTATTTGCGCAATTGGTTTACTGCTTTATTTGTCCTGTGGTAGAACTAGGTTTTGTTGTTGTTGCTTCCGCTCCCGCATTGTTGTTGTCGGTTGTTTTTTTACAAAAAGCCCCGCCTAGTGATTGAGTAAATGAGTTTGCCGTTCGCTGGATTTTGGTTTGGGGCCGGATTTCTGTTTCGGCTTCGGATCGAGACTCGGTGCGGGGCGTGCGTTACTCGTTTGGGGCGCCCGCTATAGGCGCACACCTCCAGGCCTCACCCTCCAGATACTTCGGGCCTATATTCACCAAGGGCATCCCCAAGGGTTCTATTAACATATTCTCGCATTTCAGAAGACAGATTTTCCTTTACTCGCCAAAGTGGCTTATCTTTCGAAAACAAAACAGATTTTTCATAACTATATGTACGAAAGGATTTTTCGTATATTAAATCATTTCTTTTAAACTGAACAAGATAATAGTTCAACTATTTACTAAATATAATATTATCAGGAAGAAAACAATTAAACTCATAAACATAGTTCAGGGGTAGAGGATTATATTCACATATATAGGTTTTAGGTTTTAGCCCCAGTTGAAAACCTTTTTAAACCCTCACCTGGATACCCAAAAGGCTGACGACTAACTTTCCCGACACGAATCAGGGCTCCTCCATAGGATCATCTGCTATACAAATAACTGAAGGGTAAGACTTGACTCGATAAATCAAATAAGACACGACTGACATGTTTGGCTATGTCGTAAATCATATAATCACGTTACTATTAAATAGGTAAATAATCTAATTAGAATCACAATAATTATCAAGTATTAATAATTCGGTTCAGATTCATTCCAAATTTTCAACACCTATCCTCAATTAAATTAAATAGACTAACGGGTAAACTTCTTACAAGTGATCCAAATATATTCATGAACTAATCATTCGTGAACTCATATCTCACCATTTTAACATGATTGATGCATGCTTATATGCTAAAGCAAGATATTTAAATTACTTTCTCGTACAATTTCAAAACGTTAGTTGTCCACTTCAGTAAATAGGAATTGAGATGATATGCACATATGTATATATATATATATATATATATATATATATATATATATATATAGACGTATACTCAGTTTAAATACAAATTAAAGAAACAAGTAATTATAATTACAAGTGAATCACGGAACTATGTATACACATGAGACAGAAATTCTAGAATCAATTGAATATAAACTTCATGGTGGAATGAAGATATACCTGCTAAAAATTCGAACTAACTTGTGGATAAGAAGGTATATTAATTATGGATTAATGAAGAGAATAACGTATATATAAGCACTAGCTAGCTACGGTAGTGGGGAGATTGTAATGAAAAGATGAAGGGAACTACGAGAACTTCATCTGGTAAGTGTTCGAGACGGAAGAAAAAGAGAATAATGGAAAACTTTATCTATATTTCTTTGAGTTCTTGATAACGACTTCCAGAGGGTTTGAATTAAAATGAATTTAGTAACTTTTTCTTCACAATATCAAGGGCCGAATTCCAAGAAAAGAAGAAAAGGTTTTCTTTATAATCCATATGAGAATGAGGTGGTGGAGATTGGCATAAGAACTCCACGTTCAAGTTTACTTACAAACTTTGACCTTCAATTCCTCTTTGACCAATTGTTTTATATATATCGAAATAGGTTTTAGATATAATTATAGGTAACAAAAATATATATGGTATCCTAATGAGTTGCATGCATTAATTGTGTAACAAAAAAAAAAAAGATAGAAGAATACAAATTTGAAGTCACATCTTAGATTTAGGATGACAACATATTTTAAAATTTAATAAATACATTTAAATAATTCAATTAAAGAATATATTTTATTAGAAAACCTTTTACTTCCAAATTTTTGGTATTTTGAATAAAGAAATTTCATTCTCCTGGATATTTAGGAAGGGAATAAACGTGCCAAAATGTAATTAAATAGTTATTCGACTACATAAAATTACGGGGCATTACAATACTTATATTAGATAGCTACCTGACATATTCCTGTTCTTGTATTTGTAATAGTCCTAGTGACTCAATAATATCTCTATTCAAAATCCTAAGCTTAATCAACTTAGGTAGTAGATTAATCTACTCGTGCTTTCACAGTGGAGTGGGCCAAACTACTATACATCACTGTGCAAATTCTGTCTATCTATTGTTTTGGTATCATCCACTCCATACAATTCCAACCCCTCTATTATTTTAATTGGTACCAGAGCCTAGTGCTCTTACTCCTTGGTCTAAATAACCAGAGCGAAAAATCCTGATGACACCACTTGCTGAAATCTACGCCGAAGGAGTTTCTCCTGCTAGTCCTCCGCTTCTCGACGGCACTAACTATGCCCCATGGAAAAATAGAATCGAATAATATTTTATCTCCATTGATTACAATCTATGGGAAGTGGTGATAGATGGGGCAAAGGTTCCTATGAAGAGAATAAATGGAGAAGAAGTACCAAAGGTGAAAGGTGAATACAACAACAAAGATAAAAAGTTGTTATCTTTGAATGCAAATGTCAAGAACATCCTTTCTTGCTCACTTTGCAAAAGTGAATACAACTGTAGCGCCCCTTTCCGTAGGCGGAGAAATGACACCACATCCGCACCGAGACGAACTCCCAAACGTGGTAGATGTACCCCATTTAAAAATCCATCCCGGCGAACGGCAAGCACTCAATCTATACTGGCAACAACGTAACTAGTCCAGCAACAAAAAACCAACAGAGATAACAGAGTGCGGAAGCTATAAATTATATATATCCATTAAACATGCAAAGCCACACGGGGCATCAATTAACATAAATTAATATTCCAACAAATACATAATTAACAGGTTAATGCTCAACAAATATCCATCACATCATCGCATATCAATCATCATTTATATATCCATTTCTTCTGACAAAACAATTTAATAATAAAAGACAGACTGTTGTTGGACACTATTGACAATTACCAAAGGACACGAATACCAAGACCTACGACCCGTTGTTGCCAACCGACATGAGAGGTGACAACGCCACCTGTCAACCTGAAGTAAGAATCAAAATATTGGGGGTGAGTATAAAAGATACTCAGTGATGGTAAAGAGGGAACAAGTACGAGCCACGTTTTCGGGTTTGGATTATATATATATAAGAAATTACATTTGCATAATTGAAGAAAATCCGGATCGTGCTTCGACTTGCATACACGACAATAATTAACAATACACTAAAGAATTTAAAGCGATAAATACAAACAATTAATATCCCAGCGAGTATGGGCCTATTTCTCCTTATGTCCCCTTCAATTACAATAAACTCCATCACCGGTGTCCGACCCCAGAGGCGCTACCCCGGGCGACTGTTGAATTTTAGGAAAACGTGCAATGAATGCAACGCCCACCATCACTCCCAACCGTGGTTATCAACTCCTGACGGGCCACGATTGATGCATAGTTTTGGGAAAAGCACCTCGGATTACACCCTGGACGCTCGTCCCCAGATGCAACCTCCGGATACCATCCCGGGCCCATTTAAGTAACAATACATTATCTTTTGCTCGCGTTTGAAGAACATTATAAGTTAAGGCCAAAAGGGCATTTAGGCAAGTGTGTATGACGACAAGGGGGGGTGACTACAAGTTTCATACGTGTCAACGACTTCCCTCATAGACCCAACCGAGGTCAAAACGTCATGCTTACAAGAAAGAGTTTTACTTGCCTTATGAAAACAAAATGATTTAAAGATACTTATAGGTACAAGTTAGTATCAAATCATTTATTATAAAATCATGAAAATATAGATTAAATATCTAATAGATATACGAGAAGGGAAATCAAAGCAAGATGAGCACATAAGGGTAGTTCGCAATAATTTAAAAGAAATTCTTACTGCGTTTGAAAGCATTTTAATACCCTCACCTGGAAGCACGAAAACGACAAGACAACCCAAGCTATGCCTTGAAAAGACGGCCTGAAACTAATAGATGACAAGAACCAATTAAGACAAGACACGACAACGACTCACGAAGACTACAACACATGAATAACCAATAATCATCATGTAGCAATTAAATTTACAATTAAAATGCAATTAAATCAATTAAATGGAAAATATGCAATTAACGATGCTAAACATGCTCAATTGAAATTCTAATTACGCATTCATGCTTATAATATTATAAAGAAGCACTCTAACCTACAAATCCATCAATTTATCAATTTTTCATTTCAATATAAAAACTAGAAAATAGGAGGATTTAATGGATGAATCGAAATGGGGAAAGAAGATTACCGGTAGAGAATTGAATGAGGATCGTATATTTGGTCTCGGAATTTCGATTGATCGAGCGACGGATTCGGAACGGAATTTCTCTTTCTCTCCTTCTTCTTCTCCCTTTCTCCTTCTCTTCTCTCCTTCTCTCTCTCGATTTTTGTTGTGTTCAAAAGTGTGCAAGAGAGTGTGCACAAGAGGGTGTAAGTGTGTTCAAGGTAGTGTGGGTGTGTTCAAGATGGTGTGGGTTCGTTTAGAGATTAGATTAATTTCGAGGGGTGGAAAATGTAATTATAAATGGTTGAGGATAGGGAATTAAATTAAATAACTTAAAATTAGCTAACGAAGCTAATCTTTTCATATAAAATTCAACGAAATGTCGAATAATTATTCCGAGAATATATTCTGGAATTTTGGGTACTTACAATACTCCCCCTTTCAAAAGAATCTGTCCTCAGATTCTCCTTCGAACCTCGGGTTGATTAAGGGAGTATATTATGGCATTTAAAAGTTATTCAAACAAAAATTGCGCAATTAATACACAGGCAATTAATTAAAATTAATAATTAACAGTTAAATTCAATTAAGCATTTAACGCATAGTCCATACATAATAGTACAAATAAAAATCAAATTACAATTAAAACAAAAACAACGAGAAATAGAGGAAAGTGATGCCGACTAAGAATCGGATGCTCCAGAACTAGGCGGCATGCCAAGACGGCTCAGATAGCTAGCGAGCTGCTCAGTGATGGATCTCTCGAGGTCGGAAATCTGCTCCCGGAGTTCAGTGTGGTTGCGTTGGGCCTCGAGTCTGATCTCCCGCAGGTCGGCCGACTGTTGGTTCAGTCGCTCGGTAGTCTGCTCCGCGAAGGTTGTGAAGCGGTTTCCCCAAACCGTCCACCTATCAGTCTCCCACCGGCTTCGGGTCTCCGACTCCGATTGTTGGTACTGAGTCCACTGCTCGTCACTTAGCCTATCCCATTGTGAGGATCCAGCCTGGTGCTGAGTCGGGTAGTCGTCGAAGCTCGGATGGAAGTGAGCCTCTTCGGTTCTAGGAGGGTCAGGTACGTACGGGACCTGTTGAGGATCGAAGCCTCCTGCTTCGTATAGTTGTTCTAGCATTTGCTCCTTAATTTCTTGTCGATCCCTTTCAGGTTGACCTCCTGCTCGGATGTCCTCTTCGACATCGTCGTCACTCTCAGCGGCGGCTTCCTCTGCCGTCATCGGTACATATCTACCGTGTCGCCCTCTAACTTTCTTGCAAAGTTTCATCTGGGCGAATTGCTTGTAAGAAATTGTCGAATCATCTGCTCCTGCCGGGGCCATTCGATCCATGCCGGTCACGCCGGCACACTCGAGGATCGCGGTAATGTAGGACCCAATTCTGATTTCTCCCTTTGGCCGGGTGCCTACATACTCCATATATCGAAGGAAGAACATGATGCCATTGACTGTTTGCCTTCGGACCGCGCAATCCAAGACGTAAAGTTCCTCAATGTTGATCGAGCCGTAGCTATCTCCTCTAGCAAAGACGGTGCATGAGAGGAATCGATGAAAAGTCCTCAAGGCGGAATCACGGAGGTCGGTTGCCTTCGATTTTCCTTGTTGGAAGGGCCTCCTAGAAGTGGAGACATTTCTCCATGCCTCGGCCTCGGACCAACCTACTTCTCGGCTTATCATTCCCCGAATGGGTAGCCCAAAATGTACCGTTAATTGTCAGAGAGTGAGCTCATAATCCTCGTTGAAAGCTCGGAACTCTATCTTGAAAGGTAGCTCGGCGTCGTCCTCGTGGGGAATTATTTGAAGCATTGCAATGAATTCGTAGACAAGCCGGGGGTACGAATTCTTTCTCATATCCAAGAATGTGGTCCACCCCACGTCTTCAATGTACCGAGAAATACCGTCGCCAAGTCCTAAATTTCCTAATGCTTCTATATCGAGGAACTTGGTAGAGAAAACCGGGCGTTCGTGCGTCCGTCTAAATATCTTGGCTTGGAAGGGATTTGAAATATCCACATTAAATGGAAGTGGGGATGGAGGGTCATCTCGCCTCCTCCTTCGTCGAGAACCTTCGGCGGCCATGTAAGAAGGTTGCTTGAGGCTTGTTGGGTTGAATTTGGTGAAATTCCTCACTCGGGAATTTCGTCGAACACTTGGCGGGCGAGTATTTTTGGCGGCAATTTGTGTATGATCGGCTCGGCGGATCGTCCCCAAAAACCAAGTAATGAAAGAGTGCAATGCCGATTACGTACCTTCCAAAAATTACGAAGATCCACCGGACGGATTGAAAGTTACAAGCTTGCAAAATGGGGAGGATGAATTTGGGGGAAAAATTGGGGTGTTTCTGCTGCTGAAACGAGGGGAAAAAGGGGGAAAATGGGGTTGCTGAGTTTCTGTTCGCGAAAAAGATGTTTAAATGGGCTAAGGGCCCTGCACGGTCTAACGCACGGGTGTGCGCAGGGCCGTGCGCGCCGGTTCGGCCGGTTCAGCGGTTTAACACTGAACTGGTCTGCACGGTCTTGAGCTGGGCCGCACAGTCTTGACCAAGACCGCGCGTTGGGGCGTGCAAGCACCCCTGAGTCGAATTAAAACGCGCAAAAATTACTAAAACACCCCGGATTAAACCCGGAGTTCAATTAAACAATAAAACATACTATCGCGCAATTAATAAATTAAAAGACGAGAAATTATGAATGTTATGAACATGCACGGTACCTTTATTCCGAGAGACGAAGTCCGGTCTAGCCCCTTTTTTTTTTTCATCCTTCGATCCCTCGATCTCGGTAGTTCCTCGACTCCTTCAATTATCCTTTTTTTTGTTGGGGCATTGGTCGACGAGGTGATTGGCGGCACCACAAATGAGGCACAGCCCAAGTCTCCTCCTACACATCTCGGCGACATGGTTCGGCTTCTGGCAATGAGTGCAGAGGATGATACTCCCGCTGGATCTGCTAGTCGTGGTTCCTTCATTGTGAGAAGTCGTACGGACGACCACTGGAGTTACAGATTCATGTGGCCGGTTCTCTGAGGTAATCAATCGAGCATCTCTAGCTCTCATTTCAAATTCTGCTTCGGCTCGCAATGCTCGGCCGACAGCCTCCGCATAAGAACAGTGGTCGAGTCCTATGAGCACTTGGCGGATTTCGTACCTCAACCCGCATATAAATCTTGCGGCTCTGTACCTTTGGTCTGGCTCCCGGTTAGGAGAGTAGTTAGTCATGTAGGCAAATCTGGCCTCGTATTCTGTCACGCTCTCTCCTCCCTGAGCTATTTCTATCTCTCCCGTCGGATACGGGTACGATGATCCTGGCGTAGTCTGGAGTGGGGGTAGTGACGGATCTGATCGAGCTTTCTTGCGCGGCATACCTGCGTTCACAACTATTTGGCAAAATAGGTGCATGTCTTGTGAGAAATGATGCCAATAATTTGTAAACACATAAAGCATGCTCGACACCCAACGAAAATCCTATCGACACACACTACGATAGACCAAACCAAGTAAAACACACAAAGAGTTCCACGATCGACTTGCGTTGCATCTTCCTTAGTACAAAAATTCATAGAAGATTGCCAGTCGGTTAATTAAGCCAACCGTAATCGTCTACAATTTTAAGCACCAAGATAAGACGAACACTCGTCAAAACACGAACTCGACACGAACTGACACAATTCAAAAGACACAAAAGACAAGACAGACGAGATACTAGAGCTTTCGGTTCCTTTTCGGGAACCTAGGCTCTGATACCACTGACTGTAGCGCCCCTTTCCGTAGGCGGAGAAAGGACACCACATCCGCACCGAGACGAACTCCCAAACGTGGTAGATGTACCCCATTTAAAAATCCATCCCGGCGAACGGAAAGCACTCAATCTATACCGGCAACAACGTACCTAGTCCAACAACAAAAAACCAACAGAGATAACAGAGTGCGGAAGCTATAAATTATATATATCTATTAAACATGCAAAGCCACACGGGGCATCAATTAACATAAATCAATATTCCAACAAATACATAATTAACAGGTCAATGCTCAACAATATCCATCACATCATCTAATATCAATCATCATTTATATATCCATTTCTACTGAAAAAATAATTTAATAATAAAAGACAGACTGTTGTTGGACACTACTGACAATTACCAAAGGACACGAATACCAAGACCTACGACCCGTTGTTGCCAACCGACATGAGAGGTGACAACGCCACCTGTCAACCTGAAGTAAGAATCAAAATAGTGGACAGACTGTTGTTGGACACTACTGACAATTACCAAAGGACACGAATACCAAGACCTACGACCCGTTGTTGCCAACCGACATGAGAGGTGACAACGCCACCTGTCAACCTGAAGTAAGAATCAAAATAGTGGGGGTGAGTATAAAAGATACTCAATGATGGTAAAGAGGGAACAAGTACGAGCCACGTTTCCGGGTGTGGATTATATATATATAAGAAATTACATTTGCATAATTGAAGAAAATCCGGATCGTGCTTCGACTTGCATACACGACAATAATTAACAATACACTAAAGAATTTAAAGCGATAAATACAAACAATTAATATCCCAGCGAGTTTGGGCCTATTCCTCCTTATGTCCCCTTCAATTACAATAAACTCCATCAGCGGTGTCCGACCCCAGAGGCGCTACCCCGGGCGACTGTTGAATTTTAGGAAAACGTGCAACGAATGCAACACCCACCATCACTCCCAACCGTGGCTATCAACTCCTGACGGGCCACGATTGACACTTAGTTTTGGGAAAAGCACCTCGGATTACACCCTGGACGCTCGTCCCCAGATGCAACCTCCGGATACCATCCCGGGCCCATTTAAATAACAATACATTATCTTTTGCTCGCGTTTGAAGAACATTATAAGTTAAGGCCAAAAGGGCATTTAGGCAAGTGTGTATGACGACAGGGGGGGGTGACTACAAGTTTCATACGTGTCAACGACTTCCCTCATAGACCCAACCGAGGTCAAAACCTCATGATTAAAAGAAAGAGTTTTACTTGCCTTATGAAAACAAAATGATTTAAAGATACTTATAGGTACAAGTTAGTATCAAATCATTTATTATAAAATCATGAAAATATAGATTAAAGATCTAATAGATATACGAGAAGGGAAATCAAAGCAAGATGAGCACATAAGGGTAGTTCGCAATAATTTAAAAGAAATTCTTACTCCGGTTGAAAGCATTTTAATACCCTCACCTGGAAGCACGAAAACGACAAGACAACCCAAGCTATGCCTTGAAAAGACGGCCTGAAACTAATAGATGACAAGAACCAATTAAGACAAGACACGGGAACGACTCACGAAGACTACAACATATGAATAACCAATAATCATCATGTAGCAATTAAATTTACAATTAAAATGCAACTAAATCAATTAAACGGAAAATATGCAATCATTCTAGTTCCTACTGCTTTTCTACTTATCATTTACGCGATGCGATGTATTCCACCAGTTGACTGAAGACTTGATTATTGGTATATCGATCGAGGGCCCACTTGGTTTAAACGAAAGCAGAGATCTTTCTAGCGATTCAGTTCCCGGGAAGGCTAAAAAGAAAAACCTCTTTTCTTCCTTTCTTACTACTTTGACTGTATTCAAAAAGCAAGCTCAGATTCATCAGAAAAGTAAGTAGCTGTCGGAGTAGAGGCAGCAGTTGCGGGTTCAGGTGCGGCTAAATCAATTAACGATGCTAAACATGCTCAATTGAAATTCTAATTGCGCATTCATGCTTATAATATTATAAAGAAGCACTCATGCGATTTTCGGATTTTTCGGACGACATTCAAAAATTGGGAAAAAAGCCCTAAACGAAAAAAGGCTCGATTCAAGGTCCGAACGAGGTCGGAATTTTGAAAACTTTACAAAATATTCATCCTTGAATCATATGGAAGCTATAGGTGAAAACGGCTAGATTTTAGGGGGTCGTATGCAAAAAGTCAACTTTTATTTTTGGCCAATTGACCCCATTACCGTGAGCAACTAAGGAAAAAGGCTGAAAATTTGGTTAAGGCATTTGCACGGGCTAACGCACGGCCTTGTGCACGGTCTTGAGCACGCACTCAAGACCGTGCAAGATGAAACAAGCGTGCACTAGCCGGTGCAAGTTAAAAGCATTGTGCACGGTCTGGCGCACGGTCTTGACAAGACCGTGCGTTGGGCCGTGTGGTTCCATCTAACAGGTGCAGAAACGCGATTTCAAGGTTTCTTACGAGGGTTTCATCCTGAAATCAACTAGGGTGGATTCTATAGCTAAAATCAACATATAAAATTCACACTCATTCATTGTATACATTAATAGCTACCATTTGATCCGAACTACACTAAAAATGATGAACTCTAACCTACAAATCCATCAATTTATCAATTTTTCATTTCAATATAAAAACTAGAAAATAGGAGGATTTAATGGATGAATCGAAATGGGGAAAGAAGATTACCGGTAGAGAATTGACTGAGGATCGTATATTTGGTCTCGGAATTTCGATTGATCGAGCGACGGATTCGGAACGGAATTTCTCTTTCTCTCCTTCTTCTTCTCCCTTTCTCCTTCTCTTCTCGCCTTTTCTCTCTCGATTTTTGTTGTGTTCAAGAGTGTGCAAGAGAGTGTGCACAAGAGGGTGTAAGTGTGTTCAAGGTAGTGTGGGTGTGTTCAAGATGGTGTGGGTTCGTTTAGAGATTAGATTAATTTCGAGGGGTGGAAAATGTAATTATAAATGGTTGAGGATAGGGAATTAAATTAAATAACTTAAAATTAGCTAACGAAGCTAGTCTTTTCATATAAAATTCAACGAAATGTCGAATAATTATTCCGAGAATATATTCTGGAATTTTGGGTCGTTACAACAACCGTGTCAGCATTTGTACCACTGCCAAGGACATGTGGGATATGTTGCAAGTAACTCATGAAGGAACATTCTAGGTTCGTAAAGAAAGAATAGCACTTCTAATGCATAGGTACGAGAAGTTCTAAATGAAAGCTGATGAAACCATAAGCCAAATGTATGCGAACTTCATGGAAATTGTTAACCAAATGTTTTCCCTCGACAAGCCAATTTCTGAAGAAGAGCAAGTTCGAAAGATTCTGAGATCTGTTCCAAAAGAATGGAATCCTAATGTCACAGCCATTCATGAAGCTAAAGATTTGAGGCTAATGTCTATGGGTCAACTTATAGGCTCTCTGACATCCCATGAGCTTGCTCTCATGCCCAAAGAAGAAGCCCCTGAGAAAAGAAAGAACGTTGCCTTCAAATCAGACCTGGACACATCAAGTGACTCTGATGAGATTCCGGAAGGAAAAATCGATGAGGAAGTAGCAATACTTACCAGAAGACTGCGACAGCTCACATCTGCCAAAAACATATTCAGTCAGAACAACTATGGTAAGAAATATACCGCTAATACTCATGATAATGATATAACTCGTCACAATTGTCAGGAATAAGGTCACAAACGACCAGAATGCCCAAAGCTTAAAGAAAAAAGGGACAACAAAAAAACATACTTCCTTCAAGGTGACATGAAATGACTCAGAATCTGAGCTATTTGACAATGAAGAAGATTGTGTTGGTTTCATGGCTAACGAGCAGGTAGAAAATCAAATTCCTTCTTTTGGTTCCTTCTGTACCAGTTCGGAAAGTGAAATTGATATTAATAATATTTTGAAACAATGCAAAGAAAAAATTGAAAATTTGAATGCTAGAAACAAATTTTTAAAAGGAAACATTTTGAAAATTCTCAAAGAAAAACATGAACTGGAACAAAAATATGTTGATATTTGTTCAACTCTGAAATTTGAAAAAGAAGTTCATGAAAAAGAAATCAAAACTCTTGCAAATGAAAATTTTAGTCTTATGTATGACATTAACAAACTGAAGAATAGCAAATCTTACTCAAGTTTCAAAAAGAAAAGATGTTACAATTGTGGTAAGTATGGTCATATTTCATACAATTGTTATTCTTCAAACTATGACCGATCTGAGTGGATATGGGTTCCCAAAAACACTCGTATTGTTAATCAAAAAGGACTCGTATATGAGTACCAAGATAATTCGAGCTTGCAGGATAGTAAGAAAGATAAGGGGATGAACACTGGTATTGCCCTTCTTGATGATGAAGGGGGAGATGAGCAATCTAAGGAGGAGTCCTAGTCTCCTACTTTGAACACTTTATTGCCTTTTGATAGGGGGAGCCCTGTTTGCTTAAGTGATTATTTTCATTGCCATCAATTCTGTTTGACAGGGGGACAACATGCTGAATGTTATTATGCTTTTATCTTATATCTGCTTAACAGGGGAATCTTGCTCTGCAATGCTTATGATTTCAACTTGGCAAGGGGAGCATAATGCTCTAAAAATGTAATCTTGACAGGGGGAGCCCTTATTGCTATCACATGATTGCATATTTTGTCATCATCAAAAAGGGGGAGATTGTTAGCCCTGGAATCTAAGCATCAACTGGTAACTATGATTCTCTCTGGAATCTGTATTAAAAGATTCAACTAACCATCTTTAATGCTTTATTTTGAATTATCGAAAAAACATTGCCTTGTGTATTTTTCTGTCTGGGATATGTTTTCAACAGGTTTCAAGGAGCAGCAATAACCAAGTCATGTGCGATTTACAAAGATCTTTTGCAACAAATCTTCACAATCTCAATACAATTCATTTAATGACTTATGACCGTTCTGACAAACCCAAATGCCAAAGTCTATTTAAACAAGAGAAGTCTGGCATTGTAGAGCATTCAAGCTTAATACATATTGTAGAGATTTCCACACATAGAGTTCAGATCTTTCTCATAGTGTGTTGTTTATCTTTGCTTTGAATCCTGGAAATACTCCTCATAGGTACCATACTTGTAACGACCCAGAAATCCAAGAATCATTGTGAGTTCTTTTTCGCGATTAATTATCCTTCTCAACCCTATTTCTCGTATTATGTGAATTATATTATATTATTTTGTATACGACCTTATGTGATAATATTATGTGCGTATTTAAATTCCTTATTTGTTTAGCTTTCGTTTGATATTAATATTGTTATATTTTACCAAAATGTTTAAATTGGACTTTCTAAAAATTATGGAAATACCCCTTCGTGTTTTCGACATTTCGAATTATTTGATAAAAGTCTCAAAACCCATATCTAATCCTAATTTTTGCACAAAAGAGAGAGAGAGAAGAAGAGAAAGAGGATTTTTCAATTGAAGCCCGAATCGATCGTCCCGAGCTCGTTTCTCCATTCGAACCTACGAGATCCTCTCAACGAGATCTCTCTTTAGGTACCAATTTCCTCGTTTCTTTTTATGAATTTTTGAGGATTTGAGCATGTTTGTTATTTTGGGATTTATTATGAATAATTATGATTGTGAACCCGTTTCTTTGTCATTTCTTGTAATTCTTGGATAGAAATGTTCCCTATATGTTGATTGATGATTGTTGTAATTGTTGGGTGTTGATTTGCGCGAGAAAATGATTTCTATGCGTTTTTGGATCAGATTTTCGTTTGAATCGCGTTTTTCTACTGTCTGTTGTTAAACCACATGGGCTAACGCACGGTCTTGATCAAGACTGTGCAGGAGCCCGTGCGCGGCTCTTTTTGCTTGCACGGGCTCACGCTCTTGCATCTAAACTGTGCAATTGGCCGTGTGCAGTGCACGGTCTTGAAAATGTGTCCAAGACCGTGCACAAGCCGGTGCGAAACACTTAGAATATTTTTCCAGCCTTTTCACAAGTTGCTCTCGGGAATTGAGTCAACATCTCGCCATTTTATGTTGACTTTTCGCATACGGACTCCAAAAATTATATCGATTTCACCTATAGATCCCTTATAAGTTGTAGATTAATATTTTGAAATGTTTGTTGAATTTCGACCTCGTTCGGACTGTGAATAGTACATTTTACGTGTGTGCATTTTTGGAAACTTGTCGGAATTACTTGAAATTTACGTGGTAGCTTCCATAAATATTATTATTGGCATATGCATGATTGTGAAGTCCCCAAAGGAGAACTGACTCGATACAAAGTCAGAGATTTGCGAATGGACGAGGGTCGTACACCTCATTAGTGGAAGCCGAGAACCTTACCCGAAAGGGAGAAACTATAGGCTTATCCCCTACCGTCTCAATCAGCCGAAGATCTGAGTGAAGTCTAGTGAATCAAGTTGATCATAGAATTCACAGACGTATTTCCTGAGAATCTGAGAGCTCTTGGGATCAGATCGGAATAGAGGGTCTGTGATAGATCCAGTTCTAGAAGTCGAACCGTGATCAAGGTCGCCAAACCGAATGGATTTTACCGATCTGACAGAATCGAAGAACCGACTTGACGAACTTCTCTCCCTTGAACACACCAGATCGAGTGCCTTGACCTGGGGTACTCCAACACTGCTTGTAGAGAAGAAGACAGTGCACTTCCTATGTGTATTGTTCACCAATAATTGCACAGAATATTATCAAAGATATGTATCCTCTACCGCCGTTGAAGAATTGTCCGATATGCTTTGAGATCTAAGATTTGTTTGGATGAACATTGATTAGGATATCATCAACTCTATGTACGAGCCAAATATGTTCTGAAGACAGCCTTCAGGGCCTGATGTGGACGTCTTGAATTCGTAAATCTGCCTCTAGTACTGACAAGCACTTTGCGACTCGATGGACCTCCGTTCATATCATAGTGAGTTAGTCGTTACCTTTTAAGGAGTCACCTTGATGTTCTCGAGATTCGAGGAAGAATGCAGAGCACCTCCGTATGGTGCTCCAGACCTCAAAAGGGTACCCCGCTAGTTGCCCAGCCTAGCAAATGTGAAATCTGGATCGATTGAGTGGCCTTTTCTGTCGTTTCAAATCCAGAACAAGAACCGATGTAGAGTCTCTGGAGACTTGAACAGTACAGGTATGGAAACAAACCAAGACTTCAAGTGGAACTACCCTAAGCTTGCAACCTTGTTGCTTGAGTCGACAGGAAAAAAAAAAAAAAAAACCGAGTTCGAATGGGCAATCTATGTAGGATCTGTTTTCAAGAGCCGAAAAGAGATTAACTACAACTTCAATATTAACCCTGCTCAAGGGATTCTGAAGGAATCGTCGTGAGTATGAATGCATCACATGAAAGATTGAATTAGTGGATGGTATGAATGAAGAAACCATAGCTCATGCTCGGGAAGCTAAAATCAACCAGAAAGTTGCCCCTCATGACATCGAACCAGCTGCCGTAGTAAATGATTGGCTGGAACGTTGCCACCATCCTATGGAATCAGTTGACATCTCCACAGATTATGGGAGTTTCAACACTTATTAACTCAAAAGGAGGTGAACCAACCCCAACATCGTCAATGGAAAATGTTTGAGGACTAAGATTACAAGAATCAGTTTTCCTTGGGAAAAGCGAATATCGTAGTTGGTACTTTGAACCAAATCACGAGCATGTCACAAATGGAGGCTAAACCGAATTGGACTTGCACCATTTTGGATAATTTCATCCATAACTTTGCAACCCAGTCAAAATTGGGTTGAAGAATCCGAAATGCCAAGATTGCAAAAGAATGGAATCCGCGTCAGACAATTCGAGCGAAGAATAATCCAGTGTTTCAGCTTTGTGTCGGTAACCCCAATATTTCCTAATATAAGCCTCGGACCCATGATTCGAAGAGTCGAAACAAAGAGACTTACTCGATTAAGTCAAGAGATACTCGACTAGTCAGCAGATCAAAGCCGAGCATCAAAGATTGAGAGGTTAGCTACGACTAATACTTATCCCTATGTGGGATTGGGAATGAATTCACCATGGACTTCGTGTCCGGACCACTGAAGGTCTAAGATGGTAATTACCGTTACAAATTTATCTGGGATTTCTTCAAGGTGTTGTCGATCGAATTCAGGCCTTTCGACTATAAATGGAAATAGCTCAACTTCTACTGAAATGCTACTTACAGGAACCCCGAACAAGCTTGATGTTGTGCAATCCGCGAGATACCTCCTATAAGTTCCTTCAAGGATCAGGCAATCGAAGGAGCTTCGTGAGACGTCCGAATGAAGACGCGTAAGTTTCACCCAGAGTTGTTTAACTCTAATAAGTAGAATCTGGGGACCATATTCTCATAAGGAGGGGTGATTGTAACATCCCGAAAATTCGAGTTATGAACCGGGAACCCAAACCGATTCTCTTACGCGATTTATAATTTATTTTATTAGTTATTATGTGATTTATATAACATTTTCATGAATGAGTGAATTTCGGTATTTAAACCACGACATGTCAATGTGCGTTTAATTTCGTGAACTTTGACTGTAATTATGTTTTATTTGGACAACTTATATTTTTAGAGTTATTTTATAAATTTATGAAAATACCCCTTCGTTTCTCAACCCAAGTCAACTTTTGACTTAGTCTCACTCTCTCTCTCTCTCTCCCTCATTCATGCACAAAACAAGAAAAGAAAAGAGAGAAAAGAGAAAGAAGAAGAGGAAAAGAAGAGGAAAGCTTCAATCGATCGTGCCGGACTCGTTTCTCGACGGATTTTCGAACCGTTAACACCTACGCGATCCTCTCAACTTATTCTTCCGGTAATATTTTAACTCCATTTCATTTCGTCCACTCTATGCTTCGATTTATTGAGTTTTTAGCTTAGGTTTTCATTTCATGAAGATTTGATGGGTTTGTATGATTTAGTGGATCATTTTGCGTATTTCTTGTGCCTAAATGTCGAGAATGATTAGGAGAATATTATATGTGAATATTAACTTGAGATTTTCATGATTGGTGGGTTAAATGTTGATTTTTGGTTCATTCCCGCGAGTTTTCTTCATTTCTACGATTTTCTGCTGTTCTGAGAATCCGCACGGCCTTGCAACGGTCTTGAGACCATGTGTCCATTTTAGCTTTTGCACGGTCTTGCGCACGCCCGTGCGCAGGCCAGTGCAAGTGCTTGCACTGGCTTGAGAACACGCTCAAGCTCGTGCGCGCGCCCGTCCCCAAGGCCGTGTGTATGCCTTTATCAAAATTTCTCCATTTTAACTTGTTGCTCTCGACAATGGGAGTTAAAGGGCACTTTTAAAAGTTGACTTTCTTCGTTTGGCTTCCGATTCAAGATCCGATTTCACCCATAGTTCCTATAAATCATGAAATACATAATTTGGGAAGTTTGGATTTTTCCGACTTCGTTTGGGCCCCGTTCTTCGTGTTTTTCGTTTAGGCATTTTTAGCTATTTTTCAAATGTTGTCCGTTTCTTCCGAAATTGAATGCATACTTCCTTGTTGCCTTTTATGCATGATTATGAACTATTATCGCATTCTAGCTTGATTTGCTTATTGAATTTATATATTTGTTAGAATGTGAACCTAAGTGATATGAACGACTGTTTAACGTATTTTTACGTGTTTCTATGCTTTGGTATGAGCCGTGCGTCGTTGTAAGTCTTACGTGGTTATGTCGTTTGTCAGTTGCAGGTTCCACTCTCGTGGATTAGGTTGTTCGCTTCCGTTTTGGGCTTTCTTTTGGTTGTCGCCAGGTGAGGTTTCTGTTGTTATCCCATATTATGTAGATATGTACTATTAAGCCTCACTAAATAAACCTCGCATGTGTAATTTATGTTTTTATTCCGTATTACTATATTTAGTAAATACTTTATGATATCAAATGATTACTATGTATATGATTTCAAAAGGTTTTCAAAAAGAGACAAGTGAACTATGTTTTGATCTAAATGTAATTTTGGGTTTGGAAACCTTCTCGTTGAGTGAAGTCGTTAGGGCGGATTTCCCCCTGACGATGGAATACCCGGTTGTATTTCCTGCCATTACACCGCCTGTCTCGAACGGCCCCTTTGGCCCTCCCCGAAATGTCTTGATTCCTATTCTAATAGGAAAATGATAGTTATGAAAATGCGAGATATGTTATGTTATGTTATGTGGGCCCCGGAGTATGGCGATCGGATGAATCCGGATAGACAGCGGGTCTACAGTGGAATTCGGTGGCTTGCTCCAAGTTTACCGGGAGCACGGTGAGGCTGGAGTGGCAACCATTGTGCTCCTGCGGTGATTGACTTTGTGTCAACTGAGACATAGGCTGTTATGCTTATAGAGCATTTTGGATTTAGCGGTCCTTCTGCTATATGGGAGGAATAAGGTTGGTATGTTTTTCAGGTATGTTATGATATGATATGAGGAGTTGAGGGCTCGACTCTCCGAGCAATATGATATGTCCCGTTATGTTATGTTATGATAAATCACCGAATGTTTATGAAAACCCTTATTTTACGTTTGTTTTCTTTTAAGTTAAAATGGTGATTTATTCCTGTATGCTATTATGTATGTACTCCCCTTTTCCCCTCACTTAGTCTTTTGACTAACCCTGCTTGCTTTTAACCTTATTTCTTTCAGGTGGTACTAGGTGGGCATCGTCGGTCTTGTATTGCGGAATTATTCTGCTTTTATTATTGTTCATTCCTAGGTTGTTTTAGGTACTTGACCGTTATATGTATTATGTAGGTTATGATTTGAGTTCGGGATTATTTAATGTTGAACCCGTTATGATTTGATTCAATTTTTGTAAGTGAATTCCACTAGCCTTGGTGGGCTTTAACAATTTGCGCAATTGGTTTATTGCTTTAATTTCCCGTTAGTAAAATTCGTTTTGTTTACTGTTGCTTCCTCTTCCGCATTGTTGTCGTCAATTATTTTTACAAAAGCCCCACCTAGTGATTGAGTAAATCGGTTTGCCGTTCGCCGGGTTTCAATTTAGGGTTGGATTTCTGTTTCGGCTTCGGATTGAGGCTCGGTGCGGGGCGTGCGTTACCCGTTTGGGCCGCCCACTACAGAGTCAGTGTGGATTGTTTCAAGAAGACAATGTAGATTGGAACCGAGGCGAAAATTGTGAAGGGTATTCTTGAGAAGTCAGATTCGACACCGTAGATTTCTTATGTCGAGGCTTCACATATGATACGAGAGGGAGCTTAGGCTTTTGTCGCTTACCTGGTTAGCCGACCGAAGAAATAACGGAAGCTTGAGGACACGGAAGTGATTAAGGACTTCCAGGACGTCTTTCCCTAGAGTTTGAACTCTCTACCCCCGATCGTGACATCGAGTTCGTAGTCGATCTTGCCCCGGGATCGGAGCCTTATTCGAAGACTCCGTACAGGATGCTCCCACCGAGTTGAAGTGTAGCGCCCCTTTCCGTTGGCGGAGAAAAGGCACCACATCCGCACCGAGACGAACTCCCAAACGAGGTAAATGTACCCCACTTAAAAATCCATCCCGACGAACGGCAATCAATCAATCAAATACCAGCAACAGCATTACGACACCCCAACAACAACAGCAATAAAAAATAACAGAGTTGCGGAAGCTAAATCAAATTATACAATTAGTCATATAAGCCATTCATGGCAACATAATTCATACATCATTCTTAATAATCATTTAATAAATGCCATCCCTGGCTCGTCTAATCTATCCCACATCAGGGGCACATAAGTACGGGAAATAAAACATAATACGGAATACATAAATTAAATCAATTCATAAATAAGGACACGACTATTGTTGGGACACTGACAAGTCAAGACATACGAGCCAACCTAGACCTGCTGCTGCCGACTGACAAGATAGGTGACAACGCCACCTGTCGACCTGAAGTAAGAATCAAAATAGTGGGGGTGAGTATAAAAGATACTCAGTGATGGTAAAGAGGGAACAAGTACGAACCACGTTTCCACGTTTGGATTATATATATAAGAAATTACATTTGCATAATTGAAGAAAATCCGGATCGTGCTTCGACTTGCATACACGACAATAATTAACAGTACGTTAAAGAATTAAAGCGATAAATACAAGCAATTAATATCCCAGCGAGTATGGGCCTGTTCCTCCTTATAACCCCTTCAATTACAATAACTCCATCACCGGTGTCTGACCCCGAAGCGCGACCCCGGGCGACTGTTGAATTTCAGGAAAACGTGCAACGAATGCAATGCCCACCATCGCTCCCAACCGTGGCTATCAACTCCTGACTGGCCACGATTGATGCTTAATTTTGGGAAAAGCACCTCGGATTACACCCTGGACGCTCGTCTCCAGATGCAACCTCCGGATACCATCCCGGGCCCATTGAAATAACAATACATTATCTTTTTGCTCGCGTTTGAAGAACAGTATAAGTTAAGGCCAAAAGGGCATTTAGGCAAGTGTGTGTGACGACAAAGGGGGTGACTACAAGTTTCATACGTGTCGGGAAACACCAACGTCTTCCCCTAACGACTTCCCTCATAGACCCAACCGAGGTCAAAACGTCATGCTTAAAACAAAGAGCTTTACTTGCCTCATGAAAACAAAATGATTTAGAGATACTTATAGGTACAAGTTAATATCAAAACATTTATTATAAAATCATGAAAATATAGGTTAAATATCTAATAGATATAAGAGAAGGGAAATCAAAGCAAGATGAGCACATAAGGGTAGTTCGCAATAATTTAAAAGAAATTCTTACTCCGTTTGAAAACATTTTAATACCCTCACCTGGAAGCACGGGAACGACAAGACAACCCAAGCTATGCCTGGAAAAGACGGCCTAAAACTAATAAACGACAAGAACCAAATAAGACAAGACACGACAACGACTCAGGAAGACTACAACACATGAAAAACCAATAAACGTCATGTAGCAATTAAATTTACAATTAAATCGATTAAACGGAAGGTATGAAATTAACGATGCTAAACATGCTCAATTGAAATTCTAATTGCACATTCATGCATATAATATTATAAAGAAGCACTCATGCGATTATCGGATTTTTCGGACGACATTCAAAAATTGGGGAAAAAGCCCTAAATGAAAAAGGCTCAATTCAAGGTCCGACCGAGGTCGGAATTTTGAAAACTTAACGAAATATTCATCCTTGAATCATATGGAAGCTATAGGTGCAAACGGCTCGATTTTAGGGGGTCGTATGCAAAAAGTCAACTTTTATTTTTTGCCATTTGACCCCATTACCGTGAGCAACTAAGGAAAAAGGCTTAAAATTTGGGTAAGGCATTCGCACGGGCTAACGCACGGCCTTGTGCACGGTCTTGAGCACACACTCAAGACCGTGCAAGCTAAAACAAGTGCGCACTGGCTTGCGCACCGGGGTGCGCCGGCCGGTGCAGGCTCGAGGTGGTGCACACGGTCTGGTGCACGGTCTTGCCAAGACCGTGTGTTGGACCGTGTGGTTCGTCTTTCAGGTGCAGAAAATGCAATTTTAAGGTTTCTCATGAGGGTTTCATCCTAAAATCAACTAGGGTGGATTCTATAGCTAAAATCAACATATAAAATTCACACTCATGCATTGTACACATTAATAGCTACCATTTGATCCGAACTACACTAAAAATGGTAAACTTTAACGTACAAACCCATCAAATTATCAAATATTCATTTCAATTTAAAAACTAGAAAATCAAAGGATTTAATGGATGAATCGAAATGGGGAAAGAAGATTACCGGTAGAGAATTGAATGAGGATTGTATAGTTGGTCTCGGAATTTCGATTGATCGAGCGACAGATTCGGAACGGGATTTCTCTTTCTCTCCTTCTTCTTCTTCCTTTCTCCTTCTCTTCTCTGCTTCTCTCTCTCGATTTTGAGTTGTATTCAAGAGTGTGCAAGAGAGTGTGCACAAGGGGTGTAAGTGTGTTCAAGGTGTGTGGGTGTGTCCAAGATGGTGCAAAGGTGTTTCAAGGGGGTGTGGATTCGTTTAGAGATTAGAGTAAATTCAAGGGGTGGAAAAGGTAATTATAAATGGTTGAGGATAGGGAATTAAATTAAAATAACTTAAAATGAGCTAACGAAGCTAATCTTTTCATATAAAATTCAACGAAATGTCGAATAATTATTCCGAGAATATATTCTGGAATTTTGGGTCGTTACATGAAGGAACTTAAGATGCAACTTGAAGAGTTGCTTGAGAGTGGTTACATTAGACCGAGCATCTCCCCTTGGGGTGCACCGGTTTTGTTCGTGAAGAAGAAGGATGGCACATTGAGGATGTGCATCGACTACCGAGAGCTGAACCGGATGACAGTGAAGAACAAATACCCTCTACCCCACATAGAGGAGCTATTTTTCTTATTGCAGGGAGTGAAGGTATATTTGAAGTTGGATCTTCGATAGGGATACTATCAGCTTCGTATCCGAGCGCAGGATATACCTAAGACCGGGTTTAACACTCGGTACGGCCACTTCGAGTTCGTTGTGATGCCGTTTGGTCTGACGAATGCCCCTGCAGCTTTCATGGATATGATGCACAGAATTTTCTGGCCTTACCTCGACAAGTTCGTGGTCATCTTCATCGATGATATTCTAGTTTTCTCCAAGACAGTCGAGGATCATGCCGAGCATCTTCGCATTGTGCTACAGACACTTCGAGAGCATAGCCTATATGCTAAGTTTAGCAAGTACGAGTTCTGGATCAACGAGGTTTCATTCCTTGGTCACATCATCTCCGGGAATGGGATTGCTATGGATCCATCGAAGATTGAGGCAGTGACGAGTTGGAGTCAGCCTAAGACGCCGATAGAAGTTAGGAGTTTCCTTGGTTTGGCTGGATATTACAGGCGATTTGTTAAGGATTTCTCCAAACTAGCGGCCCCACTCACGAAGTTGACTTGCAAAGATGTCTCCTTTCAGTGGGACGACGAGTGCGAGGCCAAATTCAAGGAGCTGAAGACGAAATTGACCACCGCACTTATACTTATTCTCCCAGACGGACACGAAGGATACGCGGTTTATACCGATGCATCTAAGGAAGGTTTAGGGTGCGTGTTGATGCAGAATGGGAAGGTCGTTGCCTATGCTTCTAGGAAGTTGAAAAATGCCGAGAAGAACTGTCCCATCCACGACCTAGAATTTGCAGCGGTGATATTTGCCTTGGACAAATGGCGTCATTATCTGTATGGTGTCACTTTTGACATCTTTACGGACCACCAGAGTTTGAAGTATCTGTTCACGCAGAAGGATCTCAACAGGAGACAGAGACGGTGGATGGAATTCTTGGAGGATTATGACTGTCGAATCGGGGCGGATCCAATTCATTGGCAAATGCACAAAAAAAACTCTCAGGCAAAAAGAATTGGAAATGGATCTTTCGGGGCTCTTTCAACATGCTGCTCCTTGGGGTCACATTTTCTTTCTATCTGACAGGACAAAGAAATAGGAAGGGATGGTTCTTTCATTGCATTGACCAAGTATGCGATCCTCTCTGTGCAGATTTAGCCTATATTAGTTGAAGAAAAATCGGAGAGACCGAGAGAAAGGTATACCCAAAATTTGTACTACTGGATGCGGTTTGATTATAATGTTTTTTTGTGTGCTTACCTCTTGCCATGAAGCTTTAACGCGGGAAAATGACTTAGCAACCCGAGAGCTAGGTAAATTTCTCGTTGGCCGACGACAGCGGAGGAGTGACGGCAGACGGTGGGGGAGGTACGTGGCTGAATTCAACGAAAGAAAATAGGAGCTAGCCTTCCTACCGTTAAATTAAATCCAGGGTTTTAATTTTCCTCAGCCACTTGCCTTTCACGTTCTTTTTTCTTTAAAATTATTTTTATTTGGGATAATATCATTTTTGGTACCGTAACTATACCTTAGTACAATTTTGGTACCAAACAAATTATTATTCTCAATTTTGGTACCATAACTTATAATTTGTATTAATTTTCGTACATTCGGGCCTAGGATGTTAATTATTTCTCAATTTTGATATTATTACTTATAATTTGTGATAATTTTGGTATATTCCGGCTTGGACATTAATGTTCTATCATTAGTAATTAATGGCTATTTCTCAACTTTTGTACTATAACTTATAATTTGTGATAATTTTAGTACACTAGAGCTTGGATATTAATGATATATCATTAGTAATTAATAGGTTAGGCTAGAATGTACCAAATTTGATACAAATTATAAGTTATACTACCAAAATTGAGAACAATGATTAAATTGGTACTAAAATTGTACTACGGTATAGTTAAGTACCAAAAATGAGATTATCTCTTTTTATTTTTATTTTGCTTTTTCGCTGATTTTATAGAACACTAGTGATGGTATCTGGTATTTTGGGTCCAGCCCAATACAAAAGTAAGCCTTATAAAGGCCTCATTTGAATTAATTTTAGTACACTCGAGTTTGGAAATTGGAGTTAAGGGCTCGTCTCGCCGAGTCATATGAAATGTTATGTTATGTTTTATGCTAAATCACCAACCGTTTACGAAAACCCTTTCTTTTATGTTGATTTCTTTTAAGTTTGAAAATGGTGATTTAATTCCGTTTTGTAATATACATTATTATTCCCTCCGCACTTTTGTCGTATGTTTTGTTTTTGAAATCCCCGCCTAGTGATTGAGTAAATGTGTGCCGTTCGCCGGGTTTTGATTTGGGGTAGAATTCCTGTTTCAGTCCCGGGTCGAGACTCAGTGCAGGGCGTGTGTTACCCGTTTGGGGTGCCCGTTACAGTTGGTATCAGAGCTTCTTTGGGTCCAATGGCCTAGGCTCTGAAGCGTCGTGTTTTGTCGTGTCTGTCTAGGTCGTACGGCTTTGGATTATGTGATTGTGACAATGTGGTTATGTGAATTTAACTTCTCTACGTGTTACAGCTTTTCATAATCACTTATCATCATGCATGTTTGGTATTGATCTTGCAGAATGCCTCCTCGCCGTGAACCGCCTGGTCCGCCTACTGGTGTTCCGACCCCTACCCAATTCATGGAGGCCTTAGGGCAGTTTATGGTCCATACTCATCAAGTACAACAAAACCCTGCTCCCGAGAAGGATATGGACCGATTCCTTAAGCTCAACCCCCCACAGTTTGATGGTGCACCGGATGATGTTATCGCCGAAGCTTGGATTTCGGCTATGGAGAAGAGATTCCGAGTCATGGAGTGTCCGAACCCTAAGAGGGTCGAGTTGGCAGTTTATCAGATGATTGGGGCTACACACGATTGGTGGACATGGATAGAGCAGAGATGGCAGCGTGAGCATGTAGTCCCGACTTGGGATCAGTTATTGGTCGAGTTCCGGGCCAAGTATATTCCGTTGGTTGTCCGTCAGCGGCGTGTGCGAGAGTTTCTGGCTTTCAAGCAGGGTACTTCATCCGTCGACCAGTACGAGGCTCATTTCTCTAGGCTCATTGTTCATTGCTCGTATATGGTTGACGACGAGCAGAGGAAGACTCGCCAATTCATTGAGGGGTTGTCGAATGAGATTAGTATGCATATGCTCGGGAACCGACTCCAGTACTACGCCGATGCAGTTGAGACGGCCCTTTCTATAGAGTCTGATCTCCGACACATGAGACCAACTTCTGCACCTGCCCCCGCAGCCGCCAAGAGTTTCCCTTCTGGTTCGAAGAGGCCATTTTCTCATTCTGGGTCCTCCTCTGGGAAGAAGCCGTTCAAGACTGCCGTTCAGCCTGCTCCTCCCTCCTCAGGGACTTCCACGACCCATATGTGGATTATGTTAGGGTAACCACATAGAGGCCAAGTGCTGGAAAAAGAACGGACTTTGCTACGGATGTGGTAGCGCCGATCACCGAGTAGAGGTATGCCCGAGAAAGAGACCGGTACAGCAGGGAGCAGCTCAGCCTCAGGCCCAAGCCCGTATCTACGCCTTGGAAGGCGATGCTGAGGAGACCGTGGCAGATCTGAACGATGTGGTGGAAGGTACTATATATATAAATGGCATCCCCATACATGCATTGTACGACTCGGGTGCTTCACACTCATTTATTGCGCCTGCTGTTTCTTTATCTGTGCTTGCGCCTGTTTCGTTGCTTGATTATGTGCTAGTGGTTAGTTTGCCGTTGGGTTCGAAGGTAGTTGCGAACCGTGCTCTTAAGCGTTGTCCGATTATCATTGAGGGTATCGAATACCCGACAGATTTGATCGAGTAGCCGATGAAGAAATATGGGGTTATTCTCGGAATGGATTGGTTGTACGAGCATCGCGCGAAGGTTGATTGTTTTGAGAAGAAAGTTATTCTGGGTTCCAATGAAGTTAAGGGTTTCCGATCAGGAGAAGGTCCGTATATCTCAATGATGGAAGCCAAGAAGCTCGTTCAGAAAGAAAAAGCTACGTGCTTTATAGGTTATCTCCTCAACCGCCCGAAAGACCAGACGAAGATCGAAGAAACGCCCTTGGTCAATGAATTCACTGACGTGTTCCCCGAGAATCTGGAGTTCTTACCATCGGATCGGGATATAGAGTTCGTGATTGACCTAGTTCCGGGAGCCGAGTCCTATTCGAAGTCGCCGTACCGAATGGCTCCTGCCGAGTTGAAACAATTGAAGAACCAACTCGAAGAACTTCTTTCCATTGGATACATCCGACCGAGTGCCTCGCCTTGGGGTGCTCCAGTCTTGTTCGTGAAGAAGAAAGATGGTACACTTTGCATGTGTATCGATTACCGAGAGTTGAACAGGATGACAGTGAAGAACAAGTATCCTCTACCGCATATCGAGGAATTGTTCGACTTGCTACAAGGATCGAGGGTTTATTCCAAGCTCGATCTCAGCAAGGATATTACCAGCTCCGTATCTGATCAGAACATATCCCGAAGACAGCTTTCAACACCCGATACGGACATTTGGAGTTTGTGGTCATGCCGTTTGGACTCACGAACGCCCCAGCAACTTTTATGGACATGATGCATAGGATTTTCCGTCCGTACCTTGATAAGTTCATCGTTATTTTCATTAACGACATCTTAGTGTTCTCGAAGTCCGAAGAAGAACACGCTGAACACCTCCGGATAGTGCTGTAAGCTTTGAGAGAGCACCAGTTGTTCGCTAAGTTCAGCAAATGCGTATTCTGGATTAACCGAGTGACCTTCCTAGGTCATGTCATATCCGGAATGGGAATCGAGGTAGATCCTTCGAAGATTGAGATAGTGCTGGATTGGGAGAGACCTAAGACTCCTACAGAGATCCGTAGTTTCTTGGGATTAGCAGGATACTACAGACGTTTCGTCAAAGATTTCTCTAAACTTGCAGGCCCGTTAACAGCGTTGACGAAGAAAGAAGCTATGTTTGAGTGGTTAGCCAAATGTGAAACCAGTTTTCAAGAGCTCAAGAAGAGATTGACCACAGCCCCAGTGTTGACCCTACTTTAGGGTTCTGAAGGATTTGTCGTGTATGCAGATGCGTCACACGAAGGATTAGGCTGTGTGTTAATGCAAAATGGGAAAGTTATAGCTTATGCATCGAGGAAGCTAAAGCCAGCGGAAGAGAACTATCCCATGCACGACCTTGAGCTAGCCGCCATCGTATTTGCCTTATTAAAATGGCGTCATTGCCTCTACGGCATCACGTTCGACATCTTCACAGATCATAAGAGCCTTCAGTACTTGTTTACCCAGAAGGAATTGAACAAACGACAGCGCCGTTGGATGGAGTTATTTGAGGACTACGATTGCAAGATTCAGTACCACCCTGGAAAGGCGAATGTTGTAGCCGATGCACTGAGCCGGAAGGCGAGCATCACCCCGTTAGAGTCTAAGTTAGAGGGAGTTCACATCAGTTCTAGGCCCACGTTCACAGCATATCGATCTAGTCAGAGTTGGGTCGAAAGATTCGAGATGTTCAGGCTACTGATGAGTGGACTCAAAGACAGATAGTTCATATCGATGCTGATCCTGAGACTCAGTTTGGTGTGGACGACATAGTAATTCTCCATTACAAGACCCGAGTTTGTGTTCCGGAGAGTTTGAGGAGAGAAATTCTCAATGAGGCTCACAACACACCTTACACGGTTCATCTAGGAGGAAGTAAGATATACCGAGATTTGAAAGAATTATTCTGGTGGAGAGGTATGAAGAGAGACGTAGCTGATTACGTCAAGAGATGCTTAACTTGCCAGCAAGTCAAACTTGAACATCAAAGACCGGTAGGTTTGTTTGAGCCACTACCAATTCCTACGTGGAATTGGGAGGGTATTGCCATGGACTTTGTGTCTGGTTTGCCTAAAATTAGAGGTGGCTACGATAACATTTGGGTGATTATCGACCGACTATCCAAGAGTGCTCATTTCCTACCGATCAACATGTCATACAAAGTGGATAAGTTGGCAGAGATTTATCACCGAGAGATTGTCAAGCTTCATGGGATTCCGACTACTATAGTATCTGACAGAGACGCCCGATTTACTTCCCGTTTATGGCAACAACTTCAAGAACGAATGTGTAGCGCCCCTTTCCGTAGGAGGAGAAAGGACACCACATCCGCACCGAGACGAACTCCCTAACGAGGTAGATGTACCCCATTTAAAATCCATCCTGGTGAACGACAAGCACTCAATCTATACCGGCAACAATGAACCTAGTCCAACAACAACAACCAACAGAAATAACAGACTGCGAAAGCTTAAAATATATATATCAATTAAGCATTCAAAGCCACACGGGGCATCAATTAACATAAATCAATATCTATCAATTATATATTTATCTAGCCAATGCTCAACAAATCATCATCAATATCGAATCTCCATAATTCATCAATATATCCAATCTATCTAGAAATTCAGTTCAAATAATAAAAGACAGACTGTTGTTGGACACTACCGACAATTACCAAAGGACACGAAGACCAAGACTCATGACCCGCTGTTGCCAACCGACATGAGAGGTGACAACGCCACCTGTCGACCTGAAGTACGAATTAAAAATAACGAGGGGTGAGTATAAACGATACTCAGTGAAGGTAAAGTGGGAACAAGTACGAGCCACGCTTCTGGGTTTTCAATATATATATAGGGAAATACATTTGCAGAATTGGAGAAAATCCGGAATGTGCTTTGACTTGCATTCTCAACGATAATTGACAGTACAATAATGAAATTAAAGCATAAATACAATCACGTAATATCCCAGCGAGAATGGGCCTGTTCCTCCTTATATCCCCTTCAAGTCAATATAAAACTCTATCTCCGGTGTCTGACCCCAGAGTGCGACCACGGGCAACGAATTGAATTTTAGGAAAACGTGCAACGAATGCAACGCCCACTATCGCTCCCAACCGTGGCTATCAACTCCTGACGGGCCACGATTGACGCTTAGTTTTGGGAAAAGTACCTCGAGCAACACCCTGGACGCTCGTCCCCAAGTGAGACCCTCGAATACCCTCCCGGGCCTTCAATAAAAGAAAAGTCCAATATTTTACTCGCGTTTGAAGAGCATTATAAGTTGAAAGCTTAACGGGCATTTAGGCAAGGGTGTGACAACAAAGGGGGTAACTGTAGCGCCCCGCTCTACAGCCCCCGAACCTGCACGGATTCCCAAGTCGAGGACGGCGCCTCAACCCGAGAACCCATACAAGCCAACGGGTCAATCCCGATACTTGGCAACAGTGGATCCCCAAAGGTAAAACATCTAAACAGCTCAGAATAAATAGCGGAAGCAAATTTAAATCATAATAACATAAATGCCACTCCGGGGCCAATTCAACTAATATATACATATATCACAGCCCATTCAGGGGCAACATAAAGTGAATATCAGGGGACGGGGATCAATATATCGTTATCTACAGGCTTGGACAAAAGAACAACTATCTAGAGAGTTAAAGACAACAATAGTGTAACGGCACGTCCCCAAATACGGTGCGACGTGACATCCCGCACCAAGTCACAATCCATAACCAGAACTAAAGGTCCGGTTATGAACTACAACCTGGCGAACGGAAAATAAATACCAGGCGGATCTGCTTTAGAAAATAATAGGACGATGAACAATAATACAGCGGAAGCAAATTAACACAACCTATCCCACTCAGGGAGCTAGAACAACCATAATCTAAAACACAATTATAAAGCCCACCAAGGCCACTGAAAACAACCATATCAATATTCAAGCTAATTTACATTATTTACATCTACAACTTCTAAGGTTTTAATTATTTATCCAGATACATAGACGGATATGAAATCACCTAAACAAAAGTAAATGACTCCAAGGACACGACCTGAATCCGCCTAGCAACAAAACCCTGAAAAGACAACAATAGAGTAATGGGGTTAGTCAAAACGACTAAGTGAGGGGGCTGTAATACGTATATATTATCGAAACAACAGAAAGATTCACCATTTTGTAAATGAGAAGAAAACAAAGGAAAAATAAAGGTTTTCACAATTATTGGTGAATCGAATACTTTCGCAATAAAGAAAAAGCTCGGCGAGACGAGCATCAACCACCTATTTCATAATATCAGAAATATCAAATAAACCTCCCTTATTCCTCCTTATGTAGTCAGGTAGCTAGCCCGCTACTATATAATCCTGCAAGGACAAATATCCAATACATCTTTGGCTGGGGATATAGACTAGATCCCGTCCGGCGCAGGTACTCAAAAGGGTTGCCACTCCGGTCATACCCTCGAGCTCCCATCAGTTTGGAGTCCAAAGCATTGAGATCCACCGTAGACCCGACGTCTATCCGGCTTCACCCCGTACCCTGAAGTCCGGGCCCAATTGTATAATGTGGCTCAATGGCCAGGCCGAAAGGCCAAGATAATGTTCTCGCATTCCAAATACTTATGTGGTCAAAAGGACCCATTTCAATCCATTTTATACCCTTTCGAGCTAATAGATCTCTCGAGGGGTTATACATAATAATTTGATATCAAAGCATTTTTCTTTAAACTCATTAATATAGTATGGTTCAAATAGCTACTACGTATAATATAAACATGGGGAAAGAAACATAAAAACATAAAAGACAGGCTTCGGGTATGTATGGAATATTTACGTACGTATAAGGAAAGCCGAATTCGGAAACGGAACCCCACCTGGATAATACGGCAAAAAGGCAAAAGAAAGGGAACCAATTACTGCCTGGAAGAACTACCACCTGAAACCAAATACGACACAACCATGTAAGACGACGACACGACGCACGGCTTATTCTTAATGCAATAACCACTTAATTAAATCAAAGAAGGGCAATTAGGGCAATTATTCAATGAAACGAATGAAATATCAAACCTCAAGCTTGTAAATCATGCATAAACACAATTAGGTTTCATAGACATGCTTAAAATACTATGAAGAAGCATACATTCAAGTTTCGAAGCAATCGAAAAAGAATTGCGAAAAGCGTATAATTCCCTAAACGGAAATCGGTTCGTTTCACGATCAAACGATATTGGAAAAATTCAAACTCTATGGATTATTAAGTTTTAAAGCATTACGGACTTAATGGCGAAGTCGAATTTTGAAAATAATATCAAACGAAGAAAGTAGGATTTGCAATTTTTGACTTCCAGAGACTTTTGAACTAAAATCGGGACACACGGTCTACACACACGGCCTGATCAAGGACGTGTGAAATTTTGAGAACACGCATGGCCTACCCACATGGCCTGATGCAAGGCCGTGTGGGGTGGAAAACACGCACGGTCTTGCTACACGGTCTGTTGCAAGGCCGTGTGCACCTGTTTTCGCGAATTTTTAGCAAAACGCGAAAAACTTCGCACAGAAGCAGCAAAACTTCGTCAAATCTTTACCAAAATACCATTTTCAATCAGATTTTCATACTACAAACTTCAACAAGCATCAAAGATCACAATGGCAACACATAGGATCAAGAATCATCGAAAACTACGGAGTATAGCGATCAAACTATCGAAAAATCCAACTTCGAAGTAATTTATCCAAAACATACTCAAACAATAACGGAATCAAATGGAACTTGAATAATACCTGTAGAGAATGTTATAAGGATCACGTAGGTTCTTACGGATCGAAATTTGGTTAAGAAACGAACTCGAAAGATCGAATTGAAGGTTTAAAGAAAATTCTTTCTTTTTCTTTCTTTCTTTTCTTTTCCTTCTGCTGTTTAAGTGTAATTAAGAAAAAGAAAAGGAAAAGAGAATAAAAAGAAAACCTGAGGTTTAAATGTAAAATTGAAGGGGCATTTTCATAATTTCGCAAAACTTCATAAAAAGGACATATCAACGAAATATATCAATATTAGTCAAAACTCATCATTTTAAACGCACATCAACATAGAATAATTTAAATTAAAAAATTATTGCATTTACGAAAATTCATTTAAAACACACAAATATCACATAAGCACATATGTACCGATCGAATTTTTCCAAACTTGTCCCGTTATCTCAGGAATTCTTACCGGCTTTAGTTTACCAAAAATGTGGGGCGTTACAATCTCCCCCCCTTATGAGAATCTGTCCTCAGATTCTATTTATTCGAAGCAAACAATTCTGGATAATGTTTTCTCATTTACTCCTCTGTCTCCCAGGTAGCTTCTTCCGTTTTCTGATTCCTCCAAAGGACTTTTACAAGTGGGATTTGACGATTACGAAGTTTTTGGAATTTATGGTCCAAAATACTAACCGGTTGGGAAATGAATGTCAAATTCGGCTCTAACTTAATATCTTCCACTGGAGTAATCTCGGACTCGTCTGGATGATACTTGCGAAGCTACGAGACGTGGAAAACATTGTGAATACCGGTAAGGGCTGGCTGTAAATCTAATCTGTAGGCCATCTTCCCAATCCTCTCAAGAATCACATACGGACCCAAATATCTCGGGGCTAACTTTCCTCCTTTACCAATTCAAACAAATCCCTTTCTCGGAGAAGCTTTCAAAAATACCTGATCCCCAACTTCGAACTCTAAATCACGTCGACGCCTATCAGCATAACTCTTTTGTCGATCCTGGGCAGCTTTCATTCTTTGTCGGATAACTTGCACTTTTTTGATAGCATCCTGAATCAATTTCGGAGCAATGCCACGATGAATACCATCTTTAGTCCATCTCCAATCCTCAATGTCCCAATATAGTGGCGATCGACACTTCCTTCCGTACAAAGCTTCATATGGGGCCATCTGAATCGAGGACTGATAACTGTTATTATAAGCGAACTCGATCAATGGTAGTTGTTTGTGCCACGTAGTCTGAAAATCTAGGGCACAAGATCTCAACATATCTCCGATGTATCTAATAGTCCTCTCTGATTGACCGTCTGTCTGGGGGTGAGCTGCGGTACTGAAGGTCAACTTTGTTCCCATACGATCCTGTAAGTTCTGCCACAAATGTGAAGTGAACCTAGTGTCTCTATCCGACACTATACTCTTTGGAACTCCGTGAAGTCTCACAATCTCCTCATGATAAACCTCTGCCAACTTCTCAACTGTATAGGATGTACGAATGGGCAAGAAATGAGCGGACTTCGTCAACCTGTCAACAATTACCCAAATACTATCATAACCACCTCTGACTTTCGGTAAATCCGAAACAAAATCCATCGCTATCTCTTCCCATTTCCAAGATGGAACGGGAAGTGGCTGTAGTAAACCTCCGGATTTCTGATGATCTGCCTTGACTTGTTGACAAGTCACACACTGTCTGATATAATTGGCCACATCTCTCTTCAAACCATTCCACCAGAAGAACTCTTTCAAATCTCGATACATCTTAGTGCCTCCCGGATGAATAGTGTAGGCTGATTTGTGAGCTTCATCTAAAATCTCTCTCCTTAAACTCTCTGGAACACAAACTCTTGTCTTATGTCTGAGAAGACCTATGTCGTCAATACTGAACTGCGTGTCTGGCTCATCCTTCATTCGAATAATCTGATATATCTGAACTCAGCTCTAGCTGTGACACACTTGCTTTTCTGCTCAAGGCATCTGCAACTACGTTCGCCTTCCCCGGATGGTACTGAATCTTACAATCATAATCTTCTAACAACTCCATCCAACGCCTATGGCGTTTATTCAACTCCTTCTGCGTGAAAAGATACTGAAGGCTCTTATGATCAGTGAAAATATCAAAAGTAACGCCGTAGAGATAGTGACGCCACTTGCCCAAAGCAAATACAACTGCTGCTAACTCAAGATCATGTGTAGGATAATTTATTTCAGCAGGTTTAAGCTTTCTCGAGGCATAAGCTATAACCTTTTCATTCTGCATCAACACGCATCCTAAACCTTCTTTCGAAGCATCAGTATAACCCACGAATCCATCTGAACCTTCAGGCAAAGTAAGAATAGGAGCGGATGTCAATCTGTTCTTTAACTCTCGAAAACTGCTCTCACACTTATCAGTCCACACAAAGGCAACATTCTTCTTTGTTAACTCAGTAAGCGGGGCTGCAAGTTTAGAGAAATCCTTCACAAACCGTCTGTAATAACCTGCCAATCCCAAAAAGCTACGAACCTCTGTCGGAGTCTTAGGCTGCTCCCAATTCAATACTGAATCTATCTTCGAAGGATCAACCTCAATACTTGTCTTGGATATAACATGACCCAGAAAATGCCACTTTCTCAATCCAGAACTCACACTTACTGAACTTGGCATACAAGTGATGTTCTTTCAAAGTTTGTAACACGATCTTTAAATGCTCTGCATGCTCTTCCTCTGATTTTGAGAAAACCAGTATGTCGTCGATGAAGATGACAACAAACTTATCAAGATAAGGTCGGAAGATTCTGTGCATCATATCCATAAATGCTGCAGGGGCGTTCGTCAAACCGAACGGCATAACCACAAACTCAAAATGACCATATCGAATGTTGAAAGCTGTCTTCGGTATGTCCTCTGCCTCGATACGTAACTGATAATATCCCTGTCTCAGATCGAGTTTAGAATAGACCCTCGATCCCTGCAATAAATCAAACAACTCCTCAATGTGGGGAAGAGGATACTTGTTCTTCACAGTCATCCGGTTCAACTCTCTGTAATCAATACAAAGTCTAAGAGAACCATCTTTCTTCTTCACAAACAATACCGGTGCACCCAAGGGAGAAGTACTCGGCCTGATATAACCACTGGCTAGCAAATCATCTATCTGAGTCTTGAACTCTTTTAATTCTGCTGGTGCCATTCTGTAAGGTGTCTTCGAATACGGCTCAGATCCCGGATATAGATCAATAACAAACTCGATATCACGGTCTAGAGGTAACGATTCTAACTTCTCAGGAAACACATATGGGAAATCCTTAACTATCTCAGTATTTTCAAACTTCGACTGTTCTTTTGGCCTGTTAAGAAGATAAGCAACAAAACCTTAAGCTCCCTCTCGAACGAGCTTCTTTGCCTCTGTCATAGAAATAATCGGCCCATCTGTCAGCTGAATACCCTGACTCGAATCAGATCCCAAACTAATCTTCTTCTCAAAACAATCAATCTTGGCCCTGTGCTCAAATAACCAATCCATACCCAAGATAACTCCGTACTTCTTCACTGACAACACTATCAAATCTGCGGGGTAAACCTTATCCTTAATAACAATGGGACAACGTCGGTACAGGCGGTCGGTAATCATACAAGATCCCAAAGGGGAACTCACAACAAAGCAATAACCAGACAAATCAATAGACGCATGCGCATAAGTCAATTTCAGGAGCAACAAAAGAATGCGTAGCACTCGGATCAAACAATGCATGTATGGGTATGTTATGTATATGTATGGTACCTTCCACCACGGCAGAAGCATCAGGCTCTGTCTCCTCATTATCGCCCTCCAGTGCATACACACGAGCTGGAACAGAAGGCTTCGGCTTCGGCGGCATAGGCTGACTCGGGGGCTGCCTCCTGGGACAATTATCCTTCTGGTGGGCAGAGCTACCACATCTAGTACACAATCCCAACTTAGACCAACACTTAAACTCTGGGTGATTCCCTCCACAATAACCACAAGTAACGGGACGATAACCTGACGGACGAGGGACTAAAGGAAAACCAGTCGGGCGAGGTGCAGAGTAAAATCCGGTCGGACGAGGTGCTGAAGTAAATCCCATAGGGCGGGGTATAGGAGGTCTGGATCCACCAAAAGGTCTCTTGCCTTTAGGCTGCATAGGTGCACTCGGAATGAAAGGCCTCTTGAAACCCGATGAAGAAGAAGCGGGGGTAGTACTACGAATACCTCGATCAATACTGGCATACTCAGCCTCAAGAGATAAGGCTGCATCTACAGCTGCAACATAGGTAGTGGGACGGGAAGCTGCAAGACCCTGTCGAAGTGGAATACTCAAGCCCTCTAGAAACTTCTTGGTCTTCCTACGCTCGTCTAAAGCAATATGTGGAGCATATACTGCAAGTCTGGTAAAGTTGGCCTCATAGTCAGCCACAGTAGAAGTACCCTGAGATAACTCCATAAACTCCTGCTCCCAGCAATCCTGAACAGTAAGGGGAACATACTTAGCTCGAAACTCCTCAAGAAACCTATCCCACGATGACTCAACTCCGATGGCCCTCCATCTCTGCTCAGTCATCTTCCACCAGGCCTCTGCAGGTCCTCGAAGAAGATAGATAGCAAACTCAACCTTCTCTAGATCAGTAGGCTGATGAACTCGGTATATCCTCTCAAGAGATGAAATCCAACCCTCTGCCACAATATCATATGTGGTACCAACAAACTGAGGTGGGTGGAAATCGAGGAATCGGCGAAGTGACTGCTCACGGGCTCTATGCTCATCTACCTCTACATTCCTGTCTCTCTGATCCAGATAATCCCGAAAAAGACCAAATATCTACTGAGCATCAACCACTGGTGCCTGTGGTGGTGCTGCTGGAGGAGTACGATCACGACGAGGCGGCATCCTACAGTTAAATATAACAAGTATGCATGTAGATTAATTATGGATGCAAAGCTGTAAGCACATAAGCACAAAAGCACAATTCCTAAGTCATAAGCCGTACGGACCTAGACTGACACGACTCACAGAGCTAAGGCCAATGAACCTCTAGCTCTGATACCAACTGTAACAACACATCCCCAAATACGGTGCGACGTGACGTCCCGCACCAAGTCACAATCCATAACCAGAACTAAAGGTCCGGTTATGAAGTACAACCTGGCGAACGGAAAATAAATACCAGGCAGATCTGCTTTAGAAAATAATAGGACGATGAACAATAATACAGCGGAAGCAAATTAACACAACCTATCCCACTCAGGGAGCTAGAACAACCATAATCTAAAACACAATTATAAAGCCCACCAAGGCCACTGAAAACAACCATATCAATATTCAAACTAATTTACATTATTTACATCTACAACTTCTAGGGTTTTAATTATTTATCCAGATACATAGACGGATATGAAATCACCTAAACAAAAGTAAATGACTCCAAGGACATGACCTGAATCCGCCTAGCAACAAAACCCTGAAAAGACAACAACAGAGTAATGGGGTTAGTCAAAGCGACTAAGTGAGGGGGCTGTAATACGTATATATTATCGAAACAACAGAAAGATTCACCAGTTTGTAAATGAGAAGAAAACAAAGGAAAAATAAAGGTTTTCACAATTATTGGTGAATCAAATACTTTCGCAATAAAGTAAAAGCTCGGCGAGACGAGCATCAACCACCTATTTCATAATATCAGAAATATCAAATAAACCTCCCTTATTCCTCCTTGTGTAGTCAGGTAGCTAGCCCGCTACTATATAATCATGCAAGGACAAATATCCAATACATCTTTGGTTGGGGATATAGACTAGATCCCGTCCGGCGCAGGTACTCAAAAGGGTTGCCACTCCGGTCATACCCTCGAGCTCCCATCAGTTTGGAGTCCAAAGCATTGGGATCCACCGTAGACCCGACGTCTATCCGGCTTCACCCCGTACCCTGAAGTCCGGGCCCAATTGTATAATGTGGCTCAATGGCCAGACCGAAAGGCCAAGATAATGTTCTCGCATTCCAAATACTTATGTGGTCAAAGGGACCAATTTCAATCCATTTTATACCCTTTTGAGCTAATAGAGCTCTCGAGGGGTTATACATAATAATTTGATATCAAAGCATTTTCCTTTAAACTCATTAATATAGTATGGTTCAAATAGCTACTACATATAATATAAACATGGGGAAAGAAACATAAAAACATAAAAGACAGGCTTCGGGTATATATGGAATATTTACATACGTATAAGGAAAGCCGAATTCGGAAACGGAACCCCACCTGGATAATACGGAAAAAAGGCAAAAGAAAGGGAACCAATTACTGCCTGGAAGTACTACCACCTGAAACCAAATACGACACAACCATGTAAGATGACGACACGACGCACGGCTTATTCTTAATGCAATAACCACTTAATTAAATCAAAGAAGGGCAATTAGGGTAATTATTCAATGAAACGAATGAAATATCAAACCTCAAGCTTGTAAATCATGCATAAACACAATTAAGTTTCATAGACATGCTTAAAATACTATGAAGAAGCATACATTCAAGTTTCGAAGCAATCGGAAAAGAATTGCGAAAAGCGTATAATTCCCTAAACGGAAATCGGTTCGTTTCACGATCAAACGATATTGGAAAAATTCAAACTCTATGGATTATTAAGTTTTAAAGCATTAGGGACTTAATGGCGAAGTCAAATTTTGAAAATAATATCAAACGAAGAAAGTAGGATTTGCAATTTTTGACTTCCAGAGACTTTTGAACTAAAATCGGGACACACGGTCTACACACACGGCCTGATCAAGGACGTGTGAAATTTTGAGAACACGCACGGCCTACCCACACGGCCTGATGCAAGGCCGTGTGGGGTGGAAAACACGCACGGTCTTGCTACACGGCCTGTTGCAAGGCCGTGTGCACCTATTTTCGCGAATTTTCAGCAAAACGCGAAGAACTTCGCACAGAAGCAGCAAAACTTCATCAAATCTTTACCAAAATACCATTTTCAATCATATTTTCATACTACAAACTTCAACAAGCATCAAAGATCACAATGGCAACACATAGGATCAAGAATCATCGAAAACTACGGAGTATAGCGATCAAACTATCGAAAAATCCAACTTCGAAGCAATTTATCCAAAACATACTCAAACGAAAACGAAATCAAACGGAACTTGAATAATACCTGTAGAGAATGTTATAAGGATCATGTAGGTTCTTACGGATCAAAATTTGGTTAAGAAACGAACTCGAAAGATCGAATTGAAGTTTTAAAGAAAATTCTTTCTTTTTCTTTCTTTCTTTTCTTTTCCTTCGGCTGTTTAAGTGTAATTAAGAAAAAGAAAAGGAAAAGAGAATAAAAAGAAAACCTGAGGTTTAAATGAAAAATCGAAGGGGCATTTCCATAATTTCGCGAAACTTCATAAAAAGGACATATCAACGAAATATATCAATATTATAGTCAAAACTCATCATTTTAAACGGACATCAACATAGAATAATTTAAATTCACAAATTATTGCATTTATGAAAATTCATATAAAACACATAAATATCACATAAGCACATATGTACCGATCGAATTTTTCCAAACTTGTCCCGTTATCTCAGGAATTCTTACCGGCTTTAGTTTACCAAAAATGTGGGGCGTTACAAATAGAGACTGGACAAAACCAAAAAGGCCTATCTAAGCACTGTTGCCCATCCGACACGTGAGACATGTCGGTCTCTCAATCTACCTAAGGCAAGAACCAATGAAAGAGGGTGAGTCAAAGAACTCAGTGAAGATATAGGTGGAGCAAGTCGAGTCACGCTGCCGGGTTTTAATAGAAAATACATATGCAATAAGGAAGAAACCGGAATGTGCTTCGACTTGGATATTCAATAAAACGATAAAAACAATAATGATATAAAGCGTTAAATAAATATCCCCGCGAGAGTGGGCCTGTTCCTCCTTATTTCTCCACAATACATTATAAAAATCTCCATTGTCGGTGTCAAGCCAAGGAGCAACCCAAAGCTCGACTATTGTGAATATCAGGAAAATGTGCAACGAATGCAACATCCACCATCGCTCCCAACCATGGCTATCAACTCCTGACGGGCCATGATTGACGCTTAATATTGGGAGTAGCACCTCGGATTACACCCTGGACGCTCGTCCCCAGATGCAACCTCCGGATACCATCCCAGGCCCATTGAAATAACAATACTTTGCTCGCTTTGAAATAAGATTTTGAATGCCAAACGGGCAATTTAGGGCAAATGGTGACGACGAAGGGGGTAAATCCTAAGTCAAACCGTCACGTAAAGGAAAGAGTTTTCTTGCCCTTTTTGAAAACAAATCGATTTAGGTTACTATTATATAATTTTGATATCAAAGGATTTGAGGATAAAACATAAAAGTATAAGCTCGAAATATGTAATACAATAATATGGGATTAAGGGGTTTCGCAAGTATACATAGACGTATATGTTCAAGCCCAGTTAAAACGATTTAAATCCTCACCTGGTGCCAAAAATAGGAAGCCTAGCAGCTAGACTCACTGGTCACCGACCTTTGACTGATCTGTAGACAACACAGGACCTAGACGAATTAATAACGACTATTAAAGCACAAATATGCAATTATTTGACAAACGGCTAACCAAACATGTTCACAATCATGCATATGCCAATTATAGTATGTAAGGAAGCTATCATGTAAATTTCACGAAATTTCGACAAGTTGCCAAAAATGCACATACTTAAAATTACACTATTCACAGCCCGAACGAGGGCGAAATTAAATAAACATTTCAAAATATTAATCTACAAGTTATAAAGGTTCTATAGGTGAAAGCGGTATAATTTTTGGATTCCGTATGCAAAAAGTCAACCAAAAATGTTCACCCGTGGACTCACTTGCCGAGAGCAACATTTGAAAAAGGCTGGAAAAATTTCTAAGTGTTTCACACCGGCTTGTGCACGGTCTTGAACACGGTTTCAAGACCGTGCACTTACACACGGCCATCTGCATGGTTTAGGCGCACGGGCTTGAGCCCGTGCAGGCACAAAGAGGTGTACACGGGCTCCTGCACGGTCTTGCTCAAGACCGTGCGTTAGCCCGTGCGGTTTAACAGCACACAGCAGAAAGTTACGCGATTTCACGAAAATCAAACCAAAACTTATAAAAATCGTATTTATAGCGCAAATCAACACCCAACAATCTTAACAATCAACAATTATCATCTAATAAACATTTACATCCAATCATTTCACGAAATGATCAAGAAACGGGTTCGATCTAAGCATTTAACCTAATCAAAACATCATAAATTCGTGAAAGAAATTGGTGAAATTGGTACCTAAAGAAAGGTACCGTTGAGAGGATCATTTAGGTTCGATCAGCGCGAAATTCCACGGAGAAACGAGCTCGGCACGATCGATTAGGGCTTCGGGAGAAAAATCCTCTTTTCTTCTTCTCTCTCTCTCTCTATTTCGAATAAGGGTTCAAATGAGGGTTTCGAGACTTTTATCAAATATTTCGAAATGTCGAAAAATATGAAGGGGTAGTTTGGTAAGTTTGGAAAGTCCAATTAAATGTACATTGGCCAAATATATCTATTTAATATCAAACAAACGCAATTAGACAAGGAATTTAAATACGCAAATAATATTATCACATTGGGTCGTATACGAAAATAATATATAATAATTCACATATTACGAGAACGTAGGGTTAGGAAAGATAATTAACGCGGGAAAATACTCACAATGATTCTCGGATTTCTGGGTCGTTACAATACTCCCCCCTTATGAGAATCTGGTCCCCAGATTCCATCTTTATCAGAAAAGCTCAGGATAAGCTTCTGTCATGTTAGCCTCCGTCTCCCAAGTAGACTGCTCGGTTGAACGGTTCCTCCAGAGAACTCTCACTAATGGAATCTGCTTGTGACGAAGCTGCTGGACCTTTCGATCCTGAATGTGAACCAGTTTCATCTCAATAGTCAAATCCGGCTCAAGCTTAACTCCATTATCCTGGAGAACATTGGACTCGTCGGGGAAGTACTTGCGGAGTTGTGAGACATGGAAGACATTGTGGATCCCGGTAAGATGTGGTGGTAGATCCAAGTGATAAGCGGTGTTCCCGATCCGCTCTATGATCTCGAAGGGACCTAAGTATCTCGGAGTAAGCTTTCCACCTTTACCGATCCTGGTGAATCCCTTCCTCGGGGAGGCCTTGAGAAACACTCGGTCTCCCACTTCAAATTCCAAGTCTGAACGTCTCTTGTCGGTGTAACTCTTCTGTTGATCCTGGGCTGCTTTCATTCTCTGCCGAATGGTCTGAACCTTATCAATAGCTGCTTGAATGTCATCCGGCGGGGTAGCCCTTTCGTGGCCGTCAGTTGACCACTTCCAATCCTCCAATTCCTAATAAATCGGAGATCTACACTTCCTCCCATAGAGAGCCTCATACGGTGGCATCCCAATCGAGGCTTGATAACTGTTGTTGTAAGCGAACTCGACCAAGGGCAAGTGTGAAATCCAACTCGTATGAAAATCGAGCGCACATGCCCGTAGCATATCACTTAGAAACCTGATCGTTCGCTCGGATTGTCCATCGGTCTGGGGATGTGCTGCAGAGCTAAATTTCAGGGTCGTTCCCAAGCTCTTGTGAAGTTCTTGCCAAAATTGAGCTGTGAACTTAGGATCCCTGTCTGAAATGATACTCTCCGGAACACCATGAAGTTGGATGATTTCCTTCTGATACAGTTCTGCAAGTTGCTTGACCTTCGCTGTCTTTCGAACCGGAAGAAAATGAGCTGACTTGGTCAATCGATCGACGATGACCCAAATACTGTCGAAACCTCCACGAACAGTGGGCAATCCGGTCATGAAGTCCATAGTGATCTCCTGCCACTTGGAAGTAGGTACGGGAAGCGACTGAAGAGTTCCTCCAGGCCTTTGATGTTCGGCCTTGACTCTCTGACACGTTAGACAATGTTTCACATAGGTAGCCACGTCCCTTTTCATACCGTTCCACCAATACTGGGTTCTGAGATCACGATACATCTTGTTGCCTCCTGGGTGAACAACATAAGCAGACTTGTGTGCCTCGTCGAGAATTCCACGCTTCAGGTTCGTAGGAACACAAACTCGGGTCCCGAAGCGAAGCAATCCGGTACCATCGATCCTGAATTTGGTGTTGGGATCATTCTGCATTCTAGCCTTGATCTTCTGAATACCGGTATCCGAAATCTGCTTGTCTCGGATTTGTTGGGACTAGATCGGGTTGGACTGTAAGGTTGGCAAGTCGAGGATACGATTCAACTCGAATCATCCTATCCTCTATAGGGATATCGGAAGATGATCCCTTCAAATGTGCCACGTGAGCCCTCCGACTCAAAGCGTCGGCGACCACGTTCGCCTTCCCAGGGTGATACTGAATACGGCAGTCATAATCTTCCAAGAATTCCATCCACCGTCTCTGTCTCCTGTTGAGATCCTTCTGCGTGAACAGATACTTCAAACTCTGGTGCTCTGTAAAGATGTCAAAGGTGACACCATACAGATAATGACGCCATTTGCCCAAGGAAAATATCACCGCTGCAAGTTCCAAGTTGTGAATGGGATAGTTCTTCTCGACATCTTTTAGCTTTCTAGAAGCATAAGTAACGACCTTCCCATTTTGCATCAACACGCACCCTAAACCTTCCTTGGACGCGTCGGTATAAACCGTGTATCCCTCGTGTCCGTCTGGGAGAACAAGTATAGGTGCGGTGGTCAATCTCGTCTTCAGCTCCTTGAAGCTGGCCTCGCACTCGTCGTCCCACTGAAAGGACACATCTTTGCAAGTCAACTTCGTGAGTGGGGCCGCTAGTTTGGAGAAATCCTTAACGAATCGCCTGTAATATCCAGCCAATCCAAGGAAACTCCTAACTTTTGTTGGCGTCTTAGGCTGACTCCAACTCGTCACTGCCTCAATCTTTGATGGATCAACAGCAACCCCATTCTCAGAGATAATGTGACCAAGGAATGAAACCTCATTGATCCAGAACTCGCACTTGCTAAACTTAGCATATAGGCTATGCTCTCGAAGCGTCTGTAGCACAATGTGAAGATGCTCGGCATGATCCTCGACCGTCTTGGAGAAAACCAGAATGTCGTCGATGAAGATAACCACAAACTTGTCGAGGTAAGGCCGGAAAATTCTATGCATCATATCCATGAAAGCTGCAGGGGCATTCGTCAAACAAACGGCATCACAACAAACTCGAAGTGGCCGTACCGAGTGTTAAACCCGGTCTTAGGTATATCCTACTCTCGGATACGAAGCTGATAGTATCCCTGTCGAAGATCCAACTTCGAATATACTTTCGAGCCCTGCAATAAGTCAAATAATTCCTCTATGTGGGGTAGAGGGTATTTGTTTTTCACTGTCATCCGGTTCAGCTCTCGGTAGTCGATGCACATTCTCAGCGTGCCATCCTTCTTCTTTACGAACAAAACCGGTGCACCCCAAGGAGAGATGCTCGGTCTAATGTACCCACTCTCTAGCAACTCGTCAAGTTGCATCTTAAGTTCCTTCAACTCCATGGGAGCCATCCTGTACGGAGTCTTCGAATAAGGCTCCGATCCCGGGGCAAGATCAACTACAAACTCGATGTCACGCTCGGGGGGTAGAGAGTTCAAACTCTCGGGAAAGACATCCGGGAAGTCCTTAATCACTTCCGTGATGTCGAGCTTCCCTTGTTCCTTCGGTCGGTTAAGTAAATAAGCGACGAAAGCCTGAGCTCCCTCTCGGATCAAACGAGAAGCCTCAACGAAAGAAATCTTTGGTGCCAAATCTGACTTCTCAAGAATACCCTTCACAATTGTCGCCTCGGTTCCAATCTGTACTGTCTTCTTGAAACAATCCACACTGACTCTGTGCTGATAAAGCCAGTCCATTCCAAGAATAATCCCATAACGCTGTAGCGGCAACTCGATCAAATCGGCGGGATAAACATGATCTCCTATCTTCAAAGGGCAACCCTTGAAGATCATATCCGTAACGTATGAAGTCCCCAAAGGAGAACTGACTCGATACAGATAAGGCAGACTCTCCACAGACATGCACAACTTAGCAGCAATATCAAGCGCAATAAACGAGTGTGTCGCACCCGGATCATATAATGCAGTAATAGGGATGTCATGAATATGCAGGGTACCTCCAATCACGTCATGCAAATCGGGCTCAAGCTCCTCTCCTCCTAGTGCGAAGACTCTGGGCTGTACTCTCGGCTGACTGGCAGCCTGAATCGCCTTCGGAGGTGTGGCGGGAGCCCTCTTGATCGGACAAGAGTCCAGCATGTGATCAGGGGATGCACAAAGTAAACACTGCCCCAGTCGCTTCCGGCAGAAGTCGGCGGTGTGGTTCATCTTGTGACAGAAGGAGCATGTGATCGGTGCAACGGCGGTTATAGGGGCTCTCTCAATATACCTGGGCCTCTTGTCGCCCATAGAAGATCCAGATCCAGCAGTGAAAGGCCTCTTGCCCTTCTGAGAAAAGCCCTTAGGGGCGGCAGCAACAGGCACAGGAGCCCTACGACGGAGCTCTCCAAGATCGGATTCTATAGCCATAGCCCGTGTCACGGCCTGCTCATAAGTACGGACGTCACTGCCAACCAACTTGGCCCAAATCTCATCACGAAGGCCCTCCTTGAACTTCTTGGCCATCCTCCTGTCGTCGTCTGCCATGTGAGGAGCGTAGACGATCAATCTGGTAATGTAACGACCCGAAAATTCGATTTTCAAATCGGTATATTTTAATCGAGTAATTTCGTTATTTATTATTTTATTTAATATTTATTCTGAGATTTTAGAATAATTTCGTAAATGAGTGAATTTTATATTTAAATCACTAATTGTCAATGTGCGTTTAATTATATGAATTTTAACTGTAACTACGTATTATTTGGACAACGTGAGTTTTCAAACTTATTTTGCAAAATTACTAAAATGCCCCTTCGACTTTTAAACCCTAGTCAACTAAATTGACTAAGTCATCCTCCCTCATCACTCTCGTTCAAACCAACAAGGAAGAAGAAAGGAAAGAAAAGAGAAGAAAAAGAGAAAGAGAAGGAAGAAGATTTCAACGATCGTTCCGACTTCGTTTCCCGACGGATTTTCGAATCGTTTACGCCTACGAATTCCTCGCGATCTTTTCTACGAGTAAGCTTCTAACGATTCTCTCGTTTAATGTCTTCTATACTTCGTTTTTCTTGTTTTTGTGAACAATTGTATAATTTAGGTTTTATATGATTTTGATAGTAATTGTGGATGGATTTTCGTGTTTATCGTTTCTATATGTAGATTACATGTTGTAGATGATTATATGTGAGAATTAGGGATTGATTTGCATGATTAATCGATTTAAGGTTGATTTATGTTTGATTTTCGCGTATTGGGTTTGATGTTCTGCATGTTCTGCTCAATTTTTACGCACACGGGCCATGCACACTGGGTGTGGCAAGCCCGTGTGGGTGTACACGGCCTCTTGCACGGCCGTACAAGAGACCGTGCGTGTTTGGGGATGGTGCACGGGCTGTGCACACGGCCTTGAGGCCGTGTGCATGAGGCCGTGCGCGTTGTTTGATTGTGCACGGCCTCGGCACACGGCCGTGCACAAGGCCGTGTGGCCCGATCGCACAGTGCCCTGACCTTCTCTAAGTCAGGGCCCGTTTTGCACTACGGGTCCCTCCGAGACTCGTCTTTTCCGAATTCTTTCTTCGCTCGTGTATTCGATATATATGAAATAGATATGAATTGCATGATTTATGAATTTACAACATGTTCGGGTATATGAATAGTGTGTTTTAAGTTTTCGTTAAATTTTCTATCTTTGGCATGTGAAGTCCGATTTTCCCGAAATTCGAATGCATACTTCTTTATGATAATTTAAGCATGTCCGTAAAGTTTCGTTGCGATTGGACTTGATTTGTATTTTTAAATGCATGAATTACTCTATTTTCGTTTGAGAATTTGAACTTAAGTGATTGATTTAATTGTGTAACGTGCTCCTAGGTGTTTTAATATTTTCGTATAAGCCGTGCGTCGTCTTTAGTCTTATTTGGTTGTGTCCTGGTATTTTTGCAGACGATACTCCCGTGGAGTAGCGCCGGTTCTAGCTTTTTGCTCTTATTTTGCATTGCAGCCAGGTGAGGCTTTCCTTTTCTAATTCCAGTATTATTACGTATATATATATATATAAATAAGCCTCTCCCTATATAAGCCTCGTTTATGTTTTGGTTTTCACACCGGTTATATATATATATATATACTTAGTAGATATTTAAGATTATTATGTTCATTTGATGTATCGAAAATTATTTGATATGAAAAAGTATTACGTATAGTCTTCGAAATGTTTACGAAAGAGACATGTAAAACCTTTTTGTTTTCTAAGGCGAACTTTGGCCTTCGGCCTCGCATATGACATGTCTCGAACGATCTTTTGGCCAACCCGAAATGTTTGAAAAGCGAGTTATGAAATGTTTGCATGATCGTTTGGGCCCGGAGTAAGAGCGATAGGACGAAGTCGGTAGACGTCGGGTCTACGGCGTAAATCCTATGGTTTCCTCTATTTGGGAGCTCGGGGTGAGGCCGGAGTGGCAGCCCTTTGAGTACCTGAGTTATTCTAGTTTGTTACGAGTAGTTCGGGTTTGCAGTCCGGCTACATTGGAGGAATAAGGGAGGTTTCCGGTTTTATGTTTTGGATATTGGAGTTCAGGGCTCGACTCGCCGAGTCATATCATAAGTTATGTTTTATGTTAAATCACCACCCGATTACGAAAACCTTTCTTTTATGTTGATTCTCTTAAGTTTAAAACTGGTGATTTATTTTCCATTTTATTATATACATTAATTTTCCCTCCTCACTTAGTCGTTTGACTAACCCTCTCTGTCTCACCCTATATTGGTTTTAGGATACTAGGCGGGATTCGTCGTCGTCGTCGTTGTCGTCGTCGTAGGGTTTTATTTATTTTATTCATGTATATTCCTCTTTCCGTATGATATGAGTTATGTTTTAGGGTATTAGGATTTTATTTAATTTGTATTCGGGATTATGTAATATTGAACCCGTTATTATATATTATCGGGATATTGTATCGAACCCGTTTGTTGTTATGTAATTGAATTTCGTTAGCCTTGGTGGGCTTTATTATGTGTATTTATTATGTTCTATTGCTTTGATTATTTATATTGCTTCCGCGTCTCCGTCTTTTCGTTGTTTTTGAAACCCCCGCCTAGTGATTGAGTAAATGCTTGCCGTTCGCCGGGTTTCGACTCGGGTCGGATCCCATTCCGGCTCCGGGTCGGGGCTCGGTGCGGGGCATGCGTTACCCGTTTGGGGCGCCCGCTACAGGTAAGCTTGGCCTCATATTGGCCCACGGTCATGCCTCCCTGAGAGAGGTTCATAAACTCCCTCTCCCTCTGATCCCGAACAATCTCGGGCACATACTTCGCACAGAACTCATGAAGAAACCGTACCCAAGTACGCGGGGTCTATGCGGCGGTCCATCGCCTCTCAACAAAGCGCCACCAATCGAGGGCGGGTTCTCTCATCAAGAATACAGCGAGCTCAATCCTCTGAAGGTCCTCAATCTCCAGAGCTCTAAACTTCTGCTCTAGTTCCGAAATCCAGGCCTCGGTCTTGAGGTCGTCCGGCTCGCCCTCGAAGACCGTAGGGCGATAGTACATGAATCGATCCATGGCTCGGGCGGTAGCATCTCGAGGGTTCGGTGGTGGTGGCTGAGGCTGCGGCTGCTCCTGCTGAGCCTGCTGTACTATAAGCCTAACGGCATCGTAGAAGGCGTTGGGCGGTGGAAAGCTCTCTGGTAGTAGGGGTGGCTCCTGTCGGCCTCGAGGTCGGACCATGGTGCCTGAAACAATGAGCTGGAATGCATGTGGGTTAATGATATGTTCAATTAATCATGTAACAATAACATATAAAGGCGCAAGTAAAGAAAAATAACACGAAACCTATATAGCCGTACGACATAGACACGACACTTCTAGACAATAGAGCATAAAGCTCTGATACCACTCCGGACTGTAGCGCCCCGCTCTACAGCCCCCGAACCTGCACGGCGCCTCAACCCGAGAACCCATACAAGCCAACGGGTCAATCCCGACACTTGGCAACAGTGGATCCCCAAAGGTAAAACATCTAGACAGCTCAGAATAAATAGCGGAACCAAATTTAAATCATAATAACATAAATGCCACTCCGGGGCCAATTCAACTAATATATACATATATCACAGCCCATTTAGGGACAGCATAAAGTGAATATCAGGGGACGGGGATCAATATATGTAACGACCCGAAAATCCGAATTTCAATTCGGTATATTTTAATCGAGTAATTATGCAATTTATTATTTTAATTTGGAGATTATTCTAGGATATTAGGATAATTTCGTAAATGAGTGAATTTTGATATTTAAATCACTAATTGTCAATGTGCGTTTAATTATATGAATTTTAACTGTAATTACGTATTATTTGGACAACGTGAGTTTTCAAACTTATTTTACGAAATTACTAAAATCCCCCTCCGACTCTTTAAACCCTAGCCTAAATTGACTTAGTCAATCTCTCTCCCTCTCATTTTGACTCACGCACAAAAACAAAGGAGAAGGAGGAAAAGAGAAGGAAAAAAGAGAAAGAGAAGGAAGGAAGTTCAATCGATCGTCCCGACTTCGTTTCCCGACGGATTTTCGAATCGTTTACGTCTACGAATTCCTCGCGATCTTTTCTACGAGTAAGCTTCTAACGATTCTCTCGTTTAATGCCTTCTATACTTCGTTTTTCTCGTTTTTGTGAATAGTTGACATTTTTAGGTTTTATGTGATTTGTATAGAATTTGTGGATGGAATTTTGTGTTTATCGTTTCTATACGTAGATTATATGTTGTAGATGATTATATGTGAAAATTAGGGATTGATTTGCATGATTAATCGATTTAATGTTGATTTTAGATATGAATTCGCGTATGTTTTGGTTCTGCGAAAATGTTTCTGCTCGAATCGGTGCACACGGGCTGGTGCACACGGCCTTGAAGCCGTGTGCATGAGGCCGTGCGCGTTGGTGAATCGCACACGGGCTGGTGCACACGGCCTTGAGGCCGTGTGCATGAGGCCGTGCGTGTTGCTCGATTGTGCACGGCCTCGCCACACGGCCGTGCACAAGGCCGTGTGGCCTGGTCGAACAGTGCCCTGACCTTCTGTTAGTCAGGGCACAATTTGGCCTACGGGTCCCGCTTCGGCCCGTCTTTTCCGAATTCTTTCTTCGCTCGTGTATTCGATATGTATGATATAGATATGAATTGCATGATTTATGAATTTACGACATGTTCGGGTATGTGAATAGTGCGTCTTAAGTTTTCGTTAAATTTTCTAACTTTTGCATGTGAAGTCCGATTTTCCCGAAATTCGAATGCATGCTCCCTTATGATAATTTAAGCATGTCCGTAAAGTTTCGTCGCATTTGGATTTGATTTGTATTTTTAAATGCATGAATTACTCTGTTTTCGTTTGAGAATTTGAACTTAAGTGATTGATTTATTTGTATAACGTGCTCCTATGTGTATTAATATTCTCGTATAAGCCGTGCGTCGTCTGTAGTCTTATTTGGTTGTGTCCTGGTATTTTTGCAGACGATACTCCTGTGGAGTAGCGCCGGTTCTAGCTTTTGCTCTTATTTTCCATAGCAGCCAGGTGAGGTTTTCTGTTTCTGTTTCCAGTATTATTATGTATATATATATATATAAATAAGCCTCTCCCCATATAAGCCTCGTTTATGTTTTGGTTTTCACCCCGTTTATATATATACTTAATAAATATTTATGATCATTATGTTCATTTGATTTATCGAAAATGATTTGATATGAAAAGTACTATGTATAATTTTCGAATTGTTTACGGAAGAGACATGTAAAACTCTTTTGTTTTCTAAGGCGAACTTTGGCCTTCGGCCTCGCATATGACATGTCTCGAACGGTCTTTTGGCCAACCCGAAATGTTTGAAAAGCGAGTTATGAATTGTTTGCATGATCGTTTGGGCCCGGAGTAAGAGCGATAGGACGAAGTCGGTAGACGTCGGGTCTACGGCGTAAATCCTATGGTTTCCTCCATTTGGGAGCTCGGGGTGAGGCCGGAGTGGCAGCCCTTTGAGTACCTGAGATTATACAGTTAGTTACGAGTAGTTCGGGTTTGCAGTCCGGCTACATTGGAGGAATAAGGGAGGTTTCCGGTTTTATGTTTTTGGTTATTGGAGTTTCAGGGCTCGACTCGCCGAGTCATATGATAAGTTATGTTTTATGTTAAATCACCACCCGTTTACGAAAACCTTTCTTTTATGTTGATTTCTTTAATTATAAAATTGGTGATTTACTTCCGTTTTATTATATACATTATTATTTCCCCCCTCACTTAGTCGTTTGACTAACCCTCTCTGTCTCACCCTATATTGGTTTCAGGATACTAGGCGGGATTCGTCGTCGTCGTCGTCGTAGGGTTGTGTTTAGCTTTGCTCATGTATATTCTTTCCCGGTTGTCTTTTATTTACGTATTATTTATTCATGTTGTATGTACGGGATTTACATACTGAACCCGTTGTTAGATTTTGTCGGGATATTGTATCGAACCCGTTGATATTGTGTAATTGAATTTCGTTAGCCTCGGTGGGCTTTAATAATTGTGTAATTAATTATGTTTTAAATATTTGGCTTATTATTGCTTCCGCACTTCTGTCTTTTCGTTGTTTATAAAAACCCCGCCTAGTAATTGAGTAAATGCTTGCCGTTCGCCGGGTTTCGGTTCGGGTCGGATCCCATTTCGGCTCCGGGTCGGGGCCTCGGTGCGGGGCGTGCGTCACCCGTTTGGGGCGCCCGCTACAATATATCATTATCTACAGGCTTGGACAAAAGAACAACTATCTAGAGAGTTAAAGACAACAATGGAGACTCGACAAAACCAAAAAGGCCTATCTAAGCACTGTTGCCCATCCGACACGTGAGACATGTCGGTCTCTCAATCTACCTGAGGCAAGAACCAATTAAAGAGGGTGAGTCAAAGAACTCAGTCAAGATATAGGTGGAGCAAGTCGAGTCACGCTTCCGGGTTTTAATAGAAAATACATATGCAATAAGGAAGAAACCGGAATGTGCTTCGACTTGGATATTCAATAAAATGATAAAAGCAATAACGATATAAAGCGATAAATAAATATCCCCGCGAGAGTGGGCCTGTTCCTCCTTATTTCTCCACAATACATTATAAAAATCTCCATCGCCGGTGTCAAGCCAAGGAGCAACCCAAAGCTCGACTATTGTGAATTTCAGGAAAATGTGCAACGAATGCAACATCCACCATCGCTCCCAACCATGGCTATCAACTCTTGACGGGCCACGATTGACGCTTAATTTTGGGAGTAGCACCTCGGATTACACCATGGACGCTCGTCCCTAGATGCAACCTCCGGATACCGTCCCGGGCCCATTGAAATAACAATACTTTGCTCGCTTTGAAATAAGATTTTGAATGCCAAACGGGCAATTTAGGGCAAATGGTGATGACGAATGGGGTAAATCCTAAGTCAAACCGTCACGTAAAGGAAAGACTTTTCTTGCCCTTTTTGAAAACAAATCGATTTAGGTTACTATTATATAATTTTGATATCAAAGGATTTGAGGATAAAACATAAAAGTATAAGCTCGAAATATGTAATACAATAATATGGGATTAAGGGGTTTCGCATGTATACATAGACGTATATGTTCAAGCCCAGTTAAAACGATTTAAATCCTCACCTGGTGCCAAAAATAGGAAGCCTAGCAGCTAGACTCACTGGTCACCGACCTTTGACTGATCTGTAGACAACACAGGACCTAGACGAATTAATAACGACTATTAAAGCACAAATATGCAATTATTTGACAAACGGCTAACCAAACATGTTCACAATCATGCATATGCCAATTATAGTATGTAAGGAAGCTATCATGTAAATTTCACGAAATTTCGACAAGTTGCCAAAAATGCACATACTTAAAATTACACTATTCACAGCCCGAACGAGGGCGAAATTAAATAAACATTTCAAAATATTAATCTACAAGTTATAAAGGTTCTATAGGTGAAAGCGGTATAATTTTTGGAGTCCGTATGCAAAAAGTCAACCAAAAATGTTGACCCGTGGACTCACTTGCCGAGAGCAACATTTGAAAAAGGCTGAAAAATTTTCTAAGTGTTTCACACTGGCTTGTGCACGGTCTTGAACACGGTGTCAAGACCGTGCACTCAGACACGACCATCTGCACGGTTTAGGCGCACGGGCTTGAGCCCGTGCAGGCACAAAGAGGTGCACACGGGCTCCTGCACGGTCTTACTCAAGACCGTGCGTTAGCCCGTGCGGTTTAACAGCACACAGCAGAAAGTTACGCGATTTCAAAAAAATCGAACCAAAACTCATAAAAATCATATTTATAGCGCAAATCAACACCCAACAATCATAACAATCAACAATCATCATCTAATAAACATTTACATCCAATAATTTCATGAAATGATCAAGAAACGGGTTCGATCTAAGCATTTAACCTAAAAATCCCGAAATGACAAAATATTCTCGAAACATCGTAAATTCGTGAAAGAAATTGGAGAAATTGGTACCTAAAGAAAGGTATCGTTGAGAGGATCGTTTAGGTTCGATCGGCGCAAAATTCCATGGAGAAGCGAGCTCGACACGATCGATTAGGGCTTCGGGGGAAAAATCCCCTTTTCTTCTTCTCTCTCTCTCTCTCTATTTCGAATAAGGGTTCGAATGAGGGTTTCAAGACTTTTATCAAATATTTCAAAATGTCGAAAAACGAAGGGGTAGTTTGGTAAGTTTGGAAAGTCCAATTAAATGTTTGGCCAAATATATCTATTTAATATCAAACAAACGCAATTAGACAAGGAATTTAAATACGCAAATAATATTATCACATTGGGTCGTATACGAAAATAATATATAATAATTCACATATTACGAGAACGTAGGGTTAAGAAAGATAATTAACGTGGGAAAATACTCACAATGATTCTCGGATTTCTGGGTCGTTACAATAACCATGAGTTTCATACGTGTCGGGATGTGCTGACGGACTTCCCTAACGACTTCCCCCATAGACCTAAATCCTAAGTCAAAGCGTCACGCTTGAAACGAAAGAGTTTACTTGCGTCTTGAAAACAAAACGGTTTAGATATACTCATAGGTATAAGTTGATATCAAAACGTTTGTTATTAAAATCATGAAAATATAATTAAATATCTAATAGATATACAAGAATGAGAAATCAAATCAATATGAGCACGTAAGGGTAGTTCGCAATAAATAAAAGAAATCCTTACTCCAGTTGAAAGCATTTTAAAACCATCACCTGGGAGCACGGGAACGACAAGACACTCAAGCTATTCCTTGAAAGGACGGCCTGAAACTGACAGACGACAACCAAATAAGACAAGACTCGACACACAACTATCAAAGACTACAATGCATGAAAGACCAAATAATAATCATGTAGTAATTGAAATTACAAGTAAAATGCAATTAAATCCATTAAAAAAAAGATACGAAATTAAACATGCTAAACATGCTCAATTAAAATTCTAATTGCACATTCATGCATAATATTTTATAAAGAAGCACTCATGCAATTTTCGGATCATTCGAGCAACATTCAAAAATTGGGGAAGAAGTCCTAAACGAAAAAGGCTCGATTCAAGACCCGAACGAGGTCAAAATTTTGAAAACTTTACGAAATATTCATCCTTGAATCATATGGAAGCTATAGGTGAAAACGGCTCGATTTTAGGGGGTCGTATGCAAAAAGTTAACTTTTATTTTTGGCCCATTGACCCCATTACCGTGAGCAACTAAGGAAAAGGGCTGAAAATTTGGTTAAGGCATTCGCACGGGCTAGCACACGGCCTAGCGCACGGTCTTAAGCACGCACTCAAGATCATGCAAGCTAAAACAAGGGCGCACTGGCTTGCGCACCGGGGTGCGCAGGCCGGTGCAAGCATAAAGGGTGGTACACGGCCTAGCGCACAGTCTTGCCAATACCATGCGTTGGGCCGTGTGGTTCAACTTACAGGTGCAGAAAAACGCAATTTAAGGTTTTCTCATGAGGGTTTCGTCCTAAAATCAAGTAGGGCGGATTCTATAGTTAAAATCAACACATAAAATTCATACTTATTCATTATACACATTAATAGCTACCATTTGATCCGAACTACACTAAAAATGGTAAACTCTAACCTACAAACCCATCAAATATATCAAATATTCATTTCAAAATAAAAGCTAGAAATCGAAAGATTTAATAGATGAAATGAATAGGGGAAAGAAGGTTACCGATAGAGAATCGAACGAGGATTGTATAGTTGGTCTCGGAATCTCGATTGATCGAGCGACGGATTCGGGACGGGATTTTCTTCCTCCTTCTTGCTTCTTCTTCCTTTCTCCTTCTCTTCTCTCTTTCTCTCTCTCGATTTTGGGGTGTGAGCAAGAGTGTGCAAGAGAGTGTGCACAAGGGGGTGTAGGTGTGTTCAAGATGGTGCAAATGTGTCCAAGTGGGTGCAAGTGTGTTTAAGGGGTGTGGGTTCGTTTGAGATTAAAATAAATTCGAGGGGTAGAAAAGGTAATTATAAATGGTTGAGGATATGGAAATAAATTAGAATAAATTAAAATTAGCTAACGAAGCTAATCTTTTCATTTAAAATCCAACGAGGTGTCGAATAATTATTCCGAAAATATATTCCGGAATTTTGGGTCGTTAGACAATGGGAATGAAGCTGACTTTTAGTACAACCGCACATCCACAGACAGATGGCCAGTCAGAGAGAATGATCAGGTATCTCTGTGATATGCTTCGAGCTTGTGCCTTAGATTTTCGCAACAATTGGCACGACCAATTACCATTGATCGAGTTTGCCTACAACAACAGTTATCAGTCTGTGATCAAGATGGCACCTTAAGAAGCACTATATGGCAGAAAGTGTAGATCTCCGTTGTTTTGGGATCTCAAGGATTGGCGTTGGACGAAAGATGATAACGGACCAGGAACTCCTCCAAAGTTTCTCCAAAATGCCATCGACCGTATTCAGATTATTCGGCAGGGAATGAAAGCAGCTCAGGATCGACAGAAGAGCTATGCCGACACCCGTCGCCGAACTTTGGAATTTGAGGTTGGTGAGAAAGTATTCCTCAAAGCTTCCCCTCGAAAGGGATTCACCCGAATTGGGAAAGGAGGAAAATTGAGCCCGAGGTTTTTGGGTCCCTATGAGATTCTGGAGAGGATTAGGAACGCCGCCTACAGGTTAGACTTGCCGCCAAGCCTAACAGGGATTCACAACGTCTTTCAAGTTTCCCAACTCCGAAAGTACTTCCCGAATGAGTCCGAAATCCTTCCTGTTGAAGAAATTGAACTAGAGCCAGATTTGACCTTTGTTTTGAAGCCGGTGAAGATATTGGATAAGAAGACTCAAGCACTGCGCAACCGGGAGATTTCTCTTGTCAAAGTTCTTTGGAGAAATCAAACCACCGAAGAGGCTACGTGGGATATCGAAGACAATATGCGCAAGTTCCACCCGGAGTTATTTTAGTCGAACGAGTAGAATTTGGGGACCAGATTCTCATAAGGAGGGGTGATTGTAGCGCCCCGAAAATCCGAGTTGTTATCCGGTAAGTCCGAATCGTTTATTTACGTGATTTTGTTATTTTATTTGAGAATTATTATGTGATTTTATAACAATTTCATAAATCAGTGAATTTTGGTATTTAAACCACGACATGTTAATGTGCGTTTTATTTCATGAACTTTGACTGTAATTATGTATTATTTGGACAACTTATGTTTTTGAGCTATTTTATGAAATTTATGAAAATGTCCCTTCGTTTCTCCGACCAAGTCAACTTTTTGACTTAGTCTCTCTCTCTCTCTCTCTCTCTCTCTCACACTCATTCACGCGCAACAGAAAGGAAAAAAGAGAAGAAAAGAAAAGAAAAAGACAAGAAGAAGACCAAATTTCCCGACCAAATTCCGAGCCGTGAAAACCTACGAACTCCTCGTGATCTCTTCTTCGAGTAAGCTTCTCACACCTTTCGTGTTTAATGCCTTCTATGCCTCATTTTTTTGAGTTTTGGTGAATAGTTGAATAGTTAGGTTAAATGTTGATTTTGAATGGTTTTGTGGATGGTTTCTCGTGTTTATTGATTCTATACGTAGATTAGATGTTGTAGATCATCATATGTGAAAATTGGCATGAGTGATTAACGTTTTGATGTTGAAATGTTGATTTTTGGTTTGAAATCGCGAAGGGTTTACTGATCTGCGATTTTTTGCTGTTCTCGCGATTCACACGGCCTATGCACACGGGGTGTTACAAGCCCGTGTGCATGTGCACGGGCTCTCTCAAGGCCGTGTGAGAGGCCTTGTGTGTGTGAGTGTTTTCACATGGGCTCCTGGTCACGGCCTCAAGCCCGTGTGCATGAGCCCGTGTGGAGCCATATTTGGCCCTCGGACCTACTGTAAGCCACAATGCTACTTTGCACTGTGGGTACCTCCGAGACTCATCTTTTCCGAATTCTCTCTTCGCTCATGTATTCTATAATTATTAAATGAATGTGAATTGCTTGATTTATGAATTTATTGCATGTTCGGGATTGTGAATAGTGCAATCGAAGTTTTCGACAAATTTCCCAACTTTTGCATATGAAGTCTGTTTCTTTCAAAACTTGAATGCATACTTTCTTATGGTATATTAAGTATGTTCATGAAATGTCGTTGCATTTGAACTTGATTTGCATATCTAAATTCATGAATTGCTTCTTTTATTTCTAATTTGAACCTAAGTGCCGTATTTGATCGTTTGATGTGCTCTCATGTGTTTTAATGCTTTCGTATAAGCCGTGCATCGTCGTTAGTCTTATGTAGTTGTGTCCTTCTGTTTTGCAGATGATACTCCCGTGGAGTAGCACCGGTCTTGCTTTTACCCTCTTCTTTTTTTGATTAGCCAATAGGTGAGGCTTTCCGTTTCTGACTCCGATACTTATATATATATATATATATAATTAAGCCTCTCCCCATATAAGCCTTGATTTACGTTTTGTTTTCATACCGTCTCTATATATATTTAGTAAATATTTATGCCTATTATGTTTATTCGATTTATAGAAAATGTTTTGATATGAAAAATTACTATATATATTCTTTTGAAATGTTTGCGAAAGAGACATGTAAAACCTCTTTGTTTTCCTAAGGCGATCTTTGCCCTTCGGCCTCGCATATGACATGTCTCGAACGGTCTTTTGACCACCCCAAAAATGATTTGAAAAGCAAGTTATAAACTGTATGTATGTATGTTTGTGCCCGGAGTAAGGATGATAGGATGAAACCGGTAGACATCGGGTCTACGGCGTACATGCTCTTGTTCCCTCCACTTTTGGGAGCTTGGGGTGAGGCCGAAGTGACAGCCCTTTGAGTACCTGAGATTATACTGTATGTTATGAGTAGTTCGGATTTAGCGGTCCGTCTACATTGGAGGAATAAGGGTGGTTTCCAGTTTCTATGTTTGGAAATTGGAGTTAAGGGCTCGTCTCGCCGAGTCATATGAAATGTTATGTTATGTTTTATGCTAAATCACCAACCGTTTACGAAAGCCCTTTCTTTTATGTTGATTTCATTTATGTTTGAAAATGTGATTTACTTCCGTTTTGTAATATACATTATTATTCCGTCCAGAGTTTTGTCGTATGTTTCGTTTTTGAAATCCCCGTCTAGTGATTGAGTAAATGTGTGCCGTTCGTCGGGTTTTGATCTGGGGTAGAATTCCTGTTTCAGTCCCAGGTTGAGACTCGATGCGGGGCGTGCGTTACCCATTTGGGGCGCCCGTTACAGTTTTATTAAGGTTTATCCGAGCATCCTTAATAAACCCTAAGCCTACAAAATCTCTTGATTATTACGTGGCCGCCGCCAAAATGGCTACAAAATAATCACGAATTAAGCATAATCACACCATCAAACGTCGGATTAGTGAGGTGTTATTTTTGACACCATAAATTGGCGCCGTCTGTGGGAAGGAAGTCGAGATATTAGAAAGGCCAGGAAAACAACGGATGAAGGGTTACACACAGGTTTGAAACTAAAGAAATCACCATGATCATGGAAGGCTTTAGGAGAAGAGATACCTTCGGGTGTCTGGGAAGAAACGAACACAGAGGACCAAGCGCAGGACCGATCATCAGTTTTGGGGTATCCGACCTCGACTGGGTACGAACACCGCATAACGACGCCTTAGTGATCACGACCATAGTCGTGCAACATCAAGTTTCGCGGGTCTTCGTGGATGGTGGGAGTTCTGCGAACTTCATCTTCCTGAAAACATACATGCAGATGAAACAAGGGACAACCCAGCTACAGCGGACAAACGAGGTATTATACGGCTTTGGAGGAGAGCCCCGAGAACCAGTAGGACAGGTGTGCTTGGCAGTAAGTTTGGGAGAGGAAGAGTTTATAAGGACGGAACGCATCAACTTCTTGGTGGTTGATACCCCTCGCTTATAACGCTATTATCAGAAGGCCATTGTTGAATATTTTCAGGGTTGTGGCATCATCATACCATCTAAAGATTAAGTATCCAGTAAGGGGAAGGATAGGCACAGTCCGAGGAGATCAAGCAACGTCCCAAAAATGTTACGTGGCCTCCGTCCGAACAGAAGGCAAGAAGCACGAAGCGTCCCAACGAAAAATAGAAATAAAAAAAAATAGTATAGTTGATATTGCCGGACAGGTGGTAAGCATCGAGTTGTGCCCGGATGAACCTTAAAAAGTCACGAACATAGGAGCTCATTTGGGAGACGAACTAACGAAAGAAATAACAGAGGTATTACGACAGCACGTAGATGTTTTTGCTTTCAGAGCTGAGGACCTTGTGGGACTCAATCCTGAGTAGTCGAGCATCGTCTAAACAGCCAGTCAAGCAGAAAGAGAGGCACTTTAGATTCGAGAAGGATGTCGTTGTCCGAGCAGAAGTAGAAAAGTTGCTAAAAGCAGGACACATTGTCGAAATCCAATTTCCCGAGTGGCTATCTAATATCGTGCTAGTACTAAAACCAGGAGGAAAATGGCGAGCATGCGTGGACTTCAGAGACCTGAACAAGGCTTGCCCAAAAGATTTATGTCCATTACCGAGGATAGACCAGTTGGTGGATTCGACGGCTGGATGTGAGCTTCTCAGCATGATGAATGCTTCATCAGGGTATCATCAGATACCACTTGCTGAGGAACATCGAAAGAAGGTCAGTTTTATAACCTCTAGTGGGACATACTGTTACGTTGTTAGCCCTTCGGACTAAAGAATGCAGGTGCCACATACCAACGGATGGTAGATAAGATATTCAGGGATCAAATAGGATGGAACATGGAAATATACATCGACGATATGCTCGTGAAAATTAAGAAGAAGCAAGATCATGTGGAGGATTTACGAGAAATATTTCAAACGCTTACAAGGTATAAGCTCAAACTTAACCCTGCTAACTGTATGTTCGGAGTAACGGGTGGTAAATTCTTGGGGTATATGGTCATGGAAAAAGGAATAGAGGTAAACCCCGAAAAAATAACAACCATCCAGGCCATGAGCTCCCCAACGAACAAGAAGGATGTGCAAGGTCTTATGGGAAGGTTAGCAACGCTGAGCAGGTTTATAGCTAGATGTGCCGAGAAGAGCCTCCCTTTCTTTAAAGCTTTACAAAAAATGGGATCCTTCGAATGGAACGAAGAGGCGGAGAAAGCGTTTCAAGAGTTGAAAATCCATTTGGCTCAACTCCAGCTCCTGACTAAACCAAATGACGGAGAGCCGCTGATTATTTATTTAGCCGTATCCGAGGAAGCTATAAGCACTGTAACGCCCCAGAAATTCGAGTTATGAACTGGGAACCCGAACCGGTTTTCTTACGCGATTTATAATTTATTTTATTAATTATTATGTGATTTATATAACATTTCATGAATGAGTGAATTTCGGTATTTAAACCATGACATGTCAATGTGCGTTTAATTTCATGAACTTTGACTGTAATTATGTGTTATTTGGATAACTTAAGTTTTTGTGCTATTTTATGAAATTACGAAAATGCCCTTTCGTTTCTCAACCTAAGTCAACTATTGACTTAGTCTCCTACCCTCATCTCTCTCTCTCTCATTCACGCACACATCAGAGAAGAAAGAAGGAAAAGAGAAGAAGAAGAGGAAAACTTCAATCAATCGTGCAGGACTCGTTTCTCGATGGATTTTCGAACCGTTAACACCTACACGACCCTCTCGATCTCCTCTACTGGTAACTCTCTAATGCCAATCTGTTTTTATGCACTCTATGTCTTGTTTTTCTGAATTTTCTCCATTTCAAATTCTATTTGGATTCTTTAGTTTGATCTAGTTATTGAGACTGTCGAGACCATTAATATGTTGTTTCCTTGCCAAAATGTGCAAATATTGTGTATGTGTTGATTTTGGATGATTGTTGATGGTTTTTCGTGTTTATAGATTCTATGCGTAGATTAGATGTTGTAGATCATCATATGTGAAGATTAGCATGAGTGATTAATGTTTTGATGATTAAATATGGATTTTTGGTTGAAATCGCATAAGGTTCTGTTCTGCAAATTTTTCTGTTGTTCTTCATTCGCACGGGGTGTTGCAAGCCCGTGTGCATGTGCATGGGCTCTCTCACGGCCGTGTGAGAGGCCATGCGTGTTTGTGCAGGTGCACGGGCTCTCTCATGGCCGTGTGAGAGGCCGTACGTGTTTGTGCAGGTGCACGGGCTCTCTCACAGCCGTGTCAGAGGCCGTGCATGTGTGTGAGATTGTGCACGGGCTCTGCACACGGCCTCAAGCCCGTGTGCATGAGGCCGTGTGGAGCCATTTTTGGCCCCGGACCTTCTGTAAGCCGCAGTGCAACTTTGCACTGTGGGTACCCCCGAGACTCGTCTTTTCCGAATTCTTTCTTCGCTTATGTATTCTATAATTATGATATGAATGTGATTTGCTTGATTTATGAATTTAGTGCATGTTCAGGATTGTGAATAGGGCGTCGAAGTTTTCGACAATTTCCCACCTTTTGCATACGATGTCCGTTTCCTCCGAAACTTGAATGCATGCTTCCTTATTATGTAATAGGCATGTTTAGGAACTTTCGTTACATTTGAGCATGATTTGCATTCTAAATTCATGGATTACTTCATTTATTGCTAATTTGAACCTAAGTGTCGTATTTGATCGTTTGATGTGCTTTTACGTGTTTTTATGCCTTCGTTGAGCCGTGCGTCGTCGTATGTCTTACTTGGTTATGTCGTTTGTCAGTTGCAGGTTCCACTCTCGTGGATTAGGTTGTTCGCTTCCGTTTTGGGCTTTCCTTTGGTTGTCGCCAGGTGAGGTTTCTGTTGTTCTCCCGTATTATGTAGATATGTATTATTAAGCCTCACTAAATAAGCCTCGCATGTGTAATTTATCCTTTTCTCCCGTATTACTATATTTAGTAAATACTTTATGCTTATTACTTTTATGAAGTTTAAGAACAACGAATTTGATATCAAAAATGTACTATGTATATGATTTCGAAAGGTTTTCAAAAAGAGACAAGCGAACTATGTTTCGATTTAAATATAATTTTGGGTTTGGAAACCTTCTCGTTGAGTGAAGTCGTTAGGGCAGATTTCTTCTCCCTTGATGATGGAATACCCGGTTGTGTTTCCTGTCGTTACACCGCCTGTCTCGAACGGCCCCTTTGGCCCCCTAAATGTCTTGGTTCCTATTCTAATAGGAAAATAATAGTTACGAAAATGCGAGATATGATATGCGTGTCCGTTATGTTATGTGGGCCCCAGAGTATGGTGATCGGATGAAGCCAGATAGACAGCGGGTCTACGGTGGAATTCGGTGGCTTGCTCCATGTTTACCGGGAGCACGGGGTGAGGACGGAGTAGCAACCTTTGAGCTCCTGCGGCGGTAGACTTCGTGTCAACTGAGACATAGGCTGTTATGCCTATACTTGGTGCAGTTTGGATTTAGCAGTCCCTCTGCTATATGGGAGGAATAAGGTTTGTATGTTATCAGATATGATATGATATGAGGAGTTGAGGGCTCGACTCGCGGAGCAATATGATATGTCACGTTATGTTATGTTATGATAAATCACCAAATGATTATGAAAACCCTTCGTTTACGTTTTTTTTCTTTTAAGTTAAAATGGTGATTTATTCTATGTATGCTATTATGTATGTACTCCCATTTTCCCCCTCACTTAGTCTTTTTACTAACCCTCTCTGCTCCAACCCTTATTTGTTTCAGGTGGTTACTAGGTGGGCATTGTCGGGTCTGGTTTTGCAGAATTATATTCGTATTGTTTTTAGTCAATTTTTATGACTTATTAGCTATGCATGTTTATGATAATTGTATTGAGAAATTATGTAATTAACATTCGGGAATATTCAATGTGGAACCCGTTTATGGTTTGATTAAGTTTCTGTAAGTGAATTCCGCTAGCCTTGGAAGGCTTTAATTATTTGCGTAATTGGTATACTACTTTATTTGTCCTGTAGTAGATCTAGGTTTTGTTGTTGTTGCTTCCGCTCCCGCATTGTTATCGTCGGTTGTTTTTACAAAAAGCCCCGCCTAGTGATTGAGTAAATGAGTTTACCATTCGCCGGGTTTCAGTTTAGGGTCGGATTTCTGTTTCGGCTTCGGATTGAGACCCGGTGCGGGGCGTGCGTTACCCGTTTGGGGCGTCCGCTACAGTTGATATCAGAGCTCTCTGGGTCCAATGGCCTTTTACAATCAAAACACTGGGATGGACTTGGACATAGGTGGATGTGAAACTTAAGGTTGCACTTGTCGTGCTTGCTTGTCTGTCATGTCCGGTTGTATCTAGGTCGTACAGCTTAGGACTTCTGTGGAATTTGCGCAAATGTGCTAAGTGATTATGTGAACTTTATGTGAACTTTAGTTGCCTATGTGTTCACAGCTTTGCATACTCACTTACCTGTCATGCATATTTGTTATTGGCCTTACAGGATGTCTTCACGTCTTCGTGCACGTAAACCACTCCCATCACCTCCGTTGGCATCTCAAGCTGATACACCGACTCCGGCCAAAATTGCGGAAACCTTAAGAAAGTTCATTGTTCATGCCCCTCAAGGAAATGCTGAGCATGAAACATGGGCCCAATTTTTCAGATTCGAACCACCACAGTTTGAAGGTGCCCCGGATGACGCTATTGCCGAGGCATGGATATCAGCTCTGGAAAAGATTTACAGGATCATGGAATATCCGGACCCTCAGAGAGTCGAGTATGCAATCTATCTGATGATTGGAGCCGCACAGGATTGGTGGAAACAAATTGAGCAAAGATGGAAATATGAGCATGTGGCCCCGACTTGGGATCAGTTCTTGACTGAGTTCCGGGCTAAGTACATTCCGTTGGTTGTTCGTCAGCAACACGAAAGGGAGTTTCTAGCTCTCAAATAGAATACATCTTCAGTTGATCAGTACGAGGCACACTTCTCCCGCTTCATTATGCATTGCCCGTATATGGTCGCCGACGAGCAGAGGAAGACTCACCAGTTTGTAGAGGGATTGACTTACGAGATCAGGAAGGCTATGATGGTAGTCCAACATCGATGTTATACCGACGCAGTGGAAATGGCTCTGCATATTGAGTCTGAACTCAACCTAATGGGACCGAGTCCCGTTCTTGCCACTACCACCGTTCAGTACCTTCCAGCGAGTTCCAAGAGACCATTTACACCTTCAGGGCCCTCTTTAGAAAGAATACCTCCCAGGTGTCTTCATCGAAGCAGAATGCACCTCCCCAACCGCAGGGAGCCCTACGACCAGTATGTAGCTTTTGCCAAAGAGACCATCAAGAGTCGGAATGCTGAAAGAAGTCTGGACGTTGCTTCTCATGTGGAAGTTCCTTCCATCTCAATGCAAATTGCACAAGGAAGAAAAGATCAAGACAGTAGAGGAGAACTTAGATCTGAATGCTTCGGTGCAAGGTGCAAAATATTAATTGTCATTCCATACATGCATTTTATAATTCGAGTGGTTTACACTCACTTGTTGCGCTTTTCATTGATGTACTTGTGCGTGTGCTTATTGGATTCTTTGCGTGTTTCTCTTTCTATTTCTTCATTGCTGGATTGGAGGACATTTGCGATTCGTGCACGTGCTACCATTTGTCATCGAGGGGACCGTTGCCAGCAGATTTGAGCAAGTGCCGGCAAAGGATTATTTTGGACTTGACTAAGTCAGAGATTTTCGAATGAACGAGGCTTATACACCACGTTGGTGGAGGCCGAGAACCTTACCCGAAAGGGAGAAACTATAGGCTTATCCCCTACCGTCTCAACTGCCTGAAGATCTGAGTGAAGCCTAGAGAATCAAGTTGATCATAGAATTCACAGACGTACTCCCCGAGAATCTGAGAGCTTTTTCAATCAGATCGGAATAGAGGGTCTGTGATAGATCTAGTTCTAGAAGTTGAACCGTGATCGAAGTCGCCAAACTGAATGCATTATGCCGATCTGACAGAATCGAAGAATCGACTTGATGAACTTCCCTCCTTTGAACGCGCCCAATTGAGTACCTTGATCTGGGGTACTCCAGCACTGCTTGTAGAGAAGAAGACAGTACACTTCATATGTGTATTGTTCACCGAGAACTGCACAGAATATTAACGAAGACATGTATCCTCCACCGTCGTTGAAGAATTGCTTTGAGATCGAGGATTTTGTCTGAATGACCTTTGATTAGGGTATCATCAACTCTGTGTCCGAGCCAAATATGTTCTGAAGACAGCCTTCAGTGCCTGATGTGGACGTCTTGAATTCGTAAATCTGTCTCTAGTACTGACAAGCACTTTGCGACTTGATGGACCTCCGTCCGTATCACAGTGAGTTAGTCGTTGCCTTCTAAGGAGTTACCTTGATGTTCTCGAGATTCGAGGAAAAAATGCAGTGCACCTCCATATGGTATTCCGGACCTCAAAAGGGCACCCGCTAGTTGCCCATCCTAGGAAATGTGAAATCTGAATCGACTGAGTGACCTTTTAGTTCATTTCGGATCAGGAACGAGAACGGAAGTAGGATCTTTGAAGACTTGAACAGTATAGGTATGGAAACAAACCAAGACTTCAAGTGGAACTTCTCTAAGCTTGCAACCCTATTGCTTGAGTCGACAGGAAAGAAACCAAGTTCGAATGGATAATCTCTGTAAGACGTGTTCTTAGGAGCCAAAAAGAGATTAACTACAATTGCAATATTAACCCTGCTCAAGGGATTCTGAAGAAATCGTCGTGAGTAAGAATGCATCACGCAAAAGATTGAACTGGTGGATGGTATGAAGGAAGAAACCGTAGCTTATGCTTCGAAAAGCTAAAATCAACCAGAAAGTTGCCACTCATCACATCGAACTAGCTGCCATATTAAAGGATTGGCTTAAACATCATCACCATCTTACGGAATCAGTTGACATCTCCACAGATTATGGGAGTTTCAACACTTATTTACTCAGAAGGAGGTGAAGCAACCCCAACATCGTCAATGGAAAATGTTTGAGGACTACGATTGCAAGAATCAGTGTTCCTTGGGAAAAGCGAATATCGTAGTTGGCACTTTGAACCAAATCACGAGCGTGTCACAAGTGGAGGCTAAACCGAATTGGACTTGCATCGTTTTGAATACTTCCACTCGTAACCTAGCGACCCAGCCAGAATTGGGTTGAAGAATCTAAAATGTCAAGATTGCAAAAGAATGGATCCCGAGTCGGACAATTCAAGCGAAGAATAATCCAGAGTTTCAGCTTTGTGTTGGTAACCCCAATACTTCCCAATATAAGCCTCGGACCCATGTTTCGAAGAGTCGAAAGAAAGAGACTTACTCGATTAAGACAAGAGATACCTGACTTGTCAGCAGATCAAAGCTGAGCATCAAAGATTGAGGGGTTAGCTACGACTACTACTTATCCCTATGTGGGATTGGGACTGAATTCACCATAGACTTCGTGTCCGGACTACTGAAGGTCTAAGATGATAATTACCGTTACACATTTATTTGGGATTTCTCCGAGGAGCTATCGATCAAATTAAGGCCTTTCGAAAACAAATGGAGATAGCTCAAGTTCTACTGAAATGCTACTTACAAGAACCCCGAACAAGCTTGAAGTTAAGCAATCTGCGAGATACCTCCTATTAGTTCCTTCACAGATCGGACAATCAAAGAAGCTTCGTGAGAGATCCGAATAAAGACGCGTAAGTTTCACCCCGAGTTGTTTGACTCTAATCAGTAGAATCTGGGGACCAGATTCTCATAAGGAGGGGTGATTGTAACGCCCCGAAAATTCGAGTTATGAACCGGGAACCCGAACCAGTTTTCTTACGTGATTTATAATTTAGTTTATTAATTATTATGTGATTTATATAACATTTTCATCAATGAGTGAATTTCGGTATTTAAACCACGACATGTCAATGTGCATTTAATTTCATGAACTTTGACTGTAATTATATGTTATTTGGATAACTTAAGTTTTTGTGCTATTTTATGAAATTATGGAAATGCCCCTTCGTTTCTCAACCTAAGTCAACTTTTAACTTAGTCTCCTACCCTCATCTCTCTCTCTCATTCACGCACACATCAGAGAAGAAAGAAGGAAAAGAGAAGAAGAAGAGGAAAACTTCAATCGATCGTGCTGGACTCGTTTTTCAACGGATTTTCGAACCGTTAACACCTACGCGACCCTCTCGATCTCCTCTACAGGTAACTATCTAATGCCAATCCATTTTCATGCACTCTGTGTCTCGTTTTTCTGAATTTTCTCCAAAATGTGCAAATATTGTGTATGTGTTGATTTTGGATGATTTTGCGGATGGTTTTTCGTGTTTATGGATTCTATGCGTAGATTAGATGTTGTAGATCATCATATATGAAGATTAGCATGAGTGATTAATGTTTTGATGATTAAATATGGATTTTTGGTTGAAATCGCGTAAGGTTTCTGTTCTGCGAATTTTTCTGTTCTTCTTCATTCGCACGGGCTTTGCACACGGGGTGTTGCAAGCCCCTATGCATGTGCACAGGCTCTCTCACGGCCGCGTGAGAGGCCATGTGTATTTTTCATGTGCACGGGCTCTCTCACGGCCGTGTGGGAGTCCGTGCGTGTTTGTGCATGTGCACGGGCTCTCTCATGGCCGTGTAAGATGCCGTGCGTGTGTGTGAGATTGTGCACAGGCTCTGCACACGGCCTCAAGCCCGTGTGCATGAGGCCGTGTGGAGCCATTTTTGGCCTCGGACCTGCTGTAAGCCGTAGTGCAACTTTGAACTGTGGGTACCCCCGAGACTCGTCTTTTCTTAATTCTTTCTTCGCTCATGTATTCTATAACTATGATATGAATGTGATTTGCTTGATTTATAAATTTATTGCATGTTCGAGATTGTGAATAGGGCGTTCGACATTTTCGACGAATTTTCCAACTTTTGCATACGATGTCCGTTTCCTCTGAAACTTGAATGCATGCTTCCTTATTATGTAATAGGCATGTTTAGGAACTTTTGTTACATTTGAGCATGATTTGCATATCTAAATTCATAGATTACTTCGTTTATTGCTAATTTGAACCTAAGTGCCGTATTTGATCGTTTGATGTGCTTTTACCTGTTTCTATGCCTTCATTGAGCCGTGTGTCATCGTATGTCTTATGTGGTTATGTCGTTTGTCAGTTGTAGGTTCCACTCTCGTGGATTAGGTTGTTCGCTTCCGTTTTGGGCTTTCCTTTGGTTGTCGCCAGGTGAGGTTTCTGTTGTTATCCCGTATTATGTAGATATGTACTATTAAGCCTCACTAAATAAGCCTCGCAAGCGTAATTTATGCTTTTCTCCCGTATTACTATATTTAGTAAATACTTTATGCTTATTACTTTTATGAAGTTTAAGAACAACGAATTTGATATCAAAAATGTACTATGTATATGATTTCGAAAGGTTTTCAAAAAGAGACAAGCGAACTATGTTTCGATTTAAATGTAATTTTGGGTTTGGAAACCTTCTCGTTGAGTGAAGTCGTTAGGGCGGATTTCTTCCCCCTTGACGATGGAATACCCGGTTGTGTTTCTTGCCGTTATACCGCTTGTATCGAACGGCCCCTTTGGCCCCCTAAATGTCTTGATTCCTATTCTAATAGGAAAATGATAGTTCTGAAAATGCGAGATATGATATGCGTGTTCGTTATGTTATGTGGGCCCCGAAGTATGGTGATCGGATGAAGTCGGATAGACAGCGGGTCTACGGTGGAATTCAGTGGCTTGCTCCATGTTTACCGGGAGCACGGGGTGAGGTCGGAGTGGAAACCTTTGAGCTCCTGTAGCGGTTGACTTCGTGTCAACTGAGACATAGGCTGTTATGCCTATACCTGGTGCAGTTTGGATTTAGCGGTCCTTCTGCTATATGGGAGGAATAAGGTTGGTATGTTTTCAGGTATGATATGATATGAGGAGTTGAGGGCTCAACTCGCCGAGGAATATGATATGTCACGTTATGTTATGTTATGATAAATCACCAAATGATTATGAAAACCCTTCATTTACGTTTGTTTTCTTTTAAGTTAAAATGATAATTTATTCTATGTATGTTATTATGTATGTACTCCCCTTTTCCCCCTCACTTAGCCTTTTGACTAACCCACTCTGCTCCAACCCTTATTTGTTTCAGGTGGTTACTAGGTGGGCATTGTCGGGTCTGGTTTTGCAGAATTATATTCGTCTTGTTTTTAGTCAATTATTATGACTTATTAGCTATCCATGTTTACGATAATTGTATTGAGAAATTATGTAATTAACATTCGGGAATATTCAATGTTGAACCCGTTTATGATTTGATTAAGTTTCTGTAAGTGAATTCCGCTTGCCTTGGAGGGCTTTAATTATTTGCGCACTTGGTTTACTGCTTTATTTGTCCTGTAGTAGAACTAGGTTTTGTTGTTGTTGCTTCCGCTCCCGCATTGTTATCGTCGGTTGTTTTTACAAAAAGCCCCACCTAGTGATTGAGTAAATGAGTTTGCCGTTCGCCGGGTTACAGTTTAGGGTCGGATTTCTGTTTCGGCTTCGGATTGAGACCCGGTGTGGGGCGTGCGTTACCCATTTGGGGCGTCCGCTACAAGCACCGTGCTACTAAGGGAAGATGGATGAACACAAGAACCGATATACTGCGTCAGTAAAGTGCTTAATGAGACTGCGAAAAGGTATCTTGAGATAGAAAAGGCAGCACTAAGTTTGATCGTGACAGCCCGAAGACTCAAACCCTACTTCTTATCGCACAACATCGTTGTTCGGACTAATTTCCCCTTGAAACAAATTCTTAGTAAGCCTGAAGTACCCGGATGACTCACTAAATGGGTAATTGAGTTGAGCGAATACGACATCGAATATGAGCCCCGACAGGCCATTAAAGCCAAGGCTTTGGTAGATTTCATCGTAGAAACTACTAAAGATAAAAAGGATGAAAAATGGTGGGACATATACATAGGCGGATCCTCAGGCATTGGAGGTAGTGGTGCAGGAATGGTTTTCCGAACACCTGAAGGAAAGGAATTGGAATATGCCATTGAAGTCAGATTTCCCCGCGTCGAATAACGAAGCTGAATACGAAGCCTTCATTGCAGGATTGAGATTAGTCTTTGGGAGCAGGAGTTAAAAGGGCCAAAATTCATTCAGACTCTCAATTGGTCATGAATCAAGTTGAAGGTGAGTTCAAAGTGCGAGAAGAACGGCTAAGCAAGTATGTGGAAGAGGTCCACCAGTTACGAGAATAGTTCGACGAACTTATGGTCGTGCAAATTGATCGAGAAAAGAATAGGAAAGCTGATGCCTTGGTACGACTGGCTAGCTCAGGTACGTACTGTCCATAACGACGAGTAACAATTTTGGATTGTAAGGAGATTTACTTGACCATTTTACGTGTTTCTTGGACCTATGTGTAGCTTATATGATATATATGATTATATGTGGAAATTAGGATGTTTTATGGTGTAAATTAGGAGATCTATGAGCTTGAATGTTGGTTTTTGCGTTAAACTCGCGATCTGCACCTTTTCTGCTCCCAGAAGACCCGCACGGGCCTGTGCACGGGCTTGCGCTCGTGCCCAAGACCGTGCACACCCTTAAAACCTTCACACGGCCTTGTGCACGGTCTTGAGCCCGTGCACAAGACCGTGCATGCCCCTCTAGCCTTCACACGGCCTTGCGCACGGTCTTGAGCCCGTGCACAAGACCTTGCACCCTTACGTGATCACACACAGGTTACTGCACGGTCTCAAGACCGTGCACAGGCCGGTGCAACCCCCTTTACCATTTTCTAGCTTGATTTCGAATATTGCTCACGTTAATTACCATTTTTTTTACCCCTTTTGGAATAATGTTATTTTCCCGTTTGACCTCGGATTTGAATTCCGATTTCACCTATAGTTTCGTAGTATTTCAAAACCTATTTATCCCCGAAGCTATGATTTATCCGACCTTATTTGACCGTTAATTGACGCCTTACTCGTTTAGGGATTTTATCCCATCTTTCCCGTTTCTTGTCCGTTTGATCCCGTTTTCGCGGGAGAGCGTTTATATATTATATTAAGCATGTCTACGTGCCCTAATTGCATTTTAACATATCTTTAATATTTATTATTTACGTTCTTTCATTATTTAATATTGCATTAATATTCTTTAGTTGTCGTTCTGTACTTTATATGTCTTTATATGTCTAATTTATTTACTTTTCATATTGCGTTTATCGCATGATTTGAATTCTATATGAATCGCCGTGCGTCATTATTATTTCGTGTCTTGCTTTTGTTATTGTCGGTCTCGTTTTCATCCTCTAGGCCCTGTGTATTACAGGTGGGTCCAACGAGGGAGAAACCTGACTACCGTTGCTTTCATACAGTCGTGTCGAGCCAGGTAAGGGTTTAAACTTCTTTTAACTGGGGCAAGGACATAGTCTTATATAGGTTTGCGAAATAAATGACTACCCCGCTTTTATTATTACTTGTTGTACTGCCTTTACTATTCCTTATGTGCTTAGTTAAACCTTTTCATAGCAAAACCTATATGTATAACATTTTACAAACAATTTCAACTAGAGGCAAGGAAAACCCTTTTGTTTTAAATGCGAATTTTGGTCCCTCGACCTCGCAAATATAACCTTGTTTTCGAATGGCCCCTTTGGCCTTCCACATCCCGATTCCCCAATTGCGAATGGCCCTTTTGGCCACTTAAACTATCATCGTTTTCAAATGCGAGCTCTGGACTGTGTATTGTGTTGGGCCCGGAGTATTCAGGAGGTGAGCCTGGGGACATGCGTCCAGGGCAAATCCCGATGGATACTCCAATCCGTATCTGCTTAGGTCAGCCAGGAGGTTGGCTAGCCTGAGTTAGTGCGAGGGTGGCGTTGTAGGCTAAACGCTTCCTAGAAAATTCTAATTAAAGTGACGTTGTTAACACGCGTTTCCATAAAATTCTAAGTCGGTCATGACTGTTGGTGGTGGAGTACTTGTTTGCATGATTTTCAAGGTTGGGAGTTATACGGAGAGGGCCCGTTCTCGCCGTGACACACTATTTCATGACTTATTGCATTATTTATTTGTCTAATTGTTTTACGGCTTTCGTTACAAGTCGAAGCACATTCCGGTTTTCTTCATTTATCATATGTATTTCCCTATATATATATATATAAAACCCGGAAGCGTGACTCGTACTTGCTATCCTAAGCCTCCTTATTATTCAAATAATTAGTTGAATTACGAGCCGTGTTTATTTATCGTTTCTAACTTATTCATATCATGCCTTTCGAACTTGTATCGGCCTCGTAACTCAACTAATATTCTTTCAATTTATCGGCTTGATATTACGTGCAAATGTTTTAAAGGATCCGGTTCGTCAACCTTTTCGTGTTTTCCAAGCAAGCCGAACCCGAGTGTTACTTTGTGTCGTTTTTACAACTTATATTATTATTTATATTCTTTCTCAAAACAAGCAACACTCACCACTTTTAGTTTTAAAAGATAAATGACGAACTATGATCAAAACCCCCTTACTGAGTATCCTTTATACTCACCCCTGCTATTTTGGTTCTTACTTCAGGTAGACAGGTGGCGACGTCACCTATCTTGTCACTCGGCATCAGCAGGTCTAGATAGGCTCAGTCTTTCTGGTTTGTCTTGTTAGTGGTCCCAACAACCGTCGAGTCTTGTTTATTGTATTTATTTACTTTACGTACTTATGTGCCCCTGATGTGGGATAGTTGAACATATCTAGGATTGCACAGGGTAGGCTAGTTGAGCCATGGATGGCACTATCTGCTTATGAACATTTTGTATCTTGATTTATAAATGTTTAATTGATATTATGTTAGCTTCGTAGGCTTTTATGGACTTTATTGGTTTTCTTTTAAATCGCTTCCGCATTGCTCTGTTTGGTTGTGGTTGTTGTTGGGATATGGTCGCTGTTGCCGGTGGTCTTTACTTGAGTGCCGTTCGCCGGAGTGGGTTTTTGAGTTGAGGCCCCTCGCTGAAGCTCGGGAATCCGTTTCGGTGCGGATGTGGCGTTCCTTCTTCTGGGGGCGCTACAATTAATTTGGAATTAATTTTAGCCCAAGTTGATCATTGATGGGATTGTAATTTATTTAGAATAAATTAAAGCCCACTTTATGATATATTGGACTTGCTTAATTAATTATGATTAATTAAATTGGGCCTGAAATATTTAATCTGCAATTAAATAAATAAAGCCCTGAGAAGGCCAAGACTGCTAGGCCTAATAGCAACAATGGCCGAAAATCCCAGCCCATCTAGGACTAGAATTTTCGGCCAATGCAGGGTTATTTATAACCCTGCACTCAAGTCTATTGAGAATACATAACATGTTTTTAGGTAAAACAGAAGAAAAGAAAAATCAGATTTTTCCTAACCTTAATCTCTCTCTCCTCTCTTGCGCCTCCTTCTCTTTTCCTCTCACCGTTCACGTGAACTGCAGAAAGCAATTCTGCAGTTTCACGTGGACAAAGTTTTGGCTTTTCTCTTCTTGATTCTTTAGTTTCAATATTAGATAGAAACTGATCTTAGAACTCTTAGTGATTCAGAGTTCGTATGCATGAAGCCGTAGATCAACCTTAGAGGATTTCGGTTAAAGATCAGAGCCTTGGTGGAATCAAGAAGCCTGTGCTGTTCGAGGAGTGGCCAAAAGCTTTGGAAGGCTTTCTATCCTTAACGACTACAAAAGGAGTGCGTAAAGGTGAACATCCGTCTTGATATATAAACATTTCAAATTCACGAATTCATTGGATGAAGATTCATTGTAATTCCCTGGGACTAAAATTTTTGAAATCTATTACTTCCGCTTCGCCCGGGGGTGCGTGAATCCCAATACGATGAAGAAGGCAATCGCATAGACTTACCAAGGTCATGGAATGTGCAACACTTGAAGAAATATATCCTGTGAAGTATTACGACCACTATTTACTTTGCGAAATATTTGTGTCTTGTTATTATCGATGAATGATTTTATATCTAGTATGGAGTACCATATCATGGTTCTTTGTTACAAACACTTCCCTTTACGTGCATAAACTCCTGAATTTTCCAATAAGTATGACGTCGGACGAATATAAGACCTCCAGGTCACGAAGATGAAAGACTTACGGAAATATCGAAGATCTCCAATAAGTGACGAGCATGTGAACGAGTAAAACTCACAAAAGAAGGACATTAATTTTTACAAAGTCCTTCGGAGGGCAAAATAGAGGACACACATACATACGAACAAACTACATTTGCATAAATTAAGATGCAATCGAAACGAAGGTTCATATTCGGAAAAGATAAAAGGCACATTCGGAAAAAAGAAATACCAAACACAAAATGGAGGACTTAATAATGACGAATATAAAAAAATCTGGCTTACGAGCACAAAACGTATCAGAAAAAATGAAGAAATTAGATTAAGAACTCTATTACAAAAAGAAGGCTATGAATCTGGAGTCTCTTTGTCTTCATCCTCGGAGACAGGGGGATCAGGTGCAGAGATGCTCGGATCTAGTAGGCTCAGTCCTTCAAAACGGTCCAAGTGAGAAGCCAAATTTTGACTAGTCACTTGCATGCCGCGAGCAAAGGCAGCACGAATCTGATCTTCGCAGATTTGAAATCCTTGAAAATAGAACTTCGTAGCCCTTTCTATTAAAGCTGTCTCAAACTCGGGAAGATATTTGAGATCGGACTTTGTGGCTTGACAGCCTTCTTCACGCGCTCGGATCAAGGTCTGAGCGTGTCCGTCCATGAGCCCTTTTGTTTCTTGCTCGCGTTCTAGGATATTCGCCTTAAACTCGTTCAATATCCTTTCTTGTTCGGCCACGGAAGCCTTAAGTTCACGAGCATCCTTGTCCGCCTTCTGATAATTGGTCTCTAATCGACGAACGTTCTTCTCTAGCTCGGTGTCTGGGCCTAGAAAATCAAGAACGCGACTGCTCAGAGCAAAACGCTGTAATAACAAGAAACGAACATCAGATAAAACAAATAAGGGTTGTCTTGGACTGATCAATCCTTCCAAGACAACCCTTGATCCAATCCTCATAGATATTGGGATCATCGGAGTCCTCAAAGATGGAACGACTATTAAAAACATAGACGTTCGGAGGAAGGATGGAAGACTGGGAAGACTTCCTCGGAAGGACCGGGATGTTTTCTCTTCTTGATTCTTTAGTTTCAATATTAGATAGAAACTGATCTTAGAACTCTTAGTGATTCAGAGTTCGTCTGCATGAAGTCGTAGATCAACCTCAGAGGGTTTCGGTTAAAGATCAGAGCCTTGGTGGAATCAAGAAGCCTGCGCTGTTCGAGGAGTGGCCAAAAGCTTTGGAAAGCTTTCTATCCTTAACGACTACAAAAGGAGTGTGTAAAGGTGAACATCCTTCTCGATATATAAATGTTTCAAAGTCACAAATTCATTGGATGAAGATTCACTGTAATTCCATGGGACTAAAATTTTTGAAATCTATTACTTTCGCTTCGCCCGGGGGTGCGTGAATCCCAACAGGATGAAGAAGGCAATCGCATAGACTTACCAAGGTCATGGAATGTACAACAGTTGAAGAAATATATCATGTGAAGTATTACGAACACTATTTACTTTGCGAAATATTTGTGTCTTGTTATTATCGATGAACGATTTTATATCTAGTATGGAGTACCATATCATGGTTGTTTGTTACAAACACTTCCCTTTACGTGCATAAATTCCTGAATTTTCCAATAAGTATGACGTCGAACGAATATAAGACCTCCAGGTCTGTAGCGCCCCTTTCCGTAGGAGGAGAAAGGACACCACATCCGCACCAAGACGAACTCCTAAACAAGGTAAATGTACCTTATTCAAAAATTCATCCCGGCGAACGACAAGCACTCGATCAAAACTCCGGCAACAACAATATGACGCCCCAACAACAACAGCAACAACAATCAGAGAAATGCGGAAGCGAATTCAAAATAATGAATCAATGCATAAAAGCCATCCATGGCAACAGTAATCATAACAAAATGAACCTAAAACAATTGTACATTCAATGCCGTCCATGACTCAACTATCTATCCCACATCAGGGGCACGTAAGTACGGAAAATAAATTATAATATTAAATATAATAAGCTAAAACAATTCATAGAGTAAAGACTCGACTGTTGTTGGGACACTGACAAGACAAGAGACAAGAGCCGACCTAGACCTGCTGCTGCCGACTGACAAGATAGGTGACATCGCCACCTGTCTACCTGAAGCAAGAACCAAAATAGAAGGGGTGAGTATAAAGGATACTCAGTAAGGGGGTTTTGATCACAGTTCGTCATTTATCTTTTAAAACTAAAAGTGGTGAGTGTTGCCCATTTTGAGAAAGAAGATAAATAACAAAATACAAGTTATAAAACAATAACACAAGGCAACACTCAGTTCGGCTTGCTTGGAAAATACGAAAGGGTTGACGAACTGGATCCTTTAAAACATTCACGTAATGTCAAGCCGATAAGTTGGAAGGGGTATTAGTTTAGTCACGAGGCCATTAAAAGTTCGAAAGGCACAATTCAATAAGTTAGAAACGATAAATAAACTCGGCTCGTAATTCAACTAATTAATTGAATAATAAAGGAGGCTTAGGGTAGCAAGTACGAGTCACGCTTCCGGGTTTGATATATATATAGGGAAATACATATGATAAATGAAGAAAACCGGAATGTGCTTCGACTTGTAACAAAAGCCATAAAACAATTAGACAAGCAATAAATGCAATAATCATGCAATAAGGTGTCCCGGCGAGAACGGGACACCTTATTTTAAGGAGACGCGATTAGCACCACCATACAGAGTTTTAAGGAGACGCTGTTAGCACCACCATATAGAGTTTTAAGGAGACGCTGTTAGCACCACCATACAGAGTTTTAAGGAGACACTGTTAACACCACCATTCGCATCAACTTAGGCTAGCCAACCTCCTAGCCGGCCCAAGTTAACACGCTAGAAGTATACATCGGGATTTGCCCTAGACGCTCGTCCCCAGGCTCACCTCCTGTATACCCCGGGCCCAAATTATTAATCAATCTATGGCTCGCTTTTGAAATCAATGATAGTTTGGGTGGCCAAAAGGGGCATTCGAAAGTAGGAAATCGGGGTGTGGGAGGCCAAAGGGGCCATTCGAGACAAGGTTATAATTGCGAGGTCGAAAGACCAAAGTTCGCATTTAAAACAAATAGGTTTTCCTTGCCTCTAGTTGAAAGTATTTAAAACATTTTGGTTTGCTATCAAAACGGTTTGACTAGGCAGATAGAGAAATAGTAAAGGCAATACAATAAGTAATAAGATAGTAGGATAGTGGTTTATTTCGCAAACCTAAGTAACTATGTTCTTACTCCAGTTGAAAACAATTTAAAACCTTTACTTGTAGCTCGACAAACGAGAAAAGCAAGCAAGCAACATGTATGATTCTCCCGCAGAGATCCCACCTGAAAACATAGGGTCTAGAGGATGAATGACTGACACGAACAAGAAAACAGACACTGACGATCGGCTATCAAAATACAAACATGCTTAAGGACACTCACTGAACATTTAAACATAAGAAAGGGAGTAGGGGCAATATAGTCAATTTATTCAAATGTATGCAATAATTAAATAAACGAATAACAATTAACATTTAATTAATAATAATATTTAAGCATAAACTACTCAGGGGTTAGGCTTGTAATTAAACATCAAACATGTATATTTCATTTAATCAACAACAATTAAAGTACAACTTATAGCTTTTCCCAAAATCTCAAAAGCTAACAAGCTAAGATCGGTCCTATCTCTAGTCTAATCGAACCGAAACCTATCCGTTCGACTACACAAGCATATATCATCAACAATCAACAATTTATACAATTAAGCCAAGCTAGGATCAAGTTATTCATGCTCAAAAGCTATAAGCTATAAGCTATAGTTCAAAAGTTTCAAATTAACATAATAATACAAAAAATGCGATAAAAGACAAATGACAAGTTGGATTCGAGTAATACCAGCGCCGTTAGAACCGTTGTGTCGAGGGGCACGATCTGTCCGAAGACTCCGTCACCAGATTCCCGCCAGAACAGTGCCAAAACGCCGGAAAACCACCTGCCACCAACGGACCGCCGCCGGGCCACCTCCGATGGTTGAACCCTTATACCAAAATGTTCCTCTCGACGAGCCCATCACTTCCCTCAAAACCGTTTCTCAATCGGATCATCCATCGGAATTTAATTTCACTTTGAAGCTCCGAAACCATAGAATCCAAGAATCAAAATTAACGACAATCGGCTCAACGAAATACGAAATTGACTTTGAAATTGGCTTACCCATGTCGAGAAGGTTGAAATCCTTATAAAGCCCTTTAAAAATGGTGGCCGGAAAGTCCAGACCACCACGTCGCCGCCGCGGCTCCGCCACGCGCCACCGGAGCTCCGCTGTCCCGTCGAGTTAGGGCCTGAGACCGGTGCCAAAAGTTTCGTCTCCTCATGGCCGTTCCTTTCCGTAGGAGGAGAAAGGACACCACATCCGCACCAAGACGAACTCCTAAACAAGGTAAATGTACCTTTTCAAAAATTCATCCCGGCGAACGACAAGCATTCGATCAAAACTCCGGCAACAACAATATGACGCCCCAACAACAACAGCAACAACAATCAGAGAAATGCAGAAGCGAATTAAGAATAATAAATCAATGCATAAAAGCCATCCATGGCAACAGTAATCATAACAAAATGAACCTAAAACAATTATACATTCAATGCCGTCTATGGCTCAACTATCTATCCCACATCAGGGGCACGTAAGTACGAAAAATAAATCATAATATTAAATATAATAAGCTAAAACAATTCATAGACTGTTGTTGGGACACTGATAAGACAAGAGACAAGAGCCGACCTAGACCTGCTACTGCCGACTGACAAGATAGGTGACACCGCCCCCTGTCTACCTGAAGCAAGAACCAAAATAGAAGGGGGTGAGTATAAAGGATACTCAGTAAGGGGGTTTTGATAACAGTTCGTCATTTATCTTTTAAAACTAAAAGTGGTGAGTGTTGCCCGTTTTGAGAAAGAAGATAAATAACGAAATACAAGTTATAAAACAATAACACAAGGCAACACTCGGTTCGGCTTGCTTGGAAAACAGGAAAGGGTTGACGAACTGGATCCTTTAAAACATTTGCACGTAATGTCAAGCCGATAAGTTGGAAGGGGTATTAGTTGAATCACGAGGCCGTTAAAAGTTCGAAAGGCACGATTCAATAAGTTAGAAATGATAAATAAACACGGCTCGTAATTCAACTAATTAATTGAATAATAAAGGAGGCTTAGGGTAGCAAGTACGAGTCACGCTTCCGGGTTTTATATATATATATAGGGAAATACATATGATAAATGAAGAAAACCGGAATGTGCTTCGACTTGTAACGAAAGCCATAAAATAATTAGACAAGCAATAAATGCAATAATCATGCAATAATGTGTCCCGGCGAGAACGGGCCCTCTCCTTATAACTGCCAATTGAAAAATCATGCAAGCATATAGTCAATTACTCTACCACCAACAGTACTATACAGAATTTTAAGGAGACGCGATTAGCACCACCATACAGAGTTTTAAGGAGACGCTGTTAGAACCACCATACAAAGTTTTAAGGAGACGCTGTTAGCACCACCATTCGCATCAACTTAGGCTAGCCAACCTCCAAGCCGGCCTAAGTTAACACGCTAGAAGTATACATCGGGATTTGCCCTAGACGCTCGTCCCCAGGCTCACCTCCTGTATACGCCGAGCCAAAATTATTAATCAATCTATGGCTCGCTTTTGAAATCAATGATAGTTTGGGTGGCCAAAAGGGCCATTCGAAAGTAGGAAATCGGGGTGTGGGAGGCCAAAGGGGCCATTCGAGACAAGGTTATAATTGTGAGGTCGAGAGACCAAAGTTCGCATTTAAAACAAATGGGTTTTCCTTGCCTCTAGTTGAAAGTATTTAAAACATTTTGGTTTGCTATCAAAACGGTTTGACTAAGCAGATAGAGAAATAGTAAAGGCAATACAACAAGTAATAAGATAGCAGGATAGTGGTTTATTTCGCAAACCTAAGTAACTATGTTCTTACTCCAGTTGAAAACAATTTAAAACCCTTACCTGTAGCTCGACAAACGAGAAAAGCAAGCAAGCAACATGTAAGATTCTCCCTCAGAGATCCCACCAGAAAACACGGGGTCTAGAGGATGAATGACTGACACGAACAAGACAAAACAGACACTGACGCTCGGCTATCAAAATACAAACATGCTTAAGGACACTCACTCAACATTTAAACATAAGAAAGCGAGTAGGGGAAATATAGTCAATTTATCCAAATGTATGCAATAATTAAATAAACGAATAACAATTAACATTTAATTAATAATAACATTTAAGCATAAACTACTCAGGGATTAGGCTTGTAATTAAACATCAAACATGTATATTTCATTTAATCAACAACAATTAAAGTACAACTTATAGCTTTTCCCAAAAGCTCAAAAGCTAACAAGCTAAGATCGGTCCTATCTCTAGTCTAATCGAACCAAAACCTATCCGTTCGACTACACAAGCATATATCATCAACAATTAACAATTTATACAATTAAGCCAAGCTAGGATCAAGTTATTCATGCTCAATAGCTATAAGCTATAAGCTATAGTTCAAAAGCTACAAATTAATACAATAATACAAAAAATGCGATAAAAGACAAACAACAAGTTGGATTCGAGTAATATCAGCGCCGTTAGAATCGTTGCATCGAGGGGTACGATCTGTCCGAAGACTCCGTCACCGAATTCCCGCCGGAACAGTGCCAAAATCCGGAAAACCACCTGCCACCACCGGACCGCCGTCGGGCCACCTCCGATGGTCGAACCCTTATACCAAAATGTTCCTCTCGACTAGCCCGTCACTTCCCTCAAACGTTTCTCAATCGGATCATCCATCGGAATTTAATTTCACTTTGAAGCTCCAAAACCCTAGAATCCAAGAATCAAAATTAACGACAATCGGCTCAACGAAATACGAAATTGACTTCGAAATTGGCTTACCCATGTCGAGAAGGTTGAAATCCATATAAAGCCCCTTGAAAATGGTGGCCGGAAAGTCCAGACCACCACGCCGCCGCCGCGGCTCCGCCACGCGCCACCGGAGCTCCGCCGTCCCGTCGAGTTAAGTCCTGAGACCGGTGCCAAAAGTTTCGTCTCCTCATGGCCGTTCCAACCACGGTGGTGTGCCGTCGAGACACCGCCGCATGCCGCCGGAAAAGCTCCATCTCCGCCGAGCCACCTATTCGTCGATCCGCCGCTGTCCAGCCAAGTCAGGTTGCGGGACCACCGCCAAAAGCTTCCCCTCGTCAAGAGCTTTCATTTCCGACCAAGCCCAGGCCGTGCCGTCGCCGGAAACGTCAGAACCACCACCCTTGCCGTCGCCACCTTCGTGCCGCTGTAGCGTCGCCGTCGCTGCTCCAATTGCCGAGAAACTTGTATGGTTGAGTTCGTCTCATCGAGACGGTCGATTCAACATATCATATGCGCGATTCCAGGAAGAATTGAGAAAAATCACATTTTTGGGGGAAGAGGGAGTCGCGCAACTGTTGCTACGTGTGCGTGTTCTTCATTTTTCGTTTTGGCCCCAAATCTTCCAATAATCACATAATATACCCTATCCTCGAAAAATGTGTAAAAGTGCAAAGTCTGGGAATTAGGCATACTTAGTGTCAAAATGACCGAAATTAAATGCTTAATAAGAATTGAGGTTCATTTTCTTAAAATTCATGAGTTTACGAAAAGTCAATTCCGGGTTGGGCTAAAGTGTAAATAATTTTGGGCTAAAATAAAATTTTATTTAAAATATGATTTAATGAATAATATTTAGAATTTCACGAAAATATTTGTAACCTCGACAAAATATGCATTATTAATACATTGAACCCCAGTCCAATGTACACCATTAAATTACTAAATTTGTAACGACCCGAATATTTTAATTATATTATTAATATTTACGCGAATTCTTTCTTGCCTAATTTCTCGATCTATCCAATTAGATTAATTAATCTTGTGGAAAAGATTGATTTAACCTATCTTTTAAATACCCTCGATTACTTAAATTACATAAATGCCCTTAAAAACCTAAATGACCATTTTACCCCCCGAGATATTTTCATGAATATCTATCTATCTCTCTCATTCTCTCATTTCACAAAAGGAGGAGGAAAGAAGAAAGAGAGAAAATCTTCCCGACGCCCTACCGAGCCCGTTTCTCGCCCGATCGACGAGCCGTGAAAACCCGAACGATCCTCACTACATTCTCTACCGGTAATCCTTTTACCCCATTTCATTTCGTTACCTCTTCGTTGCGATTTTAATGATTTTTATATAGAATTTTATTATATTAGGATTTTCGTGTTTAGGAAGATTTACTTGACCATTTTACGTGATTCTTGTGTCTAAATGTAGCTTACATGATATGTATGATTATATGTGAAAGTTAGGATGATTTATGGTGTAAATTAGGAGATATATGAATTTATATTTTGAATTCGCGTGAGAGGTTCGCGATCTGCTGAGTCTGCTGCTCAGTAGATCCACACGGGCAAACGCACAGTCTTCATGAAGACCGTGCAGGAGCCCGTCCGCTTCACTTTTCATCTTGCACGGGCTTGAGCTCGTGCACAGGCCCGTGCGCATGGCCGTTTGCACTTGCACGGTCTTGGCACCGTGCTCAAGACCGTGCGGGAGGCCGTGCAACCCCTTTTGTGCTTGCACCGGCTTGCCAAGCCCGTGCGTAAGCCCGTGCGTTGGCCGGTGTAACATACTTAGTGTATTTTCCAGCCTTTTTCTTTCTTACACTTCGGGAATTGGTCAACCCCCCTCATTTAAATGTTGACTTTTCTCATACGACCTCCGAATATCAATCCGATTTCACCTATAGCTTCCTTGAGCCTCGGGATTTGATATTCTTCATAATTTGTTATTTACCTGACCCTATTTGACCGTCATTTGACACCTTTGCTTGTTTAGGGATGTTAACCCCTTTTTCCCGTTTCTTATCCGATTGACCCCGTTTTTGCGAGAGAGTTCCGTTATATTATTTTAAGCATGTCTACGTGCCCTAATTGCGTTTAAGCATGCCTTTAATATTTATTATTTACGTTCTTTCATTATTTAACATTTCATTAATATTCTTTAATTGTCGTACCGTAATTTACATGTTTAATTGATTTACTTCCCATATTGCGTTTATTGCATGATTGGATTCTATATGAATTGCCGTGCATCGTCTGTTGTTCGTGTCTTGCTTTTGTTATTGTCGGTCTCGTTTTCATCCTCTAGGCCCTGTGTATTACAGGTGGGTCCAACGAGGGAGAAACCTGACTACTGCTTGCTTTCATACTGTCTTGTCGAGCCAGGTAAGGGTTTTAAATTGTTTTCAACTGGAGTAAGAACATAGTTTATTTAGGCTTCGAAATAACTTATTTCCCCGTCTTTTCTTATTGCTTGTTGTACTGTCTTTAATATTTCTTACGTGCTTAGTCAAACCTTTTAATAGCAAAACCAAAATGATTTGAAATGCTTCCAACTAGAGACAAGTAACTTATTTGTTTTAAAAGTAACTATTTGATCTCTGAGGCACTTATAAGTAATGTCGTTAGGGACATCCGTCAGCATGCTCCCGAAGTGTACGACGCTTATGAGTATTTCCTAGATCGTTACATCAACTTGTCTCAAAAGCCCCTTTGGCCATTCATACTTAACTACTTGCATCATATTTTCGAACGGCCCTTTTGGCCACCCAAACTATCATCGTTTTCAAATGCGAGCTCTGGACTATGTATGACTTGGGCCCGGAGTATACAGGAGGTGAGCCTGGGGACGAGCGTCTAGGGCAAATCCCGATGTGTACTTCTAGCGTGTTGACTTGGGTCGGCCAGGAGGTTGGTTAGCCTGAGTTGATGCGAACGGTGGTGCTAATCGCGTCTCCTTAATTCCTTACGGTGGTGCTAATCGCGTCTCCTTAATTCCTGACGGTGGTGCTAATCGCGTCTCCTTAAATTCTGATGGTGGTGCTAACAGCGTCTCCTTAAATCCTGTACAGTATCTTTGGTGGTGGAGTACTTGACTATATGCTTGCATGATTTTCAATTGGGTGTTATAAGGAGAGGGCCCGTTCTCGCCGGGACACATTATTGCATGATTTACTGCATTTATTGCTTGTCTAATTGTTTTATGGCTCTCGTGACAAGTCAAAGCACATTCCGGTTTTCTTCAGTTATCATATGTACTTCCATATATATATATAAAACCCGGAAGTGCGACTCGTACTTGCTACCCTAAGCTTCCTTTATTACTCAACTAATATTCTTTCAATCGGCTTGATATTTCGTGCAAATGCTTTTAAAGGATCCGGTTCGTCAACCTTTTGTGTTTTCAAATAAGCCGAACCCGAGTGTTGCTTTGTGTCATTTTACAACTTATATTTCGTATTCATATTCTTTCTCAAAATGGGCAACACTCTCCACTTTTGGTTTTAAAAAGATAAGTGACGAACGGTGATCAAAACCCCCTTACTGAGTATCCTTTATACTCCCCCCTGCTATTTTGGTTCTTGCTTCAGGTAGACAGGTGGCAACGTCACCTATCTTGTCAGTTGGCTTCAGCAGGTCTAGATAGGCTCTGTCTTCTGGTTTGTCTTGTCAGTGGTCCCAACAACCGTCGAGTCCTGTTTTCTATCTTTATTCGCTTTCGAACCTTTTACTGCTTTATTTAATTCATGTATTTTAAGTGCCCCTTATGTGGGATAGTTGACGATATCTAGGATTGCACAGGGTAGACTAGTTGAGCCACGTATGGCACTATATGCTGATGATCATTCTGTATCTTGAATTATAAATGGTTATTTGATTTAACTGTTTATTTTAAATCGCTTCCGCATTTTCTCTGCTCTTTCTGGTTGTTGTTGGGATGGTTGTCGCTGTTGCCGAAGGTTATTGCTTGAGTGCCGTTCGCCGGAATGGGTTTTTAAGTTGGGGCCCCTCGCTGAAACTCGGGAATCCGTTTCGGTGCGGATGTGGCGGCCCTTCTTCAGGGGGCGCTACAGTCAGTGGTATCAGAGCCTAGGTTCCCAAAAGGAACCGAAGCTTTGGAATCGCGTCGTGTCTTGTCTCTTGTGTCTGCCCGTTTCGTGTCAATGAGACTTAGAGTTTCCAGTCACAGGTGCTTGAGAACTCCTTAGTATTGAAATTGTGATTGATCTTCTTTTGGAATGGCCAACCAACCGTTTGATCTCTTACAATTGTAGTACTAAGTTGGGATCGAATGCTGGTGGATGTGGAACTCGAGGCAGCGTCTGTCTTGTCTTGTCGTCTTGTCGTGTCTTGCTTGGGTCTTGTCGTGTCTAGGTCGTACGGCTATAGGATCGAGTTTTGCTTGTTCTGTGATTTGTTTCGTGCTTAAATTTATTACATGCTATTCGAATCATATATGTATGCTTTGTTTGAATTTTATATGCCATATATGATCATTCCATTAACCGAGCATGCATCATTTTCCAGTTTGTTGTTCACAGGTGCAAAATGCCTCGCCGAAGACCCCCTACGGCTCCCTCATCCCCAAATTCGATTGCAAGAGAGTTGGTGACAGCTATGAGACAGATTGCTGAGCAAGTGCATCAAGAGAGACAACAACAACCGCAGCATGTGCCTGTGAGACAAGCCGAGGGCCAATCCCTGGACAAATTTCTGCACTACAACCCACCCTGCTTCGTGGGTGAACCAGATGATCTTAAGGCCGAGGCTTGGATAGCCGATCTGGAGCAAATCTTTCGAGTAATACACTGTGGTGACCCCGAGAGGGTCGAGTATGCCATCTTTCTCATGAGAGGACCAGCTGAGGATTGGTGGCGTTACATAGAACAGAGATGGATCGCTGAAGGAATTCTGTACACTTGGTCACGGGTCCTATCCGACTTCCGAGAGAAGTACGTGCCGCAAGTGGTACGTGACAGCCGAGAAAGAGAGTTCATGTCCCTCACCCAAGGAGCTCTCCCTGTTGCACAGTACGAGGCACTTTTCAGCCGCCTCATTGTCTATGCTCCTCACATTGCATCTGACGATCGAAGAAGAGCGCGAAAGTTCATCGATGGACTTCAGCCGGAGATCTTGGAAAGATTAGTAGGATTGGACATTCGAGTTTATCACGAGGCAGTTAACCGAGCTATGAGAGTGGAGTCCGATCTTCAAGAGATGAGACGAGGTATTCCTCACATGAAAGGATCCTCTTTCAACGAGAAGGCAAGAAGAGAACCAGCCGGACCGAACACTTTTCCGACATCGAAACCACACTACGAGATGCTGGAACCTACCAGACTAGGAGTGAACGAGGACCTCATTCCCTGTGAGCACTGTGGAAAGACCAATCACGCGACTGCAAGGTGTAGGAGGAAACTGGGGCGTTGCCTCAGATGTGGGAGTAGCAAACATCAGGTTCAGGATTGCCCCAACTCAGGGAATCCTCGGGGAAGAAAAAGGGGATCTCGTCCTTGATACCGACTCGCAGAGGTACCTTGCATTATCATTGCATTCACTCATAATATTCTGTTTCGAATGGTAATTGTTTTAAATATATGTTAAGTGTTTTATATAAACTTACGTGCTTTAACTGCTTTCAAAATTCACACTTGCACTGATTGAATGATTAGATGCTAAGATTTATGTGACCTCTGTGTGGATAGCGTGGAATTCGATAAATTCGTTATACGCTATTAGAGAGTGCTAAGGACAAGGAGTTCTTGGCCGACTAGGATCGATTCTGTTGCGAGTACGTTATGCGGTTCTGGATAGCACCGACGTTGACAAATCGAGTCTAAAGGAGTATACTTCTGAAGGTATGTCTGAAGATGAATCAACTAGTGAAGAGGATAATGAATTATCTGACGATGATGATTATATGGAAGATGAGCCGACATCGGATTCTGATAATGACGACCCTGATGTTTCGTATGAAGTCGAGCGAAGAAATGATGAAAATGTTGGTTTAATGGAAGGCGGAGAGGAGAAATCATCCAATACCATTGAAGGTGAGGAACACTTTGTAGAAAGAATAAGAAAGAGTGTGATCTTGAAGAAACAGATTGTGAGAAGGACGAGGAGTACAATGGGAGAAATGATGATGGCGTTACTTCCTGTAAAAGGAACTCTAATCAAGAAACAGGAGGAGGAAGTGACAATTGTCATTGAGGATACAAAGAGTACAAGAATCAGTCGGAAGAACGAAATAGATAATGGCAGTGATGATGGACCTTACATTGGGATTTTCTGATTCTTCGTCGTTAGCTTTGTTTAGGGTTTTTGTAATGCCGTCTTTCGCATGACTTTGAAATTATTTGGAATGTTAATTGCATTTAAATATTTTTGTTATGTCTGATATTTTATAATATATTTTAATTGCTCTTAAATGTTCGTTTTTAATTCGCGTTAGAACTCTTAGATTATGCTCCTCTTAACTAACCCCGAAGTCCGGAGGAGAATCTGAGGACAGATTCTTTTGAAGAGGGGAGTATTGTAACGACCCGAATATTTTAATTATATTATTAATATTTACGCGAATTCTTTCTTGCCTAATTTCTCGATCTATCCAATTGGATTAATTAATCTTGTGGAAAAGATTGATTTAACCTATCTTTTAAATACCCTCGATTACTTAAATTACATAAATGCCCTTAAAAACCTAAATGACCATTTTACCCCCCGAGATATTTTCATAAATATCTATCTATCTCTCTCATTCTCTCATTTCACAAAAGGAGGAGGAAAGAAGAAAGAGAGAAAATCTTCCCGACGCCCTACCGAGCCCGTTTCTCGCCCGATCGACGAGCCGTGAAAACCCGAACGATCCTCACCACATTCTCTACCGGTAATCCTTTTACCCCATTTCATTTCGTTACCTCTTCGTTGCAATTTTAATGATTTTTATATAGAATTTTATTATATTAGGATTTTCGTGTTTAGAAGATTTACTTGACCATTTTACGTGATTCTTGTGTCTAAATGTAGCTTATATGATATGTATGATTATATGTGAAAATTAGGATGATTTATGGTGTAAATTAGGAGATATATGAATTTATATTTTGAATTCGCGTGAGAGGTTCGCGATCTGCTGAGTCTGCTGCTCAGTAGATCCACACGGGCAAACGCACGGTCTTGATCAAGACCGTACAGGAGCCCGTGCGCTTCACTTTTCATCTTGCACGGGCTTGAGCCCGTGCACAGGCCCGTGCGCATGGCCGTTTGCACTTGCACGGTCTTGGCACCGTGCGGGAGGCCGTGCAACCCCTTTTGTGCTTGCACCGGCTTGCCAAGCCCGTGCGTAAGCCCGTGCGTTGGCCGGTGCAACATACTTAGTGTATTTTCCAGCCTTTTTCTTTCTTACACTTCGGGAATTGGTCAACCCCCCTCATTTAAATGTTGACTTTTCTCATACGACCTCCGAATATCAATCCGATTTCACCTATAGCTTCCTTGAGCCTCGGGATTTGATATTCTTCATAATTTGTTATTTACCCGACCCTATTTGACCGTCATTTGACACCTTTGCTTGTTTAGGGATGTTAACCCCTTTTTCCCGTTTCTTATCCGATTGACCCCATTTTCGCGAGAGAGTTCCGTTATATTATTTTAAGCATGTCTACGTGCCCTAATTGCGTTTAAGCATGCCTTTAATATTTATTATTTACGTTCTTTCATTATTTAACATTTCATTAATATTCTTTAATTGTCGTACCGTAATTTACATGTTTAATTGATTTACTTCCCATATTGCGTTTATTGCATGATTGGATTCTATATGAATTGCCATGCGTCGTCTGTTGTTCGTGTCTTGCTTTTGTTATTGTCGGTCTCGTTTTCATCCTCTAGGCCCTGTGTATTACAGGTGGGTCCAACGAGGGAGAAACCTGACTACTGCTTGCTTTCATACTGTCTTGTCGAGCCAGGTAAGGGTTTTAAATTATTTTCAACTGGAGTAAGAACATAGTTTATTTAGGCTTCGAAATAACTTATTTCCCCGTCTTTTCTTATTGCTTGTTGTACTGTCTTTAATATTTCTTACGTGCTTAGTCAAACCTTTTAATAGCAAAACCAAAATGATTTGAAATGCTTCCAACTAGAGACAAGTAACTTCTTTGTTTTAAAAGTAACTATTTGATCTCTGAGGCACTTATAAGTAATGTCGTTAGGGACATCCGTCAGCATGCTCCCGAAGCGTACGACGCTTATGAGTATTTCCTAGATCGTTACATCAACTTGTCTCAAAAGCCCCTTTGGCCATTCATACTTAACTACTTGCATCATATTTTCGAACGGCCCTTTTGGCCACCCAAACTATCATCGTTTTCAAATGCGAGCTCTGGACTATGTATGACTTGGGCCCGGAGTATACAGGAGGTGAGCCTGGGGACGAGCGTCTAGGGCAAATCCCGATGCGTACTTCTAGCGTGTTGACTTGGGCCGGCCAGGAGGTTTGTTAGCCTGAGTTGATGCGAACGGTGGTGCTAATCGCGTCTCCTTAATTCCTTACGGTGGTGCTAATCGCGTCTCCTTAATTCCTGACGGTGGTGCTAATCGCGTCTCCTTAAATCCTGATGGTGGTGCTAACAGCGTCTCCTTAAATCATGTATAGTATCTTTGGTGGTGGAGTACTTGACTATATGCTTGCATGATTTTCAATTGGGAGTTATAAGGTGAGGGCCCGTTCTCGCCGGGACACATTATTGCATGATTTACTGCATTTATTGCTTGTCTAATTGTTTTATGGCTCTCGTGACAAGTCGAAGCACATTCAGGTTTTCTTCAGTTATCCTATGTACTTCCCTATATATATATAAAACCCGGAAGTGTGACTCGTACTTGCTACCCTAAGCTTACTTTATTACTCAACTAATATTCTTTCAATCGGCTTGATATTTCCTGCAAATGCTTTTAAAGGATCCGGTGTGTCAACCTTTTGTGTTTTCAAATAAGCCGAACCCGAGTGTTGCTTTGTGTCATTTTACAACTTATATTTCGTATTCATATTCTTTCTCAAAATGGGCAACACTCTCCACTTTTGGTTTTAAAAAGATAAGTGACGAACGGTGATCAAAACCCCCTTACTGAGTATCCTTTATACTCACCCCTGCTATTTTGGTTCTTGCTTCAGGTAGACAGGTGGCAACGTCACCTATCTTGTCAGTCGGCTTCAGCAGGTCTAGATAGGCTCTGTCTTCTGGTTTGTCTTGTCAGTGGTCCCAACAACCGTCGAGTCCTGTTTTCTGTCTTTATTCGCTTTCGAACCTTTTACTGCTTTATTTAATTCATGTATTTTAAGTGCCCCTTATGTGGGATAGTTGACGATATCTAGGATTGCACAGGGTAGACTAGTTGAGCCACGTATGGCACTATATGCTGATGATCATTCTGTATCTTGAATTATAAATGTTTATTTGATTTAACTGTTTATTTTAAATCGCTTCCGCATTTTCTCTGCTCTTTCTGGTTGTTGTTAGGATGGTTGTCGCTGTTGCCGAAGGTTATTGCTTGAGTGCCGTTCGCCGGAATGGGTTTTTAAGTTGAGGCCCCTCGCTGAAACTCGGGAATCCGTTTCGGTGCGGATGTGGCGGCCCTTCTTCAGGGGGCGCTACAAAATTCGATTAAACGAGCTAAAAATATAAATTTACCGAATTAACCCTAGTTAGTGGCAAAACGATGCAAATTAAATTCTAATTAATTCCTTGGGTTTTAAATACCAAATCGATGATTTATAAAATATTTGAATGCAAGAGTTGGAAAACATGGCGGAATTCCGATAAATGCGCTAATCTTGAACTTGGAGATTGCGGGTTGTTACAAGGTCACGAAGATGAAAGACTTACGGAAATATCGAAGATCTCCAATAAGTGACGAGCATGTGAACGAGTAAAACTCACAAAAGAAGGACATTAATTTTTACAAAGTCCTTCGGAGGGGCAAAATAGAGTACACACATATATACGAACAAACTACATTTGTATAAATTAAGATGCAATCGAAACGAAGGTTCATATTCGGAAAAGATAAAAGGCACATTCGGAAAAAAGAAATACCGAACACAAAATGGAGGAGTTAATAATGACGAATATAAAAAAATCTGGCTTACGAGCACAAAACGTATCAGAAAAAATGAAGAAATTAGCTTAAGAACTCTATTACAAAAAGAAGGCTATGAATCCGGAGTCTCTTTGTCTTCATCCTCGGAGACAGGGGGATCAGGTGCAGAGATGCTCGGATCCAGTAGGCTCAGTCCTTCAAAACGGTCCAAGTGAGAAGCCAAATTTTCACTAGTCACTTGCATGCCGCGAGCAAAGGCAGCACGAATCTGATCTTCGCAGTTTTGAAATCCTTGATAATAGAACTTCGTAGCCCTTTCTATTAAAGCCGTCTCAAACTCGGGAAGATATTTGAGATCGGACTTTATGGCTTGACAGCCTTCTTCACGCGCTCGGATCAAGGCCTGAGCGTGTCCGTCCATAAGCCCTTTTGTTTCTTGCTCGCGTTCTAGGATATTCGCCTTAAACTTGTTCAATATCCTTTCTTATTCGGCCACGGAAGCCTTAAGTTCACGAGTGTAACGCCCCGCTATTTTTATAACGCTTCGGTACGTTTACCGACGAATTGCTCTTGTGTGTATTATTTGCAAATTATGTGATTATGTGAATTATATGAATTAATGTGTGATTCTATATGTGAATAATATGATGAATTCATAAGAATTTTTATATTTGAAATTTACTTCACACTATGTTATATTTGAAGTGTTGTATTTGAAATCTTATGAAATTATCTCAATTATATTTGACTTGTATGATATTAATCTTGAAATATACATAAATATATATATGCAAATATATACATAAATATCTACACAAATATATATACAAGTATATACATATAGCTAGCTAATTTTGACTATTCAAAATAACTTATATTTATTTAATTATCTCATCTTTTCTCCAAATTTCTACACTATTCTCAAGCAACTCATCTTCAACCTCTCTTTCTCTCACTCTCGGCCCTCACTCATCACCCTCACCACCGCCACTTCTACCACCATCAAAGCACCAAAAATCATCCCCTCTCTTGCTACAAAAAGTTGCTCTTTCATCTAAGGAACAAGCCTCTACTTTCTATTTTTGCAAACAAGCTCTTAATTCCTCAATCTTTTCAATTCCCCTCTTCAAGGTAAGGTTTCAATTCTCTTAATTCTTTGGTTTTCAATGTCTCATATGTTGATGAAGTGAAGAAGCATGTTAGAATGAATGATTGATGAGCTTAGTTTGGTGATTGATTACATGTAGCATCTCTTGTGATTTTTCACATAAATTTGATTATTATGCAATGTTGGATTGATGAATTTAGATGCTTAGATGCTCAAATGGATTGGTAATTCATGTTAGTTCATGATATTAAGCTAATTGGTGAAGTTTTATGGAGTTTGGAGTTGAAAAATGAGAGTTTGGCAAAATATGTAGGGGCTGATGAATAGTGATTTTTGAGCATTTGGCTTCATTTTTTGATTCTTTTGGCATCAAAAATCCTTAAATATAGTAGCTAAGTGATGTCGGAAATTTCGGATTAATCGGAGTTGATTTGCTATGCAAAGTATTAAACGAGGGGTGGTTTGCGTAATAGTTACAAACCTTTGAATTTTGGTTTCCAAGCTTCCATATTACTTGAATGCTTAGTTTAGCTTCATATCATGTATGTTTGATTGTGTTTGAATGCATTTGAATGAGTTTAATTGTGTTTAAGTGCATTTATACATAATATGTTATTTTGAGCATAAAATGCATTTCATTGCCGTGCGTCTTATTTGGTTGATTTATCGAGTCGTGTCTTACCTCGAGGCCTGTGTATTACAGGTGGGACCTCGCGGAGCTGATTTTCGAGTTCTCGTGTATCTTTTGTTAAGCCTACAGGTGAGGATGAAAAAATGTTTTTAACTGAAGCTTGAACAAATATTTGCGAAAACCATATCCCTTATATTTCAATTATATGTTATCAATATTTGAAATAAAAAGGATTTGATATAAAATGATATATATGTATCTTTTCTAAAATGGTTTTAAAATAGAGACAAGAGAATTATTTTGTTTTTAAAAGTAACATTTGGTCTCGAGACTTGCGCGTATGCCTCGAGTTATTCGGCAACGTGTCGAGAAACCCTAGACGGTTACATACCTTGTCTCGAACGACTCTTTTAGTCAATCAAAACATTTATAAAGCGAGATTATTGTTCCTTCGACCCTATTGAGGACGCTCTTAGGGTATATTTGGGCCCTGGATTATGTGAGAGGCGGATACCCGGAGACGTGCGTCTAGGGCTGAAGCCGGGTTCATAATCCACCGATTATAAACAGGTTTAACTAGTAATCTGATATATAATCAAAGGGTATTATTCATGGCTGGTCGGAGGTAGTCTAGCCTGAATAATACTTACACCGGCGCCATTAGTCGGGTATGGTGAAATCTCGGGTTGCTCCTTGATAAGCCAAACGGTGTTATGGGATTTCATTATAATTGATATGTTTTTGGGAGTTATAAGGAGATGGCCCGTTCTCGCCGGGAATAAAAAATGTTTTCTAAAATGTTTTAAATTAATATTTAGTTCACAAAGCTTAGCTGAATTGTAAAAGAGCTTATCGGCACTAGATTTGCTTTTATCAACCTAAGTGTGAATTAAATATGCTTTTATTATATGCATATATTTCCCTCCTCACTGGGTTCGTTTGACTCACATCCCGTTTTGGTTCATGCTTCAGGTTAGCGGTTAGGTACTGGCAGCAGCATTGTAGGATCATCAGTCTTTGGAGTCAGTTATATATATTTTTTTTTTGTTAGCTGAACTCAATGATATATATTTTGTCATGATAAATAGAATGTGGTTGAGACGTGAATGAATATGAAACTTGATGACAGTTTGAAATGATGAATCTGATGGGATTATGATATATATATGTTGATATCATGCTATTGATATGATGGTACTTGATTCCGCTACGTTAATGTTATATTGCTGTTGTTGTTGTTGTTGATGTTGATATTGCTGTTGGGGAGTTGCTGTTGCCAGATTGTGGGAATCCCGTTGTCCGGGGCGGGTTTTCGAGTGGTGGTATTTAACTATCGCTCGGGGACTCGTTTCGGTCCGGGGGTTGTGGCGTGGGGGACGTCACAGCTTAAGGTGGTATCAGAGCCTAGGTTTGGTACTTAGGTTTTGACGTCGTGTTGAGTGTGTCTAGGTCGAACGGCTATAGGACAATGTGCTTTTATATGTTTATGTTATGTGATTTTGTGCTAACATGATCATGTGGCTAACAAAACATGCATTTTATTCAGTCTTTTGATACAGGAAATGGCTCGTGGTAGACCGAGAACCAGAGCTGCTCCTCCTTCTCCTCCCCAGGAAGACGACAACAACATTAATGCTCCTCCGGCTCCTCAGCCCGAGCCGATACCGCCCGTGCAGCCGAAACCCCTGAATCCTGCCATGTTCTTCGAAGCCATGCAAAGGATGTTCCAACAGGGTGTAGCTCCTGTACAACCGACCCCTGCTCAAAGGAAACAGGCAGAGGCGAGAGACTTTGACAGGTTCCTCAATCTTAATCCTCCTCGTTTCGAAGGAGCACCTGATGATCTTAAGGCCACAGAGTGGATTGCCGATCTCGAGCCTATGTTCAGGGTTATCGAGTGTCCCGACTCGAAGAAAGTTGAATATGCAGTTTTTCTATTGAAGGGACCAGCCAGAGACTGGTGGAGGCTGACTGAAGCTAGGTGGCGAGCTGATCAGACTGAGCCGACTTGGGCTAACTTCCTCTCAGCCTTCCGAAGAAAATACATCCCCCTGGTTGTACAAGATCGACGAGAAGCTGAATTTCGAGCCTTAAAACAAGAGAATCTCACCGTTGATGAATACGAGGCCATGTTCTCCCGCCTCATTGTCTACTGTCCTTTCATCCTTACGGACGAAAGAAGAAAGGTGAATCAGTTTGTTCAGGGCCTGAATGAGGATATCCGAAGAGCACTTCTGGGAGCTCATCTCCCTACATACGAGGTTGCCGTCACAACTGCTTTGGAGATTCAGTCTCAGTTACAACAGATCAAAAGGGACTTCGCACCGAAGGATATAGCTCCACCACCTCGCAAATTCAAGAGGTCTTTTCCTCCTGCGGGTTCTTCATCTTCGAGCAAGAAGCAAAAGACCTCGGGTTCTCAGACAGCCGAGCCTCCAATCAAGTGTTCTTATTGTGGCAAGCCAAGACACATGGAAGCTAATTACTGGAAGAAACAAGGGCTCTGTCTTCGATGTGGGCGCAAGGATCATCAAATAAAGAACTGCCCGAGAAGGCCATCTCCACAGTTCCAGAAAGAGCCACAGAATGCGGGGAAAGGAAAAGTTGTGGCACGAGCGTATGCGATGACGGGGGATGGAGGGGAGACCGATCCAAATGCCGTGGTGCAAGGTACTGTACATTTGCATGACATATCCATAATTGCATTATATGATTCGGGTGCGACGCATTCTTTTATTGCACCTGAATATGTTTCTAGATTATCTTTATCTGCCGAGTCTTTACCGTATGTGCTTGAGGTCAATTCCCCGTTGGGAATTTCTTATTTGTGCAATCGAGTCTTTCGAGACTGTCCATTGAGGATAGATGATCGTGATTATCCTGCTGATCTCATTGAACTTCCGATGAGTCATTACGGGATAATATTGGGAATGGATTGGCTATATCGGCATCAAGCTTATATTGATTGTTTCGGGAAAAAGATCACTCTGGGAGCTGATAGCGAGATTTTGGGCAAAAGGTTTGACAAGATTCCTCGAGTTTCTTATGTTAAAGCCGCCCGAATGATTCGCAAGGGATCTCCGGCCTTTGTTGCTTATCTACTAAACCGTCCGAAAGAGCAAGTTAAGCTTGAGGAGGTACCAGTAGTTGGAGAATTCCCTGATGTGTTTCCTGAGAGTTTGAATTCTTTGCCTCCGGAACGAGAGATAGAGTTTGTGATCGATCTAGCTCCGGGTGCCGAACCGTATTCGAAGACTCCTTACCGAATGGCTCCGGCAGAGTTGAAAGAATTGAAGATACAGTTGGATGGACTGTTGGAGAGTGGGTACATTCGACCGAGTACTTCGTCGTGGGGTGCGCTTGTTCTTTTTGTGAAAAAGAACGATGGGACGTTGAGGATGTGTATAGATTATCGCGAGCTGAATCGGATGACGATAAAGAACAAATATCCTCTACCTCACATCGAAGAGTTGTTTGATATCTTGCAAGGGTCGAAAGTATACTCTAAACTTGATCTCCGACAGGGGTATTACCAGTTGAGGATTCGAGAATCAGACATTCCAAAGACTGGGTTTAATACTCGATATGGGCATTTTGAGTTCGTAGTTATGCCTTTCGGGTTAACGAATGCCCCAGCTGCTTTCATGGATTTGATGCATCGTACTTTCCGGCCCTATCTCGATAAGTTTGTGGTGATCTTCATTGATGATATCCTGGTTTTCTCAAAGACTAAGGAAGAACATGCCGAGCATCTTCGCATCGTATTAAGAACTCTCCTAGAGCATCAGTTGTATGCTAAGTTCAGTAAATGCGAATTTTGGCTTGATAAAGTTACCTTCCTTGGTCATGTGATATCAGGAGATGGAATCGAAGTTGATCCTTCTAAAATCGAGGCCGTAATGAAATGGGAGCAGCCGAAGACTCCAACTGAAGTCCGAAGTTTTCTAGGGTTAGCTGGCTATTACAGGCGTTTCGTTCAAGATTTCTCCAAGATAGCCGCTCCGCTGACCAATTTAACTCGCAAGGACGTGCCTTTTAAGTGGGACGATAAATGCGAGGCAAGTTTCCAAGAGCTAAGGAAACGGTTGACTACTGCTCCGGTACTTGCACTTCCTGAAGGTTCCGAAGGGTTTACGGTTTATACCGATGCCTCGAAAGAAGGGTTAGGATGCGTTCTTATGCAGAATGGCAAAGTGATAGCTTATGCTTCGCGTAAGTTAAAAGATGCCGAAAAGAACTATCCTATCCATGATCTTGAGCTAGCTGCTATTATCTTTGCCCTGGGTAAGTGGCGACATTACTTGTACGGCGTGACATTCGATATTTTCACCGATCACCAGAGTTTGAAGTATTTACATACTCAGAAAGATCTTAATCGCAGGCAACGACGGTGGATGGAATTTCTTGAAGATTATGATTGCCGTATCCAATATCATCCAGGCAAAGCTAACGTAGTAGCCGATGCTTTAAGTAGACAAGCAAAGGTAGCTAGCTTGGAAGGAACCTCCTTGGAATTAATGTCCGAAGCAGGGAGATATCATCTAGTCTCTCAACCGCGGATTGCTAACCTCTCAGTGAGACCGGATTTGGTTCAGAGGCTTAAAGACGAGCAGAGTGCTGATGAATGGATTCAAAGACAGGTCGTGAGGATGCAAGATGATCCGAACTCCTCATTTGCTTTCGATGATATGGGTCTTCTTCGTCTTAAGAACCGAATCTGCGTGCCGAAAAACTTGAAGTTCGAAATCATGGAAGAAGCACATAAATCTGCTTATACCGTCCATCCGGGAGGTAATAAGATGTACCGAGATCTCAAGACTCAATATTGGTGGCATGGAATGAAACGTGAAGTTGCTGATTTCGTGAGACGGTGTTTGACTTGTCAACGAGTTAAAGCCGAACATCAGCAACCCGGTGGAACTCTACAGCCACTCTCTATTCCGGATTGGAAATGGGAAGATATTGCTATGGATTTCATGTCCGGATTACCAAGAGTTCGGGGTGGATATGATACGATTTGGGTAATTGTGGATCGTTTGACGAAATCCGCTCATTTCATTCCAATTCGAAAGACCACTAATGTTAAGAAGTTAGCGGAACTATACATTGAGCAGATTGTAAAGCTACACGGAGTTCCGAAAAGTATTGTATCCGATCGAGATCCTAAGTTTACTTCTCGACTTTGGCAAGAAATTCACAGAAACTTGGGAACGAATTTGAAATTCAGCACGGCAGCTCACCCGCAAACTGATGGTCAATCTGAGAGAACCATCAAGATTCTAGGCGATATGTTACGAGCGTGTGCTCTCGACTTCTCCACGAGTTGGGACAAGCAACTGCCACTCATTGAATTCGCCTACAACAACAGCTACCAAGCGACGATTGGGATGCCCCCGTACGAAGCGCTTTATGGACGTAAATGCCGATCCCCTCTATACTGGGAATTAGAAGACTGGCGAAGAACTAAAGACGGAGTGGAACGAGCTCTACCTCCAAAGACGATCCAGGAAACACTTGATAAGATTGCAATCATTCGGCAGAGAATGAAAGCTGCTCAGGATCGTCAGAAGAGTTATGCTGACAAGAGACGCCGGGATTTGGAATTTGAAGAGGGAGACAAAGTGTTTCTTAAGGCGACGTTGAGGAAAGGATTCGCTAGAGTGGGAAAAGGTGGGAAACTCAGTCCGAGATATTTGGGACCCTATGAGGTTATTGAACGGATTGGGAAGACTGCCTACCGCCTGAACCTGCCCTCGACTCTAACTGGGATTCACAATGTCTTCCATGTTTCTCAATTGCGAAAATACTATCCCGACGAATCTCACATTCTGCGAGATGAAGAAGTTCAGGTAGAGCCTGACTTGACGATCGAGATGAAACCTGTTGAGATTCAGGATCGTAAGTTCAAGCAACTCCGCAACCGACAAATTCCCTTGGTTCGTGTGTTATGGAGAAACCGAACCACCGAGCAAGTAACTTGGGAAACGGAAGAGAAGATGCGAACTCATTATCCCGAGTTATTTGCGGAGTCGAATTAGAATCTGGGGACCAGATTCTCCGAAGGGGGGGATAGTGTAACGCCCCGCTATTTTTATAACGCTTCGGTACGTTTACCGACGAATTGCTCTTGTGTGTATTATTTGCAAATTATGTGATTATGTGAATTATATGAATTAACGTGTGATTCTATATGTGAATAATATGATGAATTCATAAGAATTTTTATATTTGAAATTTACTTCACACTATGTTATATTTGAAGTGTTGTATTTGAAATCTTATGAAATTATGTCAATTATATTTGACTTGTATGATATTAATCTTGAAATATACATAAATATATATATGCAAATATATACATAAATATCTACACAAATATATATACAAGTATATAAATATAGCTAGCTAATTTTGACTATTCAAAATAACTTATATTTATTTAATTATCTCATCTTTTCTCCAAATTTCTACACTATTCTCAAGCAACTCATCTTCAACCTCTCTCTCTCTCACTCTCGGCCCTCACTCATCACCCTCACCACCGCCACTTCTACCACCATCAAAGCACCAAAAATCATCCCCTCTCTTGCTACAAAAAGTTGCTCTTTCATCTAAGGAACAAGCCTCTACTTTCTATTTTTGCAAACAAGCTCTTAATTCCTCAATCTTTTCAATTCCCCTCTTCAAGGTAAGGTTTCAATTCTCTTAATTCTTTGGTTTTCAATGTCTCATATGTTGATGAAGTGAAGAAGCATGTTAGAATGAATGATTGATGAGCTTAGTTTGGTGATTGATTACATGTAGCATCTCTTGTGATTTTTCACATAAATTTGATTATTATGCAATGTTGGATTGATGAATTTAGATGCTTAGATGCTCAAATGGATTGGTAATTCATGTTAGTTCATGATATTAAGCTAATTGGTGAAGTTTTATGGAGTTTGGAGTTGAAAAATGAGAGTTTGGCAAAATATGTAGGGGCTGATGAATAGTGATTTTTGAGCATTTGGCTTCATTTTTTGATTCTTTTGGCATCAAAAATCCTTAAATATAGTAGCTAAGTGATGTCGGAAATTTCGGATTAATCGGAGTTGATTTGCTATGCAAAGTATTAAACGAGGGGTGGTTTGCGTAATAGTTACAAACCTTTGAATTTTGGTTTCCAAGCTTCCATATTACTTGAATGCTTAGTTTAGCTTCATATCATGTATGTTTGATTGTGTTTGAATGCATTTGAATGAGTTTAATTGTGTTTAAGTGCATTTATACATAATATGTTATTTTGAGCATAAAATGCATTTCATTGCCGTGCGTCTTATTTGGTTGATTTATCGAGTCGTGTCTTACCTCGAGGCCTGTGTATTACAGGTGGGACCTCGCGGAGCTGATTTTCGAGTTCTCGTGTATCTTTTGTTAAGCCTACAGGTGAGGATGAAAAAATGTTTTTAACTGAAGCTTGAACAAATATTTGCGAAAACCATATCCCTTATATTTCAATTATATGTTATCAATATTTGAAATAAAAAGGATTTGATATAAAATGATATATATGTATCTTTTCTAAAATGGTTTTAAAATAGAGACAAGAGAATTATTTTGTTTTTAAAAGTAACATTTGGTCTCGGGACTTGCGCGTATGCCTCGAGTTATTCGGCAACGTGTCGAGAAACCCTAGACGGTTACATACCTTGTCTCGAACGACTCTTTTAGTCAATCAAAACATTTATAAAGCGAGATTATTGTTCCTTCGACCCTATTGAGGACGCTCTTAGGGTATATTTGGGCCCTGGATTATGTGAGAGGCGGATACCCGGAGACGTGCGTCTAGGGCTGAAGCCGGGTTCATAATCCACCGATTATAAACAGGTTTAACTAGTAATCTGATATATAATCAAAGGGTATTATTCATGGCTGGTCGGAGGTAGTTTAGCCTGAATAATACTTACACCGGCGCCATTAGTCGGGTATGGTGAAATCTCGGGTTGCTCCTTGATAAGCCAAACGGTGTTATGGGATTTCATTATAATTGATATGTTTTTGGGAGTTATAAGGAGATGGCCCGTTCTCGCCGGGAATAAAAAATGTTTTCTAAAATGTTTTAAATTAATATTTAGTTCACAAAGCTTAGCTGAATTGTAAAAGAGCTTATCGGCACTAGATTTGCTTTTATCAACCTAAGTGTGAATTAAATATGCTTTTATTATATACATATATTTCCCTCCTCACTGGGTTCGTTTGACTCACATCCCGTTTTGGTTCATGCTTCAGGTTAGCGGTTAGGTACTGGCAGCAGCATTGTAGGATCATCAGTCTTTGGAGTCAGTTATATATATATTTTTTTTTTGTTAGCTGAACTCAATGATATATATTTTGTCATGATAAATAGAATGTGGTTGAGACGTGAATGAATATGAAACTTGATGACAGTTTGAAATGATGAATCTGATGGGATTATGATATATATATGTTGATATCATGCTATTGATATGATGGTACTTGATTCCGCTACGTTAATGTTATATTGCTGTTGTTGTTGTTGTTGATGTTGATATTGCTGTTGGGGAGTTGCTGTTGCCAGATTGTGGGAATCCCGTTGTCCGGGGCGGGTTTTCGAGTGGTGGTATTTAACTATCGCTCGGGGACTCGTTTCGGTCCGGGGGTTGTGGCGTGGGGGACGTCACAACGAGCATCCTTGTCCGCCTTCTGACAATTGGTCTCTAATCGACGAACGTTCTTCTCTAGCTCGGCGTCTGGGCCTAGAAAATCAAGAACGCGACTGCTCAGAGCAAAACGCTGTAATAACGAGAAACGAACATCAGATAAAACAAATAAGGGTTGTCTTGGACTGATCAATCCTTCCAAGATAACCCTTGATCCAATCCTCATACATATTGGGATCATCGGAGTCCTCAAAGATGGAACGACTATTAAAAACATAGACGTTCGGAGGAAGGATGGAAGACTGGGAAGACTTCCTCGGAAGGACCGGGATGTTTGTTTCCTCGTGTCTGGCCCCAGGTTGATCCTTGTCCACTCCTTGGGCAGAAGACTTAAGGATAGGGATGGCCCCAATAGGTGACTGCTCGGAACAGACATTGGAGGATCCTCCTTGTTCAAAAGCTTTTCTCTTCCGGCTACCCTTTGTCTTCAGCACTTTTGCACGCAAAGCTTCCCGAAGACGGGCCTTTTACGCAGTATCTGAGATGAAAAAATAAATGAGTATGGGTTAGATCGGACAACATATACATATACAAGTTAACAAAAACAAGAAGAATTACCCAAGAAAGGGTGGGGGAGATAGCAAGGCACGTCGTCCACTTCCGACCACATGCCAAACCTATGCATATTCCCCCCATCATACAGGGAGGAAAAATTAAACCGATGATTATGTAGCTGATCAAACTCGGCCTGGTGAAGGCCTTGAAGACGTTTCCAAACATGCAGTTTGTCTCCACAATTTGCCCAAACAAAATTGGTGGGAATTTCCCAAGGAGAATTGTAACGACCCGAATATTTTAATTATATTATTAATAATTACGCGAATTCTTTCTTGCCTAATTTCTCGATCTATCCAATTGGATTAATTAATCTTGTGGAAAAGATGGATTTAACCTATCTTCTATATAGCGTCGATTACTTAAATGACCTAAATGCCCTTAAAAGCCTAAATGACCATTTTACCCCCCGAGATATTTTCATAAATATATATCTATCTCTCTCATTCTCTCATTTCACAAAAGGAGGAAAGAAAAGAAGAAAGAAAAGAGAAAAGAGAGAAAATCTTCCCGACGCCCTACCGAGCCCGTTTCTCGCCCGATCGACGAGCCGTGAAAACCCGAACGATCCTCACTACATTATCTACCGATAATCCTTTTAACCCATTTCATTCCGTTTCTTATTTCTTGCGATTTTCGTGACTTTAGATATAGGATTTTATTATATTAGGATTTTCGTGTTTAGGAAGATTTACTTGACCATTTTACGTGATTCTTGTGTCTATGTGTAGCTTATATGATATATATGATTATATGTGAAAATTAGGGTATTTTATGGAGTAAATTAGGAGATGTATGAATTTATATATTGATTTTCGCGTGAGAGGTTCGCGATCTGCTGAGTCTACTGCTCAGTAGATCCACACGGGCGAACGCACGGTCTTGAGCAAGACCGTGCAGGAGCCCGTGCGTAGCTCTTTTCATCCTGCACGGGCTTGAGCCCGTGCACGAGCCCGTGCGCATGGCCGTTTGCACTTGCACGGTCTTTGCACCGTGCTCAAGACCGTGCGGGAGGCCGTGCAACCCCTTTTGTGCTTGCACCGGCTTGCCAAGCCCGTGCGTTGGCCGGTGCAACATACTTAGTGTATTTTCCAGCATTTTTCCATTCTTGCACTTCGGGAATTGGTCAACCCCACTCATTTAAATGTTGACTTTCCTCATACGACCTCCGAATATCAATCCAATTTCACCTATAGCTTCCTTGAGCATCGGGATTTGATATTCTTCATAATTTGTAATTTACCCGACCCTATTTGACCGTCATTTGACACCTTTGCTTGTTTAGGGATGTTAACCCCTTTTTTTCCGTTTCTTATCCGATTGACCCCGTTTTCGCGAGAGAGTTCCTTTATATTATTTTAAGCATGTCTACGTGCCCTAATTGCGTTTAAGCATGCCTTTAATATTTATTATTTACATTCTTTCATTATTTAACATTTCATTAATATTCTTTAATTGTCTTACCGTAATTTACATGTTTAATTGATTTACTTCCCATATTGCGTTTATTGCATGATTGGATTCTATATGAATTGCCGTGCGTCGTCTGTTGTTCGTGTCTTGCTTTTGTTATTGTCGGTCTCGTTTTCATCCTCTAGGCCCTGTGTATTACAGGTGGGTCCAACGAGGGAGAAACCTGACTACCGCTTGCTTTCATACTGCCTTGTCGAGCCAGGTAAGGGTTTTAAATTGTTTTCAACTGGAGTAAGAACATAGTTTGTTCAGGCTTCGAAATAAATTATTTCCCCGCCTTCTCTTATTGCTTGTTGTACTGTCTTTAATATTTCTTACTTTCTTAGTCAAACCTTTTAATAGCAAAACCAAAATGATTTGAAATGCTTCCAACTAGAGACAAGTAACTTATTTGTTTTAAAAGTAACTATTTGATCTCTGAGGCACTTATAAGTAATTGTCCTTAGGGACATCCGTCAGCATGCTCCCGAAGCGTACGACGCTTATGAGTATTTCCTAGATCGTTACATCAAATTGTCTCAAAAGCCCCTTTGGCCATTCATACTTAACTACTTGCATCATATTTTCGAACGGCCCTTTTGGCCACCCAAACTATCATTGATTTCAAAAGCGAGCCATAGTCTGTTTAATGACTTGGGCCCGGAGTATACAGGAGGTGAGCCTGGGGATGAGCGTCTAGGGCAAATCCCGATGTGTACTTCTAGCGTGTTGACTTGGGCCGGCCAGGAGGTTGGTTAGCCTGAGTTGATGCGAACGGTGGTTCTAATCGCGTCTCCTTAAACCCTGTCCGGTGGTGCTGATCGCGTCTCCTTAAATCCTGATGGTGGTGCTAATCGCGTCTCCTTAATTCCTAATGGTGGTGCTAACAGCGTCTCCTTAAATCCTATACAGTATCATTGGTGGTAGAGTACTTGATTATATGCCTGCATGTTTTTCAATTGGGACACATTCTTGCATGATATATCGCATATATTGCTTGTCTAACTGTTTTATGGCTTTCGTTACAAGTCAAGGCACATCCCGGTTTTCTTCAATTATCATATGTATTTCCCTATATATATAAAAACTCGGAAGCGTGACTCGTACTTGCTACCCTAAGCCTCATTTATTATGCAATTAATTAGTTGAATCATAGCCGTGTTATTTATCCTTTCTAACTTATTGAATCGTTCCTTTCGAACTTGTAACGGCCTCGTGACTCAATTAATATCCCTTTCAACTTATCGGCTTGACATTACTTGCAAATGCTTTTAAAGGATCCGGTTCGTCAACCTTTTTGTGTTTTCAAATAAGCCGAACCCGAGTGTTGCTTTGTGTCATTTTACAACTTATATTTCGTATTCGTGTTCTTTCTCAAAACGGACAACACTCACCACTTTTAGTTTTAAAAAGATATATGACGAACTGTGATTAAAAACCCCTTACTGAGTATCCTTTATACTCATCCCTGCTGTTTTGGTTCTTGCTTCAGGTAGACAGGTGGTGACGTCACCTATCTTGTCAGTCGGCATCAGCAGGGCTAGATAGGCTCAGTCTTTCTGGTTTGTCTTGTCAGTGGTCCCAACAACCGTCGAGTCCTGTTTACTGTCTTTATTCGCTTTCGAACCTTTTACTGCTTTATTTAATTCATGTATTTTAAGTGCCCCTTATGTGGGATAGTTGACGATATCTAGGATTGCACAGGGTAGACTAGTTGAGCCACGTATGGCACTATATGCTGATGAACATTCTGTATCTTGAATTATAAATGTTTATTTGATTTAACTGTTTATTTTAAATCGCTTCCGCATTTTCTCTGCTCTTTCTGGTTGTTGTTGGGATGGTTGTCGCTGTTGCCGAAGGTTATTGCTTGAGTGCCGTTCGCCGGAATGGGTTTTTAAGTTGAGGCCCCTCGCTGAAACTCGGGAATCCATTTCGGTGTGGATGTGGCGGTCCTTCTTCAGGGAGCGCTACAAGAATCGTGCGGTGCTCATAAATAAAATAAATAATGCGGATACTACACGTTAACAACATCTCCAATATTAACTAAAGAAAACTCTTTCTTTTGTCTTCAGAAATAAAAAAGCCCACTCGGATGAAAGTGGGGCTGATAGAATAAACTAAATAAGGCCGCAGAGGCGGTCACATTTTGTTCCCAATATAAGGATTGGAAACCGACTAGATATCTAATGCCGTTCGGATGTATTTGGTTTATAGGAAGTTGGTAGAAAATGGAAACTTGGGTGAGAAAAGGAGAAAGGGGAACGCGAAGACCCGCTATGAAATGTTCCTCGCCAAAAGAAATGAACTCGGGAGGATGATTGGAATAGAGATTACGAGGATGAGGAAGTTGAATATGGAAGGAGTCAAGAATGTTGTAAGTAGTTCGGAGAACCTCAAGTACGGGGTAAGTTAGGATGACGTTTTTGGCAGCTTCGATAGAGTGTTCGTCGTATAAAGTTTCCTCAATAAAAGGTTCTTCTAGAGGAGGAAAAGTTAAATCCAAGGGATTCGCAGAAGGAGAACTGGGTTCTGCTTGATTTTAAGAAGTGAGTGCAGGAGATCCTACGACCAGAAAATAAAAGGACTATTTTACAAAAATGGACGAAACACGATCATCATAAATAAGAAAAGAAGAAAGTAAATAATTACCTCTTTCTTGCTCTAAAGCATGATTGTCCGGGTAAAGGAATGTGATGCAGGAATATTGTCCGAGCAGAGAAGCGAAGGTCCGTCCGAAAATTTGCAGAGAGAAAATTTAAGTATTTTTTGTGAAAGTCAAAGTGTAAACAATGAAAAGTGAAAGCGCCTCTTTATATAGAGGTAACTTAGGCAGGAAGTTCCGCGGAGAAACATAATCCTGATCGCAGAAGGCGATGAGTTTCAAGGGACCAGATTATAGGTAATTTTCTTGGGAGGACACGTGTCGCTAAAGGAAGACTCGCAGGTGTTTAGAAGGATCCAAGTGAGGAATGCTTGGTCTATAGAAATGAAATGGTGAATAGATCCTACTACAAGAAGAAAAATCGTGCTCGACATAAAATTATAAAATCTCAAAATTGTTCCAAAATTGAGACTGGCGGGGGAGTAATGATGGTATCCGGTATTTTGGGTCCAGTCTAATACAAAAGTAAGCCTAATAAAGGCCTCATTTTAATTAATTTGGACTGTCTTGGACTTAAATAATCAAGGACTTAAATAATTAAAGAGGCCTAAATAAAAACAAGCCCTAATCTGATTAATCATTGACTTAACTGAAAATTAATAAGGCAATAAGTGTAACGCCCCGAAAATTCGAATAATTAGATTAGTATGTCCGAATCGAATATTTGTGTAGTTTAATATTTATTTGATATTTATTATATAATTTTAGAATTTATTTCATATATGATTGAATTTATGTATTTAAATTACAAATTGTCAATGTGCGTTTAATAATATGAATTTTGACTTTAATTACATGTTATTTGGACATCGTGAGATTTCGAACTTATTTTACAAAATTACGACTTTACCCCTTCGATTTCTAAACCTTAGTCAAGATTTGACTAAGTCAATCTCTCTCCCTCTCTATTCCATTCTCGCACAAAAGAGAGAAAGAAAACAAAAGAGAAGAAAGAAAAAGAGAGAAAAAGAGAAGAAAGAAGAAAGAGATTCCGACGATCGTTCCGACCCCGTTTCCCGACGGATTTTCGAGCCGTTTACGTCTACGAACTCCTCACGATCTCATCTACGAGTATGCTCTCTCTAAAATTTTCATTTAATGCCTTCATTACTTCGATTTTTGGATTTTTGATAATAGTTGAATAATTTAGGTTTTTATATGGTTTTGATAGAAAACGTGGATGGATTTTTGTGTTTATCGTTTCTATGTGAAGCTTATATGTTGTAGATGATTATATGTGAGAATTAGGGTTTGATTTGCATGTTTTAGTGTTTAATCGTTGGATTAGGGTTTCATTTCGCGAAGGTTTTGTTTCTGCGAAAAGTTTCTGCTCATTTTGATCGCACACGGGCTTGTGCACACGGCCTCGAGGCCGTGTGCATGAGGCCGTGCGCGTGGTTGAATTGCACACGGGCTGAGCACACGGCCTTGAGGCCGTGTGCATGAGGCCGTGCGTGTTGCATGTTTGTGCACGGCCTCGCCACACGGCCGTGCACGAGGCCGTGTGGATGGCTCGAACAGTGCCCTGACCTTCTGTAAGTCAGGGTACAAATTGGCCTTCGGGTCCCGCTTCGGCTCGTCTTTTCCGAATTCTTTCTTCGCTCGTGTATTGATATGTATGTTATAGATAGGAATTGCATGATTTATGAATTTACGACATGTTCGGGTATGTGAATAGTGCATTTTAAGTTTTCGTTAAATTTCCTAACTTTTGCATGTGAAGTCCGATTTTCCCGAAATTCGAATGCATGCTTCTTTATGATATTCTAAGCATGTCCGTAAAGTTTCGTTGCATTTGGAGTTGATTTACATTTTTAAATTTGCGATTTAGTCTGTTTTCGTTTGAGAATTTGAACCTAAGTGATTGATTTAATTGTATAACGTGCTTCTATGTGTTTTAATTCTTTCGTATAAGCCGTGCGTCGTCTTTAGTCTTATTTGGTTGTGTCTTGGTATTTTGCAGACGATACTCCTGTGGAGTAGCGCCGGTTCTTGCTCTTTTTGCTCATCTTTTGCATAGCCAGGTGAGGCTTTCCTTTTCTGATTCCAGTATTACTACGTATATATATATAAATAAGCCTCTCCCCATATAAGCCTCGTTTATGTTTTGGTTTTCACACCGTTTATATATATACTTACTAAATACTTATGATTATTATGTTCATTTGATTTATCGAAAATGATTTGATATGAAAAAGTACTATGTATAGTTTTCGAAATGTTTACGGAAGAGACATGTAAAACCTTTTGTTTTCTAAGGCGAACTTTGGCCTTCGGCCTCGCATATGACATGTCTCGAACGGTCTTTTGGCCAACCTGAATTGTTTGAAAAGCGAGTTATGAAATGTTTGTATGATCGTTTGGGCCCGGAGTAAGAGCGATAGGACGAAGTCGGTAGACGTCGGGTCTACGGCGTAAATCCTATGGTTTCCTCCATTTGGGAGCTCGGGGTGAGGCCGGAGTGGCAGCCCTTTGAGTACCTGAGTTATTCTAGTAAGTTTCGAGTAGTTCGGATTTAGCGGTCCGTCTACATTGGAGGAATAAGGATGGTTTCCGGTTTTTATGTTTGGTTATTGGAGTTCAGGGCTCGACTCGCCGAGTCATTAGATATGTTATGTTTTATGTTAAATCACCACCCGATTACGAAAACCTTTCTTTCATGTTGATTTCTTTTACTTTAAAATTGGTGATTTATTTTCCGTTTTGTTATATACCTTATTATTCCCTCCTCACTTAGTCGTTTGACTAACCCCCTCTGTTTTACCCCTGTACTGGTTTCAGGATACTAGGCGGGATCTTCGTCGTCGTCGTCGTCGCGTCTTAGAGTTACATTCTTTTTGCTCATGTATAACTCTTATTCTGTATGGCTATGATTTATGTCTTTTGATTTTAGGATTTAATTAGTTTGTAATCGGGATATTGTATCGAACCCGTTTGTTATTTAATTAAATGAATTTCGTTAGCCTTGGAGGGCTTTAATAATTGTGCAATTTATCATGCTTTAATGTTTGATTATTTCGCTTCCGCACTTCTGTCTCGTTGTTTATTTAAAACCCCCGCCTAGTAATTGAGTAAATGCTTGCCGTTCGCCGGGTTTCGATTCGGGTCGGATCCCATTCCGGCTTCGGGTCGGATCTCGGTGCGGGGCGTGCGTTACCCGTTTGGGGCGCCCGCTACAGTTGGTATCAGAGCTCTTGGTCCAATGGCCGAAGCTCTGAATCGTCGTGTTTTGTCGTGTCTGTCTAGGTTGTACGGCTTAGGATTATGTGATTGTGACAACTTGATTATGTGAATTTAACTTCTCTACGTGTTACGGCTTTTCATAATCACTTATCGTCATGCATGTTTGGTATTGAATGTGCAGAATGCCTCCTCGTCGTGACCCGCCAGGTCCGCCTCCAGGTGTTCCTACTCCGGCACAGTTTATGGAAGCCTTAGGGCAATTCATGGTTCATACCAACCGAGCTACGCCACCACCTGCCCCGGAGAATGATCTGGGAAGATTTCTGAAGCTCAACCCTCCGCAGTTCGAGGGTGCACCTGATGATGTTGTCGCCGAAGCTTGGATATCGGCAATGGAAAAGATATTCCGAGTACTAGGGTGCCCGGACCCTAAGAGGGTCGAGTTAGCAGTGTATTAGATGACCGGAGCTGCTCAGGATTGGTGGGCTCGTATTGAACAGAGGTGGCAGCGTGAGCATGTGGTCCCGACTTGGGATCAGTTCGTGATGGAGTTTCGGGCTAAGTATATTCCTTTGGTGGTCCGACAGAGACGTGAGCGAGAGTTCCTGGCTCTCAAGCAGGGTACTTCTACAGTTGACCAGTACGAGGCTCATTTCTCCAGGCTTATTATTCACTGCTCGTATATGGTTGACGACGAGCAAAGGAAGACTCGACAGTTCATCGAGGGATTGTCGAACGAGATTCGTATGCATATGCTCGGGAACAGACTCCAGTTCTACACCGATGCAGTCGAGACGGCACTTTCTATAGAGTCCGATCTTCGACAGATGAGACCGACATTTGCACCTGCCCCTGCAGCCGCCAAGAGTTTCGCTTCTGGCTCGAAGAGGCCATTTATTCCGTCTGGGTCCTCTTCGGGGAAGAAGCCGTTCAGGAGCACCATTCAGCCTGCTCCTCCCCGACCCCAGCTTGCTCCTCCTCGATCTCAGGGATTTCCACGGCCAGTATGTGGATTTTGTCAGGGCCCGCACTTAGAGGCCAAATGTTGGAGGAAGAACGGCCTTTGCTACGGATGCGGTAGCCCCGATCACAGAATTGGTGAATGTCCGAAGAGAAGACCGGTACAGCAGGGAGCCGCTCAGCCTCAGGCTTATGCACGTGTTTACGCCTTGGAAGGCGATGCAGAGGATGCTGTTGCAGATCCGACTGACGTGGTGGAAGGTACTATATATATAAATGGCATCCCCATACATGCATTATACGACTCGGGTGCTTCACACTCATTTATTGCGCCTGCTGTTTCCTTATCTGTGCATGCGCCTGTTTCCTTGCTTGACTATGTGCTAGTGGTTGGTTCGCCGTTGGGTTCGAAGGTCGTTGCGAACCGAGCACTTAAACGTTGTCCGATCGTCATCGAGGATATCGAGTATCTAGCAGATTTGATCGAGCTGCCGATGAAGAAATATGGAGTTATTCTCGGAATGGATTGGTTGTACGAGCATCGGGCGAAGGTTGATTGTTTCGAGAAGAAGGTTATTCTGGGCTCTAATGAGGTTAAGGGTTTCCGATCAGGAGAAGGCCCGTATATCTCAATGATGGAAGCCAAGAAGCTCGTTCAGAAAGAAGAAGCGACGTGCTTTATAGCTTACATTCTCAACCGCCCGAAGGACCAGACAAAGATCGAAGAGACGCCCGTGGTCAATGAATTCGTCGATGTGTTTCCCGAGAATTTGGAATTCTTACCACCGGATCGGGATATAGAGTTCGTGATTGATCTAGCTCCGGGAGCCGAGTCTTATTCGAAGTCGCCGTACCGAATGGCTCCTGCCGAGTTGAAAGAATTGAAGAATCAACTCGACGAACTTCTTTCTATTGGATATATCCGACCGAGTACCTCGCCTTGGGGTGCTCCAGTCTTGTTCGTAAAGAAGAAGGACGGTACCCTTCGCATGTGTATCGATTACCGAGAGTTAAACAGGATGACGGTGAAGAACAAGTATCCTCTACCGCATATCGAGGAATTGTTCGATTTGCTACAAGGATCGAGGGTTTATTCCAAGCTCGATCTCAGACAAGGATATTACCAGCTCCGTATCCGATCAGACGATGTCCCGAAGACAGCTTTCAACACCCGATACGGACATTTCGAGTTTGTGGTCATGCCGTTTGGACTTACGAATGCTCCAGCAGCTTTTATGGACATGATGCACAGAATTTTCCGTCCGTACCTCGACAAGTTCGTCGTTATTTTCATTGACGACATCTTAGTGTTCTCGAAGTCCGAAGAAGAACACGCTGAACACCTCCGGATCGTGCTCCAAGCTTTGAGAGAGCACCAATTATTCGCTAAGTTCAGCAAATGCGAATTCTGGATTGACCGAGTGACCTTCCTAGGTCATGTCATATCTGGAACGGGAATCGAGGTAGATCCTTCGAAGATTGAGACAGTGCTGGATTGGGAGAGACCTAAGACTCCTACAGAGATCCGTAGTTTCTTGGGATTAGCAGGATACTACAGACGTTTTGTCAAGGATTTCTCTAAACTCGCAGGTCCGTTAACAGCATTGACGAAGAAGGAAGCTAAGTTTGAGTGGTCAGCCAAATGTGAAGCTAGTTTTCAGGAGCTCAAGAAGAGATTGACCACAGCCCCAGTACTGACCCTGCCAGAGGGTTCTGAAGGATTTGTCGTGTATGCAGATGCGTCACACGAAGGGTTAGGTTGTGTATTAATGCAGAATGGGAAAGTTATAGCTTATGCATCGAGGAAGCTAAAGCCAGCTGAAGAGAACTATCCCACTCACGACCTTGAACTAGCCGCCGTGGTATTTGCATTATTGAAATGGCGTCATTACCTCTACGGCATCACATTCGACATCTTCACAGATCATAAGAGCCTTCAGTACTTGTTTACTCAGAAAGAATTGAACAAACGACAGCGCCGTTGGATGGAATTATTTGAGGACTACGACTGCAAGATCCAGTACCATCCCGGGAAGGCGAATGTCGTAGCCGATGCATTGAGCCGGAAGGCAAGCATAGCCCAGCTAGAGGCTAAGTTAGAGGGAGTTCACATCAGTTCTCAGGCCCATGTTCACAGCATATCGGTCCAGTCAGAATTGGGTCGAAAGATTCGAGATATTCAGGCTACTGATGAGTGGACTCAGAGACAGATAGTTCACATCGCAGCTGATTCTGAGACTCAGTTTGGTGTGGACGACACAGGAATTCTCCGCTACAAGTCCCGAGTTTGTGTTCCGGAGAGTCTGAGGAAAGAGATTCTCGATGAGGCTCACAACACACCTTACACAGTTCATCCGGGAGGAAGTAAGATGTATCGGGATTTGAAGGACTTGTTCTGGTGGAGAGGTATGAAGAGAGACGTAGCTGATTACGTCAAGAGATGTTCGACTTGTCAACAAGTTAAAGCTGAACATCAGAGACCGGGAGGTTTGCTCGAGCCACTGCCGATTCCTACATGGAATTGGGAGGGTATTGCCATGGACTTCGTGTCTGGTTTGCCTAAAGTTAGAGGGGGCTACGATAGCATTTGGGTGATTATTGACCGACTATCCAAGAGTGCTCATTTTCTACCGATCAACATGTCGTACAAAGTGGATAGGTTGGCAGAGATTTATCACCGAGAGATTGTCAAGCTTCATGGAATTCCGTCTACGATAGTATCTGACAGAGATGCTCGATTTACTTCCCGTTTGTGGCAACAACTTCAAGAACGAATGGGAACGAAGCTGACTTTCAGTACAGCCGCACATCCGCAAACAGATGGTCAGTCAGAGAGGATGATCAGATATCTCTGTGATATGCTTCGAGCTTGTGCCCTGGATTTTCGTAACAATTGGCACGACCAGTTGCCTCTGATTGAGTTTGCTTACAACAACAGTCATCAGTCTACGATCGGAATGGCACCTTACGAAGCATTGTATGGCAGAAAGTGTAGGTCCCCGTTGTTTTGGGATCTCGAAGATTGGCGTTGGACGAAGGATGATAAGGAACGAGGAACTCCTCCAAAGTTTCTCCAAAATGCCATCGACCGTATTCAGATCATCCGGCAGAGAATGAAGGCAGCTCAGGATCGACAAAAGAGCTATGCCGACACCCGCCGCCGACCGTTGGAATTTGAGGTTGGTGACAGAGTATTCCTCAAAGCTTCTCCTCGAAAGGGTTTCACCCGAATTGGAAAAGGAGGAAAGTTAAGTCCGAGGTTTTTGGGCCCCTATGAGATTCTGGAAAGGATTGGGAATGCAGCTTACAGGTTAGACTTGCCGCCGAGTCTGACTGGGATTCACAACGTCTTTCATGTTTCCCAACTCCGGAAATACTTCCCAAATGAATCCGAGATCCTTCCTGTTGAGGAAATTGAGCTAGAGCCGGATTTGACCTTTGTTTCGAAGCCGGTGAAGATATTAGATAAGAAGACTCAAGCTCTGCGCAACCGAGAGATTTCTCTTGTCAAGGTCCTTTGGAGGAATCAGACAACCGAAGAAGCTACATGGGAGACCGAGGACAAAATGCGCAAGTTTCATCCGGAATTATTTCAGCCGGACGAGTAGAATCTGGGGGCCAGATTCTCATAAGGAGGGGTGATTGTAACGCCCCGAAAATTCGAATAATTAGATTAGTATGTCCGAATCGAATATTTGTGTAGTTTAATATTTATTTGATATTTATTATATAATTTTAGAATTTATTTCATATATGATTGAATTTATGTATTTAAATTACAAATTGTCAATGTGCGTTTAATAATATGAATTTTGACTTTAATTACATGTTATTTGGACATCGTGAGATTTCGAACTTATTTTACAAAATTACGACTTTACCCCTTCGATTTCTAAACCTTAGTCAAGATTTGACTAAGTCAATCTCTCTCCCTCTCTATTCCATTCTCGCACAAAAGAGAGAAAGAAAACAAAAGAGAAGAAAGAAAAAGAGAGAAAAAGAGAAGAAAGAAGAAAGAGATTCCGACGATCGTTCCGACCCCGTTTCCCGACGGATTTTCGAGCCGTTTACGTCTACGAACTCCTCACGATCTCATCTACGAGTATGCTCTCTCGAAAATTTTCATTTAATGCCTTCATTACTTCGATTTTTGGATTTTTGATAATAGTTGAATAATTTAGGTTTTTATATGGTTTTGATAGAAAACGTGGATGGATTTTTGTGTTTATCGTTTCTATGTGAAGCTTATATGTTGTAGATGATTATATGTGAGAATTAGGGTTTGATTTGCATGTTTTAGTGTTTAATCGTTGGATTAGGGTTTCATTTCGCGAAGGTTTTGTTTCTGCGAAAAGTTTCTGCTCATTTTGATCGCACACGGGCTTGTGCACACGGCCTCGAGGCCGTGTGCATGAGGCCGTGCGCGTGGTTGAATTGCACACGGGCTGAGCACACGGCCTTGAGGCCGTGTGCATGAGGCCGTGCGTGTTGCATGTTTGTGCACGGCCTCGCCACACGGCCGTGCACGAGGCCGTGTGGATGGCTCGAACAGTGCCCTGACCTTCTGTAAGTCAGGGTACAAATTGGCCTTCGGGTCCCGCTTCGGCTCGTCTTTTCCGAATTCTTTCTTCGCTCGTGTATTGATATGTATGTTATAGATAGGAATTGCATGATTTATGAATTTACGACATGTTCGGGTATGTGAATAGTGCATTTTAAGTTTTCGTTAAATTTCCTAACTTTTGCATGTGAAGTCCGATTTTCCCGAAATTCGAATGCATGCTTCTTTATGATATTCTAAGCATGTCCGTAAAGTTTCGTTGCATTTGGAGTTGATTTACATTTTTAAATTTGCGATTTACTCTGTTTTCGTTTGAGAATTTGAACCTAAGTGATTGATTTAATTGTATAACGTGCTTCTATGTGTTTTAATTCTTTCGTATAAGCCGTGCGTCGTCTTTAGTCTTATTTGGTTGTGTCTTGGTATTTTGCAGACGATACTCCTGTGGAGTAGCGCCGGTTCTTGCTCTTTTTGCTCATCTTTTGCATAGCCAGGTGAGGCTTTCCTTTTCTGATTCCAGTATTACTACGTATATATATATAAATAAGCCTCTCCCCATATAAGCCTCGTTTATGTTTTGGTTTTCACACCGTTTATATATATACTTACTAAATACTTATGATTATTATGTTCATTTGATTTATCGAAAATGATTTGATATGAAAAAGTACTATGTATAGTTTTCGAAATGTTTACGGAAGAGACATGTAAAACCTTTTGTTTTCTAAGGCGAACTTTGGCCTTCGGCCTCGCATATGACATGTCTCGAACGGTCTTTTGGCCAACCTGAATTGTTTGAAAAGCGAGTTATGAAATGTTTGTATGATCGTTTGGGCCCGGAGTAAGAGCGATAGGACGAAGTCGGTAGACGTCGGGTCTACGGCGTAAATCCTATGGTTTCCTCCATTTGGGAGCTCGGGGTGAGGCCGGAGTGGCAGCCCTTTGAGTACCTGAGTTATTCTAGTAAGTTTCGAGTAGTTCGGATTTAGCGGTCCGTCTACATTGGAGGAATAAGGATGGTTTCCGGTTTTTATGTTTGGTTATTGGAGTTCAGGGCTCGACTCGCCGAGTCATTAGATATGTTATGTTTTATGTTAAATCACCACCCGATTACGAAAACCTTTCTTTCATGTTGATTTCTTTTACTTTAAAATTGGTGATTTATTTTCCGTTTTGTTATATACCTTATTATTCCCTCCTCACTTAGTCGTTTGACTAACCCCCTCTGTTTTACCCCTGTACTGGTTTCAGGATACTAGGCGGGATCTTCGTCGTCGTCGTCGTCGCGTCTTAGAGTTACATTCTTTTTGCTCATGTATAACTCTTATTCTGTATGGCTATGATTTATGTCTTTTGATTTTAGGATTTAATTAGTTTGTAATCGGGATATTGTATCGAACCCGTTTGTTATTTAATTAAATGAATTTCGTTAGCCTTGGAGGGCTTTAATAATTGTGCAATTTATCATGCTTTAATGTTTGATTATTTCGCTTCCGCACTTCTGTCTCGTTGTTTATTTAAAACCCCCGCCTAGTAATTGAGTAAATGCTTGCCGTTCGCCGGGTTTCGATTCGGGTCGGATCCCATTCCGGCTTCGGGTCGGATCTCGGTGCGGGGCGTGCGTTACCCGTTTGGGGCGCCCGCTACAATAAGAATTCTAATCAACTAAGGACTCTAAAACCCTAGTAGGAATTGGACTACTATAGCGCCCCGAAAATCCGAGTTATTATCCGGTAAGTCCGAATCGAATATTTACGCAATTTATTATTAATGTGATAATTATTATGTGCTTTATATAACAATTTCATAAATGAGTGAATTTTGGTATTTAAACCACGACATGTCAATGCGCGTTTAATTTCATGAACTTGGACTGTAATTATGTTTTATTTGGACAACTTACGTTGTTGAGCTATTTTTTTTATAAAATTACAAAATGCCCCCTTCGTTTCTCAACCCAACTCAACTTTTTGACATAGTCTCACTCTCACTCTCTCTCCCTCATTCATGCACAAACTAAAAGAAAGGAGAAGAAAAGAAAGGTAAAAGAGAAGAAGGAGAAGAAAGCTTTGATTGATCATTTCAACCTCGTTTCTCGATGAAATTTCATCCCCGTAAAAACCTACGAACTCCTCGTAATCTCTTCTTCGAGTAAGCTTCTCACACCTTTCGTGTTTAATGTGTCCTATGCTTCATTTTTCAGATTTTGGTGAATAGTTGAGCATTTAGGTTATATGTTGATTTTGAATGACTTTGTGGATGGATTTATGTGATTCTTGATTCTATAGGTAGATAGATGTTGTAGATCATTATATGTGAGTATTAGCTTGAGTTTTGCATGATTGGTTGGTTAAATGTTGGACTTTGGTTCATTTCCGCGAAGGGTTCGCTGTTCTGCGATTTTTCTGTTGTTCTAATGATCCGCACGGTCTTACGCACGGTCTTGAGACCATGCGCCAAGACCGTGAGTCCCTTTTATGCTTTGCACGGCCTTGCACACCCCGTGCGCAAGCCGGTGCGCAGGCCAGTGAGGGTGTTTGCACCGTCTTCAGAACGCGCTCAAGACCGTGCGTGCGCTCGTGCACAAGGCAGTGCGTATGCCTTAACCAAAATTTCTCCCTTTTCAGAATGTTGCTCTCGGCAATGGTGGTCAAATGGCTTTTATAAAAGTTGACTTTCTTCGTTTGACCTCCGATTTGAGATCCGATTTCACCCATAGCTCCTATAAATCATGAAATACATATTTTAGGAATTTTGGACTTTTCCGACTGTGTTCGGGTCTCGTTCATCATGTTTTTTGTTTAGGCATTTTTGGCTATTTTTCAAATGTTGCCCGTTTCTTCCGAAACTTGAATGCATACTTCCTTATTGCCTTTTATGCATACTTATGAACTTTTATCGCATTCTAACTTGATTTGCTTATTCAATTTATATATTTTTTTAGAATGTGAACCTAAGTGATATGAATGACTGTTTAACATGCTTCTATATATTTTAATGCTTTCGTATAAGTCGTGCGTCGTCGTTAGTCTTATGTGGTTGTGTCCTTGTGTTTTGCAGATGATACTCCCATGGAGTAGCGCACCGGTCTTGCTTTTATCCTCTTTTTGGTTAGCCAACAGGTGAGGCTATGCATTTCTGACTCCGATACTTATATGTATATATGTAATTAAGCCTCTCCCTATATAAGATTTGATTTATGATTTTTTTTATACCGTCTCTATATAATTAGTAAATATTTATGCCTATTACGTTTATTCATTTTATAGAAAATGTTTTGATATGAAAAATTACTACGTATATTCTTTTGAAACGTTTGCGAAAAAGACATGTAAAACCTCTTTGATTTCCTAAGGCGAACTTTGGCCTTCGGCCTCGCATATGACATGTCGCAGCCCCGGGCGCGGAGAGGAGAACCCTCACGACGGCACCCGTTGGACGCGCGGGACTAAGCTTCACCACCACTGAGCAAAACCCTAAAGTTTGGCTTGAAACCACTGGCCAAAAGGTGATGCACCACATGGTAGTTGTGCTTGGAAGATCACTTATAAACCCTTCACATTACTTATGTTTTTCCTATGTGGGACAAATGCCCACATGGTACATATTTCTCAAGTTTGGGGTGTTACATTCACCCCTCCTTGAGAGCGTAATGTCCTCATTACGCCGTGACATAGGATTGTGGCTTCCCGCCAGTGGAGAAGCTGCCCACAACACGCCGAGCGGAGCCCCTTTAGCGGTGACTCACGACTCATGTCATGTGTGGAACATGCATTCCCATAGCTGACGGTTGGCTCTGATACCATTTGTCGCAGCCCGGAGCGCGGAGAGAAGAACCCTCATGACGGCACCCATTGGACGCGCGGGTATAAGCTTCACCACCACTGAGCACAAGCCTAAAGTTTGGCTTGAAACCACTTGCCAAAAGGTGATGCACCACATGGTAGTTGTGCTTGGAAGATCACTTATAAACCCTTCACATTACTTATGTTTTTCCTATGTGGGACAAATGCCCACATGGTACATATTTCTCAAGTTTGGGGTGTTACATTTGTCGCAGCCCTAGGCGCGGAGAGGAGAACCCTCACGATGGCACCCGTTGGATGCGCGGGTATAAGCTTCACCACCACTGAGCACAACCCTAAAGTTTGGCTTGAAACCACTTCCCAAAAGGTGATGCACCACATGGTAGTTGTGCTTGGAAGATCACTTATAAACCCTTCACATTACTTATGTTTTTCCTATGTGGGACAAATGCCCACATGGTACATATTTCTCAAGTTTGGGGTGTTACATTCACCCCTCCTTGAGAGCGTAGTGTCCTCATTACGCCGTGACATAGGATCGTGGCTTCCCGCCAGTGGAGAAGCTGCCCACAACATGCCGAGCGGAGCCCCTTTAGCGGTGACTCACGACTCACGTCATGTGTGGAACATGCATTCCCATAGCTGACGGTTAGCTCTGATACCATTTGTCGCAGCCCCGGGCGCGGAGAGGAGAACCCTCATGACAGCACCCGTTGGATGCGCAGGTATAAGCTTTACCACCACTGAGCACAATCCTAAAGTTTGGCTTGAAACCACTTGCCAAAAGGTGATGCACCACATGGTAGTTGTGCTTGGAAGATCACTTATAAACCCTTCACATTACTTATGTTTTTCCTATGTGGGACAAATGCCCACATGGTACATATTTCTCAAGTTTGGGGTGTTACATGACATGTCTCGAACGGTCTTTCGACCAACCTGAAAATGATTTGAAAAGCGAGTTGTGAACTGTATGCATGAATGTTTGGGCCCGGAGTAAGGATGACAGGATGAACCGGTAGACGTCGGGTCTACGACGTACATCCTCTTATTCCCTCCACCTTTGGGAGCTAGGGGTGAGGCCGGAGTGGCAGCCCTTTGAGTACTTGAGATTATACTGTTTGTTATGAGTATTTTGGATTTAGCGGTCCATCTACATTGGAGGAATAAGGGTGGTTTCTTGTTATATGTTTGGAAATTGGAGTTAAGGGCTCGTCTCGCAGAGTCATATGAAATGTTATGTCATGTTTTATGCTAAATCACCAACCGTTTACGAAAACCCATCTTTTATGTTAATTTCTTTTAAGTTTGAAAAATGGTGATTTACTTCCGTTTTATAATATACATTATTATTTCATCCTCACTTAGTCGTTTGACTAACCCTCTCTGTTTCGCCCTTGGTGTTGGTTTCAGGATACTAGGCGGGATTGTTCGTTGTCGTTGCGTCTGTAGAGTTACATTTATTTTTGGCATATATAAACTCTTATTCTCGTTTGGCATTTTATTATGATATATGTATTAGGATACTTACGCTACTATGTATTTATATTGAGGATTATAATACTGAACCCGTCATGTTTTGCTTTGTTTTTCGGTTCTGCACTTTTGTCGTCTGTTTCATCTTTAAAATCCCCGCCTAGTGATTGAGTAAATGTGTGCCGTTCGCCGGGTTTTGATTTGGGGCAGAATTCTATTTCGGTTCTGGGTCCAGACTCGGTGCGGGGCATGCGTTGCCCGTTTGGGGCGCCCGCTATAGTTGGTATCAGAGCTCTTTCGGTCCAATGGCCTAGGCTCTGAAGCGTCGTGTTTTGTCGTGTCTGTCTAGGTCGTACGGCTTAGGAATGTGTGATTTGTGACAATGTGGTTATGTTATTTTAACTTCTCTACGTGTTACAGCTTTCCATAATCACTTATCATCATGCATGTTTGATATTGATTTTGCAGAATGCCTCCTCGCCGTGAACCGCCTGGTCCCCCTACAGGTGTTCCGACCCCAACCCAATTCATGGAGGCCTTAGGGCAATTTATGGTCCATACCCATCAAGTACAACAAAACCCTACTTTCGAGAAGGATATGGACCGATTTCTTAAGCTCAAACCCCCACAGTTTGAGGGTGCACCAGATGACGTTGTTGCCGAAGCTTGGATATCGGCTATGGAGAAGAGATTCAGAGTTATGGAGTGTCCGGACCCTAAGAGGGTCGAGTTTGTAGTTTATCAGATGTGGTCGAGTTCCGGGCCAAGTATATTCCGTTGGTTGTCCATCAGTAGCGTGAGAGAGAGTTTCTGGCTCTCAAGCAGGGTACTTCTTCCATCGATCAGCACGAGGCTAATTTCTCTAGGCTCATTGTTCATTGCTCGTATATGGTTGACGACGAGCAGAGGAAGACTCGCCAGTTCATTGAGGGGTTGTCCAATGAGATCACGATGCACATGCTCGGGAACCGACTCCAGTACTACACCGACGCAGTTGAGACAACACTTTCTATAGAGTCCGATCTCCGACAGATGAGACCAACTTCTACACCTGCCCCCGCAGCCGCCAAGAGTTTCCCTTCTGGTTCGAAGAGGCCATTTCCTCATTCTGGGTCCTTTTCTGGGAAGAAGCCATTCAAGACCGCCGTTCAGCCAACTCCTCCCCGACCTCAGGGATTTCCATGACCCGTATGTGGATTCTGTCATGGTAACCATGTAGAGGCCAAGTACTAGAAGAAGCATGGACTTTGCTACGGATGTGGTACTGCCGAGCACCGAGTGGAGGTATGCCCGAGGAAGAGACCTGTACCGCAGGGAGCAACTCAGCCTCAGGCCCATCCCCGTATCTACACCTTGGAAGGCGATGCTGAGGACATCGTGGCAGATCCGAACGATGTGGTGGAAGGTACTATATATATAAATGGCATCCCCATACATGCATTGTACGACTCGGGTGCTTCACACTGGTTTGTTGCGCCTGCTGTTTCTTTATATGTTCTTGCGCCTGTTTCATTGCTTAATTATGTACTAGTAGTTAGTTCGCCGTTGGGATCATAGGTAGTTGCGAACCGTGCTCTTAAGCATTGTTCGATTATCATCGAGGGTAACGAATACCCGGCAGATTTGATCGAGTTGCCGATGAAGAAGTATGGGGTTATTCTCGGAATGGATTGGTTGTACGAGCATCGGGCGAAGGTTGATTGTTTCGAGGAGAAAGTTATTCTGGGTTCCAACGAAGTTAAGGGTTTCTGATCAGGAGAAGGTCCGTATATCTCGATGATGGAAGCCAAGAAGCTCGTCCACAAAGAAGAAGCTACGTGCTTTATAGCTTACCTTCTCAACCACCCGAAAGACCAAGTGAAGATCGAAGAAACGCCCGTGGTTAAAGAATTCACTGACGTGTTCCCCGAGAATCTGGAAGTCTTGCCACTGGATTGGGACATAGAGTTCATGATTGACCTAGTTCTGGGAGCCGAGTCCTATTCGAAGTCGCCGTACCGAATGGCTCCTGCCGAGTTGAAAGAATTGAAGAACCAACTCGACGAACTCCTTTCCATTGGATTCATCCGACCGAGTGCCTCGCCTTGGGGTGCTCCAGTCTTGTTCGTGAAGAAGAAGGATGGTATACTTCGCATGTGTATCGATTACCGAGAATTGAACAGGATGACAGTGAAGAACAAGTATTCTCTACCGCATATCGAGGAATTGTTCGACTTGCTGCAAGGATCGAGGTTTTATTCAAAGCTCGACTTCAGACAAGGATATAACCAATGTAGCGAGCGCCCCAAACGGGTAACGCACGCCCCGCACCGAGTCTCGACCCGGAACTGAAACAGGACTTCTGCCCCAAATCAAAACCCGGCGACTGGCACACATTTACTCAATCACTAGGCGGGATACCAAAAACAAAACAGACGACTAAAGTGCGGAAGCAAAACACAGAGCAAAACAGTAAATCATTGCACAACTAGTAAAGCCCACTGAGGCCTGCGAAATTTAAATACCATAATTAGACACACGGGTTCAATACAATATCCCGACAATCTAGAATAACGGATTCAGTTTAATAATCCCGGTTATAAATACATTGTCGCATAAGTATCCTAATACATATCATAATAAAATGCCAAACGGGAATAAGAGTTTACATATGTCAAAATAAATGCAACTCAACAAACGCGACGACGACGACGTACAATCCCGCCTAGTATCCTGAAACCAACACCAAGGGTGAAACAGAGGGGGTTAGTCAAACGACTAAGTGAGGAGGGAATAATAATGTATATTATAAAATGAAGTAAATCACCATTTTCAAACTTAAAAGAAATCAACATAAAAGAAAGGTTTTCGTAAACGGTTGGTGATTTAGCATAAAACATAACATAACTTTTCATATGACTCGGCGAGACGAGCCCTTAACTCCAATTTCCAAACATAAAATAGGAAACCACCCTTATTCCTCCAATGTAGACGGACCGCTAATCCGAACTACTCATAACATACAGTATAATCTCAGGTACTGAAAGGGCTGCCACTCCGGCCTTACCCCGAGCTCCCAAACGTGGAGGGAACAAGAGGATGTACGCCGTAGACCCGATGTCTACCGGTTTCATCCTATCATCCTTACTCCGGGCCCAAACATTCATGCATACAGTTCATAAATCGCTTTTCAAATCATTTTCGGGTTGGTCAAAAGACCGTTCGAGACATGTCATATGCGAGGCCGAAGGCCAAAGTTCGCCTTAGAAAATCAAAGAGGTTTTACATGTCTCTTTCGCAAATGTTTCAAAAGAGTATACGTAGTAATTTTGATATCAAAACATTTTCCATAAATCGAATAAACATATTAGGCATAAATATTTACTAATTATAGAAAGACGGTGTGAAAACAAATCATAAATCAAGGCTTATATGGGGAGAGACTTAATTATATATATACATATAAGTATCGGAGTCAGAAACGGAAAGCCTCACCTGTTGGCTAATCAAAAAGAAGAGGATAAAGCAAGACCGGTGCGCTACTCCACGGGAGTATCGTCTGCAAAACACAAGGACACAACCACATAAGACTAACGATGAGGCACGACTTATACGAAATCATTAAAACACATAGAAGCACATTAAACAGTCATTCATATTACTTAGGTTCACATTCTAATAAATATATAAATCCGATAAGCAAATCAAGTTAGAATGCGATAAAAGTTCATAAATATGCATAAAAGGCAATAAGGAAGTATGTATTCAAGTATCAGAAGAAACGGACAACATTTGAATAATAGCCAAAAATGTCTAAACGAAAAACACGAAGTCGGAAAAGTCAACTATGGGTGAAATCGGATCTCAAATCGGAGGTCAAACGAAGAAAGTCAACTTTTAAAAATGCCCTTTGACTTCCATTGCCGAGAGCAACAAGTTGAAAATGGAGAAATTTTGGTTAAAGCATACACACGGCCTTGTGCACGAGCGCGCGCACGGGGGTTGAGCGCGTTCTCAAGTCGGTGCAAACACCCGCACTGGCCTTGCGCATGGTCTCAAGACCGTGCGTAAGACCGTGTGGATCCTCAGAACAGCAGAAAAATGCATAAATGAAAAACCCTCGTGGGAATGAACCAAAAATTAACATTTAACCAATCACTCATGCAAATCTCAAGCTCATACTCTCATATAATGATCTAGAACATCTAATCTACCTATTGAACCAAGAATCACGTAAATCCATCCATAAAATCATTCAAAATCAACATTTAACCTAAATATTCAACTATTCATAAACACCAGAAAATCGAAGCATAGGAGGCACTAAAAATGAAAGGTGTGAGAAGCTTACTCGCAGAAGAGATTGTGAGGAGTTCGTAGGTTTTCACGGCTCGAAATTTCGTCGAGAAACGGGGTCGGAATGATCAATCCAAGCTTTTTTCTTCTTCTTTTCTTTTTCCTTTCTTTTTCTTCTCCTTTCTCTTCTTGTTTGAACGTGAATGAGGGAGAGAGAGAGAGAGAGAGTGAGACTAAGTCAAAAATTTGACTTGGGTTGAGAAACGAAGGGGCACTTTCGTAATTTATAAAATAGCATAAAAACATAAGTTGTCCAAATAAATCATAATTACAGTTAAAGTTCATGAAATTAAACGCACATTAACATGTCGTGGTTTAAATACCAAAATTCACTTATTTATGAAATTGTTATATAAATCACATAATAATTATCAAATAAATAATAAATCGCGTAAATAATCGATTCGGACTTACCGGATAATAACCCAAGTAGCCTCTTCGGTTGTTTGATTTCTCCAAAGAACTTTGACAAGAGAAATCTCCCGGTTGCGCAGTGCTTGAGTTTTCCTATCCAATATCTTCACCGGCTTTGAAACAAAGGTCAAATCCGGTTCTAGTTCAATTTCTTCAACAGGAAGGATTTCGGACTCATTCGGGTAGTATTTCCAGAGTTGGGAAACATGAAAGACGTTGTGAATCCCTGTTAGGCTTGGCGGCAAGTCTAACCTATAGGCGGCATTCCCAATCCTCTCCAAAATCTCATAGGGACCCAAAAATCTCGGGCTTAATTTTCCTCCTTTTCCAATTAGGGTGAATCCCTTTCGAGGAGAAGCTTTGAGGAATACTTTCTCACCAACCTCAAATTCCAAAGGTAGGCGACGGGTGTCGGCATAGCTCTTCTGTCGATCCTGAGCTGCTTTCATTCTCTGTCGGATAATCTGAATACGGTCGATGGCATTTTGGAGAAACTTTGAAGGAGTTCCTTGTCCCTTATCATCTTTCGTCCAGCGCCAATCCTCGACATCCCAAAACAACGGGGATCTACACATTCTGCCATATAACGCTTCGTAGGGTGCCATTTTGATCGTAGACTGATAACTGTTGTTGTAGGCAAACTCGATCAATGGAAATTGGTCGTGCCAATTGTTGCAAAAATCCAAGGCACAAGCTCGAAGCATATCACTGAGATACCTGATCATTCTCTTTGACTGACCGTCTGTCTGCAGATGTGTAGCTGTACTGAAAGTCAGCTTTGTTCCCATTCGCTCTTGAAGTTGCTACCATAAACGGGAAGTAAATCAACCATCTCTGTCAGATACTATAGTAGTTGGAATCCCATGAAGCTTGACAATCTCTCGGTGATAAATCTCTGCCAACTTATCCACGTTGTATGACATGTTGATCGGTAGGAAATGAGCACTCTTGGATAGTCGGTCGATAATCACCCAAATGCTATCGTAGCCACCTCTAACTATAGGCAAACCAGACATGAAGTCCATGGAAATACCCTCCTAATTCCACGTAGGAATTGGTAGTGGCTCAAGCAAGCCTCCCGGTCTTTGATGTGCAAGTTTGACTGGCTGACAAGTTGAGCATCTCTTGACGTAATCAGCTACATCTCTTTTCATTCCTCTCCACCAAAATAATTCTTTCAAATCCCGGTACATCTTACTTCCTCCTAGATGAACTGTGTAAGGTGTGTTGTGAGCCTCGTTGAGAATGTCACTCCTCAAACTCTCCGGAACACAAACTCGGGTCTTGTAATGGAGAATTCCTGTGTTGTCCACACCAAACTATGTCTCAGGATCAGCTGCGATATGAACTATTTGTCTCTGAGTCCACTCATCAGTGGCCTGAACATCTCGAATCTTTCGACCCAACTCTGACTGGATCGATATGCTGTGAACGTGGGACTGAGAACTGATGTGAACTCCCTCTAACTCAGCCTCTAGCTGGGCGATGCTCACCTTCTGGCTCAGTGCATCGGCTACAACATTCGCCTTTCCGGGATGGTACTGAATCTTGCAATCATAGTCCTCAAATAACTTGTAGCGGGCGCCCCAAATGGGTAACGCACGCCCCGCACCGAGCCCCGACCCGGAGCCGGAATGGGATCCGACCCGAGTCGAAACCCGGCGAACGGCACACATTTACTCAATAACTAGGCGGGGATTTCAAGAACAACGAAATAAAACGACAGAGACGCGGAAGCAAAAATTAATCAAACAATAAAACATAATAAATACACAAATATTAAAGCCCACCAAGGCCAACGAAATTCAATTACATAATTAATATACGGGTTCGCTACAATATCCCGACAATGTACAATAACGGGTTCAACATAGAAATCCCGAATACTAACTAAATACAATCCTAATCTCATAAAACATAAACAATACCATACGGACACGAGTTATACATGAGCAAAATAAATACAACTCTAACGACGACGACGACGAAGATCCCGCCTAGTGTCCTGAAACCAATACAGGGGTGAAACAGAGAGGGTTAGTCAAACGACTAAGTGAGGAGGGAATAATAATGTATATTATAAGTCGGAAATAAATCACCAATTTTAAACTTATATTATATTAGACAATCTTCGGTATTCACTGCTCCCGGACTATCTCCTCTGGCTAGAACCGATCGGGAAACGGCTCTATGCAAAATTCTCAATTGAGTGGTGATGAGCGTTGTGGCCTTGGATACGCTGGAGTTAAATATTTCGGTGGAGGTAGAGATACGTCTCCAAGCCTTGGCTTGATTCAATCCGTCGGCACGTCTTCTAGGTGCCGTAACATCCAACTGGAAATACTCTGACAACTGCCAATATGAAAGCGTGTAGTCTCGGGTGAACGCTCGGAAGTGGATTCCGATCGGCATCTCGATGTCGTCCGGAAATGCCGCGCCCTTGAGAGAGCTTAAAAATTCGCAAGTGAGCCGTCGGTAGGATGGCCTTTGGATACTCCAAAAATTAGCCCACCTAATGTTGTCGATGTAACGAGAGATGCCTTCGTCTAGGCCCAATTGGAACATAGCGTCCATGTCTAGGAATTGCGTAGCTCTAACCGGTCGTTCCATTAACCGGTTGAAGACATCTTGATCGTCTTCATTACCCAAATTCACTTGGTAACCTTCCGGTGCCGCTATGTCGGGTAATTCCCTTGCCCGACGTCCGCTACGGGTTTGACGATCACCTTCCATAGTAGAGCTTGAGTTGTTGAATTGAAGGAAATAAGTTGCAACTCCACTTGAGACTTTTACCGAACACTTGGCGTGCGCTACTTCGGGTGAAGATAACGTGAGATCGGAATAACGGATCGAGCCCAAATTTCAACAATACCAAGAACTTGCTGCAGACAACACACCTTCAAAATCTCACGAAGATCCGTCAGCTTGATCGAGAATTAAACGAACTCAAAGTTGGAATGAAAATTCGGGGAAAAACAAGAGAAATTCTGGAAGAGATGGGGTTGCGCAAATGAGGAGCTACTGACCATTTTAAAAACTGGAAGAGATGCGCACGGCCTCTCATCACGGCGTGTGACGAGGCCGTGTGGAAAACACGCACGGGGTATCGTCACGGCGTGTGACGACCCCGTGAGGAAAAACACGCACGGGCTCTCGTCACGGCGTGTGACGAGCCCGTGTGTATTCATGCGCACGGTCTCTCGCACCGGGTGCGACGAGGCCGTGTGAAAAAGTGCACAGGGTCTCGTCACGGCGCGTGGCGAGACCGTGCAGGGCATGCAGGGGTAGTTCATGTGTTTTAAAACACACAAACTTCACAAAAATTCAAACACGAGTATATATCACCGAAATCACATATATAATATTATACGCCTAACACACATAATTTTTAAAATTCCACATTCTATGAAATTAAATAAATTTAGGATGAATGTCATGACAATGCAATAAACCTGGATCGTTCATACGAAAATCAAGCTCCGGTCTTGACTCGTTTCGACTTCCTCTTCCTCGTACAATTTGTGCGATGAAGAAAGGGACTTCTACATGAGAAGTATCGTCCATTCTTCTTTCGACACTCTGACTCTTGATGGTCTCTTTGGAAAAAGCCACATACTGGCGTTCCCTGCGGTTGAGGAGGCACATTCTGCTTCGATGAAGATACCGGGAAGGTCTTCTTTCTGGAAGAGGACCCTGAATGTGTAAATGGCCTCGTAGAACTCGCTGGATGAGACTGAACAGTGGTAGTGTCAAGAGTAGGACTCGGTCCCATTAGGTTGAGTCCAGACTCAATATGTAGGGCCATTTCCACTGCGTCGGTAGGATCTGCCACAGCATCCTCAGTATCGCCTTCCAAGGCGTCAATACTAGCGTAGGTCTGAGACTGAGCTGTTCCCCGCGGTACCGGTATCTTCTTCGGACATACATTCACTCTGTGATCGGGGCTACCACATCCATAGCACAGTCCATACTTCTTCCAACATTTAGCCTCTAAATGCGGGCCCTTACAGAATCCACATACGGGTCGTGAATATCCCTGAAGTCGGGGACGAATAGGTTGAACAGGGGCCTGAAATTTACTTTCGTGTTGCTGACGAACAATCCACGGAATGTATTCAGCCCGGAACTTGATCAAGAACTGATCCCAAGTCGGGAGTACATGCTCGCGTTTCCATCTTTGCTCAATCTGTTTCCACCAATCCTGTGCAGCTCCAATTATCAGATATATAGCAAATTCGACTCTTAGAGGGTCAGGATATTCCATAATCCTATAAATCTTTTATAGTGCTGATATCCATGCCTCGGCAATAGTGTCATCCGGGGCACCTTCAAATTGTGGCGGTTCGAATCTAAGAAATTGAGCCCATGCTTCCTGCTCAGCATTTCCTTTAGGGGCATGAGCGATGAACCGTCTTAATGTTTCCAAAATTTCGGCTGGAATCAGTGGATCGGTCTGAGGTGTTAAAGGAGATGACAAGGGCTGTCTACAGAGACAACGACGTGGAGGCATCCTGTAAAGCCATTAGCAGTTATGCATGACAGGTAAGTGGGCATGCAAAGCTGTAAACACATAGGCAAGTAATGTTCAAATAGATTTCACATAAGCACTTAGCACATTTGAACAATTCCACAGAAGTCCTAAGCCGTACGACCTAGACACAACCGGACACGACAGACAACCAGGCACGGCAAGTGCAACCTTGAGTTTCACATCCGCCTATATCCAAGCCCATCCCAGTGTTTTGATTGTAAAAGATCTTTTGTTGTTGATCATCCAACAAAGATCCGTCACAATTCAAACACTAAGCGTTCTTAAACACTGGTGAGTGCAATTCCCTAAGTTACACCGGCACACAACGACCGACATGTAGCGGGCGCCCCAAACGGGTGACGCACGCCCCGCACCGAGCCCCGACCCGGAGCCGAAATGGGATCCGACCCGAACCGAAACCCGGCGAACGGCAAGCATTTACTCAATTACTAGGCGGGGTTTTTATAACAACGAAAAGACAGAAGTGCGGAAGCAATAATAAGCCAAATATTTAAAACATAATTAATTACACAATTATTAAAGCCCACCAAGGCTAACGAAATTCAATTACACAATAACAACGGGTTCGATACAATATCCCGACAAAATCTAACAACGGGTTCAGTATGTAAATCCCGTACATACAACATGAATAAATAATACGTAAATAAAAGACAACCGGGAAAGAATATACATGAGCAAAGCTAAACACAACCCTACGACGACGACGACGACGAATCCCGCCTAGTATCCTGAAACCAATATAGGGTGAGACAGAGAGGGTTAGTCAAACGACTAAGTGAGGGGGGAAATAATAAGGTATATAATAAAACGGAAGTAAATCACCAATTTTATAATTAAAGAAATCAACATAAAAGAAAGGTTTTCGTAAACTGGTGGTGATTTAACATACAACATAACTTATCATATGACTCGGCGAGTCGAGCCCTGAAACTCCAATAACCAAAAACATAAAACCGGAAACCTCCCTTATTCCTCCAATGTAGCCGGACTGCAAACCCGAACTACTCGTAACTAACTGTATAATCTCAGGTACTCAAAGGGCTGCCACTCCGGCCTCACCCCGAGCTCCCAAATGGAGGAAACCATAGGATTTACGCCGTAGACCCGACGTCTACCGACTTCGTCCTATCGCTCTTACTCCGGGCCCAAACGATCATGCAAACAATTCATAACTCGCTTTTCAAACATTTCGGGTTGGCCAAAAGACCGTTCGAGACATGTCATATGCGAGGCCGAAGGCCAAAGTTCGCCTTAGAAAACAAAAGGGTTTTACATGTCTCTTCCGTAAACAATTCGAAAATTATACATAGTACTTTTCATATCAAATCATTTTCGATAAATCAAATGAACATAATAATCATAAATATCTACTAAGTATATATATATATATAAACGGTGTGAAAACCAAAACATAAACGAGGCTTATATGGGGAGAGGCTTATTTATATATATACTTAATAATACTGGAAACAGAAACGGAAAGCCTCACCTGGCGTGTGCAAAAAGAGCAAAAGCTAGAACCGGCGCTACTCCACAGGAGTATCGTCTGCAAAAAAATACCAGGACACAACCAAATAAGACTAAAGACGACGCACGGCTTATACGAGAATATTAGAACACATAGGAGCACATTACACGATTAAATCAAACACTTAAGTTCAAATTATCAAACGAAAACAGAGTAATTCATGCATTTAAAAATACAAATCAAATCCAAATGCGACGAAACTTTACGGACATGCTTAAATTATCATAAGGGAGCATGCATTCGAATTTCGGGAAAATCGGACTTCACATGCAAAAGTTAGAAAATTTAACGAAAACTTAAGACGCACTATTCACATACCCGAACATGTCGTAAATTCATAAATCATGCAATCCATATCTATATCATACATATCGAATACACGAGCGAAGAAAGAATTCGGAAAAGACGGGCCGAAGCGGGACCCGTAGGCCAAATTGTGCCCTGACTAACAGAAGGTCAGGGCACTGTTCGACCAGGCCACACGGCCTTGTGCACGGCCGTGTGGCGAGGCCGTGCACAATCGAGCAACACGCACGGCCTCATGCACACGGCCTCAAGGCCGTGTGCACCAGCCCGTGTGCGATTCACCAAGCGCACGGCCTCATGCACACGGCTTCAAGGCCGTGTGCACCAGCCCGTGTGCACCGATTCGAGCAGAAACATTTTCGCAGAACCAAAACATACGCGAATTCATATCTAAAATCAACATTAAATCGATTAATCATGCAAATCAATCCCTAATTTTCACATATAATCATCTACAACATATAATCTACGTATAGAAACGATAAACACAAAATTCCATCCACAAATTCTATACAAATCACATAAAACCTAAAAATGTCAACTATTCACAAAAACGAGAAAAACGAAGTATAGAAGGCATTAAACGAGAGAATCGTTAGAAGCTTACTCGTAGAAAAGATCGCGAGGAATTCGTAGACGTAAACGATTCGAAAATCCGTCGGGAAACGAAGTCGGGACGATCGATTGAAATCTCTTCCTTCTCTTTCTCTTTTTCTTCTCTTTTCTTTTCTCTCTTTCTCTTCCTTGTTACGTGAATGGAAATGAAGAGGGAGAGAGGTTGACTTAGTCAATCTAGTTGACTAGGGTTTAAAGTCGAAGGGGTATTTTAGTAATTTGCAAAATAAGTTTGAAAACTCACGTTGTCCAAATAATACGTAATTACAGTTAAAATTCATATAATTAAACACACATTGACAATTAGTGATTTAAATATAAAATTCACTCATTTACGAAATTATTCTAAAATCTCAGAATAAATATTAAATAGAATAATTAATAACGAAATTACTCGATTAAAATATACCGAATTGAAACTCGGATTTTCGGGTCGTTACAATACTCCCCTCTTCAGAAGAATCTGTCCTCAGATTCTCTTCCGGTCTCGGAGTTAGTTAAGAGGAGCATAACCTAGCGGAAATTCTAATAATACGAATTAAATCGAACATTAAAATAAAATTAATTCACATAATAAAACGCAATTCATAATAAACACTTAAAGCACTTAATATTCCAATTGAAATTCGAATTCATACAAAATAGAAAATTACATCAAATCCTAAACAGAGTTTACGGGAAAGAAGAAAATAAAATAGACAAGATAGCTCAAGGTTCATCTGGACCACGGCGGAAATACTGATCCAGCTGCTCTGATAGCGACCTCTGCACCTCCGAGATCGATCTCTGAAGCTCTGCCTGCAAGGCTGTGTACTGACTATTAATGTGAGCTCGCTGAGCTGCAAACCCCTCATTGATCTGCCTCTCCTGCTGGGCAAATCTCTCATCTGACACGCGTCGGTAGTCAGTGAACTCTGAACAAAACTGCTGCAGGTCTATCGATTCCTGGTGCTGAGTGCTTCTTCTGCCACGCGAAGACTCAGGTATAGAAGCATCCTGTCTCATCAGCTGGGAGTAGCTATGCTGAGCCTGCTCTCGGACCTCTGGGTCTGAAGGTCCTTCTTCGGGAGCATCCCCTTGGTCAGCTTCCCACAAAGGTAGCCCAGCCACCAGAATATACGGGTCGTTTCGCCTTGGACCCTTCGTGCAAATAGCCATTTGAGCTAGTGTGCCGTAGCCAATTGACGTCGAACCTCCTACGGGAACCTGGGTGTCTAGCCCTTCCACCTGGGCACACTCCAGAATGGCAGTGATGTATGAGCCAACTCGAATCTCTCCTCTCGACCGAGTGGAGATATACATCATGTGGTCCATCATGTACGAGATGGGGTTGAACCTGACCCCTCGCACCATATGATCAAGTAATAAACAGTCTTCGGTGTTCACCGCACCCGGACTGTCTCCTCGGGCGAGAACCGATCGAGATACGGCTCTATGCAAAATCCTCAATTGCGTAGTGATGAGCATCGTGGCCTTGGATACGCCGGAGTTAAATATCTCAGTGGAGGTAGATATACGTCTCCAAGCTTCGGCTTGATTCCATCCGTCGGCACGTCTTCTCGGTGCCGTAACATCCAGTTGAAAATACTCGGTCAACTGCCGGTATGAGAGCGTATAGTCTCGGTTGAACGCTCTGAAGTGGATTCCTATCGGCATCTCGTTGTCGTCAGGAAATGCCGCGCCCTTAAGAGAGCTTAAAAATTCACAAGTGAGGCGGCGATAGGATGGCCTTTGAATACTCCAAAAATTAGCCCACCCAATATTGTCGATGTAGTGGGAGATCCCTTCGCCAAGTCCCAATTGGTACATAGCTTCCATGTCTAGAAATTGCGTGGCTCTAACCGGTCGTTCCATTAACCGGTTGAAGATATCTTGATCGTCTTCATTACCCAAATCCACTTGGTACCCTTCCGGGGCCGCTATGTCGGGTAGTTCCCTTGCACGACGTCCGCCACGGGTTTCACGAGCACCTTCCATATTAGAGTAGAAGTTGTTGTAGGTTGTAGGAAAAATTTTCAAATTTCTCACTTAACTTTTATCGAACACGTGGCGTGCGCTACTTCGGGCCAAAATTGCGTGAGATCGGCAGAATGGATCGAGCCCAAATTTCAATAACTCCTAGAATTTGCTGCCGACAATGCACTATCAAATTTTCACGAAAATCCGCCGGCTGGATCGAAAGTTAATCGAGCTCAAAATTGAGATGAATTTGGGGAGAAAAATGGGGGAACTTTTGCATGAGAAAAGGAGAAAAAGAGTTGATGTTGCGAGAATGAGGAGCTACTGACCATTTATAAATCTGGGAGAAATGCGCACGGCCTCTCGTCACGGCGTGTGACGAGGCCGTGTGAGAAACACGCACGGGGTATCGTCACGGCGTGTGACGACCCCGTGAGGACAAACACGCACGGGCTCTCGTCACGGCGTGTGACGAGCCCGTGTGTATTCATGCGCACGGCCTCTTGCACAGGGTGCAACAGGGCCGTGTGAAAGAGGGTGCACCGGGTCTCGTCACGGCGTGTGACGAGACCGTGCATACAGGGGCAGTTCGTGTGATTAAAACCACACGAACTTCACTAAATTCAAACACAAATAATAATATCGAAATCACATGTATAATATAATACGCTTAACGCACATAATTTAAATTCACATAATATGAAATTAAATTAATTTAGAATGAATGTCATGACAATGCAATATACCTGGATCGTTCATACAGAATCAAGCTTCATTCTTCTGGCTCGTCTCGACATTCTCTTTCTCGTGCAATTTGTACGAAGATGAAACGGACTTCCACATGAGAAGCAACGTCCCTGCTTCTCTCGGCATTCTGACTCTTGATGATCTCTTTGGCAAAAGCCACATATTGGCGTTCCCTGCCGTTTTGGAGGTACATTCTGCTTCGATGAAGATACCGAGAAGGTTTGCTTTCCGGAAGAAAACCCTGATTGTGTAAGTGGCCTCTTAGAACTCGCTGGATGTGCATCCTCAGTATTGCCTGCTGTACCCCGCGGTACCGGTCTCTTCTTCGGACATAGATTCAACATGTGATCGGGGCTACCACATCCGAAGCACAGTCCATTCTTCCTCCAACATTTAGCCTCTACATGCGGGCCCTTACAAAATCCACATACTGATCGTGGATATCCCTGAGGTTGGGGAGGAATAGGCTGAACGGGGGCCTGAATTTCACTTTCATGTTGTTGAAGAACAATCCTCGGAATGTATTCAGCCCGGAACTCGATCAAGAACTGATCCCAAGTCGGGACCACATGCTCGCGTTCCCATCGTTGTTCCATCTGTTTCCACCATTCCTGAGCAGCTCCAATCATCAAATAAATAGCAAACCCGACTCTTAGAGGGTCCGGATATTCCATAATCCTAAAAATCTTTTCTAAAGCAGATATCCATGCCTCGGCAATAACTTCGTCCGGGGCACCTTCAAATTGCGGTGGTTCGAATCTGAGAAATTGAGCCCATGCTTCCTGCTCAGCATTTCCTTTAGGGGCATGAGCGATGAACTGTCTTACTGTTCCCAAGATTCCGGCTGGAATCGGTGGATCTGTCTGAGGTGTCAATGAAGATGACGAAGACTGTCCACAGGGACAACGACGTGGAGGCATCCTGTAAAGCCATTAACAGTTATGCATGACAGGTAAATGAGCATGCAAAGCTGTAAACACATAGGCAAGTAATGTTCACTTAGTGTTCACATAAGCACTTAGCACATTTGCACAATTTCACAGAAGTCCTAAGCCGTACGACCTAGACACAACCGGACACGACAGACAACCAGGCATGGCAAGTACAACCTTGAGTTTCACATCCACCTATATCCAAGCCCATCCCAGTATTTGATTGTAAAAGATCTTTTGTTGTTGATCATCCAACAAAGATCCGTGACAATTCAAACACTAAGCGTTCTTGAACACTGGTGAGTGCAATTCCCTAAGTTACACCGGCACACAACGACCGACCAAACCAGCAATACACGACAATTCAGAGCTCAGGCCATTGGACCAAGGAGCTCTGATACCAACTGTAGCGGGCGCCCCAAACGGGTGACGCACGCCCCGCACCGAGCCCCGACCCGGAGCCGAAATGGGATCCGACCCGAACCGAAACCCGGCGAACGGCAAGCATTTACTCAATTACTAGGCGGGGTTTTTATAACAACGAAAAGACAGAAGTGCGGAAGCAATAATAAGCCAAATATTTAAAACATAATTAATTACACAATTATTAAAGCCCACCAAGGCTAACGAAATTCAATTACACAATAACAACGGGTTCGATACAATATCCCGACAAAATCTAACAACGGGTTCAGTATGTAAATCCCGTACATACAACATGAATAAATAATACGTAAATAAAAGACAACCGGGAAAGAATATACATGAGCAAAGCTAAACACAACCCTACGACGACGACGACGACGAATCCCGCCTAGTATCCTGAAACCAATATAGGGTGAGACAGAGAGGGTTAGTCAAACGACTAAGTGAGGGGGGAAATAATAAGGTATATAATAAAACGGAAGTAAATCACCAATTTTATAATTAAAGAAATCAACATAAAAGAAAGGTTTTCGTAAACTGGTGGTGATTTAACATACAACATAACTTATCATATGACTCGGCGAGTCGAGCCCTGAAACTCCAATAACCAAAAACATAAAACCGGAAACCTCCCTTATTCCTCCAATGTAGCCGGACTGCAAACCCGAACTACTCGTAACTAACTGTATAATCTCAGGTACTCAAAGGGCTGCCACTCCGGCCTCACCCCGAGCTCCCAAATGGAGGAAACCATAGGATTTACGCCGTAGACCCGACGTCTACCGACTTCGTCCTATCGCTCTTACTCCGGGCCCAAACGATCATGCAAACAATTCATAACTCGCTTTTCAAACATTTCGGGTTGGCCAAAAGACCGTTCGAGACATGTCATATGCGAGGCCGAAGGCCAAAGTTCGCCTTAGAAAACAAAAGGGTTTTACATGTCTCTTCCGTAAACAATTCGAAAATTATACATAGTACTTTTCATATCAAATCATTTTCGATAAATCAAATGAACATAATAATCATAAATATCTACTAAGTATATATATATATATAAACGGTGTGAAAACCAAAACATAAACGAGGCTTATATGGGGAGAGGCTTATTTATATATATACTTAATAATACTGGAAACAGAAACGGAAAGCCTCACCTGGCGTGTGCAAAAAGAGCAAAAGCTAGAACCGGCGCTACTCCACAGGAGTATCGTCTGCAAAAAAATACCAGGACACAACCAAATAAGACTAAAGACGACGCACGGCTTATACGAGAATATTAGAACACATAGGAGCACATTACACGATTAAATCAAACACTTAAGTTCAAATTATCAAACGAAAACAGAGTAATTCATGCATTTAAAAATACAAATCAAATCCAAATGCGACGAAACTTTACGGACATGCTTAAATTATCATAAGGGAGCATGCATTCGAATTTCGGGAAAATCGGACTTCACATGCAAAAGTTAGAAAATTTAACGAAAACTTAAGACGCACTATTCACATACCCGAACATGTCGTAAATTCATAAATCATGCAATCCATATCTATATCATACATATCGAATACACGAGCGAAGAAAGAATTCGGAAAAGACGGGCCGAAGCGGGACCCGTAGGCCAAATTGTGCCCTGACTAACAGAAGGTCAGGGCACTGTTCGACCAGGCCACACGGCCTTGTGCACGGCCGTGTGGCGAGGCCGTGCACAATCGAGCAACACGCACGGCCTCATGCACACGGCCTCAAGGCCGTGTGCACCAGCCCGTGTGCGATTCACCAAGCGCACGGCCTCATGCACACGGCTTCAAGGCCGTGTGCACCAGCCCGTGTGCACCGATTCGAGCAGAAACATTTTCGCAGAACCAAAACATACGCGAATTCATATCTAAAATCAACATTAAATCGATTAATCATGCAAATCAATCCCTAATTTTCACATATAATCATCTACAACATATAATCTACGTATAGAAACGATAAACACAAAATTCCATCCACAAATTCTATACAAATCACATAAAACCTAAAAATGTCAACTATTCACAAAAACGAGAAAAACGAAGTATAGAAGGCATTAAACGAGAGAATCGTTAGAAGCTTACTCGTAGAAAAGATCGCGAGGAATTCGTAGACGTAAACGATTCGAAAATCCGTCGGGAAACGAAGTCGGGACGATCGATTGAAATCTCTTCCTTCTCTTTCTCTTTTTCTTCTCTTTTCTTTTCTCTCTTTCTCTTCCTTGTTACGTGAATGGAAATGAAGAGGGAGAGAGGTTGACTTAGTCAATCTAGTTGACTAGGGTTTAAAGTCGAAGGGGTATTTTAGTAATTTGCAAAATAAGTTTGAAAACTCACGTTGTCCAAATAATACGTAATTACAGTTAAAATTCATATAATTAAACACACATTGACAATTAGTGATTTAAATATAAAATTCACTCATTTACGAAATTATTCTAAAATCTCAGAATAAATATTAAATAGAATAATTAATAACGAAATTACTCGATTAAAATATACCGAATTGAAACTCGGATTTTCGGGTCGTTACAATACTCCCCTCTTCAGAAGAATCTGTCCTCAGATTCTCTTCCGGTCTCGGAGTTAGTTAAGAGGAGCATAACCTAGCGGAAATTCTAATAATACGAATTAAATCGAACATTAAAATAAAATTAATTCACATAATAAAACGCAATTCATAATAAACACTTAAAGCACTTAATATTCCAATTGAAATTCGAATTCATACAAAATAGAAAATTACATCAAATCCTAAACAGAGTTTACGGGAAAGAAGAAAATAAAATAGACAAGATAGCTCAAGGTTCATCTGGACCACGGCGGAAATACTGATCCAGCTGCTCTGATAGCGACCTCTGCACCTCCGAGATCGATCTCTGAAGCTCTGCCTGCAAGGCTGTGTACTGACTATTAATGTGAGCTCGCTGAGCTGCAAACCCCTCATTGATCTGCCTCTCCTGCTGGGCAAATCTCTCATCTGACACGCGTCGGTAGTCAGTGAACTCTGAACAAAACTGCTGCAGGTCTATCGATTCCTGGTGCTGAGTGCTTCTTCTGCCACGCGAAGACTCAGGTATAGAAGCATCCTGTCTCATCAGCTGGGAGTAGCTATGCTGAGCCTGCTCTCGGACCTCTGGGTCTGAAGGTCCTTCTTCGGGAGCATCCCCTTGGTCAGCTTCCCACAAAGGTAGCCCAGCCACCAGAATATACGGGTCGTTTCGCCTTGGACCCTTCGTGCAAATAGCCATTTGAGCTAGTGTGCCGTAGCCAATTGACGTCGAACCTCCTACGGGAACCTGGGTGTCTAGCCCTTCCACCTGGGCACACTCCAGAATGGCAGTGATGTATGAGCCAACTCGAATCTCTCCTCTCGACCGAGTGGAGATATACATCATGTGGTCCATCATGTACGAGATGGGGTTGAACCTGACCCCTCGCACCATATGATCAAGTAATAAACAGTCTTCGGTGTTCACCGCACCCGGACTGTCTCCTCGGGCGAGAACCGATCGAGATACGGCTCTATGCAAAATCCTCAATTGCGTAGTGATGAGCATCGTGGCCTTGGATACGCCGGAGTTAAATATCTCAGTGGAGGTAGATATACGTCTCCAAGCTTCGGCTTGATTCCATCCGTCGGCACGTCTTCTCGGTGCCGTAACATCCAGTTGAAAATACTCGGTCAACTGCCGGTATGAGAGCGTATAGTCTCGGTTGAACGCTCTGAAGTGGATTCCTATCGGCATCTCGTTGTCGTCAGGAAATGCCGCGCCCTTAAGAGAGCTTAAAAATTCACAAGTGAGGCGGCGATAGGATGGCCTTTGAATACTCCAAAAATTAGCCCACCCAATATTGTCGATGTAGTGGGAGATCCCTTCGCCAAGTCCCAATTGGTACATAGCTTCCATGTCTAGAAATTGCGTGGCTCTAACCGGTCGTTCCATTAACCGGTTGAAGATATCTTGATCGTCTTCATTACCCAAATCCACTTGGTACCCTTCCGGGGCCGCTATGTCGGGTAGTTCCCTTGCACGACGTCCGCCACGGGTTTCACGAGCACCTTCCATATTAGAGTAGAAGTTGTTGTAGGTTGTAGGAAAAATTTTCAAATTTCTCACTTGACTTTTATCGAACACGTGGCGTGCGCTACTTCGGGCCAAAATTGCGTGAGATCGGCAGAATGGATCGAGCCCAAATTTCAATAACTCCTAGAATTTGCTGCCGACAATGCACTATCAAATTTTCACGAAAATCCGCCGGCTGGATCGAAAGTTAATCGAGCTCAAAATTGAGATGAATTTGGGGAGAAAAATGGGGGAACTTTCGCATGAGAAAAGGAGAAAAAGAGTTGATGTTGCGAGAATGAGGAGCTACTGACCATTTATAAATCTGGGAGAAATGCGCACGGCCTCTCGTCACGGCGTGTGACGAGGCCGTGTGAGAAACACGCACGGGGTATCGTCACGGCGTGTGACGACCCCGTGAGGACAAACACGCACGGGCTCTCGTCACGGCGTGTGACGAGCCCGTGTGTATTCATGCGCACGGCCTCTTGCACAGGGTGCAACAGGGCCGTGTGAAAGAGGGTGCACCGGGTCTCGTCACGGCGTGTGACGAGACCGTGCATACAGGGGCAGTTCGTGTGATTAAAACCACACGAACTTCACTAAATTCAAACACAAATAATAATATCGAAATCACATGTATAATATAATACGCTTAACGCACATAATTTAAATTCACATAATATGAAATTAAATTAATTTAGAATGAATGTCATGACAATGCAATATACCTGGATCGTTCATACAGAATCAAGCTTCATTCTTCTGGCTCGTCTCGACATTCTCTTTCTCGTGCAATTTGTACGAAGATGAAACGGACTTCCACATGAGAAGCAACGTCCCTGCTTCTCTCGGCATTCTGACTCTTGATGATCTCTTTGGCAAAAGCCACATATTGGCGTTCCCTGCCGTTTTGGAGGTACATTCTGCTTCGATGAAGATACCGAGAAGGTTTGCTTTCCGGAAGAAAACCCTGATTGTGTAAGTGGCCTCTTAGAACTCGCTGGATGTGCATCCTCAGTATTGCCTGCTGTACCCCGCGGTACCGGTCTCTTCTTCGGACATAGATTCAACATGTGATCGGGGCTACCACATCCGAAGCACAGTCCATTCTTCCTCCAACATTTAGCCTCTACATGCGGGCCCTTACAAAATCCACATACTGATCGTGGATATCCCTGAGGTTGGGGAGGAATACGCTGAACGGGGGCCTGAATTTCACTTTCATGTTGTTGAAGAACAATCCTCGGAATGTATTCAGCCCGGAACTCGATCAAGAACTGATCCCAAGTCGGGACCACATGCTCGCGTTCCCATCGTTGTTCCATCTGTTTCCACCATTCCTGAGCAGCTCCAATCATCAAATAAATAGCAAACCCGACTCTTAGAGGGTCCGGATATTCCATAATCCTAAAAATCTTTTCTAAAGCAGATATCCATGCCTCGGCAATAACTTCGTCCGGGGCACCTTCAAATTGCGGTGGTTCGAATCTGAGAAATTGAGCCCATGCTTCCTGCTCAGCATTTCCTTTAGGGGCATGAGCGATGAACTGTCTTACTGTTCCCAAGATTCCGGCTGGAATCGGTGGATCTGTCTGAGGTGTCAATGAAGATGACGAAGACTGTCCACAGGGACAACGACGTGGAGGCATCCTGTAAAGCCATTAACAGTTATGCATGACAGGTAAATGAGCATGCAAAGCTGTAAACACATAGGCAAGTAATGTTCACTTAGTGTTCACATAAGCACTTAGCACATTTGCACAATTTCACAGAAGTCCTAAGCCGTACGACCTAGACACAACCGGACACGACAGACAACCAGGCATGGCAAGTACAACCTTGAGTTTCACATCCACCTATATCCAAGCCCATCCCAGTATTTGATTGTAAAAGATCTTTTGTTGTTGATCATCCAACAAAGATCCGTGACAATTCAAACACTAAGCGTTCTTGAACACTGGTGAGTGCAATTCCCTAAGTTACACCGGCACACAACGACCGACCAAACCAGCAATACACGACAATTCAGAGCTCAGGCCATTGGACCAAGGAGCTCTGATACCAACTGTAGCGGGCGCCCCAAACGGGTGACGCACGCCCCGCACCGAGCCCCGACCCGGAGCCGAAATGGGATCCGACCCGAACCGAAACCCGGCGAACGGCAAGCATTTACTCAATTACTAGGCGGGGTTTTTATAACAACGAAAAGACAGAAGTGCGGAAGCAATAATAAGCCAAATATTTAAAACATAATTAATTACACAATTATTAAAGCCCACCAAGGCTAACGAAATTCAATTACACAATAACAACGGGTTCGATACAATATCCCGACAAAATCTAACAACGGGTTCAGTATGTAAATCCCGTACATACAACATGAATAAATAATACGTAAATAAAAGACAACCGGGAAAGAATATACATGAGCAAAGCTAAACACAACCCTACGACGACGACGACGACGAATCCCGCCTAGTATCCTGAAACCAATATAGGGTGAGACAGAGAGGGTTAGTCAAACGACTAAGTGAGGGGGGAAATAATAAGGTATATAATAAAACGGAAGTAAATCACCAATTTTATAATTAAAGAAATCAACATAAAAGAAAGGTTTTCGTAAACTGGTGGTGATTTAACATACAACATAACTTATCATATGACTCGGCGAGTCGAGCCCTGAAACTCCAATAACCAAAAACATAAAACCGGAAACCTCCCTTATTCCTCCAATGTAGCCGGACTGCAAACCCGAACTACTCGTAACTAACTGTATAATCTCAGGTACTCAAAGGGCTGCCACTCCGGCCTCACCCCGAGCTCCCAAATGGAGGAAACCATAGGATTTACGCCGTAGACCCGACGTCTACCGACTTCGTCCTATCGCTCTTACTCCGGGCCCAAACGATCATGCAAACAATTCATAACTCGCTTTTCAAACATTTCGGGTTGGCCAAAAGACCGTTCGAGACATGTCATATGCGAGGCCGAAGGCCAAAGTTCGCCTTAGAAAACAAAAGGGTTTTACATGTCTCTTCCGTAAACAATTCGAAAATTATACATAGTACTTTTCATATCAAATCATTTTCGATAAATCAAATGAACATAATAATCATAAATATCTACTAAGTATATATATATATATAAACGGTGTGAAAACCAAAACATAAACGAGGCTTATATGGGGAGAGGCTTATTTATATATATACTTAATAATACTGGAAACAGAAACGGAAAGCCTCACCTGGCGTGTGCAAAAAGAGCAAAAGCTAGAACCGGCGCTACTCCACAGGAGTATCGTCTGCAAAAAAATACCAGGACACAACCAAATAAGACTAAAGACGACGCACGGCTTATACGAGAATATTAGAACACATAGGAGCACATTACACGATTAAATCAAACACTTAAGTTCAAATTATCAAACGAAAACAGAGTAATTCATGCATTTAAAAATACAAATCAAATCCAAATGCGACGAAACTTTACGGACATGCTTAAATTATCATAAGGGAGCATGCATTCGAATTTCGGGAAAATCGGACTTCACATGCAAAAGTTAGAAAATTTAACGAAAACTTAAGACGCACTATTCACATACCCGAACATGTCGTAAATTCATAAATCATGCAATCCATATCTATATCATACATATCGAATACACGAGCGAAGAAAGAATTCGGAAAAGACGGGCCGAAGCGGGACCCGTAGGCCAAATTGTGCCCTGACTAACAGAAGGTCAGGGCACTGTTCGACCAGGCCACACGGCCTTGTGCACGGCCGTGTGGCGAGGCCGTGCACAATCGAGCAACACGCACGGCCTCATGCACACGGCCTCAAGGCCGTGTGCACCAGCCCGTGTGCGATTCACCAAGCGCACGGCCTCATGCACACGGCTTCAAGGCCGTGTGCACCAGCCCGTGTGCACCGATTCGAGCAGAAACATTTTCGCAGAACCAAAACATACGCGAATTCATATCTAAAATCAACATTAAATCGATTAATCATGCAAATCAATCCCTAATTTTCACATATAATCATCTACAACATATAATCTACGTATAGAAACGATAAACACAAAATTCCATCCACAAATTCTATACAAATCACATAAAACCTAAAAATGTCAACTATTCACAAAAACGAGAAAAACGAAGTATAGAAGGCATTAAACGAGAGAATCGTTAGAAGCTTACTCGTAGAAAAGATCGCGAGGAATTCGTAGACGTAAACGATTCGAAAATCCGTCGGGAAACGAAGTCGGGACGATCGATTGAAATCTCTTCCTTCTCTTTCTCTTTTTCTTCTCTTTTCTTTTCTCTCTTTCTCTTCCTTGTTACGTGAATGGAAATGAAGAGGGAGAGAGGTTGACTTAGTCAATCTAGTTGACTAGGGTTTAAAGTCGAAGGGGTATTTTAGTAATTTGCAAAATAAGTTTGAAAACTCACGTTGTCCAAATAATACGTAATTACAGTTAAAATTCATATAATTAAACACACATTGACAATTAGTGATTTAAATATAAAATTCACTCATTTACGAAATTATTCTAAAATCTCAGAATAAATATTAAATAGAATAATTAATAACGAAATTACTCGATTAAAATATACCGAATTGAAACTCGGATTTTCGGGTCGTTACACGACAAAACAAACAAAACACGACGATTCAGAGCTTAGGCCATTGGACCAAAGAGGCTCTGATACCAACTGTAGCGGGTGCCCCAAACGGGTAACGCACGCCCCGCACCGAGCCCCGACCCGGAGCCGGAATGGGATCCGACCCGAATCGAAACCCGGCGAACGGCACACATTTACTCAATGACTAGGCGGGGATTTTAAGAACAACGAAATAAAACGACAGAGACGCGGAAGCAAAAATTAATCAAACAATAAAACGTAATAAATACACAAATATTAAAGCCCACCAAGGCCAACGAAATTTAATTACATAATTAATATACGGGTTCGCTATAATATCCCGACAATGTACAATAACGGGTTCAACATAGAAATCCCGAATACTAACTAAATACAATGATAATCTCATAAAACATAAACAATACCATACGGACACGAGTTATACATGAGCAAAATAAATACAACTCTAACGACGACGACGACGAAGATCCCGCCTAGTGTCCTGAAACCAGTACAGGGGTGAAATAGAGAGGGTTAGTCAAACGACTAAGTGAGGAGGGAATAATAATGTATATTATAAGTCGGAAGTAAATCACCAATTTTAAACTTAAAAGAAATCAACATAAAAGAAACGTTTTCGTAATCGAGTGGTGATTTAGCATAAAACATAACTTAACATATAACTCGGCGAGTCGAGCCCTTAACTCCAATTTTCAAACATAAAACCGGAAACCACCCTTATTCCTCCAGTGTAGTCGGACTGCAAACCCGAACTACTCATGACATATCATACGGTAACTCAGGTACTCAAAGGGCTGCCACTCCGGCCTCACCCCGAGCTCCCAAATGGAGGAAACCATAGGATTTACGCCGTAGACCCAACGTCTACCGACTTCGTCCTATCGCTCTTACTCTGGGCCCAAACATACACACATACATAACATAACTCGCTTTTCAAATCATTTCGGGTTGGCTAAAAGGCCGTTCGAGACATGTCATATGCGAGGCCGAAGGCCAAAGTTCGCCTTAGAAAACAAAAGGTTTTACATGTCTCTTTCGTAAACATTTCAAAGACTATACGTAGTACTTTTTCATATCAAATCATTTTCGATAAATCAATGAACATAATAAGCATAAATATCTACTAAGTATATATATAGAAACTGTGTGAAAACAAAATGTAAACAAGGCTTATATCGAGAGGGGCTTATTTATATATATACATAATAGAACTGGAATCAGAAAAGGAAAGCCTCACCTGTTGGCTATTCAAAATAAGAGCAAAAATCAAGAACCGGCGCTACTCCACGGGAGTATCGTCTGCAAAAATACCAAGACACAACCAATTAAGACTAAGGACGATGCACGGCTTATACGAGAATATTAAAACACATAGGAGCACGTTACACATTCAAATCAAGCACTTAAGTTCAAATTATCAAACGCAAACAGAGTAATTCTCAAATTTAAAAATGCAAATGAAGTCCAAATGCAACGAAACTTTACGGACATGCTTAAATTATCATAAAGGAGTATGCATTCGAAGTTTGGGGAAATCGGACTTCACATGCAAAAGTTAAAAAATTTAACGAAAACTTAAAACGCACTATTCATAGACCCGAACATGTTATAAATTCGTAAAACATGCAATTCATATCTATTTCATATATATCGAATACACGAGCGAAGAAAGAATTCGTAAAAGACGAGTCTCGGAGGGACCCGTAGTCTAAGATGGGCCCTGACTTACAGAAGGTCAGGGCCCTATTCAACCAGGCCACACGGCCTTGTGCACGGCCGTGTGCCAAGGCCGTGCACAATCAAATGAACACGCACGGCCTCATGCACACGGCCTCAAGGCCGTGTGCACCAGCCCGTGCACCATGCAACACACGCACGGTCTCTTGCACGGCCGTGCAAGAGGCCGTGTACTCCCACACGGGCTTGCGACACCCCGTGTGCATGGCCCGTGTGCGTCAAGATTGAGCAGAACATGCAGAAACAGCAAACCCATACGCGAAAATCAATTCTAATTCAAAATTTAACTAATTAAACAAGCAAATCATTCCCTAATTTTCACATATTATGATCTACAACATATATGCTACACATAGAAACGATAAACACGAAAATCCATCCACAAATTCTATAAAAATCATATAAAACCTAATATAATCGACTATTAAAAAAAAACGAGAAAAACGAAGCATAGGAGACATTAAACGAGAGAATCGCGAGGAGTTCGTAGACGTAAACGATTCGAAAATCCGTCGGGAAACGAAGTCGGGACGATCGTTGGAATCTCTTCCTTCTCTTTCTCTTTTTCTTCTCTTTTCCTTTCTTTTTCTTCCTTGCTGATGTTTGAACGAGAGTGAGGTGAGAGAGAGACTTAGTCAATTGAGTTGACTAGGGTTTAAAATCGAAGGGGGTAAATTCATAATTTTGCAAAATAAGTTCAAAAACTCACGTTGTCCAAATAATACGTAATTACAGTCAAAATTCATATAATTAAACGCCCATTGACAATTTGTGATTTAAATATCAAAATTCACTCATTTACGAAATTATCCTAAAATCTGAGAATAAATATCAAATTAAAATAATAATTTGCGCAATTACTCGATTCCGATATACCGGATTATAAATCGGATTTTCGGGTCGTTACATAACTCCATCTAACGGCGCTGTCGTTTATTCAATTCCTTCTGAGTAAACAAGTATTGAAGGCTCTTATGATCAGTGAATATGTCGAACGTGATGCTGTAGAGGTAATAACGCCATTTCAATAAAGCAAATACGACGGCGGCTAGCTCAAGGTCGTCCGTGGGATAGTTCTCTTCAACTGGCTTTAGCTTCCTCGACGCATAAGCTATAACTTTCCCATTTTGTATTAACACACAACCTAATCCTTCGTGTGATGCATCTGCATACACGACAAATCCTTCAGAACCCTCGGGCAGGGTCAACACTGGGGCTGTGGTCAATCTCTTCTTGAGCTCTTGAAAACTGGTTTCACATTTGGCTGACCACTCGAACTTAGCTTCTTTCTTCGTCAACGCTGTTAACGGGCCTGCAAGCTTAGAGATATCCTTGACGAAACGTCTGTAGTATCCTGCTGATCCCAAGAAACTACGGATCTCTTTAGGAGTCTTAGGTCACTCCCAATCCAGCACTGTCTCAATCTTCGAAGGATCTACCTCAATTCCTTTTCCGGATATGACATGACCTAGGAAGGTCACTCGATCAATCCAGAATTTGCATTTGCTGAACTAAGCGAACAACTGGTGCTCTCTCAAAGCTTGGAGCACTATCCGGAGGTGTTCTGCGTATTCTTCTTCGGACTTCGAGAACACTAAAATGTCATCAATGAAAATAACGATGAATTTGTCGAGGTACGGACGGAAAATCCTGTGTATCATGTCCATAAATGCTGCTGGGGCGTTCATGAGTCCAAACGGCATGACCACAAACTCGAAATGTCCGTATCGGGTGTTGAAAGTCGTCTTCGGGATATCCTCTGATCGGATATGGAGCTGGTAATATCCTTGTCTGAGGTCGGGCTTGGAATAAACCCTCGATCCTTGTAGCAAGTCGAATAATTCCTCGATATGCGGTAGAGGATACTTGTTCTTCACTGTCATCCTGTTCAATTCTCGGTAATCGATACACATGCGTAGTGTACCATCCTTCTTCTTCAGGAACAAGACTCGAGCACCCCAAGGCGAGGCACTCGGTCGGATGTATCCAATGGAAAGGAGTTCGTCGAGTTGGTTCTTCAATTCCTTCAACTCGGCAGGAGCCATTCGGTATGGCGACTTCGAATAGGACTCGGCTCCCGGAACTAGGTCAATCACGAACAATATATCCCAATCCGGTGGCAAGAATTCCAGATTCTCGGGGAACACGTCAGTGAATTCTTTGACCACGGGCGTTTCTTCGATCTTCATTTGGTCTTTCGGGCGGTTGAGAAGGTAAGCTATAAAGCACATAGCTTCTTCTTTCTGAACGAGCTTCTTGGCTTCTATCATCAAGATATATGGACCTTCACCTAATCGGAAACCCTTAACGTCATTGGAACCCAGAATAACTTTCTTCTCAAAACAATCAACCTTCGCCCGATGTTCGTACAACCAATCTATTCCAAGAATAACCCCATACGTCTTCATCAGCAACTCGATCAAATCTGTCGGGTATTCGATACCCTCGATGATAATCAGACAATGCTTAAGAGTACGGTTCACAACTACCTTCGATCCCAACGACGAACTAATAATTTGCACATAATCAAGCAACGAAACAGGCGCAAGCACAGATAAAGAAACAGCAGGCGCAACAAACGAGTGTGAAGCATCTGAGTCGTACAATACATGTATGGGGATGCCATTAATATATATAGTACCTTCCACCTGTAACGCCCCGAAAAATCCGAATTAGTATCCGGTACGACCGGATTGTTATATTGCGCGATTTGATTATTTTATTTGATAGTTAGTATGTGTATTTTAACAATTTCATAAATGAGTGAATTTTGGTTTTTAAACCATTTCATGTCAACGTGTGTTCAATTATATGAGCTTTGACTGTAATATTGTTTAATTCCGACAACCTGCTATTTTTAGTAAGTTCGGAGTAATTACGGTTTTGCCCCTCGTTTCGAAGTCAAGTCAAAGTTTGACTTGACCACACACTCTCTCTCCCTCAATCCTCATTCACGTAAGAAAGAAGAAAAGAAAAAGAGAAAAAGAAGAGAAAAGGAGAGGAAGCTTCGATTGATCATTCCGATTTCGTTTTCCGACCGAATTACGATCCGTGAAACTTTTCGAACTCCTCACGATCTATTCTTCAAGTAAGCTTCTCACGTCCTTTGCGTTTAATGCTTCCTAGGTTGTGATTTATAGAATTTTGTGAATAGTTTAATAATATATGAAAAATGTGAATATGAATGATTTTGTGGATGGATTTACGTGTTTCTTGGTCCTATAAGTAGATTAGATGTTGTAGATCATTATATGTAAGTTTAGTTTGAGGTTTTGCATGATTTATATGATTTAAATGTTAATTTTTGGCTCATTCCCGAGAACCCTCGCGATTTTCTGCTGTGTTGATAATCCGCACGGCCTGACGCACGGTCTTGAGACCATGCGCCAAGACCGTGTGCATATTTTGGCCTTGCACTGCCTAACGCACGGCCGTGCGCAAGCCGGTGCGCAGGCCAGTGCAAGTTTGTCCGCACCGGCTTGAGCACGTGTTCAAGCCCGTGCGTTTGCCCGTCCCCAAGACCGTGTGTATGCCTTAACCAAAATTTCTCCATTTTCAACTTCTTGCTCTCGGCATTGAGGGTCAAAGGGGTAAAATAAAAGTTGACTTTCTTCGTTTGACCTCCGATTCAAGATCCGATTTCACCTATAGGTCCTATAAATCATGAAATACATATTTTAAGTAGTTTGAATTTTTTTCGACTTCGTTTGGGTCCCGTTTCTCATGTTTTTCGTTTAAGCCTTTTTGGCTATTTTTCAAATGTTGTTCGTTTCTTCCGAAACTTGAATGCATGCTTCCTTATTGCATTTTATGCATGTTTATGAGCTTTTATTACATTCTAACTTGTTTTGCTTATCGAATTCTATGAATTTCTATGTTTTGTTACAATGTGAACCTAAGTGATATGAATGATTGTTAAACGTGCTCCTATGTGTTTTAAATCTTTCGTATAAGCCGTGCGTCGTCGTTATTCTTATTTGGTTGTGTCTTGGTCTTTTGCAGACGATACTCCCGTGGAGTAGTGTGCCTGTCTCGCATTTTGCTCTCGTTTTTGTCAAGCCAACAGGTGGGGTTTTCAGTTTCTTATAGTAGACGATAATACGTACATAATACCAACCCTACTACCCGATAAGCCTTGTTTTATGATTTGTTTTACATCCGTCTGTATATATAGTAGATATTTAAGCTTATACTTTTATGATCTTGAAAACGATTTAATATGAAAAGTATTATGTATAAGTTTGTGAAATGTTTACGAAAGAGGCAAGCAAATCTTTGTTTTCTGAAAGCGAACTTTGGCATTATAGCCTCGCACACGACTTGCCTCGAACGGTCTTTTGACCACATGGAAATGTTTGAAAAGTGAGCTATGTATATGAATATGTTTGACCTGTTCTGATGGGCCCGGAGTAAGGACGATAGGACGAAGTCGGTAGACGTCGGGTCTACGGCGGAAATTCTATGGTTTCCTCCACCTTTGGGAGCTTGGGGTGAGGCCGGAGTGGCAGCCCTTTGAGTACCTGAGCTTGTTTATGTATGATATGTGTAGTTAGGGGTTGCTCCCTGATTACAACTGGAGGAATAAGGAGGGTTTCTGTTTTTATGATTTGACTGGTGGTTCAGAACTCTTCTCGCTGAGTTATACGCTTTGTTATGTTTCATTTTGAGCTAGTTCACCAATCGGTTGCGAAAACCTTTACTTCTGTTGTTTTCTTTCTGTTAAACTGGTGATCTACTTTCGTTTTTATTATGTACTGTCTTTTTCCCCCTCACTTAGTCATTTGACTAACCCCATTCGTTTCACCCTTTGGTTTCAGGATTCTAGGCGGGATTCATAGTATTGGGTCTTGTCGTTCGAGTTACAAGCTTTTGTCTTATGTAAACTCTCGTTTCTTGTTGACTTATGATGTATGTAGGATTTGAATTATACTTATGAAAATCCGGGAATAATATTGTAGAACCCGTTGTAAACATTTGTTAATATTTATTGGAATTTGCTAGCCTTGGTGGGCTTTACCTATCTGCGCAATCATTATGGGTTTTATGTTTTGTTTTATATTGCTTCCGCTTTTGGGTTTGTCTCTGTTTTGAAACTCCCGCCTAGTAGTAAATGTCCGGTTTGCCGTTCGCCGGGTTTTGGTTCGGGTCGGACTCCTTTCGATTCCGGGTCAGGATCCGGTGCGGGGCGTGCGTCTGCCCGTTTGGCGGCGCCCGCTACACCACCACATCGGTCGGACCTGCCACGGTGTCCTTAGCATCGCCTTCCAAGGCGTAGATACGGGCATGGGCCTGAGGCTGAGGTGCTCCCTGCGGTACCGGTCTCTTCCTCGGGCATACCTCCACTCGGTGATCGGCGCTACCACATCCGTAGCAAAGTCTATTCTTCTTCCAACACTTAGCCTCTATATGGTTACCCTGATAGAATCCACATACTGGGCGTGGAAGTCCCTGAGGTCGGGGAGGAGAAGGTTGAACGGTGGTCTTGAATAGCTTCTTCCCAGAAGAGGACCCAGAATGAGGAAATGACCTCTTCGAACCAGAAGGGAAACTCTTGGCGGCTGCGGGGGCAGGTGCAGAAGTCGGTCTTATCTGTCGGAGATCAGACTCAATAGAAAGGGCCGTCTCAACTGCATCGGTGTAGTACTGGAGTCAGTTCCCGAGCATGTGCATCCTGATCTCATTGGACAACCCCTCAATGAACTGGCGAGTCTTCCTCTTCTCGTCGTCAACCATATACGAGCAATGAACAATGAGCCTAGAGAAATGAGCCTCGTACTGATTGATGGAATAAGTACCCTTCTTGAGAGCCAGGAACTCTCTCTCACGCTGCTGACGGACGACCAACGGAATATCCTTGGCCCTGAACCCGACCAAGAACTGATCCCAAGTCGGGACTATATGCTCACGCTGCCACCTTTGCTCGATCCGTGCCCACCAATCCTGTGCAGCCCCGATCATCTGATAAACCGCAAACTCGACTCTCTTAGGGTCCGGACACTCCATAACTCTGAATCTCTTCTCCATAGCCAATATCCAAGCTTCGGCAACAACGTCATCTGGTTTACCCTCAAAATGCGCGGGTTTAAGCTTAAGGAATCGGTCCATATCCTTCTCGGGAGTAGGATTTTGCTGTACTTGATGAGTATGGACCATAAATTGCCCTATGTCCTCCATGAATTGGGCTGGGGTCGGTACACCTGTAGGCGGACCAGGCGGTTCACGGTGAGGAGACATTCTGCAAAATCAATGTCAAACATGCATGATGATAAGTGATTATGGAAAGCTATAATACGTAGAGAAGTTAAATTCACATAACCACATTGTCACAATCACATAATCCTAAGCCGTACGACCTAGACAGACACGAAAAACACGACACTTTAGAGCCTAGGCCATTAGACCCAAAGAGCTCTGATACCAATTGTAGCGAACGCTCCAAACGGGTAACGCATGCCCCCACCGAGTCTCGACCCGGAACTGAAACAGGACTTCTGCCCCAAATCAAAACCCGGCGAACGGCACACATTTACACAATCTCTAGGCGGGGATTCCAAAAATGAAATAGACGACAAAAGTGCGGAAGCGAAAAACAAAGCAAAACAGTAAATCATTGCACAACTAGTAAAGCCCACCGAGGCCAGCGAAATTCAAGTACCATAATTAAACACATGGGTTCAATACAATATCCCGACAATCTAGAGTAGCGGGTTCAGTCTAATAATCCCGGTTATAAATACATATTTGCATAAGTATCCTAATACATATCATAATAAAATGCCAAACGGGAATAAGAGTTTACATATGTCAAAATAAATGCAACTCAACAGACGCGACGACGACGACGTACAATCCAGCCTAGTATCCTGAAACCAACACCAAGGGTGAAACAGAGGGGGTTAGTCAAACACGGGAGTATCATCTGCAAAACACAAGGACACAACCATATAAGACTAACGACGACGCACGGCTTATACGAAAGCATTAAAACACATAGAAGCACGTTAAACAGTCATTCATATCACTTAGGTTCACATTCTAACAAATATATAAATTCGATAAGCAAATCAAAAGGCAATAAGGAAGTATGTATTCAGGTTTCAGAAGAAACGGACAACATTTGAAAAATAGCAAAAAATGCCTAAACGAAAAACACGAAGAACGGGGCCCGAACGAAGTCGGAAAAGTCCAAACTTTCTAAAATATGTATTTCATGATTTATAGGAACTATGGGTGGAATCGGATCTGAAATCGGAGGTCTAACGAAGAAAGTCAACTTTTAAAAATGCCCTTTGACTTCCATTGCTTAGAGCAACAAGTTGAAAATGGAGAAATTTTGGTTAAGGCATACATACGGCCTTGGGGACGGGCTTGAGCGCGTTCTCAAGCCAGTGCAAACACCCGCACTTACCTGCGCACCGGCGTGCGCAGGACCGTGTAAGGCATAAAATGGACGCACGGTCTTGCGCATGGTCTCAAGATCGTGCGTAAGACCGTGTGGATCCTCAGAACAGCAGAAAAACGCAGAAATGAAAAACCCTCACGGGAATGAACCAAAAATCAACATTTAACCATCAATCATGCAAATTTCAAGGTAATACTCTCATATAATGATCTACAAGATATAATCTACCTATAGAACCAAGAATCACGTAAATCCATCCATAAAATCATTCAAAATCAACATTTAATCTAAATATTCAACTATTCATCAAAACCAGAAAATGGAAGCATAGGAAGCACTAAAAATAAAAGGTGTGAGAAGCTTACTCGAAGAAGAGATTGTGAGGAGTTCGTAGGTTTTCACGGCTCGAAATTTCGTCGAGAAATGGGGTCGGAATGATCAATCGAAGCTTTTTTCTTCTTCTTTTCTTTTTCCTTTCTTTTTCTTCTCCTTTCTCTTCTTGTTTGAATGTGAATGAGGGAGAGAGAGAGAGAGAGTGAGACTAAGTCAAAAAGTTGACTTCGGTTGAGAAACGAAGGGGCATTTTCATAATTTATAAAATAGCACAAAAGCATAAGTTGTCCAAATAAATCATAATTACAGTGAAAGTTCATGAAATTAAACGCACATTAACATGTCATGGTTTAAATACCAAAATTCACTCATTTATGAAATTGTTATATAAATCACATAATAATTATCAAATAAATAATAAATCGCGTAAATAATCGATTCGAACTTACCGGATAATAACTTAGATTTTCGAGGCGCTATAACCAACTCCGTATCCGATCAGTCGATATCCCGAAGACGGCTTTCAACACCCGATACGGACATTTCGAGTTTGTGGTCTTGCTGTTTGGACTCACGAACGCCCCAACAGCTTTTATGGACATGATGCACAGAATTTTCCGTCCGTACCTCGACAAGTTTGTCGTTATTTTCATTGACGACATCTTAGTGTTCTCGAAGTCCGAAGAAGAACACGCTGAACATCTCCGAATAGTGCTCCAAGCTTTGAGAGAGCACCAGTTGTTCGCTAAGTTCAGCAAATGCGAATTCTGGATTGACCGAGTGACCTTTCTAGGTCATGTCATATTTGGAATGGGAATCGAGGTAGATCCTTCGAAGATTGAGACAGTTCTGGATTGGGAGAGACCTAAGACTCCTGCAGAGATCCGTAGTTTCTTGGGATTAGCAGGATACTACAGACATTTCGTCAAGGATTTCTCTAAGCTTGCAGACATGTTAACAGCGCTGACGAAGAAAGAAGCTAAGTTTGAGTGGTCAGCCAAATGTGAAACCATTTTTTAGGAGCTCAAGAAGAGATTGACCACAGCCCCAGTGTTGACCCTGTCCGAGGGTTCTGAAGGATTTTTCGTGTATGCAGATGCGTCACATGAAGGATTAGGTTGTGTGTTAATGCAAAATGGGAAAGTTATAGGTTATGCGTGGAGGAAGCTAAACCAGCTGAAGAGAACTATCCCACGCACGACCTTGAGCTAGCCGCCATCGTATTTGCTTTATTGAAATGGTGTCATTACCTTTACGGCATCACGTTCGACATCTTCACAGATCATAAGAGCCTTCAGTACTTGTTTACTCAGAAGGAATTGAACAAACGACAACGCCGTTGGATGTAGTTATTTGAGGACTACGATTGCAAGATTTAGTACCATCCCGGAAAGGCGAATGTTGTAGCTGATGCACTGAGCCGAAAGGCGAGCATCGTCCAGCTAGAGGCTATGTTAGAGAGAGTTCACATCAGTTCTCAGGCCCACGTTCACCGCACATCGATCCAGTCAGAGTTGGGTCGGAAGATTCGAGATGTTCAGGCTACCGAGGAGTGGACTTAGAGATAGATAGTTCACATCGCAGCTGTACCGATTTACTTCCCGTTTATGGCAGCAACTTCAAGAGCGAATGGGAACGAAGCTGACTTTCAGTACAGCCGCACATCCGCAGACAGATGGTCTGTCAGAGAGAATGATCAGGTATCTCTGTGATATGCTTCGGGCTTGTGCCTTGGATTTTCGCAACAATTGGCACGACCAATTGCCTTTGATTGAGTTTTCCTACAACAACAGTTATCAGTCTACGATCAAAATGGCACCTTACGAAGTGTTATATGGCGGAAAGTGTAGATCCCCGTTGTTTTGGGATCTCGAGGATTGGCTTTGGACCAAAGATCATAATGTACGAGGAACTCCTCCAAATTTTCTCCAAAATGCCATCGACCGTATTCAGATTATTCGGTAGAGAATGAAAGCAGCTCAGGATCGACAGAAGAGCTATGCCGACACCCGTCGCCGACCTTTGGAATTTGAGGTTGGTGAGAAAGTATTCCTCAAAGCTTCTCCTCGTAACGGATGCACCCGAATTGGAAAAGGAGGAAAATTGAGTCCGAGATTTTTGGGTCCCTATGAGATTCTGGAGAGGATTGGGAACGCAGCTTACAGGTTAGACTTGCCACCAAACCTAACAGGGATTCACAACGTCTTTCATGTTTCCCAACTCCGAAAATACTACCCGAATGAGTCCAAAATCCTTCCTGTTGAAGAAATTGAACTAGAACTGGATTTGACCTTTGTTTCGAAACCGGTGAAGATAATGGATAGGAAAACTCAAGCACTGCGCAACCGGGAGATTTCTCTTCTCAAAGTTCTTTGGAAAAATCAAACAACCGAAGAGGCTACGTGGGAGACCGAAGACAAGATGCGCAAGTTCCACCCGAAGTTATTTAAGTCAGATGAGTAGAATCTGCGGATCAGATTCTCATAAGGAGGGGTGATTGTAGTGCCCCGAAAATCTGAGTTATTATCCGGTAAGTCCGAATCGATTATTTACGTGATTTATTATTTATTTGATAATTATTATGTGATTTATATAACAATTTCATAAATGAGCCACGACATGTCAATGTGCGTTTAATTTCTTGAACTTGGACCGTAATTATGTTTTATTTGGACAACTTATGTTGTTGAGCTATTTTTTTAATAAAATTACAAAATGTCCCCTTCGTTTCTCAACCCAAGTCAACTTTTTGACTTAGTCTCTATAGCGGGTGCCCCAAACGGGTAACGCACGCCCCGCACCGAGTCTCGACCCGGAACCGAAATAGAATTCTACCCCAAATCAAAACCCGGCGAACGACACACATTTACTCAATCACTAGGCGGGGATTTCAAAACTGAATAAACAACAAAGGTGCGGAAGTGAAAACAAAATAAAACAATAAATCCACTACAAGAAAACTGTCAAAAACCAACGAAAAAAACCAATGGAATAATGTCGTTGCAAAGGCGTCGCAAATTTGCGACAAATTTGCGACGCCATACCAACGAAAACAAGAAAAATATAAAATCAAATATCATCGTCGTCGCTAATTCGTCGCAAATGTGAATATTAAATAAAAAGAATTTTAAAATTATTACCAACGAAAAATTTGTCGTCGCAGATTCGATGCAAAGTTTGGCATGAGGCGGGAAAAGTTTCCAACGAGTACTTCTCGTCGCAAATTCGTTGCAAAAACGAGTATGAAAGTGGAAAAATTTACCAACGACCACATGTCGTCGCTAATTCGTCGCAAATCTGAATATTAAATAAAAATAATTTAAAAATTATTACCAACGACTCCGCGTTCGTCGCAAATTCGTTGCAAACACAAGTATGAAAGTGGAAAAATTTACCAACGACCACATGTCGTCGCTAATTCGTTGCAAAGCTGAATATTAAATAAAAATAATTTAAAAATTATCACCAACGACTCAGCGTTCGTCGCAAATACGTTGCAAACACGACTATGAAAGTGGGAAAATTTACGAACGACTATTTGTCGTTGCTAACTCGTCGCAAATCTTAATATTTAATAAAAATAATTAGAAAAATATTTCCAACGACAAAATGTCGTTGGAAAGTCGTCGCTAATACCTTTCCGAAATAAAATTAAAATAGAAAAATATTACCAAGGACATTATGTCGTTGGAAATTCGTGGGAAATTAACAAAAAAAAATTAAAAAAAAATAAAATAAAATTATTAAGAATGCGCCCACTGGTATAGCAGTAAAGCCTAAAGTATACTCCAACACTTTGAGAAATTGTCCCCAATTGAAAAAACCCAAATTGTCTCTTCCCGCTGCTCACCAGTCGACCAAACATCTCCCGCTACCACGACGTCGCCCACCACCACCATTACCACCGCGTCGTCTCCCACTGCAACAACATCACCACATCCGCCCACCTTCCCGTTGCAGAAGTATTTTAAAGGGGAGAAACTAGAGAAAAATCTCTGCGTCTACCTCCCCGCTATCTCCCCTGCACCTCCCGTCGTTGCTTTTCTCTCACCACCGGCCGGTATGCTTCCTCTTTCTCTCTCTCTCTCTCTGTCACACACACACACACACACACTCTCTCTCTCTCTCTTTGCCTCTCTCACTAGTTTTCCTCTTTTCCCTCTCAGCCTAGGTTCCTCCGCCGCACCACAGCTGCCGCTCTCTTCCAATTAGAATTCCAGAAGGAGAAGTTTGCTGGAAAGAAGGAAAAGGGTTCCAGCATGAAGAATTTCGATGAAGGTAATTTTTCATAAAAGTTTGAAAATTTTAGAGTACACGTTAATTAGTTCTTAAATTTAAATCTGGATTTTGGGTTCCAAAGGTTTCAGTCTGTAGTGCAATGGGACTTTTTGATATTTGGTAATTTAATTTTTGGTGATTTCGTGTAGGATTCGTTATGTTATTGAATTTTCAGCATATTGTTGAGTTGAAATAGCTAAACCCATGTATAGCCTTTTCTCTGATTTGTTTCTACTTCTTTATTTCGTAAATGTGATTAGAACTTAGCTTCAATTTTGTTTAGATTGAACAAACAGATGATGGATGATGAAAGTTCTCTTTATTTCAGGCCTTCGTCAAAGCACAAAAATTAATTACGAAGCAAAACACTTTTAAGCAAAGATCAAACCTCTGATTTCTTTGGCAAAAAAGGATAGAATGAGCTGACCTGAAGCTGTCTGGTTCACGAACTTGCAATTTTCAGATTGCTGTAAATTGAGGTATTTTTCAGATTACACCAGGGGTAGTTTCTGTAATATTATTACTATTACGGGTAGTATCTATTAAAGCATCAGTTGACAAAGACTGACTTCGCAGGAATTTGGCTGAATTTGTAAGTATTTTAGGATGATATAAAGTATTTGCTGAAGATTCTTTGGAAGGAATTCATATGAATGTGCTCAATTTTTATTTTTATTAATATGCACTACTTACTTGAAATAGAGATTTCGGACTGAGATGAAAGAATTTTTCAAAACTGTTATAACTCAGACTTAATCACATATTAAGGGTCATCTCTGTTAAATTTGGTGTAATTCCGAGTAGGTTTGGTCTCTGAAAAAATTACGAAACGACCCAGCTGTCTTGGTTATTATGAATTTGCATTGCTTACTTCAAATAGAGATTTCAGACTGAGATGATGGAATTTTTTAAAACTGTTTTAACTGGGAATTAACCACATATTAAGGGTCATCTCTGTTAAATTTGGTGTAATTCCGAGTTGGTTTAGTCTCTCAAAAAATTACGAAACGACCCAGCTGTCCCCTATTTCTGGTCTGTGACAGAAGCCTTGGCAGAGGGGTCAAATAATCGAATTTCTAAAAAGTGTTTTACAGAAATATTCCTCACTATGTGAAGAGTTTCTCCATAAATTTTCATAGGAATTGGACTTCATTTGATAAGAAAATGAAATAATCTTTTGAAATCATTTTGCTTTTGAATTGCTGGATTATGTGGGATTCCTTAATTTTTTGTTAGCTCAGCATCTTAATATTTTGTTCTTCTTTCGATTAGAATTCCAGCGCAAGGAGGAAGAAGTTTGCTGGAAATTAGAAGCTTCCTTCTCGTCTCCTTAATCAATTCTTGAGGTCGTGCTTTTAGGATAATTCCTGCCTTCTGGCATCCTAGTTAAGGTATTGAACAAGCTTCATCATCTTCTTTGAATTTAAAGGAATAATCTATGTGTTTAGAAACTAGGGTTCATTGAGGAAAATCTGATGGATTATGAAGTTGATGGAGTTTACTTAATTAAAGTATGATTAAGTGGTTTATGGGTTTGCATACATGAATGTGATCAATTTTTTGGTTCTTATGAATATGCATTGCTTACTTGAAATAGAGATTTCGGACTGAGATGATGGAATTTTTGAAAACTGTTTTATCTGGGGCTTAATCACATATTAAGGGTCATCTCTGTTAAATTTGGTGTAATTCCAAGTTGGTTTGGTCTCTGAAAAAATTACGAAACGACCCAACTGTCCCCTATTTCTGGTCTGAGACAGAAGCCTTGGCAGAGGGGTCAAATAATCGAATTTCTAAAAACTGCTTTACAGGATATTCCTCACAATGTGAAGAGTTTTTCCATAAATTTTCATAGCAATTGGACATCGTTTGATAAGAAAACGAAATAATCTTTCGAAATCATTTTGCTTTTGAATTGCTGGATTATGTGGGATTCCTTAATTTTTTGTTAGCTCAGCATCTTAATATTTTGTTTTTCTTTCGATTAGAATTCCAGCGCAAGGAGGGAGAAGTTTGCTGGAAATTAGAAGCTTCCTTCTCGTCTCCTTAATTAATTCTTGAGGTCGTGCTTTTAGGATAATTCCTGCCTTCTCGCATCCTAGTTAAGGTATTGAACAAGCTTCATCATCTTTGTTGAATTTAAAAGAATAATCTATGCGTTTAGAAACTAGGGTTCATTGAGGAAAATCTGATGGATTATGAAGTTGATGGAGTTTACTTAATTAAAGTATGATTAAGTGGTTTATGGGTTTGCATATATGAATGTGATCAATTTCTTGGTTCTTATGAATATGCATTGCTTACTTAAAATAGAGATTTCGGACTGAGATGATGGAATTTTTTAAAACTGTTTTATCTGGGGCTTAATCACATATTAAGGGTCATCTCTGTTAAATTTGGTGTAATTCCGAGTTGGTTTGGTCTCTGAAAAAATTACGAAACGACCCAGCTGTCCCCTATTTCTGGTCTGAGACAGAAGCCTTGGCAGAGGGGTCAAATAATCGAATTTCTAAAAACTGCTTTACAGGATATTCCTCACTATGTGAAGAGTTTCTCCATAAATTTTCATAGCAATTGGACATCGTTTGATAAGAAAACGAAATAATCTTTCGAAATCATTTTGCTTTTGAATTGCTGGATTATGTGGGATTCCTTAATTTTTTGTTAGCTCAGCATCTTAATATTTTGTTTTTCTTTCGATTAGAATTCCAGCGCAAGGAGGGAGAAGTTTGCTGGAAATTAGAAGCTTCCTTCTCGTCTCCTTAATTAATTCTTGAGGTCGTGCTTTTAGGATAATTCCTGCCTTCTCGCATCCTAGTTAAGGTATTGAACAAGCTTCATCATCTTCGTTGAATTTAAAAGAATAATCTATGTGTTTAGAAACTAGGGTTCATTGAGGAAAATCTGATGGATTATGAAGTTGATGGAGTTTACTTAATTAAAGTATGATTAAGTGGTTTATGGGTTTGCATATATGAATGTGATCAATTTCTTGGTTCTTATGAATATGCATTGCTTACTTAAAATATAGATTTCGGACTGAGATGATGGAATTTTTGAAAACTGTTTTATCTGGGGCTTAATCACATATTAAGGGTCATCTCTGTTAAATTTGGTGTAATTCCGAGTTGGTTTGGTCTCTGAAAAAATTACGAAACGACCCAGCTGTCCCCTATTTCTGGTCTGAGACAGAAGCCTTGGCAGAGGGGTCAAATAATCGAATTTCTAAAAACTGCTTTACAGGATATTCCTCACTATGTGAAGAGTTTCTCCATAAATTTTCATAGCAATTTGACATCGTTTGATAAGAAAACGAAATAATCTTTCGAAATCATTTTGCTTTTGAATTGCTGGATTATGTGGGATTCTTTAATTTTTTGTTAGCTCAGCATCTTAATATTTTGTTTTTCTTTCGATTAGAATTCCAGCGCAAGGAGGGAGAAGTTTGCTGGAAATTAGAAGCTTCCTTCTCGTCTCCTTAATCAATTCTTTAGGTCGTGCTTTTCGAATAATTCCTGCCTTCTCGCATCCTAGTTAAGGTATTGAACAAGCTTCATCATCTTCTTTGAATTTAAAGGAATAATCTATGTGTTTAGAAACTTGGGTTCACTGAGGAAAATCTGATGGATTATGAAGTTGATGGAGTTTAGTTAATTAAAGTATGATTAAGTGGTTTATGGGTTTGCATATATGAATGTGATCAATTTTTTGGTTCTTATGAATATGCATTGCTTACTTAAAATAGAGATTTCGGACTGAGATGATGGAATTTTTGAAAACTGTTTTATCTGGGCTTAATCACATATTAAGGGTCATCTCTGTTAAATTTGGTGTAATTCCGAGTTGGTTTGGTCTCTGAAAAAATTACGAAACGACCCAGTTGTCCCCAATTTCTGGTCTGAGACAGAAGCCTTGGCAGAGGTGTCAAATAATCGAATTTCTAAAAACTGCTTTACAGGATATTCCTCACTATGTGAAGAGTTTCTCCATAAATTTTCATAGCAATTGGACATCGTTTGATAAGAAAACGAAATAATCTTTCGAAATCATTTTGCTTTTGAATTGCTGGATTATGTGGGATTCCTTAATTTTTTGTTAGCTCAGCATCTTAATATTTTGTTTTTCTTTCGATTAGAATTCCAGCGCAAGGAGGGAGAAGTTTGCTGGAAATTAGAAGCTTCCTTCTCGTCTCCTTAATTAATTCTTGAGGTCGTGCTTTTAGGATAATTCCTGCCTTCTCGCATCCTAGTTAAGGTATTGAACAAGCTTCATCATCTTCGTTGAATTTAAAAGAATAATCTATGTGTTTAGAAACTAGGGTTCATTGAGGAAAATCTGATGGATTATGAAGTTGATGGAGTTTACTTAATTAAAGTATGATTAAGTGGTTTATGGGTTTGCATATATGAATGTGATCAATTTCTTGGTTCTTATGAATATGCATTGCTTACTTAAAATATAGATTTCGGACTGAGATGATGGAATTTTTGAAAACTGTTTTATCTGGGGCTTAATCACATATTAAGGGTCATCTCTGTTAAATTTGGTGTAATTCCGAGTTGGTTTGCTCTCTGAAAAAATTACGAAACGACCCAGCTGTCCCCTATTTCTGGTCTGAGACAGAAGCCTTGGCAGAGGGGTCAAATAATCGAATTTCTAAAAACTGCTTTACAGGATATTCGTCACTATGTGAAGAGTTTCTCCATAAATTTTCATAGCAATTGGACATCGTTTGATAAGAAAACGAAATAATCTTTCGAAATCATTTTGCTTTTGAATTGCTGGATTATGTGGGATTCCTTAATTTTTTGTTAGCTCAGCATCTTAATATTTTGTTTTTCTTTCGATTAGAATTCCAGCGCAAGGAGGGAGAAATTTGTTGGAAATTAGAAGCTTCCTTCTCGTCTCCTTAATCAATTTTTGAGGTCGTGCTTTTAGGATAATTCCTGCCTTCTCGCATCCTAGTTAAGGTATTGAACAAGCTTCATCATCTTCGTTGAATTTAAAGGAATAATCTATGTGTTTAGAAACTAGGGTTCATTGAGGAAAATCTGATGGATTATGAAGTTGATGGAGTTTACTTAATTAAAGTATGATTAAGTGGTTTATGGGTTTGCATATATGAATGTGATCAATTTTTTGGTTCTTATGAATATGCATTGCTTACTTAAAATAGAGATTTCGGACTGAGATGATGGAATTTTTGAAAACTGTTTTATCTGGGGCTTAATCACATATTAAGGGTCATCTCTGTTAAATTTGGTGTAATTCCGAGTTGGTTTGGTCTCTGAAAAAATTACGAAACGACCCAGTTGTCCCCAATTTCTGGTCTGAGACAGAAGCCTTGGTAGAGGTGTCAAATAATCGAATTTCTAAAAACTGCTTTACAGGATATTCCTCACTATGTGAAGAGTTTCTCCATAAATTTTCATAGCAATTGGACATCGTTTTATAAGAAAACGAAATAATCTTTCGAAATCATTTTGCTTTTGAATTGCTGGATTATGTGGGATTCCTTAATTTTTTGTTAGCTCAGCATCTTAATATTTTGTTTTTCTTTCGATTAGAATTCCAGCGCAAGGAGGGAGAAGTTTGCTGGAAATTAGAAGCTTCCTTCTCGTCTCCTTAATCAATTCTTGAGGTCGTGCTTTTAGGATAATTCCTGCCTTCTCGCATCCTAGTTAAGGTATTGAACAAGCTTCATCATCTTCTTTGAATTTAAAGGAATAATCTATGTGTTTAGAAACTAGGGTTCATTGAGAAAAATATGATGGATTATGAAGTTGATGGAGTTTACTTAATTAAAGTATGATGAAGTGGTTTATGGGTTTGCATATATGAATATGATCAATTTTTTGGTTCTTATGAATATGCATTGCTTACTTAAAATAGAGATTTCGGACTGAGATGATGGAATTTTTGAAAACTGTTTTATCTGGGGCTTAATCACATATTAAGGGTCATCTCTGTTAAATTTGGTGTAATTCCGAGTTGGGTTGGTCTCTGAAAAAATGACGAAACGACCCAGCTGTCCTCTATTTCTGGTCTGAGACAGAAGCCTTGGCAGAGGGGTCAAATAATCGAATTTCTAAAAACTGCTTTACAGGATATTCCTCATTATGTGAAGAGTTTCTCCATAAATTTTCATAGCAATTGGACATCGTTTGATAAGAAAACGAAATAATCTTTCGAAATCATTTTGCTTTTGAATTGCTGGATTATGTGGGATTCCTTAATTTTTTGTTAGCTCAGCATCTTAATATTTTGTTTTTCTTTCGATTAGAATTCCAGCGCAAGGAGGGAGAAATTTGTTGGAAATTAGAAGCTTCCTTCTCGTCTCCTTAATCAATTTTTGAGGTCGTGCTTTTAGGATAATTCCTGCCTTCTCGCATCCTAGTTAAGGTATTGAACAAGCTTCATCATCTTCGTTGAATTTAAAGGAATAATCTATGTGTTTAGAAACTAGGGTTCATTGAGGAAAATCTGATGGATTATGAAGTTGATGGAGTTTACTTAATTAAAGTATGATTAAGTGGTTTATGGGTTTGCATATATGAATGTGATCAATTTTTTGGTTCTTATGAATATGCATTGCTTACTTAAAATAGAGATTTCGGACTGAGATGATGGAATTTTTGAAAACTGTTTTATCTGGGGCTTAATCACATATTAAGGGTCATCTCTGTTAAATTTGGTGTAATTCCGAGTTGGTTTGCTCTCTGAAAAAATTACGAAACGACCCAGCTGTCCCCTATTTCTGGTCTGAGACAGAAGCCTTGGCAGAGGGGTCAAATAATCGAATTTCTAAAAACTGCTTTACAGGATATTCGTCACTATGTGAAGAGTTTCTCCATAAATTTTCATAGCAATTGGACATCGTTTGATAAGAAAACGAAATAATCTTTCGAAATCATTTTGCTTTTGAATTGCTGGATTATGTGGGATTCCTTAATTTTTTGTTAGCTCAGCATCTTAATATTTTGTTTTTCTTTCGATTAGAATTCCAGCGCAAGGAGGGAGAAATTTGTTGGAAATTAGAAGCTTCCTTCTCGTCTCCTTAATCAATTTTTGAGGTCGTGCTTTTAGGATAATTCCTGCCTTCTCGCATCCTAGTTAAGGTATTGAACAAGCTTCATCATCTTCGTTGAATTTAAAGGAATAATCTATGTGTTTAGAAACTAGGGTTCATTGAGGAAAATCTGATGGATTATGAAGTTGATGGAGTTTACTTAATTAAAGTATGATTAAGTGGTTTATGGGTTTGCATATATGAATGTGATCAATTTTTTGGTTCTTATGAATATGCATTGCTTACTTAAAATAGAGATTTCGGACTGAGATGATGGAATTTTTGAAAACTGTTTTATCTGGGGCTTAATCACATATTAAGGGTCATCTCTGTTAAATTTGGTGTAATTCCGAGTTGGTTTGGTCTCTGAAAAAATTACGAAACGACCCAGTTGTCCCCAATTTCTGGTCTGAGACAGAAGCCTTGGTAGAGGTGTCAAATAATCGAATTTCTAAAAACTGCTTTACAGGATATTCCTCACTATGTGAAGAGTTTCTCCATAAATTTTCATAGCAATTGGACATCGTTTTATAAGAAAACGAAATAATCTTTCGAAATCATTTTGCTTTTGAATTGCTGGATTATGTGGGATTCCTTAATTTTTTGTTAGCTCAGCATCTTAATATTTTGTTTTTCTTTCGATTAGAATTCCAGCGCAAGGAGGGAGAAGTTTGCTGGAAATTAGAAGCTTCCTTCTCGTCTCCTTAATCAATTCTTGAGGTCGTGCTTTTAGGATAATTCCTGCCTTCTCGCATCCTAGTTAAGGTATTGAACAAGCTTCATCATCTTCTTTGAATTTAAAGGAATAATCTATGTGTTTAGAAACTAGGGTTCATTGAGAAAAATATGATGGATTATGAAGTTGATGGAGTTTACTTAATTAAAGTATGATGAAGTGGTTTATGGGTTTGCATATATGAATATGATCAATTTTTTGGTTCTTATGAATATGCATTGCTTACTTAAAATAGAGATTTCGGACTGAGATGATGGAATTTTTGAAAACTGTTTTATCTGGGGCTTAATCACATATTAAGGGTCATCTCTGTTAAATTTGGTGTAATTCCGAGTTGGGTTGGTCTCTGAAAAAATGACGAAACGACCCAGCTGTCCTCTATTTCTGGTCTGAGACAGAAGCCTTGGCAGAGGGGTCAAATAATCGAATTTCTAAAAACTGCTTTACAGGATATTCCTCATTATGTGAAGAGTTTCTCCATAAATTTTCATAGCAATTGGACATCGTTTGATAAGAAAACGAAATAATCTTTCGAAATCATTTTGCTTTTGAATTGCTGGATTATGTGGGATTCCTTAATTTTTTGTTAGCTCAGCATCTTAATATTTTGTTTTTCTTTCGATTAGAATTCCAGCGCAAGGAGGGAGAAATTTGTTGGAAATTAGAAGCTTCCTTCTCGTCTCCTTAATCAATTCTTGAGGTCGTGCTTTTAGGATAATTCCTGCCTTCTCGCATCCTAGTTAAGGTATTGAACAAGTTTCATCATCTTCGTTGAATTTAAAGGAATAATCTATGTGTTTAGAAACTAGGGTTCATTGAGGAAAATCTGATGGATTATGAAGTTGATGGAGTTTACTTAATTAAAGTATGATTAAGTGGTTTGTGGGTTTGCATATATGAATGTGATCAATTTTTTGGTTCTTATGAATATGCATTGCTTACTTAAAATAGAGATTTCGGACTGAGATGATGGAATTTTTTAAAACTGTTTTATCTGGGGTTTAATCACATATTAAGGGTCATCTCTGTTAAATTTGGTGTAATTCCGAGTTGGTTTGGTCTCTGAAAAAATTACGAAACGACCCAGTTGTCCCCTATTTCTGGTCTGAGACAGAAGCCTTGGCAGAGGGGTCAAATAATCGAATTTCTAAAAACTGCTTTACAGGATATTCCTCACTATGTGAAGAGTTTCTCCATAAATTTTCATAGCAATTGGACATCGTTTGATAAGAAAACGAAATAATCTTTCGAAATCATTTTGCTTTTGAATTGCTGGATTATGTGGGATTCCTTAATTTTTTGTTAGCTCAGCATCTTAATATTTTGTTTTTCTTTCGATTAGAATTCCAGCGCAAGGAGGGAGAAATTTGCTGGAAATTAGAAGCTTCCTTCTCGTCTCCTTAATCAATTCTTGAGGTCGTGCTTTTAGGATAATTCCTGCCTTCTCGCATCCTAGTTAAGGTATTGAACAAGCTTCATCATCTTCGTTGAATTTAAAGGAATAATCTATGTGTTTAGAAACTAGGGTTCATTGAGGAAAATCTGATGGATTATGAAGTTGATGGAGTTTACTTAATTAAAGTATGATTAAGTGGTTTGTGGGTTTGCATATATGAATGTGATCAATTTTTTGGTTCTTATGAATATGCATTGCTTACTTAAAATAGAGATTTCGGACTGAGATGATGGAATTTTTTAAAACTGTTTTATCTGGGGCTTAATCACATATTAAGGGTCATCTCAATTAAATTTGGTGTAATTCCGAGTTGGTTTGGTCTCTGAAAAAATTACGAAACGACCCAGTTGTCCCCTATTTCTGGTCTGAGACAGAAGTCTTGGCAGAGCGGTCAAATAATCGAATTTCTAAAAACTGCTTTACAGGATATTCCTCACTATGTGAAGAGTTTCTCCATAAATTTTCTTAGCAATTGGACATCGTTTGATAAGAAAACGAAATAATCTTTCGAAATCATTTTGCTTTTGAATTGCTGGATTATGTGGGATTCCTTAATTTTTTGTTAGCTCAGCATCTTAATATTTTGTTTTTCTTTCGATTAGAATTCCAGCGCAAGGAGGGAGAAGTTTGCTGGAAATTAGAAGCTTCCTTCTCGTCTCACTAATCAATTCTTGAGGTCGTGCTTTTAGGATAATTCCTGCCTTCTCGCATCCTAGTAAGGTATTGAACAAGCTTCATCATCTTCGTTGAATTTAAAGGAATAATCTATGTGTTTAGAAACTAGGGTTCATTGAGGAAAATCTGATGGATTATGAAGTTGATGGAGTTTACTTAATTAATGTATGATTAAGTGGTTTATGGGTTTGCATATATGAATGTGATCAATTTTTTGGTTCTTATGAATATGCATTGCGTACTTAAAATAGAGATTTCGGACTGAGATGATGGAATTTTTTAAAACTGTTTTATCTGGGGCTTAATCACATATTAAGGGTCATCTCTGTTAAATTTGGTGTAATTCCGAGTTGGTTTGATCTCTGAAAAAATTACGAAACGACCCAGCTGTCCCCTATTTCTGGTCTGAGACAGAAGCCTTGGCAGAGGGGTCAAATAATCGAATTTCTAAAAACTGCTTTACAGGATATTCCTCACTATGTGAAGAGTTTCTCCATAAATTTTCATAGCAATTGGACATCGTTTGATAAGAAAACGAAATAATCTTTCGAAATCATTTTGCTTTTGAATTGCTGGATTATGTGGGATTCCTTAATTTTTTGTTAGCTCAGCATCTTAATATTTTGTTTTTCTTTCGATTAGAATTCCAGCGCAAGGAGGGAGAAATTTGTTGGAAATTAGAAGCTTCCTTCTCGTCTCCTTAATCAATTTTTGAGGTCGTGCTTTTAGGATAATTCCTGCCTTCTCGCATCCTAGTTAAGGTATTGAACAAGCTTCATCATCTTCGTTGAATTTAAAGGAATAATCTATGTGTTTAGAAACTAGGGTTCATTGAGGAAAATCTGATGGATTATGAAGTTGATGGAGTTTACTTAATTAAAGTATGATTAAGTGGTTTATGGGTTTGCATATATGAATGTGATCAATTTTTTGGTTCTTATGAATATGCATTGCTTACTTAAAATAGAGATTTCGGACTGAGATGATGGAATTTTTGAAAACTGTTTTATCTGGGGCTTAATCACATATTAAGGGTCATCTCTGTTAAATTTGGTGTAATTCCGAGTTGGTTTGCTCTCTGAAAAAATTACGAAACGACCCAGCTGTCCCCTATTTCTGGTCTGAGACAGAAGCCTTGGCAGAGGGGTCAAATAATCGAATTTCTAAAAACTGCTTTACAGGATATTCGTCACTATGTGAAGAGTTTCTCCATAAATTTTCATAGCAATTGGACATCGTTTGATAAGAAAACGAAATAATCTTTCGAAATCATTTTGCTTTTGAATTGCTGGATTATGTGGGATTCCTTAATTTTTTGTTAGCTCAGCATCTTAATATTTTGTTTTTCTTTCGATTAGAATTCCAGCGCAAGGAGGGAGAAATTTGTTGGAAATTAGAAGCTTCCTTCTCGTCTCCTTAATCAATTTTTGAGGTCGTGCTTTTAGGATAATTCCTGCCTTCTCGCATCCTAGTTAAGGTATTGAACAAGCTTCATCATCTTCGTTGAATTTAAAGGAATAATCTATGTGTTTAGAAACTAGGGTTCATTGAGGAAAATCTGATGGATTATGAAGTTGATGGAGTTTACTTAATTAAAGTATGATTAAGTGGTTTATGGGTTTGCATATATGAATGTGATCAATTTTTTGGTTCTTATGAATATGCATTGCTTACTTAAAATAGAGATTTCGGACTGAGATGATGGAATTTTTGAAAACTGTTTTATCTGGGGCTTAATCACATATTAAGGGTCATCTCTGTTAAATTTGGTGTAATTCCGAGTTGGTTTGGTCTCTGAAAAAATTACGAAACGACCCAGTTGTCCCCAATTTCTGGTCTGAGACAGAAGCCTTGGTAGAGGTGTCAAATAATCGAATTTCTAAAAACTGCTTTACAGGATATTCCTCACTATGTGAAGAGTTTCTCCATAAATTTTCATAGCAATTGGACATCGTTTTATAAGAAAACGAAATAATCTTTCGAAATCATTTTGCTTTTGAATTGCTGGATTATGTGGGATTCCTTAATTTTTTGTTAGCTCAGCATCTTAATATTTTGTTTTTCTTTCGATTAGAATTCCAGCGCAAGGAGGGAGAAGTTTGCTGGAAATTAGAAGCTTCCTTCTCGTCTCCTTAATCAATTCTTGAGGTCGTGCTTTTAGGATAATTCCTGCCTTCTCGCATCCTAGTTAAGGTATTGAACAAGCTTCATCATCTTCTTTGAATTTAAAGGAATAATCTATGTGTTTAGAAACTAGGGTTCATTGAGAAAAATATGATGGATTATGAAGTTGATGGAGTTTACTTAATTAAAGTATGATGAAGTGGTTTATGGGTTTGCATATATGAATATGATCAATTTTTTGGTTCTTATGAATATGCATTGCTTACTTAAAATAGAGATTTCGGACTGAGATGATGGAATTTTTGAAAACTGTTTTATCTGGGGCTTAATCACATATTAAGGGTCATCTCTGTTAAATTTGGTGTAATTCCGAGTTGGGTTGGTCTCTGAAAAAATGACGAAACGACCCAGCTGTCCTCTATTTCTGGTCTGAGACAGAAGCCTTGGCAGAGGGGTCAAATAATCGAATTTCTAAAAACTGCTTTACAGGATATTCCTCATTATGTGAAGAGTTTCTCCATAAATTTTCATAGCAATTGGACATCGTTTGATAAGAAAACGAAATAATCTTTCGAAATCATTTTGCTTTTGAATTGCTGGATTATGTGGGATTCCTTAATTTTTTGTTAGCTCAGCATCTTAATATTTTGTTTTTCTTTCGATTAGAATTCCAGCGCAAGGAGGGAGAAATTTGTTGGAAATTAGAAGCTTCCTTCTCGTCTCCTTAATCAATTCTTGAGGTCGTGCTTTTAGGATAATTCCTGCCTTCTCGCATCCTAGTTAAGGTATTGAACAAGTTTCATCATCTTCGTTGAATTTAAAGGAATAATCTATGTGTTTAGAAACTAGGGTTCATTGAGGAAAATCTGATGGATTATGAAGTTGATGGAGTTTACTTAATTAAAGTATGATTAAGTGGTTTGTGGGTTTGCATATATGAATGTGATCAATTTTTTGGTTCTTATGAATATGCATTGCTTACTTAAAATAGAGATTTCGGACTGAGATGATGGAATTTTTTAAAACTGTTTTATCTGGGGTTTAATCACATATTAAGGGTCATCTCTGTTAAATTTGGTGTAATTCCGAGTTGGTTTGGTCTCTGAAAAAATTACGAAACGACCCAGTTGTCCCCTATTTCTGGTCTGAGACAGAAGCCTTGGCAGAGGGGTCAAATAATCGAATTTCTAAAAACTGCTTTACAGGATATTCCTCACTATGTGAAGAGTTTCTCCATAAATTTTCATAGCAATTGGACATCGTTTGATAAGAAAACGAAATAATCTTTCGAAATCATTTTGCTTTTGAATTGCTGGATTATGTGGGATTCCTTAATTTTTTGTTAGCTCAGCATCTTAATATTTTGTTTTTCTTTCGATTAGAATTCCAGCGCAAGGAGGGAGAAATTTGCTGGAAATTAGAAGCTTCCTTCTCGTCTCCTTAATCAATTCTTGAGGTCGTGCTTTTAGGATAATTCCTGCCTTCTCGCATCCTAGTTAAGGTATTGAACAAGCTTCATCATCTTCGTTGAATTTAAAGGAATAATCTATGTGTTTAGAAACTAGGGTTCATTGAGGAAAATCTGATGGATTATGAAGTTGATGGAGTTTACTTAATTAAAGTATGATTAAGTGGTTTGTGGGTTTGCATATATGAATGTGATCAATTTTTTGGTTCTTATGAATATGCATTGCTTACTTAAAATAGAGATTTCGGACTGAGATGATGGAATTTTTTAAAACTGTTTTATCTGGGGCTTAATCACATATTAAGGGTCATCTCAATTAAATTTGGTGTAATTCCGAGTTGGTTTGGTCTCTGAAAAAATTACGAAACGACCCAGTTGTCCCCTATTTCTGGTCTGAGACAGAAGTCTTGGCAGAGCGGTCAAATAATCGAATTTCTAAAAACTGCTTTACAGGATATTCCTCACTATGTGAAGAGTTTCTCCATAAATTTTCTTAGCAATTGGACATCGTTTGATAAGAAAACGAAATAATCTTTCGAAATCATTTTGCTTTTGAATTGCTGGATTATGTGGGATTCCTTAATTTTTTGTTAGCTCAGCATCTTAATATTTTGTTTTTCTTTCGATTAGAATTCCAGCGCAAGGAGGGAGAAGTTTGCTGGAAATTAGAAGCTTCCTTCTCGTCTCACTAATCAATTCTTGAGGTCGTGCTTTTAGGATAATTCCTGCCTTCTCGCATCCTAGTAAGGTATTGAACAAGCTTCATCATCTTCGTTGAATTTAAAGGAATAATCTATGTGTTTAGAAACTAGGGTTCATTGAGGAAAATCTGATGGATTATGAAGTTGATGGAGTTTACTTAATTAATGTATGATTAAGTGGTTTATGGGTTTGCATATATGAATGTGATCAATTTTTTGGTTCTTATGAATATGCATTGCGTACTTAAAATAGAGATTTCGGACTGAGATGATGGAATTTTTTAAAACTGTTTTATCTGGGGCTTAATCACATATTAAGGGTCATCTCTGTTAAATTTGGTGTAATTCCGAGTTGGTTTGGTCTCTGAAAAAATTACGAAACGACCCAGCTGTCCCCTATTTCTGGTCTGAGACAGAAGCCTTGGCAGAGGGGTCAAATAATCGAATTTCTAAAAACTGCTTTACAGGATATTCCTCACTATGTGAAGAGTTTCTCCATAAATTTTCATAGCAATTGGACATCGTTTGATAAGAAAACGAAATAATCTTTCGAAATCATTTTGCTTTTGAATTGCTGGATTATGTGGGATTCCTTAATTTTTTGTTAGCTAAGCATCTTAATATTTTCTTTTTCTTTCGATTAGAATTCCAGCGCAAGGAGGGAGAAAATTGCTGGAAATTAGAAGCTTCCTTCTCGTCTCCTTAATCAATTCTTGAGGTCGTGCTTTTAGGATAATTCCTGCCTTCTCGCATCCTAGTTAAGGTATTGAACAAGCTTCATCATCTTCGTTGAATTTAAAGGAATAATCTATGTGTTTAGAAACTAGGGTTCATTGACGAAAATCTGATGGATTATGAAGTTGATGGAGTTTACTTAATTAAAGTATGATTAAGTGGTTTATGGGTTTCCATATATCAATGTGATCAATTTTTTGGTTCTTATGAATATGCATTGCTTACTTGAAATAGAGATTTCGGACTGAGATGATGGAATTTTTGAAAACTGTTTTATCTGGGGATTAATCATATATTAAGGGTCATCTCTGTTAAATTTAGTGTAATTCCGAGTTGGTTTGGTCTCTGAAAAAATTACGAAACGACCCAGCTGTCCCCTATTTCTGGTCTGAGACAGAAGCCTTGGCAGAGGGGTCAAATAATCGAATTTCTAAAAACTGCTTTACAGGATATTCCTCACTATGTGAAGAGTTTCTCCATAAATTTTCATAGCAATTGGACATCGTTTGATAAGAAAACGAAATAATCTTTCGAAATCATTTTGCTTTTGAATTGCTGGATTATGTGGGATTCCGTAATTTTTTGTTAGCTCAGCATCTTAATATTTTGTTTTTCTTTCGATTAGAATTCCAGCGCAAGGAGGGAGAAATTTGCTGGAAATTAGAAGCTTCCTTCTCGTCTCCTTAATCAATTCTTGAGGTCGTGCTTTTAGGATAATTCCTGCCTTCTCGCATCCTAGTTAAGGTATTGAACAAGCTTCATCATCTTCGTTGAATTTAAAGGAATAATCTATGTGTTTAGAAACTAGGGTTCATTGAGGAAAATCTGATGCATTATGAAGTTGATGGAGTTTACTTAATTAAAGTATGATTAAGTGGTTTGTGGGTTTGCATATATGAATGTGATCAATTTTTTGGTTCTTATGAATATGCATTGCTTACTTAAAATAGAGATTTCGGACTGAGATGATTGAATTTTTTAAAACTGTTTTATCTGGGGCTTAATCACATATTAAGGGTCATCTCTGTTAAATTTGGTGTAATTCCGAGTTGGTTTGGTCTCTGAAAAAATTACGAAACGACCCAGCTGTCCCCTATTTCTGGTCTGAGACAGAAGCCTTGGCAGAGGGGTCAAATAATCGAATTTCTAAAAACTGCTTTACAGGATATTCCTCACTATGTGAAGAGTTTCTCCATAAATTTTCATAGCAATTGGACATCGTTTGAGAAGAAAACGAAATAATCTTTCGAAATCATTTTGCTTTTGAATTGCTGGATTATGTGGGATTCCTTAATTTTTTGTTAGCTCAGCATCTTAATATTTTGTTTTTCTTTCGATTAGAATTCCAGCGCAAGGAGGGAGAAATTTGCTGGAAATTAGAAGCTTCCTTCTCGTCTCCTTAATCAATTCTTGAGGTCGGGCTTTTAGGATAATTCCTGCCTTCTCGCATCCAAGTTAAGGTATTGAACAAGCTTCATCATCTTCTTTGAATTTAAAGGAAGAATCTATGTGTTTAGAAACTACGGTTCATTGAGGAAAATCTGATGGATTATGAAGTTGATGGAGTTTACTTAATTAAAGTATGATTAAGTGGTTTATGGGTTTGCATACATGAATGTGATCAATTTTTTGGTTCTTATGAATATGCATTGCTTACTTGAAATAGAGATTTCGGACTGAGATGATGGAATTTTTGAAAACTGTTTTATCTGGGGCTTAATCACATATTAAGGGTCATATCTGTTAAATTTGGTGTAATTCCGAGTTGGTTTGGTCTCTGAAAAAATTACGAAACGACCCAGCTGTCCCCTATTTCTGGTCTGTGACAGAAGCCTTGGCAGAGGGGTCAAATAATCAAATTTTTAAAAACTGTTTTACAAGAATATTCCTCACTATGTGAAGAGTTTCTCCATAAATTTTCATAGCAATTGGACATCGTTTGATAAGAAAACGAAATAATTTTTCGAAATCATTTTGCTTTTGAATTGCTGGATTATGTGGGATTCCTTAATTTTTTGTTAGCTCAGCATCTTAATATTTTGTTTTTCTTTCGATTAGAATTCCAGCACAAGGAGGGAGAAGTTTGCTGGAAACTAGAAGCTTCCTTCTCGTCTCCTTAATCAATTCTTGAGGTCGTGCTTTTAGGATAATTCCTGCCTTCTCGCATCCTAGTTAAGTTATTGAACAAGCTTCATCATCTTCTTTGAATTTAAAGGAATAATCTATGTGTTTAGAAACTAGGGTTCATTGAGGAAAATATGATGGATTATGAAGTTGATGGAGTTTACTTAATTAAAGTATGATTAAGTGGTTTATGGGTTTGCATACATGAATGTGATCAATTTTTTGGTTCTTATGAATATGCATTGCTTACTTGAAATAGAGATTTCGGACTGAGATGATGGAATTTTTGAAAACTGTTTTATCTGGGGCTTAATCACATATTAAGGGTCATATCTGTTAAATTTGGTGTAATTCCGAGTTGGTTTGGTCTCTGAAAAAATTACGAAACGACCCAGCTGTCCCCTATTTCTGGTCTGTGACAGAAGCCTTGGCAGAGGGGTCAAATAATCAAATTTCTAAAAACTGTTTTACTAGAATATTCCTCACTATGTGAAGAGTTTCTCCATAAATTTTCATAGCAATTGGACTTCGTTTGATAAGAAAACGAAATAATCTTTCGAAATTATTTTACTTTTGAATTGCTGGATTATGTGGGATTCCTTATTTTTTTGTTAGCTCAGCATCTTAATAATTTGTTTTTCTTTCGATTAGAATTCCACCGTAAGGAGGGAGAAGTTTGCTGGAAATTAGAAGCTTCCTTCTCGTCTCCTTAATCAATTCTTGAGGTCGTGCTTTTAGGATAATTCCTGCCTTCTCGCATCCTAGTTAAGGTATTGAACAAGCTTCATCATCTTCTTTGAATTTAAAGGAATAATCTATGTGTTTAGAAACTAGGGTTCATTGAGGAAAATCTGATGGATTATGAAGTTGATGGAGTTTACTTAATTAAAGTATGATTAAGTGGTTTATGGGTTTGCATACATGAATGTGATCAATTTTTTGGTTCTTATGAATATGCATTGGTTACTTGAAATAGAGATTTCGGACTGAGATGATGGAATTTTTGAAAACTGTTTTATCTGGGGCTTAATCACATATTAATGGTCATATCTGTTAAATTTGGTGTAATTCCGAGTTGGTTTGGTCTCTGAAAAAATTACGAAACGACCCAGCTGTCCCCTATTTCTGGTCTGTGACAGAAGCCTTGGCAGAGGGGTCAAATAATCAAATTTCTAAAAACTGTTTTACTAGAATATTCCTCACTATGTGAAGAGTTTCTCCATAAATTTTCATAGCAATTGGACTTCGTTTGATAAGAAAACGAAATAATCTTTCGAAATTATTTTACTTTTGAATTGCTGGATTATGTGGGATTCCTTATTTTTTTGTTAGCTCAGCATCTTAATAATTTGTTTTTCTTTCGATTAGAATTCCACCGTAAGGAGGGAGAAGTTTGCTGGAAATTAGAAGCTTCCTTCTCGTCTCCTTAATCAATTCTTGAGGTCGTGCTTTTAGGATAATTCCTGCCTTCTCGCATCCTAGTTAAGGTATTGAACAAGCTTCATCATCTTCTTTGAATTTAAAGGAATAATCTATGTGTTTAGAAACTAGGGTTCATTGAGGAAAATCTGATGGATTATGAAGTTGATGGAGTTTACTTAATTAAAGTATGATTAAGTGGTTTATGGGTTTGCATACATGAATGTGATCAATTTTTTGGTTCTTATGAATATGCATTGCTTACTTGAAATAGAGATTTCGGACTGAGATGATGGAATTTTTGAAAACTGTTTTATCTGGGGCTTAATCATATATTAAGGGTCATCTCTGTTAAATTTAGTGTAATTCCGAGCTGGTTTGGTCTCTGAAAAAATTACGAAACGACCCAGCTGTCCCCTATTTCTGGTCTGTGACAGAAGCCTTGGCAGAGGGGTCAAATAATCAAATTTCTAAAAACTGTTTTACGAGAATATTCCTCACTATGTGAAGAGTTTCTCCATAAATTTTCATAGCAATTGGACTTCGTTTGATAAGAAAACGAAATAATTTTTCGAAATCATTTTGCTTTTGAATTGCTGGATTATGTGGGATTCCTTAATTTTTTGTTAGCTCAGCATCTTAATATTTTGTTTTTCTTTCGATTAGAATTCCAGCGCAAGGAGGGAGAAGTTTGCTGGAAACTAGAAGCTTCCTTCTCGTCTCCTTAATCAATTCTTGAGGTCGTGCTTTTAGGATAATTCCTGCCTTCTCGCATCCTAGTTAAGTTATTGAACAAGCTTCATCATCTTCTTTGAATTTAAAGGAATAATCTATGTGTTTAGAAACTAGGGTTCATTGAGGAAAATATGATGGATTATGAAGTTGATGGAGTTTACTTAATTAAAGTATGATTAAGTGGTTTATGGGTTTGCATACATGAATGTGATCAATTTTTTGGTTCTTATGAATATGCATTGCTTACTTGAAATAGAGATTTCGGACTGAGATGATGGAATTTTTGAAAACTTTTTATCTGGGGCTTAATCACATATTAAGGGTCATCTCTGTTAAATTTGGTGTAATTCCGAGTTGGTTTAGTCTCTGAAAAAATTACGAAACGACCCAGCTGTCCCCTATTTCTGGTCTGTGACAGAAGCCTTGGCAAAGGGGTCAAATAATCAAATTTCTAAAAACTGTTTTACTAGAATATTCCTCACTATGTGAAGAGTTTCTCCATAAATTTTCATAGCAATTGGACTTCGTTTGATAAGAAAACGAAATAATCTTTCGAAATTATTTTCCTTTTGAATTGCTGGATTATGTGGGATTCCTTATTTTTTTGTTAGCTCAGCATCTTAATAATTTGTTTTTCTTTCGATTAGAATTCCACCGTAAGGAGGGAGAAGTATGCTGGAAATTAGAAGCTTCCTTCTCGTCTCCTTAATCAATTCTTGAGGTCGTGCTTTTAGGATAATTCCTGCCTTCTCGCATCCTAGTTAAGGTATTGAACAAGCTTCATCATCTTCTTTGAATTTAAAGGAATAATCTATGTGTTTAGAAACTAGGGTTCATTGAGGAAAATCTGATGGATTATGAAGTTGATGGAGTTTACTTAATTAAAGTATGATTAAGTGGTTTATGGGTTTGCATACATGAATGTGATCAATTTTTTGGTTCTTATGAATATGTATTGCTTACTTGAAATAGAGATTTCGGACTGAGAGGATGGAATTTTTGAAAACTATTTTATCTGGGGCTTAATCATATATCAAGGGTCATCTCTGTTAAATGTAGTGTAATTCCGAGTTTGTTTGGTCTCTGAAAAAATTACGAAACGACCCAGCTGTCCCCTATTTCTGGTCTGTGACAGAAGCCTTGGCAGAGGGGTCAAATAATCAAATTTCTAAAAACTGTTTTACAAGAATATTCCTCACTATGTGAAGAGTTTCTCCACAAATTTTCATAGCAATTGGACATCGTTTGATAAGAAAACGAAATAATCTTTCGAAAACATTTTGCTTTTGAATTGCTGGATTATGTGGGATTCCTTAATTTTTTGTTAGCTCAGCATCTTAATATTTTGTTTTTCTTTCGATTAGAATTCCAGCGCAAGGAGGGAGAAATTTGCTGGAAACTAGAAGCTTCCTTCTCATCTCCTTAATCAATTCTTGAGGTCGTGCTTTTAGGATAATTCCTGCCTTCTCGCATCCTAGTTAAGTTATTGAACAAGCTTCATCATCTTCTTTGAATTTAAAGGAATAATCTATGTGTTTAGAAACTAGGGTTCATTGAGGAAAATCTGATGGATTATGAAGTTGATGGAGTTTACTTAATTAAAGTATGATTAAGTGGTTTATGGGTTTGCATATATGAATGTGATCAATTTTTTGGTGCTTATGAATATGCATTGCTTACTTGAAATAGAGATTTCGGACTGAGATGATGGAATTTTTGAAAACTGTTTTATCTGGGACTTAATCATATATTAAGGGTCATCTCTGTTAAATTTAGTGTAATTCTGAGTTGGTTTGGTCTCTGAAAAAATTACGAAACGACCCAGATGTCCCCTATTTCTGGTCTGTGACAGAAGCCTTGGCAGAGGGGTCAAATAATCAAATTTCTAAAAACTGTTTTACAAGAATATTCCTCACTATGTGAAGAGTTTCTCCATAAATTTTCATAGCTATTGGACTTCGTTTGATAAGAAAACGAAATAATCTTTCGAAATTATTTTACTTTTGAATTGCTGGATTATGTGGGATTCCTTATTTTTTTGTTAGCTCAGCATCTTAATAATTTGTTTTTCTTTCGATTAGAATTCCAGCGTAAGGAGGGAGAAGTTTGCTGGAAATTAGAAGCTTCCTTCTCGTCTCCTTAATCAATTCTTGAGGTCGTGCTTTTAGGATAATTCCTGCCTTCTCGCATCCTAGTTAAGGTATTGAACAAGCTTCATCATCTTCTTTGAATTTAAAGGAATAATCTATGTGTTTAGAAACTAGGGTTCATTGAGGAAAATCTGATGGATTATGAAGTTGATGGAGTTTACTTAATTAAAGTATGATTAAGTGGTTTATGGGTTTGCATACATGAATGTGATCAATTTTTTGGTTCTTATGAATATGCATTGCTTACTTGAAATAGAGATTTCGGACTGAGTGGATGGAATTTTTGAAAACTATTTAATCTGGGTATTAATCATATATTAAGGGTCATCTCTGTTAAATTTAGTGTAGTTCCGAGTTGGTTTGGTCTCTGAAAAAATTACGAAACGACCCAGCTGTCCCCTATTTCTGGTCTGTGACAGAAGCCTTGGCAGAGGGGTCAAATAATCAAATTTCTAAAAACTGTTTTACAAGAATATTCCTCACTATCTGAAGAGTTTCTCCATAAATTTTCATAGCAATTAGACTTCGTTTGATAAGAAAATGAAATAATCTTTCGAAATTATTTTGCTTTTGAATTGCTGGATTATGTGGGATTCCTTATTTTTTTGTTAGCTCAGCATCTTAATATTTTGTTTTTCTTTCGATTAGAATTCCAGCGCAAGGAGGGAGAAGTTTGCTGGAAATTAGAAGCTTCCTTCTCGTCTCCTTAATCAATTCTTGAGGTCGTGCTTTTAGGATAATTCCTGCCTTCTCGCATCCTAGTTAAGGTATTGAACAAGCTTCATCATCTTCTTTGAATTTAAAGGAATAATCTATGTGTTTAGAAACTAGGGTTCATTGAGGAAAATCTGATGGATTATGAAGTTGATGGAGTTTACTTAATTAAAGTATGATTAAGTGGTTTATGAGTTTGCATACATGAATGTGATCAATTTTTTGGTTGTTATGAATATGCATTGCTTACTTGAAATAGAGATTTCGGACTGAGATGATGGAATTTTTGAAAACTGTTTTATCTGGGGCTTAATCACATATTAAGGGTCATCTCTGTTAAATTTGGTGTAATTCCGAGTTGGTTTGGTCTCTGAAAAAATTACGAAACGACCCAGCTGTCCCCTATTTCTGGTCTGAGACAGAAGCCTTGGCAGAGGGGTCAAATAATTGAATTTCTAAAAACTGCTTTGCAGGATATTCCTCACTATGTGAAGAGTTTCTCCATAAATTTTCATAGCAATTGGACATCGTTTGATAAGAAAACGAAATAATCTTTCGAAATCATTTTGCTTTTGAATTGCTGGATTATGTGGGATTCCGTAATTTTTTGTTAGCTCAGCATCTTAATATTTTATTTTTCTTTCGATTATGAATTCCAGCGCAAGGAGGGAGAAGTTTGCTGGAAATTAGAAGCTTCCTTCTCGTCTCCTTAATCAATTCTTGAGGTCGTGCTTTTAGGATAATTCCTGCCTTCTCGCATCCTAGTTAAGGTATTGAACAAGCTTCATCATCTTCGTTGAATTTAAAGGAATAATCTATATGTTTAGAAACTAGGGTTCATTGAGGAAAATCTGATGGATTATGAAGTTGATGGAGTTTACTTAATTAAAGTATGATTAAGTGGTTTATGGGTTTGCATATTTGAAAGTGATCAATTTTTTGGTTCTTATGAATATGCATTGCTTACTTGAAATGGAGATTTCGGACTGAGATGATGGAATTTTTGAAAACTGTTTTATCTGGGGCTTAATCATATATTAAGGGTCATCTCTGTTAAATTTGGTGTAATTCCGAGTTGGTTTGGTCTCTGAAAAAATTACGAAACGACCCAGCTGTCCCCTATTTCTGGTCTGAGACAGAAGCCTTGGCAGAGGGGTCAAATAATTGAATTTCTAAAAACTGCTTTGCAGGATATTCCTCACTATGTGAAGAGTTTCTCCATAAATTTTCATAGCAATTGGACATCGTTTGATAAGAAAACGAAATAATCTTTCGAAATCATTTTGCTTTTGAATTGTTGGATTATGTGGGATTCCGTAATTTTTTGTTAGCTCAGCATCTTAATATTTTATTTTTCTTTCGATTAGAATTCCAGCGCAAGGAGGGAGATGTTTGCTGGAAATTAGAAGCTTCCTTCTCGTCTCCTTAATCAATTCTTGAGGTCGTGCTTTTAGGATAATTCCTGCCTTCTCGCATCCTAGTTAAGGTATTGAACAAGCTTCATCATCTTCGTTGAATTTAAAGTAATAATCTATGTGTTTAGAAACTAGGGTTCATTGAGGAAAATCTGATGGATTATGAAGTTGATGGAGTTTACTTAATTAAAGTATGATTAAGTGGTTTATGGGTTTGCATATATGAATGTGATCAATTTTTTGGTGCTTATGAATATGCATTGCTTACTTGAAATAGAGATTTCGGACTGAGATGATGGAATTTTTGAAAACTGTTTTATCTGGGACTTAATCATATATTAAGGGTCATCTCTGTTAAATTTAGTGTAATTCTGAGTTGGTTTGGTCTCTGAAAAAATTACGAAACGACCCAGATGTCCCCTAGTTCTGGTCTGTGACAGAAGCCTTGGCAGAGGGGTCAAATAATCAAATTTCTAAAAACTGTTTTACAAGAATATTCCTCACTATGTGAAGAGTTTCTCCATAAATTTTCATAGCTATTGGACTTCGTTTGATAAGAAAACGAAATAATCTTTCGAAATTATTTTACTTTTGAATTGCTGGATTATGTGGGATTCCTTATTTTTTTGTTAGCTCAGCATCTTAATAATTTGTTTTTCTTTCGATTAGAATTCCAGCGTAAGGAGGGAGAAGTTTGCTGGAAATTAGAAGCTTCCTTCTCGTCTCCTTAATCAATTCTTGAGGTCGTGCTTTTAGGATAATTCCTGCCTTCTCGCATCCTAGTTAAGGTATTGAACAAGCTTCATCATCTTCTTTGAATTTAAAGGAATAATCTATGTGTTTAGAAACTAGGGTTCATTGAGGAAAATCTGATGGATTATGAAGTTGATGGAGTTTACTTAATTAAAGTATGATTAAGTGGTTTATGAGTTTGCATACATGAATGTGATCAATTTTTTGGTTGTTATGAATATGCATTGCTTACTTGAAATAGAGATTTCGGACTGAGATGATGGAATTTTTGAAAACTGTTTTATCTGGGGCTTAATCACATATTAAGGGTCATCTCTGTTAAATTTGGTGTAATTCCGAGTTGGTTTGGTCTCTGAAAAAATTACGAAACGACCCAGCTGTCCCCTATTTCTGGTCTGAGACAGAAGCCTTGGCAGAGGGGTCAAATAATTGAATTTCTAAAAACTGCTTTGCAGGATATTCCTCACTATGTGAAGAGTTTCTCCATAAATTTTCATAGCAATTGGACATCGTTTGATAAGAAAACGAAATAATCTTTCGAAATCATTTTGCTTTTGAATTGCTGGATTATGTGGGATTCCGTAATTTTTTGTTAGCTCAGCATCTTAATATTTTATTTTTCTTTCGATTATGAATTCCAGTGCAAGGAGGGAGAAGTTTGCTGGAAATTAGAAGCTTCCTTCTCGTCTCCTTAATCAATTCTTGAGGTCGTGCTTTTAGGATAATTCCTGCCTTCTCGCATCCTAGTTAAGGTATTGAACAAGCTTCATCATCTTCGTTGAATTTAAAGGAATAATCTATATGTTTAGAAACTAGGGTTCATTGAGGAAAATCTGATGGATTATGAAGTTGATGGAGTTTACTTAATTAAAGTATGATTAAGTGGTTTATGGGTTTGCATATTTGAAAGTGATCAATTTTTTGGTTCTTATGAATATGCATTGCTTACTTGAAATGGAGATTTCGGACTGAGATGATGGAATTTTTGAAAACTGTTTTATCTGGGGCTTAATCATATATTAAGGGTCATCTCTGTTAAATTTGGTGTAATTCCGAGTTGGTTTGGTCTCTGAAAAAATTACGAAACGACCCAGCTGTCCCCTATTTCTGGTCTGAGACAGAAGCCTTGGCAGAGGGGTCAAATAATTGAATTTCTAAAAACTGCTTTGCAGGATATTCCTCACTATGTGAAGAGTTTCTCCATAAATTTTCATAGCAATTGGACATCGTTTGATAAGAAAACGAAATAATCTTTCGAAATCATTTTGCTTTTGAATTGTTGGATTATGTGGGATTCCGTAATTTTTTGTTAGCTCAGCATCTTAATATTTTATTTTTCTTTCGATTAGAATTCCAGCGCAAGGAGGGAGATGTTTGCTGGAAATTAGAAGCTTCCTTCTCGTCTCCTTAATCAATTCTTGAGGTCGTGCTTTTAGGATAATTCCTGCCTTCTCGCATCCTAGTTAAGGTATTGAACAAGCTTCATCATCTTCGTTGAATTTAAAGTAATAATCTATGTGTTTAGAAACTAGGGTTCATTGAGGAAAATCTGATGGATTATGAAGTTGATGGAGTTTACTTAATTAAAGTATGATTAAGTGGTTTATGGGTTTGCATATATGAATGTGATCAATTTTTTGGTGCTTATGAATATGCATTGCTTACTTGAAATAGAGATTTCGGACTGAGATGATGGAATTTTTGAAAACTGTTTTATCTGGGACTTAATCATATATTAAGGGTCATCTCTGTTAAATTTAGTGTAATTCTGAGTTGGTTTGGTCTCTGAAAAAATTACGAAACGACCCAGATGTCCCCTATTTCTGGTCTGTGACAGAAGCCTTGGCAGAGGGGTCAAATAATCAAATTTCTAAAAACTGTTTTACAAGAATATTCCTCACTATGTGAAGAGTTTCTCCATAAATTTTCATAGCTATTGGACTTCGTTTGATAAGAAAACGAAATAATCTTTCGAAATTATTTTACTTTTGAATTGCTGGATTATGTGGGATTCCTTATTTTTTTGTTAGCTCAGCATCTTAATAATTTGTTTTTCTTTCGATTAGAATTCCAGCGTAAGGAGGGAGAAGTTTGCTGGAAATTAGAAGCTTCCTTCTCGTCTCCTTAATCAATTCTTGAGGTCGTGCTTTTAGGATAATTCCTGCCTTCTCGCATCCTAGTTAAGGTATTGAACAAGCTTCATCATCTTCTTTGAATTTAAAGGAATAATCTATGTGTTTAGAAACTAGGGTTCATTGAGGAAAATCTGATGGATTATGAAGTTGATGGAGTTTACTTAATTAAAGTATGATTAAGTGGTTTATGGGTTTGCATACATGAATGTGATCAATTTTTTGGTTCTTATGAATATGCATTGCTTACTTGAAATAGAGATTTCGGACTGAGTGGATGGAATTTTTGAAAACTATTTAATCTGGGTATTAATCATATATTAAGGGTCATCTCTGTTAAATTTAGTGTAGTTCCGAGTTGGTTTGGTCTCTGAAAAAATTACGAAACGACCCAGCTGTCCCCTATTTCTGGTCTGTGACAGAAGCCTTGGCAGAGGGGTCAAATAATCAAATTTCTAAAAACTGTTTTACAAGAATATTCCTCACTATCTGAAGAGTTTCTCCATAAATTTTCATAGCAATTAGACTTCGTTTGATAAGAAAATGAAATAATCTTTCGAAATTATTTTGCTTTTGAATTGCTGGATTATGTGGGATTCCTTATTTTTTTGTTAGCTCAGCATCTTAATATTTTGTTTTTCTTTCGATTAGAATTCCAGCGCAAGGAGGGAGAAGTTTGCTGGAAATTAGAAGCTTCCTTCTCGTCTCCTTAATCAATTCTTGAGGTCGTGCTTTTAGGATAATTCCTGCCTTCTCGCATCCTAGTTAAGGTATTGAACAAGCTTCATCATCTTCTTTGAATTTAAAGGAATAATCTATGTGTTTAGAAACTAGGGTTCATTGAGGAAAATCTGATGGATTATGAAGTTGATGGAGTTTACTTAATTAAAGTATGATTAAGTGGTTTATGAGTTTGCATACATGAATGTGATCAATTTTTTGGTTGTTATGAATATGCATTGCTTACTTGAAATAGAGATTTCGGACTGAGATGATGGAATTTTTGAAAACTGTTTTATCTGGGGCTTAATCACATATTAAGGGTCATCTCTGTTAAATTTGGTGTAATTCCGAGTTGGTTTGGTCTCTGAAAAAATTACGAAACGACCCAGCTGTCCCCTATTTCTGGTCTGAGACAGAAGCCTTGGCAGAGGGGTCAAATAATTGAATTTCTAAAAACTGCTTTGCAGGATATTCCTCACTATGTGAAGAGTTTCTCCATAAATTTTCATAGCAATTGGACATCGTTTGATAAGAAAACGAAATAATCTTTCGAAATCATTTTGCTTTTGAATTGCTGGATTATGTGGGATTCCGTAATTTTTTGTTAGCTCAGCATCTTAATATTTTATTTTTCTTTCGATTATGAATTCCAGCGCAAGGAGGGAGAAGTTTGCTGGAAATTAGAAGCTTCCTTCTCGTCTCCTTAATCAATTCTTGAGGTCGTGCTTTTAGGATAATTCCTGCCTTCTCGCATCCTAGTTAAGGTATTGAACAAGCTTCATCATCTTCGTTGAATTTAAAGGAATAATCTATATGTTTAGAAACTAGGGTTCATTGAGGAAAATCTGATGGATTATGAAGTTGATGGAGTTTACTTAATTAAAGTATGATTAAGTGGTTTATGGGTTTGCATATTTGAAAGTGATCAATTTTTTGGTTCTTATGAATATGCATTGCTTACTTGAAATGGAGATTTCGGACTGAGATGATGGAATTTTTGAAAACTGTTTTATCTGGGGCTTAATCATATATTAAGGGTCATCTCTGTTAAATTTGGTGTAATTCCGAGTTGGTTTGGTCTCTGAAAAAATTACGAAACGACCCAGCTGTCCCCTATTTCTGGTCTGAGACAGAAGCCTTGGCAGAGGGGTCAAATAATTGAATTTCTAAAAACTGCTTTGCAGGATATTCCTCACTATGTGAAGAGTTTCTCCATAAATTTTCATAGCAATTGGACATCGTTTGATAAGAAAACGAAATAATCTTTCGAAATCATTTTGCTTTTGAATTGTTGGATTATGTGGGATTCCGTAATTTTTTGTTAGCTCAGCATCTTAATATTTTATTTTTCTTTCGATTAGAATTCCAGCGCAAGGAGGGAGATGTTTGCTGGAAATTAGAAGCTTCCTTCTCGTCTCCTTAATCAATTCTTGAGGTCGTGCTTTTAGGATAATTCCTGCCTTCTCGCATCCTAGTTAAGGTATTGAACAAGCTTCATCATCTTCGTTGAATTTAAAGTAATAATCTATATGTTTAGAAACTAGGGTTCATTGAGGAAAATCTGATGGATTATGAAGTTGATGGAGTTTACTTAATTAAAGTATGATTAAGTGGTTTATGGGTTTGCATATTTGAAAGTGATCAATTTTTTGGTTCTTATGAATATGCATTGCTTACTTGAAATAGAGATTTCGGACTGAGATGATGGAATTTTTGAAAACTGTTTTATCTGGGGCTTAATCATATATTAAGGGTCATCTCTGTTAAATTTAGTGTAATTCCGAGTTGGTTTGGTCTCTGAAAAAATTACGAAACGACCCAGCTGTCCCCTATTTCTGGTCTGTGACAGAAGCCTTGCCAGAGGGGCCAAATAATCAAATTTCTAAAAACTGTTTTACAAGAATATTCCTCACTATGTGAAGAGTTTCTCCGTAAATGTTCATAGCAATTGGACATCGTTTGATAAGAAAACGAAATAATCTTTCGAAATCATTTTGCTTTTGATTTGCTGGATTATGTGGGATTCCTTAATTTTTTGTTAGCTCAGCATCTTAATATTTTGTTTTTCTTTCGATTAGAATTCCAGCGCAAGGAGGGAGAAGTTTGCTGGAAACTAGAAGCTTCCTTCTCGTCTCCTTAATCAATTCTTGAGGTCGTGCTTTTAGGATAATTCCTGCCTTCTCGCATCCTAGTTAAGGTATTGAACAAGCTTCATCATCTTCTTTGAATTTAAAGGAATAATCTATGTGTTTAGAAACTAGGGTTCATTGAGGAAAATCTGATGGATTATGAAGTTGATGGAGTTTACTTAATTAAAGTATGATTAAGTGGTTTATGGGTTTGGATACATGAATGTGATCAATTTTTTGGTTCTTATGAATATGCATTGCTTACTTGAAATAGAGATTTCGGACTGAGTGGATGGAATTTTTGAAAACTATTTTATCTGGGGCTTAATCATATATTAAAGGTCATCTTTGTTAAATTTAGTGTAATTCCGAGTTGGTTTGGTCTCTGAAAAAATTACGAAACGACCCAGCTGTCCCCTATTTCTGGTCTGTGACAAAAGCCTTGGCAGAGGGGTCAAATAATCAAATTTCTAAAAACTGTTTTACAAGAATATTCCTCACTATCTGAAGAGTTTCTCCATAAATTTTCATAGCAATTAGACTTCGTTTGATAAGAAAACAAAATAATCTTTCGAAATTATTTTGCTTTTGAATTGCTGGATTATGTGGGATTCCTTATTTTTTTGTTAGCTCAGCATCTTAATATTTTGTTTTTCTTTCGATTAGAATTCCAGCGCAAGGAGGGAGAAGTTTGCTGGAAATTAGAAGCTTCCTTCTCGTCTCCTTAATCAATTCTTGAGGTCGTGCTTTTAGGATAATTCCTGCCTTCTCGGATCCTAGTTAAGGTATTGAACAAGCTTCATCATCTTCTTTGAATTTAAAGGAATAATCTATGTGTTTAGAAATTAGGGTTCATTGAGGAAAATCTGATGGATTATGAAGTTGATGGAGTTTACTTAATTAAAGTATGATTACGTGGTTTATGAGTTTGCATACATGAATGTGATCAATTTTTTGGTTGTTATGAATATGCATTGCTTACTTGAAATAGAGATTTCGGACTGAGATGATGGAATTTTTGAAAACTATTTTATCTGGGGCTTAATCACATATTAAGGGTCATCTCTGTTAAATTTGGTGTAATTCCGAGTTGGTTTGGTCTCTGAAAAAATTACGAAACGACCCAGCTGTCCCCTATTTCTGGTCTGAGACAGAAGCCTTGGCAGAGGGGTCAAATAATTGAATTTCTAAAAACTGCTTTGTAGGATATTCCTCACTATGTGAAGAGTTTCTCCATAAATTTTCATAGCAATTGGACATCGTTTGATAAGAAAACGAAATAATCTTTCGAAATCATTTTGCTTTTGAATTGCTGGATTATGTGGGATTCCGTAATTTTTTGTTAGCTCAGCATCTTAATATTTTATTTTTCTTTCGATTATGAATTCCAGCGCAAGGAGGGAGAAGTTTGCTGGAAATTAGAAGCTTCCTTCTCGTCTCCTTAATCAATTCTTGAGGTCGTGCTTTTAGGATAATTCCTGCCTTCTCGCATCCTAGTTAAGGTATTGAACAAGCTTCATCATCTTCGTTGAATTTAAAGGAATAATCTATATGTTTAGAAACTAGGGTTCATTGAGGAAAATCTGATGGATTATGAAGTTGATGGAGTTTACTTAATTAAAGTATGATTAAGTGGTTTATGGGTTTGCATATTTGAAAGTGATCAATTTTTTGGTTCTTATGAATATGCATTGCTTACTTGAAATAGAGATTTCGGACTGAGATGATGGAATTTTTGAAAACTGTTTTATCTGGGGCTTAATCATATATTAAGGGTCATCTCTGTTAAATTTGGTGTAATTCCGAGTTGGTTTGGTCTCTGAAAAAATTACGAAACGACCCAGCTGTCCCCTATTTCTGGTCTGAGACAGAAGCCTTGGCAGAGGGGTCAAATAATTGAATTTCTAAAAATTGCTTTGTAGGATATTCCTCACTATGTGAAGAGTTTCTCCACAAATTTTCATAGCAATTGGACATCGTTTGATAAGAAAACGAAATAATCTTTCGAAATCATTTTGCTTTTGAATTGTTGGATTATGTGGGATTCCGTAATTTTTTGTTAGCTCAGCATCTTAATATTTTATTTTTCTTTCGATTAGAATTCCAGCGCAAGGAGGGAGATGTTTGCTGGAAATTAGAAGCTTCCTTCTCGTCTCCTTAATCAATTCTTGAGGTCGTGCTTTTAGGATAATTCCTGCCTTCTCGCATCCTAGTTAAGGTATTGAACAAGCTTCATCATCTTCGTTGAATTTAAAGTAATAATCTATATGTTTAGAAACTAGGGTTCATTGAGGAAAATCTGATGGATTATGAAGTTGATGGAGTTTACTTAATTAAAGTATGATTAAGTGGTTTATGGGTTTGCATATATGAGTGTGATCAATTTTTTGGTTCTTATGAATATGCATTGCTTACTTGAAATAGAGATTTCGGACAGAGATGATGGAATTTTTGAAAACTGTTTTATCTGGGGCTTAATCATATATTAAGGGTCATCTCTGTTAAATTTAGTGTAATTCCGAGTTGGTTTGGTCTCTGAAAAAATTACGAAACGACCCAGCTGTCCCCTATTTCTAGTCTGTGACAGAAGCCTTGGCAGAGGGGTCAAATAATCGAATTTCTAAAAACTGCTTTACAGGATATTCCTCACTATGTGAAGAGTTTCTCCATAAATTTTCATAGCAATTGGACTTCGTTTGATAAGAAAACGAAATAATCTTTCGAAATTATTTTGCTTTTGAATTGCTGGATTATGTGGGATTCCTTATTTTTTTGTTAGCTCAGCATCTTAATATTTTGTTTTTCTTTCGATTAGAATTTCAGCGCAAGGAGGGAGAAGTTTGCTGGAAATTAGAAGCTTCCTTCTCGTCTCCTTAATCAATTCTTGAGGTCGTGCTTTTAGGATAATTCCTGCCTTCTCGCATCCTAGTTAAGGTATTGAACAAGCTTCATCATCTTCTTTGAATTTAAAGGAATAATCTATGTGTTTAGAAACTAGGGTTCATTGAGGAAAATCTGATGGATTATGTAGTTGATGGAGTTTACTTAATTAAAGTATGATTAAGTGGTTTATGGGTTTGCATACATGAATGTGATCAATTTTTTGGTTCTTATGAATATGCATTGCTTACTTGAAATAGAGATTTCGGACTGAGATGATGGAATTTTTGAAAACTGTTTTATCTGGGGCTTAATCATATATTAAGGGTCATCTCTGTTAAATTTAGTGTAATTCCGAGTTGGTTTGGTCTCTGAAAAAATTACGAAACGACCCAGCTGTCCCCTATTTCTGGTCTGTGACAGAAGCCTTGGCAGAGGGGTCAAATAATCAAATTTCTAAAAACTGTATTACGAGAATATTCCTCACTATGTGAAGAGTTTCTCCACAAATTTTCATAGCAATTGGACATCGTTTGATAAGAAAACGAAATAATCTTTCGAAATCATTTTGCTTTTGAATTGTTGGATTATGTGGGATTCCGTAATTTTTTGTTAGCTCAGCATCTTAATATTTTATTTTTCTTTCGATTAGAAATCCAGCGCAAGGAGGGAGATGTTTGCTGGAAATTAGAAGCTTCCTTCTCGTCTCCTTAATCAATTCTTGAGGTCGTGCTTTTAGGATAATTCCTGCCTTCTCGCATCCTAGTTAAGGTATTGAACAAGCTTCATCATCTTCGTTGAATTTAAAGTAATAATCTATATGTTTAGAAACTAGGGTTCATTGAGGAAAATCTGATGGATTATGAAGTTGATGGAGTTTACTTAATTAAAGTATGATTAAGTGGTTTATGGGTTTGCATATGTGACGTCCCCCACGCCACAACCCCCGGACCGAAACGAGCCCCCGAGCGATAGTTAAATACCACTACTCGAAAACCCGCCCCGGACAACGGGATTCCCACAATCTGGCAACAGCAACTCCCCAACAACGATACCAACATCAACAACCACAATAGCAATAACAGGCCAGCAACGGAAGCAAATACCAAACATATATATATCCACTAATTTCATAAGATTCAAATATCCAAATATCATCATATTTCAACTTCCATCAATTTCAAGTTAACATGCCAAAATAAATAAGAGTAGTCATAATAAAATGTCTACATAAACTGACTCCGAGGACCTGTAAGCCTACACTGCTGCTGCCAGTACCCAACAACCACTCGCACTGCTAACCTGAAGCATGAACCAAAAAGGGGATGTGAGTCAAACGAACTCAGTGAGGAGGGGAATATATATATAATAAAAACATATATTTAATCCACGCTTAGGTTGATAAAAGCACATCTAGTGATAATATGCTCTTTTACAATTCAGCTAAGCTTTGGGAATTAAATATTCATATTTAATCCACGCTTTGATTAATAGAGAAACGAATCTAGTGCCGATACTTTCTCTTTATAATCCATCAAAGCTTTATGAATTAAATATTAGAGTAAAACATTTTAGAAATATTTTTATTCCCGGCGAGAACGGGCCATCTCCTTATAACCCCCAAAACATATCAAATATAATGAAATTCCTTCCTCAATACCGTTTGGCTTATCAAGGAGCAACCCGAGATTTCACCATAACCGACTAATGGCGCCGGTGTCAGTATTATTCATGCTAGACTACCTCCGACCAGCCATGAACAATACCCTTTGATTATTTGTCAGGTTCCAGGATACCTGCTTATAATCGGCGGATTATGAACCCGGCTTCAACCCTAGACGCACGTCTCCGGGTATCCGCCTGTCACATAATCCAGGGCCCAAACAGATACACCCATGAGCGTCCTCAATGGGGTTAAACGTGTATGATCTCGCTTTTAAAAATATTTTAATGGACCAAAAGGGTCTTTCGAGACAAGGTATGTAACCGTCTAGGGTATCCCGTCACGTTGCCGAGTTATCTCGAGGCATACGTGCAAGTCCCGAGACCAAATGTTACTTTTAAAATCAAAATAGTTCTCTTGTCTCTATTTTCAAACCATTTTAGAAAGATACACATATATCATTTTTAAATCAAAACCTTTTTATTTCAAATATTGATAATATATAATTGAAATATAAAAGGGGATAGGGTTTTCGCAAATATTTGTTCAAGCTTCAGTTAAAAACATTTTACATCCTCACCTGTAGGCTTAACAAAAAGGATATCCAAACGACCAGAAATCAGTCCCGCGAGGTCCCACCTGTAATACACAGGCCTCGAGGTAAGACACGACTCGATAAACCAACCAAATAAGACGCACGGCTATGAGATGCATTTTATGCTCAAAATAACATATTATGTATAAATGCATTTAAACACAATCAAGCTCATTCAAGCACATGTAAACACAATCAAATACACATGATATTAAGCTAGATTAGGCATTCAAGTCATATGAGAGCTTGGGAACCAAAATTCAAAGGTTTGTACATATTACACAAACCACCCCTCGTTTAATACTTTGCATAGCAAATCAACTCCGATTAATCCGAAATTTCCGGCATCACTTAGCTACTATATTTAAGGATTTTTGATGCCAAAAGAATCAAAAAATGAAGCCAAATGCTCAAAAATCACTATTCATCAGCCCCTACATATTTTGCCAAACTTCCATTTTTCAACTCCAAACTCCATAAAACTTCACCAATTAGCTTAATATCATGGACTAACATGAATTACCAATCCATTTGAGCATCTAAGCATCTAAATTCATCAACCCAACATTGCATAATAATCAAATTTATATGAAAAATCACAAGTAATGCTACATGCTATCAACAACCAAACTAAGCTCATCAATCATTCATTCTAGCCTACTTCTTCACTTCATCAACATATGAGACATTGAAACTCAAAGATTAAAGAGATTTGCAACCTTACCTTGAAGGAGAAAATGGAGGAGAAAGGAGATGTAGAAAGCTTGTTTGCAAAAATAGAAAGTAGAGGCTTGTTCCTTAGATGAAAGAGCAACTTTTTGTAGCAAGAGAGGGGATGATTTTTGGTGCTTTGATGGTGGTTGAAAGTGGTGGTGGTGGCTGGTGGAATGAGGGCCGAGAGAGAGAGAGAGAGAGAGGTTGAAGATGAGTTGCTTGAGAATAGTGTAGAAATTTGGAGAGAAAATGAGAGAATATAAAATAAATATATGATATTTTGAAAAGTCAAAATTAGCTAGCAATATATATATATACTTGTATATATATATGTATAGATATTTATGTATGTGTTTGCATATATATTTACATATATTTCAAAAATAATATCATATAGTGCAAATATAATGTGATGATTTTCATAGAATTTCAAATACAAAAATTCCAATATAAACATATTTGAATAAGAATAGTATAGCATAATTCAAATATGAAAATTCTTATGGAATCATTATATTATTCACACATTAATTCATATAATCACATAATTGCAAATAATGCAAACAAGAGCAATTAGTCGGTAAACTTACCGAAGCGTTATAAAAATAACGGGGCGTTACACTATCCCCCCCTTCGGAGAATCTGGTCCCCAGATTCTAATTCGGCTCCGCAAATAACTCGGGATAATGAGTTCGCATCTTCTCTTCTGTCTCCCAAGTTACTTGTTTCGTGGTTCGGTTTCTCCACAACACACGAACCAAGGGAATCTGTCGGTTACGGAGTTGCTTGAATTTACGATCCTGAATCTTAACAGGTTTCATCTCGATCGTCAAGTCAGGCTCTACCTGGACCTCTTCATCTCGGAGAATATGAGATTCATCGGGATAGTATTTTCGCAATTGAGAAACATGGAAGACGTTGTGAATCCCCGTTAGAGTCGAGGGCAGGTTCAGGCGGTAGGCAGTCTTCCCAATCCGTTCAATAACCTCATAAGGTCCCAAATATCTCGGATTGAGTTTTCCATCCTTTCCCACTCTAACGGAACCTTTCCTCAACGTCGCCTGGAGGAACACTTTGTCTCCTACTTCGAATTCCAAATCCCGGCGCCTCCTATCAGCATAGCTCTTCTGACGATCCTGGGCAACTTTCATTCTCTGCCGAATGATTGCAATCTTATCAAGTGTTTCCTGGATCGTCTTTGGAGGTAGAGCTCGTTCCACTCCGTCTTTAGTTCTTCGCCAGTCTTCCAATTCCCAGTATAGAGGGGATCGGCATTTACGTCCATAAAGCGCTTCGTACGGGGGCATCCCAATCGTTGCTTGGTAGCTGTTGTTGTAGGCGAATTCAATGAGTGGCAGTTGCTTGTCCCAACTCGTGGAGAAGTCGAGAGCACACGCTCGTAACATATCGCCTAGAATCTTGATGGTTCTCTCAGATTGACCATCAGTTTGCGGGTGAGCTGCCGTGCTGAATTTCAAATTCGTTCCCAAGTTTCTGTGAATGTCTTGCCAAAGTCGAGAAGTAAACTTAGGATCTCGATCGGATACAATACTTTTCGGAACTCCGTGTAGCTTTACAATCTGCTCGATGTACAGTTCCGCCAACTTCTTAACATTAGTGGTCTTTCGAATTGGAATGAAATGGGCGGATTTCGTCAAACGATCCACAATCACCCAAATCGTATCATATCCGCCTCGAACTCTCGGTAATCCGGACATGAAATCTATAGCAATATCTTCCCATTTCCAATCCGGAATAGAGAGTGGCTGTAGAGTTCCACCGGGTTGCTGATGTTCGGCTTTAACTCGTTGACAAGTCAAACACCGTCTCACGAAATCAGCAACTTCACGTTTCATTCCATGCCACCAATATTGAGTCTTGAGATCTCGGTACATCTTATTACCTCCCGGATGGACAGCATAAGCAGATTTATGTGCTTCTTCCATGATTTCGATCTTCAGATTCTTCGGCGTGCAAATTCGGTTCTTAAAACGAAGAAGACCCATATCATCGAACGCAAATGAGGAGTTCGGATCATCTCGCATCCTCACGATCTGTCTTTGAATCCAGTCATCAGCACTCTGCTCGTCTTTAAGTCTCTGAACCAAATCCGATCTCACTGAGAGATTCGCGATCCGCGGTTGAGAGACTAGATGATATTTCCCTGCTTCCGACATCACTCTTGTAGAGGTTCCTTCTAAGACAGCTACCTTTGCCTGTTTACTTATAGCATCGGCTACTACGTTAGCTTTGCCTGGGTGATATTGAATACGGCAATCATAATCTTCAAGAAATTCCATCCACCGACGTTGCCTACGATTAAGATCTTTCTGAGTATGTAGATATTTCAGACTCTGGTGGTCGGTGAAAATATCGAATGTCACCCCGTATAAATAATGTCGCCATTTCCCCAGAGCAAAGATAATAGCAGCTAACTCAAGATCATGGATAGGGTAGTTCTTCTCAGCATCTTTTAGCTTGCGCGAAGCATAAGCAATCACTTTGCCCTTTTGCATCAGAACACATCCTAACCCTTGCAAAATATCGAACAACTCTCCGATGTGAGGTCGAGGATATTTATTCTTTATCGTCATCCGATTCAGCTCACGACAATCTATACACATCCTCCACGTCCCATCCTTCTTTTTCACGAAAAGAACAGGCGCACCCCACGACGAAGTACTCGGTCGAATGTACCCACTCTCCAATAAACCATCCAACTGAACCTTAAATTCTTTCAACTCTGCCGGAGCCATACGGTAAGGAGTCTTCGAATACGGTTCGGCACCCCGAGCTAAATCGATCACAAACTCTATCTCTCATTCCGGAGGCAAAGAATTCAAACTCTCGGGAAACACATCAGGGAATTCTCCAACTACTGGTACCTCCTCAAGCTTAACTTGCTCTTTCGGACGGTTTAGTAGCTAAGCAACAAAGGCCGGAGATCCCTTGCGAATCATTCGGGCAGCTTTAACATAAGAAACTCGAGGAATCTTGTCAAACCTTTTGCCCAAAATCTCGCTATCAGCTCCCAGAGCGATCTTTTTCCCGAAACAATCAATATAAGCTTGATGCCGATATAGCCAGTCCATTCCCAATATTATCCCGTAGTGACTCATCGGAAGCTCAATGAGATCAGCAGGATAATCGCGATCGTCTATCCTCAACGGACAGTCTCGGAAGACTCGATTGCACAAATAAGAAATTCCCAACGGGGAATTGACCTCAGGCACATAAGGCAGGCATTCGGCAGACAAAGATAATCTAGAAGCATATTCAGGTGCAATAAAAGAATGCGTCGCACCCGAATCATATAATGCAAATATGGATATGTCATGCAAATATACAGTACCTTGCACCACTGCATTAGGGTCGGTCTCCCCTACATCCCCTGTCATCGCATAAGCTCGTGCCACAACTTTTCCTTTCCCCGCATTCTGTGGCTCTTTCTGGAACTGTGGAGGTGGCCTTCTCCTTGGGCAGTTTCCTACTTGATGATCCTTGCGCCCACATCGAGTGCACCGTCCTTGTTTCTTCCAGCAATCAGCTTCCGTGTGTTTTGGCTTGCCGCAGTAAGAACACTTAATTTGAGGCTCGACTGTCTGAGGACCTGTGATCTTTTGCTTCTTGCTCGAAGATGAAGAACCCGCAGGTGGAAAATGCTTCTTAAATTTGCGAGGTGCTGGAGCTACAGCCTGTTGAAACATCCTTTGCATGGCTTCAAAGAACATGGCAGGATTTAGGGGATTCGGCTGCGCTGGCGGCACAGGCTCGGGCTGAGGAGCTGGAGGAGCATTAATGTTGTTGTCTTGGGGAGGAGAGAGAGGAGTAGCTCGGGTTCTGCGTCTACCACGTGCACGAACCATTTTCCTGTATTAAAAGACTAAATAAGATGCATGTTTCGTTAGCGACATGATCACGTCCACACAAGTCACAATACATAAGCATATAAAAGCACATTGTCCTAAAGCCGTTCGACCTAGACAGACTCGACACAACATCAAAACCTAAGTACCAAACCTAGGCTCTGATACCACCTTAAGCTGTGACGTCCCCCACGCCACAACCCCCGGACCGAAACGAGCCCCCGAGCGATAGTTAAATACCACTACTCGAAAACCCGCCCCGGACAACGGGATTCCCACAATCTGGCAACAGCAACTCCCCAACAACGATACCAACATCAACAACCACAATAGCAATAACAGGCCAGCAACGGAAGCAAATACCAAACATATATATATCCACTAATTTCATAAGATTCAAATATCCAAATATCATCATATTTCAACTTCCATCAATTTCAAGTTAACATGCCAAAATAAATAAGAGTAGTCATAATAAAATGTCTACATAAACTGACTCCGAGGACCTGTAAGCCTACACTGCTGCTGCCAGTACCCAACAACCACTCGCACTGCTAACCTGAAGCATGAACCAAAAAGGGGATGTGAGTCAAACGAACTCAGTGAGGAGGGGAATATATATATAATAAAAACATATATTTAATCCACGCTTAGGTTGATAAAAGCACATCTAGTGATAATATGCTCTTTTACAATTCAGCTAAGCTTTGGGAATTAAATATTCATATTTAATCCACGCTTTGATTAATAGAGAAACGAATCTAGTGCCGATACTTTCTCTTTATAATCCATCAAAGCTTTATGAATTAAATATTAGAGTAAAACATTTTAGAAATATTTTTATTCCCGGCGAGAACGGGCCATCTCCTTATAACCCCCAAAACATATCAAATATAATGAAATTCCTTCCTCAATACCGTTTGGCTTATCAAGGAGCAACCCGAGATTTCACCATAACCGACTAATGGCGCCGGTGTCAGTATTATTCATGCTAGACTACCTCCGACCAGCCATGAACAATACCCTTTGATTATTTGTCAGGTTCCAGGATACCTGCTTATAATCGGCGGATTATGAACCCGGCTTCAACCCTAGACGCACGTCTCCGGGTATCCGCCTGTCACATAATCCAGGGCCCAAACAGATACACCCATGAGCGTCCTCAATGGGGTTAAACGTGTATGATCTCGCTTTTAAAAATATTTTAATGGACCAAAAGGGTCTTTCGAGACAAGGTATGTAACCGTCTAGGGTATCCCGTCACGTTGCCGAGTTATCTCGAGGCATACGTGCAAGTCCCGAGACCAAATGTTACTTTTAAAATCAAAATAGTTCTCTTGTCTCTATTTTCAAACCATTTTAGAAAGATACACATATATCATTTTTAAATCAAAACCTTTTTATTTCAAATATTGATAATATATAATTGAAATATAAAAGGGGATAGGGTTTTCGCAAATATTTGTTCAAGCTTCAGTTAAAAACATTTTACATCCTCACCTGTAGGCTTAACAAAAAGGATATCCAAACGACCAGAAATCAGTCCCGCGAGGTCCCACCTGTAATACACAGGCCTCGAGGTAAGACACGACTCGATAAACCAACCAAATAAGACGCACGGCTATGAGATGCATTTTATGCTCAAAATAACATATTATGTATAAATGCATTTAAACACAATCAAGCTCATTCAAGCACATGTAAACACAATCAAATACACATGATATTAAGCTAGATTAGGCATTCAAGTCATATGAGAGCTTGGGAACCAAAATTCAAAGGTTTGTACATATTACACAAACCACCCCTCGTTTAATACTTTGCATAGCAAATCAACTCCGATTAATCCGAAATTTCCGGCATCACTTAGCTACTATATTTAAGGATTTTTGATGCCAAAAGAATCAAAAAATGAAGCCAAATGCTCAAAAATCACTATTCATCAGCCCCTACATATTTTGCCAAACTTCCATTTTTCAACTCCAAACTCCATAAAACTTCACCAATTAGCTTAATATCATGGACTAACATGAATTACCAATCCATTTGAGCATCTAAGCATCTAAATTCATCAACCCAACATTGCATAATAATCAAATTTATATGAAAAATCACAAGTAATGCTACATGCTATCAACAACCAAACTAAGCTCATCAATCATTCATTCTAGCCTACTTCTTCACTTCATCAACATATGAGACATTGAAACTCAAAGATTAAAGAGATTTGCAACCTTACCTTGAAGGAGAAAATGGAGGAGAAAGGAGATGTAGAAAGCTTGTTTGCAAAAATAGAAAGTAGAGGCTTGTTCCTTAGATGAAAGAGCAACTTTTTGTAGCAAGAGAGGGGATGATTTTTGGTGCTTTGATGGTGGTTGAAAGTGGTGGTGGTGGCTGGTGGAATGAGGGCCGAGAGAGAGAGAGAGAGAGAGGTTGAAGATGAGTTGCTTGAGAATAGTGTAGAAATTTGGAGAGAAAATGAGAGAATATAAAATAAATATATGATATTTTGAAAAGTCAAAATTAGCTAGCAATATATATATATACTTGTATATATATATGTATAGATATTTATGTATGTGTTTGCATATATATTTACATATATTTCAAAAATAATATCATATAGTGCAAATATAATGTGATGATTTTCATAGAATTTCAAATACAAAAATTCCAATATAAACATATTTGAATAAGAATAGTATAGCATAATTCAAATATGAAAATTCTTATGGAATCATTATATTATTCACACATTAATTCATATAATCACATAATTGCAAATAATGCAAACAAGAGCAATTAGTCGGTAAACTTACCGAAGCGTTATAAAAATAACGGGGAACTTGAGAAATATGTACCATGTGGGCATTTGTCCCACATGGGAAAAACATAAGTAATGTGAAGGGTTTATAAGTGATCTTCCAAGCACAACTACCATGTGGTGCATCACCTTTTGGCAAGTGTTTCAAGCCAAACTTTAGTGTTGTGCTCAGTGGTGGTGAAGCTTATACCCGCGCGTCCAACGGGTGCCGTCGTGAGGGTTCTCCTCTCCGTGCCCGGGGCTGCGACAAATGGTATCAGAGCCAACCGTCAGCTATGGGAATGCATGTTCCACACATGACATGAGTCGTGAGTCACCGCTAAAGGTGCTCCGCTCGGCGTGTTGTGGGCAGCTTCTCCACTGGGGGGAGCCACGATCCTATGTCACGGCGTAATGAGGACATTACGCTCTCAAGGAGGGGTGAATGTAACACCCCAAACTTGAGAAATATGTACCATGTGGGCATTTGTCCCACATGGGAAAAACATAAGTAATGTGAAGGGTTTATAAGTGATCTTCCAAGCACAACTACCATGTGGTGCATCACCTTTTGGCAAGTGTTTCAAGCCAAACTTTAGTGTTGTGCTCAGTGGTGGTGAAGCTTATACCCGCGCGTCCAACGGGTGCCGTCGTGAGGGTTCTCCTCTCCGTGCCCGGGGCTGCGACAAATGGTATCAGAGCCAACCGTCAGCTATGGGAATGCATGTTCCACACATGACATGAGTCGTGAGTCACCGCTAAAGGTGCTCCGCTCGGCGTGTTGTGGGCAGCTTCTCCACTGGCGGGAAGCCACGATCCTATGTCACGGCGTAATGAGGACATTACGCTCTCAAGGAGGGGTGAATGTAACACCCCAAACTTGAGAAATATGTACCATGTGGGCATTTGTCCCACATGGGAAAAACATAAGTAATGTGAAGGGTTTATAAGTGATCTTCCAAGCACAACTACCATGTGGTGCATCACCTTTTGGCAAGTGTTTCAAGCCAAACTTTAGTGTTGTGCTCAGTGGTGGTGAAGCTTATACCCGCGCGTCCAACGGGTGCCGTCGTGAGGGTTCTCCTCTCCGTGCCCGGGGCTGCGACACAGCATATATGAGTGTGATCAATTTTTTGGTTCTTATGAATATGCATTGCTTACTTGAAATAGAGATTTCGGACAGAGATGATGGAATTTTTGAAAACTGTTTTATCTGGGGCTTAATCATATATTAAGGGTCATCTCTGTTAAATTTAGTGTAATTCCGAGTTGGTTTGGTCTCTGAAAAAATTACGAAACGACCCAGCTGTCCCCTATTTCTAGTCTGTGACAGAAGCCTTGGCAGAGGGGTCAAATAATCGAATTTCTAAAAACTGCTTTACAGGATATTCCTCACTATGTGAAGAGTTTCTCCATAAATTTTCATAGCAATTGGACTTCGTTTGATAAGAAAACGAAATAATCTTTCGAAATTATTTTGCTTTTGAATTGCTGGATTATGTGGGATTCCTTATTTTTTTGTTAGCTCAGCATCTTAATATTTTGTTTTTCTTTCGATTAGAATTTCAGCGCAAGGAGGGAGAAGTTTGCTGGAAATTAGAAGCTTCCTTCTCGTCTCCTTAATCAATTCTTGAGGTCGTGCTTTTAGGATAATTCCTGCCTTCTCGCATCCTAGTTAAGGTATTGAACAAGCTTCATCATCTTCTTTGAATTTAAAGGAATAATCTATGTGTTTAGAAACTAGGGTTCATTGAGGAAAATCTGATGGATTATGTAGTTGATGGAGTTTACTTAATTAAAGTATGATTAAGTGGTTTATGGGTTTGCATACATGAATGTGATCAATTTTTTGGTTCTTATGAATATGCATTGCTTACTTGAAATAGAGATTTCGGACTGAGATGATGGAATTTTTGAAAACTGTTTTATCTGGGGCTTAATCATATATTAAGGGTCATCTCTGTTAAATTTAGTGTAATTCCGAGTTGGTTTGGTCTCTGAAAAAATTACGAAACGACCCAGCTGTCCCCTATTTCTGGTCTGTGACAGAAGCCTTGGCAGAGGGGTCAAATAATCAAATTTCTAAAAACTGTATTACGAGAATATTTCTCACTATGTGAAGAGTTTCTCCATAAATTTTCATAGCAATTGGACATCGTTTGATAAGAAAACGAAATAATTTTTCGAAATCATTTTGCTTTTGAATTGCTGGATTATGTGGGATTCCTTAATTTTTTGTTAGCTCAGCATCTTAATATTTTGTTTTTCTTTCGATTAGAATTCCAGCGCAAGGAGGGAGAAGTTTGCTGGAAACTAGAAGCTTCCTTCTCGTCTCCTTAATCAATTCTTGAGGTCGTGCTTTTAGGATAATTCCTTCCTTCTCGCATCCTAGTTAAGGTATTGAACAAGCTTCATCATCTTCTTTGAATTTAAAGGAATAATCTATGTGTTTAGAAACTAGGGTTCATTGAGGAAAATATGATGGATTATGAAGTTGATGGAGTTTACTTAATTAAAGTATGATTAAGTGGTTTATGGGTTTGCATACATGAATGTGATCAATTTTTTGGTTCTTATGAATATGCATTGCTTACTTGAAATAGAGATTTCGGACTGAGATGATGGAATTTTTGAAAACTGTTTGATCTGGGGCTTAATGACATATTAAGGGTCATCTCTGTTAAATTTGGTGTAATTCCGAGTTGGTTTGGTCTCTGAAAAAATTACGAAACGACCCAGCTGTCCCCTATTTCTGGTCTGTGACAGAAGCCTTGGCAGAGGGGTCAAATAATCAAATTTCTAAAAACTGTTTTACAAGAATATTCCTCACTATGTGAAGAGTTTCTCCATAAATTTTCATAGCAATTGGACTTCGTTTGATAAGAAAACGAAATAATCTTTCGAAATTATTTTACTTTTGAATTGCTGGATTATGTGGGATTCCTTATTTTTTTGTTAGCTCAGCATCTTAATAATTTGTTTTTCTTTCGATTAGAATTCCAGCGTAAGGAGGGAGAAGTTTGCTGGAAATTAGAAGCTTCCTTCTCGTCTCCTTAATCAATTCTTGAGGTCGTGCTTTTAGGATAATTCCTGCCTTCTCGCATCCTAGTTAAGGTATTGAACAAGCTTCATCATCTTCTTTGAATTTAAACGAATAATCTATGTGTTTAGAAACTAGGGTTCATTGAGGAAAATATGATGGATTATGAAGTTGATGGAGTTTACTTAATTAAAGTATGATTAAGTGGTTTATGGGTTTGCATACATGAATGTGATCAATTTTTTGGTTCTTATGAATATGCATTGCTTACTTGAAATAGAGATTTCGGACTGAGATGATGGAATTTTTGAAAACTGTTTTATCTGGAGCTTAATCATATATTAAGGGTCATCTCTGTTAAATTTAGTGTAATTCCGAGTTGGTTTGGTCTCTGAAAAAATTACGAAACGACCCAGCTGTCCCTATTTCTGGTATGTGACAGAAGCCTTGCCAGAGGGGTCAAATAATCAAATTTCTAAAAACTGTTTTACAAGAATATTCCTCACTATGTGAAGAGTTTCTCCATAAATGTTCATAGCAATTGGACATCGTTTGATAAGAAAACGAAATAATCTTTCGAAATCATTTTGCTTTTGATTTGCTGGATTATGTGGGATTCCTTAATTTTTTGTTAGCTCAGCATCTTAATATTTTGTTTTTCTTTCGATTAGAATTCCAGCGCAAGGAGGGAGAAGTTTGCTGGAAATTAGAAGCTTCCTTCTCGTCTCCTTAATCAATTCTTGAGGTCGTGCTTTTAGGATAATTCCTGCCTTCTCGCATCCTAGTTAAGGTATTGAACAAGCTTCATCATCTTCTTTGAATTTAAAGGAATAATCTATGTGTTTAGAAACTAGGGTTCATTGAGGAAAATATGATGGATTATGAAGTTGATGGAGTTTACTTAATTAAAGTATGATTAAGTGGTTTATGGGTTTGCATACATGAATGTGATCAATTTTTTGGTTCTTATGAATATGCATTGCTTACTTGAAATAGAGATTTCGGACTGAGATGATGGAATTTTTGAAAACTGTTTGATCTGGGGCTTAATGACATATTAAGGGTCATCTCTGTTAAATTTGGTGTAATTCCGAGTTGGTTTGGTCTCTGAAAAAATTACGAAACGACCCAGCTGTCCCCTATTTCTGGTCTGTGACAGAAGCCTTGGCAGAGGGGTCAAATAATCAAATTTCTAAAAACTGTTTTACAAGAATATTCCTCACTATGTGAAGAGTTTCTCCATAAATGTTCATAGCAATTGGACTTCGTTTGATAAGAAAACGAAATAATCTTTCGAAATTATTTTACTTTTGAATTGCTGGATTATGTGGGATTCCTTATTTTTTTGTTAGCTCAGCATCTTAATAATTTGTTTTTCTTTCGATTAGAATTCCAGCGTAAGGAGGGAGAAGTTTGCTGGAAATTAGAAGCTTCCTTCTCGTCTCCTTAATCAATTCTTGAGGTCGTGCTTTTAGGATAATTCCTGCCTTCTCGCATCCTAGTTAAGGTATTCAACAAGCTTCGTCATCTTCTTTGAATTTAAAGGAATAATCTATGTGTTTCGAAACTAGGGTTCATTGAGGAAAATCTGATGGATTATGAAGTTGATGGAGTTTACTTAATTAAAGTATGATTAAGTGGTTTATGGGTTTGCATACATGAATGTGATCAATTTTTTGGTTCTTATGAATATGCATTGCTTACTTGAAATAGAGATTTCGGACTGAGATGATGGTATTTTTGAAAACTGTTTTATCTAGAGCTTAATCATATATTAAGGGTCATCTCTGTTAAATTTAGTGTAATTCCGAGTTGGTTTGGTCTCTGAAAAAATTACGAAACGACCCAGCTGTCCCTATTTCTGGTATGTGACAGAAGCCTTGCCAGAGGGGTCAAATAATCAAATTTCTAAAAACTGTTTTACAAGAATATTCCTCACTATGTGAAGAGTTTCTCCATAAATGTTCATAGCAATTGGACATCGTTTGATAAGAAAACGAAATAATCTTTCGAAATCATTTTGCTTTTGATTTGCTGGATTATGTGGGATTCCTTAATTTTTTGTTAGCTCAGCATCTTAATATTTTGTTTTTCTTTCGATTAGAATTCCAGCGCAAGGAGGGAGAAGTTTGCTGGAAATTAGAAGCTTCCTTCTCGTCTCCTTAATCTATTCTTGAGGTCGTGCTTTTAGGATAATTCCTGCCTTCTCGCATCCTAGTTAAGGTATTGAACAAGCTTCATCATCTTCTTTGAATTTAAGGGAATAATCTATGTGTTTAGAAACTAGGGTTCATTGAGGAAAATATGATGGATTATGAAGTTGATGGAGTTTACTTAATTAAAGTATGATTAAGTGGTTTATGGGTTTGCATACATGAATGTGATCAATTTTTTGGTTCTTATGAATATGCATTGCTTACTTGAAATAGAGATTTCGGACTGAGATGATGGAATTTTTGAAAACTGTTTGATCTGGGGCTTAATCACATATTAAGGGTCATCTCTGTTAAATTTGGTGTAATTCCGAGTTGGTTTGGTCTCTGAAAAAATTACGAAACGACCCAGCTGTCCCCTATTTCTGGTCTGTGACAGAAGCCTTGGCAGAGGGGTCAAATAATCAAATTTCTAAAAACTATTTTACATGAATATTCCTCACTATGTGAAGAGTTTCTCCATAAATTTTCATAGCAATTGGACTTCGTTTGATAAGAAAACGAAATAATCTTTCGAAATTATTTTACTTTTGAATTGCTGGATTATGTGGGATTCCTTATTTTTTTGTTAGCTCAGCATCTTAATAATTTGTTTTTCTTTCGATTAGAATTCCAGCGTAAGGAGGGAGAAGTTTGCTGGAAATTAGAAGCTTCCTTCTCGTCTCCTTAATCAATTCTTGAGGTCGTGCTTTTAGGATAATTCCTGCCTTCTCGCATCCTAGTTAAGGTATTGAACAAGCTTCATCATCTTCTTTGAATTTAAACGAATAATCTATGTGTTTAGAAACTAGGGTTCATTGAGGAAAATATGATGGATTATGAAGTTGATGGAGTTTACTTAATTAAAGTATGATTAAGTGGTTTATGGGTTTGCATACATGAATGTGATCAATTTTTTGGTTCTTATGAATATGCATTGCTTACTTGAAATAGAGATTTCGGACTGAGATGATGGAATTTTTGAAAACTGTTTGATCTGGGGCTTAATGACATATTAAGGGTCATCTCTGTTAAATTTGGTGTAATTCCGAGTTGGTTTGGTCTCTGAAAAAATTACGAAACGACCCAGCTGTCCCCTATTTCTGGTCTGAGACAGAAGCCTTGGCAGAGGGGTCAAATAATTGAATTTCTAAAAACTGCTTTGTAGGATATTCCTCACTATGTGAAGAGTTTCTCCATAAATTTTCATAGCAATTGGACATCGTTTGATAAGAAAACGAAATAATCTTTCGAAATCATTTTGCTTTTGAATTGTTGGATTATGTGGGATTCCGTAATTTTTTGTTAGCTCAGCATCTTAATATTTTATTTTTCTTTCGATTAGAATTCCAGCGCAAGGAGGGAGATGTTTGCTGGAAATTAGAAGCTTCCTTCTCGTCTCCTTAATCAATTCTTGAGGTCGTGCTTTTAGGATAATTCCTGCCTTCTCGCATCCTAGTTAAGGTATTGAACAAGCTTCATCATCTTCGTTGAATTTAAAGTAATAATCTATATGTTTAGAAACTAGGGTTCATTGAGAAAAATCTGATGGATTATGAAGTTGATGGAGTTTACTTAATTAAAGTATGATTAAGTGGTTTATGGGTTTGCATATATGAGTGTGATCAATTTTTTGGTTCTTATGAATATGCATTGCTTACTTGAAATAGAGATTTCGGACAGAGATGATGGAATTTTTGAAAACTGTTTTATCTGGGGCTTAATCATATATTAAGGGTCATCTCTGTTAAATTTAGTGTAATTCCGAGTTGGTTTGGTCTCTGAAAAAATTACGAAACGACCCAGCTGTCCCCTATTTCTAGTCTGTGACAGAAGCCTTGGCAGAGGGGTCAAATAATCGAATTTCTAAAAACTGCTTTACAGGATATTCCTCACTATGTGAAGAGTTTCTCCATAAATTTTCATAGCAATTGGACTTCGTTTGATAAGAAAACGAAATAATCTTTCGAAATTATTTTGCTTTTGAATTGCTGGATTATGTGGGATTCCTTATTTTTTTGTTAGCTCAGCATCTTAATATTTTGTTTTTCTTTCGATTAGAATTTCAGCGCAAGGAGGGAGAAGTTTGCTGGAAATTAGAAGCTTCCTTCTCGTCTCCTTAATCAATTCTTGAGGTCGTGCTTTTAGGATAATTCCTGCCTTCTCGCATCCTAGTTAAGGTATTGAACAAGCTTCATCATCTTCTTTGAATTTAAAGGAATAATCTATGTGTTTAGAAACTAGGGTTCATTGAGGAAAATCTGATGGATTATGAAGTTGATGGAGTTTACTTAATTAAAGTATGATTAAGTGGTTTATGGGTTTGCATACATGAATGTGATCAATTTTTTGGTTCTTATGAATATGCATTGCTTACTTGAAATAGAGATTTCGGACTGAGATGATGGAATTTTTGAAAACTGTTTTATCTGGGGCTTAATCATATATTAAGGGTCATCTCTGTTAAATTTAGTGTAATTCCGAGTTGGTTTGGTCTCTGAAAAAATTACGAAACGACCCAGCTGTCCCCTATTTCTGGTCTGTGACAGAAGCCTTGGCAGAGGGGTCAAATAATCAAATTTCTAAAAACTGTATTACGAGAATATTCCTTACTATGTGAAGAGTTTATCCATAAATTTTCATAGCAATTGGACATCGTTTGATAAGAAAACGAAATAATTTTTCGAAATCATTTTGCTTTTGAATTGCTGGATTATGTGGGATTCCTTAATTTTTTGTTAGATCAGCATCTTAATATTTTGTTTTTCTTTCGATTAGAATTCCAGCGCAAGGAGGGAGAAGTTTGCTGGAAACTAGAAGCTTCCTTCTCGTCTCCTTAATCAATTCTTGAGGTCGTGCTTTTAGGATAATTCCTGCCTTCTCGCATCCTAGTTAAGGTATTGAACAAGCTTCATCATCTTCTTTGAATTTAAACGAATAATCTATGTGTTTAGAAACTAGGGTTTATTGAGGAAAATATGATGGATTATGAAGTTGATGGAGTTTACTTAATTAAAGTATGATTAAGTGGTTTATGGGTTTGCATACATGAATGTGATCAATTTTTTGGTTCTTATGAATATGCATTGCTTACTTGAAATAGAGATTTCGGACTGAGATGATGGAATTTTTGAAAACTGTTTGATCTGGGGCTTAATGACATATTAAGGGTCATCTCTGTTAAATTTGGTGTAATTCCGAGTTGGTTTGGTCTCTGAAAAAATTACGAAACGACCCAGCTGTCCCCTATTTCTGGTCTGTGACAGAAGCCTTGGCAGAGGGGTCAAATAATCAAATTTCTAAAAACTGTTTTACAAGAATATTCCTCACTATGTGAAGAGTTTCTCCATAAATTTTCATAGCAATTGGACTTCGTTTGATAAGAAAACGAAATAATCTTTCGAAATTATTTTACTTTTGAATTGCTGGATTATGTGGGATTCCTTATTTTTTTGTTAGCTCAGCATCTTAATAATTTGTTTTTCTTTCGATTAGAATTCCAGCGTAAGGAGGGAGAAGTTTGCTGGAAATTAGAAGCTTCCTTCTCGTCTCCTTAATCAATTCTTGAGGTCGTGCTTTTAGGATAATTCCTGCCTTCTCGCACCCTAGTTAAGGTATTGAACAAGCTTCATCATCTTCTTTGAATTTAAACGAATAATCTATGTGTTTAGAAACTAGGGTTCATTGAGGAAAATATGATGGATTATGAAGTTGATGGAGTTTACTTAATTAAAGTATGATTAAGTGGTTTATGGGTTTGCATACATGAATGTGATCAATTTTTTGGTTCTTATGAATATGCATTGCTTACTTGAAATAGAGATTTCGGACTGAGATGATGGAATTTTTGAAAACTGTTTGATCTGGGGCTTAATCACATATTAAGGGTCATCTCTGTTAAATTTGGTGTAATTCCGAGTTGGTTTGGTCTCTGAAAAAATTACGAAACGACCTAGTTGTCCCCTATTTCTGGTCTGTGACAGAAGCCTTGGCAGAGGGGTCAAATAATCAAATTTCTAAAAACTGTTTTACAAGAATATTCCTCACTATGTGAAGAGTTTCTCCATAAATTTTCATAGCAATTGGACTTCGTTTGATAAGAAAACGAAATAATCTTTCGAAATTATTTTACTTTTGAATTGCTGGATTATGTGGGATTCCTTATTTTTTTGTTAGCTCAGCATCTTAATAATTTGTTTTTCTTTCGATTAGAATTCCAGCGTAAGGAGGGAGAAGTTTGCTGGAAATTAGAAGCTTCCTTCTCGTCTCCTTAATCAATTCTTGAGGTCGTGCTTTTAGGATAATTCCTGCCTTCTCGCATCCTAGTTAAGGTATTGAACAAGCTTCGTCATCTTCTTTGAATTTAAAGGAATAATCTATGTGTTTCGAAACTAGGGTTCAATGAGGAAAATCTGATGGATTATGAAGTTGATGGAGTTTACTTAATTAAAGTATGATTAAGTGGTTTATGGGTTTGCATACATGAATGTGATCAATTTTTTGGTTCTTATGAATATGCATTGCTTACTTGAAATAGAGATTTCGGACTGAGATGATGGTATTTTTAAAAACTGTTTTATCTGGAGCTTAATCATATATTAAGGGTCATCTCTGTTAAATTTATTGTAATTCCGAGTTGGTTTGGTCTCTGAAAAAATTACGAAACGACCCAGCTGTCCCTATTTCTGGTATGTGACAGAAGCCTTGCCAGAGGGGTCAAATAATCAAATTTCTAAAAACTGTTTTACAAGAATATTCCTCACTATGTGAAGAGTTTCTCCATAAATGTTCATAGCAATTGGACATCGTTTGATAAGAAAACGAAATAATCTTTCGAAATCATTTTGCTTTTGATTTGCTGGATTATGTGGGATTCCTTAATTTTTTGTTAGCTCAGCATCTTAATATTTTGTTTTTCTTTCGATTAGAATTCCAGCGCAAGGAGGGAGAAGTTTGCTGGAAATTAGAAGCTTCCTTCTAGTCTCCTTAATCAATTCTTGAGGTCGTGCTTTTAGGATAATTCCTGCCTTCTCGCATCCTAGTTAAGGTATTGAACAAGCTTCATCATCTTCTTTGAATTTAAAGGAATAATCTATGTGTTTAGAAACTAGGGTTCATTGAGGAAAATATGATGGATTATGAAGTTGATGGAGTTTACTTAATTAAAGTATGATTAAGTGGTTTATGGGTTTGCATACATGAATGTGATCAATTTTTTGGTTCTTATGAATATGCATTGCTTACTTGAAATAGAGATTTCGGACTGAGATGATGGAATTTTTGAAAACTGTTTTATCTGGGGCTTAATCATATATTAAGGGTCATCTCTGTTAAATTTGGTGTAATTCCGAGTTGGTTTGGTCTCTGAAAAAATTACGAAACGACCTAGTTGTCCCCTATTTCTGGTCTGTGACAGAAGCCTTGGCAGAGGGGTCAAATAATCAAATTTCTAAAAACTGTTTTACAAGAATATTCCTCACTATGTGAAGAGTTTCTCCATAAATTTTCATAGCAATTGGACTTCGTTTGATAAGAAAACGAAATAATCTTTCGAAATTATTTTACTTTTGAATTGCTGGATTATGTGGGATTCCTTATTTTTTTGTTAGCTCAGCATCTTAATAATTTGTTTTTCTTTCGATTAGAATTCCAGCGTAAGGAGGGAGAAGTTTGCTGGAAATTAGAAGCTTCCTTCTCGTCTCCTTAATCAATTCTTGAGGTCGTGCTTTTAGGATAATTCCTGCCTTCTCGCATCCTAGTTAAGGTATTGAACAAGCTTCGTCATCTTCTTTGAATTTAAAGGAATAATCTATGTGTTTCGAAACTAGGGTTCAATCAGGAAAATCTGATGGATTATGAAGTTGATGGAGTTTACTTAATTAAAGTATGATTAAGTGGTTTATGGGTTTGCATACATGAATGTGATCAATTTTTTGGTTCTTATGAATATGCATTGCTTACTTGAAATAGAGATTTCGGACTGAGATGATGGAATTTTTGAAAACTGTTTTATCTGGGGCTTAATCATATATTAAGGGTCATCTCTGTTAAATTTAGTGTAATTCCGAGTTGGTTTGGTCTCTGAAAAAATTACGAAACGACCCAGCTGTCCCCTATTTCTGGTCTGTGACAGAAGCCTTGGCAGAGGGGTCAAATAATCAAATTTCTAAAAACTGTATTACGAGAATATTCCTTACTATGTGAAGAGTTTATCCATAAATTTTCATAGCAATTGGACATCGTTTGATAAGAAAACGAAATAATTTTTCGAAATCATTTTGCTTTTGAATTGCTGGATTATGTGGGATTCCTTAATTTTTTGTTAGATCAGCATCTTAATATTTTGTTTTTCTTTCGATTAGAATTCCAGCGCAAGGAGGGAGAAGTTTGCTGGAAACTAGAAGCTTCCTTCTCGTCTCCTTAATCAATTCTTGAGGTCGTGCTTTTAGGATAATTCCTGCCTTCTCGCATCCTAGTTAAGGTATTGAACAAGCTTCATCATCTTCTTTGAATTTAAACGAATAATCTATGTGTTTAGAAACTAGGGTTTATTGAGGAAAATATGATGGATTATGAAGTTGATGGAGTTTACTTAATTAAAGTATGATTAAGTGGTTTATGGGTTTGCATACATGAATGTGATCAATTTTTTGGTTCTTATGAATATGCATTGCTTACTTGAAATAGAGATTTCGGACTGAGATGATGGAATTTTTGAAAACTGTTTGATCTGGGGCTTAATGACATATTAAGGGTCATCTCTGTTAAATTTGGTGTAATTCCGAGTTGGTTTGGTCTCTGAAAAAATTACGAAACGACCCAGCTGTCCCCTATTTCTGGTCTGTGACAGAAGCCTTGGCAGAGGGGTCAAATAATCAAATTTCTAAAAACTGTTTTACAAGAATATTCCTCACTATGTGAAGAGTTTCTCCATAAATTTTCATAGCAATTGGACTTCGTTTGATAAGAAAACGAAATAATCTTTCGAAATTATTTTACTTTTGAATTGCTGGATTATGTGGGATTCCTTATTTTTTTGTTAGCTCAGCATCTTAATAATTTGTTTTTCTTTCGATTAGAATTCCAGCGTAAGGAGGGAGAAGTTTGCTGGAAATTAGAAGCTTCCTTCTCGTCTCCTTAATCAATTCTTGAGGTCGTGCTTTTAGGATAATTCCTGCCTTCTCGCACCCTAGTTAAGGTATTGAACAAGCTTCATCATCTTCTTTGAATTTAAACGAATAATCTATGTGTTTAGAAACTAGGGTTCATTGAGGAAAATATGATGGATTATGAAGTTGATGGAGTTTACTTAATTAAAGTATGATTAAGTGGTTTATGGGTTTGCATACATGAATGTGATCAATTTTTTGGTTCTTATGAATATGCATTGCTTACTTGAAATAGAGATTTCGGACTGAGATGATGGAATTTTTGAAAACTGTTTGATCTGGGGCTTAATCACATATTAAGGGTCATCTCTGTTAAATTTGGTGTAATTCCGAGTTGGTTTGGTCTCTGAAAAAATTACGAAACGACCTAGTTGTCCCCTATTTCTGGTCTGTGACAGAAGCCTTGGCAGAGGGGTCAAATAATCAAATTTCTAAAAACTGTTTTACAAGAATATTCCTCACTATGTGAAGAGTTTCTCCATAAATTTTCATAGCAATTGGACTTCGTTTGATAAGAAAACGAAATAATCTTTCGAAATTATTTTACTTTTGAATTGCTGGATTATGTGGGATTCCTTATTTTTTTGTTAGCTCAGCATCTTAATAATTTGTTTTTCTTTCGATTAGAATTCCAGCGTAAGGAGGGAGAAGTTTGCTGGAAATTAGAAGCTTCCTTCTCGTCTCCTTAATCAATTCTTGAGGTCGTGCTTTTAGGATAATTCCTGCCTTCTCGCATCCTAGTTAAGGTATTGAACAAGCTTCGTCATCTTCTTTGAATTTAAAGGAATAATCTATGTGTTTCGAAACTAGGGTTCAATGAGGAAAATCTGATGGATTATGAAGTTGATGGAGTTTACTTAATTAAAGTATGATTAAGTGGTTTATGGGTTTGCATACATGAATGTGATCAATTTTTTGGTTCTTATGAATATGCATTGCTTACTTGAAATAGAGATTTCGGACTGAGATGATGGTATTTTTAAAAACTGTTTTATCTGGAGCTTAATCATATATTAAGGGTCATCTCTGTTAAATTTAGTGTAATTCCGAGTTGGTTTGGTCTCTGAAAAAATTACGAAACGACCCAGCTGTCCCTATTTCTGGTATGTGACAGAAGCCTTGCCAGAGGGGTCAAATAATCAAATTTCTAAAAACTGTTTTACAAGAATATTCCTCACTATGTGAAGAGTTTCTCCATAAATGTTCATAGCAATTGGACATCGTTTGATAAGAAAACGAAATAATCTTTCGAAATCATTTTGCTTTTGATTTGCTGGATTATGTGGGATTCCTTAATTTTTTGTTAGCTCAGCATCTTAATATTTTGTTTTTCTTTCGATTAGAATTCCAGCGCAAGGAGGGAGAAGTTTGCTGGAAATTAGAAGCTTCCTTCTCGTCTCCTTAATCAATTCTTGAGGTCGTGCTTTTAGGATAATTCCTGCCTTCTCGCATCCTAGTTAAGGTATTGAACAAGCTTCATCATCTTCTTTGAATTTAAAGGAATAATCTATGTGTTTAGAAACTAGGGTTCATTGAGGAAAATATGATGGATTATGAAGTTGATGGAGTTTACTTAAATAAAGTATGATTAAGTGGTTTATGGGTTTGCATACATGAATGTGATCAATTTTTTGGTTCTTATGAATATGCATTGCTTATTTGAAATAGAGATTTCGGACTGAGATGATGGTATTTTTAAAAACTGTTTTATCTGGAGCTTAATCATATATTAAGGGTCATCTCTGTTAAATTTAGTGTAATTCCGAGTTGGTTTGGTCTCTGAAAAAATTACGAAACGACCCAGCTGTCCCTATTTCTGGTATGTGACAGAAGCCTTGGCAGAGGGGTCAAATAATCAAATTTCTAAAAACTGTTTTACAAGAATATTCCTCACTATGTGAAGAGTTTCTCCATAAATTTTCATAGCAATTGGACTTCGTTTGATAAGAAAACGAAATAATCTGTCGAAATTATTTTACTTTTGAATTGCTGGATTATGTGGGATTCCTTATTTTTTTGTTAGCTCAGCATCTTAATATTTTGTTTTTCTTTCGATTAGAATTCCAGCGCAAGGAGGGAGAAGTTTGCTGGAAACTAGAAGCTTCCTTCTCGTCTCCTTAATCAATTCTTGAGGTCGTGCTTTTAGGATAATTCCTGCCTTCTCGCATCCTAGTTAAGGTATTGAACAAGCTTCATCATCTTCTTTGAATTTAAACGAATAATCTATGTGTTTAGAAACTAGGGTTTATTGAGGAAAATATGATGGATTATGAAGTTGATGGAGTTTACTTAATTAAAGTATGATTAAGTGGTTTATGGGTTTGCATACATGAATGTGATCAATTTTTTGGTTCTTATGAATATGCATTGCTTACTTGAAATAGAGATTTCGGACTGAGATGATGGAATTTTTGAAAACTGTTTGATCTGGGGCTTAATCACATATTAAGGGTCATCTCTGTTAAATTTGGTGTAATTCCGAGTTGGTTTGGTCTCTGAAAAAATTACGAAACGACCTAGTTGTCCCCTATTTCTGGTCTGTGACAGAAGCCTTGGCAGAGGGGTCAAATAATCAAATTTCTAAAAACTGTTTTACAAGAATATTCCTCACTATGTGAAGAGTTTCTCCATAAATTTTCATAGCAATTGGACTTCGTTTGATAAGAAAACGAAATAATCTTTCGAAATTATTTTACTTTTGAATTGCTGGATTATGTGGGATTCCTTATTTTTTTGTTAGCTCAGCATCTTAATAATTTGTTTTTCTTTCGATTAGAATTCCAGCGTAAGGAGGGAGAAGTTTGCTGGAAATTAGAAGCTTCCTTCTCGTCTCCTTAATCAATTCTTGAGGTCGTGCTTTTAGGATAATTCCTGCCTTCTCGCATCCTAGTTAAGGTATTGAACAAGCTTCGTCATCTTCTTTGAATTTAAAGGAATAATCTATGTGTTTCGAAACTAGGGTTCATTGAGGAAAATCTGATGGATTATGAAGTTGATGGAGTTTACTTAATTAAAGTATGATTAAGTGGTTTATGGGTTTGCATACATGAATGTGATCAATTTTTTGGTTCTTATGAATATGCATTGCTTACTTGAAATAGAGATTTCGGACTGAGATCATGGTATTTTTGAAAACTGTTTTATCTGGAGCTTAATCATATATTAAGGGTCATCTCTGTTAAATTTAGTGTAATTCCGAGTTGGTTTGGTCTCTGAAAAAATTACGAAACGACCCAGCTGTCCCTATTTCTGGTATGTGACAGAAGCCTTGCCAGAGGGGTCAAATAATCAAATTTCTAAAAACTGTTTTACAAGAATATTCCTCACTATGTGAAGAGTTTCTCCATAAATGTTCATAGCAATTGGACATCGTTTGATAAGAAAACGAAATAATCTTTCGAAATCATTTTGCTTTTGATTTGCTGGATTATGTGGGATTCCTTAATTTTTTGTTAGCTCAGCATCTTAATATTTTGTTTTTCTTTCGATTAGAATTCCAGCGCAAGGAGGGAGAAGTTTGCTGGAAATTAGAAGCTTCCTTCTCGTCTCCTTAATCAATTCTTGAGGTCGTGCTTTTAGGATAATTCCTGCCTTCTCGCATCCTAGTTAAGGTATTGAACAAGCTTCATCATCTTCTTTGAATTTAAAGGAATAATCTATGTGTTTAGAAACTAGGGTTCATTGAGGAAAATATGATGGATTATGAAGTTGATGGAGTTTACTTAATTAAAGTATGATTAAGTGGTTTATGGGTTTGCATACATGAATGTGATCAATTTTTTGGTTCTTATGAATATGCATTGCTTACTTGAAATAGAGATTTCGGACTGAGATGATGGAATTTTTGAAAACTGTTTGATCTGGGGCTTAATCACATATTAAGGGTCATCTCTGTTAAATTTGGTGTAATTCCAAGTTGGTTTGGTCTCTGAAAAAATTACGAAACGACCCAGCTGTCCCCTATTTCTGGTCTGTGACAGAAGCCTTGGCAGAGGGGTCAAATAATCAAATTTCTAAAAACTGTTTTACAAGAATATTCCTCACTATGTGAAGAGTTTCTCCATAAATTTTCATAGCAATTGGACTTCGTTTGATAAGAAAACGAAATAATCTGTCGAAATTATTTTACTTTTGAATTGCTGGATTATGTGGGATTCCTTATTTTTTTGTTAGCTCAGCATCTTAATAATTTGTTTTTCTTTCGATTAGAATTCCAGCGTAAGGAGGGAGAAGTTTGCTGGAAATTAGAAGCTTCCTTCTCGTCTCCTTAATCAATTCTTGAGGTCGTGCTTTTAGGATAATTCCTGCCTTCTCGCATCCTAGTTAAGGTATTGAACAAGCTTCATCATCTTCTTTGAATTTAAACGAATAATCTATGTGTTTAGAAACTAGGGTTCATTGAGGAAAATATGATGGATTATGAAGTTGATGGAGTTTACTTAATTAAAGTATGATTAAGTGGTTTATGGGTTTGCATACATGAATGTGATCAATTTTTTGGTTCTTATGAATATGCATTGCTTACTTGAAATAGAGATTTCGGACTGAGATGATGGAATTTTTGAAAACTGTTTGATCTGGGGCTTAATCACATATTAAGGGTCATCTCTGTTAAATTTGGTGTAATTCCGAGTTGGTTTGGTCTCTGAAAAAATTACGAAACGACCTAGTTGTCCCCTATTTCTGGTCTGTGACAGAAGCCTTGGCAGAGGGGTCAAATAATCAAATTTCTAAAAACTGTTTTACAAGAATATTCCTCACTATGTGAAGAGTTTCTCCATAAATTTTCATAGCAATTGGACTTCGTTTGATAAGAAAACGAAATAATCTTTCGAAATTATTTTACTTTTGAATTGCTGGATTATGTGGGATTCCTTATTTTTTTGTTAGCTCAGCATCTTAATAATTTGTTTTTCTTTCGATTAGAATTCCAGCGTAAGGAGGGAGAAGTTTGCTGGAAATTAGAAGCTTCCTTCTCGTCTCCTTAATCAATTCTTGAGGTCGTGCTTTTAGGATAATTCCTGCCTTCTCGCATCCTAGTTAAGGTATTGAACAAGCTTCGTCATCTTCTTTGAATTTAAAGGAATAATCTATGTGTTTCGAAACTAGGGTTCATTGAGGAAAATCTGATGGATTATGAAGTTGATGGAGTTTACTTAATTAAAGTATGATTAAGTGGTTTATGGGTTTGCATACATGAATGTGATCAATTTTTTGGTTCTTATGAATATGCATTGCTTACTTGAAATAGAGATTTCGGACTGAGATCATGGTATTTTTGAAAACTGTTTTATCTGGAGCTTAATCATATATTAAGGGTCATCTCTGTTAAATTTAGTGTAATTCCGAGTTGGTTTGGTCTCTGAAAAAATTACGAAACGACCCAGCTGTCCCTATTTCTGGTATGTGACAGAAGCCTTGCCAGAGGGGTCAAATAATCAAATTTCTAAAAACTGTTTTACAAGAATATTCCTCACTATGTGAAGAGTTTCTCCATAAATGTTCATAGCAATTGGACATCGTTTGATAAGAAAACGAAATAATCTTTCGAAATCATTTTGCTTTTGATTTGCTGGATTATGTGGGATTCCTTAATTTTTTGTTAGCTCAGCATCTTAATATTTTGTTTTTCTTTCGATTAGAATTCCAGCGCAAGGAGGGTGAAGTTTGCTGGAAATTAGAAGCTTCCTTCTCGTCTCCTTAATCAATTCTTGAGGTCGTGCTTTTAGGATAATTCCTGCCTTCTCGCATCCTAGTTAAGGTATTGAACAAGCTTCATCATCTTCTTTGAATTTAAAGGAATAATCTATGTGTTTAGAAACTAGGGTTCATTGAGGAAAATATGATGGATTATGAAGTTGATGGAGTTTACTTAATTAAAGTATGATTAAGTGGTTTATGGGTTTGCATACATGAATGTGATCAATTTTTTGGTTCTTATGAATATGCATTGCTTACTTGAAATAGAGATTTCGGACTGAGATGATGGAATTTTTGAAAACTGTTTGATCTGGGGCTTAATCACATATTAAGGGTCATCTCTGTTAAATTTGGTGTAATTCCGAGTTGGTTTGGTCTCTGAAAAAATTACGAAACGACCCAGCTGTCCCCTATTTCTGGTCTGTGACAGAAGCCTTGGCAGAGGGGTCAAATAATCAAATTTCTAAAAACTGTTTTACAAGAATATTCCTCACTATGTGAAGAGTTTCTCCATAAATTTTCATAGCAATTGGACTTCGTTTGATAAGAAAACGAAATAATCTTTCGAAATTATTTTACTTTTGAATTGCTGGATTATGTGGGATTCCTTATTTTTTTGTTAGCTCAGCATCTTAATAATTTGTTTTTCTTTCGATTAGAATTCCAGCGTAAGGAGGGAGAAGTTTGCTGGAAATTAGAAGCTTCCTTCTCGTCTCCTTAATCAATTCTTGAGGTCGTGCTTTTAGGATAATTCCTGCCTTCTCGCATCCTAGTTAAGGTATTGAACAAGCTTCATCATCTTCTTTGAATTTAAACGAATAATCTATGTGTTTAGAAACTAGGGTTCATTGAGGAAAATGTGATGGATTATGAAGTTGATGGAGTTTACTTAATTAAAGTATGATTAAGTGGTTTATGGGTTTGCATACATGAATGTGATCAATTTTTTGGTTCTTATGAATATGCATTGCTTACTTGAAATAGAGATTTCGGACTGAGATGATGGAATTTTTGAAAACTGTTTGATCTGGGGCTTAATCACATATTAAGGGTCATCTCTGTTAAATTTGGTGTAATTCCGAGTTGGTTTGGTCTCTGAAAAAATTACGAAACGACCTAGTTGTCCCCTATTTCTGGTCTGTGACAGAAGCCTTGGCAGAGGGGTCAAATAATCAAATTTCTAAAAACTGTTTTACAAGAATATTCCTCACTATGTGAAGAGTTTCTCCATAAATTTTCATAGCAATTGGACTTCGTTTGATAAGAAAACGAAATAATCTTTCGAAATTATTTTACTTTTGAATTGCTGGATTATGTGGGATTCCTTATTTTGTTGTTAGCTCAGCATCTTAATAATTTGTTTTTCTTTCGATTAGAATTCCAGCGTAAGGAGGGAGAAGTTTGCTGGAAATTAGAAGCTTCCTTCTCGTCTCCTTAATCAATTCTTGAGGTCGTGCTTTTAGGATAATTCCTGCCTTCTCGCATCCTAGTTAAGGTATTGAACAAGCTTCGTCATCTTCTTTGAATTTAAAGGAATAATCTATGTGTTTCGAAACTAGGGTTCATTGAGGAAAATCTGATGGATTATGAAGTTGATGGAGTTTACTTAATTAAAGTATGATTAAATGGTTTATGGCTTTGCATACATGAATGTGATCAATTTTTTGGTTCTTATGAATATGCATTGCTTACTTGAAATAGAGATTTCGGACTGAGATCATGGTATTTTTGAAAAATGTTTTATCTGGAGCTTAATCATATATTAAGGGTCATCTCTGTTAAATTTAGTGTAATTCCGAGTTGGTTTGGTCTCTGAAAAAATTACGAAACGACCCAGCTGTCCCTATTTCTGGTATGTGACAGAAGCCTTGCCAGAGGGGTCAAATAATCAAATTTCTAAAAACTGTTTTACAAGAATATTCCTCACTATGTGAAGAGTTTCTCCATAAATGTTCATAGCAATTGGACATCGTTTGATAAGAAAACGAAATAATCTTTCGAAATCATTTTGCTTTTGATTTGCTGGATTATGTGGGATTCCTTAATTTTTTGTTAGCTCAGCATCTTAATATTTTGTTTTTCTTTCGATTAGAATTCCAGCGCAAAGAGGGAGAAGTTTGCTGGAAATTAGAAGCTTCCTTCTCGTCTCCTTAATCAATTCTTGAGGTCGTGCTTTTAGGATAATTCCTGCCTTCTCGCATCCTAGTTAAGGTATTGAACAAGCTTCATCATCTTCTTTGAATTTAAAGGAATAATCTATGTGTTTAGAAACTAGGGTTCATTGAGGAAAATATGATGGATTATGAAGTTGATGGAGTTTACTTAATTAAAGTATGATTAAGTGGTTTATGGGTTTGCATACATGAATGTGATCAATTTTTTGGTTCTTATGAATATGCATTGCTTACTTGAAATAGAGATTTCGGACTGAGATGATGGAATTTTTGAAAACTGTTTGATCTGGGGCTTAATCACATATTAAGGGTCATCTCTGTTAAATTTGGTGTAATTCCGAGTTGGTTTGGTCTCTGAAAAAATTACGAAACGACCCAGCTGTCCCCTATTTCTGGTCTGTGACAGAAGCCTTGGCAGAGGGGTCAAATAATCATATTCCTAAAAACTGTTTTAGCAGGATATTCCTCACTATGTGAAGAGTTTCTCCATAAATTTTCATAGCAATTGGACATCGTTTGATAAGAAAACGAAATAATCTTTTGAAATCATTTTGCTTTTGAATTGCTGGATTATGTGGGATTCCGTAATTTTTTGTTAGCTCAGCATCTTAATATTTTATTTTTCTTTCGATTAGAATTCCAGCGCAAGGAGGGAGAAGTTTGCTGGAAATTAGAAGCTTCCTTCTCGTCTCCTTAATCAATTCTTGAGGTCGTGCTTTTAGGATAATTCCTGCCTTCTCGCATCCTAGTTAAGGTATTGAACAAGCTTCATCATCTTCGTTGAATTTAAAGGAATAATCTATATGTTTAGAAACTAGGGTTCATTGAGGAAAATCTGATGGATTATGAAGTTGATGGAGTTTACTTAATTAAAGTATGATTAAGTGGTTTATGGGTTTGCATATATGAATGTGATCAATTTTTTGGTTCTTATGAATATGCATTGCTTACTTGAAATAGAGATTCCGGACTGAGATGATGGAATTTTTGAAAACTGTTTTATCTGGGGCTTAATCATATATTAAGGGTCATCTCTGTTAAATTTGGTGTAATTCCGAGTTGGTTTGGTCTCTGAAAAAATTACGAAACGACCCAGCTGTCCCCTATTTCTGGTCTGAGACAGAAGCCTTGGCAGAGGGGTCAAATAATTGAATTTCTAAAAACTGCTTTGCAGGATATTCCTCACTATGTGAAGAGTTTCTCCATAAATTTTCATAGCAATTGGACATCGTTTGATAAGAAAACGAAATAATCTTTTGAAATCATTTTGCATTTGAATTGCTGGATTATGTGGCATTCCGTAATTTTTTGTTAGCTCAGCATCTTAATATTTTATTTTTCTTTCGATTAGAATTCCAGCGCAAGGAGGGAGAAGTTTGCTGGAAATTAGAAGCTTCCTTCTCGTCTCCTTAATCAATTCTTGAGGTCGTGCTTTTAGGATAATTCCTGCCTTCTCGCATCCTAGTTAAGGTATTGAACAAGCTTCATCATCTTCGTTGAATTTAAAGGAATAATCTATATGTTTAGAAACTAGGGTTCATTGAGGAAAATCTGATGGATTATGAAGTTGATGGAGTTTACTTAATTAAAGTATGATTAAGTGATTTATGGGTTTGCATATATGAATGTGATCAATTTTTTGGTTCTTATGAGTATGCATTGCTTACTTGAAATAGAGATTCCGGACTGAGATGATCGAATTTTTGAAAACTGTTTTATCTGGGGCTTAATCATACATTAAGGGTCATCTCTGTTAAATTTGGTGTAATTCCGAGTTGGTTTGGTCTCTGAAAAAATTACGAAACGACCCAGCTGTCCCCTATTTCTGGTCTGAGACAGAAGCCTTGGCAGAGGGGTCAAATAATTGAATTTCTAAAAACTGCTTTGCAGGATATTCCTCACTATGTGAAGAGTTTCTCCATAAATTTTCATAGCAATTGGACATCGTTTGATAAGAAAACGAAATAATCTTTCGAAATCATTTTGCGTTTGAATTGCTGGATTATGTGGGATTCCGTAATTTTTTGTTAGCTCAGCATCTTAATATTTTATTTTTCTTTCGATTAGAATTCCAGCGCAAGGAGGGAGAAGTTTGCTGGAAATTAGAAGCTTCCTTCTCGTCTCCTTAATCAATTCTTGAGGTCGTGCTTTTAGGATAATTCCTGCCTTCTCGCATCCTAGTTAAGGTATTGAACAAGCTTCATCATCTTCGTTGAATTTAAAGGAGTAATCTATATGTTTAGAAACTAGGGTTCATTGAGGAAAATCTGATGGATTATGAAGTTGATGGAGTTTACTTAATTAAAGTATGATTAAGTGGTTTATGGGTTTGCATATATGAATGTGATCAATTTTTTGGTTCTTATGAATATGCATTGCTTACTTGAAATAGAGATTTCGGACTGAGATGATGGAATTTATGAAAACTATTTTATTTGGGGCTTAATCATATATTAAGGGTCATCTCTGTTAAATTTCGTGTAATTCCGAGTTGGTTTGGTCTCTGAAAAAATTACGAAACGACCCAGCTGTCCCCTATTTCTAGTCTGTGACAGAAGCCTTGGCAGAGGGGTCAAATAATCGAATTTCTAAAAACTGCTTTACAGGATATTCCTCACTATGTGATGAGTTTCTCCATATATTTTCATAGCAATTGGACATCGTTTGATAAGAAAACGAAATAATCTTTCGAAATCATTTTGCTTTTGAATTGCTGGATTACGTGGGATTCCTTAATTTTTTGTTAGCTCAGCATCTTAACATTTTGTTTTTCTTTCGATTAGAATTCCAGCGCAAGGAGGGAGAAGTTTGCTGGAAATTAGAAGCTTCCTTCTCGTCTCCTTAATCAATTCTCGAGGTCGTGCTTTTAGGATAATTCCTGCCTTCTCGCATCCTAGTTAAGGTATTGAACAAGCTTCATCATCTTCGTTGAATTTAAAGGAATAATCTATGTGTTTAGAAATGAGGGTTCATTGAGGAAAATATGATGGATTATGAAGTTGATGGAGTTTACTTAATTAAAGTATGATTAAGTGGTTTATGGGTTTGCATATATGAATGTGATCAATTTTTTGGTTCTTATGAATATGCATTGCTTACTTGAAATAGAGATTCCGGACTGAGATGATGGAATTTTTGAAAACTGTTTTATCTGGGGCTTAATCATATATTAAGGGTCATCTCTGTTAAATTTGGTGTAATTCCGAGTTGGTTTGGTCTCTGAAAAAATTACGAAACGACCCAGCTGTCCCCTATTTCTGGTCTGAGACAGAAGCCTTGGCAGAGGGGTCAAATAATTGAATTTCTAAAAACTGCTTTGCAGGATATTCCTCACTATGTGAAGAGTTTCTCCATAAATTTTCATAGCAATTGGATATCGTTTGATAAGAAAACGAAATAATCTTTCGAAATCATTTTGCGTTTGAATTGCTGGATTATGTGGGATTCCGTAATTTTTTGTTAGCTCAGCATCTTAATATTTTATTTTTCTTTCGATTAGAATTCTAGCGCAAGGGGGGAGAAGTTTGCTGGAAATTAGAAGCTTCCTTCTCGTCTCCTTAATCAATTCTTGAGGTCGTGCTTTTAGGATAATTCCTGCCTTCTCGCATCCTAGTTAAGGTATTGAACAAGCTTCATCATCTTCGTTGAATTTAAAGGAATAATCTATATGTTTAGAAACTAGGGTTCATTGAGGAAAATCTGATGGATTATGAAGTTGATGGAGTTTACTTAATTAAAGTATGATTAAGTGATTTATGGGTTTGCATATATGAATGTGATCAATTTTTTGGTTCTTATGAATATGCATTGCTTACTTGAAATAGAGATTCCGGACTGAGATGATGGAATTTTTGAAAACTGTTTTATCTGGGGCTTAATCATACATTAAGGGTCATCTCTGTTAAATTTGTTGTAATTCCGAGTTGGTTTGGTGTCTGAAAAAATTACGAAACGACCCAGCTGTCCCCTATTTCTGGTCTGAGACAGAAGCCTTGGCAGAGGGGTCAAATAATTGAATTTCTAAAAATTGCTTTGCAGGATATTCCTCACTATGTGAAGAGTTTCTCCATAAATTTTCATAGCAATTGGACATCGTTTGATAAGAAAACGAAATAATCTTTCGAAATCATTTTGCGTTTGAATTGCTGGATTATGTGGGATTCCGTAATTTTTTGTTAGCTCAGCATCTTAATATTTTATTTTTCTTTCGATTAGAATTCCAGCGCAAGGAGGGAGAAGTTTGCTGGAAATTAGAAGCTTCCTTCTCGTCTCCTTAATCAATTCTTGAGGTCGTGCTTTTAGGATAATTCCTGCCTTCTCGCATCCTAGTTAAGGTATTGAACAAGCTTCATCATCTTCGTTGAATTTAAAGGAGTAATCTATATGTTTAGAAACTAGGGTTCATTGAGGAAAATCTGATGGATTATGAAGTTGATGGAGTTTACTTAATTAAAGTATGATTAAGTGGTTTATGGGTTTGCATATATGAATGTGATCAATTTTTTGGTTCTTATGAATATGCATTGCTTACTTGAAATAGAGATTTCGGACTGAGATGATGGAATTTATGAAAACTATTTTATTTGGGGCTTAATCATATATTAAGGGTCATCTCTGTTAAATTTCGTGTAATTCCGAGTTGGTTTGGTCTCTGAAAAAATTACGAAACGACCCAGCTGTCCCCTATTTCTAGTCTGTGACAGAAGCCTTGGCAGAGGGGTCAAATAATCGAATTTCTAAAAACTGCTTTACAGGATATTCCTCACTATGTGATGAGTTTCTCCATATATTTTCATAGCAATTGGACATCGTTTGATAAGAAAACGAAATAATCTTTCGAAATCATTTTGCTTTTGAATTGCTGGATTACGTGGGATTCCTTAATTTTTTGTTAGCTCAGCATCTTAACATTTTGTTTTTCTTTCGATTAGAATTCCAGCGCAAGGAGGGAGAAGTTTGCTGGAAATTAGAAGCTTCCTTCTCGTCTCCTTAATCAATTCTCGAGGTCGTGCTTTTAGGATAATTCCTGCCTTCTCGCATCCTAGTTAAGGTATTGAACAAGCTTCATCATCTTCGTTGAATTTAAAGGAATAATCTATGTGTTTAGAAACTAGGGTTCATTGAGGAAAATATGATGGATTATGAAGTTGATGGAGTTTACTTAATTAAAGTATGATTAAGTGGTTTATGGGTTTGCATATATGAATGTGATCAATTTTTTGGTTCTTATGAATATGCATTGCTTACTTGAAATAGAGATTCCGGACTGAGATGATGGAATTTTTGAAAACTGTTTTATCTGGGGCTTAATCATATATTAAGGGTCATCTCTGTTAAATTTGGTGTAATTCCGAGTTGGTTTGGTCTCTGAAAAAATTACGAAACGACCCAGCTGTCCCCTATTTCTGGTCTGAGACAGAAGCCTTGGCAGAGGGGTCAAATAATTGAATTTCTAAAAACTGCTTTGCAGGATATTCCTCACTATGTGAAGAGTTTCTCCATAAATTTTCATAGCAATTGGACATCGTTTGATAAGAAAACGAAATAATCTTTCGAAATCATTTTGCGTTTGAATTGCTGGATTATGTGGGATTCCGTAATTTTTTGTTAGCTCAGCATCTTAATATTTTATTTTTCTTTCGATTAGAATTCCAGCGCAAGGAGGGAGAAGTTTGCTGGAAATTAGAAGCTTCCTTCTCGTCTCCTTAATCAATTCTTGAGGTCGTGCTTTTAGGATAATTCCTGCCTTCTCGCATCCTAGTTAAGGTATTGAACAAGCTTCATCATCTTCGTTGAATTTAAAGGAGTAATCTATATGTTTAGAAACTAGGGTTCATTGAGGAAAATCTGATGGATTATGAAGTTGATGGAGTTTACTTAATTAAAGTATGATTAAGTGGTTTATGGGTTTGCATATATGAATGTGATCAATTTTTTGGTTCTTATGAATATGCATTGCTTACTTGAAATAGAGATTTCGGACTGAGATGATGGAATTTATGAAAACTATTTTATTTGGGGCTTAATCATATATTAAGGGTCATCTCTGTTAAATTTCGTGTAATTCCGAGTTGGTTTGGTCTCTGAAAAAATTACGAAACGACCCAGCTGTCCCCTATTTCTAGTCTGTGACAGAAGCCTTGGCAGAGGGGTCAAATAATCGAATTTCTAAAAACTGCTTTACAGGATATTCCTCACTATGTGATGAGTTTCTCCATATATTTTCATAGCAATTGGACATCGTTTGATAAGAAAACGAAATAATCTTTCGAAATCATTTTGCTTTTGAATTGCTGGATTACGTGGGATTCCTTAATTTTTTGTTAGCTCAGCATCTTAACATTTTGTTTTTCTTTCGATTAGAATTCCAGCGCAAGGAGGGAGAAGTTTGCTGGAAATTAGAAGCTTCCTTCTCGTCTCCTTAATCAATTCTCGAGGTCGTGCTTTTAGGATAATTCCTGCCTTCTCGCATCCTAGTTAAGGTATTGAACAAGCTTCATCATCTTCGTTGAATTTAAAGGAATAATCTATGTGTTTAGAAACTAGGGTTCATTGAGGAAAATATGATGGATTATGAAGTTGATGGAGTTTACTTAATTAAAGTATGATTAAGTGGTTTATGGGTTTGCATATATGAATGTGATCAATTTTTTGGTTCTTATGAATATGCATTGCTTACTTGAAATAGAGATTCCGGACTGCGATGATGGAATTTTTGAAAACTGTTTTATCTGGGGCTTAATCATATATTAAGGGTCATCTCTGTTAAATTTGGTGTAATTCCGAGTTGGTTTGGTCTCTGAAAAAATTACGAAACGACCCAGCTGTCCCCTATTTCTGGTCTGAGACAGAAGCCTTGGCAGAGGGGTCAAATAATTGAATTTCTAAAAACTGCTTTGCAGGATATTCCTCACTATGTGAAGAGTTTCTCCATAAATTTTCATAGCAATTGGATATCGTTTGATAAGAAAACGAAATAATCTTTCGAAATCATTTGGCGTTTGAATTGCTGGATTATGTTGGATTCCGTAATTTTTTGTTAGCTCAGCATCTTAATATTTTATTTTTCTTTCGATTAGAATTCCAGCGCAAGGGGGGAGAAGTTTGCTGGAAATTAGAAGCTTCCTTCTCGTCTCCTTAATCAATTCTTGAGGTCGTGCTTTTAGGATAATTCCTGCCTTCTCGCATCCTAGTTAAGGTATTGAACAAGCTTCATCATCTTCGTTGAATTTAAAGGAATAATCTATGTGTTTAGAAACTAGGGTTCATTGAGGAAAATCTGATGGATTATGAAGTTGATGGAGTTTACTTAATTAAAGTATGATTAAGTAGTTTATGGGTTTGCATACATGAATGTGATCAATTTTTTGGTTCTTATGAATATGCATTGCTTACTTGAAATAGAGATTTCGGACTGAGATGATGGAATTTTTGAAAACTGTTTTATCTTTTGGCTTAATCACATATTAAGGGTCATCTCTGTTAAATTTGGTGTAATTCCGAGTTGGTTTGGTCTCTGAAAAAATTACGAAACGACCCAGCTGTCCCCTATTTCTGGTCTGAGACAGAAGCCTTGGCAGAGGGGTCAAATAATTGAATTTCTAAAAACTGCTTTGCAGGATATTCCTCACTATGTGAAGAGTTTCTCCATAAATTTTCATAGCAATTGGACATCGTTTGAGAAGAAAACGAAATAATCTTTCGAAATCATTTTGCTTTTGAATTGCTGGATTACGTGGGATTCCTTAATTTTTTGTTAGCTCAGCATCTTAACATTTTGTTTTTCTTTCGATTAGAATTCCAGCGCAAGGAGGGAGAAGTTTGCTGGAAATTAGAAGCTTCCTTCTCGTCTCCTTAATCAATTCTCGAGGTCGTGCTTTTAGGATAATTCCTGCCTTCTCGCATCCTAGTTAAGGTATTGAACAAGCTTCATCATCTTCGTTGAATTTAAAGGAATAATCTATGTGTTTAGAAACTAGGGTTCATTGAGGAAAATCTGATGGATTATGAAGTTGATGGAGTTTACTTAATTAAAGTATGATTAAGTGGTTTATGGGTTTGCATATATGAATGTGATCAATTTTTTGGTTCTTATGAATATGCATTGCTTACTTGAAATAGAGATTTCGGACTGAGATGATGGAATTTATGAAAACTATTTTATTTGGGGCTTAATCATATATTAAGGGTCATCTCTGTTAAATTTCGTGTAATTCCGAGTTGGTTTGGTCTCTGAAAAAATTACGAAACGACCCAGCTGTCCCCTATTTCTAGTCTGTGACAGAAGCCTTGGCAGAGGGGTCAAATAATCGAATTTCTAAAAACTGCTTTACAGGATATTCCTCACTATGTGATGAGTTTCTCCATATATTTTCATAGCAATTGGACATCGTTTGATAAGAAAACGAAATAATCTTTCGAAATCATTTTGCTTTTGAATTGCTGGATTACGTGGGATTCCTTAATTTTTTGTTAGCTCAGCATCTTAACATTTTGTTTTTCTTTCGATTAGAATTCCAGCGCAAGGAGGGAGAAGTTTGCTGGAAATTAGAAGCTTCCTTCTCGTCTCCTTAATCAATTCTCGAGGTCGTGCTTTTAGGATAATTCCTGCCTTCTCGCATCCTAGTTAAGGTATTGAACAAGCTTCATCATCTTCGTTGAATTTAAAGGAATAATCTATGTGTTTAGAAACTAGGGTTCATTGAGGAAAATATGATGGATTATGAAGTTGATGGAGTTTACTTAATTAAAGTATGATTAAGTGGTTTATGGGTTTGCATATATGAATGTGATCAATTTTTTGGTTCTTATGAATATGCATTGCTTACTTGAAATAGAGATTCCGGACTGAGATGATGGAATTTTTGAAAACTGTTTTATCTGGGGCTTAATCATATATTAAGGGTCATCTCTGTTAAATTTGGTGTAATTCCGAGTTGGTTTGGTCTCTGAAAAAATTACGAAACGACCCAGCTGTCCCCTATTTCTGGTCTGAGACAGAAGCCTTGGCAGAGGGGTCAAATAATTGAATTTCTAAAAACTGCTTTGCAGGATATTCCTCACTATGTGAAGAGTTTCTCCATAAATTTTCATAGCAATTGGACATCGTTTGATAAGAAAACGAAATAATCTTTCGAAATCATTTTGCGTTTGAATTGCTGGATTATGTGGGATTCCGTAATTTTTTGTTAGCTCAGCATCTTAATATTTTATTTTTCTTTCGATTAGAATTCCAGCGCAAGGAGGGAGAAGTTTGCTGGAAATTAGAAGCTTCCTTCTCGTCTCCTTAATCAATTCTTGAGGTCGTGCTTTTAGGATAATTCCTGCCTTCTCGCATCCTAGTTAAGGTATTGAACAAGCTTCATCATCTTCGTTGAATTTAAAGGAGTAATCTATATGTTTAGAAACTAGGGTTCATTGAGGAAAATCTGATGGATTATGAAGTTGATGGAGTTTACTTAATTAAAGTATGATTAAGTGGTTTATGGGTTTGCATATATGAATGTGATCAATTTTTTGGTTCTTATGAATATGCATTGCTTACTTGAAATAGAGATTTCGGACTGAGATGATGGAATTTATGAAAACTATTTTATTTGGGGCTTAATCATATATTAAGGGTCATCTCTGTTAAATTTCGTGTAATTCCGAGTTGGTTTGGTCTCTGAAAAAATTACGAAACGACCCAGCTGTCCCCTATTTCTAGTCTGTGACAGAAGCCTTGGCAGAGGGGTCAAATAATCGAATTTCTAAAAACTGCTTTACAGGATATTCCTCACTATGTGATGAGTTTCTCCATATATTTTCATAGCAATTGGACATCGTTTGATAAGAAAACGAAATAATCTTTCGAAATCATTTTGCTTTTGAATTGCTGGATTACGTGGGATTCCTTAATTTTTTGTTAGCTCAGCATCTTAACATTTTGTTTTTCTTTCGATTAGAATTCCAGCGCAAGGAGGGAGAAGTTTGCTGGAAATTAGAAGCTTCCTTCTCGTCTCCTTAATCAATTCTCGAGGTCGTGCTTTTAGGATAATTCCTGCCTTCTCGCATCCTAGTTAAGGTATTGAACAAGCTTCATCATCTTCGTTGAATTTAAAGGAATAATCTATGTGTTTAGAAACTAGGGTTCATTGAGGAAAATATGATGGATTATGAAGTTGATGGAGTTTACTTAATTAAAGTATGATTAAGTGGTTTATGGGTTTGCATATATGAATGTGATCAATTTTTTGGTTCTTATGAATATGCATTGCTTACTTGAAATAGAGATTCCGGACTGAGATGATGGAATTTTTGAAAACTGTTTTATCTGGGGCTTAATCATATATTAAGGGTCATCTCTGTTAAATTTGGTGTAATTCCGAGTTGGTTTGGTCTCTGAAAAAATTACGAAACGACCCAGCTGTCCCCTATTTCTGGTCTGAGACAGAAGCCTTGGCAGAGGGGTCAAATAATTGAATTTCTAAAAACTGCTTTGCAGGATATTCCTCACTATGTGAAGAGTTTCTCCATAAATTTTCATAGCAATTGGATATCGTTTGATAAGAAAACGAAATAATCTTTCGAAATCATTTGGCGTTTGAATTGCTGGATTATGTTGGATTCCGTAATTTTTTGTTAGCTCAGCATCTTAATATTTTATTTTTCTTTCGATTAGAATTCCAGCGCAAGGGGGGAGAAGTTTGCTGGAAATTAGAAGCTTCCTTCTCGTCTCCTTAATCAATTCTTGAGGTCGTGCTTTTAGGATAATTCCTGCCTTCTCGCATCCTAGTTAAGGTATTGAACAAGCTTCATCATCTTCGTTGAATTTAAAGGAATAATCTATGTGTTTAGAAACTAGGGTTCATTGAGGAAAATCTGATGGATTATGAAGTTGATGGAGTTTACTTAATTAAAGTATGATTAAGTAGTTTATGGGTTTGCATACATGAATGTGATCAATTTTTTGGTTCTTATGAATATGCATTGCTTACTTGAAATAGAGATTTCGGACTGAGATGATGGAATTTTTGAAAACTGTTTTATCTTTTGGCTTAATCACATATTAAGGGTCATCTCTGTTAAATTTGGTGTAATTCCGAGTTGGTTTGGTCTCTGAAAAAATTACGAAACGACCCAGCTGTCCCCTATTTCTGGTCTGAGACAGAAGCCTTGGCAGAGGGGTCAAATAATTGAATTTCTAAAAACTGCTTTGCAGGATATTCCTCACTATGTGAAGAGTTTCTCCATAAATTTTCATAGCAATTGGACATCGTTTGAGAAGAAAACGAAATAATCTTTCGAAATCATTTTGCTTTTGAATTGCTGGATTACGTGGGATTCCTTAATTTTTTGTTAGCTCAGCATCTTAACATTTTGTTTTTCTTTCGATTAGAATTCCAGCGCAAGGAGGGAGAAGTTTGCTGGAAATTAGAAGCTTCCTTCTCGTCTCCTTAATCAATTCTCGAGGTCGTGCTTTTAGGATAATTCCTGCCTTCTCGCATCCTAGTTAAGGTATTGAACAAGCTTCATCATCTTCGTTGAATTTAAAGGAATAATCTATGTGTTTAGAAACTAGGGTTCATTGAGGAAAATATGATGGATTATGAAGTTGATGGAGTTTACTTAATTAAAGTATGATTAAGTGGTTTATGGGTTTGCATACATGAATGTGATCAATTTTTTGGTTCTTATGAATATGCATTGCTTACTTGAAATAGAGATTTCGGACTGAGATGATGGAATTTTTGAAAACTGTTTTATCTGGGGCTTAATCACATATTAAGGGTCATCTCTGTTAAATTTGGTGTAATTCCGAGTTGGTTTGGTCTCTGAAAAAATTACGAAACGACCCAGCTGTCCCCTATTTCTGGTCTGAGACAGAAGCCTTGGCAGAGGGGTCAAATAATTGAATTTCTAAAAACTGCTTTGCAGGATATTCCTCACTATGTGAAGAGTTTCTCCATAAATTTTCATAGCAATTGGATATCGTTTGATAAGAAAACGAAATAATCTTTCGAAATCATTTTGCGTTTGAATTGCTGGATTATGTGGGATTCCGTAATTTTTTGTTAGCTCAGCATCTTAATATTTTATTTTTCTTTCGATTAGAATTCCAGCGCAAGGGGGGAGAAGTTTGCTGGAAATTAGAAGCTTCCTTCTCGTCTCCTTAATCAATTCTTGAGGTCGTGCTTTTAGGATAATTCCTGCCTTCTCGCATCCTAGTTAAGGTATTGAACAAGCTTCATCATCTTCGTTGAATTTAAAGGAATAATCTATGTGTTTAGAAACTAGGGTTCATTGAGGAAAATCTGATGGATTATGAAGTTGATGGAGTTTACTTAATTAAAGTATGATTAAGTAGTTTATGGGTTTGCATACATGAATGTGATCAATTTTTTGGTTCTTATGAATATGCATTGCTTACTTGAAATAGAGATTTCGGACTGAGATGATGGAATTTTTGAAAACTGTTTTATCTTTTGGCTTAATCACATATTAAGGGTCATCTCTGTTAAATTTGGTGTAATTCCGAGTTGGTTTGGTCTCTGAAAAAATTACGAAACGACCCAGCTGTCCCCTATTTCTGGTCTGAGACAGAAGCCTTGGCAGAGGGGTCAAATAATTGAATTTCTAAAAACTGCTTTGCAGGATATTCCTCACTATGTGAAGAGTTTCTCCATAAATTTTCATAGCAATTGGACATCGTTTGATAAGAAAACGAAATAATCTTTCGAAATCATTTTGCTTTTGAATTGCTGGATTACGTGGGATTCCTTAATTTTTTGTTAGCTCAGCATCTTAACATTTTGTTTTTCTTTCGATTAGAATTCCAGCGCAAGGAGGGAGAAGTTTGCTGGAAATTAGAAGCTTCCTTCTCGTCTCCTTAATCAATTCTCGAGGTCGTGCTTTTAGGATAATTCCTGCCTTCTCGCATCCTAGTTAAGGTATTGAACAAGCTTCATCATCTTCGTTGAATTTAAAGGAATAATCTATGTGTTTAGAAACTAGGGTTCATTGAGGAAAATCTGATGGATTATGAAGTTGATGGAGTTTACTTAATTAAAGTATGATTAAGTGGTTTATGGGTTTGCATACATGAATGTGATCAATTTTTTGGTTCTTATGAATATGCATTGCTTACTTGAAATAGAGATTTCGGACTGAGATGATGGAATTTTTTAAAACTGTTTTATCTGGGGCTTAATCACATATTAAGGGTCATCTCTGTTAAATTTGGTGTAATTCCGAGTTGGTTTGGTCTCTGAAAAAATTACGAAACGACCCAGCTGTCCCCTATTTCTGGTCTGAGACAGAAGCCTTGGCAGAGAGGTCAAATAATTGAATTTCTAAAAACTGCTTTGCAGGATATTCCTCACTATGTGAAGAGTTTCTCCATAAATTTTCATAGCAATTGGACATCGTTTGATAAGAAAACGAAATAATCTTTCGAAATCATTTTGCTTTTGAATTGCTGGATTATGTGGGATTCCGTAATTTTTTGTTAGCTCAGCATCTTAATATTTTATTTTTCTTTCGATTAGAATTCCAGCGCAAGGAGGGAGAAGTTTGTTGGAAATTAGAAGCTTCCTTCTCGTCTCCTTAATCAATTCTTGAGGTCGTGCTTTTAGGATAATTCCTGCCTTCTCGCATCCTAGTTAAGGTATTGAACAAGCTTCATCATCTTCGTTGAATTTAAAGGAATAATCTATATGTTTAGAAACTAGGGTTCATTAAGGAAAATCTGATGGATTATGAAGTTGATGGAGTTTACTTAATTAAAGTATGATTAAGTGGTTTATGGGTTTGCATATATGAATGTGATCAATTTTTTGGTTCTTATGAATATGCATTGCTTACTTGAAATAGAGATTCCGGACTGAGATGATGGAATTTTTGAAAACTGTTTTATCTGGGGCTTAATCATATATTAAGGGTCATCTCTGTTAAATTTGGTGTAATTCCGAGTTGGTTTGGTCTCTGAAAAAATTACGAAACGACCCAGCTGTCCCCTATTTCTGGTCTGAGACAGAAGCCTTGGCAGAGGGGTCAAATAATTGAATTTCTAAAAACTGCTTTGCAGGATATTCCTCACTATGTGAAGAGTTTCTCCATAAATTTTCATAGCAATTGGACATCGTTTGATAAGAAAACGAAATAATCTTTCGAAATCATTTTGCGTTTGAATTGCTGGATTATGTGGGATTCCGTAATTTTTTGTTAGCTCAGCATCTTAATATTTTATTTTTCTTTCGATTAGAATTCCAGCGCAAGGAGGGAGAAGTTTGCTGGAAATTAGAAGCTTCCTTCTCGTCTCCTTAATCAATTCTTGAGGTCGTGCTTTTAGGATAATTCCTGCCTTCTCGCATCCTAGTTAAGGTATTGAACAAGCTTCATCATCTTCGTTGAATTTAAAGGAATAATCTATATGTTTAGAAACTAGGGTTCATTGAGGAAAATCTGATGGATTATGAAGTTGATGGAGTTTACTTAATTAAAGTATGATTAAGTGGTTTATGGGTTTGCATATATGAATGTGATCAATTTTTTGGTTCTTATGAATATGCATTGCTTACTTGAAATAGAGATTTCGGACTGAGATGATGGAATTTTTGAAAACTGTTTTATCTGGGGCTTAATCATATATTAAGGGTCATCTCTGTTAAATTTAGTGTAATTCCGAGTTGGTTTGGTCTCTGAAAAAATTACGAAACGACCCAGCTGTCCCCTATTTCTAGTCTGTGACAGAAGCCTTGGCAGAGGGGTCAAATAATCGAATTTCTAAAAACTGCTTTACAGGATATTCCTCACTATGTGATGAGTTTCTCCATATATTTTCATAGCAATTGGACATCGTTTGATAAGAAAACGAAATAATCTTTCGAAATCATTTTGCTTTTGAATTGCTGGATTACGTGGGATTCCTTAATTTTTTGTTAGCTCAGCATCTTAACATTTTGTTTTTCTTTCGATTAGAATTCCAGCGCAAGGAGGGAGAAGTTTGCTGGAAATTAGAAGCTTCCTTCTCGTCTCCTTAATCAATTCTCGTGGTCGTGCTTTTAGGATAATTCCTGCCTTCTCGCATCCTAGTTAAGGTATTGAACAAGCTTCATCATCTTCGTTGAATTTAAAGGAATAATCTATGTGTTTAGAAACTAGGGTTCATTGAAGAAAATCTGATGGATTATGAAGTTGATGGAGTTTACTTAATTAAAGTATGATTAAGTGGTTTATGGGTTTGCATATATGAATGTGATCAATTTTTTGGTTCTTATGAATATGCATTGCTTACTTGAAATAGAGATTTCGGACTGAGATGATGGAATTTATGAAAACTATTTTATTTGGGGCTTAATCATATATTAAGGGTCATCTCTGTTAAATTTCGTGTAATTCCGAGTTGGTTTGGTCTCTGAAAAAATTACGAAACGACCCAGCTGTCCCCTATTTCTAGTCTGTGACAGCAGCCTTGGCAGAGGGGTCAAATAATCGAATTTCTAAAAACTGCTTTACAGGATATTCCTCACTATGTGATGAGTTTCTCCATATATTTTCATAGCAATTGGACATCGTTTGATAAGAAAACGAAATAATCTTTCGAAATCATTTTGCTTTTGAATTGCTGGATTACGTGGGATTCCTTAATTTTTTGTTAGCTCAGCATCTTAACATTTTGTTTTTCTTTCGATTAGAATTCCAGCGCAAGGAGGGAGAAGTTTGCTGGAAATTAGAAGCTTCCTTCTCGTCTCCTTAATCAATTCTCGAGGTCGTGCTTTTAGGATAATTCCTGCCTTCTCGCATCCTAGTTAAGGTATTGAACAAGCTTCATCATCTTCGTTGAATTTAAAGGAATAATCTATGTGTTTAGAAACTAGGGTTCATTGAGGAAAATATGATGGATTATGAAGTTGATGGAGTTTACTTAATTAAAGTATGATTAAGTGGTTTATGGGTTTGCATATATGAATGTGATCAATTTTTTGGTTCTTATGAATATGCATTGCTTACTTGAAATAGAGATTCCGGACTGAGATGATGGAATTTTTGAAAACTGTTTTATCTGGGGCTTAATCATATATTAAGGGTCATCTCTGTTAAATTTGGTGTAATTCCGAGTTGGTTTGGTCTCTGAAAAAATTACGAAACGACCCAGCTGTCCCCTATTTCTGGTCTGAGACAGAAGCCTTGGCAGAGGGGTCAAATAATTGAATTTCTAAAAACTGCTTTGCAGGATATTCCTCACTATGTGAAGAGTTTCTCCATAAATTTTCATAGCAATTGGATATCGTTTGATAAGAAAACGAAATAATCTTTCGAAATCATTTGGCGTTTGAATTGCTGGATTATGTTGGATTCCGTAATTTTTTGTTAGCTCAGCATCTTAATATTTTATTTTTCTTTCGATTAGAATTCCAGCGCAAGGGGGGAGAAGTTTGCTGGAAATTAGAAGCTTCCTTCTCGTCTCCTTAATCAATTCTTGAGGTCGTGCTTTTAGGATAATTCCTGCCTTCTCGCATCCTAGTTAAGGTATTGAACAAGCTTCATCATCTTCGTTGAATTTAAAGGAATAATCTATGTGTTTAGAAACTAGGGTTCATTGAGGAAAATCTGATGGATTATGAAGTTGATGGAGTTTACTTAATTAAAGTATGATTAAGTAGTTTATGGGTTTGCATACATGAATGTGATCAATTTTTTGGTTCTTATGAATATGCATTGCTTACTTGAAATAGAGATTTCGGACTGAGATGATGGAATTTTTTAAAACTATTTTATCTTTTGGCTTAATCACATATTAAGGGTCATCTCTGTTAAATTTGGTGTAATTCCGAGTTGGTTTGGTCTCTGAAAAAATTACGAAACGACCCAGCTGTCCCCTATTTCTGGTCTGAGACAGAAGCCTTGGCAGAGGGGTCAAATAATTGAATTTCTAAAAACTGCTTTGCAGGATATTCCTCACTATGTGAAGAGTTTCTCCATAAATTTTCATAGCAATTGGACATCGTTTGAGAAGAAAACGAAATAATCTTTCGAAATCATTTTGCTTTTGAATTGCTGGATTACGTGGGATTCCTTAATTTTTTGTTAGCTCAGCATCTTAACATTTTGTTTTTCTTTCGATTAGAATTCCAGCGCAAGGAGGGAGAAGTTTGCTGGAAATTAGAAGCTTCCTTCTCGTCTCCTTAATCAATTCTCGAGGTCGTGCTTTTAGGATAATTCCTGCCTTCTCGCATCCTAGTTAAGGTATTGAACAAGCTTCATCATCTTCGTTGAATTTAAAGGAATAATCTATGTGTTTAGAAACTAGGGTTCATTGAGGAAAATCTGATGGATTATGAAGTTGATGGAGTTTACTTAATTAAAGTATGATTAAGTGGTTTATGGGTTTGCATACATGAATGTGATCAATTTTTTGGTTCTTATGAATATGCATTGCTTACTTGAAATAGAGATTTCGGACTGAGATGATGGAATTTTTGAAAACTGTTTTATCTGGGGCTTAATCACATATTAAGGGTCATCTCTGTTAAATTTGGTGTAATTCCGAGTTGGTTTGGTCTCTGAAAAAATTACGAAACGACCCAGCTGTCCCCTATTTCTGGTCTGAGACAGAAGCCTTGGCAGAGGGGTCAAATAATTGAATTTCTAAAAACTGCTTTGCAGGATATTCCTCACTATGTGAAGAGTTTCTCCATAAATTTTCATAGCAATTGGATATCGTTTGATAAGAAAACGAAATAATCTTTCGAAATCATTTTGCGTTTGAATTGCTGGATTATGTGGGATTCCGTAATTTTTTGTTAGCTCAGCATCTTAATATTTTATTTTTCTTTCGATTAGAATTCCAGCGCAAGGGGGGAGAAGTTTGCTGGAAATTAGAAGCTTCCTTCTCGTCTCCTTAATCAATTCTTGAGGTCGTGCTTTTAGGATAATTCCTGCCTTCTCGCATCCTAGTTAAGGTATTGAACAAGCTTCATCATCTTCGTTGAATTTAAAGGAATAATCTATGTGTTTAGAAACTAGGGTTCATTGAGGAAAATCTGATGGATTATGAAGTTGATGGAGTTTACTTAATTAAAGTATGATTAAGTAGTTTATGGGTTTGCATACATGAATGTGATCAATTTTTTGGTTCTTATGAATATGCATTGCTTACTTGAAATAGAGATTTCGGACTGAGATGATGGAATTTTTGAAAACTGTTTTATCTTTTGGCTTAATCACATATTAAGGGTCATCTCTGTTAAATTTGGTGTAATTCCGAGTTGGTTTGGTCTCTGAAAAAATTACGAAACGACCCAGCTGTCCCCTATTTCTGGTCTGAGACAGAAGCCTTGGCAGAGGGGTCAAATAATTGAATTTCTAAAAACTGCTTTGCAGGATATTCCTCACTATGTGAAGAGTTTCTCCATAAATTTTCATAGCAATTGGACATCGTTTGATAAGAAAACGAAATAATCTTTCGAAATCATTTTGCTTTTGAATTGCTGGATTACGTGGGATTCCTTAATTTTTTGTTAGCTCAGCATCTTAACATTTTGTTTTTCTTTCGATTAGAATTCCAGCGCAAGGAGGGAGAAGTTTGCTGGAAATTAGAAGCTTCCTTCTCGTCTCCTTAATCAATTCTCGAGGTCGTGCTTTTAGGATAATTCCTGCCTTCTCGCATCCTAGTTAAGGTATTGAACAAGCTTCATCATCTTCGTTGAATTTAAAGGAATAATCTATGTGTTTAGAAACTAGGGTTCATTGAGGAAAATCTGATGGATTATGAAGTTGATGGAGTTTACTTAATTAAAGTATGATTAAGTGGTTTATGGGTTTGCATACATGAATGTGATCAATTTTTTGGTTCTTATGAATATGCATTGCTTACTTGAAATAGAGATTTCGGACTGAGATGATGGAATTTTTGAAAACTGTTTTATCTGGGGCTTAATCACATATTAAGGGTCATCTCTGTTAAATTTGGTGTAATTCCGAGTTGGTTTGGTCTCTGAAAAAATTACGAAACGACCCAGCTGTCCCCTATTTCTGGTCTGAGACAGAAGCCTTGGCAGAGAGGTCAAATAATTGAATTTCTAAAAACTGCTTTGCAGGATATTCCTCACTATGTGAAGAGTTTCTCCATAAATTTTCATAGCAATTGGACATCGTTTGATAAGAAAACGAAATAATCTTTCGAAATCATTTTGCTTTTGAATTGCTGGATTATGTGGGATTCCGTAATTTTTTGTTAGCTCAGCATCTTAATATTTTATTTTTCTTTCGATTAGAATTCCAGCGCAAGGAGGGAGAAGTTTGTTGGAAATTAGAAGCTTCCTTCTCGTCTCCTTAATCAATTCTTGAGGTCGTGCTTTTAGGATAATTCCTGCCTTCTCGCATCCTAGTTAAGGTATTGAACAAGCTTCATCATCTTCGTTGAATTTAAAGGAATAATCTACATGTTTAGAAACTAGGGTTCATTAAGGAAAATCTGATGGATTATGAAGTTGATGGAGTTTACTTAATTAAAGTATGATTAAGTGGTTTATGGGTTTGCATATATGAATGTGATCAATTTTTTGGTTCTTATGAATATGCATTGCTTACTTGAAATAGAGATTCCGGACTGAGATGATGGAATTTTTGAAAACTGTTTTATCTGGGGCTTAATCATATATTAAGGGTCATCTCTGTTAAATTTGGTGTAATTCCGAGTTGGTTTGGTCTCTGAAAAAATTACGAAACGACCCAGCTGTCCCCTATTTCTGGTCTGAGACAGAAGCCTTGGCAGAGGGGTCAAATAATTGAATTTCTAAAAACTGCTTTGCAGGATATTCCTCACTATGTGAAGAGTTTCTCCATAAATTTTCATAGCAATTGGACATCGTTTGATAAGAAAACGAAATAATCTTTCGAAATCATTTTGCGTTTGAATTGCTGGATTATGTGGGATTCCGTAATTTTTTGTTAGCTCAGCATCTTAATATTTTATTTTTCTTTCGATTAGAATTCCAGCGCAAGGAGGGAGAAGTTTGCTGGAAATTAGAAGCTTCCTTCTCGTCTCCTTAATCAATTCTTGAGGTCGTGCTTTTAGGATAATTCCTGCCTTCTCGCATCCTAGTTAAGGTATTGAACAAGCTTCATCATCTTCGTTGAATTTAAAGGAATAATCTATATGTTTAGAAACTAGGGTTCATTGAGGAAAATCTGATGGATTATGAAGTTGATGGAGTTTACTTAATTAAAGTATGATTAAGTGGTTTATGGGTTTGCATATATGAATGTGATCAATTTTTTGGTTCTTATGAATATGCATTGCTTACTTGAAATAGAGATTTCGGACTGAGATGATGGAATTTTTGAAAACTGTTTTATCTGGGGCTTAATCATATATTAAGGGTCATCTCTGTTAAATTTAGTGTAATTCCGAGTTGGTTTGGTCTCTGAAAAAATTACGAAACGACCCAGCTGTCCCCTATTTCTAGTCTGTGACAGAAGCCTTGGCAGAGGGGTCAAATAATCGAATTTCTAAAAACTGCTTTACAGGATATTCCTCACTATGTGATGAGTTTCTCCATATATTTTCATAGCAATTGGACATCGTTTGATAAGAAAACGAAATAATCTTTCGAAATCATTTTGCTTTTGAATTGCTGGATTACGTGGGATTCCTTAATTTTTTGTTAGCTCAGCATCTTAACATTTTGTTTTTCTTTCGATTAGAATTCCAGCGCAAGGAGGGAGAAGTTTGCTGGAAATTAGAAGCTTCCTTCTCGTCTCCTTAATCAATTCTCGTGGTCGTGCTTTTAGGATAATTCCTGCCTTCTCGCATCCTAGTTAAGGTATTGAACAAGCTTCATCATCTTCGTTGAATTTAAAGGAATAATCTATGTGTTTAGAAACTAGGGTTCATTGAAGAAAATCTGATGGATTATGAAGTTGATGGAGTTTACTTAATTAAAGTATGATTAAGTGGTTTATGGGTTTGCATACATGAATGTGATCAATTTTTTGGTTCTTATGAATATGCATTGCTTACTTGAGATAGAGATTTCGGACTGAGATGATGGAATTTTTGAAAACTGTTTTATCTGGGGCATAATCACATATTAAGGGTCATCTCTGTTAAATTTGGTGTAATTCCGAGTTGGTTTGGTCTCTGAAAAAATTACGAAACGACCCAGCTGTCCCCTATTTCTGGTCTGAGACAGAAGCCTTGGCAGAGGGGTCAAATAATTGAATTTCTAAAAACTGCTTTGCAGGATATTCCTCACTATGTAAAGAGTTTCTCCAAAAATTTTCTAGCAATTGGACATCGTTTGATAAGAAAACGAAATAATCTTTCGAAATCATTTTGCTTTTGAATTGCTGGATTATGTGGGATTCCGTAATTTTTTGTTAGCTCAGCATCTTAATATTTTATTTTTCTTTCGATTAGAATTCCAGCGCAAGGAGGGAGAAGTTTGCTGGAAATTAGAAGCTTCCTTCTCGTCTCCTTAATCAATTCTTGAGGTCGTGCTTTTAGGATAGTTCCTGCCTTCTCGCATCCTAGTTAAGGTATTGAACAAGCTTCATCATCTTCGTTGAATTTAAAGGAATAATCTATATGTTTAGAAACTAGGGTTCATTGAGGAAAATGTGATGGATTATGAAGTTGATGGAGTTTACTTAATTAAAGTATGATTAAGTGGTTTATGGGTTTGCATATATGAATGTGATCAATTTTTTGGTTCTTATGAATATGCATTGCTTACTTGAAATAGAGATTCCGGACTGAGATGATGGAATTTTTTAAAACTGTTTTATCTGGGGCTTAATCATATATTAAGGGTCATCTCTGTTAAATTTGGTGTAATTCCGAGTTGGTTTGGTCTCTGAAAAAATTACGAAACGACCCAGCTGTCCCCTATTTCTGGTCTGAGACAGAAGCCATGGCAGAGGGGTCAAATAATTGAATTTCTAAAAACTGCTTTTCAGGATATTCCTCACTATGTGAAGAGTTTCTCCATAAATTTTTATAGCAATTGGACATCGGTTGATAAGAAAACGAAATAATCTTTCGAAATCATTTTGCGTTTGAATTGCTGGATTATGTGGGATTCCGTAATTTTTTGTTAGCTCAGCATCTTAATATTTTATTTTTCTTTCGATTAGAATTCCAGCGCAAGGAGGGAGAAGTTTGCTGGAAATTAGAAGCTTCCTTCTCGTCTCCTTAATCAATTCTCGAGGTCGTGCTTTTAGGATAATTCCTGCCTTCTCGCATCCTAGTTAAGGTATTGAACAAGCTTCATCATCTTCGTTGAATTTAAAGGAATAATCTATGTGTTTAGAAACTAGGGTTCATTGAGGAAAATCTGATGGATTATGAAGTTGATGGAGTTTACTTAATTAAAGTATGATTAAGTGGTTTATGGGTTTGCATACATGAATGTGATCAATTTTTTGGTTCTTATGAATATGCATTGCTTACTTGAAATAGAGATTTCGGACTGAGATGATGGAATTTTTGAAAACTATTTTATCTGGGGCTTAATCATATATTAAGGGTCATCTCTATTAAATTTAGTGTAACTCCGAGTTGGTTTGGTCTCTGAAAAAATTACGAAACGACCCAGCTGTCCCCTATTTCTGGTCTGTGACAGAAGCCTTGGCAGAGGGGTCAAATAATTGAATTTCTAAAAACTGCTTTGCAGGATATTCCTCACTATGTGAAGAGTTTCTCCATAAATTTTCATAGCAATTGGACATCGTTTGATAAGAAAACGAAATAATCTTTCGAAATCATTTTGCGTTTGAATTGCTGGATTATGTGGGATTCCGTAATTTTTTGTTAGCTCAGCATCTTAATATTTTATTTTTCTTTCGATTAGAATTCCAGCGCAAGGAGGGAGAAGTTTGCTGGAAATTAGAAGCTTCCTTCTCGTCTCCTTAATCAATTCTTGAGGTCGTGCTTTTAGGATAATTCCTGCCTTCTCGCATCCTAGTTAAGGTATTGAACAAGCTTCATCATCTTCGTTGAATTTAAAGGAATAATCTATATGTTTAGAAACTAGGGTTCATTGAGGAAAATGTGATGGATTATGAAGTTGATGGAGTTTACTTAATTAAAGTATGATTAAGTGGTTTATGGGTTTGCATATATGAATGTGATCAATTTTTTGGTTCTTATGAATATGCATTGCTTACTTGAAATAGAGATTCCGGACTGAGATGATGGAATTTTTTAAAACTGTTTTATCTGGGGCTTAATCATATATTAAGGGTCATCTCTGTTAAATTTGGTGTAATTCCGAGTTGGTTTGGTCTCTGAAAAAATTACGAAACGACCCAGCTGTCCCCTATTTCTGGTCTGAGACAGAAGCCATGGCAGAGGGGTCAAATAATTGAATTTCTAAAAACTGCTTTTCAGGATATTCCTCACTATGTGAAGAGTTTCTCCATAAATTTTTATAGCAATTGGACATCGGTTGATAAGAAAACGAAATAATCTTTCGAAATCATTTTGCGTTTGAATTGCTGGATTATGTGGGATTCCGTAATTTTTTGTTAGCTCAGCATCTTAATATTTTATTTTTCTTTCGATTAGAATTCCAGCGCAAGGAGGGAGAAGTTTGCTGGAAATTAGAAGCTTCCTTCTCGTCTCCTTAATCAATTCTCGAGGTCGTGCTTTTAGGATAATTCCTGCCTTCTCGCATCCTAGTTAAGGTATTGAACAAGCTTCATCATCTTCGTTGAATTTAAAGGAATAATCTATGTGTTTAGAAACTAGGGTTCATTGAGGAAAATCTGATGGATTATGAAGTTGATGGAGTTTACTTAATTAAAGTATGATTAAGTGGTTTATGGGTTTGCATACATGAATGTGATCAATTTTTTGGTTCTTATGAATATGCATTGCTTACTTGAAATAGAGATTTCGGACTGAGATGATGGAATTTTTGAAAACTATTTTATCTGGGGCTTAATCATATATTAAGGGTCATCTCTATTAAATTTAGTGTAACTCCGAGTTGGTTTGGTCTCTGAAAAAATTACGAAACGACCCAGCTGTCCCCTATTTCTGGTCTGTGACAGAAGCCTTGCCAGAGGGGTCAAATAATCAAATTTCTAAAAACTGTTTTACAAGAATATTCCTCACTATGTGAAGAGTTTCTCCATAAATGTTCATAGCAATTGGACATCGTTTGATAAGAAAACGAAATAATCTTTCGAAATCATTTTGCTTTTGATTTGCTGGATTATGTGGGATTCCTTAATTTTTTGTTAGCTCAGCATCTTAATATTTTGTTTTTCTTTCGATTAGAATTCCAGCGCAAGGAGGGAGAAGTTTGCTGGAAATTAGAAGCTTCCTTCTCGTCTCCTTAATCAATTCTTGAGGTCGTGCTTTTAGGATAATTCCTGCCTTCTCGCATCCTAGTTAAGGTATTGAACAAGCTTCATCATCTTCTTTGAATTTAAAGAAATAATCTATGTGTTTCGAAACTAGGGTTCATTGAGGAAAATATGATGGATTATGAAGTTTATGGAGTTTACTTAATTAAAGTATGATTAAGTGGTTTATGGGTGTGCATACATGAATGTGATCAATTTTTTGGTTCTTATGAATATGCATTGCTTACTTGAAATAGAGATTTCGGACTGAGATGATGGAATTTTTGAAAACTGTTTTATCTGGGGCATAATCACATATTAAGGGTCATCTCTGTTAAATTTGGTGTAATTCCGAGTTGGTTTGGTCTCTGAAAAAATTACGAAACGACCCAGCTGTCCCCTATTTCTAGTCTGTGACAGAAGCCTTGGCAGAGGGGTCAAATAATCGAATTTCTAAAAACTGCTTTACAGGATATTCCTCACTATGTGATGAGTTTCTCCATATATTTTCATAGCAATTGGACATCGTTTGATAAGAAAACGAAATAATCTTTCGAAATCATTTTGCTTTTGAATTGCTGGATTACGTGGGATTCCTTAATTTTTTGTTAGCTCAGCATCTTAACATTTTGTTTTTCTTTCGATTAGAATTCCAGCGCAAGGAGGGAGAAGTTTGCTGGAAATTAGAAGCTTCCTTCTCGTCTCCTTAATCAATTCTCGTGGTCGTGCTTTTAGGATAATTCCTGCCTTCTCGCATCCTAGTTAAGGTATTGAACAAGCTTCATCATCTTCGTTGAATTTAAAGGAATAATCTATGTGTTTAGAAACTAGGGTTCATTGAAGAAAATCTGATGGATTATGAAGTTGATGGAGTTTACTTAATTAAAGTATGATTAAGTGGTTTATGGGTTTGCATACATGAATGTGATCAATTTTTTGGTTCTTATGAATATGCATTGCTTACTTGAGATAGAGATTTCGGACTGAGATGATGGAATTTTTGAAAACTGTTTTATCTGGGGCATAATCACATATTAAGGGTCATCTCTGTTAAATTTGGTGTAATTCCGAGTTGGTTTGGTCTCTGAAAAAATTACGAAACGACCCAGCTGTCCCCTATTTCTGGTCTGAGACAGAAGCCTTGGCAGAGGGGTCAAATAATTGAATTTCTAAAAACTGCTTTGCAGGATATTCCTCACTATGTAAAGAGTTTCTCCAAAAATTTTCTAGCAATTGGACATCGTTTGATAAGAAAACGAAATAATCTTTCGAAATCATTTTGCTTTTGAATTGCTGGATTATGTGGGATTCCGTAATTTTTTGTTAGCTCAGCATCTTAATATTTTATTTTTCTTTCGATTAGAATTCCAGCGCAAGGAGGGAGAAGTTTGCTGGAAATTAGAAGCTTCCTTCTCGTCTCCTTAATCAATTCTTGAGGTCGTGCTTTTAGGATAGTTCCTGCCTTCTCGCATCCTAGTTAAGGTATTGAACAAGCTTCATCATCTTCGTTGAATTTAAAGGAATAATCTATATGTTTAGAAACTAGGGTTCATTGAGGAAAATGTGATGGATTATGAAGTTGATGGAGTTTACTTAATTAAAGTATGATTAAGTGGTTTATGGGTTTGCATATATGAATGTGATCAATTTTTTGGTTCTTATGAATATGCATTGCTTACTTGAAATAGAGATTCCGGACTGAGATGATGGAATTTTTTAAAACTGTTTTATCTGGGGCTTAATCATATATTAAGGGTCATCTCTGTTAAATTTGGTGTAATTCCGAGTTGGTTTGGTCTCTGAAAAAATTACGAAACGACCCAGTTGTCCCCTATTTCTGGTCTGAGACAGAAGCCATGGCAGAGGGGTCAAATAATTGAATTTCTAAAAACTGCTTTTCAGGATATTCCTCACTATGTGAAGAGTTTCTCCATAAATTTTTATAGCAATTGGACATCGGTTGATAAGAAAACGAAATAATCTTTCGAAATCATTTTGCGTTTGAATTGCTGGATTATGTGGGATTCCGTAATTTTTTGTTAGCTCAGCATCTTAATATTTTATTTTTCTTTCGATTAGAATTCCAGCGCAAGGAGGGAGAAGTTTGCTGGAAATTAGAAGCTTCCTTCTCGTCTCCTTAATCAATTCTCGAGGTCGTGCTTTTAGGATAATTCCTGCCTTCTCGCATCCTAGTTAAGGTATTGAACAAGCTTCATCATCTTCGTTGAATTTAAAGGAATAATCTATGTGTTTAGAAACTAGGGTTCATTGAGGAAAATCTGATGGATTATGAAGTTGATGGAGTTTACTTAATTAAAGTATGATTAAGTGGTTTATGGGTTTGCATACATGAATGTGATCAATTTTTTGGTTCTTATGAATATGCATTGCTTACTTGAAATAGAGATTTCGGACTGAGATGATGGAATTTTTGAAAACTATTTTATCTGGGGCTTAATCATATATTAAGGGTCATCTCTATTAAATTTAGTGTAACTCCGAGTTGGTTTGGTCTCTGAAAAAATTACGAAACGACCCAGCTGTCCCCTATTTCTGGTCTGTGACAGAAGCCTTGCCAGAGGGGTCAAATAATCAAATTTCTAAAAACTGTTTTACAAGAATATTCCTCACTATGTGAAGAGTTTCTCCATAAATGTTCATAGCAATTGGACATCGTTTGATAAGAAAACGAAATAATCTTTCGAAATCATTTTGCTTTTGATTTGCTGGATTATGTGGGATTCCTTAATTTTTTGTTAGCTCAGCATCTTAATATTTTGTTTTTCTTTCGATTAGAATTCCAGCGCAAGGAGGGAGAAGTTTGCTGGAAATTAGAAGCTTCCTTCTCGTCTCCTTAATCAATTCTTGAGGTCGTGCTTTTAGGATAATTCCTGCCTTCTCGCATCCTAGTTAAGGTATTGAACAAGCTTCATCATCTTCTTTGAATTTAAAGAAATAATCTATGTGTTTCGAAACTAGGGTTCATTGAGGAAAATATGATGGATTATGAAGTTTATGGAGTTTACTTAATTAAAGTATGATTAAGTGGTTTATGGGTGTGCATACATGAATGTGATCAATTTTTTGGTTCTTATGAATATGCATTGCTTACTTGAAATAGAGATTTCGGACTGAGATGATGGAATTTTTGAAAACTGTTTTATCTGGGGCATAATCACATATTAAGGGTCATCTCTGTTAAATTTGGTGTAATTCCGAGTTGGTTTGGTCTCTGAAAAAATTACGAAACGACCCAGCTGTCCCCTATTTCTGGTCTGAGACAGAAGCCTTGGCAGAGGGGTCAAATAATTGAATTTCTAAAAACTGCTTTGCAGGATATTCCTCACTATGTAAAGAGTTTCTCCAAAAATTTTCTAGCAATTGGACATCGTTTGATAAGAAAACGAAATAATCTTTCGAAATCATTTTGCTTTTGAATTGCTGGATTATGTGGGATTCCGTAATTTTTTGTTAGCTCAGCATCTTAATATTTTATTTTTCTTTCGATTAGAATTCCAGCGCAAGGAGGGAGAAGTTTGCTGGAAATTAGAAGCTTCCTTCTCGTCTCCTTAATCAATTCTTGAGGTCGTGCTTTTAGGATAGTTCCTGCCTTCTCGCATCCTAGTTAAGGTATTGAACAAGCTTCATCATCTTCGTTGAATTTAAAGGAATAATCTATATGTTTAGAAACTAGGGTTCATTGAGGAAAATGTGATGGATTATGAAGTTGATGGAGTTTACTTAATTAAAGTATGATTAAGTGGTTTATGGGTTTGCATATATGAATGTGATCAATTTTTTGGTTCTTATGAATATGCATTGCTTACTTGAAATAGAGATTCCGGACTGAGATGATGGAATTTTTTAAAACTGTTTTATCTGGGGCTTAATCATATATTAAGGGTCATCTCTGTTAAATTTGGTGTAATTCCGAGTTGGTTTGGTCTCTGAAAAAATTACGAAACGACCCAGCTGTCCCCTATTTCTGGTCTGAGACAGAAGCCATGGCAGAGGGGTCAAATAATTGAATTTCTAAAAACTGCTTTTCAGGATATTCCTCACTATGTGAAGAGTTTCTCCATAAATTTTTATAGCAATTGGACATCGGTTGATAAGAAAACGAAATAATCTTTCGAAATCATTTTGCGTTTGAATTGCTGGATTATGTGGGATTCCGTAATTTTTTGTTAGCTCAGCATCTTAATATTTTATTTTTCTTTCGATTAGAATTCCAGCGCAAGGAGGGAGAAGTTTGCTGGAAATTAGAAGCTTCCTTCTCGTCTCCTTAATCAATTCTCGAGGTCGTGCTTTTAGGATAATTCCTGCCTTCTCGCATCCTAGTTAAGGTATTGAACAAGCTTCATCATCTTCGTTGAATTTAAAGGAATAATCTATGTGTTTAGAAACTAGGGTTCATTGAGGAAAATCTGATGGATTTTGAAGTTGATGGAGTTTACTTAATTAAAGTATGATTAAGTGGTTTATGGGTTTGCATACATGAATGTGATCAATTTTTTGGTTCTTATGAATATGCATTGCTTACTTGAAATAGAGATTTCGGACTGAGATGATGGAATTTTTGAAAACTATTTTATCTGGGGCTTAATCATATATTAAGGGTCATCTCTATTAAATTTAGTGTAACTCCGAGTTGGTTTGGTCTCTGAAAAAATTACGAAACGACCCAGCTGTCCCCTATTTCTGGTCTGTGACAGAAGCCTTGCCAGAGGGGTCAAATAATCAAATTTCTAAAAACTGTTTTACAAGAATATTCCTCACTATGTGAAGAGTTTCTCCATAAATGTTCATAGCAATTGGACATCGTTTGATAAGAAAACGAAATAATCTTTCGAAATCATTTTGCTTTTGATTTGCTGGATTATGTGGGATTCCTTAATTTTTTGTTAGCTCAGCATCTTAATATTTTGTTTTTCTTTCGATTAGAATTCCAGCGCAAGGAGGGAGAAGTTTGCTGGAAATTAGAAGCTTCCTTCTCGTCTCCTTAATCAATTCTTGAGGTCGTGCTTTTAGGATAATTCCTGCCTTCTCGCATCCTAGTTAAGGTATTGAACAAGCTTCATCATCTTCTTTGAATTTAAAGAAATAATCTATGTGTTTCGAAACTAGGGTTCATTGAGGAAAATATGATGGATTATGAAGTTTATGGAGTTTACTTAATTAAAGTATGATTAAGTGGTTTATGGGTTTGCATACATGAATGTGATCAATTTTTTGGTTCTTATGAATATGCATTGCTTACTTGAAATAGAGATTTCGGACTGAGATGATGGTATTTTTGAAAACTGTTTTATCTGGAGCTTAATCATATATTAAGGGTCATCTCTGTTAAATTTAGTGTAATTCCGAGTTGGTTTGGTCTCTGAAAAAATTACGAAACGACCCAGCTGTCCCTATTTCTGGTCTGTGACAGAAGCCTTGCCAGAGGGGTCAAATAATCAAATTTCTAAAAACTGTTTTACCAGAATATTCCTCACTATGTGAAGAGTTTCTCCATCAATGTTCATAGCAATTGGACATCGTTTGATAAGAAAACGAAATAATCTTTCGGAATCATTTTGCTTTTGATTTGCTGGATTATGTGGGATTCCTTAATTTTTTGTTACCTCAGCATCTTAATATTTTGTTTTTCTTTCGATTAGAATTCCAGCGCAAGGAGGGAGAAGTTTTCTGGAAATTAGAAGCTTCCTTCTCGTCTCCTTAATCAATTCTTGAGGTCGTGCTTTTAGGATAATTCCTGCCTTCTCGCATCCTAGTTAAGGTATTGAACAAGCTTCATCATCTTCTTTGAATTTAAAGGAATAATCTATGTGTTTAGAAACTAGGGTTCATTGAGGAAAATATGATGGATTATGAAGTTGATGGAGTTTACTTAATTAAAGTATGATTAAGTGGTTTATGGGTTTGCATACATGAATGTGATCAATTTTTTGGTTCTTATGAATATGCATTGCTTACTTGAAATAGAGATTTCGGACTGAGATGATGGAATTTTTGAAAACTGTTTGATCTGGGGGCTTAATCACATATTAAGGGTCATCTCTGTTAAATTTGGTGTAATTCCGAGTTGGTTTGGTCTCTGAAAAAATTACGAAACGACCCAGCTGTCCCCTATTTCTGGTCTGTGACAGAAGCCTTGGCAGAGGGGTCAAATAATCAAATTTCTAAAAACTGTTTTACAAGAATATTCCTCACTATGTGAAGAGTTTCTCCATAAATTTTCATAGCAATTGGACTTCGTTTGATAAGAAAACGAAATAATCTTTCGAAATTATTTTGCTTTTGAATTGCTGGATTACGTGGGATTCCTTAATTTTTTGTTAGCTCAGCATCTTAACATTTTGTTTTTCTTTCGATTAGAATTCCAGCGCAAGGAGGGAGAAGTTTGCTGGAAATTAGAAGCTTCCTTCTCGTCTCCTTAATCAATTCTTGAGGTCGTGCTTTTAGGATAATTCCTGCCTTCTCGCATCCTAGTTAAGGTATTGAACAAGCTTCATCATCTTCGTTGAATTTAAAGGAATAATCTATATGTTTAGAAACTAGGGTTCATTGAGGAAAATCTGATGGATTATGAAGTTGATGGAGTTTACTTAATTAAAGTATGATTAAGTGGTTTATGGGTTTGCATATATGAATGTGATCAATTTTTTGGTTCTTATGAATATGCATTGCTTACTTGAAATAGAGATTTCGGACTGAGATGATGGAATTTTTGAAAAATGTTTTATCTGGGGCTTAATCATATATTAAGGGTCATCTCTGTTAAATTTAGTGTAATTCCGAGTTGGTTTGGTCTCTGAAAAAATTACGAAACGACCCAGCTGTCCCCTATTTCTAGTCTGTGACAGAAGCCTTGGCAGAGGGGTCAAATAATCGAATTTCTAAAAACTGCTTTACAGGATATTCCTCACTATGTGATGAGTTTCTCCATATATTTTCATAGCAATTGGACATCGTTTGATAAGAAAACGAAATAATCTTTCGAAATCATTTTGCTTTTGAATTGCTGGATTACGTGGGATTCCTTAATTTTTTGTTAGCTCAGCATCTTAACATTTTGTTTTTCTTTTGATTAGAATTCCAGCGCAAGGAGGGAGAAGTTTGCTGGAAATTAGAAGCTTCCTTCTCGTCTCCTTAATCAATTCTTGAGGTCGTGCTTTTAGGATAATTCCTGCCTTCTCGCATCCTAGTTAAGGTATTGAACAAGCTTCATCATCTTCGTTGAATTTAAAGGAATAATCTATATGTTTAGAAACTAGGGTTCATTGAGGAAAATCTGATGGATTATGAAGTTGATGGAGTTTACTTAATTAAAGTATGATTAAGTGGTTTATGGGTTTGCATATATGAATGTGATCAATTTTTTGGTTCTTATGAATATGCATTGCTTACTTGAAATAGAGATGATGGAATTTTTGAAAACTGTTTTATTTGGGGCTTAATCATATATTAAGGGTCATCTCTGTTAAATTTAGTGTAATTCCGAGTTGGTTTGGTCTCTGAAAAAATTACGAAACGACCCAGCTGTCCCCTATTTCTAGTCTGTGACAGAAGCCTTGGCAGAGGGGTCAAATAATCGAATTTCTAAAAACTGCTTTACAGGATATTCCTCACTATGTGATGAGTTTCTCCATATATTTTCATAGCAATTGGACATCGTTTGATAAGAAAACGAAATAATCTTTCGAAATCATTTTGCTTTTGAATTGCTGGATTACGTGGGATTCCTTAATTTTTTGTTAGCTCAGCATCTTAACATTTTGTTTTTCTTTCGATTAGAATTCCAGCGCAAGGAGGGAGAAGTTTGCTGGAAATTAGAAGCTTCCTTCTCGTCTCCTGAATCAATTCTCGTGGTCGTGCTTTTAGGATAATTCCTGCCTTCTCGCATCCTAGTTAAGGTATTGAACAAGCTTCATCATCTTCGTTGAATTTAAAGGAATAATCTATGTGTTTAGAAACTAGGGTTCATTGAAGAAAATCTGATGGATTATGAAGTTGATGGAGTTTACTTAATTAAAGTATGATTAAGTGGTTTATGGGTTTGCATACATGAATGTGATCAATTTTTTGGTTCTTATGAATATGCATTGCTTACTTGAGATAGAGATTTCGGACTGAGATGATGGAATTTTTGAAAACTGTTTTATCTGGGGCATAATCACATATTAAGGGTCATCTCTGTTAAATTTGGTGTAATTCCGAGTTGGTTTGGTCTCTGAAAAAATTACGAAACGACCCAGCTGTCCCCTATTTCTGGTCTGAGACAGAAGCCTTGGCAGAGGGGTCAAATAATTGAATTTCTAAAAACTGCTTTGCAGGATATTCCTCACTATGTGAAGAGTTTCTCCAAAAATTTTCTAGCAATTGGACATCGTTTGATAAGAAAACGAAATAATCTTTCGAAATCATTTTGCTTTTGAATTGCTGGATTATGTGGGATTCCGTAATTTTTTGTTAGCTCAGCATCTTAATATTTTATTTTTCTTTCGATTAGAATTCCAGCGCAAGGAGGGAGAAGTTTGCTGGAAATTAGAAGCTTCCTTCTCGTCTCCTTAATCAATTCTTGAGGTCGTGCTTTTAGGATAGTTCCTGCCTTCTCGCATCCTAGTTAAGGTATTGAACAAGCTTCATCATCTTCGTTGAATTTAAAGGAATAATCTATATGTTTAGAAACTAGGGTTCATTGAGGAAAATGTGATGGATTATGAAGTTGATGGAGTTTACTTAATTAAAGTATGATTAAGTGGTTTATGGGTTTGCATATATGAATGTGATCAATTTTTTGGTTCTTATGAATATGCATTGCTTACTTGAAATAGAGATTCCGGACTGAGATGATGGAATTTTTTAAAACTGTTTTATCTGGGGCTTAATCATATATTAAGGGTCATCTCTGTTAAATTTGGTGTAATTCCGAGTTGGTTTGGTCTCTGAAAAAATTACGAAACGACCCAGCTGTCCCCTATTTCTGGTCTGAGACAGAAGCCATGGCAGAGGGGTCAAATAATTGAATTTCTAAAAACTGCTTTTCAGGATATTCCTCACTATGTGAAGAGTTTCTCCATAAATTTTTATAGCAATTGGACATCGGTTGATAAGAAAACGAAATAATCTTTCGAAATCATTTTGCGTTTGAATTGCTGGATTATGTGGGATTCCGTAATTTTTTGTTAGCTCAGCATCTTAATATTTTATTTTTCTTTCGATTAGAATTCCAGCGCAAGGAGGGAGAAGTTTGCTGGAAATTAGAAGCTTCCTTCTCGTCTCCTTAATCAATTCTCGAGGTCGTGCTTTTAGGATAATTCCTGCCTTCTCGCATCCTAGTTAAGGTATTGAACAAGCTTCATCATCTTCGTTGAATTTAAAGGAATAATCTATGTGTTTAGAAACTAGGGTTCATTGAGGAAAATCTGATGGATTATGAAGTTGATGGAGTTTACTTAATTAAAGTATGATTAAGTGGTTTATGGGTTTGCATACATGAATGTGATCAATTTTTTGGTTCTTATGAATATGCATTGCTTACTTGAAATAGAGATTTCGGACTAAGATGATGGAATTTTTGAAAACTATTTTATCTGGGGCTTAATCATATATTAAGGGTCATCTCTATTAAATTTAGTGTAACTCCGAGTTGGTTTGGTCTCTGAAAAAATTACGAAACGACCCAGCTGTCCCCTATTTCTGGTCTGTGACAGAAGCCTTGCCAGAGGGGTCAAATAATCAAATTTCTAAAAACTGTTTTACAAGAATATTCCTCACTATGTGAAGAGTTTCTCCATAAATGTTCATAGCAATTGGACATCGTTTGATAAGAAAACGAAATAATCTTTCGAAATCATTTTGCTTTTGATTTGCTGGATTATGTGGGATTCCTTAATTTTTTGTTAGCTCAGCATCTTAATATTTTGTTTTTCTTTCGATTAGAATTCCAGCGCAAGGAGGGAGAAGTTTGCTGGAAATTAGAAGCTTCCTTCTCGTCTCCTTAATCAATTCTTGAGGTCGTGCTTTTAGGATAATTCCTGCCTTCTCGCATCCTAGTTAAGGTATTGAACAAGCTTCATCATCTTCGTTGAATTTAAAGGAATAATCTATGTGTTTAGAAACTAGGGTTCATTGAAGAAAATCTGATGGATTATGAAGTTGATGGAGTTTACTTAATTAAAGTATGATTAAGTGGTTTATGGGTTTGCATACATGAATGTGATCAATTTTTTGGTTCTTATGAATATGCATTGCTTACTTGAGATAGAGATTTCGGACTGAGATGATGGAATTTTTGAAAACTGTTTTATCTGGGGCATAATCACATATTAAGGGTCATCTCTGTTAAATTTGGTGTAATTCCGAGTTGGTTTGGTCTCTGAAAAAATTACGAAACGACCCAGCTGTCCCCTATTTCTGGTCTGAGACAGAAGCCTTGGCAGAGGGGTCAAATAATTGAATTTCTAAAAACTGCTTTGCAGGATATTCCTCACTATGTGAAGAGTTTCTCCAAAAATTTTCTAGCAATTGGACATCGTTTGATAAGAAAACGAAATAATCTTTCGAAATCATTTTGCTTTTGAATTGCTGGATTATGTGGGATTCCGTAATTTTTTGTTAGCTCAGCATCTTAATATTTTATTTTTCTTTCGATTAGAATTCCAGCGCAAGGAGGGAGAAGTTTGCTGGAAATTAGAAGCTTCCTTCTCGTCTCCTTAATCAATTCTTGAGGTCGTGCTTTTAGGATAGTTCCTGCCTTCTCGCATCCTAGTTAAGGTATTGAACAAGCTTCATCATCTTCGTTGAATTTAAAGGAATAATCTATATGTTTAGAAACTAGGGTTCATTGAGGAAAATGTGATGGATTATGAAGTTGATGGAGTTTACTTAATTAAAGTATGATTAAGTGGTTTATGGGTTTGCATATATGAATGTGATCAATTTTTTGGTTCTTATGAATATGCATTGCTTACTTGAAATAGAGATTCCGGACTGAGATGATGGAATTTTTTAAAACTGTTTTATCTGGGGCTTAATCATATATTAAGGGTCATCTCTGTTAAATTTGGTGTAATTCCGAGTTGGTTTGGTCTCTGAAAAAATTACGAAACGACCCAGCTGTCCCCTATTTCTGGTCTGAGACAGAAGCCATGGCAGAGGGGTCAAATAATTGAATTTCTAAAAACTGCTTTTCAGGATATTCCTCACTATGTGAAGAGTTTCTCCATAAATTTTTATAGCAATTGGACATCGGTTGATAAGAAAACGAAATAATCTTTCGAAATCATTTTGCGTTTGAATTGCTGGATTATGTGGGATTCCGTAATTTTTTGTTAGCTCAGCATCTTAATATTTTATTTTTCTTTCGATTAGAATTCCAGCGCAAGGAGGGAGAAGTTTGCTGGAAATTAGAAGCTTCCTTCTCGTCTCCTTAATCAATTCTCGAGGTCGTGCTTTTAGGATAATTCCTGCCTTCTCGCATCCTAGTTAAGGTATTGAACAAGCTTCATCATCTTCGTTGAATTTAAAGGAATAATCTATGTGTTTAGAAACTAGGGTTCATTGAGGAAAATCTGATGGATTATGAAGTTGATGGAGTTTACTTAATTAAAGTATGATTAAGTGGTTTATGGGTTTGCATACATGAATGTGATCAATTTTTTGGTTCTTATGAATATGCATTGCTTACTTGAAATAGAGATTTCGGACTGAGATGATGGAATTTTTGAAAACTATTTTATCTGGGGCTTAATCATATATTAAGGGTCATCTCTATTAAATTTAGTGTAACTCCGAGTTGGTTTGGTCTCTGAAAAAATTACGAAACGACCCAGCTGTCCCCTATTTCTGGTCTGTGACAGAAGCCTTGCCAGAGGGGTCAAATAATCAAATTTCTAAAAACTGTTTTACAAGAATATTCCTCACTATGTGAAGAGTTTCTCCATAAATGTTCATAGCAATTGGACATCGTTTGATAAGAAAACGAAATAATCTTTCGAAATCATTTTGCTTTTGATTTGCTGGATTATGTGGGATTCCTTAATTTTTTGTTAGCTCAGCATCTTAATATTTTGTTTTTCTTTCGATTAGAATTCCAGCGCAAGGAGGGAGAAGTTTGCTGGAAATTAGAAGCTTCCTTCTCGTCTCCTTAATCAATTCTTGAGGTCGTGCTTTTAGGATAATTCCTGCCTTCTCGCATCCTAGTTAAGGTATTGAACAAGCTTCATCATCTTCTTTGAATTTAAAGAAATAATCTATGTGTTTCGAAACTAGGGTTCATTGAGGAAAATATGATGGATTATGAAGTTTATGGAGTTTACTTAATTAAAGTATGATTAAGTGGTTTATGGGTTTGCATACATGAATGTGATCAATTTTTTGGTTCTTATGAATATGCATTGCTTACTTGAAATAGAGATTTCGGACTGAGATGATGGTATTTTTGAAAACTGTTTTATCTGGAGCTTAATCATATATTAAGGGTCATCTCTGTTAAATTTAGTGTAATTCCGAGTTGGTTTGGTCTCTGAAAAAATTACGAAACGACCCAGCTGTCCCTATTTCTGGTCTGTGACAGAAGCCTTGCCAGAGGGGTCAAATAATCAAATTTCTAAAAACTGTTTTACCAGAATATTCCTCACTATGTGAAGAGTTTCTCCATCAATGTTCATAGCAATTGGACATCGTTTGATAAGAAAACGAAATAATCTTTCGGAATCATTTTGCTTTTGATTTGCTGGATTATGTGGGATTCCTTAATTTTTTGTTACCTCAGCATCTTAATATTTTGTTTTTCTTTCGATTAGAATTCCAGCGCAAGGAGGGAGAAGTTTGCTGGAAATTAGAAGCTTCCTTCTCGTCTCCTTAATCAATTCTTGAGGTCGTGCTTTTAGGATAATTCCTGCCTTCTCGCATCCTAGTTAAGGTATTGAACAAGCTTCATCATCTTCTTTGAATTTAAAGGAATAATCTATGTGTTTAGAAACTAGGGTTCATTGAGGAAAATATGATGGATTATGAAGTTGATGGAGTTTACTTAATTAAAGTATGATTAAGTGGTTTATGGGTTTGCATACATGAATGTGATCAATTTTTTGGTTCTTATGAATATGCATTGCTTACTTGAAATAGAGATTTCGGACTGAGATGATGGAATTTTTGAAAACTGTTTGATCTGGGGGCTTAATCACATATTAAGGGTCATCTCTGTTAAATTTGGTGTAATTCCGAGTTGGTTTGGTCTCTGAAAAAATTACGAAACGACCCAGCTGTCCCCTATTTCTGGTCTGTGACAGAAGCCTTGGCAGAGGGGTCAAATAATCAAATTTCTAAAAACTGTTTTACAAGAATATTCCTCACTATGTAAAGAGTTTCTCCATAAATTTTCATAGCAATTGGACTTCGTTTGATAAGAAAACGAAATAATCTTTCGAAATTATTTTGCTTTTGAATTGCTGGATTACGTGGGATTCCTTAATTTTTTGTTAGCTCAGCATCTTAACATTTTGTTTTTCTTTCGATTAGAATTCCAGCGCAAGGAGGGAGAAGTTTGCTGGAAATTAGAAGCTTCCTTCTCGTCTCCTTAATCAATTCTCGTGGTCGTGCTTTTAGGATAATTCCTGCCTTCTCGCATCCTAGTTAAGGTATTGAACAAGCTTCATCATCTTCGTTGAATTTAAAGGAATAATCTATGTGTTTAGAAACTAGGGTTCATTGAGGAAAATCTGATGGATTATGAAGTTGATGGAGTTTACTTAATTAAAGTATGATTAAGTGGTTTATAGGTTTGCATACATGAATGTGATCAATTTTTTGGTTCTTATGAATATGCATTGCTTACTTGAGATAGAGATTTCGGACTGAGATGATGGAATTTTTGAAAACTGTTTTATCTGGGGTTAATCACATATTAAGGGTCATCTCTGTTAAATTTGGTGTAATTCCGAGTTGGTTTGGTCTCTGAAAAAATTACGAAACGACCCAACTGTCCCCTATTTCTGGTCTGAGACAGAAGCCTTGGCAGAGGGGTCAAATAATTGAATTTCTAAAAACTGCTTTGCAGGATATTCCTCACTATGTGAAGAGTTTCTCCAAAAATTTTCATAGCAATTGGACATCGTTTGATAAGAAAACGAAATAATCTTTCGAAATCATTTTGCTTTTGAATTGCTGGATTATGTGGGATTCCGTAATTTTTTGTTAGCTCAGCATCTTAATATTTTATTTTTCTTTCGATTAGAATTCCAGCGCAAGGAGGGAGAAGTTTGCTGGAAATTAGAAGCTTCCTTCTCGTCTCCTTAATCAATTCTTGAGGTCGTGCTTTTAGGATAGTTCCTGCCTTCTCGCATCCTAGTTAAGGTATTGAACAAGCTTCATCATCTTCGTTGAATTTAAAGGAATAATCTATATGTTTAGAAACTAGGGTTCATTGAGGAAAATCTGATGGATTATGAAGTTGATGGAGTTTACTTAATTAAAGTATGATTAAGTGGTTTATGGGTTTGCATATATGAATGTGATCAATTTTTTGGTTCTTATGAATATGCATTGCTTACTTGAAATAGAGATTCCGGACTGAGATGATGGAATTTTTGAAAACTGTTTTATTTGGGGCTTAATCATATATTAAGGGTCATCTCTGTTAAATTTGGTGTAATTCCGAGTTGGTTTGGTCTCTGAAAAAATTACGAAACGACCCAGCTGTCCCCTATTTCTGGTCTGAGACAGAAGCCATGGCAGAGGGGTCAAATAATTGAATTTCTAAAAACTGCTTTGCAGGATATTCCTCACTATGTGAAGAGTTTCTCCATAAATTTTTATAGCAATTGGACATCGTTTGATAAGAAAACGAAATAATCTTTCGAAATCATTTTGCGTTTGAATTGCTGGATTATGTGGGATTCCGTAATTTTTTGTTAGCTCAGCATCTTAATATTTTATTTTTCTTTCGATTAGAATTCCAGAGCAAGGAGGGAGAAGTTTGCTGGAAATTAGAAGCTTCCTTCTCGTCTCCTTAATCAATTCTCGAGGTCGTGCTTTTAGGATAATTCCTGCCTTCTCGCATCCTAGTTAAGGTATTGAACAAGCTTCATCATCTTCGTTGAATTTAAAGGAATAATCTATGTGTTTAGAAACTAGGGTTCATTGAGGAAAATCTGATGGATTATGAAGTTGATGGAGTTTACTTAATTAAAGTATGATTAAGTGGTTTATGGGTTTGCATACATGAATGTGATCAATTTTTTGGTTCTTATGAATATGCATTGCTTACTTGAAATAGAGATTTCGGACTGAGATGATGGAATTTTTGAAAACTATTTTATCTGGGGCTTAATCATATATTAAGGGTCATCTCTGTTAAATTTAGTGTAACTCTGAGTTGGTTTGGTCTCTGAAAAAATTACGAAACGACCCAGCTGTCCCCTATTTCTGGTCTGTGACAGAAGCCTTGCCAGAGGGGTCAAATAATCAAATTTCTAAAAACTGTTTTACAAGAATATTCCTCACTATGTGAAGAGTTTCTCCATAAATGTTCATAGCAATTGGACATTGTTTGATAAGAAAACGAAATAATCTTTCGAAATCATTTTGCTTTTGATTTGCTGGATTATGTGGGATTCCTTAATTTTTTGTTAGCTTAGCATCTTAATATTTTGTTTTTCTTTCGATTAGAATTCCAGCGCAAGGACGGAGAAGTTTGCGGGAAATTAGAAGCTTCCTTCTCGTCTCCTTAATCAATTCTTGAGGTCGTGCTTTTAGGATAATTCCTGCCTTCTCGCATCCTAGTTAAGGTATTGAACAAGCTTCATCATCTTCTTTGAATTTAAAGGAATAATCTATGTGTTTAGAAACTAGGGTTCATTGAGGAAAATATGATGGATTATGAAGTTGATGGAGTTTACTTAATTAAAGTATGATTAAGTGGTTTATGGGTTTGCATACATGAATGTGATCAATTTTTTGGTTCTTATGAATATGCATTGCTTACTTGAAATAGAGATTTCGGACTGAGATGATGGAATTTTTGAAAACTGTTTGATCTGAGGCTTAATCACATATTAAGGGTCATCTCTGTTAAATTTGGTGTAATTCCGAGTTGGTTTGGTTTCTGAAAAAATTACGAAACGACCCAGCTGTCCCCTATTTCTGGTCTGTGACAGAAGCCTTGGCAGAGGGGTCAAATAATCAAATTTCTAAAAACTGTTTTACAAGAATATTCCTCACTATGTGAAGAGTTTCTCCATAAATTTTCATAGCAATTGGACTTCGTTTGATAAGAAAACGAAATAATCTTTCGAAATATTTTGCTTTTGAATTGCTGGATTACGTGGGATTCCTTAATTTTTTGTTAGCTCAGCATCTTAACATTTTGTTTTTCTTTCGATTAGAATTCCAGCGCAAGGAGGGAGAAGTTTGCTGGAAATTAGAAGCTTCCTTCTCGTCTCCTTAATCAATTCTTGAGGTCGTGCTTTTAGGATAATTCTTGACTTCTCGCATCCTAGTTAAGGTATTGAACAAGCTTCATCATCTTCTTTGAATTTAAAGGAATAATCTATGTGTTTCGAAACTAGGGTTCATTGAGGAAAATATGATGGATTATGAAGTTTATGGAGTTTACTTAATTAAAGTATGATTAAGTGGTTTATGGGTTTGCATACATGAATGTGATCAATTTTTTGGTTCTTATGAATATGCATTGCTTACTTGAAATAGAGATTTCGGACTGAGATGATGGTATTTTTGAAAACTGTTTTATCTGGAGCTTAATCATATATTAAGGGTGATCTCTGTTAAATTTAGTGTAATTCCGAGTTGGTTTGGTCTCTGAAAAAATTACGAAACGACCCAGCTGTCCCTATTTCTGGTCTGTGACAGAAGCCTTGCCAGAGGGGTCAAATAATCAAATTTCTAAAAACTGTTTCACAAGAATATTCCTCACTATGTGAAGAGTTTCTCCATCAATGTTCATAGCAATTGGACATCGTTTGATAAGAAAACGAAATAATCTTTCGAAATCATTTTGCTTTTGATTTGCTGGATTATGTGGGATTCCTTAATTTTTTGTTAGCTCAGCATCTTAATATTTTGTTTTTCTTTCGATTAGAATTCCAGCGCAAGGAGGGAGAAGTTTGCTGGAAATTAGAAGCTTCCTTCTCGTCTCCTTAATCAATTCTTGAGGTCGTGCTTTTAGGATAATTCCTGCCTTCTCGCATCCTAGTTAAGGTATTGAACAAGGTTCATCATCTTCTTTGAATTTAAAGGAATAATCTATGTGTTTAGAAACTAGGGTTCATTGAGGAAAATATGATGGATTATGAAGTTGATGGAGTTTACTTAATTAAAGTATGATTAAGTGGTTTATGGGTTTGCATACATGAATGTGATCAATTTTTTGGTTCTTATAAATATGCATTGCTTACTTGAAATAGAGATTTCGGACTGAGATGATGGAATTTTTGAAAACTGTTTGATCTGGGGGCTTAATCACATATTAGGGGTCATCTCTGTTAAATTTGGTGTAATTCCGAGTTGGTTTGGTCTCTGAAAAAATTACGAAACGACCCAGCTGTCCCCTATTTCTGGTCTGTGACAGAAGCCTTGGCAGTGGGGTCAAATAATCAAATTTCTAAAAACTGTTTTACAAGAATATTCCTCACTATGTGAAGAGTTTCTCCATAAATTTTCATAGCAATTGGACTTCGTTTGATAAGAAAACGAAATAATCTTTCGAAATTATTTTGCTTTTGAATTGCTGGATTACGTGGGATTCCTTAATTTTTTGTTAGCTCAGCATCTTAACATTTTGTTTTTCTTTCGATTAGAATTCCAGCGCAAGGAGGGAGAAGTTTGCTGGAAATTAGAAGCTTCCTTCTCGTCTCCTTAATCAATTCTCGTGGTCGTGCTTTTAGGATAATTCCTGCCTTCTCGCATCCTAGTTAAGGTATTGAACAAGCTTCATCATCTTCGTTGAATTTAAAGGAATAATCTATGTGTTTAGAAACTAGGGTTCATTGAGGAAAATCTGATGGATTATGAAGTTGATGGAGTTTACTTAATTAAAGTATGATTAAGTGGTTTATGGGTTTGCATACATGAATGTGATCAATTTTTTGGTTCTTATGAATATGCATTGCTTACTTGAGATAGAGATTTCGGACTGAGATGATGGAATTTTTGAAAACTGTTTTATCTGGGGCTTAATCACATATTAAGGGTCATCTCTGTTAAATTTGGTGTAATTCCGAGTTGGTTTGGTCTCTGAAAAAATTACGAAACGACCCAGCTGTCCCCTATTTCTGGTCTGAGACAGAAGCCTTGGCAGAGGGGTCAAATAATTGAATTTCTAAAAACTGCTTTGCAGGATATTCCTCACTATGTGAAGAGTTTCTCCAAAAATTTTCATAGCAATTGGACATCGTTTGATAAGAAAACGAAATAATCTTTCGAAATCATTTTGCTTTTGAATTGCTGGATTATGTGGGATTCCGTAATTTTTTGTTAGCTCAGCATCTTAATATTTTATTTTTCTTTCGATTAGAATTCCAGCGCAAGGAGGGAGAAGTTTGCTGGAAATTAGAAGCTTCCTTCTCGTCTCCTTAATCAAATCTTGAGGTCGTGCTTTTAGGATAGTTCCTGCCTTCTCGCATCCTAGTTAAGGTATTGAACAAGCTTCATCATCTTCGTTGAATTTAAAGGAATAATCTATATGTTTAGAAACTAGGGTTCATTCAGGAAAATCTGATGGATTATGAAGTTGATGGAGTTTACTTAATTAAAGTATGATTAAGTGGTTTATGGGTTTGCATATATGAATGTGATCAATTTTTTGGTTCTTATGAATATGCATTGCTTACTTGAAATAGAGATTCCGGACTGAGATGATGGAATTTTTGAAAACAGTTTTATCTGGGGCTTAATCATATATTAAGGGTCATCTCTGTTAAATTTGGTGTAATTCCGAGTTGGTTTGGTCTCTGAAAAAATTACGAAACGACCCAGCTGTCCCCTATTTCTGGTCTGAGACAGAAGCCATGGCAGAGGGGTCAAATAATTGAATTTCTAAAAACTGCTTTGCAGGATATTCCTCACTATGTGAAGAGTTTCTCCATAAATTTTTATAGCAATTGGACATCGTTTGATAAGAAAACGAAATAATCTTTCGAAATCATTTTGCGTTTGAATTGCTGGATTATGTGGGATTCCGTAATTTTTTGTTAGCTCAGCATCTTAACATTTTGTTTTTCTTTCGATTAGAATTACAGCGCAAGGAGGGAGAAGTTTGCTGGAAATTAGAAGCTTCCTTTTCGTCTCCTTAATCAATTCTCGAGGTCGTGCTTTTAGGATAATTCCTGCCTTCTCGCATCCTAGTTAAGGTATTGAACAAGCTTCATCATCTTCGTTGAATTTAAAGGAATAATCTATGTGTTTAGAAACTAGGGTTCATTGAGGAAAATCTGATGGATTATGAAGTTGATGGAGTTTACTTAATTAAAGTATGATTAAGTGGTTTATGGGTTTGCATACATGAATGTGATCAATTTTTTGGTTCTTATGAATATGCATTGCTTACTTGAAATAGAGATTTCGGACTGAGATGATGGAATTTTTGAAAACTATTTTATCTGGGGCTTAATCATATATTAAGGGTCATCTCTGTTAAATTTAGTGTAACTCCGAGTTGGTTTGGTCTCTGAAAAAATTACGAAACGACCCAGCTGTCCCCTATTTCTGGTCTGTGACAGAAGCCTTGCCAGAGGGGTCAAATAATCAAATTTCTAAAAACTGTTTTACAAGAATATTCCTCACTATGTGAAGAGTTTCTCCATAAATGTTCATAGCAATTGGACATCGTTTGATAAGAAAACGAAATAATCTTTCGAAATCATTTTGCTTTTGATTTGCTGGATTATGTGGGATTCCTTAATTTTTTGTTAGCTCAGCATCTTAATATTTTGTTTTTCTTTCGATTAGAATTCCAGCGCAAGGAGGGAGAAGTTTTCTGGAAATTAGAAGCTTCCTTCTCGTCTCCTTAATCAATTCTTGAGGTCGTGCTTTTAGGATAATTCCTGCCTTCTCGCATCCTAGTTAAGGTATTGAACAAGCTTCATCATCTTTTTTGAATTTAAAGGAATAATCTATGTGTTTAGAAACTAGGGTTCATTGAGGAAAATATGATGGATTATGAAGTTGATGGAGTTTACTTAATTAAAGTATGATTAAGTGGTTTATGGGTTTGCATACATGAATGTGATCAATTTTTTGGTTCTTATAAATATGCATTGCTTACTTGAAATAGAGATTTCGGACTGAGATGATGGAATTTTTGAAACTGTTTGATCTGGGGGCTTAATCACATATTAAGGGTCATCTCTGTTAAATTTGGTGTAATTTCGAGTTGGTTTGGTCTCTGAAAAAATTACGAAACGACCCAGCTGTCCCCTATTTGTGGTCTGTGACAGAAGCCTTGGCAGAGGGGTCAAATAATCAAATTTCTAAAAACTGTTTTACAAGAATATTCCTCACTATGTGAAGAGTTTCACCATAAATTTTCATAGCAATTGGACTTCGTTTGATAAGAAAACGAAATAATCTTTCGAAATTATTTTGCTTTTGAATTGCTGGATTATGTGGGATTCCTTATTTTTTTGTTAGCTCAGCATCTTAATATTTTGTTTTTCTTTCGATTAGAATTCCAGCGCAAGGAGGGAGAAGTTTGCTGGAAATTAGAAGCTTCCTTCTCGTCTCCTTAATCAATTCTTGAGGTCGTGCTTTTAGGATAATTCCTGCCTTCTCGCATCCTAGTTAAGGTATTGAACAAGCTTCATCATCTTCGTTGAATTTAAAGGAATAATCTATATGTTTAGAAACTAGGGTTCATTGAGGAAAATCTGATGGATTATGAAGTTGATGGAGTTTACTTAATTAAAGGATGATTAAGTGGTTTATGGGTTTGCATATATGAATGTGATCAATTTTTTGGTTCTTATGAATATGCATTGCTTACTTGAAATAGAGATTTCGGACTGAGATGATGGCATTTTTGAAAACTGTTTTATCTGGGGCTTAATCATATATTAAGGGTCATCACTGTTAAATTTAGTGTAATTCCGAGTTGGTTTGGTCTCTGAAAAAATTACGAAACGACCCAGCTGTCCCCTATTTCTGGTCTGTGACAGAAGCCTTGGCAGAGGGGTCAAATAATCGAATTTCTAAAAACTGCTTTACAGGATATTCCTCACTCTGTGATGAGTTTCTCCATATATTTTCATAGCAATTGGACATCGTTTGATAAGAAAACGAAATAATCTTTCGAAATCATTTTGCTTTTGAATTGCTGGATTACGTGGGATTCCTTAATTTTTTGTTAGCTCAGCATCTTAACATTTTGTTTTTCTTTCGATTAGAATTCCAGCGCAAGGAGGGAGAAGTTTGCTGGAAATTAGAAGCTTCCTTCTCGTCTCCTTAATCAATTCTCGAGGTCGTGCTTTTAGGATAATTCCTGCCTTCTCGCATCCTAGTTAAGGTATTGAACAAGCTTCATCATCTTCGTTGAATTTAAAGGAATAATCTATGTGTTTAGAAACTAGGGTTCATTGAGGAAAATCTGATGGATAATGAAGTTGATGGAGTTTACTTAATTATAGTATGATTAAGTGGTTTATGGGTTTGCATACATGAATGTGATCAATTTTTTGGTTCTTATGAATATGCATTGCTTACTTGAAATAGAGATTTCGGACTGAGATGATGGAATTTTTGAAAACTATTTTATCTGGGGCTTAATCATATATTAAGGGTCATCTCTGTTAAATTTAGTGTAACTCCGAGTTGGTTTGGTCTCTAAAAAAATTACGAAACGACCCAGCTGTCCCCTATTTCTGGTCTGTGACAGAAGCCTTGCCAGAGGGGTCAACTAATCAAATTTCGAAAAACTGTTTTACAAGAATATTCCTCACTATGTGAAGAGTTTCTCCATAAATGTTCATAGCAATTGGACATCGTTTGATAAGAAAACGAAATAATCTTTCGAAATCATTTTGCTTTTGATTTGCTGGATTATGTGGGATTCCTTAATTTTTTGTTAGCTCAGCATCTTAATATTTTGTTTTTCTTTCGATTAGAATTCCAGCGCAAGGAGGGAGAAGTTTGCTGGAAATTAGAAGCTTCCTTCTCGTCTCCTTAATCAATTCTTGAGGTCGTGCTTTTAGGATAATTCCTGCCTTCTCGCATCCTAGTTAAGGTATTGAACAAGCTTCATCATCTTCTTTGAATTTAAAGGAATAATCTATGTGTTTAGAAACTAGGGTTCATTGAGGAAAATCTGATGGATTATGAAGTTGATGGAGTTTACTTAATTAAAGTATGATTAAGTGGTTTATGGGTTTGCATACATGAATGTGATCAATTTTTTGGTTCTTATGAATATGCATTGCTTACTTGAAATAGAGATTTCGGACTGAGATGATGGTATTTTTGAAAACTGTTTTATCTGGGGCTTAATCATATATTAAGGGTCATCTCTGTTAAATTTAGTGTAATTCCGAGTTGGTTTGGTCTCTTAAAAAATTACGAAACGACCCAGCTGTCCCCTATTTCTGGTCTGTGACAGAAGCCTTGGCAGAGGGGTCAAATAATCAAATTTCTAAAAACTGTTTTACAAGAATATTCCTCACTATGTGAAGAGTTTCTCCATAAATTTTCATAGCAATTGGACTTCGTTTGATAAGAAAACGAAATAATCTTTCGAAATTATTTTGCTTTTGAATTGCTGGATTATGTGGGATTCCTTATTTTTTTGTTAGCTCAGCATCTTAATATTTTGTTTTTCTTTCGATTAGAATTCCAGCACAAGGAGGGAGAAGTTTGCTGGAAATTAGAAGCTTCCTTCTCGTCTCCTTAATCAATTCTTGAGGTCGTGCTTTTAGGATAATTCCTGCCTTCTCGCATCCTAGTTAAGGTATTGAACAAGCTTCATCATCTTCTTTGAATTTAAAGGAATAATCTATGTGTTTAGAAACTAGGGTTCATTGAGGAAAATCTGATGGATTATGAAGTTGATGGAGTTTACTTAATTAAAGTATGATTAAGTGGTTTATGGGTTTGCATACATGAATGTGATCAATTTTTTGGTTCTTATGAATATGCATTGCTTACTTGAAATAGAGATTTCGGACTGAGATGATGGAATTTTTGAAAACTGTTTTATCTGGGGCTTAATCACATATTAAGGGTCATCTCTGTTAAATTTGGTGTACTTCCGAGTTGGTTTGGTCTCTGAAAAAATTACGAAACGACCCAGCTGTCCCCTATTTCTGGTCTGAGACAGAAGCCTTGGCAGAGGGGTCAAATAATTGAATTTCTAAAAACTGCTTTGCACGATATTCCTCACTATGTGAAGAGTTTCTCCAGAAATTTCATAGCAATTGGACATCGTTTGATAAGAAAACGAAATAATCTTTCGAAATCATTTTGCTTTTGAATTGCTGGATTATGTGGGATTCCGTAATTTTTTGTTAGCTCAGCATCTTAATATTTTATTTTTCTTTCGATTAGAATTCCAGCGCAAGGAGGGAGAAGTTTGCTGGAAATTAGAAGCTTCCTTCTCGTCTCCTTAATCAATTCTTGAGGTCGTGCTTTTAGGATAATTCCTGCCTTCTCGCATCCTAGTTAAGGTATTGAACAAGCTTCATCATCTTCGTTGAATTTAAAGGAATAATCTATATGTTTTGAAACTAGGGTTCATTGAGGAAAATCTGATGGATTATGAAGTTGATGGAGTTTACTTAATTAAAGTATGATTAAGTGGTTTATGGGTTTGCATATATGAATGTGATCAATTTTTTGGTTCTTATGAATATGCACTGCTTACTTGAAATAGAGATTTCGGACTGAGATGATGGAATTTTTAAAAACTGTTTTATCTGGGGCTTAATCATATATTAAGGGTCATCTCTGTTAAATTTGGTATAATTCCGAGTTGGTTTGGTCTCTGAAAAAATTACGAAACGACCCAGCTGTCCCCTATTTCTGGTCTGAGACAGAAGCCTTGGCAGAGGGGTCAAATAATTGAATTTCTAAAAACTGCTTTGCAGGATATTCCTCACTATGTGAAGAGTTTCTCCATAAATTTTCATAGCAATTGGACATCGTTTGATAAGAAAACGAAATAATCTTTCGAAATCATTTTGCTTTTGAATTGCTGGATTATGTGGGATTCCGTAATTTTTTGTTAGCTCAGCATCTTAATATTTTATTTTTCTTTCGATTAGAATTCCAGCGCAAGGAGGGAGAAGTTTGCTGGAAATTAGAAGCTTCCTTCTCGTCTCCTTAATCAATTCTTGAGGTCGTGCTTTTAGGATAATTCCTGCCTTCTCGCATCCTAGTTAAGGTATTGAACAAGCTTCATCATCTTCGTTGAATTTAAAGGAATAATCTATATGTTTAGAAACTAGGGTTCATTGAGGAAAATCTGATGGATTATGAAGTTGATGGAGTTTACTTAATTAAAGGATGATTAAGTGGTTTATGGGTTTGCATATATGAATGTGATCAATTTTTTGGTTCTTATGAATATGCATTGCTTACTTGAAATAGAGATTTCGGACTGAGATGATGGCATTTTTGAAAACTGTTTTATCTGGGGCTTAATCATATATTAAGGGTCATCTCTGTTAAATTTAGTGTAATTCCGAGTTGGTTTGGTCTCTGAAAAATTTACGAAACGACCCAGCTGTCCCCTATTTCTGGTCTGTGACAGAAGCCTTGGCAGAGGGGTCAAATAATCGAATTTCTAAAAACTGCTTTACAGGATATTCCTCACTCTGTGATGAGTTTCTCCATATATTTTCATAGCAATTGGACATCGTTTGATAAGAAAACGAAATAATCTTTCGAAATCATTTTGCTTTTGAATTGCTGGATTACGTGGGATTCCTTAATTTTTTGTTAGCTCAGCATCTTAACATTTTGTTTTTCTTTCGATTAGAATTCCAGCGCAAGGAGGGAGAAGTTTGCTGGAAATTAGAAGCTTCCTTCTCGTCTCCTTAATCAATTCTCGAGGTCGTGCTTTTAGGATAATTCCTGCCTTCTCGCATCCTAGTTAAGGTATTGAACAAGCTTCATCATCTTCGTTGAATTTAAAGGAATAATCTATGTGTTTAGAAACTAGGGTTCATTGAGGAAAATCTGATGGATAATGAAGTTGATGGAGTTTACTTAATTATAGTATGATTAAGTGGTTTATGGGTTTGCATACATGAATGTGATCAATTTTTTGGTTCTTATGAATATGCATTGCTTACTTGAAATAGAGATTTCGGACTGAGATGATGGAATTTTTGAAAACTATTTTATCTGGGGCTTAATCATATATTAAGGGTCATCTCTGTTAAATTTAGTGTAACTCCGAGTTGGTTTGGTCTCTGAAAAAATTACGAAACGACCCAGCTGTCCCCTATTTCTGGTCTGTGACAGAAGCCTTGCCAGAGGGGTCAACTAATCAAATTTCTAAAAACTGTTTTACAAGAATATTCCTCACTATGTGAAGAGTTTCTCCATAAATGTTCATAGCAATTGGACATCGTTTGATAAGAAAACGAAATAATCTTTCGAAATCATTTTGCTTTTGATTTGCTGGATTATGTGGGATTCCTTAATTTTTTGTTAGCTCAGCATCTTAATATTTTGTTTTTCTTTCGATTAGAATTCCAGCGCAAGGAGGGAGAAGTTTGCTGGAAATTAGCAGCTTCCTTCTCGTCTCCTTAATCAATTCTTGAGGTCGTGCTTTTAGGATAATTCCTGCCTTCTCGCATCCTAGTTAAGGTATTGAACAAGCTTCATCATCTTCTTTGAATTTAAAGGAATAATCTATGTGTTTAGAAACTAGGGTTCATTGAGGAAAATCTGATGGATTATGAAGTTGATGGAGTTTACTTAATTAAAGTATGATTAAGTGGTTTATGGGTTTGCATACATGAATGTGATCAATTTTTTGGTTCTTATGAATATGCATTGCTTACTTGAAATAGAGATTTCGGACTGAGATGATGGTATTTTTGAAAACTGTTTTATCTGGGGCTTAATCATATATTAAGGGTCATCTCTGTTAAATTTAGTGTAATTCCGAGTTGGTTTGGTCTCTGAAAAAATTACGAAACGACCCAGCTGTCCCCTATTTCTGGTCTGTGACAGAAGCCTTGGCAGAGGGGTCAAATAATCAAATTTCTAAAAACTGTTTTACAAGAATATTCCTCACTATGTGAAGAGTTTCTCCATAAATTTTCATAGCAATTGGACTTCGTTTGATAAGAAAACGAAATAATCTTTCGAAATTATTTTGCTTTTGAATTGCTGGATTATGTGGGATTCCTTATTTTTTTGTTAGCTCAGCATCTTAATATTTTGTTTTTCTTTCGATTAGAATTCCAGCGCAAGGAGGGAGAAGTTTGCTGGAAATTAGAAGCTTCCTTCTCGTCTCCTTAATCAATTCTTGAGGTCGTGCTTTTAGGATAATTCCTGCCTTCTCGCATCCTAGTTAAGGTATTGAACAAGCTTCATCATCTTCTTTGAATTTAAAGGAATAATCTATGTGTTTAGAAACTAGGGTTCATTGAGGAAAATCTGATGGATTATGAAGTTGATGGAGTTTACTTAATTAAAGTATGATTAAGTGGTTTATGGGTTTGCATACATGAATGTGATCAATTTTTTGGTTCTTATGAATATGCATTGCTTACTTGAAATAGAGATTTCGGACTGAGATGATGGAATTTTTGAAAACTGTTTTATCTGGGGCTTAATCACATATTAAGGGTCATCTCTGTTAAATTTGGTGTAATTCCGAGTTGGTTTGGTCTCTGAAAAAATTACGAAACGACCCAGCTGTCCCCTATTTCTGGTCTGAGACAGAAGCCTTGGCAGAGGGGTCAAATAATTGAATTTCTAAAAACTGCTTTGCACGATATTCCTCACTATGTGAAGAGTTTCTCCAGAAATTTCATAGCAATTGGACATCGTTTGATAAGAAAACGAAATAATCTTTCGAAATCATTTTGCTTTTGAATTGCTGGATTATGTGGGATTCCGTAATTTTTTGTTAGCTCAGCATCTTAATATTTTATTTTTCTTTCGATTAGAATTCCAGCGCAAGGAGGGAGAAGTTTGCTGGAAATTAGAAGCTTCCTTCTCGTCTCCTTAATCAATTCTTGAGGTCGTGCTTTTAGGATAATTCCTGCCTTCTCGCATCCTAGTTAAGGTATTGAACAAGCTTCATCATCTTCGTTGAATTTAAAGGAATAATCTATATGTTTAGAAACTAGGGTTCATTGAGGAAAATCTGATGGATTATGAAGTTGATGGAGTTTACTTAATTAAAGTATGATTAAGTGGTTTATGGGTTTGCATATATGAATGTGATCAATTTTTTGGTTCTTATGAATATGCACTGCTTACTTGAAATAGAGATTTCGGACTGAGATGATGGAATTTTTAAAAACTGTTTTATCTGGGGCTTAATCATATATTAAGGGTCATCTCTGTTAAATTTGGTATAATTCCGAGTTGGTTTGGTCTCTGAAAAAATTACGAAACGACCCAGCTGTCCCCTATTTCTGGTCTGAGACAGAAGCCTTGGCAGAGGGGTCAAATAATTGAATTTCTAAAAACTGCTTTGCAGGATATTCCTCACTATGTGAAGAGTTTCTCCATAAATTTTCATAGCAATTGGACATCGTTTGATAAGAAAGCGAAATAATCTTTCGAAATCATTTTGCTTTTGAATTGCTGGATTATGTGGGATTCCGTAATTTTTTGTTAGCTCAGCATCTTAATATTTTATTTTTCTTTCGATTAGAATTCCAGCGCAAGGAGGGAGAAGTTTGCTGGAAATTAGAAGCTTCCTTCTCGTCTCCTTAATCAATTCTTGAGGTCGTGCTTTTAGGATAATTCCTGCCTTCTCGCATCCTAGTTAAGGTATTGAACAAGCTTCATCATCTTCGTTGAATTTAAAGGAATAATCTATATGTTTAGAAACTAGGGTTCATTGAGGAAAATCTGATGGATTATGAAGTTGATGGAGTTTACTTAATTAAAGGATGATTAAGTGGTTTATGGGTTTGCATATATGAATGTGATCAATTTTTTGGTTCTTATGAATATGCATTGCTTACTTGAAATAGAGATTTCGGACTGAGATGATGGCATTTTTGAAAACTGTTTTATCTGGGGCTTAATCATATATTAAGGGTCATCTCTGTTAAATTTAGTGTAATTCCGAGTTGGTTTGGTCTCTGAAAAATTTACGAAACGACCCAGCTGTCCCCTATTTCTGGTCTGTGACAGAAGCCTTGGCAGAGGGGTCAAATAATCGAATTTCTAAAAACTGCTTTACAGGATATTCCTCACTCTGTGATGAGTTTCTCCATATATTTTCATAGCAATTGGACATCGTTTGATAAGAAAACGAAATAATCTTTCGAAATCATTTTGCTTTTGAATTGCTGGATTACGTGGGATTCCTTAATTTTTTGTTAGCTCAGCATCTTAACATTTTGTTTTTCTTTCGATTAGAATTCCAGCGCAAGGAGGGAGAAGTTTGCTGGAAATTAGAAGCTTCCTTCTCGTCTCCTTAATCAATTCTCGAGGTCGTGCTTTTAGGATAATTCCTGCCTTCTCGCATCCTAGTTAAGGTATTGAACAAGCTTCATCATCTTCGTTGAATTTAAAGGAATAATCTATGTGTTTAGAAACTAGGGTTCATTGAGGAAAATCTGATGGATAATGAAGTTGATGGAGTTTACTTAATTATAGTATGATTAAGTGGTTTATGGGTTTGCATACATGAATGTGATCAATTTTTTGGTTCTTATGAATATGCATTGCTTACTTGAAATAGAGATTTCGGACTGAGATGATGGAATTTTTGAAAACTATTTTATCTGGGGCTTAATCATATATTAAGGGTCATCTCTGTTAAATTTAGTGTAACTCCGAGTTGGTTTGGTCTCTGAAAAAATTACGAAACGACCCAGCTGTCCCCTATTTCTGGTCTGTGACAGAAGCCTTGCCAGAGGGGTCAACTAATCAAATTTCTAAAAACTGTTTTACAAGAATATTCCTCACTATGTGAAGAGTTTCTCCATAAATGTTCATAGCAATTGGACATCGTTTGATAAGAAAACGAAATAATCTTTCGAAATCATTTTGCTTTTGATTTGCTGGATTATGTGGGATTCCTTAATTTTTTGTTAGCTCAGCATCTTAATATTTTGTTTTTCTTTCGATTAGAATTCCAGCGCAAGGAGGGAGAAGTTTGCTGGAAATTAGCAGCTTCCTTCTCGTCTCCTTAATCAATTCTTGAGGTCGTGCTTTTAGGATAATTCCTGCCTTCTCGCATCCTAGTTAAGGTATTGAACAAGCTTCATCATCTTCTTTGAATTTAAAGGAATAATCTATGTGTTTAGAAACTAGGGTTCATTGAGGAAAATCTGATGGATTATGAAGTTGATGGAGTTTACTTAATTAAAGTATGATTAAGTGGTTTATGGGTTTGCATACATGAATGTGATCAATTTTTTGGTTCTTATGAATATGCATTGCTTACTTGAAATAGAGATTTCGGACTGAGATGATGGTATTTTTGAAAACTGTTTTATCTGGGGCTTAATCATATATTAAGGGTCATCTCTGTTAAATTTAGTGTAATTCCGAGTTGGTTTGGTCTCTGAAAAAATTACGAAACGACCCAGCTGTCCCCTATTTCTGGTCTGTGACAGAAGCCTTGGCAGAGGGGTCAAATAATCAAATTTCTAAAAACTGTTTTACAAGAATATTCCTCACTATGTGAAGAGTTTCTCCATAAATTTTCATAGCAATTGGACTTCGTTTGATAAGAAAACGAAATAATCTTTCGAAATTATTTTGCTTTTGAATTGCTGGATTATGTGGGATTCCTTATTTTTTTGTTAGCTCAGCATCTTAATATTTTGTTTTTCTTTCGATTAGAATTCCAGCGCAAGGAGGGAGAAGTTTGCTGGAAATTAGAAGCTTCCTTCTCGTCTCCTTAATCAATTCTTGAGGTCGTGCTTTTAGGATAATTCCTGCCTTCTCGCATCCTAGTTAAGGTATTGAACAAGCTTCATCATCTTCTTTGAATTTAAAGGAATAATCTATGTGTTTAGAAACTAGGGTTCATTGAGGAAAATCTGATGGATTATGAAGTTGATGGAGTTTACTTAATTAAAGTATGATTAAGTGGTTTATGGGTTTGCATACATGAATGTGATCAATTTTTTGGTTCTTATGAATATGCATTGCTTACTTGAAATAGAGATTTCGGACTGAGATGATGGAATTTTTGAAAACTGTTTTATCTGGGGCTTAATCACATATTAAGGGTCATCTCTGTTAAATTTGGTGTAATTCCGAGTTGGTTTGGTCTCTGAAAAAATTACGAAACGACCCAGCTGTCCCCTATTTCTGGTCTGAGACAGAAGCCTTGGCAGAGGGGTCAAATAATTGAATTTCTAAAAACTGCTTTGCACGATATTCCTCACTATGTGAAGAGTTTCTCCAGAAATTTCATAGCAATTGGACATCGTTTGATAAGAAAACGAAATAATCTTTCGAAATCATTTTGCTTTTGAATTGCTGGATTATGTGGGATTCCGTAATTTTTTGTTAGCTCAGCATCTTAATATTTTATTTTTCTTTCGATTAGAATTCCAGCGCAAGGAGGGAGAAGTTTGCTGGAAATTAGAAGCTTCCTTCTCGTCTCCTTAATCAATTCTTGAGGTCGTGCTTTTAGGATAATTCCTGCCTTCTCGCATCCTAGTTAAGGTATTGAACAAGCTTCATCATCTTCGTTGAATTTAAAGGAATAATCTATATGTTTAGAAACTAGGGTTCATTGAGGAAAATCTGATGGATTATGAAGTTGATGGAGTTTACTTAATTAAAGTATGATTAAGTGGTTTATGGGTTTGCATATATGAATGTGATCAATTTTTTGGTTCTTATGAATATGCACTGCTTACTTGAAATAGAGATTTCGGACTGAGATGATGGAATTTTTAAAAACTGTTTTATCTGGGGCTTAATCATATATTAAGGGTCATCTCTGTTAAATTTGGTATAATTCCGAGTTGGTTTGGTCTCTGAAAAAATTACGAAACGACCCAGCTGTCCCCTATTTCTGGTCTGAGACAGAAGCCTTGGCAGAGGGGTCAAATAATTGAATTTCTAAAAACTGCTTTGCAGGATATTCCTCACTATGTGAAGAGTTTCTCCATAAATTTTCATAGCAATTGGACATCGTTTGATAAGAAAACGAAATAATCTTTCGAAATCATTTTGCTTTTGAATTGCTGGATTATGTGGGATTCCGTAATTTTTTGTTAGCTCAGCATCTTAATATTTTATTTTTCTTTCGATTAGAATTCCAGAGCAAGGAGGGAGAAGTTTGCTGGAAATTAGAAGCTTCCTTCTCGTCTCTTTAATCAATTCTTGAGGTCGTGCTTTTAGGATAATTCCTGCCTTCTCGCATCCTAGTTAAGGTATTGAACAAGCTTCATCATCTTCGTTGAATTTAAAGGAATAATCTATGTGTTTAGAAACTAGGGTTCATTGAGGAAAATCTGATGGATAATGAAGTTGATGGAGTTTACTTAATTATAGTATGATTAAGTGGTTTATGGGTTTGCATACATGAATGTGATCAATTTTTTGGTTCTTATGAATATGCATTGCTTACTTGAAATAGAGATTTCGGACTGAGATGATGGAATTTTTGAAAACTATTTTATCTGGGGCTTAATCATATATTAAGGGTCATCTCTGTTAAATTTAGTGTAACTCCGAGTTGGTTTGGTCTCTGAAAAAATTACGAAACGACCCAGCTGTCCCCTATTTCTGGTCTGAGACAGAAGCCTTGGCAGAGGGGTCAAATAATTGAATTTCTAAAAACTGCTTTGCAGGATATTCCTCACTATGTGAAGAGTTTCTCCATAAATTTTCATAGCAATTGGACATCGTTTGATAAGAAAGCGAAATAATCTTTCGAAATCATTTTGCTTTTGAATTGCTGGATTATGTGGGATTCCGTAATTTTTTGTTAGCTCAGCATCTTAATATTTTATTTTTCTTTCGATTAGAATTCCAGCGCAAGGAGGGAGAAGTTTGCTGGAAATTAGAAGCTTCCTTCTCGTCTCCTTAATCAATTCTTGAGGTCGTGCTTTTAGGATAATTCCTGCCTTCTCGCATCCTAGTTAAGGTATTGAACAAGCTTCATCATCTTCGTTGAATTTAAAGGAATAATCTATATGTTTAGAAACTAGGGTTCATTGAGGAAAATCTGATGGATTATGAAGTTGATGGAGTTTACTTAATTAAAGGATGATTAAGTGGTTTATGGGTTTGCATATATGAATGTGATCAATTTTTTGGTTCTTATGAATATGCATTGCTTACTTGAAATAGAGATTTCGGACTGAGATGATGGCATTTTTGAAAACTGTTTTATCTGGGGCTTAATCATATATTAAGGGTCATCTCTGTTAAATTTAGTGTAATTCCGAGTTGGTTTGGTCTCTGAAAAATTTACGAAACGACCCAGCTGTCCCCTATTTCTGGTCTGTGACAGAAGCCTTGGCAGAGGGGTCAAATAATCGAATTTCTAAAAACTGCTTTACAGGATATTCCTCACTCTGTGATGAGTTTCTCCATATATTTTCATAGCAATTGGACATCGTTTGATAAGAAAACGAAATAATCTTTCGAAATCATTTTGCTTTTGAATTGCTGGATTACGTGGGATTCCTTAATTTTTTGTTAGCTCAGCATCTTAACATTTTGTTTTTCTTTCGATTAGAATTCCAGCGCAAGGAGGGAGAAGTTTGCTGGAAATTAGAAGCTTCCTTCTCGTCTCCTTAATCAATTCTCGAGGTCGTGCTTTTAGGATAATTCCTGCCTTCTCGCATCCTAGTTAAGGTATTGAACAAGCTTCATCATCTTCGTTGAATTTAAAGGAATAATCTATGTGTTTAGAAACTAGGGTTCATTGAGGAAAATCTGATGGATAATGAAGTTGATGGAGTTTACTTAATTATAGTATGATTAAGTGGTTTATGGGTTTGCATACATGAATGTGATCAATTTTTTGGTTCTTATGAATATGCATTGCTTACTTGAAATAGAGATTTCGGACTGAGATGATGGAATTTTTGAAAACTATTTTATCTGGGGCTTAATCATATATTAAGGGTCATCTCTGTTAAATTTAGTGTAACTCCGAGTTGGTTTGGTCTCTGAAAAAATTACGAAACGACCCAGCTGTCCCCTATTTCTGGTCTGTGACAGAAGCCTTGCCAGAGGGGTCAACTAATCAAATTTCTAAAAACTGTTTTACAAGAATATTCCTCACTATGTGAAGAGTTTCTCCATAAATGTTCATAGCAATTGGACATCGTTTGATAAGAAAACGAAATAATCTTTCGAAATCATTTTGCTTTTGATTTGCTGGATTATGTGGGATTCCTTAATTTTTTGTTAGCTCAGCATCTTAATATTTTGTTTTTCTTTCGATTAGAATTCCAGCGCAAGGAGGGAGAAGTTTGCTGGAAATTAGCAGCTTCCTTCTCGTCTCCTTAATCAATTCTTGAGGTCGTGCTTTTAGGATAATTCCTGCCTTCTCGCATCCTAGTTAAGGTATTGAACAAGCTTCATCATCTTCTTTGAATTTAAAGGAATAATCTATGTGTTTAGAAACTAGGGTTCATTGAGGAAAATCTGATGGATTATGAAGTTGATGGAGTTTACTTAATTAAAGTATGATTAAGTGGTTTATGGGTTTGCATACATGAATGTGATCAATTTTTTGGTTCTTATGAATATGCATTGCTTACTTGAAATAGAGATTTCGGACTGAGATGATGGTATTTTTGAAAACTGTTTTATCTGGGGCTTAATCATATATTAAGGGTCATCTCTGTTAAATTTAGTGTAATTCCGAGTTGGTTTGGTCTCTGAAAAAATTACGAAACGACCCAGCTGTCCCCTATTTCTGGTCTGTGACAGAAGCCTTGGCAGAGGGGTCAAATAATCAAATTTCTAAAAACTGTTTTACAAGAATATTCCTCACTATGTGAAGAGTTTCTCCATAAATTTTCATAGCAATTGGACTTCGTTTGATAAGAAAACGAAATAATCTTTCGAAATTATTTTGCTTTTGAATTGCTGGATTATGTGGGATTCCTTATTTTTTTGTTAGCTCAGCATCTTAATATTTTGTTTTTCTTTCGATTAGAATTCCAGCGCAAGGAGGGAGAAGTTTGCTGGAAATTAGAAGCTTCCTTCTCGTCTCCTTAATCAATTCTTGAGGTCGTGCTTTTAGGATAATTCCTGCCTTCTCGCATCCTAGTTAAGGTATTGAACAAGCTTCATCATCTTCTTTGAATTTAAAGGAATAATCTATGTGTTTAGAAACTAGGGTTCATTGAGGAAAATCTGATGGATTATGAAGTTGATGGAGTTTACTTAATTAAAGTATGATTAAGTGGTTTATGGGTTTGCATACATGAATGTGATCAATTTTTTGGTTCTTATGAATATGCATTGCTTACTTGAAATAGAGATTTCGGACTGAGATGATGGAATTTTTGAAAACTGTTTTATCTGGGGCTTAATCACATATTAAGGGTCATCTCTGTTAAATTTGGTGTAATTCCGAGTTGGTTTGGTCTCTGAAAAAATTACGAAACGACCCAGCTGTCCCCTATTTCTGGTCTGAGACAGAAGCCTTGGCAGAGGGGTCAAATAATTGAATTTCTAAAAACTGCTTTGCACGATATTCCTCACTATGTGAAGAGTTTCTCCAGAAATTTCATAGCAATTGGACATCGTTTGATAAGAAAACGAAATAATCTTTCGAAATCATTTTGCTTTTGAATTGCTGGATTATGTGGGATTCCGTAATTTTTTGTTAGCTCAGCATCTTAATATTTTATTTTTCTTTCGATTAGAATTCCAGCGCAAGGAGGGAGAAGTTTGCTGGAAATTAGAAGCTTCCTTCTCGTCTCCTTAATCAATTCTTGAGGTCGTGCTTTTAGGATAATTCCTGCCTTCTCGCATCCTAGTTAAGGTATTGAACAAGCTTCATCATCTTCGTTGAATTTAAAGGAATAATCTATATGTTTAGAAACTAGGGTTCATTGAGGAAAATCTGATGGATTATGAAGTTGATGGAGTTTACTTAATTAAAGTATGATTAAGTGGTTTATGGGTTTGCATATATGAATGTGATCAATTTTTTGGTTCTTATGAATATGCACTGCTTACTTGAAATAGAGATTTCGGACTGAGATGATGGAATTTTTAAAAACTGTTTTATCTGGGGCTTAATCATATATTAAGGGTCATCTCTGTTAAATTTGGTATAATTCCGAGTTGGTTTGGTCTCTGAAAAAATTACGAAACGACCCAGCTGTCCCCTATTTCTGGTCTGAGACAGAAGCCTTGGCAGAGGGGTCAAATAATTGAATTTCTAAAAACTGCTTTGCAGGATATTCCTCACTATGTGAAGAGTTTCTCCATAAATTTTCATAGCAATTGGACATCGTTTGATAAGAAAACGAAATAATCTTTCGAAATCATTTTGCTTTTGAATTGCTGGATTATGTGGGATTCCGTAATTTTTTGTTAGCTCAGCATCTTAATATTTTATTTTTCTTTCGATTAGAATTCCAGAGCAAGGAGGGAGAAGTTTGCTGGAAATTAGAAGCTTCCTTCTCGTCTCTTTAATCAATTCTTGAGGTCGTGCTTTTAGGATAATTCCTGCCTTCTCGCATCCTAGTTAAGGTATTGAACAAGCTTCATCATCTTCTTTAAATTTAAAGGAATAATCTATGTGTTTAGAAACTAGGGTTCATTGAGGAAAATCTGATGGATTATGAAGTTGATGGAGTTTACTTAATTAAAGTATGATTAAGTGGTTTATGGGTTTGCATACATGAATGTGATCAATTTTATGGTTCTTATGAATATGCATTGCTTACTTGAAATAGAGATTTCGGACTGAGATGATGGAATTTTTGAAAACTGTTTTATCTGGGGCTTAATCACATATTAAGGGTCATCTCTGTTAAATTTGGTGTAATTCCGAGTTGGTTTGGTCTCTGAAAAAATTACGAAACGACCCAGCTGTCCCCTATTTCTGGTCTGAGACAGAAGCCTTGGCAGAGGGGTCAAATAATTGAATTTCTAAAAACTGCTTTGAACGATATTCCTCACTATGTGAAGAGTTTCTCCATAAATTTTCATAGCAATTGGACATCGTTTGATAAGAAAACGAAATAATCTTTCGAAATCATTTTGCTTTTGAATTGCTGGATTATGTGGGATTCCGTAATTTTTTGTTAGCTCAGCATCTTAATATTTTATTTTTCTTTCGATTAGAATTCCAGCGCAAGGAGGGAGAAGTTTGCTGGAAATTCGAAGCTTCCTTCTCATCTCCTTAATCAATTCTTGAGGTCGTGCTTTTAGGATAATTCCTGCCTTCTCGCATCCTAGTTAAGGTATTGAACAAGCTTCATCATCTTCGTTGAATTTAAAGGAATAATCTATATGTTTAGAAACTAGGGTTCATTGAGAAAAATCTGATGGATTATGAAGTTGATGGAGTTTACTTAATTAAAGTATGATTAAGTGGTTTATGGGTTTGCATATATGAATGTGATCAATTTTTTGGTTCTTATGAATATGCACTGCTTACTTGAAATAGAGATTTCGGACTGAGATGATGGAATTTTTGAAAACTGTTTTATCTGGGGCTTAATCATATATTAAGGGTCATCTCTATTAAATTTGGTGTAATTCCGAGTTGGTTTGGTCTCTGAAAAAATTACGAAACGACCCAGCTGTCCCCTATTTCTGGTCTGAGACAGAAGCCTTGGCAGAGGGGTCAAATAATTGAATTTCTAAAAACTGCTTTGCAGGATATTCCTCACTATGTGAAGAGTTTCTCCATTAATTTTCATAGCAATTGGACATCGTTTGATAAGAAAACGAAATAATCTTTCGAAATCATTTTGCTTTTGAATTGCTGGATTATGTGGGATTCCGTAATTTTTTGTTAGCTCAGCATCTTAATATTTTATTTTTCTTTCGATTAGAATTCCAGAGCAAGGAGGGAGAAGTTTGCTGGAAATTAGAAGCTTCCTTCTCGTCTCTTTAATCAATTCTTGAGGTCGTGCTTTTAGGATAATTCCTGCCTTCTCGCATCCTAGTTAAGGTATTGAACAAGCTTCATCATCTTCTTTAAATTTAAAGGAATAATCTATATGTTTAGAAACTAGGGTTCATTGAGGAAAATCTGATGGATTATGAAGTTGATGGAGTTTACTTAATTAAAGTATGATTAAGTGGTTTATGGGTTTGCATATATGAATGTGATCAATTTTTTGGTTCTTATGAATATGCATTGCTTACTTGAAATAGAGATTACGGACTGAGATGATGGAATTTTTGAAAACTGTTTTATCTGGGGCTTAATCATATATTAAGGGTCATCTCTGTTAAATTTAGTGTAATTCCGAGTTGGTTTTGTCTCTGAAAAAATTACGAAACGACCCAGTTGTCCCCTATTTCTAGTCTGTGACAGAAGCCTTGGCAGAGGGGTCAAATAATCGAATTTCTAAAAACTGCTTTACAGGATATTCCTCACTATGTGAAGAGTTTCTCCATATATTTTCATAGCAATTGGACATCGTTTGATAAGAAAACGAAATAATCTTTCGAAATCATTTTGCTTTTGAATTGCTGGATTATGTGGGATTCCGTAATTTTTTGTTAGCTCAGCATCTTAATATTTTATTTTTCTTTCGATTAGAATTCCAGAGCAAGGAGGGAGAAGTTTGCTGGAAATTAGAAGCTTCCTTCTCGTCTCTTTAATCAATTCTTGAGGTCGTGCTTTTAGGATAATTCCTGCCTTCTCGCATCCTAGTTAAGGTATTGAACAAGCTTCATCATCTTCTTTAAATTTAAAGGAATAATCTATGTGTTTAGAAACTAGGGTTCATTGAGGAAAATCTGATGGATTATGAAGTTGATGGAGTTTACTTAATTAAAGTATGATTAAGTGGTTTATGGGTTTGCATACATGAATGTGATCAATTTTATGGTTCTTATGAATATGCATTGCTTACTTGAAATAGAGATTTCGGACTGAGATGATGGAATTTTTGAAAACTGTTTTATCTGGGGCTTAATCACATATTAAGGGTCATCTCTGTTAAATTTGGTGTAATTCCGAGTTGGTTTGGTCTCTGAAAAAATTACGAAACGACCCAGCTGTCCCCTATTTCTGGTCTGAGACAGAAGCCTTGGCAGAGGGGTCAAATAATTGAATTTCTAAAAACTGCTTGGCACGATATTCCTCACTATGTGAAGAGTTTCTCCATAAATTTTCATAGCAATTGGACATCGTTTGATAAGAAAACGAAATAATCTTTCGAAATCATTTTGCTTTTGAATTGCTGGATTATGTGGGATTCCGTAATTTTTTGTTAGCTCAGCATCTTAATATTTTATTTTTCTTTCGATTAGAATTCCAGAGCAAGGAGGGAGAAGTTTGCTGGAAATTAGAAGCTTCCTTCTCGTCTCTTTAATCAATTCTTGAGGTCGTACTTTTAGGATAATTCCTGCCTTCTCGCATCCTAGTTAAGGTATTGACCAAGCTTCATCATCTTCTTTGAATTTAAAGGAATAATCTATGTGTTTCGAAACTAGGGTTCATTGAGGAACATATGATGGATTATGAAGTTTATGGAGTTTACTTAATTAAAGTATGATTAAGTGGTTTATGGGTTTGCATACATGAATGTGATCAATTTTTTGGTTCTTATGAATATGCATTGCTTACTTGAAATAGAGATTTCGGACTGAGATGATGGAATTTTTGAAAACTGTTTGATCTGGGGCTTAATCATATATTAAGTGTCATCTCTGTTAAATTTGGTGTAATTCCGAGTTGGTTTGGTCTCTGAAAAAATTACGAAACGACCCAGCTGTCCCCTATTTCTGGTCTGTGACAGAAGCCTTGGCAGAGGGGTCAAATAATCAAATTTCTAAAAACTGTTTTACAAGAATATTCCTCACTATGTGAAGAGTTTCTCCATAAATTTTCATAGCAATTGGACTTCGTTTGATAAGAAAACGAAATAATCTTTCGAAATTATTTTACTTTTGAATTGCTGGATTATGTGGGATTCCTTATTTTTTTGTTAGCTCAGCATCTTAATAATTTGTTTTTCTTTCGTTTAGAATTCCAGCGTAAGGAGGGAGAAGTTTGCTGGAAATTAGAAGCTTCCTTCTCGTCTCCTTAATCAATTCTTGAGGTCGTGCCTTTAGGATAATTCCTGCCTTCTCGCATCCTAGTTAAGGTATTGAACAAGCTTCATCATCTTCTTTGAATTTAAAGGAATAATCTATGTGTTTAGAAACTAGGGTTCATTGAGAAAAATCTGATGGATTATGAAGTTGATGGAGTTTACTTAATTAAAGTATGATTAAGTGGTTTATGGGTTTGCATACATGAATGTGATCAATTTTTTGGTTCTTATGAATATGCATTGCTTACTTGAAATAGAGATTTCGGACTGAGATGATGGAATTTTTGAAAACTGTTTTATCTGGGGCTTAATCACATATTAAGGGTCATCTCTGTTAAATTTGGTGTAATTCCGAGTTGGTTTGGTCTCTGAAAAAATTACGAAACGACCCAGCTGTCCCCTATTTCTGGTCTGAGACAGAAGCCTTGGCAGAGGGGTCAAATAATTGAATTTCTAAAAACTGCTTTGCATGATATTCCTCACTATGTGAAGAGTTTCTCCAGAAATTTCATAGCAATTGGACATCGTTTGATAAGAAAACGAAATAATCTTTCGAAATCATTTTGCTTTTGAATTGCTGGATTATGTGGGATTCCGTAATTTTTTGTTAGCTCAGCATCTTAATATTTTATTTTTCTTTCGATTAGAATTCCAGCGCAAGGAGGGAGAAGTTTGCTGGAAATTAGAAGCTTCCTTCTCGTCTCCTTAATCAATTCTTGAGGTCGTGCTTTTAGGATAATTCCTGCCTTCTCGCATCCTAGTTAAGGTATTGAACAAGCTTCATCATCTTCGTTGAATTTAAAGGAATAATCTATATGTTTAGAAACTAGGGTTCATTGAGGAAAATCTGATGGATTATGAAGTTGATGGAGTTTACTTAATTAAAGTATGATTAAGTGGTTTATGGGTTTGCATATATGAATGTGATCAATTTTTTGGTTCTTATGAATATGCACTGCTTACTTGAAATAGAGATTTCGGACTGAGATGATGGAATTTTTAAAAACTGTTTTATCTGGGGCTTAATCATATATTAAGGGTCATCTCTGTTAAATTTGGTATAATTCCGAGTTGGTTTGGTCTCTGAAAAAATTACGAAACGACCCAGCTGTCCCCTATTTCTGGTCTGAGACAGAAGCCTTGGCAGAGGGGTCAAATAATTGAATTTCTAAAAACTGCTTTGCAGGATATTCCTCACTACGTGAAGAGTTTCTCCATAAATTTTCATAGCAATTGGACATCGTTTGATAAGAAAACGAAATAATCTTTCGAAATCATTTTGCTTTTGAATTGCTGGATTATGTGGGATTCCGTAATTTTTTGTTAGCTCAGCATCTTAATATTTTATTTTTCTTTCGATTAGAATTCCAGAGCAAGGAGGGAGAAGTTTGCTGGAAATTAGAAGCTTCCTTCTCGTCTCTTTAATCAATTCTTGAGGTCGTGCTTTTAGGATAATTCCTGCCTTCTCGCATCCTAGTTAAGGTATTGAACAAGCTTCATCATCTTCTTTAAATTTAAAGGAATAATCTATGTGTTTAGAAACTAGGGTTCATTGAGGAAAATCTGATGGATTATGAAGTTGATGGAGTTTACTTAATTAAAGTATGATTAAGTGGTTTATGGGTTTGCATACATGAATGTGATCAATTTTATGGTTCTTATGAATATGCATTGCTTACTTGAAATAGAGATTTCGGACTGAGATGATGGAATTTTTGAAAACTGTTTTATCTGGGGCTTAATCACATATTAAGGGTCATCTCTGTTAAATTTGGTGTAATTCCGAGTTGGTTTGGTCTCTGAAAAAATTACGAAACGACCCAGCTGTCCCCTATTTCTGGTCTGAGACAGAAGCCTTGGCAGAGGGGTCAAATAATTGAATTTCTAAAAACTGCTTTGAACGATATTCCTCACTATGTGAAGAGTTTCTCCATAAATTTTCATAGCAATTGGACATCGTTTGATAAGAAAACGAAATAATCTTTCGAAATCATTTTGCTTTTGAATTGCTGGATTATGTGGGATTCCGTAATTTTTTGTTAGCTCAGCATCTTAATATTTTATTTTTCTTTCGATTAGAATTCCAGCGCAAGGAGGGAGAAGTTTGCTGGAAATTCGAAGCTTCCTTCTCATCTCCTTAATCAATTCTTGAGGTCGTGCTTTTAGGATAATTCCTGCCTTCTCGCATCCTAGTTAAGGTATTGAACAAGCTTCATCATCTTCGTTGAATTTAAAGGAATAATCTATATGTTTAGAAACTAGGGTTCATTGAGAAAAATCTGATGGATTATGAAGTTGATGGAGTTTACTTAATTAAAGTATGATTAAGTGGTTTATGGGTTTGCATATATGAATGTGATCAATTTTTTGGTTCTTATGAATATGCACTGCTTACTTGAAATAGAGATTTCGGACTGAGATGATGGAATTTTTGAAAACTGTTTTATCTGGGGCTTAATCATATATTAAGGGTCATCTCTATTAAATTTGGTATAATTCCGAGTTGGTTTGGTCTCTGAAAAAATTACGAAACGACCCAGCTGTCCCCTATTTCTGGTCTGAGACAGAAGCCTTGGCAGAGGGGTCAAATAATTGAATTTCTAAAAACTGCTTTGCAGGATATTCCTCACTATGTGAAGAGTTTCTCCATTAATTTTCATAGCAATTGGACATCGTTTGATAAGAAAACGAAATAATCTTTCGAAATCATTTTGCTTTTGAATTGCTGGATTATGTGGGATTCCGTAATTTTTTGTTAGCTCAGCATCTTAATATTTTATTTTTCTTTCGATTAGAATTCCAGAGCAAGGAGGGAGAAGTTTGCTGGAAATTAGAAGCTTCCTTCTCGTCTCTTTAATCAATTCTTGAGGTCGTGCTTTTAGGATAATTCCTGCCTTCTCGCATCCTAGTTAAGGTATTGAACAAGCTTCATCATCTTCTTTAAATTTAAAGGAATAATCTATATGTTTAGAAACTAGGGTTCATTGAGGAAAATCTGATGGATTATGAAGTTGATGGAGTTTACTTAATTAAAGTATGATTAAGTGGTTTATGGGTTTGCATATATGAATGTGATCAATTTTTTGGTTCTTATGAATATGCATTGCTTACTTGAAATAGAGATTACGGACTGAGATGATGGAATTTTTGAAAACTGTTTTATCTGGGGCTTAATCATATATTAAGGGTCATCTCTGTTAAATTTAGTGTAATTCCGAGTTGGTTTTGTCTCTGAAAAAATTACGAAACGACCCAGTTGTCCCCTATTTCTAGTCTGTGACAGAAGCCTTGGCAGAGGGGTCAAATAATCGAATTTCTAAAAACTGCTTTACAGGATATTCCTCACTATGTGAAGAGTTTCTCCATATATTTTCATAGCAATTGGACATCGTTTGATAAGAAAACGAAATAATCTTTCGAAATCATTTTGCTTTTGAATTGCTGGATTATGTGGGATTCCGTAATTTTTTGTTAGCTCAGCATCTTAATATTTTATTTTTCTTTCGATTAGAATTCCAGAGCAAGGAGGGAGAAGTTTGCTGGAAATTAGAAGCTTCCTTCTCGTCTCTTTAATCAATTCTTGAGGTCGTGCTTTTAGGATAATTCCTGCCTTCTCGCATCCTAGTTAAGGTATTGAACAAGCTTCATCATCTTCTTTAAATTTAAAGGAATAATCTATGTGTTTAGAAACTAGGGTTCATTGAGGAAAATCTGATGGATTATGAAGTTGATGGAGTTTACTTAATTAAAGTATGATTAAGTGGTTTATGGGTTTGCATACATGAATGTGATCAATTTTATGGTTCTTATGAATATGCATTGCTTACTTGAAATAGAGATTTCGGACTGAGATGATGGAATTTTTGAAAACTGTTTTATCTGGGGCTTAATCACATATTAAGGGTCATCTCTGTTAAATTTGGTGTAATTCCGAGTTGGTTTGGTCTCTGAAAAAATTACGAAACGACCCAGCTGTCCCCTATTTCTGGTCTGAGACAGAAGCCTTGGCAGAGGGGTCAAATAATTGAATTTCTAAAAACTGCTTGGCACGATATTCCTCACTATGTGAAGAGTTTCTCCATAAATTTTCATAGCAATTGGACATCGTTTGATAAGAAAACGAAATAATCTTTCGAAATCATTTTGCTTTTGAATTGCTGGATTATGTGGGATTCCGTAATTTTTTGTTAGCTCAGCATCTTAATATTTTATTTTTCTTTCGATTAGAATTCCAGAGCAAGGAGGGAGAAGTTTGCTGGAAATTAGAAGCTTCCTTCTCGTCTCTTTAATCAATTCTTGAGGTCGTACTTTTAGGATAATTCCTGCCTTCTCGCATCCTAGTTAAGGTATTGACCAAGCTTCATCATCTTCTTTGAATTTAAAGGAATAATCTATGTGTTTCGAAACTAGGGTTCATTGAGGAACATATGATGGATTATGAAGTTTATGGAGTTTACTTAATTAAAGTATGATTAAGTGGTTTATGGGTTTGCATACATGAATGTGATCAATTTTTTGGTTCTTATGAATATGCATTGCTTACTTGAAATAGAGATTTCGGACTGAGATGATGGAATTTTTGAAAACTGTTTGATCTGGGGCTTAATCATATATTAAGTGTCATCTCTGTTAAATTTGGTGTAATTCCGAGTTGGTTTGGTCTCTGAAAAAATTACGAAACGACCCAGCTGTCCCCTATTTCTGGTCTGTGACAGAAGCCTTGGCAGAGGGGTCAAATAATCAAATTTCTAAAAACTGTTTTACAAGAATATTCCTCACTATGTGAAGAGTTTCTCCATAAATTTTCATAGCAATTGGACTTCGTTTGATAAGAAAACGAAATAATCTTTCGAAATTATTTTACTTTTGAATTGCTGGATTATGTGGGATTCCTTATTTTTTTGTTAGCTCAGCATCTTAATAATTTGTTTTTCTTTCGATTAGAATTCCAGCGTAAGGAGGGAGAAGTTTGCTGGAAATTAGAAGCTTCCTTCTCGTCTCCTTAATCAATTCTTGAGGTCGTGCCTTTAGGATAATTCCTGCCTTCTCGCATCCTAGTTAAGGTATTGAACAAGCTTCATCATCTTCTTTGAATTTAAAGGAATAATCTATGTGTTTAGAAACTAGGGTTCATTGAGAAAAATCTGATGGATTATGAAGTTGATGGAGTTTACTTAATTAAAGTATGATTAAGTGGTTTATGGGTTTGCATACATGAATGTGATCAATTTTTTGGTTCTTATGAATATGCATTGCTTACTTGAAATAGAGATTTCGGACTGAGATGATGGTATTTTTGAAAACTGTTTTATCTGGGGCTTAATCATATATTAAGGGTCATCTCTGTTAAATTTGGTGTAATTCCGAGTTGGTTTGGTCTCTGAAAAAATTACGAAACGACCCAGCTGTCCCCTATTTCTGGTCTGTGACAGAAGCCTTGGCAGAGGGGTCAAATAATCAAATTTCTAAAAACTGTTTTACAAGAATATTCCTCACTATGTGAAGAGTTTCTCCATAAATTTTCATAGCAATTGGACTTCGTTTGATAAGAAAACGAAATAATCTTTCGAAATTATTTTACTTTTGAATTGCTGGATTATGTGGGATTCCTTATTTTTTTGTTAGCTCAGCATCTTAATAATTTGTTTTTCTTTCGATTAGAATTCCAGCGTAAGGAGGGAGAAGTTTGCTGGAAATTAGAAGCTTCCTTCTCGTCTCCTTAATCAATTCTTGAGGTCGTGCCTTTAGGATAATTCCTGCCTTCTCGCATCCTAGTTAAGGTATTGAACAAGCTTCATCATCTTCTTTGAATTTAAAGGAATAATCTATGTGTTTAGAAACTGGGGTTCATTGAGAAAAATCTGATGGATTATGAAGTTGATGGAGTTTACTTAATTAAAGTATGATTAAGTGGTTTATGGGTTTGCATACATGAATGTGATCAATTTTTTGGTTCTTATGAATATGCATTGCTTACTTGAAATAGAGATTTCGGACTGAGATGATGGTATTTTTGAAAACTGTTTTATCTGGGGCTTAATCATATATTAAGGGTCATCTCTGTTAAATTTAGTGTAATTCCGAGTTGGTTTGGTCTCTGAAAAAATTACGAAACGACCCAGCTGTCCCCTATTTCTGGTCTGTGACAGAAGCCTTGGCAGAGGGGTCAAATAATCAAATTTCTAAAAACTGTTTTACAAGAATATTCCTCACTATGTGAAGAGTTTCTCCATAAATTTTCATAGCAATTGGACTTCGTTTGATAAGAAAACGAAATAATCTTTCGAAATTATTTTGCTTTTGAATTGCTGGATTATGTGGGATTCCTTATTTTTTTGTTAGCTCAGCATCTTAATATTTTGTTTTTCTTTCGATTAGAATTCCAGCGCAAGGAGGGAGAAGTTTGCTGGAAATTAGAAGCTTCCTTCTCGTCTCCTTAATCAATTCTTGAGGTCGTGCTATTAGGATAATTCCTGCCTTGTCGCATCCTAGTTAAGGTATTGAACAAGCTTCATCATCTTCGTTGAATTTAAAGGAATAATCTATATGTTTAGAAACTAGGGTTCATTGAGGAAAATCTGATGGATTATGAAGTTGATGGAGTTTACTTAATTAAAGGATGATTAAGTGGTTTATGGGTTTGCATATATGAATGTGATCAATTTTTTGGTTCTTATGAATATGCATTGCTTACTTGAAATAGAGATTTCGGACTGAGATGATGGAATTTTTGAAAACTGTTTTATCTGGGGCTTAATCATATATTAAGGGTCATCTCTGTTAAATTTAGTGTAATTCCGAGTTGGTTTGGTCTCTGAAAAAATTACGAAACGACCCAGCTGTCCCCTATTTCTGGTCTGTGACAGAAGCCTTGGCAGAGGGGTCAAATAATCGAATTTCTAAAAACTGCTTTACAGGATATTCCTCACTATGTGATGAGTTTCTCCATATATTTTCATAGCAATTGGACATCGTTTGATAAGAAAACGAAATAATCTTTCGAAATCATTTTGCTTTTGAATTGCTGGATTACGTGGGATTCCTTAATTTTTTGTTAGCTCAGCATCTTAACATTTTGTTTTTCTTTCGATTAGAATTCCAGCGCAAGGAGGGAGAAGTTTGCTGGAAATTAGAAGCTTCCTTCTCGTCTCCTTAATCAATTCTCGAGGTCGTGCTTTTAGGATAATTCCTGCCTTCTCGCATCCTAGTTAAGGTATTGAACAAGCTTCATCATCTTCGTTGAATTTAAAGGAATAATCTATGTGTTTAGAAACTAGGGTTCATTGAGGAAAATCTGATGGATTATGAAGTTGATGGAGTTTACTTAATTAAAGTATGATTAAGTGGTTTATGGGTTTGCATACATGAATGTGATCAATTTTTTGGTTGTTATGAATATGCATTGCTTACTTGAAATAGAGATTTCGGACTGAGATGATGGAATTTTTGAAAACTATTTTATCTGGGGCTTAATCATATATTAAGGGTCATCTCTGTTAAATTTAGTGTAACTCCGAGTTGGTTTGGTCTCTGAAAAAATTACGAAACGACCCAGCTGTCCCCTATTTCTGGTCTGTGACAGAAGCCTTGCCAGAGGGGTCAACTAATCAAATTTCTAAAAACTGTTTTACAAGAATATTCCTCACTATGTGAAGAGTTTCTCCATAAATGTTCATAGCAATTGGACATCGTTTGATAAGAAAACGAAATAATCTTTCGAAATCATTTTGCTTTTGATTTGCTGGATTATGTGGGATTCCTTAATTTTTTGTTAGCTCAGCATCTTAATATTTTGTTTTTCTTTCGATTAGAATTCCAGCGCAAGGAGGGAGAAGTTTGCTGGAAATTAGAAGCTTCCTTCTCGTCTCCTTAATCAATTCTTGAGGTCGTGCTTTTAGGATAATTCCTGCCTTCTCGCATCCTAGTTAAGGTATTGAACAAGCTTCATCATCTTCTTTGAATTTAAAGGAATAATCTATGTGTTTAGAAACTAGGGTTCATTGAGAAAAATCTGATGGATTATGAAGTTGATGGAGTTTACTTAATTAAAGTATGATTAAGTGGTTTATGGGTTTGCATACATGAATGTGATCAATTTTTTGGTTCTTATGAATATGCATTGCTTACTTGAAATAGAGATTTCGGACTGAGATGATGGTATTTTTGAAAACTGTTTTATCTGGGGCTTAATCATATATTAAGGGTCATCTCTGTTAAATTTAGTGTAATTCCGAGTTGGTTTGGTCTCTGAAAAAATTACGAAACGACCCAGCTGTCCCCTATTTCTGGTCTGTGACAGAAGCCTTGGCAGAGGGGTCAAATAATCAAATTTCTAAAAACTGTTTCACAAGAATATTCCTCACTATGTGAAGAGTTTCTCCATAAATTTTCATAGCAATTGGACTTCGTTTGATAAGAAAACGAAATAATCTTTCGAAATTATTTTGCTTTTGAATTGCTGGATTATGTGGGATTCCTTATTTTTTTGTTAGCTCAGCATCTTAATATTTTGTTTTTCTTTCGATTAGAATTCCAGCGCAAGGAGGGAGAAGTTTGCTGGAAATTAGAAGCTTCCTTCTCGTCTCCTTAATCAATTCTTGAGGTCGTGCTATTAGGATAATTCCTGCCTTCTCGCATCCTAGTTAAGGTATTGAACAAGCTTCATCATCTTCGTTGAATTTAAAGGAATAATCTATATGTTTAGAAACTAGGGTTCATTGAGGAAAATCTGATGGATTATGAAGTTGATGGAGTTTACTTAATTAAAGGATGATTAAGTGGTTTATGGGTTTGCATATATGAATGTGATCAATTTTTTGGTTCTTATGAATATGCATTGCTTACTTGAAATAGAGATTTCGGACTGAGATGATGGAATTTTTGAAAACTGTTTTATCTGGGGCTTAATCATATATTAAGGGTCATCTCTGTTAAATTTAGTGTAATTCCGAGTTGGTTTGGTCTCTGAAAAAATTACGAAACGACCCAGCTGTCCCCTATTTCTGGTCTGTGACAGAAGCCTTGGCAGAGGGGTCAAATAATCGAATTTCTAAAAACTGCTTTACAGGATATTCCTCACTATGTGATGAGTTTCTCCATATATTTTCATAGCAATTGGACATCGTTTGATAAGAAAACGAAATAATCTTTCGAAATCATTTTGCTTTTGAATTGCTGGATTACGTGGGATTCCTTAATTTTTTGTTAGCTCAGCATCTTAACATTTTGTTTTTCTTTCGATTAGAATTCCAGCGCAAGGAGGGAGAAGTTTGCTGGAAATTAGAAGCTTCCTTCTCGTCTCCTTAATCAATTCTCGAGGTCGTGCTTTTAGGATAATTCCTGCCTTCTCGCATCCTAGTTAAGGTATTGAACAAGCTTCATCATCTTCGTTGAATTTAAAGGAATAATCTATGTGTTTAGAAACTAGGGTTCATTGAGGAAAATCTGATGGATTATGAAGTTGATGGAGTTTACTTAATTAAAGTATGATTAAGTGGTTTATGGGTTTGCATACATGAATGTGATCAATTTTTTGGTTGTTATGAATATGCATTGCTTACTTGAAATAGAGATTTCGGACTGAGATGATGGAATTTTTGAAAACTATTTTATCTGGGGCTTAATCATATATTAAGGGTCATCTCTGTTAAATTTAGTGTAACTCCGAGTTGGTTTGGTCTCTGAAAAAATTACGAAACGACCCTGTTGTCCCCTATTTCTGGTCTGTGACAGAAGCCTTGCCAGAGGGGTCAACTAATCAAATTTCTAAAAACTGTTTTACAAGAATATTCCTCACTATGTGAAGAGTTTCTCCATAAATGTTCATAGCAATTGGACATCGTTTGATAAGAAAACGAAATAATCTTTCGAAATCATTTTGCTTTTGATTTGCTGGATTATGTGGGATTCCTTAATTTTTTGTTAGCTCAGCATCTTAATATTTTGTTTTTCTTTCGATTAGAATTCCAGCGCAAGGAGGGAGAAGTTTGCTGGAAATTAGAAGCTTCCTTCTCGTCTCCTTAATCAATTCTTGAGGTCGTGCTTTTAGGATAATTCCTGCCTTCTCGCATCCTAGTTAAGGTATTGAACAAGCTTCATCATCTTCTTTGAATTTAAAGGAATAATCTATGTGTTTAGAAACTAGGGTTCATTGAGGAAAATCTGATGGATTATGAAGTTGATGGAGTTTACTTAATTAAAGTATGATTAAGTGGTTTATGGGTTTGCATACATGAATGTGATCAATTTTTTGGTTCTTATGAATATGCATTGCTTACTTGAAATAGAAATTTCGGACTGAGATGATGGTATTTTTGAAAACTGTTTTATCTGGGGCTTAATCATATATTAAGGGTCATCTCTGTTAAATTTAGTGTAATTCCGAGTTGGTTTGGTCTCTGAAAAAATTACTAAACGACCCAGCTGTCCCCTATTTCTGGTCTGTGACAGAAGCCTTGGCAGAGGGGTCAAATAATCAAATTTCTATAAACTGTTTTACAAGAATATTCCTCACTATGTGAAGAGTTTCTCCATAAATTTTCATAGCAATTGGACTTCGTTTGATAAGAAAACGAAATAATCTTTCGAAATTATTTTGCTTTTGAATTGCTGGATTATGTGGGATTCCTTATTTTTTTGTTAGCTCAGCATCTTAATATTTTGTTTTTCTTTCGATTAGAATTCCAGCGCAAGGAGGGAGAAGTTTGCTGGAAATTAGAAGCTTCCTTCTCGTCTCCTTAATCAATTCTTGAGGTCGTGCTTTTAGGATAATTCCTGCCTTCTCGCATCCTAGTTAAGGTATTGAACAAGCTTCATCATCTTCTTTGAATTTAAAGGAATAATCTATGTGTTTAGAAACTAGGGTTCATTGAGGAAAATCTGATGGATTATGAAGTTGATGGAGTTTACTTAATTAAAGTATGATTAAGTGGTTTATGGGTTTGCATACATGAATGTGATCAATTTTTTGGTTCTTATGAATATGCATTGCTTACTTGAAATAGAGATTTCGGACTGAGATGATGGAATTTTTGAAAACTGTTTTATCTGGGGCTTAATCACATATTAAGGGTCATCTCTGTTAGATTTGGTGTAATTCCGAGTTGGTTTGGTCTCTGAAAAAATTACGAAACGACCCAGCTGTCCCCTATTTCTGGTCTGAGACAGAAGCCTTGGCAGAGGGGTCAAATAATTGAATTTCTAAAAACTGCTTTGCACGATATTCCTCACTATGTGAAGAGTTTCTCCATAAATTTTCATAGCAATTGGACATCGTTTGATAAGAAAACGAAATAATCTTTCGAAATCATTTTGCTTTTGAATTGCTGGATTATGTGGGATTCCGTAATTTTTTGTTAGCTCAGCATCTTAATATTTTATTTTTCTTTCGATTAGAATTCCAGCGCAAGGAGGGAGAAGTTTGCTGGAAATTCGAAGCTTCCTTCTCATCTCCTTAATCAATTCTTGAGGTCGTGCTTTTAGGATAATTCCTGCCTTCTCGCATCCTAGTTAAGGTATTGAACAAGCTTCATCATCTTCGTTGAATTTAAAGGAATAATCTATATGTTTAGAAACTAGGGTTCATTGAGGAAAATCTGATGGATTATGAAGTTGATGGAGTTTACTTAATTAAAGTATGATTAAGTGGTTTATGGGTTTGCATATATGAATGTGATCAATTTTTTGGTTCTTATGAATATGCACTGCTTACTTGAAATAGAGATTTCGGACTGAGATGATGGAATTTTTGAAAACTGTTTTATCTGGGGCTTAATCATATATTAAGGGTCATCTCTATTAAATTTGGTGTAATTCCGAGTTGGTTTGGTCTCTGAAAAAATTACGAAACGACCCAGCTGTCCCCTATTTCTGGTCTGAGACAGAAGCCTTGGCAGAGGGGTCAAATAATTGAATTTCTAAAAACTGCTTTGCAGGATATTCCTCACTATGTGAAGAGTTTCTCCATAAATTTTCATAGCAATTGGACATCGTTTGATAAGAAAACGAAATAATCTTTCGAAATCATTTTGCTTTTGAATTGCTGGATTATGTGGGATTCCGTAATTTTTTGTTAGCTCAGCATCTTAATATTTTATTTTTCTTTCGATTAGAATTCCAGAGCAAGGAGGGAGAAGTTTGCTGGAAATTAGAAGCTTCCTTCTCGTCTCTTTAATCAATTCTTGAGGTCGTGCTTTTAGGATAATTCCTGCCTTCTCGCATCCTAGTTAAGGTATTGAACAAGCTTCATCATCTTCTTTAAATTTAAAGGAATAATCTATATGTTTAGAAACTAGGGTTCATTGAGGAAAATCTGATGGATTATGAAGTTGATGGAGTTTACTTAATTAAAGTATGATTAAGTGGTTTATGGGTTTGCATATATGAATGTGATCAATTTTTTGGTTCTTATGAATATGCATTGCATACTTGAAATAGAGATTACGGACTGAGATGATGGAATTTTTGAAAACTGTTTTATTTGGGGCTTAATCATATATTAAGGGTCATCTCTGTTAAATTTAGTGTAATTCCGAGTTGGTTTTGTCTCTGAAAAAATTACGAAACGACCCAGTTGTCCCCTATTTCTAGTCTGTGACAGAAGCCTTGGCAGAGGGGTCAAATAATCGAATTTCTAAAAACTGCTTTACAGGATATTCCTCACTATGTGAAGAGTTTCTCCATATATTTTCATAGCAATTGGACATCGTTTGATAAGAAAACGAAATAATCTTTCGAAATCATTTTGCTTTTGAATTGCTGGATTATGTGGGATTCCGTAATTTTTTGTTAGCTCAGCATCTTAATATTTTATTTTTCTTTCGATTAGAATTCCAGAGCAAGGAGGGAGAAGTTTGCTGGAAATTAGAAGCTTCCTTCTCGTCTCTTTAATCAATTCTTGAGGTCGTGCTTTTAGGATAATTCCTGCCTTCTCGCATCCTAGTTAAGGTATTGAACAAGCTTCATCATCTTCTTTAAATTTAAAGGAATAATCTATGTGTTTAGAAACTAGGGTTCATTGAGGAAAATCTGATGGATTATGAAGTTGATGGAGTTTACTTAATTAAAGTATGATTAAGTGGTTTATGGGTTTGCATACATGAATGTGATCAATTTTATGGTTCTTATGAATATGCATTGCTTACTTGAAATAGAGATTTCGGACTGAGATGATGGAATTTTTGAAAACTGTTTTATCTGGGGCTTAATCACATATTAAGGGTCATCTCTGTTAAATTTGGTGTAATTCCGAGTTGGTTTGGTCTCTGAAAAAATTACGAAACGACCCAGCTGTCCCCTATTTCTGGTCTGAGACAGAAGCCTTGGCAGAGGGGTCAAATAATTGAATTTCTAAAAACTGCTTTGCACGATATTCCTCACTATGTGAAGAGTTTCTCCATAAATTTTCATAGCAATTGGACATCGTTTGATAAGAAAACGAAATAATCTTTCGAAATCATTTTGCTTTTGAATTGCTGGATTATGTGGGATTCCGTAATTTTTTGTTAGCTCAGCATCTTAATATTTTATTTTTCTTTCGATTAGAATTCCAGCGCAAGGAGGGAGAAGTTTGCTGGAAATTCGAAGCTTCCTTCTCATCTCCTTAATCAATTCTTGAGGTCGTGCTTTTAGGATAATTCCTGCCTTCTCGCATCCTAGTTAAGGTATTGAACAAGCTTCATCATCTTCGTTGAATTTATACGAATAATCTATATGTTTAGAAACTAGGGTTCATTGAGGAAAATCTGATGGATTATGAAGTTGATGGAGTTTACTTAATTAAAGTATGATTAAGTGGTTTATGGGTTTGCATATATGAATGTGATCAATTTTTTGGTTCTTATGAATATGCACTGCTTACTTGAAATAGAGATTTCGGACTGAGATGATGGAATTTTTGAAAACTGTTTTATCTGGGGCTTATTCATATATTAAGGGTCATCTCTATTAAATTTGGTGTAATTCCGAGTTGGTTTGGTCTCTGAAAAAATTACGAAACGACCCAGCTGTCCCCTATTTCTGGTCTGAGACAGAAGCCTTGGCAGAGGGGTCAAATAATTGAATTTCTAAAAACTGCTTTGCAGGATATTCCTCACTATGTGAAGAGTTTCTCCATAAATTTTCATAGCAATTGGACATCGTTTGATAAGAAAACGAAATAATCTTTCGAAATCATTTTGCTTTTGAATTGCTGGATTATGTGGTATTCCGTAATTTTTTGTTAGCTCAGCATCTTAATATTTTATTTTTCTTTCGATTAGAATTCCAGAGCAAGGAGGGAGAAGTTTGCTGGAAATTAGAAGCTTCCTTCTCGTCTCTTTAATCAATTCTTGAGGTCGTGCTTTTAGGATAATTCCTGCCTTCTCGCATCCTAGTTAAGGTATTGAACAAGCTTCATCATCTTCTTTAAATTTAAAGGAATAATCTATATGTTTAGAAACTAGGGTTCATTGAGGAAAATCTGATGGATTATGAAGTTGATGGAGTTTACTTAATTAAAGTATGATTAAGTGGTTTATGGGTTTGCATATATGAATGTGATCAATTTTTTGGTTCTTATGAATATGCATTGCTTACTTGAAATAGAGATTACGGACTGAGATGATGGAATATTTGAAAACTGTTTTATCTGGGGCTTAATCATATATTAAGGGTCATCTCTGTTAAATTTAGTGTAATTCCGAGTTGGTTTGGTCTCTGAAAAAATTACGAAACGACCCAGTTGTCCCCTATTTCTAATCTGTGACAGAAGCCTTGGCAGAGGGGTCAAATAATCGAATTTCTAAAAACTGCTTTACAGGATATTCCTCACTATGTGAAGAGTTTCTCCATATATTTTCATAGCAATTGGACATCGTTTGATAAGAAAACGAAATAATCTTTCGAAATCATTTTGCTTTTGAATTGCTGGATTATGTGGGATTCCGTAATTTTTTGTTAGCTCAGCATCTTAATATTTTATTTTTCTTTCGATTAGAATTCCAGAGCAAGGAGGGAGAAGTTTGCTGGAAATTAGAAGCTTCCTTCTCGTCTCTTTAATCAATTCTTGAGGTCGTGCTTTTAGGATAATTCCTGCCTTCTCGCATCCTAGTTAAGGTATTGAACAAGCTTCATCATCTTCTTTAAATTTAAAGGAATAATCTATATGTTTAGAAACTAGGGTTCATTGAGGAAAATCTGATGGATTATGAAGTTGATGGAGTTTACTTAATTAAAGTATGATTAAGTGGTTTATGGGTTTGCATATATGAATGTGATCAATTTTTTGGTTCTTATGAATATGCATTGCTTACTTGAAATAGAGATTACGGACTGAGATGATGGAATATTTGAAAACTGTTTTATCTGGGGCTTAATCATATATTAAGGGTCATCTCTGTTAAATTTAGTGTAATTCCGAGTTGGTTTGGTCTCTGAAAAAATTACGAAACGACCCAGTTGTCCCCTATTTCTAATCTGTGACAGAAGCCTTGGCAGAGGGGTCAAATAATCGAATTTCTAAAAACTGCTTTACAGGATATTCCTCACTATGTGAAGAGTTTCTCCATATATTTTCATAGCAATTGGACATCGTTTGATAAGAAAACGAAATAATCTTTCGAAATCATTTTGCTTTTGAATTGCTGGATTATGTGGGATTCCGTAATTTTTTGTTAGCTCAGCATCTTAATATTTTATTTTTCTTTCGATTAGAATTCCAGAGCAAGGAGGGAGAAGTTTGCTGGAAATTAGAAGCTTCCTTCTCGTCTCTTTAATCAATTCTTGAGGTCGTGCTTTTAGGATAATTCCTGCCTTCTCGCATCCTAGTTAAGGTATTGAACAAGCTTCATCATCTTCTTTAAATTTAAAGGAATAATCTATATGTTTAGAAACTAGGGTTCATTGAGGAAAATCTGATGGATTATGAAGTTGATGGAGTTTACTTAATTAAAGTATGATTAAGTGGTTTATGGGTTTGCATATATGAATGTGATCAATTTTTTGGTTCTTATGAATATGCATTGCTTACTTGAAATAGAGATTACGGACTGAGATGATGGAATATTTGAAAACTGTTTTATCTGGGGCTTAATCATATATTAAGGGTCATCTCTGTTAAATTTAGTGTAATTCCGAGTTGGTTTGGTCTCTGAAAAAATTACGAAACGACCCAGTTGTCCCCTATTTCTAATCTGTGACAGAAGCCTTGGCAGAGGGGTCAAATAATCGAATTTCTAAAAACTGCTTTACAGGATATTCCTCACTATGTGAAGAGTTTCTCCATATATTTTCATAGCAATTGGACATCGTTTGATAAGAAAACGAAATAATCTTTCGAAATCATTTTGCTTTTGAATTGCTGGATTATGTGGGATTCCGTAATTTTTTGTTAGCTCAGCATCTTAATATTTTATTTTTCTTTCGATTAGAATTCCAGAGCAAGGAGGGAGAAGTTTGCTGGAAATTAGAAGCTTCCTTCTCGTCTCTTTAATCAATTCTTGAGGTCGTGCTTTTAGGATAATTCCTGCCTTCTCGCATCCTAGTTAAGGTATTGAACAAGCTTCATCATCTTCTTTAAATTTAAAGGAATAATCTATATGTTTAGAAACTAGGGTTCATTGAGGAAAATCTGATGGATTATGAAGTTGATGGAGTTTACTTAATTAAAGTATGATTAAGTGGTTTATGGGTTTGCATAGATGAATGTGATCAATTTTTTGGTTCTTATGAATATGCATTGCTTACTTGAAATAGAGATTACGGACTGAGATGATGGAATTTTTGAAAACTGTTTTATCTGGGGCTTAATCATATATTAAGGGTCATCTCTGTTAAATTTAGTGTAATTCCGAGTTGGTTTGGTCTCTGAAAAAATTACGAAACGACCCAGTTGTCCCCTATTTCTAGTCTGTGACAGAAGCCTTGGCAGAGGGGTCAAATAATCGAATTTCTAAAAACTGCTTTACAGGATATTCCTCACTATGTGAAGAGATTCTCCATATATTTTCATAGCAATTGGACATCGTTTTCTTTCGCAAACTGCTTTACAGGATATTCCTCACTATGTGAAGAGATTCTCCATATATTTTCATAGCAATTGGACATCGTTTCATAAGAAAACGAAATAATCTTTCGAAATCATTTTGCTTTTGAATTGCTGGATTATGTGGGATTTCTTAATTTTTTGTTAGCTCAGCATCTTAACATTTTGTTTTTCTTTCGATTAGAATACCAGCGCAAGGAGGGAGAAGTTTGCTGGAAATTAGAAGCTTCCTTCTCGTCTCTTTAATCAATTCTCGAGGTCGTGCTTTTAGGATAATTCCTGCCTTCTCGCATCCTAGTTAAGGTATTGAACAAGGTTTATCATCTTCGTTGAATTTAAAGGAATAATCTATGTGTTTAGAAACTAGGGTTCATTGAGGAAAATCTGATGGATTATGAAGTTGATGGAGTTTACTTAATTAAAGTATGATTAAGTGGTTTATGGGTTTGCATATATGAATGTGATCAATTTTTTGGTTCTTATGAATATGCATTGCTTACTTGAAATAGAGATTACGGACTGAGATGATGGAATTTTTGAAAACTGTTTTATCTGGGGCTTAATCATATATTAAGGGTCATCTCTGTTAAATTTAGTGTAATTCCGAGTTGGTTTGGTCTCTGAAAAAATTACGAAACGACCCAGTTGTCCCCTATTTCTAGTCTGTGACAGAAGCCTTGGCAGAGGGGTCTAATAATCGAATTTCTAAAAACTGCTTTACAGGATATTCCTCACTATGTGAAGAGTTTCTCCATATATTTTCATAGCAATTGGACATCGTTTGATAAGAAAACGAAATAATCATTCGAAACCATTTTGCTTTTGAATTGCTAGATTATGTGGGATTCCTTAATTTTTTGTTAGCTCAGCATCTTAACATTTTGTTTTTCTTTCGATTAGAATTCCAGCGCAAGGAGGGAGAAGTTTACTGAAATTAGAAGCTTCCTTCTCGTCTCCTTAATCAATTCTCGAGGTCGTGCTTTTAGGATAATTCCTGCCTTCTCGCATCCTAGTTAAGGTATTGAACAAGCTTCATCATCTTCGTTGAATTTAAAGGAATAATCTATGTGTTTAGAAACTAGGGTTCATTGAGGAAAATCTGATTGTGACGTCCCCCACGCCACAACCCCCGGACCGTAACGAGTCCCCGAGCGATAGTTAAATACCACCACTCGAAAACCCGCCCCGGACAACGGGATTCCCACAATCTGGCAACAGCAACTCCCCAACAACAATATCAACATCAACAACAATAACAACAGCAATATAGTATTAACGTAGCGGAATCAAGTATCATCATATCAATAGCATGATATCAACATATATATATCATAATCCCATCAGATTCATCATTTCAAACTGTCATCAAGTTTCATATTCATTCACGTCTCAACCACATTCTATTTAACATGACAAAATATATATCATTGAGTTCAGCTAACAAAAAAAAAAATATATATATAACTGACTCCAAAGACTGATGATCCTACAATGCTGCTGCCAGTACCTGACCGCTAACCTGAAGCATGAACCAAAACGGGATGTGAGTCAAACGAACCCAGTGAGGAGGGAAATATATGTATACAATAAAAGCATATTTAATTCACACTTAGGTTGATAAAAGCAAATCTAGTGCCGATAAGCTCTTTTACAATTCAGCTAAGCTTTGTGAACTAAATATTAATTTAAAACATTTTAGAAAACATTTTTATTCCCGCCGAGAACGGGCCATCTCCTTATAACTCCCAAAAAACATATCAAATATAATGAAATCCCATAACACCTTTTGGCTTATCAAGGAGCAACCCGAGATTTCGCCATACCCGACTAATGGCGCCGGTGTAAGTATTATTCAGGCTAGACTACCTCCGACCAGCCATGAATAATACCCTTTGATTATTTATCAGGTTACTAGTTAAACCTGTTTATAATCGGTGGATTATGAACCCGGCTTCAACCCTAGACGCACGTCTCCGGGTATCCGCCTCTCACATAATCCAGGGCCCAAATATACCCTAAGAGCGTCCTCAATAGGGTCGAAGGAACAATAATCTCGCTTTATAAATGTTTTGATTGACTAAAAGAGTCGTTCGAGACAAGGTATGTAACCGTCTAGGGTTTCTCGACACGTTGCCGAATAACTCGAGGCATACGCGCAAGTCCCGAGACCAAATGTTACTTTTAAAAACAAAATAATTCTCTTGTCTCTATTTTAAAACCATTTTAGAAAAGATACATATATATCATTTTATATCAAATCCTTTTTATTTCAAATATTGATAACATATAATTGAAATATAAGGGATATGGTTTTCGCAAATATTTGTTCAAGCTTCAGTTAAAAACATTTTTTTCATCCTCACCTGTAGGCTTAACAAAAGATACACGAGAACTCGAAAATCAGCTCCGCGAGGTCCCACCTGTAATACACAGGCCTCGAGGTAAGACACGACTCGATAAATCAACCAAATAAGACGCACGGCAATGAAATGCATTTTATGCTCAAAATAACATATTATGTATAAATGCACTTAAATACAACTAAGCTCATTCAAATGCATTCAAACACAATCAAACATACATGATATGAAGCTAAACTAAGCATTCAAGTAATATGGAAGCTTGGAAACCAAAATTCAAAGGTTTGTAAATATTACGCAAACCACCCCTCGTTTAATACTTTGCATAGCAAATCAACTCCGATTAATCCGAAATTTCCGGCATCACTTAGCTACTATATTTAAGGATTTTTGATGCCAAAAGAATCAAAAAATGAAGCCAAATGCTCAAAAATCACTATTCATCAGCCCCTACATATTTTGCCAAACTCTCATTTTTCAACTCCAAACTCCATAAAACTTCACCAATTAGCTTAATATCATGAACTAACATGAATTACCAATCCATTTGAGCATCTAAGCATCTAAATTCATCAATCCAACATTGCATAATAATCAAATTTATGTGAAAAATCACAAGAGATGCTACATGTAATCAATCACCAAACTAAGCTCATCAATCATTCATTCTAACATGCTTCTTCACTTCATCAACATATGAGACATTGAAAACCAAAGAATTAAGAGAATTGAAACCTTACCTTGAAGAGGGGAATTGAAAAGATTGAGGAATTAAGAGCTTGTTTGCAAAAATAGAAAGTAGAGGCTTGTTCCTTAGATGAAAGAGCAACTTTTTGTAGCAAGAGAGGGGATGATTTTTGGTGATTGTTGAAGATGACAATGGTGGTCGTGAGAGGTGAGTGAGAGTGCCGAGAGTGAGAGAGAGAGAGAGGTTGAAGATGAGTTGCTTGAGAATAGTGTAGAAATTTGGAGAAAAGATGAGATAATTAAATAAATATAAGTTATTTTGAATAGTCAAAATTAGCTAGCTATATGTATATACTTGTATATATATTTGTGTAGATATTTATGTATATATTTGCATATATATATTTATGTATATTTCAAGATTAATATCATACAAGTCAAATATAATTGACATAATTTCATAAGATTTCAAATACAACACTTCAAATATAACATAGTGTGAAGTAAATTTCAAATATAAAAATTCTTATGAATTCATCATATTATTCACATATAGAATCACACATTAATTCATATAATTCACATAATCACATAATTTGCAAATAATACACACAAGAGCAATTCGTCGGTAAACGTACCGAAGCGTTATAAAAATAGCGGGGCGTTACACTATCCCCCCCTTCGGAGAATCTGGTCCCCAGATTCTAATTCGACTCCGCAAATAACTTGGGATAATGAGTTCGCATCTTCTCTTCCGTTTCCCAAGTTACTTGCTCGGTGGTTCGGTTTCTCCAGAACACACGAACCAAGGGAATTTGTCGGTTGCGGAGTTGCTTGAACTTACGATCCTGAATCTCAACAGGTTTCATCTCGATCGTCAAGTCAGGCTCTACCTGAACTTCTTCATCTCGCAGAATGTGAGATTCGTCGGGATAGTATTTTCGCAATTGAGAAACATGGAAGACATTGTGAATCCCAGTTAGAGTCGAGGGCAGGTTCAGGCGGTAGGCAGTCTTCCCAATCCGTTCAATAACCTCATAGGGTCCCAAATATCTCGGACTGAGTTTCCCACCTTTTCCCACTCTAGCGAATCCTTTCCTCAACGTCGCCTTAAGAAACACTTTGTCTCCCTCTTCAAATTCCAAATCCCGGCGTCTCTTGTCAGCATAACTCTTCTGACGATCCTGAGCAGCTTTCATTCTCTGCCGAATGATTGCAATCTTATCAAGTGTTTCCTGGATCGTCTTTGGAGGTAGAGCTCGTTCCACTCCGTCTTTAGTTCTTCGCCTGTCTTCTAATTCCCAGTATAGAGGGGATCGGCATTTACGTCCATAAAGCGCTTCGTACGGGGGCATCCCAATCGTCGCTTGGTAGCTGTTGTTGTAGGCGAATTCAATGAGTGGCAGTTGCTTGTCCCAACTCGTGGAGAAGTCGAGAGCACACGCTCGTAACATGTCGCCTAGAATCTTGATGGTTCTCTCAGATTGACCATCAGTTTGCGGGTGAGCAGCTGTGCTAAATTTCAAATTCGTTCCCAAGTTTCTGTGAATTTCTTGCCAAAGTCGGGAAGTAAACTTAGGATCTCGATCGGATACAATACTTTTCGGAACTCCGTGTAGCTTTACAATCTGCTCGATGTACAGTTCCGCTAACTTCTTAACATTAGTGGTCTTTCGAATTGGAATGAAATGGGCGGATTTCGTCAAACGATCCACAATCACCCAAATCGTATCATATCCACCTCGAACTCTCGGTAATCCGGCCATGAAATCCATAGCAATATCTTCCCATTTCCAATCCGGAATAGAGAGTGGCTGTAGAGTTCCACCGGGTTGCTGATGTTCGGCTTTAACTCGTTGACAAGTCAAACACCGTCTCACGAAATCAACAACTTCTCGTTTCATTCCATGCCACCAATATTGAGTCTTGAGATCTCGGTACATCTTATTACCTCCCGGATGGACGGTATAAGCAGATTTATGTGCTTCTTCCATGATTTCGAACTTCAAGTTTTTCGGCACGCAAATTCGGTTCTTAAGACGAAGAAGACCCATATCGTCGAAAGCAAATGAGGAGTTCGGATCATCTTGCATCCTCACGACCTGTCTTTGAATCCAGTCATCAGCACTCTGCTCGTCTTTAAGCCTCTGAACCAAATCCGGTCTCACTGAGAGGTTAGCCATCCGCGGTTGAGAGACTAGATGATATCTCCCTGCTTCGGACATTAATTCCAAGGAGGTTCCTTCCAGGCTAGCTACCTTTGCTTGTCTACTTAAAGCATCGGCTACTACGTTAGCTTTGCCTGGATGATATTGGATACGGCAATCATAATCTTCAAGAAATTCCATCCACCGTCGTTGCCTGCGATTAAGATCTTTCTGAGTATGCAGATATTTCAAACTCTGGTGGTCGGTGAAAATGTCGAATGTTACGCCGTATAAGTAATGTCGCCACTTACCCAGGGCAAAGATAATAGCAGCTAGCTCAAGATCATGGATAGGATAGTTTTTTTCGGCATCTTTTAAGTTACGCGAAGCATAAGCTATCACTTTGCCGTTTTGCATAAGAACGCATCCTAACCCTTCTTTCGAGGCATCGGTATAAACCGTAAACCCTTCGGAACCTTCAGGTAGTGCAAGTATCGGAGCAGTAGTCAACCGTTTCCTTAGCTCTTGGAAACTTGCCTCGCATTTATCGTCCCACTTAAAAGGCACGTCCTTGCGAGTTAAATTGGTCAGCAGAGCGGCTATCTTGGAGAAATCTTGAACGAAACGCCTGTAATAGCCAGCTAACCCTAGAAAACTTCTGACTTCAGTTGGAGTCTTCGGTTGCTCCCATTTCATTACGGCCTCGATTTTAGAAGGATCAACTTCGATTCCATCTCCTGATATCACATGACCAAGGAAGGTAACTTTATCAAGCCAAAATTCGCATTTACTGAACTTAGCATACAACTGATGCTCGAGGAGAGTTCTTAATACGATGCGAAGATGCTCGGCATGTTCTTCCTTAGTCTTTGAGAAAACCAGGATATCATCAATGAAGATCACCACAAACTTATCGAGATAGGGCCGGAAAGTACGATGCATCAAATCCATGAAAGCAGCTGGGGCATTCGTTAACCCGAAAGGCATAACTACGAACTCAAAATGCCCATATCGAGTATTAAACCCAGTCTTTGGAATGTCTGATTCTCGAATCCTCAACTGGTAATACCCCTGTCGGAGATCAAGTTTAGAGTATACTTTCGACCCTTGCAAGATATCAAACAACTCTTCGATGTGAGGTAGAGGATATTTGTTCTTTATCGTCATCCGATTCAGCTCGTGATAATCTATACACATCCTCAACGTCCCATCCTTCTTTTTCACAAAAAGAACAGGCGCACCCCACGGCGAAGTACTCGGTCGAATGTACCCACTCTCCAACAGTCCATCCAACTGTATCTTCAATTCTTTCAACTCTGCCGGAGCCATTCGGTAAGGAGTCTTCGAATACGGTTCGGCACCCGGAGCTAGATCGATCACAAACTCTATCTCTCGTTCCGGAGGCAAAGAATTCAAACTCTCGGGAAACACATCAGGGAATTCTCCAACTACTGGTACCTCCTCAAGCTTAACTTGCTCTTTCGGACGGTTTAGTAGATAAGCAACAAAAGCCGGAGATCCCTTGCAAATCATTCGGGCGGCTTTAACATAAGAAACTCGAGGAATCTTGTCAAACCTTTTGCCCAAAATCTCGCTATCAGCTCCCAGAGTGATCTTTTTCCCGAAACAATCAATATAAGCTTGATGCCGATATAGCCAATCCATTCCCAATATTACCCCGTAGTGACTCATCGGAAGTTCAATGAGATCAGCAGGATAATCGCGATCATCTATCCTCAACGGACAGTCTCGTAAGACTCGATTGCACAAATAGGAAATTCCCAACGGGGAATTGACCTCAAGCACATACGGTAAAGACTCGGCAGATAAAGATAATCTAGAAACATATTCAGGTGCAATAAAAGAATGCGTCGCACCCGAATCATATAATGCAATTATGGATATGTCATGCAAATGTACAGTACCTTGCACCACGGCATTTGGATCGGTCTCCCCTCCATCCCCCGTCATCGCATACGCTCGTGCCACAACTTTTCCTTTCCCCGCATTCTGTGGCTCTTTCTGGAACTGTGGAGATGGCCTTCTCGGGCAGTTCTCTATTTGATGATCCTTGCGCCCACATCGAAGACAGAGCCCTTGTTTCTTCCAGCAATTAGCTTCCATGTGTCTTGGCTTGCCACAATAAGAACACTTGATTGGAGGCTCGGCTGTCTGAGAACCCGAGGTCTTTTGCTTCTTGCTCGAAGATGAAGAACCCGCAGGAGGAAAAGACCTCTTGAATTTGCGAGGTGGTGGAGCTATATCCTTCGGTGCGAAGTCCCTTTTGATCTGTTGTAACTGAGACTCAATCTCCAGAGCAGTTGTGACAGCAACCTCGTATGTGGGGAGATGAGCTCCCAGAAGTGCTCTTCGGATATCCTCATTCAGGCCCTGAACAAACTGATTCACCTTTCTTCTTTCGTCCGTAAGGATGAAAGGACAGTAGACAATGAGGCGGGAGAACATGGCCTCGTATTCATCAACGGTGAAATTCTCTTGTTTTAAGGCTCGAAATTCAGCTTCTCGTCGATCTTGTACAACCAGGGGGATGTATTTGCTTCGGAAGGCTGAGAGGAAGTTAGCCCAAGTCGGCTCAGTCTGATCAGCTCGCCACCTAGCTTCAGTCAGCCTCCACCAGTCTCTGGCTGGTCCCTTCAATAGAAAAACTGCATATTCAACTTTCTTTGAGTCGGGACACTCGATAACCCTGAACATAGGCTCGAGATCGGCAATCCACTCTGTGGCCTTAAGATCATCAGGTGCTCCTTCGAAACGAGGGGGATTAAGATTGAGGAACCTGTCAAAGTCTCTTGCCTCTGCCTGTTTCCTTTGAGCAGGGGTCGGTTGTACAGGAGCTACACCCTGTTGGAACATCCTTTGCATGGCTTCAAAGAACAGGGCAGGATTCAGGGGATTCGGCTGCACGGGCGGTATCGGCTCGGGCTGAGGAGCCGGAGGAGCATTAATGTTGTTGTCGTCTTCCTGGGGAGGAGAAGGAGGAGCAGCTCTGGTTCTCGGTCTACCACGAGCCATTTCCTGTATCAAAAGACTGAATAAAATGCATGTTTTGTTAGCCACATGATCATGTTAGCACAAAATCACATAACATAAACATATAAAAGCACATTGTCCTATAGCCGTTCGACCTAGACACACTCAACACGACGTCAAAACCTAAGTACCAAACCTAGGCTCTGATACCACCTTAAGCTGTGACGTCCCCCACGCCACAACCCCCGGACCGTAACGAGTCCCCGAGCGATAGTTAAATACCACCACTCGAAAACCCGCCCCGGACAACGGGATTCCCACAATCTGGCAACAGCAACTCCCCAACAACAATATCAACATCAACAACAATAACAACAGCAATATAGCATTAACGTAGCGGAATCAAGTATCATCATATCAATAGCATGATATCAACATATATATATCATAATCCCATCAGATTCATCATTTCAAACTGTCATCAAGTTTCATATTCATTCACGTCTCAACCACATTCTATTTAACATGACAAAATATATATCATTGAGTTCAGCTAACAAAAAAATATATATATATATAACTGACTCCAAAGACTGATGATCCTACAATGCTGCTGCCAGTACCTGACCGCTAACCTGAAGCATGAACCAAAATGGGATGTGAGTCAAACGAACCCAGTGAGGAGGGAAATATATGTATACAATAAAAGCATATTTAATTCACACTTAGGTTGATAAAAGCAAATCTAGTGCCGATAAGCTCTTTTACAATTCAGCTAAGCTTTGTGAACTAAATATTAATTTAAAACATTTTAGAAAACATTTTTATTCCCGGCGAGAACGGGCCATCTCCTTATAACTCCCAAAAAACATATCAAATATAATGAAATCCCATAACACCTTTTGGCTTATCAAGGAGCAACCCGAGATTTCGCCATACCCGACTAATGGCGCCGGTGTAAGTATTATTCAGGCTAGACTACCTCCGACCAGCCATGAATAATACCCTTTGATTATTTATCAGGTTACTAGTTAAACCTGTTTATAATCGGTGGATTATGAACCCGGCTTCAACCCTAGACGCACGTCTCCGGGTATCCGCCTCTCACATAATCCAGGGCCCAAATATACCCTAAGAGCGTCCTCAATAGGGTCGAAGGAACAATAATCTCGCTTTATAAATGTTTTGATTGACTAAAAGAGTCGTTCGAGACAAGGTATGTAACCGTCTAGGGTTTCTCGACACGTTGCCGAATAACTCGAGGCATACGCGCAAGTCCCGAGACCAAATGTTACTTTTAAAAACAAAATAATTCTCTTGTCTCTATTTTAAAACCATTTTAGAAAAGATACATATATATCATTTTATATCAAATCCTTTTTATTTCAAATATTGATAACATATAATTGAAATATAAGGGATATGGTTTTCGCAAATATTTGTTCAAGCTTCAGTTAAAAACATTTTTTTCATCCTCACCTGTAGGCTTAACAAAAGATACACGAGAACTCGAAAATCAGCTCCGCGAGGTCCCACCTGTAATACACAGGCCTCGAGGTAAGACACGACTCGATAAATCAACCAAATAAGACGCACGGCAATGAAATGCATTTTATGCTCAAAATAACATATTATGTATAAATGCACTTAAATACAACTAAGCTCATTCAAATGCATTCAAACACAATCAAACATACATGATATGAAGCTAAACTAAGCATTCAAGTAATATGGAAGCTTGGAAACCAAAATTCAAAGGTTTGTAAATATTGCGCAAACCACCCCTCGTTTAATACTTTGCATAGCAAATCAACTCCGATTAATCCGAAATTTCCGGCATCACTTAGCTACTATATTTAAGGATTTTTGATGCCAAAAGAATCAAAAAATGAAGCCAAATGCTCAAAAATCACTATTCATCAGCCCCTACATATTTTGCCAAACTCTCATTTTTCAACTCCAAACTCCATAAAACTTCACCAATTAGCTTAATATCATGAACTAACATGAATTACCAATCCATTTGAGCATCTAAGCATCTAAATTCATCAATCCAACATTGCATAATAATCAAATTTATGTGAAAAATCACAAGAGATGCTACATGTAATCAATCACCAAACTAAGCTCATCAATCATTCATTCTAACATGCTTCTTCACTTCATCAACATATGAGACATTGAAAACCAAAGAATTAAGAGAATTGAAACCTTACCTTGAAGAGGGGAATTGAAAAGATTGAGGAATTAAGAGCTTGTTTGCAAAAATAGAAAGTAGAGGCTTGTTCCTTAGATGAAAGAGCAGCTTTTTGTAGCAAGAGAGGGGATGATTTTTGGTGATTGTTGAAGATGACAATGGTGGTCGTGAGAGGTGAGTGAGAGTGCCGAGAGTGAGAGAGAGAGAGAGGTTGAAGATGAGTTGCTTGAGAATAGTGTAGAAATTTGGAGAAAAGATGAGATAATTAAATAAATATAAGTTATTTTGAATAGTCAAAATTAGCTAGCTATATGTATATACTTGTATATATATTTGTGTAGATATTTATGTATATATTTGCATATATATATTTATGTATATTTCAAGATTAATATCATACAAGTCAAATATAATTGACATAATTTCATAAGATTTCAAATACAACACTTCACATATGACATAGTGTGAAGTAAATTTCAAATATAAAACTTCTTATGAATTCATCATATTATTCACATATAGAATCACACATTAATTCATATAATTCACATAATCACATAATTTGCAAATAATACACACAAGAGCAATTCGTCGGTAAACGTACCGAAGCGTTATAAAAATAGCGGGGCGTTACATATAAATTCATCAATTTATCAATTATTCATATCAATATAAAAACTAGAAAATAGGAGAATTTAATGGGTGAATCGAAATGGGGAAAGAAGATTACCGGTAGAGAATTGAATGAGGATCGTAGATTTGGTCTCGGAATTTCGATTGATCGAACGACGGATTTGGAACAGAATTTCTCTTTCTCTCCTTCTTCTTCTCCCTTTCTCCTTCTCTTCTCTCCTTCTCTCTCTTTCGATTTTTGTGTGCTGAAGAGTGTGCAAGAGAGTGTGCACAAGAGGGTGTAAGTGTGTTCAAGATAGTGTGGGTGTGTTCAAGGTGGTGCAAAGGTGTTTCAAGGGGGTGTGGGTTCGTTTAGAGATTAGATAAAATTCGAGGGGTGGAAAATGTAATTATAATTGGTTGAGGATAGGGAATTAAATTAAATAACTTAAAATTAGCTAACGAAGCTAATCTTTTCATATAAAATTCAACGAAATGTCGAATAATTATTCCGAGAATATATTCTGGAATTTTGGGTCGTTACACGAGCCATGGACTGGATTATGACTTTGGGGCCCAGGAGTTATACAGGAGGTGAGCCTGGAGACGAGTGTCTAGGGCAAATCCCGATGTGTACTCTAGGTATTGACTTAGGCCGGTCGGGAGGTTTGATTGACCTAAGTTAAATGCGACGGTAGCGCCTTGAGCGTTTCCTTAAATTGTGTACGGTAGTGTTGTGGGGCACCACTCGTTTCCTTAAATTGTGATTGGATCACAACTTTTGGTGGTGTAGTACTTGACTACATGCTTGCATGTTTTTCATGATTGCGAGTTATAAGGAGAGGGTCCGTTCTTGCCGGGACACATTATCGCATGACTTATTGCATCACTTGTTTGTCTAAATGATTTACGGCTTTCATTACAAGTCGAAGCAAATTCCGGTTTTCTTGAATTAGCATATGTATTTCCCTATATATATATAAAACCCGGAAGCGTGGCTCGAACTTGCCAACTTATGCCTTCTTTATTGTTCAAACTATTTAGTTGAATTACGAGCTGTTTTTACTTATCATTTCCAACTTATTTATGCCATGTCTTTCGAACTTGTAACGGCCTCGTGACTCAACTAATAACATTTCAAAATGATTGGCTTCACCTTAGGTGTAAACATTTTCGAAGGATCCTGTTCGTCAACCTCTTCTGTTTTCAAATAAAGCCGGACTCGAATGTTGCTTTGTGTTATAGTTTTACAACTTATATTATTGTTTGTATCTTTATCAAAACGAACAACATTCACCCCTTTTGATTTTAAAAGATAAACGATGAACTGTGATCAATACCTATATTGTATAAACCCCCCCACCCCCCCCCCCCCCCCGCCCCCTTACTGAGTATCCTTTATACTCACCCCTTCTACTTTAGTTCTTGCTTCAGGTAGACAGGTGGCGGTGTCACCTATCTTGTCAGTCGGCAGCAGCAGGTCTAGGTTGCCTCACATATTATTGTCTTGTTAGTGTCCCAACAAAAGTCGATTCTTTACTTTCTGAATTGATTCGAATTACTGTATTTAACATTATGATTACCTTATGTACCAATGTGCCCCTGATGTGGGATAGTTAGTTGAGCCGTGGATGGCATTAATTGGATATTTATTCTAGAATTGTTTTATGAATTATGTTGCCATGGATGGCTTTTATGATTAAACTGTTGTTTATGAATTCGCTTCCGCATTTCTCTGATTGTTGTTGTTGTTCGGGCGTTGTGTTGTTGTTGCCGGAGTTTGATTGAGTGCTTGCCGTTCGCCGAGATGAATTTTTGAATGGGGTACATTTACCTTGTTTAGGAGTTCGTCTTGGTGCGGATGTGGTGTCCTTTCTCCTTCTACGGAAAGGGGCGCTACACCTTTGATTCCTAAAGAATCATGTTCTTTTGTCCGTTTCATCTAAACTTGGTGTCCTTCGTGTTGGTCTGATTAATTCTCAAGACCGGTGCATATTCAAAAGCACACTTTCTCGTCCATAATGGCCAAGAACAGAAAATCCCATTATAAGGTCTTCAGTTTGGTGTAGCTGAAAGCTCGGTGTTCTTCTAGTTGAGTTCGACATCCAGATTCATGTCCTTTCTCACTCTGACTATCTTCAGAAGTATTTTCCTTCAGACTTGATTTTTCAAAGTCAATGCTATCCATAACGTACTTGCAACAGAATCGATCCTAGTCGGCCAAGAACTCCTTGTCCTTAGCACTCTCTAATAGCGTATAACGAATTTATCGAATTCTACGCTATCCACACAGAGATCATATAAATCCTAGCAACTAATCATTTAATTAGTGTAAGTGTGAATTTGAAAGCAGTTAAAGCACATAAGTTATATAAAACACTTAACAGATATTTAAAACTATTACCATTCGAAACAGAATACTATGAATGAATGCTATGATAATGCAATGTACCTCCACCTGTCGATATCAAGATCGGGTGCCATCTCTCATTTCCCAAGACTTTCTTTTGTTGGTACATTCTCGGACTTGATGCCTGATTCTTCCACACGAGAAACAACGTCCCAATCCCCTCCTACACTTTGCAGTCTTGTGGTTCGTCTTCCCACAAAATTCACAAGGGACGGGGTCCTCATTCCGTCCAAGTTCGGTAGGCTCCGATATCACGTTGGAACTTTCATGCTCTTATCCGCTCATCAGAAGCAATATGAGGAGCATAGATGATGAGGTAGCTGAAATGTGCCTCGTACTGTGCTACGAGGAAAGCCCCTTGCGTGAGAGACATGAACTCTCTCCCTCGGTTGTCATGTACCACTTTCGGCATGTACTTCTCTCGGAAGTCGAATAGAAACTGTGGCCAAGTGTACGAAATTCTCTCAGCGATCCATCTCTGTTCTATATAGCACCACCAGTCCTGAGCTGCTCCTCTCATCAGAAAGGTAGCATATTCGACCCTCTCGGGGTCACCATAGTGTAACACTTGAAAGATTTGCTCTAGATCGGCTATCAAAGCCTCGGACTTGAGGTCATCTGGTTTGCCCTCGAAGTAAGGCGGCTGAAGGTACAAAAATCTTTCCAGGGATTGGCCCGCGGCATGTCTCATATGTACATGTGGCTGTTGTAGCATTTCTAGATGTACTTGCTCAGCGATCTGTCGCATAGCTGCCACGAGCTCACTTGCAATCGGATTCAGAGGTGTAGGAGCTGTACGGGGTCTTCGAGGAGCCATTATGCACCTGTGAACAAGAAACTAGAAAGAGGATGCATATCGGTTAATGGCATGATCAAGTAGGGCATATATGATTTAAGTGAGACATATAAACATTTAGAAGCACAAAAGTTCCACAATTCAAGTTAATGCAATTCAAACACAAAAGCAGATAAGCACATAATCCTATAGCCGCACGACCTAAACACGACCTCGATATTCCACATCCAACTTGCGTTTCAATCTCCCTTAGTACAAAAATTATAAAAGATCGCTAGCTAGTTGATCAGACCATCAGCAATCAATCACAATTTAAGCACCAAGAAATCATGAACACTAGTCAAAGCACGAATCCAGAACAAACTGACACCATGCAGACAGACACTACATGCAAGACAGACGAGATACTAGAGCTTTCGGTTCCTTTTTAGGAACCTAGGCTCTGATACCAACGACTGTAGCGCCCCTCTCCGTAGGAGGATGAAGAATGCCACACCTGCACCAAAACGAATTCCCGAGCATGACATGGTACCCTACTCGAAAACCTGCCTCAGCGAACTGCAAGACACTCAATCAAAACTCCGGCAACAACAATACGATGCTCCAACAACAACGGCAACAATCAAATAAATACGGAAGCGCAAATCGGGAATAACAGTTCAATTCATAAAAGCCATCCATGGCAACGGTAATGTAACGCCCCAAAAATTCGTGTTATGAGCCGGGAACCCGAATCGATTTTCTTGCGCGATTCATTATTTATTTTATTAATTATTATGCGATTTATATAACATTTTTATGAATGAGAGAATTTCGGTATTTAAACCACGACATGTCAATGTGCGTTTAATTTCATGAACTTTGGCTGTAATTTTATTTTATTTGGAAAACTTGTATTTTGACTAAGTTTTATAAATTATGGATTTGCCCTTTCGATTTTAAACCCTAGTCAAATTATTTGACTAACTCTCAACTCCCTCCCTCTCACCTCATTCACGTAAACAGCAAAGGAAAAAGAAAAGAAAAGAGAAGAAAAAGAGAAAGAGAAGGAAGAGATTCAAACGATCGTTACGACCCCGTTTCCTGACCGATTTTCGAACCGTTTACGCCTACGAACTCCCCGCGATCTCTTCTACGAGTAAGCCTTTCACGTCCCTCTCGTTTAATGTCTCCGATGCCTCGTATTTCTGAATTTTTTTTATAGTTGAATAAATTAGGTTTTAAACGATTTGGAGAGAATTTATGGATGGAATTTTATGATTTTGGACTCTATGTGTAGCTTAGGTGATATAGAACATTATATGTGATAATTAGGGAAGGATTCGCATGTTTAATAGGTCAAATGATGGTTTTTCAATTGGATTTGCGAAGGTTTCGCGTTTCTGTGAGTTTCTGCTGTTTCTTGACGCACACGGGCTTTGCACACGGGGTGTTGCAAGGCCGTGTGGGTGCACACGGTCTCCCGCACGGCCGTGCAGGAGACCGTGCATGTTGTGGTTGTGCACGGCCTTGTGCACACAGCCTTGAGGCCGTGTGCAAGAGACCGTGCGTGTCTCTTTGGTGTGCACACGGTCTTGGTGCACACGGCCTGCCCGTGTGGCCCGATTGAACAGGCCCTGACCTTCTGCAAGTCAGGGCCAATTTTGGCCTACGGGTCCCTCCGAGGCTCGTCTTTTCTGAATTCTTTCTTCGCTCGTATATTCGATATATATGAAATAGATATGAATTGTATGATTTATGAATTTATAGCATGTTCGGGTCTATGAATAGTATGTTTTAGGTTTTCGTCAAATTTTCTAACTTTTTCATATGAAGTCCGATTCTTCCGAAATTCGAATGCATACTCTCATATGGTATTTAAAGCATGTCCATAAAGTCTCGTTGCATTTGTAATTGATTTGCATATTTAAAATCATAAATTACTTCGTTATGTTTGATAATTGAACCTAAGTATTTTATGTGATTGTATAACGTGCATTTGCGTGTTTCTATGCTTTCGTATGAGCCGTGCGTCGTCGTATGTCTTACTTGGTTATGTCATTTGTTAGTTGCAGGTTCCACTCTCGTGGATTAGGTTGCTCGTTTTCGTTTTGGGCTTTCTTTTAGGTTGTCGCCAGGTGAGGTTTCCGTTGTTATTCCGTATTATGTAGATATGTATTGTTAAGCCTCACTAAATAAGCCTCGCATGTATAATTTACGTTTTCATCCCGTATTACTATATTTAGTAAATACTTTATTCTTATTACTTTTATGAGGTTTAAGAACAACGGATTTGAGATCAAATGAATATTAGGTATATGATTTCGAAATGTTTTCAAAAAGAGACAAGCGAACTATGTTTCGATTTAAATGTAATTTTGGGTTTGGAAACCTTCTCGTTGAGTGAAGTCGTTAGGGCGGGTTTCTCCCCCAGGACGATGGAACACCCGGTTGCGTTTCCTACCGTTACATCGCCTGTCTCAAACGGCCCTTGTGGCCCTCCCCGAAATGTCTTGATTCCTATTTTAATAGGAAAATGATAGTTATGAAAAATGCGAGATATGATATGCATGATATGATATGTGGGCCCCGGAGTATGGCTATCGGGTGAAGCCGGATAGACAGCGGGTCTACGGTGGAATTCGGTAGCTTGCTCCATGTTTACCGGGAGCACGGGTGAGGTCGGAGTGGCAACCTTTGTGCTCCTGCGGCGATTGACTTCGTGTCAACAGAGACATAGGCTATTATGCCTATAGAGCAGTTGGATTTAGCGGTCCTTCTGCTATATGGGAGGAATAAGGCTGGTATGGTATTCAGGTATGTTATGATATGATATGAGGAGTTGAGGGCTCGACTCGCCGAGCAATATGATATGTCCCGTTATGTTATGTTACGATAAATCACCGAATGTTTATGAAAACCCTTCTTTTACGTTTGTTTTCCTTTAAGTTGAAAATGGTGATTTATTCCTGTATGCTATTATGTATGTACTCCCTTCTCCCCTCACTTAGTCTTTTGACTAACCCTCCCTGTTTTTAACCTTATCTGTTTCAGGTGGTTACTAGGTGGGCATTTTCGGTCTTGTATTGAGGAATTATTCTGCTTTTGTCATTGTTCATTTCTAGGTTGTTTTAGGTACTTGACCGTTATATGTATTCTGTAGGTTATGATATGAGTTCGGGATTATTTAATGTTGAACCCGTTATGATTTGATTCAAGTTTTGTAAGTGAATTCCGCTAGCCTTGGTGGGCTTTAACTATTTGCGCAACTGGTTTATTGCTTTAATTTCCCGTTAGTAGAATTCGTTTGGTTGCTGTTGCTTCCGCTTCCGCATTGTTGTCATCAATTGTTTTACAAAATCCCCGCCTAGTGATTGAGTAAATCGGTTTGTCGTTCGCCGGGTTTCAATTGAGGGTCGGATTTCTATTTCGGCTTTAGGTTTAGACTCGGTGCGGGGCGTGCGTTACCCGTTTGGGGCGCCCGCTACAGTTGGTATCAGAGCTTCTTTTGTCCAATGGCCTAAGCTCTGAATCTTCGTGTTTTGGGTGTTTTGTCAGTCGTTGTGTGCTGGTGTAACTTTGGGAATTGCGCTCACCAGTGTTCAAGAACGCTTAGTGTTTGAATTGTGATGGATCTTTGTTGGATGATCAACAACAAAAGATCTTTTACAATCAAAACACTGGGATGGACTTGGATATAGGTGGATACGAAACTCAAGGTTGTACTTGCCATGCCTGGTTGTCTGTAGTGTCCGGTTGTGTCTAGGTCGTACGGCTTAGGACTTTTGTGGGAATTGTGCAAATGTACTAAGTGCTTATGTGAACTCTATCTGAAGATCACTTGCCTACGTGTTACAGCTTTTCATAATCACTTATCATCATGCATGTTTGGTACTGAATTTGCAGAATGCCTCCTCGCCGTGAACCGCCAGGTCCGCCTCCAGGTGTTCCGACACCAGCACAGTTTATGGAAGCCTTAGGGCAGTTTATGGTTAATACCAACCGAGCAACACCACCACCTGCCCCCGAGACAGAGATGAGTAGGTTCCTTAAACTCCACCCTCCACAGTTCGAGGGTGCCCCCAATGATGTTATTGCCGAATCTTGGATAGCGGCAATGGAGAAGAGGTTCAGAGTAATGGAATGCCCGGACCCTAAGAGGGTCGAATTAGCAGTGTATTAGATGACAGGAGCTGCACATGACTGGTGGGCCCGTATCGAGCAGCGATGGCAGCGAGAGCATGTGGTCCCGACTTGGGATCAATTCTTAGTTGAGTTTCGGGCCAAGTATATTCCGTTGGTGGTCCGACAACGACGTGAGCGAGAGTTCCTGGCTCTCAAGCAGGGTACTTCATCCGTTGACCAGTACGAGGCTCATTTCTCTAGACTTATTATTCACTGCCCGTATATGGTCGCCGACGAGCAGAGGAAGACTCGCCAGTTTGTAGAGGGATTGACTTACAAGATCAGAAAGGCTATGATGGTGGTCCGACCTCAATGTTATACCGACGCAGTGGAAATGGCTCTGCATATTGAGTCTGAACTCAACCTAATGGGACCGAGTCCTATTCTTGCCACTACCACCGTTCAGTACCTTCCAGCGAGTTCTAAGAGGCCATTTACACCTTCGGGGCCCTCTTACGGAAAGAAGACCTCCCAAGTGTCTTCATCGAAGCAGAATGCACCTCCCCAACCGCAGGGAGCCCTACGACCCGTATGTGGCTTTTGCCAAAGAGACCATCAAGAGTCGGAATGCCGAAAGAAAGCTGGACGTTGCTTCTCATGTGGAAGTCCCTTCCATCTCCGTGCAAATTGCACGAGGAAGAAAAGATCGAGACAGTCGAGGAGAACTTTGATCCGAATGCTTCGGTGCAAGGTACAAATATTAATTTGCATTCCATACATGCATTTTATAATTCGAGTGGTTTACACTCACTTGTTGCGCTTTTCGTTGCTGTACTTGTGCGTGTGCCTGTTGGATTCTTTGCATGTTTCTCTTTCTATTTCTTTGTTGCCGGATTGGAGGACAATTGCGATTCGTGCGCGTGCTGCCATTTATCATCGAAGGAACCGTTAGCAGCATATTTGACCAAGTTGCCAGCAAAGGATTATTTTGGACTTGACTAAGTCCAGAGAACCAAGTGGATCATAGAATTCACAGACGTACTTCCCGAGAGTCTGAGAGCTCTTGCGATTAGATCGGAATGTATGGTTTGTGAAAGATCTAACTCTAAGAAGTCGAACCGTGATCGAAGTCGCCTAACCGAATGGATTCTGCCGATCTGACAGAATCGAAGAACCGACTTGATGAACTTCCCTCCCTTGAACGTGCCTGAACGAGTGTCTTGATCTGGGGTACTCCAACGTTGCTTGTAGAGAAAGAAGACAGTGCACTTCCTGTGTGTATTGTTCACCGAGAATTGCACAGAATATTAACGAAGGCAAGTATTCTCTACCGTCGATGAAGAAATGTCCGATATGCTTTGAGATCGAGGATTTTGTCTGAACAACATTTGATTAGGATATCATCAGCTTTGTGCTCAAGACGAATATGTTCTGAAGACAGCTTTCAGTGCCTGATGTAGACGTCTTGAATTCGTATGTCTGCCTCTAGTACTGACAAGTGCTTTGCGACTTGATGGACCCCGTTCATATCGTAGTGAGTTAGTCGTTGCTTCCTAAGGAGTCACCTTGGTGTCCTCGAGATTAGAGGAAGAACGCAGAACACCTCCGTATGGTATGCCAGAAAACAACGGGCACCTGCTAGTTGCCCCACCTAACGGATGTGAAATCTGGATCGACTTAGTGACCTTTTAAGTCATTTCGGATCCGGAGTGAGAAGAGAATGAGGATCTTTGAAGATTTGAGTAGTACTGGAATGGGAACAAACCAAGACTTCGAGTGGAATTTCTCTAAGCTTGCAACCCTGTTGCTTGAGTCAACAGGAAAGAAAACGAAGTCGAATGGATGATCTCTGTAAGACTTGTTCTTAGGAGTCGAGAAGAGATTAACTACAACTTCAATATTGACCCTGCTCAAGGGATTCCAAAGGAATCGTCGTGAGTGGGAATGCGTCACATGAAAGGTTGAATTGGTGAATGGTACTAATGAAGAAACCATAGCTCATGCTCGGGAAGCTAAAATCAACCAGAAGTATCCCCTCATGACATTGCACTAGCTACTGTAGGAGAGGATTGGCTGAAGCGTCGCCACTATCACTTATGGAATTTGTTGACATCCCCACAGATTATGAGAGTTTAATAAGTGTTAACTCAGGAGGAGTTGAACCAACCCCAATGTCGTTAATGGAAAATGTTTGAGGACTAAGATTACTAGAATCAGTGTTCCTTGGGAAAAGCGAATATCTTAGTTGGTACTTTGAACCAAATCACGAGCATGTCACAAATTGAGGCTAAACCGAATTGGACTTGCACCATTTTCGATAATTTCATTCATAGCCTTGCGACCTAGTCAGAATTGGGTTGAAGAATCTAAAATGCCTAGTCTGCAAAAGAATGGATCCCGAGTCAGACAATTCGAGCGAAGAATAATCCAAAGTTTCAGCTTTGTGTTGGTAACCCCGATACTTCCCAATATAAGTCCCGGACCCCTAATTCGAAGAGTCGAAGGAAAGAGATTTACTCGATTAAGTCAAGAGATACCTGGCTTGCCAGCAGTTCAAAGCCGAGCATCAAAGATTAAGGAGTTAGCTATGACTACTGCATATCCCTATGTGGGGTTGGGAATGGATTCACCATGGACTTCGTGTCCGGACTACTGAAGGTTTAAGATGGTAATTAATGTTACAGGTTTATCTGGGATTTCTCCAAGGTGCTGTCGATCGGATTCAGGCCTTTCGACAATAAATGGAGATAGCTCAAGTGCTACTAAAAAGCTACTTGCAAGAACCCCGAACAGGCTTGGAGTTGTGCAATCCGCGAAATATCTCCTAGCGAGTCCCTTGAATGAATCAGACAGTCGAAGGAGCTTTGTGAGAGATCCGAATGAAGATGCATAAGTTTCACCCAGAGTTGTTTAACTCTAATCAGTAGAATCTGGAGACCAGATTCTCATAAGGAGAGGTGATTGTAGCGCCCCGAAAATTCGTGTTATGAGCCGGGAACCCGAATCGATTTTCTTGCGTGATTCATTATTTATTTTATTAATTATTATGTGATTTATATAACATTTTTATGAATGAGAGAATTTCGGTATTTAAACCACGACATGTCAATGTGCGTTTAATTTCATGAACTTTGACTGTAATTTTATTTTATTTGGAAAACTTGTATTTTTGACTAAGTTTTATAAATTACGGATTTTCCCTTTCGATTTTAAACCCTAGTCAAATTATTTGACTAACTCTCAACTCTCTCCCTCTCACCTCATTCACGTAAACAACAAAGGAAAAAGAAAAGAAAAGAGAAGAAAAAGAGAAAGAGAAGGAAGAGATTCAAACGATCGTCCCGACCCCGTTTCCCGACCGATTTTCGAACCGTTTATGCCTACGAACTCCCCGCGATCTCTTCTACGAGTAAGCCTTTCACGTCCCTCTCGTTTAATGTCTCCGATGCCTCGTATTTCTCGATTTTGTTTATAGTTGAATAAATTAGGTTTTAAACGATTTGGAGAGAATTTATGGATGGAATTTTATGATTTTGGACTCTATGTGTAGCTTAGATGATATAGAACATTATATGTGATAATTAGGGAAGGATTCGCATGTTTAATCGGTCAAATGATGGTTTTTGAATTGGATTTGTGAAGGTTTCGCGTTTCTGTGAGTTTCTGCTGTTTCTTGACGCACACGGGCTTTGCACGCGGGGTGTTGCAAGGCCGTGTGGGTGCACACGGTCTCCCGCACGGCAGTGCAGGAGACCGTGCGTGTTGTGGTTGTGCACGGCCTTGTGCACACGGCCTTGAGGCCATGTGCAAGAGACCGTGCGTGTCTCTTTGATGTGCACACGGTCTTGGTGCACACGTGCGTGTCTCTTTGGTGTGCACCTTTTGCAAGTCAGGGCCAATTTTGGCCTACGGGTCCCTCTGAGGCTCGTCTTTTCCGAATTCTTTCTTTGCTCGTGTATTCGATATATATGAAATAGATATGAATTGTATGATTTATGAATTTATAGCATGTTCGGGTCTATGAATAGTATGTTTTAGGTTTTCGTCAAATTTTCTAACTTTTTCATATGAAGTCCGATTCTTCCGAAATTCGAATGCATACTCTCTTATGGTATTTAAAGCATGTCCGTAAAGTCTCGTTGCATTTGTACTTGATTTGCATATTTAAATTCATAAATTACTTCATTATGTTTGATAATTGAACCTAAGTGTTTTATGTGATTGTATAACGTGCTTTTGCGTGTTTCTATGCTTTCGTATGAGCCGTGCGTCGTCGTATGTCTTACTTGGTTATGTCATTTGTCAGTTGCAGGTTCCACTCTCGTGGATTAGGTTGCTCGTTTCCGTTTTGGGCTTTCTTTTGGGTTGTCGCTAGGTGAGGTTTCCGTTGTTATTCCGTATTATGTAGATATGTATTGTTAAGCCTCACTAAATAAGCCTCGCATGTATAATTTACGTTTTCATCCCGTATTACTATATTTAGTAAATACTTTATTCTTATTACTTTTATGAGGTTTAAGAACAACGGATTTGAGATCAAATGAATATTAGGTATATGATTTCGAAATGTTTTCAAAAAGAGACAAGCGAACTATGTTTCGATTTAAATGTAATTTTAGGTTTGGAAACCTTCTCGTTGAGTGAAGTCGTTAGGGCGGGTTTCTCCCCCAGGACGATGGAACACCCGGTTGCGTTTCCTACCGTTACATCGCCTGTCTCAAACGACCCTTTTGGCCCTCCCCGAAATGTCTTGATTCCTATTTTAATAGGAAAATGATAGTTATGAAAAATGCGAGATATGATATGCATGATATGATATGTGGGCCCCGGAGTATGGCTATCGGGTGAAGCCGGATAGACAGCGGGTCTACGGTGGAATTCGGTAGCTTGCTCCATGTTTACCGGGAGCACGGGTGAGGCCGGAGTGGCAACCTTTGTGCTCCTGCGGCGGTTGACTTCGTGTCAACTGAGACATAGGCTATTATGCCTATAGAGCAGTTGGATTTAGCGGTCCTTCTGCTATATGGGAGGAATAAGGCTGGTATGGTATTCATGTATGTTATGATATGATATGAGGAGTTGAGGGCTCGACTCGCCGAGCAATATGATATGTCCCGTTATGTTATGTTACGATAAATCACCGAATGTTTATGAAAACCCTTCTTTTACGTTTGTTTTCCTTTAAGTTGAAAATGGTGATTTATTCCTGTATGCTATTATGTATGTACTCCCTTCTCCCCTCACTTAGTCTTTTGACTAACCCTCCCTGTTTTTAACCTTATCTGTTTCAGGTGGTTACTAGGTGGGCATTGTCGGTCTTGTATTGCGGAATTATTCTGCTTTTGTCATTGTTCATTCCTAGGTTGTTTTAGGTACTTGACCGTTATATGAATTCTGTAGGTTATGATATGAGTTCGGGATTATTTAATGTTGAACCCGTTATGATTTTATTCAAGTTTTGTAAGTGAATTCCGCTAGCCTTGGTGGGCTTTAACTATTTGCGCAACTGGTTTATTGCTTTAATTTCCCGTTAGTAGAATTCGTTTGGTTGCTGTTGCTTTCGCTTCCGCATTGTTGTCGTCAGTTGTTTTACAAAAGCCCCGCCTAGTGATTGAGTAAATCGGTTTGCCGTTCGCCGGGTTTCAATTGAGGGTCGGATTTCTATTTTGGCTTTAGGTTGAGACTCGGTGCGGGGCATGCGTTACCCGTTTGGGGCGCCCACTACAGGTAATCATAACAACAATTTACAGATAATCATAACACATAGTGCCAGCACGGCTCAACTACCTATCCTGAACAATCCTAGATATCATCAACTATCTAACATCAGGGGCACATTGGTACATAAAGTGAATAAAGTAAATCATAATGTTAAATACAGTAATTCAAATCAATTCAGAAAGTAAAGACTCGACTGTTGTTGGGACACTGACGAGACAATAATGTTAGAGTTGTGCCCTGGAAAGCTAAATAGCTTGAGGCATTTCCTATAAAACTCTATAGTAGAAGAACCTAATGATCCATAGTTGAAAGACGTTGGTAGTCGTCTAATACTACTTTGGCCAAATTCATCATATTACATTTATAAGTAGTTGCATATTGTTTATTCTTGTGTATGGATGAAACCCCAAGATCATAGTAAGCTAAGGAACTTGGTTTCACCGTTTGATGGGGGCCATGAAATAAGTACCCAATGGTGTGATCTAAAACACTCCAAGTCGAAGAGTTTAAAAGGCACATGGGATGTCGATCAGACTCGCTTGAGACTTGCTCATATGACATAGCTTTATGAAAGTGTGTCCCATTTCATGACATTAGTGTTTTGACACCACTATGTATATGAGGGTGCTTAATGGAGATTAAGTTCATTGAGGATCCCGCTGGGAATGCCTAAATGGGTTAAGACTTATATAGAGTCTTAGAGATTAAGAGGGTTTCCCTAGCCATGATCATGTCTAACTAATCCTTAGACTTGAGACTCCATGGTTGCCTTGTGTATGACTGGGGCATACATTTGACATACTGCTGAATCCCTCGAGTTTCACATAAGCTGTATGATTGGGTATGTTCGAGTTATGCATGGAGGCTGTGAGGGTCAATACAGGATCAATCACTTGTTACAAGAACAAGAAAAATTCCTACGAATTCTATTGTAGTATATTCTACCACTAAATCCTTGCACAAGGTCCGGTTGGTCTTCACTAGGAAAGAGTTCCTAGAGTGTAAGATCAAATGGAATTACTATAGGAATGTTATTCATAGCATTGCAAACTACTGGGGTTCCATTTCCCATACCCTAGGTCTCCATCCGGAATTGGAGGATAGAAGGATCGTATCTCACGGAGATCATGAGGCTGAAAGGTTCATACCACTTCATCGATGGATGGGTGGCCATGGACACGTTGCTAGACGTTATCCATGGTCTGTAGGAATGTATTTGTGAAGTCAATGAGTTGATTCACAGATAGTCTTTAATTAAATGAGTTTAATTAAAGTCACAATTATGACATTAAGAATGTGTTCCTACTACTGTCCTATTGGTGAACCTGAGGGGTCACACAATGACTTCCAAAGGCGAACAAATTTATCTATATCAACAAAGTTTGATAATAGTCAATTGGATTGACAAATGAATTAATTCATTAATAAGAGATCAAGATGTTAATTAAGAGTAATTAACGTGTAGGAGTTAATTAAGAGTAATTAACAAGCATTTAATGTGATTAAATTCGAGAGACTTGTTATTTGATAACATATTAGACTTGAGAGTTAATTGAGAATTAATTCAAGTCTAAAGTAGTTAAGGGTGAGTCTCGAAATTCATGTTGAAATTTGAGACTACTTAATTTGTAGCGCCCCTTTTCGTAGGAGGAGAAAGGACAATACATCCGTACCAAGACGAACTCCTAAACGAGGTAACTGTACCCCATTCAAAAATTCATCCCGACGAACGGTAAGCACTCGATCAAAACTCCGGCAACAGCATAACGACGCCCCAACAACAATAGCAATAATCAGAATAGTGCGGAAGCGATTTCAGAAAATAATAATATAACCATAAAAGTCATCCATGGCAACATAATTCATAAAACAATTCCAAAGTAAATATCCAATTAATGTCATCCACGGCTCAACTATCTATCCCACATCAGGGGCACGTAAGTACGGAAAATAAATCATAATATTAAATACAATAAGCTAAAATAATTCATAAAGTAAAGACTCGACTGTTGTTGGGATACTGACAAGACAAGAGACAAGAGCCGACCTAGACCTGCTGCTGCCGACTGACAAGATAGGTGACACCGCCACCTATCTACCTGAAGCAAGAACCAGAATAGAAGGGGTGAGTATAAATGATACTTAGTAGGGGGGGGGGGGGGGTAATACAATATAGGTATTGATCACAGTTCGTCATTTTTCGTTTAAAACCAAAAGAGGTGAATGTTGTTCGTTTTGATAAAGGTATAAACAATAATATAAGTTGCAAAATTATAACACAAAGCAACATTCGGGTTCGGCTTTATTTGAAAACACAAAAGGTTGACGAACCGGATCCTTTGAAAATATTTGCACATAAGGTCAAGCCGATAGTTTTGAAATGATATTAGTTGAGTCACGAGGCCGTTACAATTTTGAAAGACATGGCATAAATAAGTTGGGAATGATAAGTAAAAACGGCTCGTAATTCAACTAAATAGTTTCAACAATAAAGAAGGCTTAAGTTGGGCAAGTTCGAGCCACGCTTCTGGGTTTTATATATATATATAGGGAAATACATATGCTAAATGAAGAAAACCGGAATGTGCTTCGACTTGTAACGAAAGCCGTAAAGTAATTAGACAAGCAAGTAATGCAATAAGTCATACAATAATGTGTCCCAGCGAGAACGGGCCCTCTCCTTATAACTCCCAACCATGAAAAGCATAAAAGCATGTAGTCAAGTACTCCACCACCAAAAGTCACGATCCAATCACAATTTAAGGAAACGAGTGGTGCCCTACAACGCTACCGTACACAATTTAAGGAAACGCTCAAGGCGCTACCGTTGCATTAACTTAGATTAGCCAAACCTCCCGACCAGCCTAAGTTAACACCTGGAGTACACATTGGGATTTGCCCTAGACGCTCGTCTCCAGACTCATCTCCTGTATAATTCCTGGGCCCCAAAGTCATGATTCAGTCCATGGCTCCCTTTTGAAATCAATAACAATTTAGGCGGCCAAAAGGGCCATTCGAAAATAGGGAATCAGGGTATGGGAGGCCAAAGGGGCCATTTGAGACAAAGTTATATTTGCGAGGTCGAGAGACCAAAGTTCGCATTTAAAACAAATAGGTTTTCCTTGCCTCTAGTTGAAAATGTTGTAAAATATTATACATATAGGTTTTGCTATTAAAAGGTTTGACTAAGCACATAAGAAATAGTAAAGGCAGGAACAACAAGCAAGAAGAAAAGGCGGGATATAATAATTTATTTCGCAAACCAATATATATCTATGATCTTGCCCCAGTTGAAAACGTTTTAAACCCTTACCTGTAGCTCGACAAACGAGAAAAGCAAGCAAGGAACATATATGATTCTCCCTCAGAGATCCCACCTGAAAACACGGGGTCTAGAGGATGAATGACTGACACAAACAAGAAAACAGACACTGACGCTCGACTATCAAAATACGAACATGCTTAAAGATAATCATTCAATATTTAAACACAAAAGAGCAAGTAGGGGTAAATTGGTCATTTAACATGTAAAATGAGGAATAAACGGATAATAATTAACATTTAATTAATAATAACATTTAAGCATAAACTACTCAGGGGTTAGGCTTGTAATTAAACATCAAACATGTATATTTCATTTAAATCAACAACAATTAAAGTACAACTTATAGCTTTTCCCAAAAGCTCAAAAGCTAACAAGTTAAGACCAAAGCCTATCTCTAGCCTAATCGAACCGGAACCCATCCGATCGACTACACAATCGTACAACAACCATATTCAACAATTTATACAATTAAACCAAGCTAGGATACAAGTTATTCATGCTCGAAAGCTAGAAGCTATAAGCTATAATTCAAAAAGCTACAATTCACCATAATTATACGAAAAATACGATAAAAGACAAACGACAAGTCGGATTCAAGTAATACCAGTGCCGTTAGAACCGTTGTGTCGAGGGGCACGATCTGTCCGAAGACACCGCCGCCAGATTCCCGCCAGAACAGTTCCAAAATGCCAGAAAACCACCTGCCACCACCGGACCGCCGCTGGGCCACCTCCGATGGTCGAACCCTTATACCAAAATGTTCCTCTCGTCAAGTCCATCACTTCCCTCAAAACCGTTTCTCAATCGGATCATCCATCGGAATTTAATTTCACTTTGAAGCTCCAAAACCCTAAAATCAAAAAATCGAAATTAACGGAAATCGGCTCAACATAATACGAAATTGACTTCGAAATCGGCTTACCCATGTCGAGAAGGTTGAAATCCATATAAAGCCCCCTGAAAATGGTGGCCGGAGGTAGCTCCGGTGCTACCTCGGCCGTGCGCCACCCGCGCGCCACCCGTGCGCCACCCACGCGCCGCCGTCCCATTGAGTTAGGGCCTGAGGCCGGTGCCAAAAGTTTCATCTCTTCAAGGCCGTTCCAGCTACGGGGGTGCGCTGTCGAGATGCTGCCGTATGCCGCCGGAAAAGGCCCATCTCCACCGCTCCGTCTCCTCCTCGATCCGCCACCGTCCGGCCAAATCAGGCCACGGGACCACCGGCAAAAGTTTCCCCTCGTCGAGAGCTTCCATTTTCGACCAAGCCCAGGCCATGCCGTCGCCGGAAACACCTGAATGACCTCCATTACCGCTGCCACCTTTGCCCCGCCGTACCGTCACCACCGGTGCTCCAATCGCCGGGAAAGTGTATGGTTGAGTTCGTCTAGGCGAGACGGTCGATTCGACATATCATATGTGCGATTCCGAGAAGAAATGAGAAAAATCACATTTTGGGAGGGGGAGAGAGCCACGACGCAGTGCTGCGTGTGTGTGTTCTTCTTTTTTTCATTTTGGCCCCAAATCATCCAATAATTGCATGATATACCCTATCCTCGAAAAATGTGCAAATTGTGTAAAGTGTTGGAATTAGGCGTACTTAGTGTCAAAATGACCGAACTTAAATGCTTAATAAGAATTGAGGTTCATTTTCTTAAAATTCATGAGTTTACGAAAAGTCAATTCCGGGTTAGGCTAAAGTGTAAATAGTTTTGGGCCAAAAATGCAATTTTATTTAAAATATAACTTAATGAATAATATTTAGAATTTTATGAAAATATTTGGAACCTCGACAAAATATACATTATTAAAACATTGAACCCAGTTCAATGTACACTGTTAAATTACTAAATTCGATTAAACGAACTAAAAAATATAAATTTACCAAACTGACCCTAGTTAGTGGCAAAACGATGCAAATTAAATTCTAATTAATGCTTTGGGTTTTAAATACCAAATCGACGATTTATAAAAATCTTTAAATGCAAGAGTTGGAAAACGTACAAGTGTGAAAGACGTCGGGACCATAAATGGTCCGAATTCCGATAAACGTGCTAATCTTGAACTTGGAGATTGCGGGTCGTTACATAATTTAAGTAGAAGAGAGTTTTATCAATTAAAGAGTTAATTGAAAGTTTAAGACTTGAGAGTTAAATTAGTATTAACTCGAGTCAAAATGATTAATTGAGAAACTTGTCATTTGTTTGGAATAAATCAAGTTCAATTTATAGAAGTGAAAATCTGTAGCAATTAAATGTTAATTGGGCTTATTGTACTAGAGGATTAATTTGGAATTAATTTTAGCCCAAGCTGATCAAGAAGCCTGCACTGATCAAGGAGTGGCCTGAAGCTTTGGAAAGCTATCGTTCCTTATCTACTACAAAAGGAGTGCGTAAAGGTGCATATCTCTCAAGATATATAAACGTTTCAAAGTTGCAAATTCATTGGATGAAGATTCACTGTAACTCCCCAGGACAAAAAATTTTGAAATCCATTACTTCTGCTACGCCTTGGGGTGCGTGAATCCCAACAGTGGTATCAGAGCCATGCTTTGATCATGTTTATATATTCGCCTCTACCCTTTTATTTGGATTAAATTAGTGTTAGATGCGTTTTTGTGTTTATGTGCATATGTGAAGTTGTTGGAAGTTTTGATAAATTAAAAGAAATATTTTGAATATGGTTTTATCAAAAAGGAATCTGGAAATTTGGAGATATATATTTCGAAATATTGGTGTATTTTTGAAATACATGAAAAACAAATTTTGGTTAGTCAAAAACGAATTTTGGTGTTGAGTTTTGTTGCTGACAATTGTGTGGTAGAAAGTCGAGTCTGGTGATGTGTAGAAAACTGAGTCGGAAACCCTTCCTACTGATCTTGGATGACTTCGATTTCTTCTGAGAAAATGTTCTAGACACAAATTCATAATAAAGGCACGAAATTCACAAAAATACCCCGGATTAAACCCGGAGCTCAATCATACAACAAATACATAATAAATTAAAATACGAGGAAATATGAATGTGATGAACATGCACGGTACCTTTATTCCGAGAGACGAAGTTTGGTCTAGCCCTCCTTTTTCTTTATTCGGTGTATTGGCTCGAGTCTTTTGATCCCGGTAGTTCCTCGACTCCTTCAGTTAACCTTGCTCTTGTTGGGGCAATTATCGATGAGGTGACCAGAGGCACCACAAATTAGGCACAACCCAAGTCTTCTTCTACACACGTCGGCGGTGTAGTTCAGTTTATGACAGTGTGAGCAGAGAAGGATACTTCCACTTCATCCGCTAGTCGTCGTCCCTTCACTGCGAGAAGTCGTAAGGACAACCGCTGGAGCTCCTAACTCATAGGGTTGGTTATCCAAGGTGATTAGTCTGGCACCTCTAGTTCTCATTGCCAATTCAGTTTCGGTTCGTAAAGCTCGGCCGATAGCCTCTGCATAAGAACAGCAGCCGAGTGCTATGAGTATCTGGCGGATCTCGGGTCTCAGTCCCGATATAAATCTTGCGGATCGGTTTCTTTGGTCCGGCTCCCGATTAGGGGAGTAGCTGGTCAGGTAGGCGAACCTAGCCTCGTATCCGATCACACTCTCTCCTCCTTGAGCTATTTCTATATCTCCCGTCGGATACGGGTACGAGGATCCTGGAGTAGTCTGGAGTGGTGGTAGTGGCTGGTCTGATCGGGCTTTCTTACGCGGCATACCTGCGATGTAGCGGGCTCCCCAAACGGGTAACGCACGCCCCGCACCGAGTCTCAATCCGAAGCCGAAACTGAAATTCGATCCTAAACTGAAACCCGGCAAACGGCAAACTCAATTACTCAATCACTAGGCGGGGCTTTTTGTAAAAACGACCAACGACAACAATGCGGAAGCGGAAGCAACAACAACATAACCCAGGTCTTCATAAGGACAATTAAAGCAGTAAACCAATTGCGCAAATAGTTAAAGCCCTCCAAGGCTAGCGGAATTCACATACATAAACTTAACCAAATCTTAAACGGGTTCAACATTAAATAGTCCCGAACACAAAGTCGTAATCTACGGGATACATATAACGTGATCAAGAACCTAAAACAATCTAGGAATGAACAACGCACAAAAGTAAAATAACTCTGCGAAACAAGACCAACGATGCCCACCTAGTAACCACCTGAAACAAATACGGGTTGAAGCAGAGAGGGTTAGTCAAAAGACTAAGTGAGGGGGAGAACGGGAGTACATACATAATAGCATACATAGAATAAATCACCACTTTAACTTAAAAGAAGACAATTGTAAAGGAAGGGTTTTCATAAACAGTTGGTCATTTATCATAGCATAACATACCCTGACATATCATATTGCTCGACGAGTCGAGCCCTCAACTCCTCATAACACATCATACCTGAAAACATACCAACCTTATTCCTCCCACATAGCAGAAGGACCGCTAAATCCAAACTGCACCGGATATAGCCATAACAGCCTATGTCTCAGTTGACAAGAAGTCAACCGCCGTAGGAGCTCGAAGGTTGCCACTTTGGCCTCACCCCATGCTCCCGGTAAACATGGAGCAAGCCATCGAATTCCACCATAGACCCGCTGTCTATCCGGCTTCATCCGACACCATACTCTGGGGCCCACATAACATAACGGACACGCATATCATATCTCGCATTTTCATAACTATCATTTTCCTATTAGAATAGGAATCAAGACATTTAGGGGGCCAAAGGGGCCGTTCAAGATAGACGGTGTAACGGCAGGAAACACAACCAGGTATTCCATCGTCAAGGGGGAAGAAATCCGCCCTAACGACTTCACTTAACGAGAAGGTTTCCAAACCTAAAATTACATTTAAATCGAAACATAGTTCGCTTGTCTCTTTTTGAAATCCTTTCGAAATCTTATACATAGTACATTTTTTATATCAAATTTGTTGTTCTTAAACTTCATAAAAGTAATAAGCATAAAGTATTTACTAAATATAGTAATACGGGAGAAAACATAAATTACGCATGCGAGGCTTATTTAGTGAGGCCTAATAGTACATATCTACATAATACGGAATAACAACAGAAACCTCACTTGGCGACAACCAAAGGAAAGCCCAAAACGGAAGCGAACAATCTAATCCACGAGAGTGGAACCTGCAACTAACAAACGACATAACCACGTAAGACATACGACAACGCACGGCTCATACCGAAGCATAGAAACACGTAAAAGCACGTTTAAACAACCACATATATCACTTAAGTTCAAATTATCAATAAACGAAGCAATTCATGAATTTAGATATGCAAACTAAGTTCAAATGCAACGATATTTCATGAACATGCTTAATATACCATAAAGAGTATGCACTCAAGTTTCGGAAGAAACGGACTTCATATGCAAAAGTTAGGAAATTTGTTGAAAACTTTGAATGCACTATTCACAATCCAGAACATGCGATAAATTCATAAATCATGCAATTCACATCCATTTCATATTTATAGAATACATGAGCGAAGAAAGAATTCGGAAAAGACGAGTCTCGGGGGTACCCACAGTGCAAAGTTGCACTGCGGCTTACAGAAGGTTCGGGGGCCAAAAATGGCTCCACACGGCCTCATGCACACGGGCTTCAGGCCGTGTGCAGCAGCCCGTGTGAAATCCTCAACGTGTACGGCCTCTCACACGGCCGTGAGAGAGCCCGTGCAAATTCACAAACACGCACGGCCTCTCACAAGAGCCCGTGCACATTCACAAACATGCAGGGCCTCTCACACGGCCGTGAGAGAGCCCGTACACACATACATGGGCTTGCAACACCCCGTGTGCAGAGCCCGTGAGGATGAAGAACAGCAGAAAATTCGCAGAAGCGAGAAACCTTCACAAATTCAACCCAAAAACCAACATTTAACCAATTAATCATGCAAATCTCACCCTAATGTTCACATATAATGTTTTCCTACTTATCATCTATCTATAGAAACAAGAAACACGAAATTCCATCCACAAAATCATCCAAAATCATCATATATACAATATTTGCACATATTGAAGAAAATTTAGAAAAACGAGACATAGAGTACATAAAAACGGATTGGCATTAGAGAGTTACCGGTAGAGGAGATCGAGAGGGTCGCATATGTGTTAACGGTTCAAAAATCCGTCGAGAAACGAGTCTGGCATGATGATTGAAGCTTTCCTCTTCTTTTCCTCTTCTTCTTTTCTTTTCTTTCTTTTCTTTCTTCTGTTGTTGCGCGTGAATGAGTGAGGGAGAGAGAGTGAGAGACTAAGTCAAAAATTGACTTGGTCGAAGAAACGAAGGGGCATTTTCATAATTTTATAAATAGTACAAAAATTTAAGTTATCCAAATAACACATAATTACAGTCAAAGTTCATGAAATTAAACGCACATTAACATGTCGTGGTTTAAATACCAAAATTCACTCATTCACGGAAATGTTATATAAATCACATAATAATTAATAAAATAATTTATAAATCGCGTAAGAAAATGGGTTCGGGTTCCCGGTTCATAACTCGAATTTTCAGGGCGTTACATGCGATCACAACTAATTGGCAAAATACGTGCATACCTTGTAAGAATGATGCTAACAAATTCAGGATAAACCTGAATATCATATAATTCCACATAGGCACATAAACAACATGCTTAGCAATTATTCAAACCCTAACGACACACGACCTAGACTGACCAAACCAAATAAGGCACAACAAAGAGTTCCACGATTGACTCGCGTTACATCTTCCTTAGTACAAAACTTCATAAAAGATTGCCAGTTGGTTAATTAAGCCAACCGTAATCGTCTACAATTTTAAGCACCAAGATGAGACGAACACTCGTCAAAACACGAACTCGACACGGACTAACACAACTCAAAAGGCACAAAAGACAAGACAGACGAGATACTAGAGCTTTCGGTTCCCTTTCAAGAACATAGGCTCTGATACCGCTGACTGTAGCGCCCCTTTCCATAAGAGGAGAAAGGACACCACAACCGCACCGAGACGAACTCCCAAACGAGGTAGATGTACCCCATTTAAAATCCACCCCGGCAAACGGCAAGCACTCAATCTATACCGGCAACAACGAACCTAGTCCAACAACAACAACCAACAGAACCAACAGAGTGCGGAAGCTTAAAATATATAAATTCAACATTTAAAGCCACACGGGGTATCAATTAACAATTATCAATTCTTAACATTTCATTAACATCATCAAATCTTAATAATCATCAATATATCCATTTCTACTAAATAAAACAATTCAATTCAAATAAGTAAAGACAGACTATTGTTGGACACTACCGACAATTACCAAAGGACACGAAGACCAAGACTCACGACCCGCTGTTGCCAACCGGCATGAGAGGTGACAACGCAACCTATCGACCTGAAGTAAGAATTAAAAATAACGAGGGGCGAGTATAAACGATACTCAGTGAAGGTAAAGAGGGGACAAGTACGAGCCACGCTTCCGGGTTTTTGTTACATACATATAAGAAAGTACATATGCTAAAGGAAGAAAACCAGAACGTGCTTCGACTTGCAATAACAACAATAAATTACAGTACAATAATGAAATTAAAGCATAAATACAATCAAGTAATATCCCAGCGAGAATGGGCCTATTCCTCCTTATAACCCCTTCAAGTCATTATAAAACTCTATCTCCGGTGTCTGACCCCATAGCGCGACGATGGGCGACGAATTGAATTTTAGGAAAATGTGCAACGAATGCAACGTCCACCATCGCTCCCAACCATGGCTATCAACTCCTGACGGGCCATGATTGACTCTTAGTTTTGGAAAAAGTACCTCGGGCAACACCCTGGACGCTCGTCCCCAAGTGAGATCCTCGAATACCCTCCCGGGCCCACATTAAAAGAAAAGTCCACTATTTTGCTCGTGTTTCGGGAAATATTATAAGTTGAAAGCCAAACGGGCATTTAGGCAAGTGTGTGACGACAAAAGGGGTAACCATGAGTCTCATACGTGTCGGGATGTGCTGACGGACTCCCCTAACGACTTTGGGGTAACCAAAGGCAAAGTATCACGTTGAAAAGAGAGAGTTTTACTTGCCTCTTGAAAACAAAACGATTTATAGGTATAAGTTGATATCAAAACATTTGTTATTAAAATCATGAAAATATAGTTAAATATCTAATAGATATATGAGAGGAGAAATCAAAGTAATATGAGCACATAAGGGGTAGTTCGCAACAATTAAAAGAAATCCTTACTCCAGTTGAAAGCATTTTAAAACCCTCAGTTGGAAGCACGAGAACGACAAGACAACTCAAGCAATTCCTTGAAAGAACGGCCTGAAACAGACAAACGACAAACCAAATAAGACAAAACACAACGCACGACTCTCAAGGACTACAACACATGAAGGACCAAATAATAATCATGTAGCAATTAAAATTACAAGTAAAAATGCAATTAAATCCATTAAACGAAAGATACGAAAATAAAGATGCTAAACATGCTCAATTGAAATTCTAATTGCACATTCATGCGTAATATATTATAAAGAAGCACTCATGCAATTTCTGCATCATTCGGACAACATTCAAAAATTGGTGAAAAAGTCCTAAATGAAAAAGGCTCAATTCAAGGCCCGAACGAGGTCGGAATTTGGAAAACTTTACGGAATATTCATCCTTGAATCATATGGAAGTTATAGGTGAAAACAACTCAATTTTAGGAGGTCGTATGCAAAAAGTCAACTTTTATTTTTGGCCAATTTACCCCATTACCGTGAGCAACTAAGGAAAAAGGCTGAAAATTTCACTAAGGCATTCGCACGGGCTAACGCACAGCCTGGCACACGGTTTTGAGAACACTCCAAGACCGTGCAAGCTAATAAAGGTGCACACTAGCTTGCGCACCGGGGTGCGCAGGCCGGTGCAAGCTTAAAGTGGTGCGCACGGTCTGGCGCACGGTCTTGCCAAGACCATGCGTAGGACCGTGTGGTTCTACTAACAGGTGCAAAAAATGCGATTTCAAGGTTTCTCACGAGGGTTTCGTCCTAAAATCAACTAGGGCGGATTCTACAGCTAAAATGAACACATAAAATTCACACTCATGCATTATATACATTAATAGCTACCATTTGATCCGCACTACACTAAAAATGGTAAACTCTAACCTACAAACCCATCAAATTATCAAATATTCAAACTTAACAAAATGTCAACAAAATGAAGGTGTAGCGCCCCGAAAATCCGAGTTATTATCCGGTAAGTCCGAATCGTTTATTTACGCGATTTAATTATTTATTTGATAATTATTATGTGATTTATACTACAATTTCATAAATGAGTGAATTTTGGTATTTAAACCACGACATGTCAATGTGAGTTTAATTTCATGAACTTTGACTATAATTATATATTATTTGGATAACTTGAGTTTTTGAACTTATTTATGAAAATTATGAAAATGCCCCTTTGTTTCTCAAACTAAGTCAACCTTTTGACTTAACCCATCCCTCTCTCTCCCTCACCTCATTCACACACAAAGAAGAGAAGAGAAGAAGAAAAAAGAAAGGAAAAGGAAAAAAAAAGAAGAAAAAGCTTCGATTGATCGTCCCGACTTCGTTTCCCGACCGAATTCCGAGCCGTGAAAACCTACGAACTCCTCACGATCTCTTCTACGAGTACGCTTCCCACACCTTTCGCGATTAATGCCTCCTATGCTTCGTTTTTCTAGTTTTTGTGAATAGTTGCACATTTAGGTTAAATGTTGATTTTGAATGATTCTATGGATGGATTTATGTGGTTCTTGGTTTTATAGTAGATTAGATGTTGTATATCGTTATATGTAAGTCTTAACTTGAGATTCGCATGATTGATTGGGTAAATATCTAATTTTTGTTCACTCCCGCGAGTTTTCTTCATTTCTGCAATTTTTTGCTGTTCTCTGAGAATCCGCACGGCCTTGCGCACGGTCTTGAGGTCTTGAGACCATGCGCCAAGACCGTGCGTCCACTTTAGCCTTTGCACGGTCTTGTGCACGCCCGTGCGCAGGCCAGTGCAAGTGCTTGCACCGGCTTGAGAACGCGCTCAAGCCCATGTGCGCGCCCGTCCCCAAGGTCGTGTGTATGCCTTAACCAAAATTTCTCCATTTTCAAAATGTTGCTCTCGGTAATGGGAGTCAAAGGGCAATTAAAAAAATTGACTTTCTTTGTTTGACCTCCGATTTGAGATCCGATTTCACCTATAGTTCCTATAAATCATGAAATGTATATTTTAGGATGTTTGGATTTTTCCGACTTCGTTCGGGCCCCGTTCTTCGTGTTTTTTGTTTAGGCATTTTTGGTATTTTTCAAATGTTGTCCATTTCTTCCGAAAATTGAATGCATACTTCCTTGTTGCCTTTTATGCATGATTATGAACTTTTATCGCATTCTAGCTTGATTTACTTATTGAATTTATATATTTGTTAGAATGTGAACCTAAGTGATATGAATGACTGTTTAACGCACTTCTATGTGTTTTAATGCTTTCGTTGAAGCCGTGCGTCATCGTTAGTCTTATGTGGTTGTGTCTTTGTATTTTTGCAGATGATACTCCCGTGGAGTAGCACCGGTCTTGCTTTTATTCTTTTGATTAGCCAACAGGTGAGGCTTTCCGTTTCTGACTCCGGTACTTATACGTATATATATATATATATATATATATATATATATTAAGCCTCTCCCATATAAGCCTTGATTTACGTTTCGTTTTCATACCGTCTCTACATATATACTTAGTATATATTTATGCCTATTACGTTTATTCGATTTATAGAAAAATGTTTTGATATAAAAAGGTACTATGTATATTCTGTTGAAACGTTTGCGAAAGAGACATGTAAAACCTCTTTGATTTACTAAGGCGAACTTTGGCCTTCGGCCTCGCATATGACATGTCTCGAATGGTCTTTCGACCAACCCAAAAATGATTTGAAAAGCGAGTTATGAACTGTATGTATGTATGTTTGTGCCCAGAGTAAGGATGACAGGACGAAGCCGGTAGACGTCGGGTCTACGACGTAAATCCTCTTGTTGCCTCCACCTTTGGGAGCTCAGGGTGAGGCCGGAGTGGCAGTCGTTTGAGTACTTGAGATTATACCGTATGTTATGAGTAGTTTGGATTTAGCGGTCCGTCTACATTGGATAAGGGTAGTTTCCCGTTTTTATGTTTGGAAATTGGAGTTAAGGTCTCGTCTCGCCGAGTCATATGAAATGTTTATGTTTTATGCTAAATCACTAACCGTTTACGAAAACCTTTCTTTTATGTTGATTTCTTTTATGTTTGAAAAATGGTGATTTACTTCCGTTTTATAATATACATTATTATTCCCTCCTCACATAGTCGTTTGACTAACCCCCTCTGTTTCATCCTGGTGTTGGTTTCAGGATACTAGGCGGGATTGTACGTCGTCGTCGTCGTCGTCGCGTCTTTTGAGTTGCATCTATATTTTTGCATATGTAAACTCTATTCCCGTTTGGCTTTTATTTATGACTTATGTTTTAGATTATTTACACTATTATGTAATTATATTCGGGATTATTATACTGAACCCGTTATTCGTAATTGTCGGGATATTGTATTGAACCCGTGTATTTATTTATTGTAATTAGAATTCCGTTGGCCTCGGTGGGCTTTAATATTTGTAAAATGATTTATTGTTTTATTTTATTTTCGCTTCCGCACCTTTGTCGTTTATTCCGTTTTGAAATCCCCGCCTAGTGATTGAGTAAATATGTGCCGTTCACCGGGTTTTGATTTGGGGCAGAATTCTATTTCGGTTCCGGGTCGATACTCGGTGCGGGGCGTGCGTTACCCGTTTGGGGCGCCCGCTACAGTTGGTATCAGAGCCTCTTTGGGTCCAATGGCCTAGGCTCTGAAGCGTCGTGTTTTGTCGTGTCTGTCTAGGTCGTACGGCTTAGGATTATGTGATTGTGACAACGTGATTATGTGAATTTAACTTCTCTACGTGTTACAGCTTTCCATGATCACTTATCATCATGCATGTTGGTATTGATTTTTGCAGAATGCCTCCTCGCCGTGAACCGCCTGGTTCGCCTACTGGTGTACCGACCCCAGCCCAATTCATGGAGGCTTTAGGGCAGTTTATGGTCCATACTCACCAAGTACAGCAAAATCCTGCTCCCGAGAAGGATATGGACCGATTCCTTAAGCTTAATCCCCCGCAGTTTGAGGGTGCACCGGATGACGTTATTGCCGAAGCTTGGATTTCGGCTATGGAGAAGAGATTCAGGGTTATGGAGTGTCCGGACCCTAAGAGGGTCGAGTTGGCAGTTTATCAGATGATTGGAGCTGCACAAGATTGGTGGACACAGATCGAGCAGAGATGGCAGCGTGAGCATGTGGTCCCGACTTGGGATCAGTTCTTGGTCGAGTTTCGGGCCAAGTATATTCCGTTGGTTGTCCGTCAGCGGCGTGAGTGAGAGTTTCTGGCTCTCAAGCAGGGTACTTCATCTGTCGATCAGTACGAGGCTCATTTCTCTAGACTTATTATTGATTGCTCGTATATGGTTGACGACGAGCAGAGGAAGACTCGCCAGTTCATTGAGGGGTTGTTGAATGAGATCCATATGCACATGCTCGGGAACCGACTCCAGTACTATACCGATGCAGTTGAGACGGCCCTATCTATAGAGTCCGATCTCCGACAGAGGAGACCGACTTCTGCACCTGCCCCCGCAGCCGCCAAGAGTTTCTCTTCTGGTTCGAAGAGGCCATTTACTCATTCTGGGTCCTCTTCTAGGAAGAAGCCATTCAAGACCGCCGTTCAGCCTGCTCCTCCCCGACCTCAGGAACATCCATGACCCGTATGTGGATTCTGTCAGGGTCCACACTTAGAGGCTAAGTGCTAGAAGAAGAATGGACTTTGCTACGGCTGTGGTAGCGCCGATCACGGAGTGGACGTATGCCCGAAGAGGAGACTGGTACCGCAGGGAGCAACTCAGCCTCAAGCCTATGCCCATATCTACGCCTTGGAAGGCGATGCTGAGGACGCCGTGGCAGATCCAATTGATGTGGTGGAAGGTACTATATATATAAATGGCATCCCCATACACGCATTGTACGACTCGGGAGCTTCACACTCATTTATTGCGCCTGTTGTTTCCTTATCTGTGCATGCGCCTGTTTCGTTGCTTTATTACGTGCTAGTGGTTAGTTCGCCATTGGGTTCGAAGGTAGTTGCGAACCATGCTTTTAAGCATTGTCCAATTATGATCGAGGGTATCGAATACCCGGCAGATTTGATCAAGTTGCTGATGAAGAAGTTTGGGGTTATTCTTAGAATGGATTGGTTGTACGAGCATCGGGCGAAGGTTGATTGTTTCGAGAAGAAAGTTATTCTGGGTTCTAATGAAGTTAAAGGTTTCCGATCAGGAGAAGGTCCGTATATCTCGATGATGGAAGCCAAGAAACTTGTTCAGAAAGAAGAAGCCACATGCTTTATAGCTTACCTTCTCAACCGCCCGAAAGACCAAACAAAGATCAAAGAAATGCCCGTGGTCAATGAATTCACTGACGTGTTCCCCGAGAATCTGGAATTCTTGCCATCGGATCGGGACATAGAGTTCGTGATTGACCTAGTTCCGGGAGCCGAGTCCTATTCGAAGTCGCCGTACCGAATGGCTCCTGCCGAGTTGAAAGAATTGAAGAACTAACTCGATGAACTTCTTTCCATTGGATACATCCGACCGAGTGCCTCGTCGTGGGGTGCTCCAGTCCTGTTCGTGAAGAAGAAGGACGGTACACTTCGCATGTGTATCGATTACCGAGAATTGAACAGGATGACAGTGAAGAACAAGTATCCTTTACCGCATATCGAGGAATTATTCGACTTGCTACAAGGATCGAGGGTTTATTCCAAGCTCGATCTCAGACAAGGATATTACCAGCTCCGTATCCGATCAGAGGATATCCCGAAGACATCTTTTAACACCCGATATGGACATTTCGAGTTTGTGGTCATGCCGTTTGGACTCATGAATGCCCCAATAGCTTTTATGGACATGATGCACAGAATTTTCCATCCGTACCTCGAAAAGTTCGTCGTTATTTTCATTGACGATATCTTAGTGTTCTCGAAGTCCGAAGAAGAACACGCTGAACACCTCTGGATTGTGCTCCAAGCTTTGAGAGAGCACCAGTTGTTCGCTAAATTCAGCAAATGCGAATTCTGGATTGACCGAGTGACCTTCCTAGGTCATGTCATATCCGAAACGAGAATCGAGGTAGATCCTTCGAAGAGTGAGACAGTGCTGGACTGGGAGAGACCTAAGACTCCTACAGAGATCTGTAGTTTCTTGGGATTAGCAGGATACTACAGACGTTTCGTCAAGGATTTCTCTAAACTTGCAGGCCCATTAACAGCGTTGACGAAGAAAGAAGCTAAGTTCGAGTGGTCAGCCAAATGTGAAACCAGTTTTCAGGAGCTCAAGAAGAGATTGATGACAGCCCCAGTATTGACCCTGCCCGAGGGTTCTGAAGGATTTGTGTAACGCCCCAAATTTTTGGTAAGCTAAAGCAGGTAAGAAATCTTAAGATAACGGGACAAGTTTGGAAAACTCGACCGGGGTATATGTGCTTATGTGATATTTGTGTGTTTTATATGAATTTTTGTAAATGCAATAATTTGTGAATTTAAATTATTCTATGTCAATGTGCGTTTAAAATGATGAGTTTTGACTATAATATTGATATATTTCGTTAATATGTCCTTTGTATGAAGTTTCATGAAATTACGAAAATGCCCCTTCGATTTTTCATTTAAACCTCATATTTTCTTTTTATTCTCTTTTCCTTTCCTTTTTCTTAATTACACTTAAACCCATCTATATCAGCCGAGAGAAAAGAAAGAGAAAAAGAAAGAATTTTTCCAAACTTTCAATTCGATCTTTCAAGTTCGTTTCTTAACCAAATTTCGATCCGTAAGAACCTACGCGACCCTTGTAACATTCTCTACAGGTATTATTCAGGCTCCATTTGATTCCGTTGTCGTTTGAGTATGTTTTGGATAAATTGTTTCGAAGTTGGATTTTTCGGTACTTTGATCGTTATACTCCGTAGTTTTCGATGATTCTTGATCCTATGTGTTGCCATTGTGATCTTTGATGTTTGTTGAAGTTTTTAGTATGAAAATCTGATTGAAAATGGGGTTTTGGTGAAGATTTGACGAAAATCTTTTGCTTCTGTGCGAAGTTCTTCGCGTTCTGCTGTAAATTCGCGAAAACATGGTGCACACGGCCTTGCAACAGGTCGTATAGCAAGACCGTGCGCTATTTTCAACTCACACGGCCTTGCCTCAGGCCATGTGTGTAGCCTGTGCGTGTTCCCAAAAATGTACACGGCCTGGACAAGGCCGTGCAAGAGGCCGTGTGTCCCAAATCTCAGTTCAAAAGTCTCTGGAAGTCGAAAATTGCAAATTCTACTTTCTTCGTTTGATATTATTTTCAAAATCCGACTTCACCATTAAGTTCGTAGTACTTTAAAACTTAATAATCCATAGAGTTTGAATTTTTCCAATACCGTTTGATCGTGAAACGAACCGATTTCCGTTTAAGGAATTATACGCTTTTCGCAATTCTTTTTCGATTACCTCGAAACTTGAATATATACTTCTTTATAGTATTTTAAGCATGTCTATGAAACCTAATTGTGTTTAAGCATGATTTACAAGCTTGAAGTTTGATATTTCATTCGTTTCATTGAATAATCGTTCTAATTGCCCTTCTTTAATTTAATTAAGTGTTTATTGCATTAAGAATAAGCCGTGCATCGTATTGCCGTCTTAAATGGTTGTGTCGTATTTGGTTTCAGGTGGTAGTTCTTCTGGGCAGTAGTTGGTCTTCTTTCTTTTGCCCTTTTTGCAGGATTATCCAGGTGGGGTTTCTCTTCCGAATTCGGCTTTCCTTATACATATGTAAATATTCCATATATACCCGAAGCCTGTGTTTTTATGCTTTTATGTTTTCTTTCCCCAAACTTATATTATACGTAGTAGCTACTTGAAAATCATATTACTTTAATGAGGAAAATGCTTTGATATCAAATTATTACATATTAACCCCTAGAAGGCTCTATTAGCTCGAAACAAACGAGTTTGAAATCGGTCCCTTTGACCACACAAGCATTTGAAGTGCGAGGAATTATCTTGGCCTTTCGGCCTGGCCATTGAGCCACGTTATACTATTGGGCCCGGACATCAGGGTACGGGAGAAGCCGGATAGACGTTGGGTCTACGGTGGATCTCAATGCTCTGGTCTCCAAACTGATGGGAGCTCGGGGGTATGACCGGAGTGGCAACCCTTTTGAGTACCTGCGCCGGACGGGATCTAGTCTATATCCTGAGCCGAAGATGTATTGGATATTTGTCCTTGCATATATAATTATATAGTAGCGGGCTAGCTACCTGACTACACCAGGAGGAATAAGGGAGGTTTATTTGATATTTCTGATATTGTGAAACAGGTGGTTGATGCTCGACTCGCCGAGCTTTTACTTTATTGCAAAATTATTCGATTCACCAATAATTGTGAAAACCTTTATTTTTCCTTTGCTTTCTTCTCATTTACAAACTGGTGTTGTTTCGATAATATATACGTATTACAGCCCCCTCACTTAGTCGCTTTGACTAACCCCATTACTCTGTGGTTGTCTTTTCAGGTTTTGTTGCTAGGCGGATTCAGGTCGTGTCCTTAGAGTTATTTACTTTTGATTAGGTGATTTCATTTCCGCCTATGTATCTGGATAAATAATTAAAACCCTAGAGATTGTAGATGTAAATGATGTAAATTAGTGTGAATAGTGATATTGATGTTTTTCAGTGGCCTTGGTGGGCTTTATAATTGTGTTTTGGATTATGGTTGTTCTAGCTCCCTGAGTGGGATAGGTTGTGTTAATTTGCTTCCGCTGTATTATTGTTCATAGTCCTATTATTTTCTAAAGCAGATCCACCTGGTATTTATTTTCCGTTCGCCAGGTTGTAATTCATAACCGGACCTTTAGTTCTTGTTATGGATTGTGACTTGGTGCGGGACGTCACGTCGCACCGTATTTGGGGACGTGCCGTTACAGTTGGTATCAGAGCTAGAGGTTCATTGGCCTTAGCTCTGTGAGTCGTGTCAGTTTAGGTCTGCACGGCTTATGACTTAGGGATTGTGCTTTTGTGCTTATGTGTTTACAGCTTTGCATCCATAATTAATCTACATGCATACTTGTTATATTTAACTGTAGGATGCCACCTCGTCGTGATCGTACTCCTCCAGCAGCACCACCACAGGCACCAGTGGTTGATGCTCAGCAGATATTTGGTCTCTTTAAGGATTATCTAGATCAGAGAGACAAGGATGTTGAGGTAGATGAGCATAGAGCCCGTGAGCAGTCCTTGCGCAGATTTCTCGACTTTCACCCACCGCAGTTTGTTGGTAATACAGATGATATTGTGGCAAAGGGTTTGATTTCATCTCTTGAGAGGATATACTGAGTTCATCAGCCTACTGATCTAGAGAAGGTGGAGTTTGCTATCTATCTTCTTCGAGGACCTACAGAGGCCTGGTGGAGCAGAGATGGAGGGCCACCGGAGTTGAGTTAGCGTGGGATAGGTTTCTTGAGGAGTTTTGAGCTAAGTATGTTCCCCCTACTGTTCAAGATCGCCGGGAGCAGGAGTTTATGGAGCTATCTCAGGGTACTTCTACCGTGGCAGATTATGAGGCTAATTTTACCAGACTTGTAGTATATGCTCCCCATATTGCTTTAGATGAGCGTAGGAAGACCAAGAAGTTTCTAGAGGGCTTGAGTCTTCCTCTTCGACAGGGTCTTGCAGCTTCCCGTCCCACTACTTATGTTGCAGCTGTAGATGCAGCCTTATCTCTTGAGGCTGAGTATGCCAGTATTGATCGAGCTATTCGTGGCACTACCCCCACTTCTTCTTCATCGGGTTTCAAGAGGCCTTTCATTCCGGGTGCTCCTGTGCAGCCTAAAGGCAAGAGACCTTTTGGTGGACCCAGACCTCCTATACCTCGCCCTATGGGATTTACTTCAGCACCTCGTCCGACCGGATTTTACTCTGCACCTCGCCCGACTGGGTTTCCTTCAGTCCCTCGTCCGTCAGGTTATCGTCCAGTTACTTGTGGTTATTGTGGAGGGAATCACCCAGAGTTTAAGTGTTGGTATAAGTTGGTATTGTGTACTAGTTGTGGTAGCTCTACCCACCAGAAGGATAATTGTCCGAGGAGGCAACCCCCGAGTCAGCCTATGCCGCCGAAGCCGAAGCCTTCTGTTCCAGCTCGTGTGTATGCACTGGAGGGCGATAATGAGGAGACTGAGCCTGATACTTCTGCCGTTGTGGAAGGTACCATACATATACATAACATACCTATACATGCATTATTTGATCCGGGTGCTACGCATTCTTTTGTTGCTCCTAAAATTGACTTATCTGCGCATGCGTCTATTGATTTGTCTGATTATTGCTTTGTTGTGAGTTCCCCTTTGGGATCTTATATGATTACCGACCGCGTGTACCGACGTTGTCCCGTTGTTATTGAGGATAAGGTTTACCCCACAGATTTGATAGTGTTGTCAGTGAAGAAGTACGGAGTTATCTTGGGTATGGATTGGTTATTTGAGCATAGGGCCAAGATTGATTATTTTGAGAAGAAGATTAGTTTGGGATCTGATTCGAGTCAAGGTATTCAGTTGACGGATGGGCCGATTATTTCTATGACAGAGGCAAAGAAGCTCGTCCGAGAAGGAGCTTCAGGTTTTGTTGCTTATCTTCTTAACAGGCCGAAAGAACAGTCGAAGTTTGAAACTACCGAGATAGTTAAAGATTTCCGTGATGTGTTTCCTGAGAAATTAGAATCATTACCTCCAGACCGTGATATCGAGTTTGTTATTGATCTGTATCCGGGATCTGAGCCGTATTCGAAGACCCCTTACAGAATGGCACCAGCTGAGTTAAAGGAGTTGAAGTCTCAGTTAGATGATTTGCTAACCAGTGGTTATATCAGGCCGAGTACATCTCCCTGGGGTGCACCGGTATTGTTTGTGAAGAAGAAAGATGGTTCTCTTAGACTTTGTGTTGATTACAGAGAGTTGAACCGGATGACTGTGAAGAACAAGTATCCTCTTCCGCACATTGAGGAGTTGTTTGATTTATTGCAGGGATCGAGGGTCTATTCTAAACTCGATATGAGACAGGGATATTATCAGTTACGTATCAAGGCAGAGGACATACCGAAGACAGCTTTCAACATTCGATATGGTCATTTTGAGTTTGTGGTTATGCCGTTCGGTTTGACAAACGCTCCTGCAGCATTTATGGATATGATGCACAGAATTTTTCGACCTTATCTTGATAAGTTTGTTGTCATCTTCATCGACGACATACTGGTTTTCTCAAAATCCGAGGAAGAGCATGTAGAGCATCTGAAGATCGTGTTACAAACTTTGAAAGAACATCAGTTGTATGCCAAGTTCAATAAGTGTGAATTCTGGATTGAAAAAGTGGCATTTCTGGGTCACGTTATATCTAAGAAAGGTATCAAGGTTGATCCTTCGAAGATAGATTCGGTACTGAATTGGGAGCAGCCTAAGACTCCGACAGAGATTCGTAGCTTTCTGGGATTGGCAGGTTATTACAGACGGTTTGTGAAGGATTTTTCTAAACTTGCAGCCCCGCTTACTGAGTTAACAAAGAAGAATGTTGCCTTCGTGTGGACTGATAAGTGTGAGAGCAGTTTTCGAGAGTTAAAGAATAGGTTGACATCCGCTCCTATTCTTACTTTGCCTGAAGGTTCAGATGGATTCATGGTTTATACTTGTAACGCCCCGAAAATCCGAATTATTATCCGGTACGTCCGAATAGTTATTTTGCGCGATTTAATTATTTTATTTGATAGTTAGTATGTGAATTTTTAACAATTTCATAAATGAGTGAATTTTGGTTTTTAAACCATTTCATGTCAACGTGTGTTCAATTATATGAGCTTTGACTGTAATATTGTTTAATTCCGACAACCTGCTATTGTTAGTAAGTTCGGAGTAATTACGGTTTTGCCCCTCGTTTCGAAGTCAAGTCAAAGTTTGACTTGACCACTCTCTCTCTCTCGCTCAAACCTCATTCACGTAAGAAAGAAGAAAAGAAAGAAGAGAAAAGAGAAAAAGAAGAGAGAAAAGAGAGGAAGCTTCGATTGATCATTCCGACTTCGATTTCCGACCGAATTTCGATCCGTGAAACTTTTCGAACTCCTCACGATCTATTCTTCAAGTAAGCTTCTCACGTCCTTCGCGTTTAATGCTTCCTAGAATGTGATTTATAGAATTTTGTGAATAGTTTAATAATATATGAAAAATGTGATTATGAATGATTTTGTGGATGGATTTACGTGTTTCTTGGTCCTATAAGTAGATTAGATGTTGTAGATCATTATATGTAAGTTTAGTTTGAGGTTTGCATGATTTATATGATTTAAATGTTGATTTTTGGCTCATTCCCGAGAACCCTCGCGATTTTCTGCTGTGTTGATAATCCGCACGGCCTAACGCACGGTCTTGAGACCATGCGCCAAGACCGTGTGCCTATTTTGGCCTTGCACTGCCTAACGCACGGCCGTGCGCAAGCCGGTGCGCAGGCCAGTGCAAGTGTTCACGCACCGGCTTGAGCACGTGTTCAAGACCGTGCGTTTGCCCGTCCCCAAGACCGTGTGTATGCCTTAACCAAAATTTCTCCATTTTCAACTTCTTGCTCTCGGCATTGAGGGTCAAAGGGTAATTAAAAAAAGTTGACTTTCTTCGTTTGACCTCCGATTCAAGATCCGATTTCACCTATAGGTCCTATAAATCATGAAATACATATTTTAGGTAGTTTGAATTTTTCCGACTTCGTTTGGGTCCCGTTTCTCGTGTTTTTCGTTTAGGCCTTTTTGGCTATTTTTCAAATGTTGTTCGTTTCTTCCGAAACTTGAAGGCATGCTTCCTTATTGCCTTTTATGCATGTATATGAGCTTTTATTACATTCTAACTTGTTTTGCTTATCGAATTCTATGAATTTCTATGTTTTGCTACAATGTGAACCTAAGTGATATGAATGATTGTTAAACATGCTCCTATGTGTTTTAAATCTTTCGTATAAGCCGTGCGTCGTCATTAGTCTTATTTGGTTGTGTCTTTGTCTTTTGCAGACGATACTCCCGTGGAGTAGTGTGCCTGTCTCGCATTTTGCTCTCGTTTTTGTCAAGCCAACAGGTGGGGTTTTCAGTTTCTAATAGTAGACGATAATACGTACATAATACCAACCCTACTACTCGATAAGCCTTGTTTTATGATTTGTTTTACATCCGTTTGTATATATAATAGATATTTATGCTTATACTTTTATGATCTTGAAACCGATTTAATATGAAAAGTATTATGTATAAGTTTGTGAAATGTTTACGAAAGAGGCAAGCAAATCTTTGTTTTCCGAAAGCGAACTTTGGCATTATAGCCTCGCACACGACTTGCCTCGAATGGTCTTTTGACCACATGGAAATGTTTGAAAAGCGAGCTATGTATATGTATATGTTTGACCTGTTCTGATGGGCCCGGAGTAAGGACGATAGGACGAAGTCGGTAGACGTCGGGTCTACGGCGGAAATTCTCTGGTTTCCTCCACCTTTGGGAGCTCGGGATGAGGCCGGAGTGGCAGCCCTTTAAGTACCTGAGCTTGTTTATGTATGATCTGTGTAGTTAGGGGTTGCTCCCTGATTACAACTGGAGGAATAAGGTGGGTTTCTGTTTTTATGATTTAACTGGTGGTTCAGAACTCTTCTCGCTGAGTTATACGCTTTGTTATGTTTCATTTTGAGCTAGTTCACCAATCGTTTGCGAAAACCTTTACTTCTGTTGTTTTCTTTCTGTTAAACTGGTGATCTACTTTCGCTTTTATTATGTACTGTCTTTTTCCCCCTCACTTAGTCGTTTGACTAACCCCATTCGTTTCACCCTTTGGTTTCAGGATTCTAGGCGGGCTTCAGTAGTATTGAGTCGTTGTCAATCGAGTTACAAGTTTTTGTCTTATGTAAACTCTCGTTTCTTGTTGACTTATGATGTATGTAGGATTATACTTATGAAAATCCGGGAATAATATTGTAGAACCCGTTGTAAACATTTGTTAATATTTATTGGAATTTGCTAGCCTTGGTGGGCTTTACCTATCTGCGCAATCATTATGGGTTTTATGTTTTTTTTTATATTGCTTCCGCTTTTGGGTTTGTCTCTGTTTTGAAACTCCCGCCTAGTAGTAAATGTCCGGTTTGCCGTTCACCGGGTTTTGGTTCGGGTCGGACTCCTTTCGATTCCGGGTGAGGATCCGCTGCGGGGCATGCGTCTGCCCGTTTGGCGGCGCCCGCTACAGTTGGTATCAGAGGTCTATGGGTTCAATGGCCTATGCTCTGAAGCGTCGAGTCTGTCTAGGTCCGTACGGCTTAGGAACTATGTGAATTGCGTGATTGTGCTTAAGTGATTGTGTGAATTTGACTTCCTTACGTGTTAATGCTTTACATGATCACTTATCGTCATGCTTAATTGTATAGTTTTTCAGGATGCGTCGTGGTAGAGGTCCTCGTCCGCCTCCTCCCCCGCCAGAGGGACCTACGCCAGCCCAATTTATGGTGGCGTTACAGCAGTATGCTTTTCATGCACCTCAGGAGACGCCGGAACAGACGGCTATGAAAGCAATGAATCAGTTTCTTAATCGTAATCCGCCACAGTTTGTGGGAGCACCGGATGATGTGGCTGCAGAGGCCTGGATATCGGCCTTGGAGAAGATATTCAGACTGATGCACACTACGGATCCACAGAGGGTCGAGTATGCTGCCTACCTGATGATTGGGGCAGCACAGGACTGGTGGACACGGATTGATCAGCGTTGGACGCGTGATCGGGTGGTTCCGACATGGGCTCAGTTTTTGGTGGAGTTCAGGGCTAAGTACATACCGTTGGTAGTCAGACAACAGCGGGAAATGGAGTTTTTGAACTTGAAACAGGGCACGTCCTCGGTAGATCAGTATGAGGCACATTTCTCTCGCCTCATTGTTCACTGTTCCTATATGGTTGAGGACGAGGAGAGAAAGACACGCCAGTTCGTGGAGGGTTTGTCTCACAGCATTCGACTGCATATGATGGCTGTCCGCCCCCGATTTTATTCTGATGCAGTTGACATGGCTCTTGCTATAGAGTCAGAGATGAGACAGATGAGGCCTACGTCAGCACCTACCCCCGCAGCCGCTAAGGATTTTTCGTCAGGTCCGAAGAGGTCTTTTCCTTCTGTAGGACCATCTTCTTTTTCAGCTGGGAAGAAACCATTTCAGCAGGCTCCGAAGCCGAACGTTCCTCCCCAAGCTCAGGGTTTTCCACGACCAGTTTGTGGATATTGTGGAGGTCCCCATTTGGAGTCTAAGTGTCGCAGGAAGTTAGGGCTTTGCTTTGGATGTGGTAGCTCCGATCATCTTATGAATGCATGTCCGATAAAGAGAGGTCAGAAGCAGCCAGCTCAGCCTCAAGCCCAGGCCCGACTTTACGCCTTGGAAGGCGATGCTGAAGATGTCGCGCCGGATGCGAATGCCGTGGTGGAAGGTACGGTATATATACATGGCATTCCCATTCATGCATTGTACGATCCGAGTGCTTCTCACTCGTTTATTGCGCCTGCCGTTGCTTTATCTGTGCATGTTCCTGTTGAGTTGCTTGAGTATGTGTTAGTTGTTAGCTCGCCGATGGGTTCTAGAGTAGCTACGAACCGCGTTCTCAAGCGTTGCCCGATGATGATTGAGGGTACCGAGTACCTCGGGGATTTGATCGTACTGCCGATGAAGGATTATGGAGTTATTCTTGGGATGGATTGGTTATTTGAGCACCGAGCGAAGGTTGACTGCTATGAGAAGAAAGTTGTACTTGGTTACAGTGAAGTTAGAGGTTTCAGAATGGGTGAAGGCCCGTATATCTCTATGATGGAAGCCAAGAAGCTTATCCAGAAGGGAGAAGCAACTGGTTTTCTAGCTTATCTTCTCAACCCTCCGAAAGAGCAGGCGAAGATCGAGGATACCGATGTGGTTAAGGAATTCATGGATGTGTTTCCCGAGAACATGGAGTTTCTGCCCCCTGATAGGGACATTGAGTTCGTTATTGATCTAGTCCCGGGTGCCGAGCCGTACTCGAAGTCTCCGTACCGTATGGCTCCTGCCGAGTTGAAGGAATTGAAGAATCAGCTCGATGAACTCCTTTCGATTGGATATATCCGCCCGAGTACCTCGCCTTGGGGTGCTCCAGTCTTGTTCGTGAAGAAGAAGGATCGTACACTCCGTATGTGTATCGATTATCGCGAGTTGAACAGGATGACGGTGAAGAATAAGTATCCTTTGCCACATATTAAGGAGTTGTTTGATTTACTCCAGGGATCGAGAGTTTATTCTAAGCTTGATCTCAGACAAGGGTATTACTAGCTCCGTATCCGAGCCGAGGATATTCCGAAGACAGCGTTCAACTCCAGATACGGTCACTTTGAGTTCGTGGTCATGCCGTTTGGACTCACGAATGCTCCTGCCGCTTTTATGGATATGATGCACAGGATCTTTCGTCCGTACCTCGATAAGTTTGTTGTGATCTTTATCGATGACATTCTAGTGTTCTCGAAGTCAGAGGAAGAGCACGCAGAACACCTCAGGATTGTTCTTCAGGCTTTGAGAGAGCATCAGTTATTTGCTAAGTTTAGCAAATGCGAATTCTGGATCGACAGAGTGACTTTTCTAGGTCATGTCATATCCGGAACGGGAGTTGAGGTAGATCCTTCGAAGATCGAGACTGTGATGGATTGGGAGAAACCTAAGACTCCTACAGAGATTCGCAGTTTCTTGGGTCTAGCAGGATACTATAGACGTTTTGTCAAGGACTTTTCCAAGCTTGCTAGTCCGTTAACTGCGTTGACGAAGAAGGATGCCAAGTTTGAGTGGTCAGACAAATGTGAAGCAAGTTTCCAAGAGCTCAAGAAGAGATTAACTACAGCCCCAGTGTTAGCTATGCCTAATGGATTGGAGGGACTCGTTGTGTATACAGATGCGTCACACGAGGGATTAGGTTGTGTGTTGATGCAAAATGGGAGAGTTATAGCTTACGCCTCGAGGAAGCTAAAGCCAGCCGAAGAGAACTATCCCACGCATGATCTTGAACTAGCAGCCGTTGTGTTTGCTTTGCTAAAGTGGCGTCATTATCTGTATGGCACTACGTTCGATATCTTCACTGATCACAAGAGTCTGCAGTATTTGTTCACTCAGAAGGATTTGAACAAGAGACAGCGTCGATGGATGGAATTGTTTGAGGATTATGATTGCAAGATTCAGTACCATCCTGGAAAGGCGAATGTGGTATCCGATGCATTGAGTCGTAAGTCGAGTGTAGCTCTGCTAGAGGCTAAGTTTGAGCGAGTTTATATCACCTCGCAGGCTCATGTTCACAGTATATCGATTCAGTCAGAATTGGGTTGTAAGATTCGAGATGTTCAGGCTACTGATGAGTGGACTCAGAGGCAGATAGTTCATATTTCAGATGAATTAGAGTCCCAGTTTTGTGTTGATGATTTTGGTATTCTCCGCTTCGAGACTCGAGTTTGTGTTCCTGAGAGTCTTAAGAAGGAGATTCTTGCTGAGGCGCATAATACGCCTTATACAGTACATCCTGGTGGAAGTAAGATGTACCGGGATCTAAAAGAGTTGTTCTGGTGGAGAGGTATGAAGAGAGACGTAGCTGATTACGTCAAGAGATGTCAGACATGTCAGCAGGTCAAGGTAGAGCACCAGAGACCTGGAGGATTGCTACAGCCACTACCGATTCCTACGTGGAATTGGGAGCAGATTGCGATGGACTTTGTGTCCGGTTTACCAAAAGTTAAAGGTGGCTATGATAGTATTTGGGTGATAATTGACCGACTTTCCAAAACTGCACACTTTCTGCCGGTCAAGAAGTCATTCAAGGTGGAGAAGTTGGCAGAGATTTATCACCGAGAGATTGTCAGGCTTCATGGAGTTCCCGTGAGCATTGTGTCTGACAGAGATGCTAGATTCACTTCTCAATTATGGCAGCATCTTCAGGAGATAATGGGAACGAAGCTGACATTCAGTACAGCAGCACATCCGCAGACCGATGGCCAATCTGAGAGGACGATTCGATATCTCAGTGATATGCTTCGTGCGTGTGCCTTAGACTTTCGCACCAATTGGCACGACCAATTACCGTTGATTGAGTTCGCCTACAACAACAGTTATCAATCTACAATCAAGATGGCACCTTACGAAGCTCTATATGGAAGGAAGTGTAGATCCCCGTTGTTTTGGGATCTTGAGGATTGGCGTTGGACAAGGGATAACAAAGGAAGAGGAGATTCTCCGCAGTCTCTTCAGAGAGCGATTGACCGAATTCAGATCATCCGTCAGAGGATGAAAGCAGCCCAGGATCGCCAGAAAAGTTATGCCGATACACGCCGCCGACCTTTAGAGTTCGAGGTTGGTGACCGAGTGTTTCTTAAAGCTTCACCTCGAAAGGGATTCACTCGTATTGGCAAAGGTGGTAAGCTAGGTCCGAGATTCTTAGGACCGTTTGAGATTCTAGAAAAAATTGGAGAAGCTGCTTACAGATTAGACTTGCCACCGAGTCTGACAGGAATCCACAACGTTTTCCACATTTCACAGCTCCGGAAGTATCACCCGAGTGATTCACACGTTCTTCCTATCGAAGATGTTGAGATAGAGCCGGACTTGACCTTCGTTTCACAGCCGGTGAAAATTTTAGACAAGAAGACTCAAGCACTGCGTAACAGAGAGATTCCTATGGTTAAAGTGCTTTGGAGGAGTCAGTCGGTTGAAGAAGCTACATGGGAAACCGAAGAGAAAATGCGCAAGTTTCATCCCGCATTATTTGTAGCAGACGAGTAGAATCTGGGGACAGATTCTCATAAGGAGGGGTGATTGTAACGCCCCGAAAATCCGAATTATTATCCGGTACGTCCGAATAGTTATTTTGCGCGATTTAATTATTTTATTTGATAGTTAGTATGTGAATTTTTAACAATTTCATAAATGAGTGAATTTTGGTTTTTAAACCATTTCATGTCAACGTGTGTTCAATTATATGAGCTTTGACTGTAATATTGTTTAATTCCGACAACCTGCTATTTTTAGTAAGTTCGGAGTAATTACGGTTTTGCCCCTCATTTCGAAGTCAAGTCAAAGTTTGACTTGACCACTCTCTCTCTCTCCCTCAAACCTCATTCACGTAAGAAAGAAGAAAAGAAAGAAGAGAAAATAGAAAAATAAGAGAGAAAAGAGAGGAAGCTTCGATTGATCATTCCGACTTCGATTTCCGACCGAATTTCGATCCGTGAAACTTTTCGAACTCCTCACGATCTATTCTTCAAGTAAGCTTCTCACGTCCTTCGCGTTTAATGCTTCCTAGAATGTGATTTATAGAATTTTGTGAATAGTTTAATAATATATGAAAAATGTGATTATGAATGATTTTGTGGATGGATTTACGTGTTTCTTGGTCCTAGAAGTAGATTAGATGTTGTAGATCATTATATGTAAGTTTAGTTTGAGGTTTGCATGATTTATATGATTTAAATGTTGATTTTTGGATCATTCCCGAGAACCCTCGCGATTTTCTGCTGTGTTGATAATCCGCACGGCCTGACGCACGGTCTTGAGACCATGCGCCAAGACCGTGTGCCTATTTTGGCCTTGCACTGCCTAACGCACGGCCGTGCGCAAGCCGGTGCGCAGGCCAGTGCAAGTGTTCACGCACCGGCTTGAGCACGTGTTCAAGACCGTGCGTTTGCCCGTCCCCAAGACCGTGTGTATGCCTTAACCAAAATTTCTCCATTTTCAACTTCTTGCTCTCGGCATTGAGGGTCAAAGGGTAATTAAAAAAAGTTGACTTTCTTCGTTTGACCTCCGATTCAAGATCCGATTTCACCTATAGGTCCTATAAATCATGAAATACATATTTTAGGTAGTTTGAATTTTTCCGACTTCGTTTGGGTCCCGTTTCTCGTGTTTTTCGTTTAGGCCTTTTTGGCTATTTTTCAAATGTTGTTCGTTTCTTCCGAAACTTGAAGGCATGCTTCCTTATTGCCTTTTATGCATGTATATGAGCTTTTATTACATTCTAACTTGTTTTGCTTATCGAATTCTATGAATTTCTATGTTTTGCTACAATGTGAACCTAAGTGATATGAATGATTGTTAAACATGCTCCTATGTGTTTTAAATCTTTCGTGTAAGCCGTGCGTCGTCATTAGTCTTATTTGGTTGTGTCTTTGTCTTTTGCAGACGATACTCCCGTGGAGTAGTGTGCCTGTCTCGCATTTTGCTCTCGTTTTTGTCAAGCCAACAGGTGGGGTTTTCAGTTTCTAATAGTAGACGATAATACGTACATAATACCAACCCTACTACTCGATAAGCCTTGTTTTATGATTTGTTTTACATCCGTTTGTATATATAATAGATATTTATGCTTATACTTTTATGATCTTGAAACCGATTTAATATGAAAAGTATTATGTATAAGTTTGTGAAATGTTTACGAAAGAGGCAAGCAAATCTTTGTTTTCCGAAAGCGAACTTTGGCATTATAGCCTCGCACACGACTTGCCTCGAATGGTCTTTTGACCACATGGAAATGTTTGAAAAGCGAGCTATGTATATGTATATGTTTGACCTGTTCTGATGGGCCCGGAGTAAGGACGATAGGACGAAGTCGGTAGACGTCGGGTCTACGGCGGAAATTCTCTGGTTTCCTCCACCTTTGGGAGCTCGGGATGAGGCCGGAGTGGCAGCCCTTTAAGTACCTGAGCTTGTTTATGTATGATCTGTGTAGTTAGGGGTTGCTCCCTGATTACAACTGGAGGAATAAGGTGGGTTTCTGTTTTTATGATTTAACTGGTGGTTCAGAACTCTTCTCGCTGAGTTATACGCTTTGTTATGTTTCATTTTGAGCTAGTTCACCAATCGTTTGCGAAAACCTTTACTTCTGTTGTTTTCTTTCTGTTAAACTGGTGATCTACTTTCGCTTTTATTATGTATGTGTTTTTCCCCCTCACTTAGTCGTTTGACTAACCCCATTCGTTTCACCCTTTGGTTTCAGGATTCTAGGCGGGCTTCAGTAGTATTGAGTCGTTGTCAATTGAGTTACAAGTTTTTGTCTTATGTAAACTCTCGTTTCTTGTTGACTTATGATGTATGTAGGATTATACTTATGAAAATCCGGGAATAATATTGTAGAACCCGTTGTAAACATTTGTTAATATTTATTGGAATTTGCTAGCCTTGGTGGGCTTTACCTATCTGCGCAATCATTATGGGTTTTATGTTTTTTTTTATATTGCTTCCGCTTTTGGGTTTGTCTCTGTTTTGAAACTCCCGCCTAGTAGTAAATGTCCGGTTTGCCGTTCGCCGGGTTTTGGTTCGGGTCGGACTCCTTTCGATTCCGGGTCAGGATCCGGTGCGGGGCGTGCGTCTGCCCGTTTGGCGGCGCCCACTACAATACTGATGCTTCGAAAGAAGGTTTGGGGTGCGTGTTGATGCAGAATGGAAAGGTTATAGCTTATGCCTCGAGAAAGCTTAAACCTGCTGAAGAAAATTATCCTACACATGATCTGGAGTTAGCAGCAGTTGTATTTGCTTTGGGCAAGTGGCGTCACTATCTCTACAGCGTTACTTTTGATATTTTCACTGATCATAAGAGCCTCCAGTATCTTTTCACGCAGAAAGAATTGAATAAACATCAGAGGCGTTGGATAGAGTTGTTAGAAGATTATGATTGTAAGATTCAGTACCATCCGGGGAAGGCGAACGTAGTTGCAGATGCCTTGAGCAGAAAAGCAAGTGTATCACAGCTAGAGCTGAGTTTAGATATATCAGGTGTCGAGAGAGCTCGTATTATCTCTTATGCTCGTATTTCTAATATTACGATACAGTCAGAGTTGGGTCGTGGAATTAAAGAAGCTCAAGCTACTGATAATTGGATTCAACGACAGATTATTCGAATGAAGGATGAGCCAGACACGCAGTTCAGTATCGACGACACAGGTCTTCTCAGACATAAGACAAGAGTTTGTGTTCCAGAGAGTTTGAGGAGAGAGATTTTGGATGAAGCTCACAAATCAGCCTATACTATTCATCCGGGAGGCACTAAGATGTATTGAGATTTGAAAGAGTTCTTCTGGTGGAATGGTTTGAAGAGAGATGTGGCTAACTATATCAGACAGTGTGTGACTTGTCAACAAGTCAAGGCAGATCATCAGAAACTCAGAGGTCTACTATAGCCACTTCCCGTACCATCTTGGAAATAGGAAGAGATAGCGATGGATTTTGTTTCGGGTTTACCGAAAGTCAGAGGTGGTTATGATATCATTTAGGTATTTTTGAAAGCTTCTCCCAGAAAGGGATTTGTTCGAATTGGTAAAGGAGGAAAGTTAGCCCCGAGATATTTGGGTCCGTATGTGATTCTCGAGAGGATTGGGAGGATGGCCTATAGATTAGATTTGCCGCCAGCTCTTACAGGTATTCATAATGTTTTCCACGTCTCGCAGCTTCGTAAGTATTATCCGGATGAGTCTGAGATTATTTCCGTAGAGGATATAAAGTTAGAGCCAAATTTGACATTCATTTCCCAACCGGTTATTATTTTGGACCATAAATTCCAAGAACTTCATAATCGGCAAATTCCCCTCGTAAAAGTTCCTTGGAGGAATCAGAAAAGCGAAGAAGCTACTTGGGAAACAGAAGAGAAAATGAGGAAACATTACCCTGAGTTGTTCGCTTCGAATAAATAGAATCTGAGGGCAGATTCTCATAAGGGGGAGAGATTGTAACGCTCCAAATTTTTGGTAAGCTAAAGCCGGTAAGAATTCTTAAGATAACGGGACAAGTTTGGAAAACTCGACCGGGGTATATGTGCTTATGTGATATTTGTGTGTTTTATATGAATTTTCATAAATGCAATAATTTGTGAATTTAAATTATTCTATGTCAATGTGCGTTTAAAATGATGAGTTTTGACTATAATATTGATATATTTCGTTAATATGTCCTTTGTATGAAGTTTCGTGAAATTACGAAAATGCCCCTTCGATTTTTCATTTAAACCTCAGGTTTTCTTTTTATTCTCTTTTCCTTTCCTTTTTCTTAATTACAGTTAAACCCATCTATATCAGCCGAGAGAAAAGAAAGAGAAAAAGAAAGAATTTCTCCAAACTTTCAATTCGATCTTTCGAGTTTGTTTCTTAACCAAATTTCGATCCGTAAGAACCTACGCGACCCTTGTAACATTCTCTATAGGTATTATTCAGTTTCCATTTGATTCCGTTTTCGTTTGAGTATATTTTGGATAAATTGTTTCGAAGTTGGATTTTTCGGTAGTTTGATCGTTATACTCCGGAGTTTTCGATGATTCTTGATCCTATGTGTTGCCATTGTGATCTTTGATGTTTGTTGAAGTTTGTAGTATGAAAATCTGATTGAAAATGGGGTTTTGGTGAATATTTGACGAAAATCTTTTGCTTCTGTGCGAAGTTCTTCGCGTTTTGCTGAAAATTCGCGAACACATGGTGCACACGGCCTTGCAACAGGCCGTGTAGCAAGACCGTGCGCTCTTTTCAACTCACACGGCCTTGCCTCAGGCCATGTGTGTAGCCCGTGCGTGTTCCCAAAAATGCACACGGCCTTGCACAAGGCCGTGCAAGAGGCCGTGTGTCCCAAATCTCAGTTCAAAAGTCTCTGGAAGTCAAAAATTGCAAATTCTACTTTCTTCGTTTGATATTATTTTCAAAATCCGACTTCACCATTAAGTTCGTAGTGCTTTAAAACTTAGTAATCCATAGAGTTTGAATTTTTCCAATACCGTTTGATCATGAAACGAACCGATTTCCGTTTGAGGAATTATACGCTTTTCGCAATTCTTTTCCGATTACCTCGAAACTTGAATGTATACTTCTTTATAGTATTTTAAACATGTCTATGAAACCTAATTGTGTTTAAGCATGATTTATAAGCTTGAAGTTTGATATTTCATTCGTTTCATTGAATAATCGTGCTAATTGCCCTTATTTGATTTAATTAAGTGTTTATTGCATTACGAATAAGCCGTGCGTCGTATTGTCGTCTTACATGGTTGTGTCGTATTTGGTTTCAGGTGGTAGTTCTTCTGGGCAGTAGTTGGTCTTCTTTCTTTTTCCCTTTTTGCAGGATTATCCAGGTGGGGTTTCTCTTCCGAATTTGGCTTTCCTTATACATATGTAAATATTCCATATATACCCGAAGCCTGTGTTTTTATGCTTTTATGTTTTCTTTCCCCAAACTTATATTATACGTAGTAGCTACTTGAAAATCATATTACTTTAATGAGTTAAAGGAAAATGCTTTGATATCAAATTATTACATATTAACCCCTAGAAGGCTCTATTAGCTCGAAAGGGTTACAAACGAGTTTGAAATCGGTCCCTTTGACCACACAAGCATTTTAAGTGCGAGGAATTATCTTGGCCTTTCGGCCTGGCCATTGAGCACATTATACTATTGGGCCCGGACATCAGGGTACGGGGTGAAGCCGGATAGACGTTGGGTCTACGGTGGATCTCAATGCTCTGGTCTCCAAACTGATGGGAGCTCTAGGGTATTACCGGAGTGGCAACCCTTTTGAGTACCTGCGCCGGACGGGATCTAGTCTATATCCTCAGTCGAAGATGTATTGGATATTTGTCCTTGCATATATAATTATATAGTAGCGGGCTAGCTACCTGACTACACCAGGAGGAATAAGGGAGGTTTATTTGATATTTCTGATATTGTGAAACAGGTGGTTGATGCTCGACTCGCCGAGCTTTTACTTTATTGCGAAATTATTCGATTCACCAATAATTGTGAAAATCTTTATTTTTCCTTTGCTTTCTTCTCATTTACAAACTGGTGAATCTTTCTGTTGTTTCGATAATATATACGTATTACAGCCCCCTCACTTAGTTGCTTTGACTAACCCCATTACTCTGTGGTTGTCTTTTCAGGTTTTGTTGCTAGGCGGATTCAGGTCGTGTCCTTGGAGTCATTTACTTTTGATTAGGTGATTTCATTTCCGCCTATGTATCTGGATAAATAATTAAAACCCTAGAGATTGTAGATGTAAATGATGTAAATTAGTGTGAATAGTGATATTGATGTTTTCAGTGGCCTTGGTGGGCTTTATAATTGTGTTTTGGATTATGGTTGTTCTAGCTCCCTGAGTGGGATAGGTTGTGTTAATTTGCTTCCGCTGTATTATTGTTCATTGTCCTTTTATTTTCTAAAGCAGATACGCCTGGTATTTATTTTCCGTTTGCCAGGTTGTAATTCATAACCGGACCTTTAGTCCTTGTTATGGATTGTGACTTGGTACGGGACGTCACGTCGCACCGTATTTGGGGACATGCCGTTACAATTTGTCGTGTATGCAGATGCGTCACACGAAGGATTAGGTTGTGTGTTAATGCAAAATGGGAAAGTTATAGCTTATGCATGGAGGAAGCTAAAGCCAGCTGAAGAGAACTATCCCACGCACGACCTTGAGCTAGCCGCTGTTGTATTTGCTTTATTGAAATAGTGTCATTACCTCTACGGCATCACGTTCGACATCTTCACAGATCATAAGAGCCTTCAGTACTTGATTACTTAGAAGGAACTGAACAAACGACAGCGCCGTTGGATGGAGTTATTTGAGGATTACGATTGCAAGATTCAGTACCATCCCGAAAAGGCGAATGTTGTAGCCGATGCATTGAGCCGGAAGGCGAGCATCGCCCAGCTAGAGGCTAAGTTAGAGGGAGTTCACATCAGTTCTCAGGCCCATATTTACAGCATATCGATCCAGTCAGAGTTGGGTCGAAAGATTCGAGATGTTCAGGCCACTGATGAGTGGACTCAGAGACAGATAGTTCACATCGCAGCTGACCCAGAGACTCATTGTGGTGTGGACGACTCAGGAATTCTCCGTTACAAGACCCGAGTTTGTGTTCCGGAGAGTTTGAGGAAAGAGATTCTCAGTAAGGCTCACAACACACCTTACACAGTTCATCCAGGTGGAAGTAAAATGTACCGGGATTTGAAAGAATTATTCTGGTGGAGAGGAATGAAGAGAGACGTAGCTGATTACGTCAAGAGATGCTGGACTTGTCAACAAGTCAAACTTGAACATCAAAGACCGGGAGGCTTGCTTGAGCCACTACCAATTCCTACGTGGAATTGGGAGGGTATAGCCATGGACTTTGTGTCTGGTTTGCCTACAGTTAGACGTGGCTACGATAGCATTTGGGTGATTATCGACCGAATATCCAAGAGTGCTCATTTCCTACCAATCAACATGTCATACAAAGTGGATAAGTTGGCAGAGATTTATCACCGAGAGATTGTCAAGCTTCATGGCATTCCGACTAAGATAGTATCTGACAGAGATGCTCGATTTACTTCCCATTTATGGCAACAATTTCAAGATCGAATGGGAACGAAGCTGACTTTCAGTACAGCCGCACACCCGCAGCAGATGGTCAGTCAGAGAGGATAATCAGATATCTCTGTAATATGCTTCGAGCTTGTGCCTTGGATTTTCGCAACAATTGGAACGACCAGTTGCCATTGATCGAGTTTGCCTACAACAACAGTTATCAGTCTACAATCAAGATGGCACCATACGAAGCGTTGTACGGCAGGAAGTGTAGATCCCCATTGTTTTGGGATCTCGAGGATTGGCGTTGGACGAAAGACGATAATGGACGAGGGACTCCTCCAAAGTTTCTCCAAAATGCCATCGACCGTATTCAGATTATTCGGCAGAGAATGAAAGCAGCTCAGGATCGACAGAAGAGCTATGCCGACACCCGTCGCCGACCTTTCGAATTTGAGGTTAGTGAGAAAGTATTCCTCAAAGCTTCTCCTAGTAAGGGATTCACCCGAATTGGAAAAGGAGGAAAATTGAGTCCGGGATTTTTGGGTCCCTATGAAATTCTGGAGAGGATTGGGAACGCCACCTACAGGTCAGACTTGCCGCCAAACGTAACAGGGATTCACAACGTCTTTCATGTTTCCCAACTCTGAAAGTACTTCCCGAATGAGTCCGAAATCCTTCCTATTGAAGAAATTGAACTAGAACTGGATTTGACCTTTGTTTCGAAGCCGGTGAAGATATTGGATAAGAAGACTCAAGCTCTGCACAACCGGGAGATTTCTCTTGTCAAAGTTCTTTGGAGAAATCAAACAACCGAAGAAGCTACGTGGGAGACCGAAGAGAAGATGCGCAAGTTCCACCCGGAGTTATTTCAGACGGACGAGTAGAATCTGGGGACCAGTTTCTCATAAGGAGGGGGTGATTGTAGCGCCCCGAAAATCCGAGTTATTATCCGGTAAGTCCGAATCGTTTATTTACGCGATTTAATTATTTATTTGATAATTATTATGTGATTTATACTACAATTTCATAAATGAGTGAATTTTGGTATTTAAACCACGACATGCCAATGTGAGTTTAATTTCATGAACTTTTACTGTAATTATGTATTATTTGGATAACTTGAGTTTTTGAACTTATTTATTAAAATTATGAAAATACCCCTTCGTTTTTCAAACTAAGTCAACCTTTTGACTTAACCCATCTCTCTCTCTACCTCACTGTAGCGGGCGCCACAAACGTGTAACGCACGCCCCGCACCGAGTCTCGACCCGAAACCGAAATAGAATTCTGCCCCAAATCAAAACCTGGCGAACGACACACGTTTACTCAATCACTAGGCGGGGATTTCAAAAACGAAATAAACGACAGAGGTGCGGAAGCGATAAACAAGCAAATCAATAAACCATTGCACAATAATAAAGCCCACCGAGGCCAACGAAATTCTAATTACTAATAACTGTTATTTAATACACGGGTTCAATACAATATCCCGAATTCTAGAGTAACGGGTTCAGAATAATAATCCCTAATAAATACATAAAATCCTAATACATATATCATAATGAAATTCCAAACGGGACAAGAGTTTACATGTGCAAAAATATAGATGCAACTCAAAAGACGTGACGACGACGACGACGACGTACAATCCCGCCTAGTATCCTGAAACCAACACCAGGGTGAAACAGAGGGGGTTAGTCAAATGACTAAGTGAGGAGGGAATAATAATGTACATTATAAAACGGAAGTAAATCACCATTTTTCAAACTGAAAAGAAATCAACATAAAAGAAAGGTTTTCGTAAACGATTGGTGATTTAGCATAAAACATAAACATTTCATATGACTCGGCGAGACGAGCCCTTAACTCCAATTTCCAAACATAAAAACGGGAAACCACCCTTATTCCTCCAATGTAGACGGACCGCTAAATCCGAACTACTCATAACGTACGGTATAATCTCAGGTACTCAAAAGGCTGCCACTCCGGCCTCACCCCGAGCTCCCAAAGGTGGAGGGAACAAGAGGATTTACGCCGTAGACCCGACGTCTACCGGTTTCGTCCTGTCATCCTTACTCCGGGGCCCAAACATACATACATACAGTTCATACTCGCTTTTCGAATCATTTCGGGTTGGTCGAAAGACCGTTCGAGACATGTCATATGCGAGGCCGAAGGCCAAAGTTCGCCTTAGAAAATCAAAGAGGTTTTACATGTCTCTTTCGCAAACATTTCAAAAGAATATACATAGTACTTTTTCATATCAAAACATTTTATATAAATCGAATAAACATAATAGGCATAAATATTTACTAAGTATATATATAGAGACGGTATGAAAACAAAACGTAAACAAAGCTTGTATCGGGAGAGGCTTATTTATATATATATATACATATAGGTACCGGAGTCAGAAACGGAAAGCGTCACTTGTTGGCTAATAAAAAATAAAGGATAATTGCAAGATCGGATGCGTTACTCCACGGGAGTATCGTCTGCAAAATACAAAGACACAACCAAATAAGACTGACAACGACGCACGGCTTATACAAAAGCATTAAAACACATAGAAGCACGTTAAGTAATCATATACGGCACTTAGGTTCAAGTTAACAAACGAAAACAAAGCAATTCATGAATTTAAACATACAAATCAAGTTCAAATGCTACGAGACTTTACGAGCGTGCTTTAAATACCATAAGGGAGTATGTATTCGAATTTCGGAAGAATCGGACTTCATATGCAAAAGTTAGAAAATTTGACGAAAACTTCGAACGCACTATTCATAGACCCGAACATGCTATAAATTCAAAAATCATGCAATTCATATCTATTTCATACATATACAATACACGAGCAAAGAAATAATTCAGAAAAGACGAGCCTCGGAGGGACCTACAGGCCAAAATGGACCCTAACTTACAGAAGCGCAGGGTCCTGTTCATACTGCTCCACACGGCCTTGTGCACGGCTGTGCACCAAGGCCGTGCACATCAAAGAAGGACACGCACGGCCTCTTGCACACGGCCTCAAGGCCGTGCACCATAAACCATGCGCACGGTCTCTTGCACGGTCGTGCAAGAGGCCGTGTACTTCCATACGGGCTTGCCACACCCAGTGTGCAAAGCCCGTGCACGTCAAGAATGAGCAGAACACTTCGCAGAACCAAAAAAACCACATGAATTCAATCCTAATTTCAACATTTGATCATCTAACCATGCAAATCTCGCCCTAAAATCCACATGTAACGATCTACAACAACTAAGCTACACATAGGATCCAAAAACACGAAAAACCATCCATAAATTCATTCAAAATCACATAAACCCTAAATTATTCAACTATTCACAAAAATGAGAAAAATGAGGCAATGGAGGCATTAAACGCAAGGGACGTGAGAAGCTTACTCGTAGATGAGATCGCGGGGAGTTTGTAGGATTTTACGGCTCGGAAATCGGTAGGAAATGAGCACTCTTGGATAGTCGGTCGATAATCACACAAATGCTATTGTAGCCACCTCTAACTTTAGGCAAACCAGACACGAAGGCCATTGCAATACCCTCCCAATTCCACGTAGGAATTGGTAGTGGCTCAAGCAAACCTCCCGGTCTTTGATGTTCAAGTTTGACTTGCTGACAAGTCGAGCATCACTTGACGTAATCAGCTGCGTCTCTCTTCATACCTCTCCACCAGAATAATTCTTTCAAATCCCAGTACATCTTACTTTCACCTGGATGAACTGTGTAGGGTGTGTTGTGAGCCTCGTTGAGAATCTCTTTCCTCAAACTCTCCGGAACACAAACTCGGGTCTTGTAACGGAGAATTCCTGTATCGTCCACACCAAACTGAGTCTCTGGGTCAGCTGCGATGTGAACTATCTGTCTCTGAGTCCACTCATCAGTAGCCTGAACATCTTGAATCTTTTGACCCAACTCTGATTGGATCGATATGCTGTGAATATGGGCCTGAGAACTGATGTGAACTCCCTCTAACTTAGCCTCTAGCTGGGCGATGCTAGCCTTCCGGCTCAGTGCATCGGCTACAACATTCACCTTTCCGAGATGGTACTGAATCTTGCAATCGTAATCCTCAAATAATTCCATCCAACGGCGCTGTCGTTTGTTCAATTCCTTCTGAGTAAACAAGTACTGAAGGCTCTTATGATCTGTGAAGATGTCGAACGTGATGCCGTAGAGGTAATGACGCCATTTCAATAAAGCAAATACAACGGCTGCTAGCTCCAGGTTGTGCGTGGGATAGTTCTCTTCAGCTGGCTTTAGCTTCCTCGATGCATAAGCTATAACTTTCCCATTTTGCATTAACACACAACCTAATCCTTCGTGTGACGCATCTGCATACACGACAAATCCTTCAGAACCCTCGGGCAGGGTCAATACTGGGACTGTGGTCAATCTCTTCTTGAGCTCCTGAAAACTGGTTTCACATTTGGTTGACCACTCGAACTTGGCTTCTTTCTTCGTCAACGCTGTTAACGGGCCCGCGAGCTTAGAGAAATCCTTGACGAAGCGTCTGTAGTATCCTGCTAATCCCAAGAAACTACGGATCTCTATAGGAGTCTTAGGTCTCTCCCAGTCCAGCACTGTCTCAATCTTCGAAGAATCTACCTCGATTCTCGTTCTGGATATGACATGACCTAGGAAGGTCACTCGGTCAATCCAAAATTCGCATTTGCCGAACTTAGCGTACAACTGGTGCTCTCTTGAAGCTTGGAGCACAATCCGGAGGTGTTCAGCATGTTCTTCTTCGGACTTCGAGAACACTAAGATGTCGTCAATGAAAATAACGATGAACTTGTCGAGGTACGGACGGAAATTTCTGTGTCTCATGTCCATAAAAGCTGCTGGGGCATTCGTGAGTCTAAACGGCATGACCACAAACTCGAAATGTTTGTATCGGGTGTTGAAAGTTGTCTTTAGGATATCCTCTGATCGGATACGGAGCTAGTAATATCCTTGTCTGAGATTGAGCTTGGAATAAACCCTCGATCCTTGTAGCAAGTCGAACAATTCCTCGATATGCGGTGAAGGATACTTGTTCTTCACTATCATCCTGTTCAATTCTCGGTAATTGATACACATGCGAAGTGTACCATCCTTCTTCTTCACGAACAAGACTGGAGCACCCCAAGGCGAGGCACTCGGTCGGATATATCCAATGGAAAGAAGTTCATCGAGTTGGTTCTTCAATTTTTTCAACTCGGTAGGAGCCATTCGGTACGGCGACTTCGAATAGGACTCGGCTCCCGGAACTAAGTCAATCACGAGCTCTATATCCCGATCCGGTGGCAAGAATTCCAGATTCTCAGGGAACACGTCAGTGAATTCATTGACCACGGGTGTTTCTTCGATCTTCGTTTGGTCTTTCGGGCGGTTGAGAAGGTAAGCTATAAAGCACGTGGCTTCTTCTTTCTGAACGAGCTTCTTGGCTTCCATCATTGAGATATACGGACCTTCTCCTGATCGGAAACCCTTAACTTCATTAGAACCCAGAATAACTTTCTTCTCGAAACAATCATCCTTCGCCCGATGCTCGTACAACCAATCCATTCCGAGAATAACCCCAAACTTCTTCATCGGCAACTCGATCAAATCTGCCGGGTATTCGATACCCTCGATGATAATCGGACAACGCTTAAGAGTATGGTTCGCCATTACTTTCGAACCCAACGGCAAACTAACCACTAGCACATAATCAAGCAACGAAACAGGCGCATGCACATATAAGGAAACAGCAGGCACAATAAATGAGTGTGAAGCACCCGAGTCATACAATGCATGTATGGGGATGCCATTTATATATATAGTACCTTCCACCACATCGATCGGATCTGCCACGGCGTCCTCAGCATCGCCTTCCAAGGTGTAGACACGGGCATAGGCCTGAGGCTGAGCTGCTCCCTGCTGTACCGGTCTCCTCTTCGGGCATACGTCCACTCGGTGATCGGCGCTACCACATCCGTAGCAAAGTCCATTCTTCTTCCAGCACTTAGCCTCTAAGTTCAGACCCTAACAGAATCCACATACGGGTCCTGGATGTCCCTGAGGTCGGGGAGGAGCAGGCTAAACGGCGGTCAATGGCTTCTTCCCAGAAGAGGACCCAGAATGAGTAAATGGCCTCTTCGAACCAGAAGGGAAACTCTTGGCGGCTGCGGGGGCAGGTGCAGAAGTCGGTCTCATCTGTCAGAGATCGGACTCTATAGATAGGGCCGTCTGAACTGCATCGGTATAGTACTGGAGTCGGTTCCCGAGCATGTGCATACGGATCTCATTCGACAACCCCTCAATGAACTGGCGAGTCTTCCTCTGCTCGTCGTCAACCATATACGAGCAATGAATAATAAGTCTAGAGAAATGAGCCTCGTACTGATCGATGGATGAAGTACCCTGCTTGAGAGCCAGAAACTCTCACTCACGCCGCTGACGGACAACCAACGGAATATACTTGGCCCGGAACTCGACCAACAACTGATCCCAAGTCGGGACTACGTGCTCACGCTGCCATCTTTGCTCGGTCCGTGTCCACCAATCTTGTGCAGCTCCAATCATCTGATAAACTGCCAAATCGACCCTCTTAGGGTCCGGACACTGCATAACCCTTAATCTCTTCTCCATAGCCGAAGTCTAAGCTTCGGCAATAACGTCATCCGGTGCACCCTCAAACTGCGGGGGATTAAGCTTAAGGAATCGGTCCATATCCTTCTCGGGAGTAGGATTTTGTTGTACTTGGTGAGTATGGACCATGAACTGCCCTAAAGCTTCCATGAATTAGGCTGGGGTCGGTACACCAGTAGGCGGACCAGGCGGTTCACGGCGAGGAGGCATTCTGTAAAAATCAATACCAACATGCATGATGATAAGTGATCATGGAAAGCTGTAACACGTATAGAATTAATTTCACATAACCACATTGTCACAAATCACATAATCCTAAGCCGTACGACCTAAACAGACACAACAAAACACGACGCTTTAGGGCCTAGGCCATTGGACCTACAGAAGCTCTGATACCAACTGTAGCGGGCGCCCTAAATGGGTAACGCACGCCCCGCACCGAGTCTCGACCCGGAACCGAAATAGAATTCTGCCCCAAATCAAAACCCGGCGAACGGCACACATTTACTCAATCACTAGGCGGGGATTTCAAAAACGAAATAAACGACAGAGGTGCGGAAGCGATAAACAAGCAAATCAATAAACCATTGAACAATAATAAAGCCCACCGAGGCCAATGAAATTCTAATTACTAATAACTATTATTTAATACATGGGTTCAATACAATATCCCGAATTCTAGAGTAACGGGTTCAGAATAATAATCCCGAATAAATACATAAAATCCTAATACATATATCATAATGAAATGCCAAACGGGACAAGAGTTTACATGTGCAAAAATATAGATGCAACTCAAAAGACGCGACGACGACGACGACAACGTACAATCCTGCCTAGTATCCTGAAACCAACACCAGGGTGAAACAGAGGGGGTTAGTCAAACGACTAAGTGAGGAGGGAATAATAATGTATATTATAAAACGGAAGTAAATCACCATTTTTCAAACTTAAAAGAAATCAACATAAAAGAAAGGTTTTCGTAAACGATTGGTGATTTAGCATAAAACATAAACATTTCATATGACTCGGCGAGACGAGCCCTTAACTCCAATTTCCAAACATAAAAACGGGAAACCACCCTTATTCCTCCAATGTAGACGGACCGCTAAATCCGAACTACTCATAACATAAGGTATAATCTCAGGTACTCAAAGGGCTGCCACTCCGGCCTCACCCCGAGCTCCCAAAGGTGGAGGGAACAAGAGGATTTACGCCGTAGACCCGACGTCTACCGGTTTCATCCTGTCATCCTTACTCCGGGGCCCAAACATACATACATACAGTTCATACTCGCTTTTCGAATCATTTCGGGTTGGTCGAAAGACCGTTTGAGACATGTCATATGCGAGGCCGAAGGCCAAAGTTCGCCTTAGAAAATCAAAGGGGTTTTACATGTCTCTTTCGCAAACATTTCAAAAGAATATACATAGTACTTTTTCATGTAAAAACATTTTATATAAATCGAATAAACATAATAGGCATAAATATTTACTAAGTATATATATAGAGACGGTATGAAAACAAAACGTAAACAAAGCTTATATCGGGAGAGACTTATTTATATATATATATACATATAGGTAGCGGTGGGCGTTACGGGTCGGGTTTCGGGTTTCCTACCCGACCCGATCGGGTTTTACCCAATCGGGTCGGGTTTTTTTTGTTTTTTGGTTTTCAGGTTGGGTACCCGATACCCGGTAGTAAAATCGGGTCGGGTATCGGGTACCCGAAACCCGAAATTTAATTTTTTTTTTTTTTTTTTAATTTCTAAACCTAATTTATAGTTTCATTTCTTCTGTTAATTCACTTCTCATTTTATTTTTGATGTTTTTTCTTAGTTAATGGAGTGAAATTCCCTATTATTTTTTTTGGAGGATCTTATACTAAAAATTAGGAGGATGTTAAATGAATTGAGATTTGAGGGGACTAAATTGCAATTTTTCTGGACCAATTTCAGCATATCCTTAAAACAGATAAATGTATATATTAAAAAAAAAAATGTGTACCCGATACCCGATACCCGACCCCAGAATTTCGGGTACCCGAAATTACTACCCGAAATTACATCGGGTCGGGGTTGGGGTCGGGTAGCAAAATTGCTACCCAAAAATTTCGGGTACCCGACCCGAACTACCCGAAACCCGAATAACTGACCTGACACCCACCCCTATATGATATAGGTACCGGAGTCAGAAACGGAAAGTGTCACTTGTTGGCTAATAAAAAATAAAGGATAATTGCAAGACCGGATGCGTTACTCCACTGGAGTATCATCTGCAAAATACAAAGACACAACCAAATAAGACTAACAACGACACACGGCTTATACAAAAGCATTAAAACACATAGAAGCACGTTAAGCAATCATATACGGCACTTAGGTTCAAGTTAACAAACGAAAACAAAGAAATTCATGAATTTAAACATGCAAATCAAGTTGAAATGCTATGAGACTTTACGAGCGTGATTTAAATACCACAAGGGAGTATGCATTCGAATTTCGGATGAATCGGACTTCATATGCAAAAGTTAGAAAATTTGACGAAAACTTCGAACGCACTATTCATAGACCCGAACATGCTATAAATTCAAAAATCATGCAATTCATATCTATTTCATACATATACAATACATGAGCGAAGAAAGAATTCAGAAAAGACGAGCCTCGGAGGGACCTACAGGCCAAAATGGACCCTGACTTACAGAAGCGCAGGGTCCTGTTCATACTGCTCCACACGGCCTTGTGCACGGCCGTGCACCAAGGCCGTGCACATCAAAGAAGGACACGCACGGCCTCAAGGCTGTGTGCACAAGGCCGTGCACCATAAACCATGCGCACGGTCTCTTGCACGGCCGTGCAAGAGGCCGTGTACCTCCACACGGGCTTGCCACACCATGTGTGCAAAGCCAGTGCACGTCAAGAATGAGCAGAACACTTCGCAGAACCAGAAAAACCATGCGAATTCAATCCTAATTTCAATATTTGATCATCTAACCATGCAAATGTCGCCCTAAAATCCACATGTAACGATCTACAACATCTAAGCTACACATAGGATCCAAAAACACGAAAAACCATCCATAAATCCATTCAAAATCACATAAACCCTAAATTATTCAACTATTCACAAAAATGAGAAAAATAAGGCAATGGAGGCATTAAACGCAAGGGACGTGAGAAGCTTACTCGTAGATGAGATCGCGGGGAGTTCGTAGGATTTCAAGCTCGGAAATAGGTCGGGAAACAGAGTCGGGACGATCAATCGAACCTTCCTCTTCTTCTTTCTCTTTTTCTCCTTTCTTTTCTTTCTGCTTTCCTGTATGTTGTGTGAGTTAGAATGAGGGAGAGAACATGAGACTTAGTCAAAATTTGACTAGGGTTGAGAATCGAAAGGGCATTTTCGTAATTTTTACAAAATAAGTTCGAAAACTCATGTTCTCCAAATAATACATAATTACAGTCAAAATTCATATACTTAAACGCACATTATCAATTCGTGGTTTAAATATCAAAATTCACTCATATACGAAATTGTAATAAAATCACATGATAATTATTAAATAAAATAATAAAATGCATAAAAAACGATTTGGGCATACCGGAATAAAATTCGGATTTTCGGGGCGTTATACTCACCTCATTCATGCACAAAGAAGAGAAGAGAAGAAGAAAAAAGAAAGGAAAAGGAAAAAAAAAAGAAGAAAAAGCTTCGATTGATCGTCCCGACTTCGTTTCCCGACCGAATTCTGAGCCGTGAAAACCTACGAACTCCTCACGATCTCTTCTACGAGTAAGCTTCTCACACCTTTCGTGATTAATGCCTCCTATGCTTCGTTTTTCTAGTTTTTGTGAATAGTTGCACATTTAGGTTAAATGTTGATTTTGAATGATTCTATGGATGGATTTACGTGGTTCTTGGTTTTATAGGTAGATTAGATGTTGTATATAGTTATATGTAAGTCTTAACTTGAGATTCGCATGATTGATTGGGTAAATATCGAATTATGGTTCACTCCCACGAGTTTTCTTCATTTCTGCAATTTTCTGTAGGCCAGTGCAAGTGCTTGCACCGGCTAGAGAACGCGCTCAAGCCCGTGCACGCGCCCGTCCCCAAGGCCGTCTGTATGCCTTAACCAAAATTTCTCCATTTTCAAAATGTTGCTCTCGATAATGGGAGTCAAAGGGCAATTAAAAAAGTTGACTTTCTTCGTTTGACCTCCGATTTGAGATCCAATTTCACCTATAGTTCCTATAAATCATGAAATGTATATTTTAGGAAGTTTGGATTTTTCCGAATTCGTTCGGGCCCCATTCTTCGTGTTTTTCGTTTAGGCATTTTTGGCTATTTTTCAAATGTTGTCCATTTCTTCTGAAAATTGAATGCATACTTCCTTGTTGCCTTTTATGCATGATAATGAAATTTTATCGCATTCTAGCTTGATTTACTTATTGAATTTATATATTTGTTAGAATGTGAACCTAAGTGATATGAATGACTGTTTAACGCGCTTCAATGTGTTTTAATGCTTTCGTTGAAGCCGTGCGTCATCGTTAGTCTTATGTGGTTGTGTCTTTGTATTTTTGCAGACGATACTCTCGTGGAGTAGCACCGGTCTTTCTTTTATTCTTTTGATTACGTACTTATACGTATATATATATATATATATATATATATATATATATATTAAGCCTCTCCCATATAAGCCTTGATTTACGTTTTGTTTTCATACCGTCTCTACATATATACTTAGTAAATATTTCTGCCTATTACGTTTATTCGATTTATAGAAAAATGTTTTGATATGAAAAGGTACTATGTATATTCTGTTGAAACGTTTGCGAAAGAGACATGTAAAACCTCTTTGATTTCCTAAGGCGAACTTTGGCCTTCGGCCTCGCATATGACATGTCTCGAACGGTCTTTCGACCAACCCAAAAATGATTTGAAAAACGAGTTATGAACTGTATGTATGTATGTTTGGGCCCGGAGTAAGGATGACAGGACGAAACCGGTAGGCGTCGGGTCTACGGCGTAAATCCTCTTGTTCCCTCCATCTTTGGGAGCTCGGGGTGTGGCCGGAGTGGCAGCCCTTTGAGTACCTGAGATTATACCGTATGTTATGACTAGTTCGGATTTAGCGGTCTGTCTACATTGGAGGAATAAGGGTGGTTTCCCGTTTTTATGTTTGGAAATTGGAGTTAAGGGCTCGTCTCGCCGAGTCATATGAAATGTTTATGTTTTATGCTAAATCACCAACCGTTTACAAAAACCTTTCTTTTATGTTGATTTCTTTTATGTTTGAAAAATGGTGATTTACTTCCGTTTTATAATATACATTATTATTCCCTCCTCACTTAGTCGTTTCACTAGCCCCCTCTGTTTCACCCTGGTGTTGGTTTCAGGATACTAGGCGGGATTGTACGTCGTCGTCGTCGTCGTCGCGTCTTTTGAGTTGCATCTATATTTTTGCATATGTAAACTCTATTCCTGTTCAGATTTTATTTATGACTTATATTTTAGATTATTTACACTATTATGTAATTATATTCAGGATTATTATACTGAACCCGTTATTCGTAATAGTCGGGATATTGTATTGAACCCGCGTATTTATTTATGGTAATTAGAATTCCGTTGGCCTCGGTGGGCTTTAATATTTGTGCAATGATTTATTGTTTTATTTTATTTTCGCTTCCGCACCTTTGTCGTTTATTCCGTTTTGAAATCCCCGCCTAGTGATTGAGTAAATGTGTGTCGTTCGCTGGGTTTTGATTTGGGGCAGAATTCTATTTCGGTTCCGGGTCGAGCGGGGCGTGCGTTACCCGTTTGGGGCGCCCGCTACAGAAGGATTTAATGGATGAAACAAAATGGGAAAAGAAGGTTACCGGTAGAGAATCGAACGATGATTGTATAGTTGGTCTCGGAATCTCGATTGGTCAAGCGACGGATTTGGGACGGGATTTCTTCTTCTCTTTCCTTCTTCTTCCTTTCTCCTTCTCTTCTCCCAGAAACACATCATCTTTAATGATTTCCCAACAAGATTGAAAGAATTTAACAGAGAAACCATCTGGTCCAGCAGCACCCGCAGGGTTCATTTCAAACACAACAGCCTTAACTTCATCTAGACTAGGGGCAACACACAGGGATGCATTATCTTCACTTGAGACAAGTTTAGGTATGCACAAATATTCATCTGGTATCAAGTCAACATCATTTTTACCTAAGAGCTGTGTGAAAAAATTAACAGCATATTGTTTAACATTGGCAGGTTCAATAACTAATGAATCCCCTTCCCAAATTTGATGAATTGTTGATTTTATACTTTTTTTTCTTAACTAAAGAGTGAAAAAACTTAGAGTTCCTTTCCCCTTCCAACAACCACTTGCAACTGGATTTCTGTTTCCAAAATATGTTTTCCATTTTTAGAACCTTGATCAACTCTGCATGAGCTTTTTGCATGTTCATTCTATTCACAGGGGAAGGATCTGACTCAAAAAGGATTTCACATTTAGCTAGTAAACTTTCAGTCTCAGATCATTAATTTTGGCTTTTGAATTAGTTCAAAAGCTTTATTTTTCGATTTTATATGATTTTTGGAAATCAGAAAACGAAAATCTTGTTTGCAGAAAACTTGCACATCACGTTTTTGGCGACTGTTCGTAAATTGCATTGGAAAGGGACTCTAACATGCTTGGATCACTTTAGAGTGTTTGAGAAATTGTTCCTCACATTTTTTCCTTGAGTTTAGGCTTTTGAATCGGGTCAAAAGGTTTATTTTTTGATTTATTATGAATTTTTGATATTCAGGACTGAACATGAGATTTTGCGAAAATCTGGTTTTCGAAAATCATGGATATTTATGATTCCTCCCAACTTGAACTTATTTGATGATGCACATAGACTAGGGTTTTGGAACTCTTATTATAATTAGATTAAATTCATAGTTTTTCAATTTATTTTAATTTAATTTTAATAGAGATTAAAGGTTATTTATTTAAGTTATTTATTTCGAATAAATGACTTAATTACGCATGATAAATATTTACTTGGTAAATTTAATTTATGCATTGCGGTGGATGTATGTTGGTTTTATCATGGGCTTAATATGCGCTGTGGATGATTTTATTTTGTGGATGCAATTTTAACTATGGTTTTAAATCGAGTGCCTGCGAGCCTCTTATTCCAATATGTAATGCTTCATTTTATTTTTCCACCAATGTATTTAAATGATTTGTAATTTGAGAGAGTTAGAATCATAGATTGGTGAGAAATTTCTAATTAGATTAGGAGAAGGAGTTCAAGACGAAGTGGGCTTGGAAGAGAAGAGACAATGAAGGCCCAAATGAAACGGGTTACTTAAATTGTAATAGAATGGGATTCTATTTGCTCCTCCCATGATTTAAATTTATGTTATTGTTGCATGAATAGAATCTTGGTCCATAAAATGGCTCTGATGGACCGAGCGTAGGAAAAATCCCATGATAATTATTGTTAGGTACTTTATTTAATTATTGTTATGTGTGTTTGTGGATGTTTATCTTTATGCATTAATCACATAAATAAGATAATTAGATGATGAGGTCTTGGATAGATTTTAAAATCTATAATTTTGAATTTTTCGAAAATTACCCCAAATTTTGAAAGTCAAAATTTTTCTAAATATTAAGCCTTAATGGAAAATTATATAAACAAGGATTTTAAATTTTCCAAGCATTCTGTTAATAGAAAATTCACTTCTAACCCTGCATAGTGGAGAAGACCATTACAAGTGGGTCTCTATTATGTGGGCATTAGAAACTAGGTAATTTTCTGAGTATACAAGATACAATTTTTCAATGGTTGCTGCAGCCGGGATGGCCATTACAAGTGGGTCTCCGTTGTACCAATTCATTGAAATCTAATGATTAATGGGCCGGGCTTTCTGCCAAAGTAACATAGATGTCACACACAGTTGGGTCTATGTGAAGGAGGCAATGCAAAATATTATTAAGAGTTATATCAGATATAATTAACAAAAGTTGTTTACCTTAAGACTTGAATTGAATGGCCATTACAAGTGGGTTCAATTGCAAGAAGCTTTGGGATCTTAATACCTACTAAAGAAAAATTATTATTATTTTCTCTGACTTTATTGCATAGGGGTCAATAAAGTTTGAATAAATTAGTGGGAGACTGAATGATTAAAGACCATATCATTCTTTTATTTAATTTTTATTATTTATCACTCATACGTTTTCTGCTTTATAATTGTAGACTTTCTGCTCAGTCAACATGACTAAAATCCGTTAATTGCTACCCTCAAGTCCAATAAATAGTATGTATTTATTCTGAGTGAACGATGCAGAAAGATAAATATTAATAGTTAATATTATACCTTAATTAAATGTTAATTTACGTTTCTGGACTTGAGAATTAGTTTGATAACTTTCGAAGTTAATTACATCACTGAAAAACTTTCGAAGTTATTAGATGATTTGGGCTGAAAATTTATTAGAAATAGATTAAGCCCACATAATTAATTATTGAATGGTTTACTTAATTGTATGGACGATTAAGCAAATTTAGGCCTAAGGAAATTTAATCTAGCATTAAATTCAATAGACACTATCCCTCTTTCTTTCTCGAAATTTCTCTTTCTGTAAGAGAAACTTTTAAGACAAACTTAAGATATCATATGGGATGACATAGAATAAGTTAAAAGGACAAACCGCACCAAGTAGCTAATAGACAAGGTGTCTATAGTAAGCTACTATTATCATAAAAGTGCATAACATACATATTCGATGTAGCATGCACTTAAATAAGATATGTGAAACAGTAAATAGGATTAACTGTTTTCTCAGTATTGAGTAAGCTTAGCTTACTCAAAATGGAACTGAGAGTATAGGTGTTTGTGAACACTGAGCTAAGGTTTTGAACCTCAATGAGAAATTCATCTAATTTTGATTTGTCAAAAATAGTGAATTTTGAATAGACCTGATCCTCAAATGTTGCATGTGTCATTCAATTGAAAACTTACCAGTGAAACTGGTATGTCAGTTATTGAACTGAAAAGAAGCTCGTTCGGAACGAGGATTCAATAAAGAAGGACACAACTATTGTCTTAATAATACATCAGAATAAAACTATGTGTTTCCATTATAAGAAATCAAGCACTAAGAGATATTTAGTTCATTTTAGAGATATCAAACACAATTTGTTGTGTATGATTTATTTGAATACTGTTTTGACATTTGAATTGAATATTTTTCCAAAAATTACTTTTGTAAAAGATAGTTCTATTTATGTTGGAAATAATTTTTCTTCAAAAATTTCAAATGTCAAAATATGTTACTAAGTCTGAAATGAAATGAATATGAATGTGTAGCGGGCGCCCCAAACGGGTAACGCACGCCCCGCACCGAGCCCGACCCGGAACCGAAATGGGATCCGATCCGAACCGAAACCCGGCGAACGGCAAGCATTTACTCAATCACTAGGCGGGGTTTTAAAAACAACGAAAAGACAGAGACGCGGAAGCAATATAAATAATCAAAGCAATAGAACATAATAAATACACAATTATTAAAGCCCACCAAGGCTAACGAAATTCAATTACATAATATCAAACGGGTTCGATAAATACATAATCCTGAATATAAATTAAATAAAATCCTAATATCCTAAAAATCTAATTCATATCATACGGAAAAGGAATATACATGAGAGAATAAATACAACTCTATGACGACGACGACGAATCCCGCCTAGTATCCTGAAACCAATATAGGGTGAGACAGAGAGGGTTAGTCAAACGACTAAGTGAGGGGGAAATAATAATGTATATAACAAAACGGAAGTAAATCACCAATTTTTATAATTAAAAGAAATCAACATAAAAGAAAGGTTTTCGTAAACGGGTGGTGATTTAACATAAAACATAACTTATTATATGACTCGGCGAGTCGAGCCCTGATACTCCAATAACCAAAAACATAAAACCGGAAACCTCCCTTATTCCTCCAATGTAGCCGGACTGCAAACCCGAACTACTCGTAACTAACTAGAATAACTCAGGTACTCAAAGGGCTACCCCGAGCTCCCAAATGGAGGAAACCATAGGATTTACGCCGTAGACCCGACGTCTACCGACTTCGTCCTATCGCTCTTACTCCGGGCCCAAACGATCATGCATACAGTTCATAACTCGCTTTTCAAACATTTCGGGTTGGCCAAAAGACCGTTCGAGCCATGTCATATGCGAGGCCGAAGGCCAAAGTTCGCCTTAGAAAACAAAAGGTTTTACATGTCTCTTCCGTAAACATTTCGAAATCTATACATAGTACTTTTTCATATCAAATCATTTTCGATAAATCAAATAAACATAATAAGTATAAATATCTACTAAGTATATATATAGAAACGGTGTGAAAACAAAACATAAACGTGGCTTATTTTGGGAGAGGCTTATTTATACATATACATAGTAATACTGGAACAGAAAAGGAAAGCCTCACCTGACGCGTGCAAAAGAAGAGCAAAAGCTAGAACCGGCGCTACTCCACAGGAGTATCGTCTGCAAAAATACCAGGACACAACCAAATAAGACTAAAGACGACGCACGGCTTATACGAGAATATTAAAACACATAGGGGCACGTAATACAATTAAATCAATCACTTAAGTTCAAATTCTCAACGAAAATAGAGCAATTCATACATTTAAAAATACAAATCAGGTCCAAATGCAACGAAACTTTACGGTCATGCTTAAATTATCATAAAGAAGTATGCATTCGAATTTCGGGAAAATCGGACTTCACATGCCAAAGATAGAAAATTTAACGAAAACTTAAAACACACTATTCATATAACCGAACATGTTGTAAATTCATAAATCATGCAATTCATATCTATATCATATATATCGAATACACGAGCGAAGAAAGAATTTGGAAAAGACGGGCCGAAGCGGGACCCGTAGGCCAAATTGTGCCCTGACTAACAGAAGGTCAGGGCACTGTTCGACCAGGCCACACGGCCTTGTGCACGGCCGTGTGCCGAGGCCGTGCACAATCGGACGAACGCGCACGGCCTCTTGCACACGGCCTCAAGGCCGTGTGCACAGCCCGTGCACCATCCCCAAACACGCACGGTCTCTTGCACGGCCATGCAAGAGGCCGTGTACACCCACACGGGCTTGCCACACCCCGTGTGCATGGCCCCGTGTGCGTAAAAATTGAGCAGAACATGCAGAACATCAAACCCAACACGCGAAAATCAAATATAATTCAACCTTATATCGATTAATCATGCAAATCAATCCCTAATTTTCACATATAATCATCTACAACATGTAATCTACATATAGAAACGATAAACACGAAAATCCATCCACAATTACTATCAAAATCATATAAAACCTAAATTATACAACTATTCACAAAAACGAGAAAAACGAAGTATAGAGGACATTATACGAGAGAATCGTTAGAAGCTTACTCGTAGAAAAGATCGCGAGGAATTCGTAGGCGTAAACGATTCGAAAATTCGTCGGGAAACGGAGTCGGGACGATCAATTGAAATCTCTTCCTTCTCTTTCTCTTTTTCCTTCTCTTTTCTTTTCTCCCCTTTCTTCCTTGTTGTTGATGTGCGAGAGTGAGGTGAGGGAGTGTGTGACTTAGTCAATTAGTTGACTAGGTCTAAAAGTCGAAAGGGTAAAATCGTCATTTTGCAAAATAAGTTTAAAAACTCACGTTGTCCAAATAATACGTAGTTACAGTTAAAATTCATATAATTAAACGCACATTGACAATTAGTGATTTAAATATAAAATTCACTCATTTACGAAATTATTCTAAAATCTCAGAATAAATATTAAATAGAATAATAAATAAAGAAATTACTCGATTAAAATATACTGAATTGAAACTCGGATTTTCGGGTCATTACAATACTCCCCGCTTCAGAAGAATCTGTCCTCAGATTCTCTTCCGGTCTCGGAGTTAGTTAAGAGGAGCATAACCTAGCGGAAATTCTAATAATACGAATTAAATCGAACATTAAAATAAAATTAATTCACATAATAAAACGCAATTCATAATAAACACTTAAAGCACTTAATATTCCAATTAAAATTCGAATTCATACAAAATAGAAAATTACATCAAATCCTAAACAAAGTTTACGGGAAAGAAGAAAATAAAATAGACTAGATAGCTCAAGGCTCGTCCGGACCACGGCGGAAATACTGATCCAGCTGCTCTGATAGTGACCTTTGCATTTCCGAGATCGATCTCTGAAGCTCTGCCTGCAAGGCGGTGTACTGACTATCAACGTGAGCTCGCTGAGCTGCAAAGCCCTCGTTGATCTGCCTCTCCTGCTGGGCAAATCTCTCATCCGACACACGTCGGTAGTCAGTGAACTCTGAATAAAACTGTTGCAGGTTTATCGATTCCTGGTGCTGAGTGCTTCTCCTGCCATGTGAAGACTCAGGTATAGTAGCATCCTGTCTCATCAGTTGGGAGTAGATATGCTGAGCCTGCTCTCGGACCTCTGGGTCTGAAGGTCCTTCTTCGGGAGCATCCCCTTGGTCAGCTTCCCACAAAGGTAGCCCAGCCACCAGAATATATGGGTCATTCCGCCTTGGACCCTTCATGCAGATCGCCATTTGAGCTAAAGTGCCGTAGCTAATTGAGGTCGAACCTCCAACAGGAACCTGAGTATCGAGCCCTTCCACCTGGGCACACTCCAAAATGGCGGTGATGTATGAGCCAACTCGAATTTCTCCTCTCGACCGAGTGGAGATATACTTCATATGATCCATCATGTACGAGATGGGGTTGAACCTTTCTCCTCGTACCATATGATCGAGTATTAGACAGTCTTCGGTGTTCACCGCACCCGGGCTGTCTCCTCTGGCTAGAACCGATCGAGACACGGCTCTATGCATAATTCTCAATTGAGTGGTAATGAGCATCGTGGCCTTGGATACGCCGGAGTTAAATATTTCGGTGGAGGTAGAGATACGTCTCCACGCTTTGGCTTGATTCCATCTGTCGGCACGTCTCCTCGGTGCCGTAACATCCAATTGAAAATACTCGGTCAACTGCCGGTATGAGAGCGTATAGTCTCGGTTGAACGCTCTGAAGTGGATTCCTATCGGCATCTCGTTGTCGTCCGGAAATGCCGCGCCCTTAAGAGAGCTTAAAAATTTGCAAGTGAGTCGGCGATAAGATGGCCTCTGGATACTCCAAAAATTAGCCCACCCAATGTTGTCGATGTAATGGGAGATCCCTTCGCCAAGTCCCAATTGGTACATAGCTTCCATGTCTAGAAATTGCGTAGCTCTAACCGGTCGTTCCATTAACCGGTTGAAGATATCTTGATCGTCTTCATTACCCAAATCTACTTGGTAACCTTCCGGGGCCGCTATGTCGGGTAATTCCCTTGCCCGACGTCCGCCACGGGTTTCACGAGCACCTTCCATAGTAGAGTTCAAGTTGTGTGGATTGAAGGAAATAAGTTGCAAACTTTCACTCGGGACTTTTACCGAACACTTGGCGTGCGCTACTTCGGGCGAAGATTGAGTGAGATCGGTATAACGGATCGAGCCCAAACTTCAACAATAACAAGAACTCGCTGCAGACAACACACTATCAAAATATCATGGAAATCCGTCGGGTAGATCGAGAATAATTCGAGCTCAAAGTTGGAAGGAATTTGGGGAGAAAAATGGGGAAATTTTTCGCAGGAAAAAGGGAGAGAAAGTGAGGGTGTGCGCGAGAATGAAAAGCTACTGACCATTTTAAAATCTGGACGAAATGCGCACGGCCTCTCGTCACGGCGTGTGACGAGGCCGTGTGAGAAACGCGCACGGGGTCTCGTCACGGCGTGTGACGACCCCGTGAGGACAAACACGCACGGGCTCTCGTCACGGCGTGTGACGAGCCCGTGTGTATTCATGCGCACGGCCTTTCGCACGGGGTGCAACAAGGCCGTGTGAGATAAGTGCACAGGGTCTCGTCACGGCATGTGGCGAGACCGTGCAAGGCATACAGGGGTAGTTCGTGTGATTAAAACCACACAAACTTCACAAAATTTAAACACGAGCAACAACATCGAAATCACATGCATAATATAACACGCTTAATGCACATAATTTCTAAATTCGCATAATATGAAATTAAATTAATTTGGATGAATGTCATGACAATGCAATATACTTGGATCGTTCATACAGAATCAAGCTTCATCCTTCTGGCTCGTCTCGACATTCTCTTTCTCGTGCAATTTGTACGAAGATGAAACGGACTTCCACATGAGAAGCAACGTCCCTGCTTCCTTCGACATTCTGACTCTTGATGATCTATTTGGCAAAAGTCACATACTGGCGTTCCCTGCAGTTTTGGAGGTACATTCTGCTTCGATGAAGATACCGAGAAGGTTTTCTTGCCGGAAGAAGACCCTGATTGTTTAAGTGGCCTCATAGAACTCGCTGGATGTGCATCCTCAGTATCGCCTGCTATATCCCGCGGTACTGACCTCTTCTTCGGACATAGGTTCAACATGTGATCGGGGCTACCACATCCGAAGCACAGTCCATTCTTCCTCCAACATTTAGCCTCTACATGCGGGCCCTTACAAAATCCACATACTGGTCGTGGATATCCCTGAGGTTGGGGAGGATTAGGCTGAACGGGGGCCTGAATTTCACTTTCATTTTGCTGATGAACAATCCTCGTAATGTATTCAGCCCGGAACTCAGTCAAGAATTGATCCCAAGTCGGGACTACATGCTCGCGTTCCCATCGGTGTTCAATCTGTTTCCACCATTCCTGTGCAGCTCCAATCATCAAATAAATAGCAAACCCGACTCTTAGAGGATCCGGATATTCCATAATCCTAAAAATCTTTTCTAGAGCAGATATCCATGCTTCGGCAATAGCTTCATCCGGGGTACCTTCAAATTGCGGTGGTTCGAATCTGAGAAATTGAGCCCACGCTTCCTGCTCAGCATTTCCTTTAGGGGCATGAGCGATGAACTGTCTTAATATTTCCAAAATTTCGGCTGGAATCAGTGGATCGGTCTGAGGTGTCAACGAAGATGACGAAGACTGTCCACAGGGACAACGACGTGGAGGCATCCTGTAAAGCCATTAACAGTTATGCATGACAGGTAAGTGAGCATGCAAAGCTGTAAACACATAGGCAAGTAATGTTCACTTAGATTTCACATAAGCACTTAGCACATTTACACAATTTCACAGAAGTCCTAAGCCGTACGACCTAGACACAACCGGACACGACAGACAACCAGGCATGGCAAGTACAACCTTGAGTTTCACATCCACCTATATCCAAGCCCATCCCAGTATTTTGATTGTAAAAGATCTTTTGTTGTTGATCATCCAACAAAGATCCGTGACAATTCAAACACTAAGCGTTCTTGAACACTGGTGAGTGCAATTCCCTAAGTTACACCGGCACACAACGACCGACCAAACCAGTAAAACACGACAATTCAGAGCTTAGGCCATTGGACCAAAGAGCTCTGATACCAACTGTAGCGGGCGCCCCAAACGGGTAACGCACGCCCCGCACCGAGCCCGACCCGGAACCGAAATGGGATCCGATCCGAACCGAAACCCGGCGAACGGCAAGCATTTACTCAATCACTAGGCGGGGTTTTAAAAACAACGAAAAGACAGAGACGCGGAAGCAATATAAATAATCAAAGCAATAGAACATAATAAATACACAATTATTAAAGCCCACCAAGGCTAACGAAATTCAATTACATAATATCAAACGGGTTCGATAAATACATAATCCCGAATACAAATTAAATAAAATCCTAATATCCTAAAAATCTAATTCATATCATACGGAAAAGGAATATACATGAGAGAATAAATACAACTCTACGACGACGATGACGAATCCCGCCTAGTATCCTGAAACCAATATAGGGTGAGACAGAGAGGGTTAGTCAAACGACTAAGTGAGGGGGAAATAATAATGTATATAACAAAACGGAAGTAAATCACCAATTTTTATAATTAAAAGAAATCAACATAAAAGAAAGGTTTTCGTAAATGGGTGGTGATTTAACATAAAACATAACTTATTATATGACTCGGCGAGTCGAGCCCTGATACTCCAATAACCAAAAACATAAAACCGGAAACCTCCCTTATTCCTCCAATGTAGCCGGACTGCAAACCCGAACTACTCGTAACTAACTAGAATAACTCAGGTACTCAAAGGGCTGCCACTCCGGCCTCACCCCGAGCTCCCAAATGGAGAAAACCATAGGATTTACGCCGTAGACCCGACGTCTACCGACTTCGTCCTATCGCTCTTACTCCGGGCCCAAACGATCATGCATACAGTTCATAACTCGCTTTTCAAACATTTCGGGTTGGCCAAAAGACCGTTCGAGCCATGTCATATGCGAGGCCGAAGGCCAAAGTTCGCCTTAGAAAACAAAAGGTTTTACATGTCTCTTCCGTAAACATTTCGAAATCTATACATAGTACTTTTTCATATCAAATCATTTTCGATAAATCAAATAAACATAATAAGTATAAATATCTACTAAGTATATATATAGAAATGGTGTGCAAACAAAACATAAACGTGGCTTATTTCGGGAGAGGCTTATTTATACATATACATAGTAATACTGGAACAGAAAAGGAAAGCCTCACCTGGCGCGTGCAAAAGAAGAGCAAAAGCTAGAACCGGCGCTACTCCACAGGAGTATCGTCTGCAAAAATAGCAGGACACAACCAAATAATACTAAAGACGACGCACGGCTTATACGAGAATATTAAAACACATAGGGGCACGTAATACAATTAAATCAATCACTTAAGTTCAAATTCTCAACGAAAATAGAGCAATTCATACATTTAAAAATAGTAATCAGGTCCAAATGCAACGAAACTTTACGGTCATGCTTAAATTATCATAAAGAAGTATGCATTCGAATTTCGGGAAAATCGGACTTCACATGCCAAAGATAGAAAATTTAACGAAAACTTAAAACACACTATTCATATAACCGAACATGTTGTAAATTCATAAATCATGCAATTCATATCTATATCATATATATCGAATACACGAGCGAAGAAAGAATTAGGAAAAGACGGGCCGAAGCGGGACCCGTAGGCCAAATTGTGCCCTGACTAACAGAAGGTCAGGGCACTGTTCGACCAGGCCACACGGCCTTGTGCACGGCCGTGTGCCGAGGCCGTGCACAATCGGACGAACGCGCACGGCCTCTTGCACACGGCCTCAAGGCCGTGTGCACAGCCCGTGCACCATCCCCAAACACGCACGGTCTCTTGCACGGTCGTGCAAGAGGCCGTGTACACCCACACGGGCTTGCCACACCCCGTGTGCATGGCCCGTGTGCGTAAAAATTGAGCAGAACATGCAGAACATCAAACCCAACACGCGAAAATCAAATATAATTCAACCTTATCTCGATTAATCATGCAAATCAATCCCTAATTTTCACATATAATCATCTACAACATGTAATCTACATATAGAAACGATAAACACGAAAATCCATCCACAATTACTATCAAAATCATATAAAACCTAAATTATACAACTATTCACAAAAACGAGAAAAACGAAGTATAGAGGACATTATACGAGAGAATCGTTAGAAGCTTACTCATAGAAAAGATCGCGAGGAATTCGTAGGCGTAAACGATTCGAAAATCCGTCGGGAAACGGAGTCGGGACGATCAATTGAAATCTCTTCCTTCTCTTTCTCTTTTTCCTTCTCTTTTCTTTTCTCCCCTTTCTTCCTTGTTGTTGATGTGCGAGAGTGAGGTGAGGGAGTGTGTGACTTAGTCAATTAGTTGACTAGGTCTAAAAGTCGAAAGGGTAAAATCGTCATTTCGCAAAATAAGTTTAAAAACTCACGTTGTCCAAATAATACGTAGTTACAGTTAAAATTCATATAATTAAACGCACATTGACAATTAGTGATTTAAATATAAAATTCACTCATTTACGAAATTATTCTAAAATCTCAGAATAAATATTAAATAGAATAATAAATAACGAAATTACTCGATTAAAATATACCGAATTGAAACTCGGATTTTCGGGTCGTTACAGAATGATAATAAGGATTATCACATAAATAAACCTATAAGAGTCGTGGGCAATTAATTCGAATTTAGGTAGAAATTCGAAACATTCAGTGTTTAAGAATCATATTTGAGTATGATGATTTCAAATCCCATATTTAATGGTAAATATGAGAATTCCCAAATAAGTCTAAGAGACTAGTGGGAGTATGAATTAGATTAGAAATCTAATTGGTAAATGTTTGTAGAAAAATAAGTATTAATGGAATACTTATTTAAAGGTTTCCTGAAGGACAAAATGGATTGTTTAAAAAGGAAAACCACTTTTATTCAAGAAATTATTTCTCGAGGATAAAAGGAAATACCAAGAAGTTGAAAAGTTTCAACGATACTACAAACAAACATATAGTGGAACACCAAAGTCAATCCAAATCATAAGATAAGTGTAAGACCTTACAGAAACAAGCAAAAGGATTAGTGAATCCGAAATATATCTTAGTGAACATATTTGACAGTATATATAAGATATAGAAATTCTGTGAAGGCAAACAGAGTTCTGAAATTTAGTGGGAGCTGGCCCAGAGTGGACGAAACTTAGAGAAGTTTGTAGACTCCTATCAGAACTCAAATTAATCTTAAATGATTGGAACAGTTGGTTAAATGAGAGAGTCTGAAAATTGTTTTGACTACATTTAAAGTAGGATTATGAGTAATCACATACATAAGATACAAAGAGAGTTGTAACGCCCCGTTATTTTATAACGCTCCGGTAAGTTTACCGATTAATTGCTCTTGTTTGTATTATTTGCAATTATGTGATTATGTGAATTATATGAATTAATGTGTGATTCTATATGTGAATAATATGATGAATTCATAAGAATTTTCATATTTGAAATTACTTCACACTATGTTTATATTTGAATTGTTGTATTTGAACTTTTATGAAAATTATCACATTATATTTGAATTATATGATATTATTCTTGAAATATATATAAATATATATGCAAATACATACATAAATATCTATACAAATATATATACATTGCTAGCTATTTTGACTTTTCAAAATATCTTTATTAATTTAATTATCTCATTTCTCTCTCAAATTTTCTACACTATTCCACAAGCAACATTCTCTCATCTTCAACCTCTCTCTCTCGGCACTCTCTCCTCCCTCACCACCGCCATTTCCAACCACCTTAAACCACCAAAAATCATCTCCTTTCATGCTACAAAAGAGTGCTTCATCATCCAAGGAACAAACCTCTACTTTCTATTTGTGCAAACAAGCCCTCAACATCTCTATCTCTTCAATTTTATTTTACAAGGTAAGGTTGTAAATCTCTTTAATCTTTGAGTTTTAATGTTTTATATGTTGATGAAGTGAAGAAGCATGCTAGAATGAATGATTGATGAGCTTAGTTTGGTGATTGATTACATGTAGCATCTTTTATGAAATTTTCATTGAATTTGATCAATGTGCAATATTGGCTTAATGATCTTAGATGCTTAAATGGATTGGTAATTCATGTTGGTTCATGATATTAAGCTAATTGGTGAAGTTTTATGGAGTTTGGGATTGAAAATCAAATGTTTGAATAAAAGAAGGTGGTGGCAGCATAAATAGGGAATTTTTGAGGTTTTGATTCGAACTTTATTTTTCGATTCTTTTGGCATCAAAAATCCTTAAATATAGTAGCTAAGTGATGCCGGAAGTTTCGGATTAATCGGAGTTCTTTTGCTATGCAAAGTATTAAATGAGGGGTGGTTTGTGTAATATTCACAAACCTTTGAATTTTATTCCCCAAGCTTCCATATTACTTGAATGCTTAATTTAGCTTAATATCATGTGTATTTGATTGTGTTTAAATGTGTTTGAATGAGCTTAGTTGTGTTTAAATGCATTTATGCATAATATGTTATTTTGAGCATAAAATGCATTTCATAGCCGTGCGTCGTATTTGGTTGATTTATTGAGTCGTGTTTTACCTCGATGCCTGTGTATTACAGGTGGGACCTTGCGGGACTGATCTCTGGTCGTTTGGCTATCCTTTTTGTTAAGCCTACAGGTGAGGATGTAAAATGTTTTTAACTGAAGCTTGAACAAATATTTGCGAAAACCATATCCCTTATATTTCAATTATACATTATCAATATTTGAAATAAAAGGGTTTTGATATAAAATGATATATGTGTATCTTTTCCAAAATGGTTTGAAAATAGAGACAAGAGAACTATTTTAATTTTAAAAGTAACATTTGGTCTCGGGACTTGCGCGTATGCCTCGAGATAACTCGGCAACGTAACGGGATACCCTAGGCGGTTACATACCTTGTCTCGAAAGACCCTTTTGATCCATTAAAATATTTTGAAAAGCGAGATGACTTATACTTAACCCCATTGAGGACGCTCATGGGTATTTCTGTTTGGGCCCTGGATTATGTGACAGGCGGATACCCGGAGACGTGCGTCTAGGGTTGAAGCTGGGTTCATAATTCCACCGATTATAAGCAGGTATTCATGAACCTGACAAATAATCAAAGGGTATTGTTCATGGCTGGTCAGAGGTAGTCTAGCCTGAATAATACTTACACCGGCGCCATTAGTCGGTTATGGTGAAATCTTGGGTAGCTCCCTTGATAAGCCAAATGGTATTGAGGAGGAATTTCGTTATATTTGATATATTTTGGGAGTTATAAGGAGATGGCCCGTTCTCGCCGGGAATAAAATGTTTCTAAAATGTTTTGCTTTAATATTTAATTCACAAAGCTTTGATGAATTATAAAGAGAAAGTATCGGCACTAGATTCGTTTCTCTATTAACCAAAGCGTGAATTAAATATATTTTATGATTTAATTATTATATATATATTTTCCCCTCCTTACTGAGTTCGTTTGACTCACATCCCGTTTTGGTTCATGCTTCAGGTTAGCGGTCAGGTACTGGCAGCAGCGTTGTAGGCTTGTACAGTCTTTGAAGTCGGTCTTATGCATTTACTTTTGTGGATCGAACTCATGATGTTGGATTACATGAAAACTTGACATGTTATGCTGATGTTGGATATTTAATGAGTTGATGTTATAACTTGTGATAGATAATGAACTTATAAATGTTTATTTTGGCCACGGATGGCAGTGTGAATATAAATATGATCTTTTGCTCATTGCTTCCTCTTGTTGGTGCTATTGTTGTTGTTGTTGATGTTGGTACTGTTGTTGGGAGTTGCTGTTGCCAGATTGTGGGAATCCCGTTGTCCGGGGCGGGTTTTTCGAGTGGTGGTATTTAACTATCGCTCGGGAGCTCGTTTCGGTCCAGGGGTTGTGGCGTGGGGGACATCACAAGAGTTGTATAGTTGTATAATGTTTTCGAACCATAGATGAGGTAGAATTGTAGCGGACGCCCCAAACGGGTAACGCACGCCCCGTACCGAGTCCCGACCCGGAACCGAAATGGGATCCGACCCGAACCGAAACCCGGCGAATGGCAAGCATTTACTCAATAACTACGCGGGGGTTTCAAAACAACGAAAAGACAAGAGGACAGAAGTGCGGAAGCGAAATAAACGAAACATTAAAGCATAAATAATTACACAAGTATTAAAGCCCAGCAAGGCTAACAAAATTCAATTAATTAAATAACAAACGGGTTCGATACAATATCCCGATAATTATAATAACGGGTTCAATATATACATAATCCCGAATACAACTTACAGTAATAAATCCCTAATATCATAAAACATATACATAAAAGCCACACGGGAAAGAGTTATACATGAGCAAAAATAATGTAACTCTACGACGCCTACGACGACGAAGATCCCGCCTAGTATCCTGAAACCAGTACAGGGGTAAAACAGAGGGGGTTAGTCAAACGACTAAGTGAGGAGGGAATAATAATGTATATAATAAATCGGAAGTAAATCACCAATTTTAAACTTAAAAGAAATCAACATAAAAGAAAGGTTTTCGTAATCGGGTGGTGATTTAACATAAAACATAACATATCATATGACTCGGCGAGTCGAGCCCTTAACTCCAATTTCCAAACATAAAAACCGGAAACCACCCTTATGCCTCCAATGTAGACGGACCGCTAAATCCGAACTACTCATAACAGACGGGAATAACTCAGGTACTCAAAGGGCCGCCACTCCGGCCTCACCCCGAGCTCTCAAATGGAGGAAACCATAGGATTTATGCCGTAGACCCGACGTCTACCGACTTCATCCTATCGCTCTTACTCCGGGCCCAAACAAACATGCATACATATCATAACTCGCTTTTCAAATCATTTCGGGTTGGTCAAAAGACCGTTCGAGACATGTCATATGCGAGGCCGAAGGCCAAAGTTCGCCTTAGAAAACTAAAGGTTTTACATGTCTCTTTCGTAAACATTTCAAAGTCTATACGTAGTACTCTTCATATCAAATCATTTTCGATAAATCAAATGAACATAATAATCATAAATATCTATTAAGTATATATATATAAACGGTGTGAAAACAAAACATAAACGTGGCTTATATCGGGAGAGGCTTATTTATATATATACGTAATAATACTGGAAACAGAAACGGAAAGCCTCACCTGTGGCTATACAAAATATGACAAAAGCAAGACCGGATGCGCTACTCCACGGGAGTATCGTCTGCAAAATACCAAGACACAACCAATTAAGACTAACGACGATGCACGACTTATACGAAAGTATTAAAACACATAGGAGCACGTTATACAATTAAATCAATCACTTAAGTTCAAATTCTTAAACGAAAACAGAGTAATTCATGCATTTAAAAATGTAAATCAAGTCCAAATGCAACGAAACTTTACGGACATGCTTAAATTATCATAAAGGAGTATGCATTCAAATTTCGGGAAAATCGGACTTCACATGCAAAAGTTAAAAAATTTGTCAAAAACTTAAAACGCACTATTCACATATCCGAACATGTTGTAAATTCATAAATCATGCAATTCCTATCTATTTCATATATATCGAATACACGAGCGAAGAAAGAATTCAGAAAAGACGAGCCGAAGCGGGACCCATAGGCTAAAATGTGCCCTGACTTACAGAAGGTCAGGGCACTGTTCGACCAGGCCACACAGCCTTGTGCACGGCCGTGTGCCGAGGCCGTGCACAATCAAGCAACACGTACGGCCTCATGCATACGTCCTCAAGGCCGTGTGCACCATCCCGTGTGCATTTCACCACACGCACGGTCTCTTGCACGGCCGTGCAAGAGGCCGTGTAACCCCACACGGCCTTGCGACACCCCGTGTGCAAAGCCTGTGTGCGTCCAGATTGAGCAGAAACCCGCAGACAACAAAAACATACGCGATTTCAAACCAAAAATTCAACATTTAATCGATAAATCATGCAAATCACTCCCTAATTCTCACATATAATCATCTACAACATATAATCTACATATAGAAACGATAAACACGAAAATCCATCCACGATTACTATCAAAATCGAATAAAACCTAAATTCTATAACTATTATCAAAAATAAGAAATACGAAGCATACGAGGCATAAAATGAAAGGATCGTGAAAGGCTTACTCGTAGATGAGATCGCGAGGAGTTCGTAGGCGTAAACGGCTCGAAAATCCGTCGGGAAACGGAGTCGGAACGATCGTTGGAATCTCTTTCTTCTTCCTTCTCTTTTTCTCTCTTTTTCTTTCTTCTCCTTTTCTTTTTCTTGCTGAGTGCCACGAGAGTGAGATGAGAGATTGACTTAGTCAAATTTTGACTAAGGTTTAGAAATCGAAGGGGCAAAGTCGTAATTTTGCAAAATATGTTCGAAAACTCACGTTGTCCAAATAACATGTAATTACAGTCAAAATTCATATTATTAAACGCACATTGACAATTTGTAATTTAAATACAGAAATTCATTCATATACGAAATAATTCTAAAATTACATAATAAATATCAAATAAAATAATAAATTGCGCAAATATTCGATTCGGACGTACCATATTATAATTCAGATTTTCGGGGCGTTACAATCACCCCTCCTTATGAGAATCTGGCCCCCAGATTCTACTCGTCCGACTGAAATAATTCCGGGTGAAATTTCCGCATCTTGTCCTCGGTTTCCCATGTAGCTTCTTCAGTTGTCTGATTTCTCCAAAGGACTTTGACAAGAGAAATCTCTCGGTTGCGCAGAGTTTGAGTCTTCTTATCCAATATCTTCACCGGCTTCGAAACAAAGGTCAAATCCGGTTCCAGTTCAATATCCTCAACAGGAAGGATCTCGGACTCATTTGGGAAGTACTTTCGAAGTTGGGAAACATGAAAGACGTTGTGAATCCCAGTTAGGCTCGGCGGAAAGTCTAACCTGTAAGCTGCGTTCCCAATCCTTTCTAGAATCTCATAGGGACCCAAAAATCTCAGACTCAACTTTCCTCCTTTTCCAATTCGGGTGAATCCCTTTCGAGGAGAAGCTTTGAGGAATACTATGTCACCAACCTCAAATTCCAACGGTCGGCGACGGTTGTCGGCATAGCTCTTCTGTCGATCCTGAGCTGCTTTCATTCTCTGCCGAATAATCTGGATACGGTCGATGGCATTTTGGAGAAACTTTGGAGGATTCCTCGTTCCTTATCATCCTTCATCCATCGCCAATCTTCGAGATCCCAAAACAACGGGGACCTACACTTTCTGCCATGCAATGCTTCGTAAGGTGCCATTCCGATCGTAGACTGATGACTGTTATTGTAGGCAAACTCGATCAGAGGCAACTGGTCGTGCCAATTGTTGCGAAAATCCAAGGCACAAGCTCGAAGCATATCACAGAGATATTTGATCATCTCTCTGACTGACCATCGGTTTGCGGATGTGCGGCAGTACTGAAAGTCAGCTTCGTTCCCATTCATTCTTGAAGTTGCTGCCACAAACGGGAAGTAAATCGAGCGTCTCTGTCAGATACTATCGTAGATGGAATCCCATGAAGCTTGACAATCTCTCTGTGATAAATCTCTGCCAACCTATCCACTTTGTACGACATGTTGATCGGTAGAAAATGAGCACTATTGGACAGTCGGTCGATAATCACCCAAATGCTATCGTAGCCACCTCTAACTTTAGGCAAACCAGACACGAAGTCCATGGAAATACCCTCCCAATTCCATGTAGGAATAGGTAGTGGCTCAAGCAAACCTCCCGGTCTTTGATGTTCAACCTTAACCTACTGACAAGTCGAGCATCTCTTGACGTAATCAGCTACGTCTCTCTTCATACCTCTCCACCAGAATAATTCTTTCAGATCCCGATACATCTTACTTCCACCTGGATGAACTGTGTGAGGTGTGTTGTGAGCCTCATCGAGAATCTCTTTCCTCAGACTCTCCGGAACACAAACTCGGGACTTGTAGCGGAGAATTCCTATGTCGTCCACACCAAACTGAGTCTCTGGATCAGCTGCGATGTGAACTATCTGTCTCTGAGTCCACACATCAGTAGCCTGAACATCTCGGATCTTTCGACCCAACTCTGACTGGATCGATATGCTGTGAACATGGGCCTGGGAACTGATGTGAACTCCCTCTAACTTAGCCTCTAGCTGGGCTATGCTTGCCTTCCGGCTTAGTGCATCGGCTACGACATTCGCCTTTCCGGGATGATACTGAATCTTGCAATCGTAATCCTCAAATAATTCCATCCAACGGCGCTGTTGTTTGTTCAATTCCTTCTGAGTAAACAAGTACTGAAGGCTCTTATGATCTGCGAAGATGTCGAACGTGATGCCATAGAGGTAATGACGCCATTTCAATAAAGCAAATACCACGGCGGCTAGTTCAAGGTCGTGAGTGGGATAGTTCTCTTCAGCTGGCTTTAGCTTCCTCGATGCATAAGCTATAACTTTCCCGTTCTGCATTAACACACAACCTAATCCTTCGTGTGACGCATCTGCATACACGACAAATCCTTCAGAACCCTCGGGCAGGGTCAATACTGGAGCTGTGGTCAATCTCTTCTTGAGCTCCTGAAAACTAGCTTCACATTTGGCTGACCACTCAAACTTAGCTTCCTTCTTTGTCAACGCTGTTAACGGGCCTGCAAGTTTAGAGAAATCCTTGACGAAACGTCTGTAGTATCCTGCTAAACCCAAGAAACTACGGATCTCTGTAGGAGTCTTAGGTCTCTCCCAATCCAGCACTGTCTCAATCTTTGAAGGATCTACCTCGATTCCCGTTTCGGATATGACATGACCTAGGAAGGTCACTCGGTCAATCCAGAATTCGCATTTGCTGAACTTAGCGAATAATTGGTGCTCTCTCAAAGCTTGGAGCACAATCCGGAGGTGTTCAGCGTGTTCTTCTTCAGACTTCGAGAACACTAATATGTCATCAATGAAAATAACGACGAACTTGTCGAGGTACGGACGGAAAATTTTGTGCATCATGTCCATAAAAGCTGCTGGGGCATTCAAGAGTCCAAATGGCATGACCACAAACTTGAAATGTCCGTATCGGGTGTTGAAAGCTGTCTTCGGAATATCTTCTGATCGGATGCGGAGCTGGTAATATCCTTGTCTGAGATCGAGCTTGGAATAAATCCTCGATCCCTGTAGCAAGTCGAACAATTCCTCGATATGCGGTAAAGGATACTTGTTCTTCACTGTCATCCTGTTCAATTCTCGGTAATCGATACACATGCGAAGTGTACCGTCCTTCTTCTTCACGAACAAGACTGGAGCACCCCAAGGCGAGGCACTCGGTCGGATATATCCAATAGAAAGAAGTTCATCGAGTTGGTTCTTCAATTCTTTCAACTCGGCAGGAGCCATTCGGTACGGCGACTTCGAATAAGACTCGGCTCCCGGAACTAGGTCAATCACGAATTCTATAACCCGATCCAGTGGCAAGAATTCCAGATTCTTGGGAAACACGTCGACGAATTCATTGACCACGGACGTTTCTTTGATCTTCGTCTGGTCCTTCGGGCGGTTGAGAAGGTAAGCTATAAAGCACGTCGCTTCTTCTTTCTGAACGAGCTTTTTGGCTTCCATCATTGAAATATACGGACCTTCTCCTGATCGGAAACCCTTAACCTCATTAGAACCCAGAATAACCTTCTTCTCGAAGCAATCAACCTTCGCCTGATGTTCGTACAACCAATCCATTCCGAGAATAACCCCATATTTCTTCATCGGCAACTCAATCAAATCAGCCAGATATTTGATACCCTCGATGATGATCGGACAACGCTTAAGTGCTTGGTTCGCAACAACCTTCGAACCCAACGGCGAACCAACCACTAACACATAATCAAGCAAGGAAACAGGCGCATGCACAGATAAGGAAACAGCAGGCGCAATAAATGAGTGTGAAGCACCCGAGTCATATAATGCATGAATGGGGATGCCATTTATATATATAGTACCTTCCACCACGTCGGTCGGATCTGCAACAGCATCCTCTGCATCGCCTTCCAAGGCGTAAACACGAGCATATGCCTGAGGCTGAGCGGCTCCCTGCTGTACCGGTCTCTTCCTCGGGCATTCACCTATCCGATGATCAGCGCTACCACAACCGTAGCAAAGACCGTTCTTCCTCCAACATTTGGCCTCTAAATGAGGGCCCTGACAAAATCCACATACTGGCCGTGGAAATCCCTGAGATCGAAGAGGAGCAAGCTGAGGTCGGGGAGGAGCAGGCTGAACGGCGCTCCTGAATGGCTTCTTCCCAGAAGAGGACCCAGACGGAATAAGTGGCCTCTTCGAACCAAAAGCAAAACTCTTGGCGGCTGCAGGGGCAGGTGCTAATGTCGGTCTCATCTATCGGAGATTGGACTCTATAGAAAGTGCCGTCTCGACTGCATCGGTGTAGTACTGGAGTGTGTTCCCGAGCATATGCATACGGATCTCATTCGACAACCCCTCAATGAACTGTCGAGTCTTCCTTTGCTCGTCGTCAACCATATACGAGCAGTGAATAATAAGTCTGGAGAAATGAGCCTCATACTGGTCAACGGTAGAAGTACCCTGCTTGAGAGCCAGGAACTCTCGCTCACGTCTCTGTCGGACCACCAACGGAATATACTTGGCCCGAAACTCAACCAATAACTGATCCCAAGTCGGGACCACATGCTCACGCTGCCATCTCTGTTCGATACGGGCCCACCAATCCTGAGCAGCTCCTATCATCTGATACACTGCTAACTCGACCCTCTTAGGGTCCGGACACTCCATTACTCGGAATCTCTTTTCCATCGCCGATATCCAAGCCTCGGTGATAACATCATCAGGTGCACCCTCAAACTGCGGAGGGTTGAGCTTAAGAAACCTTCCCATATCATTCTCGGGGGTAGGTGGTGGCGTTGCTCGGTTAGTATGAACCATGAATTGCCCTAAGGCTTCCATAAACTGTGCTGGTGTCGGAACACCTGGAGGCGGACCTGGCGGTTCACGACGAGGAGGCATTCTGCAAATTCAATACCAAACATACATGATGATAAGTGATTATGAAAAGCCGTAACACGTAGAGAAGTTAAATTCACGTAATCACGTTGTAACAATCACATAATCCTAAGCTGTACGACCTAAACTGACACGACAAAACACGACGCTTCAGAGCCTAGGCCGTTGGACCAAAGCGCTCTGATACCAACTGTAGCGGGCGCCCCAAACGGGTAACGCACGCCCCGCACCGAGTCCCGACCCGGAACCGAAATGGGATCCGACCCGAACTGAAACCCGGCGAACGGCAAGCATTTACTCAATAACTAGGCGGGGGTTTCAAAACAACGAAAAGACAAGAGGACAGAAGTGCGGAAGCGAAATAAATGAAACATTAAAGCATAAATAATTATACAAGTATTAAAGCCCACCAAGGCTAACGAAATTCAATTAATTAAATAACAAACCAGTACAGGGGTAAAACAGAGGGGGTTAGTCAAACGACTAAGTGAGGAGGGAATAATAATGTATATAATAAATCGGAAGTAAATCACTAATTTTAAACTTAAAAGAAATCAATATAAAAGAAAGGTTTTCGTAATCGGGTGGTGATTTAACATAAAACATAACATATCATATGACTCGGCGAGTCGAGCCCTTAACTCCAATTTCCAAATATAAAAACCGGAAACCACCCTCATGCCTCCAATGTAGACGGACCGCTAAATCTGAACTACTCATAACAGACGGGAATAACTCAGGTACTCAAAGGGCTGCCACTCCGGCCTCACCCCGAGCTCCCAAATGGAGGAAACCATAGGATTTACGCCGTAGACCCGACGTCTACCGACTTCATCCTATCGCTCTTACTCCGGGCCCAAACAAACATGCATACATATCATAACTCGTTTTTCAAATCATTTCGGGTTGGTCAAAAGACCGTTCGAGACCTGTCATATGCGAGGCCGAAGGCCAAAGTTCGCCTTAGAAAACAAGAGGTTTTACATGTCTCTTTCGTAAATATTTCAAAGTCTATACGTAGTACTTTTCATATCAAATCATTTTAGATAAATCAAATGAACATAATAATCATAAATATCTATTAAGTATATATATATAAACGGTGTGAAAACAAAACATAAACGTGGCTTATATCGGGAGAGGCTTATTTATATATATACGTAATATTACTGGAAACAGAAACGGAAAGCCTCACCTGTGGCTATACAAAATATGACAAAAGCAAGACCGGATGCGCTACTCCACGGGAGTATCGTCTGCAAAATACCAAGACACAACCAATTAAGACTAACGACGACGCACGGCTTATACGAAAGTATTAAAACACATAGGAGCATGTTATACAATTAAATCAATCACTTAAGTTCAAATTCTCAAACGAAAACAGAGTAATTCAGGCATTTAAAAATGTAAATCAAGTCCAAATGCAATGAAACTTTACGGACGTGCTTAAATTATCATAAAGGAGTATGCATTCGAATTTCGGGAAAATCGGACTTCACATGCAAAAGTTAGAAAATTTGTCGAAAACTTAAAACACACTATTCACATATCCGAACTTGTTGTAAATTCATAAATCATGCAATTCCTATCTATTTCATATATATCGAATACACGAGCGAAGAAAGAATTCGGAAAAGATGAGCCAAAGCGGGACCCGTAGGCTAAAATGTGCCCTGACTTACAGAAGGTCAGGGCACTGTTCGACCAGGCCACACGGCCTTGTGCACGGCCGTGTGCCAAGCCGTGCACAATCAAGCAACACGCGCGGCCTCATGCACACGGCCTCAAGGCCGTGTGCACCATCCCGTGTGCATTTCACCACACGCACGGTCTCTTGCACGGCCGTGCAAGAGGCCGTGTAACCCCACACGGCCTTGCGACACCCCGTGTGCAAAGCCCGTGTGCATCCAGATTGAGCAGAAACCCGCAGACAGCAAAAACATACGCGATTTCAAACCAAAAATTCAACATTTAATCGATAAATCATGCAAATCACTCCCTAATTCTCACATATAATCATCTACAACATATAATCTACATATAGAAACGATAAACACGAAAATCCATCCACGATTACTATCAAAATCGAATAAAACCTAAATTCTATAACTATTATCAAAAATAAGAAATACGAAGCATACGAGGCATAAAATGAAAGGATCGTGAAAGACTTACTCGTAGATGAGATTGCGAGGAGTTCGTAGACGTAAACGGCTCGAAAATCCGTCAGGAAACGGAGTCGGAACGATCGTTGGAATCTCTTTCTTCTTCCTTCTCTTTTTCTCTCTTTTTCTTTCTTCTCCTTTTCTTTTTCTTGCTGAGTGCCGCGAGAGTGAGATGAGAGATTGACTTAGTCAAATTTTGACTAAGGTTTAGAAATCGAAGGGGCAAAGTCGTAATTTTACAAAATAAGTTCGAAAACTCACGTTGTCCAAATAACATGTAATTACAGTGAAAATTCATATTATTAAACGCACATTGACAATTTGTAATTTAAATACAGAAATTCATTCATATACGAAATAATTCTAAAATTACATAATAAATATCAAATAAAATAATAAATTGCGCAAATATTCGATTCGGACGTACCATATTATAATTCGGATTTTCGGGGCGTTACAAGAATCCTGTCTAGTTAAAGAGTTAACGAAATCTATAGAGATAGATGGGGTAAAATCGAAAACTAAGAGGGTAATCCGATAGGATCGGAAATAAACAAGCAATTAATTAATAAGTATGATAACTTATAGAATAAAGTACTAAATTGGGAAATCCCAATAAGTGTAGTACACGAACGGATTAAGCTTACGAAGAAAAACACATTACTACATAAGATGTAGAAACAGAAGGAGTTTAGATGAGAAACATCATCCAAAAGTGTTGGATGTAATACCTAGTAATGCTACAGCATTAGTTGTGTTTGAAACAACATAAATGTGATTGCGCAAGCAATGGAACCAATATCTCATAGAATATCTAAACATATCCTTAAATGATTTAAGATTGTTAAATCAGAAGACAGGAGTTATATCTCAATGATATAAATCGCCTAGGCAGAAAACGTAGTGAACCCACTATATTTAGCCTTAGAGTCAAAAGTTCTTTTGAAGGACATCTTTCGAAGATGGGTCTTGAGACAATGGGCAGTTGGCTTTAGGGCAAGTGGGAGATTGTTAGAGCTGTGCCCTGGAAAGCCGAACTACTTAAAGGCATTTCCTCTAAAACTCTAGAGTAGAATAATCTAGTGATCCATAATAGAAAGACGTTAGTAGTCGTCTAATACTACTTTGGCCAAATTCATCATATTAAATGTATAAGTGATTGCATATTGTTTATTTTTATGTATGGATGAAACCCCAAGATCACAGTAAGCTAAGGGACTTGGTTTCACCATTTGATGGGGGCCATGAAATAAGTACCTAATGGTGTGATCTAAAACACTCCAAGTCGAAGAGTTTGAAAGGCACAGGGGATGTCGATCAGACTCGCTTAAGACTTGCTCATATGACATAGTTTTATGAAAGTGTGTCCCATTTGATGACATTAGTGTTTTGACACTACTATGCATATGAGGGTGCTTAATGGAGATTAAGTTCATTGAGGATCCCGCCGGGAATGCCTAAATGGGTTAAGACTCATATAGAGTCTTAGAGATTAGGAGGGTTTCCCTAGCCATGATCGTGTCTAACTAATCCTTAGACTTGAGGCTCCATGGTTGCCTTGTGTATGACTGGGCCATACTTTGACATACTGCTAAATCCCTCGAGTTTCACATAAGCTATATGATTGGGTATGTTCGAGTTATGCATGGAGGCTGTAAAGGTCAATACAGGATCTATCACTTGTTACAAGAACAAGAAGAATTCCTATGAATTCGGTTGTAGTATATTCCACCACTAAATCCTTGCGCAAGGTACGATTGGTCTTCACTAGGAAAGAGTTCCTAGAGTGTAAGATCAAATGGAATTACTATAGGAATGTTATTCATAGCATTGCAGACTACTGGGGTTCCATTTCTCATACCTTAGGTCTCAATCGGGAATTGGATGATAGAAGGATCGTATCTCACGGAGATCATGAGGCTGAAAGGTTCATACCACTTCATCGATGGATGGGTGGCCATGGGCACGTTGTGTAGCGGGCGCCCCAAACGGGTAACGCACGCCCCGCACCGAGCCCCGACCCGGAGCCGGAATGGGATCCGACCCGAATCGAAACCCGGCGAACGGTACACATTTACTCAATGACTAGGCGGGGATTTCAAGAACAACGAGATAAAACGACAGAGACGCGGAAGAAAAAATTAATCAAACAGTAAAATATAATAAATACACAAATATTAAAGCCCACCAAGGCCAACGAAATTCAATTACATAATTAATATACGGGTTCGCTACAATATCCCAACAATGTACAATAACGGGTTCAACATAGAAATCCCGAATACTAACTAAATACAATCCTAATCTCATAAAACATAAACAATACCATACGGACACGAGTTATACATGAGCAAAATAAATACAACTCTAACGACGACGACGACGAAGATCCCGCCTAGTGTCCTGAAACCAATACAGGGTTGAAACAGAGAGGGTTAGTCAAACGACTAAGTGAGGAGGGAATAATATTGTATATTATAAGTCGGAAGTAAATCACCAATTTTAAACTTAAAAGAAATCAACATAAAAGAAAGGTTTTCGTAATCGAGTGGTGATTTAGCATAAAACATAACTTATCATATGACTCGGCGAGTTGAGCCCTTAACTCCAATTTTCAAACATAAAACCGGAAACCACCCTTATTCCTCCAGTGTAGTCGGACTGCAAACCCAAACTACTCATAACATATCATACGGTAACTCAGGTACTCAAAGGGCTGCCACTCCGGCCTCACCCCGAGCTCCCAAATGGAGGAAACCATAGGATTTACGCCGTAGACCCAACGACTACCGACTATCGCTCTTACTCCGGGCCCAAACATACACACATACATAACATAACTCGCTTTTCAAATCATTTTGGATTGGCCAAAAGACCGTTCGAGACATGTCATATGCGAGGCCGAAGGCCAAAGTTCGCCTTAGAAAACAAAAGGTTTTACATGTCTCTTTCGTAAACATTTCAAAGACTATACGTAGTACTTTTTCATATCAAATCATTTTCGATAAATCAATGAACATAATAAGCATAAATATATACTAAGTATATATATAGAAACGGTGTGAAAACAAAATGTAAACAAGGCTTATATCGGAAGGGGCTTATTTATATATATACATAATAGTACTGGAATCAGAAAAGGAAAGCCTCACCTGTTGGCTATTCAAAATAAGAGCAAAAATCAGGAACTGGCGCTACTCCACGGGAGTATCGTCTGCAAAAATACCAAGACAGAACCAATTAAGACTAAGGACGACGCACGGCTTATACGAGAATATTAAAACACATAGGAGCACGTTACACAATCAAATCAAGCACTTAAGTTCAAATTATCAAACGAAAACAGAGTAATTCTCAAATTTAAAAATGCAAATCAAGTCCAAATGCCAAAACTTTACGGACATGTTTAAATTATCATAAAGGAGTATGCATTCGAATTTCGGGAAAATCGGACTTCACATGCAAAAGTTAGAAAATTTAACAAAAACTTAAAACACACTATTCATAGACCCGAACATGTTATAAATTCGTAAAACATGCAATTCATATCTATTTCATATATATCGAAGACACGAGCGAAGAAAGAATTTGGAAAAGACGAGTCTCGGAGGGACCCGTAGGCCAAAATGGGCCCTGACTTACAGAAGGTCAGGGCACTGTGCGATCGGACCACACGGCCTTGTGCACGGCCGTGCGGCGAGGCCGTGCCCAACAAACCAACACGCACGGCCTCATGCACACGGCCTCAAGGCCGTGTGCACCAGCTGTGCACCATCCCAACACGCACGGTCTCTTGCACGGCCGTGCAAGAGGCCGTGTACACCCACACGGGCTTGCCACACCCCGTATGCATGGCCCGTGTGCGTCAAGAAAGAGCAGAAACATGCAGAACAGCAAATCCCTACGCGAAAATCAATCCTAGATCAACATTTAATCATCTAAACATGCAAATTAATCCCTGATTTTCACATATGATGATCTACAACATATAATCTATAGAAACAATAAACACAAAATTCCATCCATAAATTCTATAAAAATCACATAAAACCTAATATTATCGACTATTCACAAAAACGAGAAAAATGAAGTATAGAAGACATTAAACGAGAGAATCGTGAAATGCTTACTCGTAGAAGAGATCACGAGGAGTTCGTAGATAAAAACGATTCGAAAATCCGTCGGGAAACGGAGTCGGGACGATCGTTGAAGCTCCTTCTTCTTCCTTCTCTTTTTCTTTCCTTTCCTTCTTTCTTCTTGCTGGTTTTTACGAGAGTGAGGTGAGAGAGAGAGACTTAGTCAATTGAGTTGACTAGTTTTAAAAATCGAAAGGGCATTTTCGTAATTTTGCAAAATAAGTTCAAAAACTCACGTTGTCCAAATAATGCGTAATTACAGTCAAAATTCATATGATTAAACGCACATTGACAATTTGTGATTTAAATATCAAAATTCACTCATTTACGAAAGGACACGGCCTATGGGTGAGGCCGTGAGAGTGATACTCACGGCCTTGCACCAGGTGGTGTCTAGAGGCCGTGTGTCTTGATATTCCGTCCCACATCGGAATTTCAGATGTAATTCGAAGGGTTTATAAGTTAGAACTCATGTACAATCAATATGGATTAATCCCTTTTGGCAAGTGCTTCCTAAGCCAAACTTCAGGGTTGTGCACAGTGGATTCGAAGCTTATACCCGCGCGTCCAACGGGCGCCGTCGTGAGGGTTCTCCTCTCCGCGCCCGGGGGTCATGACAAGTGGTATCAGAGCCAACCGTCAGTCGTGGGAATGCATGTTCCACACCGTTAGTGTCACTTCTAAAAGGGGCTCCGCGTGTGTGGGGAGCCGCGCTCCACATTCTCCACTGACGGGGAGCAAGGGGCCTATGTCACGACGTAATGGGGACATTACGCTCCGAAGGAGGGACGAATTGTAACGCCCCAATTTGAAGGAGCCACACACACACGGCCCAAAGGGCACGGCCTATGGGTGAGGCCGTGAGAGTGATACTCACGGCCTTGCGCCAGGTGGTGTCTAGAGGCCGTGTGTCTTGATATTCCATCCCACATCGGAATTTCAGATGTAATTCGAAGGGTTTATAAGTTAGAACTCATGTACAATCAATATGGATTAATCCCTTTTGGCAAGTGCTTCCTAAGCCAAACTTTAGGGTTGTGCACAGTGGATTCGAAGCTTATACCCGCGCGTCCAACGGGCGCTGTCGTGAGGGTTCTCCTCTCCGCGCCCGGGGGTCGTGACAAGTTGAAATTGGGGCGTTACACTACTACTGTCCTATTGGTGAACCTGAGGGGTCACACAATGACTTCTAAAGGCAAACACATTTATCGATATCAACAGAGTTTGATAATAGTCAACTGGATTGACAAATGAATTAATTCATTAATCAGAGATCAAGATGTTAATTAAGTGTAATTAACATGTAAGAGTTAATTAAGAGTAATTAACAGGCATTTAATATGATTAAATTCGAGAGACTTGTTATTTGATAACATATTGGACTTGAGAGTTAATTGGGAATTAATTCAAGTCTAAAGTAATTAAGGGTGAGTCTCGAAATTCATGTTGAAATTTCAGACTACTTAATTTAAGTAGAAGAGAGCTTTATCAATTAAAGAGTTAATTGAAAGTTTAAGACTTGAGAGTTAAATTAGTATTAACTCGAGTAAAAATGATTAATTGAGAAACTTGTGATTTGTTTGGAATAAATCAAGTTCAATTTATAGAAGTAAAAATCTGTAGCAATTAAATGTTAATTGGGCTTATTGGACTAGATGATTAATTTGGAATTATTTTTAGCCCAAGCGGATCAATGATGGGCTTGTAATTTATTTAGAATAAATTAAAGCCCACTTTAATAATATATTAGACTTGTTTAATTAATAAGGATTAATTAAATTGGGCCTTAGGAATTTAATCTGGTATTAAATTCAAAAGACCTTTAGAAGGCCAAAATACTGCTTGGCCCAATAGTAGTAGTGGGCGAAAATCCCAGCCCATCTAGGACTGGAATTTTCGGCCCGCTCAAGTCTATTTAAGATAGATCTTACAGAACACAGGGTATGCAACTTTACGTGAAAAACAGATTAGAAGAAAAATCAGATTTTTCCTAACCCTAATCTCTCTCTCTTTATAGGCAGTTCACGTGAACTGCAGAAAAGTTTTCTGCAGTTCAACGTGAACCAGCCCTTTCAATTATTTCTTGATTCTCTTATTTATATTAGATAAATACTGATCTTAAATCTCTAGCAGGAATTAAGAGATTCAAAGTTCGTCTGCGAGAAGCCGTGGATCAACCTCAGAGGGTTTCGGTTAAAGATCGGACCTTGGTAGAATCAAGAAGCTTGCACTGATCAAGGAGTGGCCTGAAGCTTTGGAAAGCTTTCGTTCCTTATCTACTACAAAAGGAGTGCGTAAAGGTGCATATCTCTCAAGATATATAAACGTTTCAAAGTTACGAATTCATTGGATGAAGATTCACTGTAACTCCCCGGGACTAAATTTTTTGAAATCCATTACTTCCGCTGCGCTCGGAGGTGCGTGAATCCCAACAACTATACCGTAGTACAATTTTAGTACCAAACTAATCATTGTTCTCAATTTTGGTACTATAACATATAATTTGTATCAAATTTGGTACATTCAGGCCTGACCCATTAATTACTAATGATATATCATTAATATCCAAGCTCGAGTTTACTAAAATTATCACAAATTATAAGTTATTTTACAATAGTTGAGAAATAGCCATTAATTACTAATGACAAAACATTAATGTCCAAGCCCGAATATACCAAAATTGTCACAAATTATAAGTTATAATATCAAAATTGAGAAATAATTAACATCTTAGGCCCGAATGTACCATAAAAAGAGAATGCACTTTTTAATACTATATAAAAATAGAAGCCAGTTTTTACTCACAAACTGCGGTTTGTGACACCAGAACACCAATTTTTTGATATACCATAAAGACCCTTAAATATTTTATTGAATGGAGGAAATTTTGAAGGATGAAAATGAAAATTTTCTTCAATGTTAGTTAGTGAGTTGAACCCATGATCTTCTCCTTCCCTCCACTAACTTCCACTTTCACTATAAAGAAGTTATACATGGAATTTAATTATAAATTAAATAAAAGATTTGACTGGATAACTGTTATTTGACATAATATTGAGCATTTACAGAAATAAGTTTATTTTTTTTATCTTTATCTGTAAATTTAATGGTGTGTTTTATGTCAATAAAAAGTAATTTTTTTTTAATATTTGTAGAAAAAATTTAATCGTGTATTGTATGTACATAAAAAAATATAATTTTATATTTTTTTACATCTATAAAGTAAATATATCTTAGAGTATGGTTAGTGTATTTAAAGTGGTGAGAAAAAACGAGTGCAACCAAATTCTCTATAGCCTCCACTATATTTCCTTAGAGACTCAGACTTTTGAGGTGTTTGGCTTGTTTTATGCAATCTGTTTTTGCAGGCTGCATTGGAAGGATATTCTCGTGATCCCGATGAGACTTGAGGGGAAAAATAATGAGAGAACCGATACACTTAGCCCCACTTTCATATCTTTAGAGACTCAGAATTTAGAGGGAGTTTGCTCATATCATGCGGGTCTACTAATTTTATTTTTGTGCAGGTTGCTTGTATTGTTTTGCTGGATAATTTTGGATTTTATACTTTGGTTCAATCATGCTTCGGTATCCGATGTGGTCATATGGAATTATTTGGAATGTTTTGTTGCTTGCTGCTAGCCCTATGAGGTTAACTTGAAGATACACTTTATTGTTCAATCTTGGTGGGTCTTGTCTATCCTTGGGAAATACTTGAACATTAGCTGGAAGACTCTATTTCGCCTGTGCCTTGTCTCCTTTGGCATTTTCCAGAGTTTTGAATCCTTGGCTCATCTCTGGGTGGTTTCTGTGTGCATCCATAGCCTTGTACTTAGTTTAGTGTGGGAGCTTTTTCCCTTTTGTTATGCTTTCAGTTGTTATTTATTTTGTCATGATCATGGTTTATGTCTTGCCATGTTCATGGCTTTGTATTACTTTACTTGGGACGTATTCCTTTGTGTTTTATATATGAGGTGGAGTCCTCGTTAAAAACTCTACGACTTTGCTGGTTTCATTAAAAAAAAATGAAACATATCTTATAAATTATAATGAATGTAAAATGTACACAAAAGATAAATTACAAAAGATAAGTTTATGCATGCAGGGACTGCGTGCCACAATTACTAGTTGATGGTGTCAAAAATAACACCTCAATAATCCGATGTTTGATGGGTGTGATTATGCTTGATTCGTGATTATTTTGTAGCCCTTTTGACGGCGGCCACGTAATAATCAAGGTATTTTATAGGGTTAGGGTTTATTAAGGATGCTCGGATAAGCCTTAATAAAACCTAGGATTTTTTGAGTGTTTGAGAGAATTCTTCTAGTATATTCTTAGGGTCTTGGATGATCAATTATGGGGGTTTTGACCCCTTTATATAGACTTATTCGTAGTTGTAGCGGGCGGCCCAAACAGGTAACGCACGCCCCACACCGAGTCTCGACCCGGAACTGAAATAGAATTCTGCCCCAAACCAAAACCCGGCAAACGGCACACATTTACTCAATCACTAAGCGGGGATTTCAAAGTCGAAACAGACGACAAAAGTGCGGAAGTGAAAAACAAAGCAAAACAATAAACCATTGCATAGCTATTAAAGCCCACTGAGGCCAGCGAAATTCGATTACCAACTACCACAATTAAAAATATGGGTTCAATACAATATCTCGACAATCTAAAATAACGGGTTCAGTATAATAATCCGGAATATAAATACATAGTAGCGTAAGTATCCTAATACATATATCATAATAAAATGCCAAACGGGAATAAGAGTTTACATATGCCAAAAATAAATGTAACTCTATAGACGCGACGACGACGAACAATCCCGCCTAGTATCCTGAAACGACTAAGTGAGGAGGGAATAATAATGTATATTATAAAACGGAAGTAAATCACCATTTTTCAAACTTAAAAGAAATCAACATAAAAGAAGGGTTTTCGTAAACGGTTGGTGATTTAGCATAAAACATAACATAACATTTCATATGACTCTGCGACGAGCCCTTAACTCCAATTTCCAAACATAAAACAGGAAACCACCCTTAATCCTCCAATGTAGACGGACCGCTAAATCCGAACTACTCATAACAAATAGTATAATCTCAAGTACTCAAAGAGCTGCCACTCCGGCCTCACCCCGAGCTCCTAAAGGTGGAGGGAACAAAAGGATGTACGCCGTAGACCCGACGTCTACCGGTTTCGTCCTGTCATCCTTACTCCGGGCCTAAACATTCATGCATACAGTTCATAACTCGCTTTTCAAATCATTTTCGGGTTGGGCGAAAGACCGTTCGACACATGTCATATGCGAGGCCGAAGGCCAAAGTTCGCCTTAGGAAATCAAAGAGGTTTTACATGTCTCTTTCGCAAACGTTTCAAAAGAATATACGTAGTAATTTTTCATATCAAAACATTCTCTATAAACCGAATAAACATAATAGGCATAAATATTTACTAAATATATAGAGACGGTATGAAAATAAATCATAAATCAAGGCTTATATGGGGAGAGGCTTAATTATATATATACATATAAGTATCGGAGTCAGAAACGGAAAGCCTCACCTGTTGGCTAAACAAAAAGAAGGACCGGTGCGCTACTCCACGGGAGTATCATCTGAAAAACACAAGGACACAACCACATAAGACTAACGACGACACACGGCTTATACGAAAGCATTAAAACACATAGAAGCACGTTAAATAGTCATTCATATCACTTAGGTTCACATTCTAACAAAATATATAAATTCAATAAGTAAATCAAGTTAGAATGCGATAAAAGTTCATAAATATGCATAAAAGACAATAAGGAAGTATGCATTCAAGTTTCGGAAGAAACGGGCAACATTTGAAAAATAGCCAAAAATGTCTAAACGAAAAACACGATGAACGGGGCCCGAACGAAGTCGGAAAAGTCCAAACTTCCTAAAATATGTATTTCATGATTTATAGGAGCTATGGGTGAAATCGGATCTCAAATCGGAGGTCAAACGAAGAAAGTCAACTTTTATAAAAGCCATTTGACCACCATTGCCGAGAGCAATAATCTGAAAATGGAGAAATTTTGGTTAAGGCATACGCACTGCCTTGTACACGGGCGCTCGCACGGTCTTGAACGCATTCTTAAGATGGTGGAAACACCCTCACTGGCCTGCACACCGGCTTGTGCACGGGTGTGCGCAAGGCCGTGCAAAGCATAAAAGGGACACAAGGTCTTGGCGCATGGTCTCAAAACCGTGCGTAAGGCCGTGCGGATCATTAGAACAACAGAAAAATCGCAGAACAGCAAACCCTTTGCAGAAATGAACCAAAATCTAATATTTAACCAACCAATCATGCAAAACTCAAGCTAATACTCACATATAATGATCTACAACATCTAATCTACCTATAGAATCAAGAATCACGTAAATCCATCCACAAAGTCATTCAAAATCAACATATAACCTAAATGCTCAACTATTCACCAAAATCTGAAAAATGAAGCATAGGATGCATTAAACACGAAAGGTGTGAGAAGCTTACTCGAAGAAGAGATCGCGAGGATTTCGTAGGTTTTTACGGGATGAAATTTCGTCGAGAAACGAGGTCGGAATGCTCAATCAAAGCTTTCTTCTCCTTCTTCTCTTTTTCCGTTCTTTTCTTCTCCTTTCTTTTGGTTTGTGCATGAATGAGGGAGAGAGTGAGAGTGAGATTGTAGCGCCCCGAAAATCCGAGTTATTATCCGGTAAGTTTGAATCGTTTATTTGCGGGATTTAATTATTTATTTGATAATTATTATGTGATTTTATAACAATTTCATAAATGAGTGAATTTTGATATTTAAATCACGATATGCCAATGTACGTTTAATTCCATGAACTTTGACTGTAATTATGTATTATTTGGATAACTTAGGTTTTTGATTTATTTTTACCAAATTATGAAAATGCCCCTTCGTTTCTCAAACTAAGTCAACCTTTTGACTTAACCCATCTCTCTCTCTCCCTCATCTCATTCACGCAACAACCAGAGAAAGAGAAAAAGAAAAGAAAGGAAAGAATGAGAAGAAGAAGGAGAGTTCGATTGATCGTCCCGACTTCGTTTCCCAACCGAATTCCGAGCCGTGAAAACCTACGAACTCCTCACGATCTCAACTTCGAGTAAGCTTCTCATGTCTTTCAAGATTAATGCCTCCTATGCCTTGTTTTTTGAATTTTTGAGAATAGTTGAATAATTTAGGTTTTATGTGATTTAAGATGATTTTATGGATGGTTTTTCGTGTTTATGGATTCTATGCGTAGATTAGATGTTGTAAATCATTATATGTGAAAATTAACATGAGTGATTAATGTTTTGATGATTAAATGTTGATTTTTGGATTTAAATCGCGCAAGGTTTCTATTCTGCGAAATTTGCTTCTGTTCTTGATGTGTACGGGCCTTGCACACGGGGTGTGGCAAGCCCGTGTGAGAGTGCCTCACCTTGGGGTGCTCCTGTCTTGCTCGTGAAGAAGAAGGATGGTACACTTCGCATGTATATCGATTACCGAGAATTGAACAGGATGACAGTGAAGAACAAGTATCCTTTACCGCATATCGAGGAATTGTTCGACTTGCTACAAGGATCGAGGGTTTATTCCAAGCTCGACCTCAGACAAGGATATTACCAGCTCCGTATCCGATCAGAGGACATCTCGAAGACAGCTTTCAACACCCGATACGGACATTTCGAGTTTGTGGTCATGCCGTTTGGACTCACGAACGCCCCAGCAGCTTTTATGGACATGATGCACAGAATTTTCCGTCCGTACCTCGACAAGTTCGTCGTTATTTTCATTGACGACATCTTGGTGTTCTCGAAACCTGAAGAAGAACACGCTGAACACCTCCAGATTGTGCTCCAAGCTTTGAGAGAGCACCAGTTGTTCGCTAAGTTCAGCAAATGCGAATTCTGGATTGACCAAGTGACCTTCCTAGGTCATGTCATATCCAGAATGGGAATCGAGGTAGATCCGTCGAAGATTGAGAGTGTGCTGGATTAGGAGAGACCTATGACTCCTACAGAGATTTGTAGTTTCTTGGGATTAGCAGGATACTACAGACGTTTCCTCAAGGATTTCTCTAAGCTTGCAGGTCCGTTGACAGCGTTGACGAAGAAAGAAGCTAAGTTCGAGTGGCCAGCCAAATGTGAAACCAGTTTTCAGGAGCTCAAGAAGAGATTGACCACAGCCCCAGTATTGACCCTGCCCGAGGGTTCTGAAGGATTTGTTGTGTATGCAGATGCGTCAGACGAAGGATTAGGTTGTGTGTTAATGAAAAATGGGAAGGTTATAGCTTATGCATCGAGGAAGCTAAAGCCAGCTGAAGAGAACTATCCCGCGCACGACCTTGAGCTAGCCGTCGTTTTATTTGCTTTATTGAAATGGCATCATTACCTCTACGGCATCACGTTCGACATCTTCACAGATCATAAGAGCCTTCAACACTTGTTTACTCAGAAGGAATTGAACAAATGACAGCGCCGTTGGATGGAGTTATTTGAGGATTACGATCGCAAGATTCAGTACCATCCTGGAAAGGCGAATGTTGTAGCTGATGCACTAAGACAGAAGGCGAGCATCGCCCAGCTAGAGGCTAAGTTAGAGGGAGTTCACATCAGTTCTCAGGCCCATGTTCACAGCATATCGATCCAGTCAGAGTTGGGTCGAAAGATTCGAGATGTTCAAGCCAGTGATGAGTGGACTCAGAGACAGATAGTTCACATCGCAGCTGATTCAGAGACTCAATTTGGTGTGGACGAAACAAGAATTCTCCGTTACAAGACCCGAGTTTGTGTTCCGGAGAGTTTGAGGAAAGAGATTCTCAATGAGGCTCACAACACACCTTACATAATTCATCCAGGTGGAAGTAAGATGTACCGGGATTTGAAAGAATTATTCTGGTGGAGAGGTATGAAGAGAGACGTAGCTGATTACGTCAAGAGATGCTCGACGTGTCAGCAAGTCAAACTTGAACATCAAAGACCGGGAGGCTTGCTTGAGCCACTACCAATTCCTACGTGGAATTGGGAGGGTATTGCCATGGACTTCGTGTCTGGTTTGCCTAAAGTTAGAGGTGGCTACGATAGCATTTGGGTGATTATCGACCGACTATCTAAGAGTGCTCATTTCCTACCGATCAACATGTCATACAAGGGGGATAAGTTGGCAGAGATTTATCATCGAGAGATTGTGAAGCTTCATGGGATTCCGACTACTATAGTATCTGACAGAGATGCTTGATTTACTTCCCGTTTATGGCAGCAATTTCAAGAGCGAATGGGAACGAAGCTGACTTTCAGTACAGCCGCACATCCGCAGACAGATGGTCTGTCAGAGAGAATGATCAGGTATCTCTGTGATATGCTTCGGGCTTGTGCCTTGGATTTTCGCAACAATTGGCACGACCAATTGCCTTTGATTGAGTTTTCCTACAACAACAGTTATCAGTCTACGATCAAAATGGCACCTTACGAAGTGTTATATGGCAGAAAGTGTAGATCCCCGTTGTTTTGGGATCTCGAGGATTGGCTTTGGACCAAAGATCATAATGTACGAGGAACTCCTCCAAATTTTCTCCAAAATGCCATCGACCGTATTCAGATTATTCGGTAGAGAATGAAAGCAGCTCATGATCGACAGAAGAGCTATGCCGACACCCATCGCCGACCTTTGGAATTTGAGGTTGGTGAGAAAGTATTCCTCAAAGCTTCTCCTCGTAACGGATGCACACGAATTGGAAAAGGAGGAAAATTGAGTCCGAGATTTTTGGGTCCCTATGAGATTCTGGAGAGGATTGGGAACGCAGCTTACAGGTTAGACTTGCCGCCAAGCCTAACAGGGATTAATAACGTCTTTCATGTTTCCCAACTCCGAAAGTACTTCCCGAATGAGTCCGAAATCCTTCCTATTGAAGAAATTGAACTAGAGCCGGATTTGACCTTTGTTTCGAAGCCGGTGAAGATATTGGATAAGAAGACTCAAGCACTGCACAATCGGGAGATTTCTCTTGTCAAAGTTCTTTGGAGAAATCAAACAACCAAAGAAGCAATGTGGGAGACCGAAGATAAGATGTGCAAGTTCCACCCGGAGTTATTTCAGTCGGACGAGTAGAATCTGGGGACCCGATTCTCATAAGGAGGGGTGATTGTAGCGCCCCAATAATCCGAGTTATTATCCGGTAAGTCCGAATTGTTTATTTGCGCGATTTACTTATTTATTTGATAATTATTATGTGATTTTATAATAATTTCATAAATGAGTGAATTTTGATATTTAAATCACGACATGTCAATGTACGTTTAATTCCATGAACTTTGAATGTAGTTATGTATTATTTGGATAACTTAGGTTTTTTGAGTTATTTTTACAAAATTATGAAAATGCCCCTTCGTTTCTCAAACTAAGTCAACCTTTTGACTTAACCCATCTCTCTCTCTCCCTCATCTCATTCACGCAACAACCAGAGAAAGAGAAAAAGAAAAGAAAGGAAAGAATGAGAAGAAGAAGGAGAGTTCGATTGATCGTCCCGACTTCGTTTCCCAACCGAATTCCGAGCCGTGAAAACCTACGAACTCCTCACGATCTCAACTTCGAGTAAGCTTCTCATGTCTTTCAAGATTAATGCCTCCTATGCTTTGTTTTTTGAATTTTTGAGAATAGTTGAATAATTTAGGTTTTATGTGATTTAAGATGATTTTATGGATGGTTTTTCGTGTTTAGGGATTCTATGCGTAGATTAGATGTTGTAGATCATTATATGTGAAAATTAGCATGAGTGATTAACATTTTGATGATTAAATGTTGATTTTTGGATTTAAATCGCGTAAGGTTTCTGTTCTGCGAAATTTGCTTCTGTTCTTGATGTGCACGGGCCTTGCACACAGGGTGTGGCAAGCCCGTGTGAGGGTGCACGGTCTCTCTCACAGCCGTGTGCGAGGCCGTGCGTGTTGAATGATCTGCACGGGCTCTCTACATGGCCTGTAGAGAGGCCGTGCGTGTTGGAATGTCGTGCACGGTTTGCTGCACACGGCCTAAAGCCCGTGTGCAAGAGGCCGTGTGGAGCCATTTTGGGTCCCTGACCTTCTGTAAGTCCGATGTGCAATTTGCACTGTAGGTACCTCCGAGACTCATCTTTTCCGAATTCTTTAATTATGAAATAGATATGAATTGCATGATTTATGAATTTATTGAATGTTCGGGATTGTGAATAGTGTGTTCGAAGTTTTCGACAAATTTCCTAACTTTTGCATATGAAGCCCGATTCTTCCGAAACTTGAATGCATACTCTCTTATGGTATTCTAAGCATGTCCATGAAATCTCGTAGCATTTGAACTTTATTTGCATATCTAAATTCATGAATTGCTTCGTTTTCTTTTGCTAATTTGAACTTAAGTGCCATATTTGATTGTTTAACGTGCTTCCATGTGTTTTAATGCTTTCGTATAAGCCGTGCGTCATCGTTAGTCTCATGTGGTTGTGTCTGTGTATTTGTGCAGATGATACTCCCGTGGAGTAGCGCATCGGTCTTTCATCTATCCTTTCTTTTTTATTAGCCAACAGGTGAGGCTTTCCGTTTCTGACTCCGGTACTTATACGTATATATATATTAAGCCTCTCCCATATAAGCTTTGATTTACATTTTGTTTTCATACCGTCTCTATATATATACTTAGTAAATATTTATGCCTATTATGTTTATTCGATTTATAGAAAAATGTTTTGATATGAAAAGGTACTATGTATATTCTTTTGAAACGTTTGCGAAAGAGACATGTAAAACCTCTTTGATTTCCTAAGGCGAACTTTGGCCTTCGGCCTCGCATATGACGTGTCTCGAACGGTCTTTCGACCAGCCCGAAAATGATTTGAAAGGCGAGTTATGAACTGTATGTATGTATGTTTGTGCCCGGAGTAAGGATGACAGGATGAAACCGGCAGACGTCGGGTCTACGGCGTAAATCCTCTTGTACCCTTCACCTTTGGGAGCTCGGGGTGAGGCTGGAGTGGCAGCCCTTTGAGTACCTGAGATTATACCGTATGTTATGAGTAGTTCGGATTTAGCGGTCCGTCTACATTGGAGGAATAAGGGTGGTTTTCCGTTTTTATGTTTGGAAATTGGAGTTAAGGGCTCGTCTCGCCGAGTCATATGAAATGATATGTTTATGTTTTATGTTAAATCACCAACCGTTTACGAAAACCTTTCTTTTATGTTGATTTCTTTTAAGTTTGAAAAATGGTGATTTACTTCCGTTTTATAATATACATTATTATTCCCTCCTTACTTAGTCGTTTGACTAACCCCCTCTGCTTCACCCTTCGTGTTGGTTTCAGGATACTAGGCGGGATTCTACGTCGTCGTCGTCGTCGTCGCGTCTATTAAGTTGCATTTATTTTTGGCATATGTAAACTCTCGTCCCGTTTGGCATTTCATTAATTCGTATGTACTGGGATTGTATGTATTTATTATCGGGATTATTATACTGAACCCGTACTCTAGAATTCGGGATATTGTATTGAACCCATGTATTAAATTATAGTTATTAGTAATTAGAATTCCGTTGGCCTCGGTGGGCTTTAATATTTGTGCAGTGACCACTACAAAAAAACAGTCAAAAACCAACGACAAAACTCGTCGTAAAGTCGTCGCAAATTCGTTTGAAATATAATTTCCAACGAATTTGCGACGATGTTGTGACGATTTGGGGATATCGGAAAATGGCTTCTCGCAAATATTCGTCTCGTTGCAAAGTCGTCGCAAAGTCGTTGGAAATTGTATAAACAAATTTGCAACGACTTTGCGACGAAACGGAATGACTCGTAATATTTCCGATGACTATAATGTCATTGCAAATTCGTTGGAAATATTTTCAGTTTCCAACGAATTTGCGACGAAAAATGACGTTGGAAACTGAAAATATTTCTAACGAATTTGCAACGACATTGTAGTCATCGGAAATATTGCAAGTCATTCCTTTTCGTCGCAAATTCATCGCAAAGTCATTGGAAACTGGATTTTATATTTTTTCAAAATTTTTATTTGTGACAACTTTACAACATAAAAGTCGTTGCAATGTCGTCGCAAATAAATTAAAAATTTTCAATTTTTTATTTATTTATTTCCTATTCCTGCTCAATTTATCAACCAATTTACACCTGTTCAACTCAATAAATCAACTCTAATCCAAAATTTGATAAATCCGTAATTTATAAATTTAATATTCGAAATCATAAATCAAGCAATTACTTTCGGTTTACAAAATCCTAATAGAGTCAAATTAAAAAGCTACAATTGTTTAGCAATATAAAGAAGCTACTTTCACTCATCATCTTCTTCATCTCCATCTTCCTCTTCCTCGTCCTCCTCCTCCTCTTCACGATGATAAAATTGAGACTTTAAAGTTTTATTCTTACTCATACCACTATTTTTGCCGATACTCCTGCCTTTGTCTTTGCCCTTGCTCTTGGATATGCTCTTGCTGCTGGACATGCCCTTGCCCTTGCCCCGACTCAATTGACTATTTCTAAACATAGAGGCAATTTGTGTAGTATATGATCGGAGTTGTGATTCGAGTTTTGTGTCTAGTTGTACTTCGAAAAACTCTTTTATCATTTGTGTATTTTTTTCCAATTCTTCATGAACAATATTTTGTACCTGGTCGGGGCTAGCGTAACGATCATGACTAGATGTACACCCATCATCTCCTGACAAAGGTTTTCTTCGCTTGTGGTTCAACCCAAGCACTTCACCCTTCGAGTTTGGTCCCCCAACAGCTGTTGACCACAACTCGTCTTCAAAACGCTCATGATAATCTGGATCCTCCAACAATCGCTGCTTTTCTTCGGCTTCCAACATATCGTAATTCACCTACGTAAGCATATATATGGTGTTGTAAAAGACAATATAATAGTATTGTATTCAACTTATTTGCATCACAAATAGTTAACTTACCAGAACATCGCGTACTCGAGCTGGCGGCATTTCTGCAGGTGCTTTTCCCCTATCTGCCTTCTTCACAAAATTATCTTAAAATGAACTTCTTACTATCACAGGTTGCTTAGTTTGTTGTTCCTTGAGCTTATTTCGGGTGCTGATACTAATGGAACCCCCAGCGTAAGTTGGGGCTCCTTCCTTTGACCTTATGTTTCCCTTGTTTCTATTTGAAAGTCTCTTAAACTCAGGGCTATCCCAGTATGCACGCAACACATTGTACACTTCCTCAAGCATCCAGTCGGGCTTCTTGCCTTTTTACGGATTATGTAGTAAATGCCTAACATTCTAAGCCCGAGCCTATGAGTGAAAGCAATTTTCATATGACCTTCGTGTTGAGGGTCCCAATAGCAATATTTCTGTAAAGTTTAAAAAAGCAAAAACAAAAAATAAAAAAATTATAGAACTTGTAAAATCAATGAATCCCACAAAAGAACCATAAAAGATGTAGAGTCTACATAACTATATAAGTTAGAAATTAGAGAACTTGTTACCTTCCAATCCTCAAACCAACTGTCTAATTCCTGTTGAGGCAAAGATTTCGCAGTATAGTAGCCTGCTCGAAGCCTACTTTTAAACACATTTGTAATGCCCTTAGTCCCCACTATACTATGAACATAACTGCATATAATTAACAAAAATAATTTTGAAGTTTTAGTATCACAAAGAATAATTAAAAAAACACTATGTAAAATTATATAAATATAGACTTACCCTTTAAGACCAGCAGGCTCTAATTTATCCATGGTAGTAGGTGGGGCTTCTGGGCCCTCATACGCATCAGCCAATGCAGTGGCTGTTGGGTCATTTGGGAGTGCTGCTGAGGCGGATGAAGAAGGTAAAGGCGTAGTAGATGTAGGGTCAAGGGTGGGTACAGGTTCTAGGTTGGAGGTAGAGGTGGGTGGTGGGAATTCGGTGGGAGGTGGGGAATAGGTTGGTGTGGGTGTTGTAGGATGGGTGGGTATGGGTGCATCAGTTGGGGTAGGTGAGTTAGTTAGGTTGGTTTGGGGCTGGCGGGTAAGTAAGGACTGGATATTAAGTTGGGTGCTTGATGTTCTCATAGCAGCATTTGGTAGATACTTGCCTCTAGGTTTATTATTAGTCTTACCACCTCGCAAAATAGATGACACAGGACGCTCCTCTGGGGTGTTGCCCATATATGATAATGCTAAATAAAGACTAGAACAGTTAAATGAAAAATGAAAAAAGAATACATATAATCTATTTAATGCATCCAAAAGGCAATATAATTTGTGCTAAGACAGTTAAATTTACCTTTCAGTAAGAATTGATGTGTGCCCTTGACCTTGAAAATCCTTCGAATGGGCGGCTCATGCAATGGCTACAAAACTACAAAGAAAGACATTTAAATGCTTTAGATACAACAAATTATAACACAAATTGTAAAAAAAGTATAAAAATCAAGAAGAAGATTAAATATATTATGCAAATTAAGATATCACACAAAGTTATTAATTACCTAATCATCGTCACTATCGCCAAAATAAGCATTTTGTTCATCATCATTATATTCCCTACACACATTATCATCACTTAGTTCTCTCTCGTCAACATCCTCTATAATATGAGCATGATCTGCCAAAATCCCAAAATTTTCATCAGAATCCACTGCGTTGACAATAGCATTTCCGTCGTTTTGGTAGGCCACTTCGAGCGTATCTTCCATTTCTACTCTTCCTTTGGGCTTGGTTTTTATTACAGCCAACCATGGTGTCTTCTCTTTAATTCGGCCAGGATAAGGAACGTAGTACACTTGACGAGCTTGTTGGGCAATTATAAATGGATCATACCTTTTGTATTTACCATTGCCCTTAACTTCAAAAATCATGGATTCCACGTCCGCAATTCGAGTTCCCTCATGAGGGGTAGGATGAAACCACTCACATTTAAACAGAACAACCCTCTTAATAGGTTCCTCCGGGTATTCCAATTCGATAATTTCATCTAACATACCATAATAATCATCATCGCCATTATCGTCATCAAAGTTTCCTTTGACCCACACCCCATTGCTCATTGTTTTTTTGTCACGACCCCAAGACCTAGTGTGAAATTTAAAACCATTGACAAAATATTTTTTCCACGTCTTAACCTGATTATAAGGACCCCAAGCCAATTGATGCAAAAACGGATTAGAAACTCCATTGGCATTATTGAAAACCTATATTAAATGATTGAGATACATTATTAAAACTAATTATAAGTTACTTTCTTATTCGTCGTTTTACACTATAAAGATAAAACTTACGTATTCTTTGAACCAGCTTGCAAACTTCTTTTGAAGCATCTCAGTAACATTTTCATTGGCATTGATTTCGTGAGTGAGAAAGTACCTACAATTATCATTATAATTGAAATTCAATTAACTAATATTACTAACTTTTAAATTTACTAGTGTTGAATATTACTTACTCTCGATACGTTCAATCTCGTCACAGTTCAACAAGATATGCAGTGAAGCTGCATCATACTCTTTTTGTTCCAAGAAACGATGTTTACATACCCCCACAGCACGTCCTAGTTGATTAAAAATGGATAAAGTTGATGTATTTGAGACATCATCTCCACCATCATCATTCCGACAAACCCTATTCCTCATGGACCGAACGTGATCTTGAAAATAGAACGAACAAAAGTTTGCTGTCTCACGACGCAAATATGCCTCACAAATAGAGCCTTCAACTCCGGCTTTGTTCTTAACCGTTCTCTTTATTTTTCCAAGGAACCTATTTTTTAACCCAAATATTAGTAATTTAATAATTAATATGATATTAATATTTTTCGAATACAAATATTAGTACTTGAATAATATGATAAGTGATAATTATTATTTTACCTCTCAAAGGGGTACATCCATGTAAACTGCACTGGTCCTCCATTACGTGCCTCTTCGATCAAATGGATCGGTAAATGTTCCATCACGTCGAAGAATGCCGGTGGAAAAACCCTTTCAAGTTTGCAAAGGATGATAGGAATGTTTTCCTCCATTTTATCGAGATCATCATGTCGGAGAGTACTTGAACACAAATCCCTAAAGAACTTGCTCAAGTCTGCTAGTGGTTTCCAAACATCATCAGGCAATTCCCGAAAAGCAATCGGCAATAGTTGTTCCATGAAAATATGACAGTCATGGCTGCTTGTGCATCAACACATCTAACCAAATTAGATGAATAACCATCAGGCATACGCAAATTTTGTATCCATTCACATATCATCCTTTTTTGTTGTAGTGTAAATGTGTATTTGGCCTTTGGTTTTCCCCATCGTCTATTACCCTTAGGCACTAATTCCAGCTCAGGTCGCTTACACAACAACTTCATATCCTCGCGTGCATTAGCATTGTCCTTCGTTTTCCCAGGTATGTCCATAACTGTATTAAAAATGTTATCGGAAACATTCTTCTCTATGTGCATCACGTCTAATTTATGGCGCAATAAGAGATCCTTCCAATAAGGCAAATCCCAAAAAATACTCTGTTTCTTCCAATTGTGCCACTCACCAGCCCCAGGAATCTGTAGATTATGCGGATTGTCTGTGACTTTTGGTAGGTTGCGCACTTGTTCCCACAGGTCATGCCCACACATCTTGACAGGTGGAGGATCTTTTTCTGCACGCTTTTTCTTAAAGTTGTTTTTATTTTTCCTATACGAATGTTGCATGTCCAAGAACCGGCGGTGGCAATCAAACCAACTAATTTTTCGTCCGTTTTTCAAGTATTTTGCCTTAGACTCACCCATGCAATAGGGGCATGCAAGTCTACCCGCATTTCCCCAACCTGACAACATTGCATAAGCAGGAAAGTCATTAATAATCCACATCAATGCTACTTTCATTTGAAAATTTTGCTTTGTCGATGCATCGTAAGTACACACGCCGACATCCCACAACTCTTTTAACTCATCAATCAATGGCTGCATGTATATATCAATATTCTGCTTCGGATTTTTTGGTCCAGGAATGATACATGTCAGGAACATGTACGACATAGTCATACACATTTCTGGCTGTAGATTGTATGAAGTTACTATGACCGGCCAACATGAATAGGAGGTTGCTAACTGATTGTAAGGAGTGAATCCATCAGTGCACGAAGCAAGCCTTGCATTTCGGGATTCACGAGCAAACTCTGGATGTGTTTGGTCAAAATGTTTCCAAGCTTTGCCATCGGACGGATGAGACATCACTCCGTCTGGACGACGGTTCTTAGCATGCCATGTCATGTGCGGCGCTGAGCTCATTGAGGCATAGAGTCTTCTCAATCTAGGAATAAGAGGTAGGTAATGCATTCTTCTCACGGGAACTCGTTTTTTTGCACCTGTTCTCTCATCCATTTTTGTTTTATATCTATCAGCCCTGCAAAATTTACATGTAGTGGCGTCTTTGTCATCTTTATAGTATAACATGCAACCTTTGACACAACAGTCAATCTTCTGAACTTCTAATCCTAGTTTCTTAACAAGTTTTTTAGCTTCATAGAAGTTCGACGGGACAGTATGACCTTTTGGACATAATTCTGAAATTAATTGGATGACCGCATCGATACCATCATGTGCAATATTGTAATCACTTTGGATGCTCATTATTCTTGATGCAACAGACAGCGGTGAATGTTCCTCACATCCTTCCCACACAGGTTTGTTAAGTTCATTTAGAATATCGTAGAACTTTTGGGTTTTTGGATTAGGGACCTCTTCTTGGCCACCCATATGTGCACCCCCATCAGCTTGTTGAGCTGCATCATGGAACATTTCGGCGTACCTATTTAAAGGACCATCGAAATCCATATCCTGGTTACCAAAACGTCCATCTTCGTACTCCATGTTCTGGGTACTAGAGGTACCAGTCTCGAAAGACAGTTGTACCTCTCCATGATCTGTCCAGTACCAATAATTTGGTTTGAAGCCGTATCTATACAAATCCCTCCTCACATCATCGGGAATCTTGTAATCATATTTATATAAGCACTTTTTGCATGGACATCAAATTTTTCCCTCGGCCATATATGGATGCAACGTTCTCGCATAATTGATGAACGTTTCAACCCCTTCCACATATTCTGGTCTAGTACCCCCACGATTAGGGTAATTCCTATTATACATCCAATTTCTGTCCGGCGGAATATTCATCTAGGGCCAATAGAAATATTTCATTAGAAAATATATCTTTCCAACACCATATGGCTCAACATTTGGTTCACTCCGAGTAAAAGCAGTTTCTAAAGTTAGCACAAAACAGAAATTCGCTGCAGCAACACATTTTGAAAGATTATTTCGTTTCCTTACCAAAAAATTGCTATGAAAATTTATGGAGATACTCCTCACATAGTCAGGAATATCCCAGTAAAACAGTTTCTAAAAATTCGATCATTTGACCCCTCTGCCAAGGCTTCTGTCAGAGACCTGAAACATGGGACAGTTGGGTCATTTCATAATTTTTTCAGAGACCAAACCAACTCGGAATTACACCAAAATTAATAGAGATGACCCTTAATATGTGATTAAGCCCCAGATAAAATAGTTTTGAAAAATTCCATCATCTCAGTCCGAAATCTCTATTTCAAGTAAGCAATGCATATTCATAAGAACCAAAAAATTGATCACATTCATATATGCAAACCCATAAACCACTTAATCATACTTTAATTAAGTAAACTCCATCAACTTCATAATCCATCAGATTTTCCTCAATGAACCTGTAGCGGGCGCCCCAAACGGATAACGCACGCCCCGCACCGAGTCCCGACCCGGAACCGAAATGGGATCCGACCCGAACCGAAACCCGGCGAACGGCAAGCATTTACTCAATAACTAGGCGGGGGCTTCAAAAACGAAAGAAAATGACAGAGGTGCAGAAGCGAAAATAAAACAAACGGTAAAACATAAATAATTACACAAGTATTAAAGCCCACCAAGGCTAACGAAATTCAATTAATTAAATAACAAACGGGTTCGATACAATATCCCGATAATTATAATAACGGGTTCAATATATACATAATCCCGAATACAACTTAAAGTAATAAATCTCTAATATCATAAAACATATAAATAAAAGCCATACGGGAAAGAGTTATACATGAGGAAAAATAATGTAACTCTACGACGCCTACGACGACGAAGATCCCGCCTAGTATCCTGAAACCAGTACAGGGGTAAAACAGAGGGGGTTAGTCAAACGACTAAGTGAGGAGGGAATAATAATGTATATTATAAATCAGAAATAAATCACCAATTTTAAACTTAAAAGAAATCATTATAAAAGAAAGGTTTTCGTAATCGGGTGGTGATTTAACATAAAACATAACATATCATATGACTCGGTGAGTCGAGCCCTTAACTCCAATTTCCAAACATAAAAACCGGAAACCACCCTTATGCCTCCAATGTAGACGGACCGCTAAATCCGAACTACTCATAACAGACGGGAATGACTCAGGTACTCAAAGGGCTGCCACTCCGGCCTCACCCCGAGCTCCCAAATGGAGGAAACCATAGGATTTACGCCGTAGACCCAACGTCTACCGACTTCGTCCTATCGCTCTTACTCTGGGCCCAAACAAACATGCATACATATCATAACTCGCTTTTCAAATCATTTCGGGTTGGTCAAAAGACCGTTCGAGACATGTCATATGCAAGGCCGAAGGCCAAAGTTCGCCTTAGAAAACAAAAGGTTTTACATGTCTCTTTCGTAAACATTTCAAAGTCTATACGTAGTACTTTTCATATCAAATCATTTTCGATAAATCAAGTGAACATAATAATCATAAATATCTATTAAGTATATATATATAAACGGTGTGAAAACAAAACATAAACGTGGCTTATATCGGGAGAGGCTTATTTATATATATACGTAATAATACTGGAAACAGAAACGGAAAGCCTCACCTGTGGCTATACAAAATAAGACAAAAGCAAGACCGGATGCGCTACTCCACGGGAGTATCGTCTGCAAAATACCAAGACACAACCAATTAAGACTAACAACGACGCACGACTTATACGAAAGTATTAAAACACATAGGAGCACGTTATACAATTAAATCAATCACTTAAGTTCAAATTCTCAAACGAAAACAGAGTAATTCATGCATTTAAAAATGTAAATCAAGTACAAATGCAACGAAACTTTATGGACATGCTTAAATTATCATAAAGGAGTATGCATTCGAATTTCGGGAAAATCGGACTTCACATGCAAAAGTTAGAAAATTTGTCGAAAACTTAAAACGCACTATTCACATACCCGAACATGTTGTAAATTCATAAATCATGCAATTCCTATCCATTTCATATATACCGAATACACGAGCGAAGAAAGAATTCGGAAAAGACGAGCCGAAGCGGGACCCGAAGGCTAAAATGTGCCCTGACTTATAGAAGGTCAGGGCACTGTTCGACCAGGCCACACGGCCTTGTGCACGGACGTGTGCTGAGGCCGTGCACAATCAAGGAACACGCACGGCCTCATGCACACGGCCTCAAGGCCGTGTGCATAGCCCGTGTACAATTCTCCACACACACGCACTGTGCACCAGCCCGTGTGCGGCCAGATTGAGCAGAACATTTTCGCAGAACCAAAACCTACGCGAATTCATTTCTAAAATCAACATTTGGCTATTTAAACATGCAAATCATACCCTAATTTTTACATATAATCATCTACAACATATAAGCTACACATAGAAACAATAAACACGAAAATCCATCCACAATTTCTATCAAAATCATATAAAACCTAATTATTCAACTATAACCAAAAAAATGAGAAAAATGAATCATAAGAGGCATTAAATGAAAAAATTCGTGAGAGATTACTCATAGAAGAGATCGCGGGGAGTTCGTAGGCGTAAACGGCTCAAAAATCCGTCGGGAAATGAAGTCGGGACGATCGTTTTAATCTTCTTCTTCTTCCTTCTCTTTTTCTTTCTTTTCTTTCTCTTTTCTTGTTGCTGGGTGTTTGAACGAGAGTGAAGTGAGAGAGGGAGAAATGAGATTTAGTCAAATTGACTTGGGTCAAAATAATCGAAGGGGCAAATTTGTAATTTCGCAAAATAAGTTCGAAAATTCACGTTGTCCAAATAATACATAATTATAGTCAAAATTCATATTATTAAACGCACATTGACAATTCGTAATTTAAATATAGAAATTCATTCATTTACGAAATAATTCTAAAATTACATAATAAATATCAAATAAAATAATAAATTGCGCAAATATTCAATTTGGACATACCATAATATAATTCGGATTTTAGGGGCGTTACAATCACCCCTCCTTAAGAGAATCTGGCCCCCAGATTCTACTCGTCCGGCTGAAATAATTCCGGATGAAACTTGCGCATCTTGTCCTCGGTTTCCCATGTAGCTTCTTCGGTTGTCTGATTTCGCCAAAGAACTTTGACAAGAGAAATCTCCCGGTTGCGCAGAGCTTGAGTCTTCTTATCCAATATCTTCACCGGCTTCGAAACAAAGGTCAAATCCGGTTCCAGTTCAATATCCTCAACAGGAAGGATCTCAGACTCATTCGGGAAGTACTTTCGGAGTTGGGAAACATGAAAGACATTGTGAATCCCTGTCAGACTCGGCGGCAAGTCTAACCTGTAAGCTGCGTTCCCAATCCTCTCCAGAATTTCATAGAGACCTAAAAATCTCGGGCTCAACTTTCCTCCTTTTCCAATTCGGGTGAAACCCTTTCGAGGAGAAGCTTTGAGGAATACTTTGTCACCAACCTCAAATTCCAACAGTCGGTGAGCTGCTTTCATTCTCTGCCGAATAATCTGGATACGGTCGATGGCATTTTGGAGAAACTTTGGTGGAGTTCCTCGTTCCTTATCGTCTTTCGTCCAACGCCAATCTTCGAGATCCCAAAACAACGGGGATCTACACTTTCTGCCATACAACGCTTCGTAAGGTGCCATTCCGATCGTAGACTGATAACTGTTGTTGTAGGCAAACTCGATCAGAGGCAACTGGTCGTGCCAATTGTTGCAAAAATCCAAGGCACAAGCTCGAAGCATATCACAGAGATATCTGATCATCCTCTCTGACTGACCATCTGTCTGCGGATGTGCGGCTGTACTGAAAGTCAGCTTCGTTCCCATTCGCTCTTGAAGTTGCTGCCACAAACGGGAAGTAAATCGAGCGTCTCTGTCAGACACTATCGTAGACGGAATCCCATGAAGCTTGACAATCTCTTGGTGATAAATCTCTGCCAACCTATCCACTTTGTACGACATGTTGATCGGTAGAAAATGAGCACTCTTGGACAGTCGGTCGATAATCAACCAAATGCTATCGTAGCCACCTCTTACTTTAGGCAAACCAGACACGAAGTCCATGGCAATACCCTCCCAGTTCCACGTAGGAATCGGTAGTGGCTCAAGCAAACCTCCTGGTCTTTGATGTTCAACTTTAACTTGCTGACAAGTCGAGCATCTCTTGACGTAATCAGCTACGTCTCTCTTCATACCTCTCCACCAGAATAATTCTTTTAGATCTCGATACATCTTACTTCCACCTGGATGAATTGTGTAAGGTGTGTTGTGAGCCTCATCGAGAATCTCTTTCCTCAGACTCTCCGGAACACAAACTCAGTACTTGTAGCGGAGAATTCCTGTGTCGTCCACACCAAACTGAGTCTCAGACTCAGCTGCGATGTGAACTATCTGTAACGCCCCGAAAATTCGAATAATTAAATTAGTATGTCCGAATCGAATATTTGTGTAGTTTAATATTTATTTGATATTTATTATGTAATCTAGAATTTTTCGTATATGATTGAATTTATGTATTTAAATTACAAATTGTCAATGTGCGTTTAATAATATGAATTTTGACTGTAATTACATGTTATTTGGACATCGTGAGATTTCGAACTTATTTTACAAAATTACGACTTTACCCCTTCGATTTCTAAACTTTAGTCAAGATTTGACTAAGTCAATCTCTCTCCCTCTCTATTCCATTCTCGCACAAAAGAGAGAAAGAAAACAAAAGAGAAGAAAGAAAAAGAGAGAAAAAGAGAAGAAAGAAGAAAGAGATTCCGACGATCGTTCCGACCCCGTTTCCCGACGGATTTTCGAGCCGTTTACGTCTACGAACTCCTCACGATCTCATCTACGAGTATGCTCTCTCAAAAATTTTCATTTAATGCCTTCATTTCTTCGATTTTTGGATTTTTGATAATAGTTGAATAATTTAGGTTTTTATATGGTTTTGATAGAAAACGTGGATGGATTTTTGTGTTTATCGTTTCTATGTGAAGCTTATATGTTGTAGATGATTATATGTGAGAATTAGGGTTTGATTTGCATGTTTTAGTGTTTAATCGTTGGATTAAGGTTTCATTTCGCGAAGGTTTTGTTTCTGCGAAAAGTTTCTGCTCATTTTGATCGCACACGGGCTTGTGCACACGGCCTCGAGGCCGTGTGCATGAGGCCGTGCGCGTGGTTGAATTGCACACGGGCTGAGCACACGGCCTTGAGGCCGTGTGCATGAGGCCGTGCGTGTTGCATGTTTGTGCACGGCCTCGCCACACGGCCGTGCACGAGGCCGTGTGGATGGCTCGAACAGTGCCCTGACCTTCTGTAAGTCAGGGTACAAATTGGCCTTCGGGTCCCGCTTCGGCTCGTCTTTTCCGAATTCTTTCTTCGCTCGTGTATTCGATATGTATGTTATAGATAGGAATTGCATGATTTATGAATTTACGACATGTTCGGGTATGTGAATAGTGCATTTTAAGTTTTCGTTAAATTTCCTAACTTTTGCATGTGAAGTCCGATTTTCCCGAAATTCGAATGCATGCTTCTTTATGATATTCTAAGCATGTCCGTAAAGTTTCGTTGCATTTGGAGTTGATTTACAGTTTTAAATTTGCGATTTACTCTGTTTTCGTTTGAGAATTTGAACCTAAGTGATTGATTTAATTGTATAACGTGCTTCTATGTGTTCTAATTCTTTCGTATAAGCCGTACATCGTCGTTAGTCTTATTTGGTTGTGTCTTGGTATTTTTGCAGACGATACTCCTGTGGAGTAGCGCCGGTTCTTGCTCTTTTGTTCTTTTGCATAGCCAGGTGAGGCTTTCCTTTTCTGATTCCAGTATTACTACGTATATATATATAAATAAGCCTCTCCCCATATAAGCCTCGTTTATGTTTTGGTTTTCACACCGTTTATATATATACTTACTAAATACTTATGATTATTATGTTCATTTGATTTATCGAAAATGATTTGATATGAAAAAGTACTATGTATAGTTTTCGAAATGTTTACGGAAGAGACATGTAAAACCTTTTGTTTTCTAAGGCGAACTTTGGCCTTCGGCCTCGCATATGACATGTCTCGAACGGTCTTTTGGCCAACCTGAATTGTTTGAAAAGCGAGTTATGAAATGTTTGTATGATCGTTTGGGCCCGGAGTAAGAGCGATAGGACGAAGTCGGTAGACGTCGGGTCTACGGCGTAAATCCTATGGTTTCCTCCATTTGGGAGCTCGGGGTGAGGCCGGAGTGGCAGCCCTTTGAGTACCTGAGTTATTCTAGTAAGTTTCGAGTAGTTCGGATTTAGCGGTCCGTCTACATTGGAGGAATAAGGATGGTTTCCGGTTTTTATGTTTGGTTATTGGAGTTCAGGGCTCGACTCGCCGAGTCATTAGATATGTTATGTTTTATGTTAAATCACCACCCGATTACGAAAACCTTTCTTTTATGTTGATTTCTTTTACTTTAAAATTGGTGATTTATTTTCCGTTTTGTTATATACCTTATTATTCCCTCCTCACTTAGTCGTTTGACTAACCCCCTCTGTTTTACCCTTGTACTGGTTTCAGGATACTAGGCGGGATCTTCGTCGTCGTCGTCGTCGCGTCTTAGAGTTACATTCTTTTTGCTCATGTATAACTCTTATTCTGTATGGCTATGATTTATGTCTTTTGATTTTAGGATTTAATTAGTTTGTATTCGGGATTTTGTATTGAACCCGTTATTATATAATTATCGGGATATTGTATCGAACCCGTTTGTTATTTAATTAAATGAATTTCGTTAGCCTTGGAGGGCTTTAATAATTGTGCAATTTATCATGCTTTAATGTTTGATTATTTTCGCTTCCGCACTTCTGTCTCGTTGTTTATTTAAAACCCCCGCCTAGTAATTGAGTAAATGCTTGCCGTTCGCCGGGTTTCGATTCGGGTCGGATCCCATTCCGGCTTCGGGTCGGATCTCGGTGCGGGGCGTGCGTTACCCGTTTGGGGCGCCCGCTACAGTTGGTATCAGAGCTCTTGGTCCAATGGCCGAAGCTCTGAATCGTCGTGTTTTATCGTGTCTGTCTAGGTTGTACGGCTTAGGATTATGTGATTGTGACAACTTGATTATGTGAATTTAACTTCTCTACGTGTTACGGCTTTTCATAATCACTTATCGTCATGCATGTTTGGTATTGAATGTGCAGAATGCCTCCTCGTCATGACCCGCCAGGTCCGCCTCCAGGTGTTCCTACTCCGGCACAGTTTATGGAAGCCTTAGGGCAATTCATGGTTCATACCAACCGAGCTACGCCACCACCTGCCCCAGAGAATGATCTGGGAAGATTTCTGAAGCTCAACCCTCCGCAGTTCGAGGGTGCACCTGATGATGTTGTCGCCGAAGCTTGGATATCGGCAATGGAAAAGATATTCCGAGTACTAGGGTGCCCGGACCCTAAGAGGGTCGAGTTAGCAGTGTATCAGATGACCGGAGCTGCTCAGGATTGGTGGGCTCGTATTGAACAGAGGTGGCAGCGTGAGCATGTGGTCCCGACTTGGGATCAGTTCGTGATGGAGTTTCGGGCTAAGTATATTCCTTTGGTGGTCCGACAGAGACGTGAGCGAGAGTTCCTGGCTCTCAAGCAGGGTACTTCTACAGTTGACCAGTACGAGGCTCATTTCTCCAGGCTTATTATTCACTGCTCGTATATGGTTGACGACGAGCAAAGGAAGACTCGACAGTTCATCGAGGGATTGTCGAACGAGATTCGTATGCATATGCTAGGGAACAGACTCCAGTTCTACACCGATGCAGTCGAGACGGCACTTTCTATAGAGTCCGATCTTCGACAGATGAGACCGACATTTGCACCTGCCCCTGCAGCCGCCAAGAGTTTCGCTTCTGGCTCGAAGAGGCCATTTATTCCGTCTGGGTCCTCTTCGGGGAAGAAGCCGTTCAGGAGCACCATTCAACCTGCTCCTCCCCGACCCCAGCTTGCTCCTCCTCGATCTCAGGGATTTCCACGGCCAGTATGTGGATTTTGTCAGGGCCCGCACTTAGAGGCCAAATGTTGGAGGAAGAACGGCCTTTGCTACGGATGCGGTAGCCCCGATCACAGAATTGGTGAATGTCCGAAGAGAAGACCGGTACAGCAGGGAGCCGCTCAGCCTCAGGCTTATGCACGTGTTTACGCCTTGGAAGGCGATGCAGAGGATGCTGTTGCAGATCCGACTGACGTGGTGGAAGGTACTATATATATAAATGGCATCCCCATACATGCATTATACGACTCGGGTGCTTCACACTCATTTATTGCGCCTGCTGTTTCCTTATCTGTGCATGCGCCTGTTTCCTTGCTTGACTATGTGCTAGTGGTTGGTTCGCCGTTGGGTTCGAAGGTCGTTGCGAACCGAGCACTTAAACGTTGTCCGATCGTCATCGAGGATATCGAGTATCTAGCAGATTTGATCGAGCTGCCGATGAAGAAATATGGAGTTATTCTCGGAATGGATTGGTTGTACGAGCATCGGGCGAAGGTTGATTGTTTCGAGAAGAAGGTTATTCTGGGCTCTAATGAGGTTAAGGGTTTCCGATCAGGAGAAGGCCCGTATATCTCAATGATGGAAGCCAAGAAGCTCGTTCAGAAAGAAGAAGCGACGTGCTTTATAGCTTACATTCTCAACCGCCCGAAGGACCAGACAAAGATCGAAGAGACGCCCGTGGTCAATGAATTCGTCGATGTGTTTCCCGAGAATTTGGAATTCTTACCACTGGATCGGGATATAGAGTTCGTGATTGATCTAGTTCCGGGAGCCGAGTCTTATTCGAAGTCGCCGTACCGAATGGCTCCTGCCGAGTTGAAGGAATTGAAGAATCAACTCGACGAACTTCTTTCTATTGGATATATCCGACCGAGTACCTCGCCTTGGGGTGCTCCAGTCTTGTTCGTAAAGAAGAAGGACGGTACCCTTCGCATGTGTATCGATTACCGAGAGTTGAACAGTATGACGGTGAAGAACAAGTATCCTCTACCGCATATCGAGGAATTGTTCGATTTGCTACAAGGATCGAGGGTTTATTCCAAGCTCGATCTCAGACAAGGATATTACCAGCTCCGTATCCCATCAGACGATGTCCCGAAGACAGCTTTCAACACCCGATACGGACATTTCGAGTTTGTGGTCATGCCGTTTGGACTTACGAATGCTCCAGCAGCTTTTATGGACATGATGCACAGAATTTTCCGTCCGTACCTCGACAAGTTCATCGTTATTTTCATTGACGACATCTTAGTGTTCTCGAAGTCCGAAGAAGAACACGCTGAACACCTCCGGATCGTGCTCCAAGCTTTGAGAGAGCACCAATTATTCGCTAAGTTCAGCAAATGCGAATTCTGGATTGACCGAGTGACCTTCCTAGGTCATGTCATATCTGGAACGGGAATCGAGGTAGATCCTTCGAAGATTGAGACAGTGCTGGATTGGGAGAGACCTAAGACTCCTACAGAGATCCGTAGTTTCTTGGGATTAGCAGGATACTACAGACGTTTTGTCAAGGATTTCTCTAAACTCGCAGGTCCGTTAACAGCATTGACGAAGAAGGAAGCTAAGTTTGAGTGGTCAGCCAAATGTGAAGCTAGTTTTCAGGAGCTCAAGAAGAGATTGACCACAGCCCCAGTACTGACCCTGCCAGAGGGTTCTGAAGGATTTGTCGTGTATGCAGATGCGTCACACGAAGGGTTAGGTTGTGTATTAATGCAGAATGGGAAAGTTATAGCTTATGCATCGAGGAAGCTAAAGCCAGCTGAAGAGAACTATCCCACTCACGACCTTGAACTAGCCGCCGTGGTATTTGCATTATTGAAATGGCGTCATTACCTCTACGGCATCACATTCGACATCTTCACAGATCATAAGAGCCTTCAGTACTTGTTTACTCAGAATGAATTGAACAAACGACAGCGCCGTTGGATGGAATTATTTGAGGACTACGACTGCAAGATCCAGTACCATCCCGGGAAGGCGAATGTCGTAGCCGATGCATTGAGCCGGAAGGCAAGCATAGCCCAGCTAGAGGCTAAGTTAGAGGGAGTTCACATCAGTTCTCAGGCCCATGTTCACAGCATATCGATCCAGTCAGAATTGGGTCGAAAGATTCGAGATATTCAGGCTACTGATGAGTGGACTCAGAGACAGATAGTTCACATCGCAGCTGATTCTGAGACTCAGTTCGGTGTGGACGACACAGGAATTCTCCGCTACAAGTCCCGAGTTTGTGTTCCGGAGAGTCTGAGGAAAGAGATTCTCGATGAGGCTCACAACACACCTTACACAGTTCATCCGGGAGGAAGTAAGATGTATCGGGACTTGAAGGACTTGTTCTGGTGGAGAGGTATGAAGAGAGACGTAGCTGATTACGTCAAGAGATGTTCGACTTGTCAACAAGTTAAAGCTGAACATCAGAGACCGGGAGGTTTGCTCGAGCCACTGCCGATTCCTACATGGAATTGGGAGGGTATTGCCATGGACTTCGTGTCTGGTTTGCCTAAAGTTAGAGGGGGCTACGATAGCATTTGGGTGATTATTGACCGACTATCCAAGAGTGCTCATTTTCTACCGATCAACATGTCGTACAAAGTGGATAGGTTGGCAGAGATTTATCACCGAGAGATTATCAAGCTTCATGGAATTCCGTCTACGATAGTATCTGACAGAGATGCTCGATTTACTTCCCGTTTGTGGCAACAACTTCAAGAACGAATGGGAACGAAGCTGACTTTCAGTACAGCCGCACATCCGCAAACAGATGGTCAGTCAGAGAGGATGATCAGATATCTCTGTGATATGCTTCGAGCTTGTGCCCTGGATTTTCGTAACAATTGGCACGACCAGTTGCCTCTGATCGAGTTTGCTTACAACAACAGTCATCAGTCTACGATCGGAATGGCACCTTACGAAGCATTGTATGGCAGAAAGTGTAGGTCCCCGTTGTTTTGGGATCTCGAAGATTGGCGTTGGACGAAGGATGATAAGGAACGAGGAACTCCTCCAAAGTTTCTCCAAAATGCCATCGACCGTATTCAGATCATCCGGCAGAGCATGAAGGCAGCTCAGGATCGACAAAAGAGCTATGCCGACACCCGCCGCCGACCGTTGGAATTTGAGGTTGGTGACAGAGTATTCCTCAAAGCTTCTCCTCGAAAGGGTTTCACCCGAATTGGAAAAGGAGGAAAGTTAAGTCCGAGATTTTTGGGCCCCTATGAGATTCTGGAAAGGATTGGGAATGCAGCTTACAGGTTAGACTTGCCGCCGAGTCTGACTGGGATTCACAACGTCTTTCATGTTTCCCAACTCCGGAAATACTTCCCAAATGAGTCCGAGATCCTTCCTGTTGAGGAAATTGAGCTAGAGCCAGATTTGACCTTTGTTTCGAAGCCGGTGAAGATATTAGATAAGAAGACTCAAGCTCTGCGCAACCGAGAGATTTCTCTTGTCAAGGTCCTTTGGAGGAATCAGACAACCGAAGAAGCTACATGGGAGACCGAGGACAAAATGCGCAAGTTTCATCCGGAATTATTTCAGCCGGACGAGTAGAATCTGGGGGCCAGATTCTCATAAGGAGGGGTGATTGTAACGCCCCGAAAATTCGAATAATTAAATTAGTATGTCCGAATCGAATATTTGTGTAGTTTAATATTTATTTGATATTTATTATGTAATCTAGAATTTTTCGTATATGATTGAATTTATGTATTTAAATTACAAATTGTCAATGTGCGTTTAATAATATGAATTTTGACTGTAATTACATGTTATTTGGACATCGTGAGATTTCGAACTTATTTTACAAAATTACGACTTTACCCCTTCGATTTCTAAACTTTAGTCAAGATTTGACTAAGTCAATCTCTCTCCCTCTCTATTCCATTCTCGCACAAAAGAGAGAAAGAAAACAAAAGAGAAGAAAGAAAAAGAGAGAAAAAGAGAAGAAAGAAGAAAGAGATTCCGACGATCGTTCCGACCCCGTTTCCCGACGGATTTTCGAGCCGTTTACGTCTACGAACTCCTCACGATCTCATCTATGAGTATGCTCTCTCAAAAATTTTCATTTAATGCCTTCATTTCTTCGATTTTTGGATTTTTGATAATAGTTGAATAATTTAGGTTTTTATATGGTTTTGATAGAAAACGTGGATGGATTTTTGTGTTTATCGTTTCTATGTGAAGCTTATATGTTGTAGATGATTATATGTGAGAATTAGGGTTTGATTTGCATGTTTTATTGTTTAATCGTTGGATTAAGGTTTCATTTCGCGAAGGTTTTGTTTCTGCGAAAAGTTTCTGCTCATTTTGATCGCACACGGGCTTGTGCACACGGCCTCGAGGCCGTGTGCATGAGGCCGTGCGCGTGGTTGAATTGCACACGGGCTGAGCACACGGCCTTGAGGCCGTGTGCATGAGGCCGTGCGTGTTGCATGTTTGTGCACGGCCTCGCCACACGGCCGTGCACGAGGCCGTGTGGATGGCTCGAACAGTGCCCTGACCTTCTGTAAATTAGGGTACAAATTGGCCTTCGGGTCCCGCTTCGGCTCGTCTTTTCCGAATTCTTTCTTCGCTCGTGTATTCGATATGTATGTTATAGATAGGAATTGCATGATTTATGAATTTACGACATGTTCGGGTATGTGAATAGTGCATTTTAAGTTTTCGTTAAATTTCCTAACTTTTGCATGTGAAGTCCGATTTTCCCGAAATTCGAATGCATGCTTCTTTATGATATTCTAAGCATGTACGTAAAGTTTCGTTGCATTTGGAGTTGATTTACATTTTTAAATTTGCGATTTACTCTGTTTTCGTTTGAGAATTTGAACCTAAGTGATTGATTTAATTGTATAACGTGCTTCTATGTGTTCTAATTCTTTCGTATAAGCCGTACATCGTCGTTAGTCTTATTTGGTTGTGTCTTGGTATTTTTGCAGACGATACTCCTGTGGAGTAGCGCCGGTTCTTGCTCTTTTGTTCTTTTGCATAGCCAGGTGAGGCTTTCCTTTTCTGATTCCAGTATTACTACGTATATATATATAAATAAGCCTCTCCCCATATAAGCCTCGTTTATGTTTTGGTTTTCACACCGTTTATATATATACTTACTAAATACTTATGATTATTATGTTCATTTGATTTATCGAAAATGATTTGATATGAAAAAGTACTATGTATAGTTTTCGAAATGTTTACGGAAGAGACATGTAAAACCTTTTGTTTTCTAAGGCGAACTTTGGCCTTCGGCCTCGCATATGACATGTCTCGAACGGTCTTTTGGCCAACCTGAATTGTTTGAAAAGCGAGTTATGAAATGTTTGTATGATCGTTTGGGCCCGGAGTAAGAGCGATAGGACGAAGTCGGTAGACGTCGGGTCTACGGCGTAAATCCTATGGTTTCCTCCATTTGGGAGCTCGGGGTGAGGCCGGAGTGGCAGCCCTTTGAGTACCTGAGTTATTCTAGTAAGTTTCGAGTAGTTCGGATTTAGCGGTCCGTCTACATTGGAGGAATAAGGATGGTTTCCGGTTTTTATGTTTGGTTATTGGAGTTCAGGGCTCGACTCGCCGAGTCATTAGATATGTTATGTTTTATGTTAAATCACCACCCGATTACGAAAACCTTTCTTTTATGTTGATTTCTTTTACTTTAAAATTGGTGATTTATTTTCCGTTTTGTTATATACCTTATTATTCCCTCCTCACTTAGTCGTTTGACTAACCCCCTCTGTTTTACCCTTGTACTGGTTTCAGGATACTAGGCGGGATCTTCGTCGTCGTCGTCGTCGCGTCTTAGAGTTACATTCTTTTTGCTCATGTATAACTCTTATTCTGTATGGCTATGATTTATGTCTTTTGATTTTAGGATTTAATTAGTTTGTATTCGGGATTTTGTATTGAACCCGTTATTATATAATTATCGGGATATTGTATCGAACCCGTTTGTTATTTAATTAAATGAATTTCGTTAGCCTTGGAGGGCTTTAATAATTGTGCAATTTATCATGCTTTAATGTTTGATTATTTTCGCTTCCGCACTTCTGTCTCGTTGTTTATTTAAAACCCCCGCCTAGTAATTGAGTAAATGCTTGCCGTTCGCCGAGTTTCGATTCGGGTCGGATCTCGGTGCGGGGCGTGCGTTACCCGTTTGGGGCGCCCGCTACACTATCTGTCTCTGAGTCCACTCATCAGTAGCCTGAACATCTCGAATCTTTCGACCCAACTCTGACTGGATCGATATGCTGTGAACATGGGCCTGGGAACTGATGTGAACTCCCTCTAACTTAGCCTCTAGCTGGGCTATGCTTGCCTTCCGGCTTAGTGCATCGGCTACGACATTCGCCTTTCCGGGATGATACTGGATCATGCAATCGTAATCCTCAAATAACTCCATCCAACGGCGCTGTCGTTTGTTCAATTCCTTTTGAGTAAACAAATACTGGAGGCTCTTATGATCTGTGAAGATGTCGAATGTGATGCCGTAGAGGTAATGACGCCATTTCAATAATGCAAATACCACGGCGGCTAGCTCAAGGTCGTGAGTGGGATAGTTCTCGTCAGCTGGCTTTAGCTTCCTCGATACATAAGCTATAACTTTCCATTCTGCATTAACACACAACCTAACCCTTCGTGTGACGCATCTGCATACACGACAAATCCTTCAGAACCCTCGGGCAGGGTCAATACTGGAGCTGTGGTCAATCTCTTCTTGAGCTCCTGAAAACTAGCTTCACATTTGGCTGACCACTCAAACTTAGCTTCCTTCTTTGTCAACGCTGTTAACGGGCCTGCAAGTTTAGAGAAATCCTTGAAAAAATGTCTGTAGTATCCTGCTAAACCCAAGAAACTACGGATCTCTGTAGGAGTCTTAGGTCTCTCCCAATCCAGCACTGTCTCAATCTTCGAAGGATCTACCTCGATTCCTGTTCCGGATATGACATGACCTAGGAAGGTCACTCGGTCAATCCATAATTCACATTTGCTGAACTTAGCGAACAACTGGTGCTCTCTCAAAGCATGGAGCACAATCCGGAGGTGTTCAGCGTGTTCTTCTTCGGACTTCGAGAACACTAATATGTCGTCAATGAAAATAACGACGAACTTGTCGAGGTACGGACGGAAAATTCTGTGCATCATGTCTATAAAAGCTGCTGGGGCATTCGAGAGTCCAAATGGCATGACCACAAACTCGAAATGTCCGTATCGGGTGTTGAAAGCTTTCTTCGGGATATCCTCTGATCGGATACGGAGCTGGTAATATCCTTGTCTGAGATCGAGCTTGGAATAAATCCTCGATCCTTGTAGCAAGTCGAACAATTCCTCGATATGCGGTAGAGGATACTTGTTCTTCACTGTCATCCTGTTCAATTGTCGGTAATCGATACACATGCGAAGTGTACCATCCTTCTTCTTTACGAACAAGACTGGAGCACCCCAAGGCGAGGCACTCAGTCGGATATATCCAATAGAAAGAAGTTCATCGAGTTGGTTCTTCAATTCTTTCAACTCGGCAGGAGCCATTCGGTACGGCGACTTCGAATAGGACTCGGCTCCCGGAACTAGATCAATCACGAACTCTATATCCCGATCCGGTGGCAAGAATTCCAAATTCTCGGGAAACACGTCGACGAATTCATTGACCACGGACGTTTCTTCGATCTTCGTTTGGTCCTCCGGGCGATTGAGAAGGTAAGCTATAAAGCACGTCGCTTCTTCTTTCTGAACGAGCTTCTTGGCTTCCATCATTGAAATATATGGACCTTCTCCTGATCGGAAACCCTTAACCTCATTAGAACCCAGAATAACCTTCTTCTCGAAACAATCAACCTTCGCTCGATGCTCGTACAACCAATCCATTCCGAGAATAACCCCATATTTCTTCATCGGCAACTCAACCAAATCAGCCGGGTACTCGATACCCTCGATGATAACCGGACAACGCTTAAGTGCTCGGTTCGCAATAACCTTCGAACCCAACGGCGAACCAACCACTAACACATAATCAAGCAAGGAAACAGGCGCATGCACAGATAAGGAAACAACAGGCGCAATAAACGAGTGTGAAGCACCCGAGTCATACAATGCATGTATGGGGATGCCATTTATATATATAGTACCTTCCACCACGTCAGTCGGATCTGCAACAGCATCCTCTGCATCGCCTTCCAAGGCGTAAACACGAGCACATGCCTGAGGCTGAGCGGGTCCCTGCTGTACCGGTCTCTTCCTCGGGCATTCACCTATTCTATGATCAGCACTACCACATCCGTAGCAAAGACCATTCTTCCTCCAACACTAAACCTCTAAGTGCGGGCCCTGACAGAATCCACATACGGGTCGTGGAAATCCTTGAGGTCGGGGAGGAGCAGGCTGAACGGCTGCCTTGAATGGCTTCTTCCCAGAAGAGGACCCAGACGGAATAAATGGCCTCTTTGAGCCAGAAGCGAAACTCTTGGCGGCTGCGGGGTCAGGTGCAGATGTCAGTCTCATCTGTCGGAGATCGGACTCTACAGAAAGTGCCGTCTCAACTGCATCTGTGTAGTACTGGAGTCGGTTCCCAAGCATATGCATACGAATCTCATTCGACAACCCCTCAATGAACTGTCGAGTCTTCCTTTGCTCGTCGTCAACCATATACGAGCAGTGAATAATAAGTCTGGAGAAATGAGCCTCGTACTTGTCAACGGAGAAGTACCCTGCTTGAGAGCCAGTAACTCTCGTTCACGTCTCTGTCGGACCACCAACGGAATATACTTGGCCCGAAACTCAACCAAGAACTGATCCCAAGTCGGGACCACATGCTCATGCTGCCATCTCTGTTCGATACGGGCCCACCAATCCTATGCAGCTCCTATCATCTGATACACTGCTAACTCGACCCTCTTAGGGTCCGGACACTCCATTACTCGGAATCTGTTTTCCATCGCCGATATCCAAGACTCGGCGATAACATCATCAGGTGCACCCTCGAACTGCGGAGGGTTGAGCTTATGAAACCTTCCCATATCATTCTCGGGGGCAGGTGGTGGCGTTGCTCGGTTAGTATGAACCATGAATTGCCCTAAGGCTTCCATAAACTGTGCTGGTGTCGGAACACCTGGAGGCGGACCTGGCGGTTCACGGCGAGGAGGCATTTTGCAAATTCAATACCAAACATGCATGATGATAAATGATTATGAAAAGCCGTAACACGTAGAGAAGTTAAATTCACGTAATCACGTTGTCACAATCACATAATCCTAAGCCGTACGACCTAAACAGACACGACAAAACGCGACGCTTCAGAGCCTAGGCCATTGGACCAAAGCGCTCTGATACCAACTGTAGCGGGCGCCCCAAACGGGTAACGCACGCCCCGCACCGAGTCCCGACCCGGAACCGAAATGGGATCCGAACCGAACCGAAACCCGGCGAACGGCAAGCATTTACTCAATAACTAGGCGGGGGTTTCAAAAACGAAAGAAAATGACAGAGGTGCGGAAGCGAAAATAAACCAAACGGTAAAACATAAATAATTACACAAGTATTAAAGCCCACCAAGGCTAACGAAATTCAATTAATTAAATAACAAACGGGTTCGATACAATATCCCGATAATTATAATAACGGGTTCAATATATACATAATCCCGAATACAACTTAAAGTAATAAATCCCTAATATCATAAAACATATAAATAAAAGCCATACGGGAAAGAGTTATACATGAGCAAAAATAATGTAACTCTACGACGCCTACGACGACGAAGATCCCGCCTAGTATCCTGAAACCAGTACAGGGGTAAAACAGAGGGGGTTAGTCAAACGACTAAGTGAGGAGGGAATAATAATATATATTATAAATCAGAAATAAATCACCAATTTTAAACTTAAAAGAAATCAACATAAAAGAAAGGTTTTCGTAATCGGGTGGTGATTTAACATAAAACATAACATGTCATATGACTCGGCGAGTCGAGCCCTTAACTCCAATTTCCAAACATAAAAACCGGAAACCACCCTTATGCCTCCAATGTAGACGGACCGCTAAATCCGAACTACTCATAACAGACGGGAATAACTCAGGTACTCAAAGGACTGCCACTCCGGCCTCACCCCGAGATCCCAAATGGAGGAAACCATAGGATTTACGCCGTAGACCCAACGTCTACCGACTTCGTCCTATCGCTCTTACTCCGGGCCCAAACAAACATGCATACATATCATAACTCGCTTTTCAAATTATTTCGGGTTGGTCAAAAGACCGTTCGAGACATGTCATATGCGAGGCCGAAGGCCAAAGTTCGCCTTAGAAAACAAAAGGTTTTACATGTCTCTTTCGTAAACATTTCAAAGTCTATACGTAGTACTTTTCATATCAAATCATTTTCGATAAATCAAATGAACATAATAATCATAAATATCTATTAAGTATATATATATAAACGGTGTGAAAACAAAACATAAACGTGGCTTATATCGGGAGAGGCTTATTTATATATATACGTAATAATACTGGAAACAGAAATGGAAAGCCTCACCTGTGGCTATACAAAATAAGACAAAAGCAAGACCGCATGCGCTACTCCACGGGAGTATTGTCTGCAAAATACCAAGACACAACAATTTAAGACTAACGACGACGCACAGCTTATACAAAAGTATTAAAACACATAGGAGCACATTATACAATTAAATCAATCACTTAAGTTCAAATTCTCAAACGAAAACAGAGTAATTCATGCATTTAAAAATGTAAATCAAGTCCAAATGCAACGAAACTTTACGGACATGCTTAGATTATCATAAAGGAGTATGCATTCGAATTTCGGGAAAATCGGACTTCACATGCAAAAGTTAGAAAATTTGTCGAAAACTTAAAACGCACTATTCACATACCCGAACATGTTGTAAATTCATAAATCATGTAATTCCTATCTATTTCATATATATCGAATACACGAGCGAAGAAAGAATTCGGAAAGACGAGCCGAAGCGGGACCCGAAGGCTAAAATGTGCCCTGACTTACAGAAGGTCAGGGCACTGTTCAACCAGGCCACACGGCCTTGTGCACGGCCGTGTGCCGAGGCCGTGCACAATCAAGGAACACGCACGGCCTCATGCACACGGCCTCAAGGCCGTGTGCACAGCCCGTGTGCGACCAGATTGAGCAGAACATTTTCGCAGAACCAAAACCTACGCGAATTCATTTCTAAAATCAACATTTGGCTAATTAAACATGCAAATCATACCCTAATTTTTACATATAATCATCTACAACATATAAGCTACACATAGAAATAATAAACACGAAAATCCATCCACAATTTGTATCAAAATCATATAAAACCTATTTATTCAACTATAGCCAAAAAAAATGAGAAAAATGAATCATAAGAGGCATTAAATGAAAAAATTCATGAGAGCTTACTCGTAGATGAGATCGCGGGGAGTTCGTAGGCGTAAACGGCTCGAAAATCCGTCGGGAAATGAAGTCGGGACGATCGTTTTAATCTTCTTCTTCTTCCTTCTCTTTTTCTTTCTTTTCTTTCTCTTTTCTTGTTGCTGGGTGTTTGAACGAGAGTGAAGTGAGAGAGGGAGAAATGAGACTTAGTCAAATTGACTTGGGTCAAAATAATCGAAGGGGCAAATTCGTAATTTTGCAAAATAAGTTCGAAAATTCACGTTGTCCAAATAATACATAATTACAGTCAAAATTCATATTATTAAACGCACATTGACAATTCGTTTTTTAAATATAGAAATTCATTCATTTACGAAATAATTCTAAAATTACATAATAAATATAAAAAAAAATAATAAATTGCGCAAATATTCGATTCGGACATACCATAATATAATTCGGATTTTAGGGGCGTTACAGAACCCTAGTTTCTAAACACATAGATTATTCCTTTAAATTCAAAGAAGATGATGAAGCTTGTTCAATACCTTAACTAGGATGCGAGAAGGCAGGAATTATCCTAAAAGCACGACCTCAAGAATTGATTAAGGAGACGAGAAGGAAGCTTCTAATTTCCAGCAAACTTCTCCCTCCTTGCGCTGGAATTCTAATCGAAAGAAAAATAAAATATTAAGATGCTGAGCTAACAAAAAATTAAGGAATCCCACATAATCCAACAATTCAAAAGCAAAATGATTTCGAAAGATTATTTCGTTTTCTTATCAAACGAAGTCCAATTGCTATGAAAATTTATGGAGAAACTCTTCACATAGTGAGGAATATTCTCTTAAAACTGATTTTAGAAATTCAATTATTTGACCCCTCTGCCAAGGCTTCTGTCACAGACCAGAAATAGTGGACAGCTCGGTCGTTTCGTAATTTTTTCAGAGACCAAACCAACTCGAAATTACACTTAATTTAACAGAGATGACCCTTAATATATGATTAAGCCCCAGATAAAACAGTTTTAAAAAATGCCATCATCTCAGTCCGAAATCTCTATTTCAAGTAAGCAATGCATATTCATAAGAACCAAAAAATTGATCACATTCATATATGCAAACCCATAAACCACTTAATCATACTTTAATTAAGTAAACTCCATCGACTTCATAATCCATCAGATTTTCCTCAATGAACCCTAGTTTCTAAACACATAGATTATTCCTTTAAATTCAACGAAGATGATGAAGCTTGTTCAATACCTTAACTAGGATGCGAGAAGGCAGGAATTATCCTAGAAGCACGACCTCAGGAATTGATTAAGGAGACGAGAAGGAAGCTTCTAATTTCCAGCAAACTTCTCCCTCCTTGCGCTGGAATTCTAATCGAAAGAAAAACAAAATATTAAGATGCCGAGCTAACAAAAAATTAAGGAATCCCACATAATCCAGCAATTCAAAAGCAAAATGATTTCGAAAGATTATTTCGTTTTCTTATCAAACAATGTCCAATTGCTATGAAAATTTATGGTGAAACTCTTCACATAGTGAGGAATATCCTGTAAAGCAGTTTTTAGAAATTCGATTATTTGACCCCTCTGCCAAGGCTTCTGTCTCAGACCAGAAATAGGGGACATCTGGGTCGTTTCGTAATTTTTTCAGAGACCAAACCAACTCGGAATTACACCAAATTTAACAGAGATGACCCTTAATATGTGATTAAGCCCCAGATAAAACAGTTTTCAAAAATTCCATCATCTCAGTCCGAAATCTCTATTTCAAGTAAGCAATGCATATTCATAAGAACCAAAACATTGATCACATTCATGTATGCAATCCCATAAACCACTTAATCATACTTTAATTAAGTAAACTCCATCAACTTCATAATCCATCAGATTTTCCTCAATGAACCCTAGTTTCTAAACACATAGATTATTCCTTTAAATTCAAAGAAGATGATGAAGCTTGTTCAATACCTTAACTAGGATGCGAGAAGGCACGAATTATCCTAAAAGCACGACCTCAAGAATTGATTAAGGAGACGAGAAGGAAGCTTCTAATTTCCAGAAAACTTCTCCCTCCTTGCGCCGGAATTCTAATCGAAAGAAAAAAAAATATTAAGATGCTGAGCTAACAAAAAATTAAGGAATCCCACATAATCCAGCAATTCAAAAGCAAAATGATTTCGAAAGATTATTTCGTTTTCTTATCAAACGAAGTCCAATTGCTATGAAAATTTATGGAGAAACTCTTCACATAGTGAGGAATATTCTTGTAAAACAGTTTTTAGAAATTTGATTATTTGACCCCTCTGCCAAGGCTTCTGTCACAGACCAGAAATGGGGGACAGCTGGGTCGTTTCGTAATTTTTTCAGACACCAAACCAACTCGGAATTACACTAAATTTAACAGAGATGACCCTTTATATATGATTAAGCCCCAGATAAAACAGTTTTCAGAAATTCCATTATCTCAGTCCGAAATCTCTATTTCAAGTAAGCAATGCATATTCATAAGAACCAAAACATTGATCACATTCATGTATGCAATCCCATAAACCACTTAATCATACTTTAATTAAGTAAACTCCATCAACTTCATAATCCATCAGATTTTCCTCAATGAACCCTAGTTTCTAAACATATAGATTATTTCTTTAAATTCAACGAAGATGGTGAAGCTTGTTCAATACCTTAACTAGGATGCGAGAAGGCAGGAATTATCCTAAAAGCACGACCTCAAGAATTGATTAAGGAGACGAGGAGGAAGCTTCTAATTTCCAGCAAACTTCTCCCTCCTTGCGCTGGAATTCTAATCGAATGAAAAACAAAATATTAAGATGCTGAGCTAACAAAAAATTACGGAATCCCAGATAATCCAGCAACTCAAAAGCAAAATGATTTCGAAAGATTATTTCGTTTTCTTATCAAACGATGTCCAATTGCTATGAAAATTTATGGAGAAACTCTTCACATAGTGAGGAATATCCTGCAAAGCAGTTTTTAGAAATTCGATTATTTGACCCCTCTGCCAAGGCTTCTGTGTCAGACGAGAAATAGGGGACAGCTGGGTCGTTTCGTAATTTTTTCAGAGACCAAACCAACTCGGAATTACACCAAATTTAACAGAGATGACCCTTAATATGTGATTAAGCCCCAGATAAATCAGTTTTCAAAAATTCCATCATCTCAGTCCGAAATCTCTATTTCAAGTAAGCAATGCATATTCATAAGAACCAAAAAATTGATCACATTCATGTATGCAAACCCATAAACCACTTAATCATACTTTAATTAAGTAAACTCCATCAACTTCATAATCCATCAGATTTTCCTCAATGAACCCTAGTTTCTAAACACATAGATTATTCCTTTAAATTCAAAGAAGATGATGAAGCTTGTTCAATACCTTAACTAGGATGCGAGAAGGCAGGAATTATCCTAAAAGCACGACCTCAAGAATTGATTAAGGAGACGAGAAGGAAGCTTCTAATTTCCAGCAAACTTCTCCCTCCTTGCGCTGAACTTCTAATCGAAAGAAAAACAAAATATTAAGATGCTGAGCTAACAAAAAAATAAGGAATCCCACATAATCCAGCAATTCAAAAGCAAAATAATTTCGAAAGATTATTTCGTTTTCTTACCAAACGAAGTCCAATTGCTATGAAAATTTATGGAGAAACTCTTCACATAGTGAGGAATATTCTTGTAAAACAGTTTTTAGAAATTTGATTATTTGACCCCTCTGCCAAGGCTTCTGTCACAGACCAGAAATGGGGGACAGCTGGGTCGTTTCGTAATTTTTTCAGACACCAAACCAACTCGGAATTACACTAAATTTAACAGAGATGACCCTTTATATATGATTAAGCCCCAGATAAAACAGTTTTCAGAAATTCCATCATCTCAGTCCGAAATCTCTATTTCAAGTAAGCAATGCATATTCATAAGAACCAAAACATTGATCACATTCATGTATGCAATCCCATAAACCACTTAATCATACTTTAATTAAGTAAACTCCATCAACTTCATAATCCATCAGATTTTCCTCAATGAACCCTAGTTTCTAAACATATAGATTATTTCTTTAAATTCAACGAAGATGGTGAAGCTTGTTCAATACCTTAACTAGGATGCGAGAAGGCAGGAATTATCCTAAAAGCACGACCTCAAGAATTGATTAAGGAGACGAGGAGGAAGCTTCTAATTTCCAGCAAACTTCTCCCTCCTTGCGCTGGAATTCTAATCGAATGAAAAACAAAATATTAAGATGCTGAGCTAACAAAAAATTACGGAATCCCAGATAATCCAGCAACTCAAAAGCAAAATGATTTCGAAAGATTATTTCGTTTTCTTATCAAACGATGTCCAATTGCTATGAAAATTTATGGAGAAACTCTTCAGATAGTGAGGAATATCCTGCAAAGCAGTTTTTAGAAATTCGATTATTTGACCCCTCTGCCAAGGCTTCTGTGTCAGACGAGAAATAGGGGACAGCTGGGTCGTTTCGTAATTTTTTCAGAGACCAAACCAACTCGGAATTACACCAAATTTAACAGAGATGACCCTTAATATGTGATTAAGCCCCAGATAAATCAGTTTTCAAAAATTCCATCATCTCAGTCCGAAATCTCTATTTCAAGTAAGCAATGCATATTCATAAGAACCAAAAAATTGATCACATTCATATATGCAAACCCATAAACCACTTAATCATACTTTAATTAAGTAAACTCCATCAACTTCATAATCCATCAGATTTTCCTCAATGAACCCTAGTTTCTAAACACATAGATTATTCCTTTAAATTCAAAGAAGATGATGAAGCTTGTTCAATACCTTAACTAGGATGCGAGAAGGCAGGAATTATCCTAAAAGCACGACCTCAAGAATTGATTAAGGAGACGAGAAGGAAGCTTCTAATTTCCAGCAAACTTCTCCCTCCTTGCGCTGAAATTCTAATCGAAAGAAAAACAAAATATTAAGATGCTGAGCTAACAAAAAAATAAGGAATCCCACATAATCCAGCAATTCAAAAGCAAAATAATTTCGAAAGATTATTTCGTTTTCTTACCAAACGAAGTCCAATTGCTATGAAAATTTATGGAGAAACTCTTCACATATTGAGGAATATTCTTGTAAAACAGTTTTTAGAAATTTGATTATTTGACCCCTCTGCCAAGGCTTCTGTCACAGACCAGAAATAGGGGACATCTGGGTCGTTTTGTAATTTTTTCAGAGACCAAACCAACTCGGAATTACACTAAATTTAACAGAGATGACCCTTAATATATGATTAAGTCCCAGATAAAACAGTTTTCAAAAATTCCATCATCTCAGTCCGAAATCTCTATTTCAAGTAAGCAATGCATATTCATAAGAACCAAAACATTGATCACTTTCATGTATGCAATCCCATAAACCACTTAATCATACTTTAATTAAGTAAACTCCATCAACTTCATAATCCATCAGATTTTCCTCAATGAACCCTAGTTTCTAAACATATAGATTATTTCTTTAAATTCAACGAAGATGGTGAAGCTTGTTCAATACCTTAACTAGGATGCGAGAAGGCAGGAATTATCCTAAAAGCACGACCTCAAGAATTGATTAAGGAGACGAGGAGGAAGCTTCTAATTTCCAGCAAACTTCTCCCTCCTTGCGCTGGAATTCTAATCGAATGAAAAACAAAATACTAAGATGCTGAGCTAACAAAAAATTACGGAATCCCAGATAATCCAGCAACTCAAAAGCAAAATGATTTCGAAAGATTATTTCGTTTTCTTATCAAACGATGTCCAATTGCTATGAAAATTTATGGAGAAACTCTTCAGATAGTGAGGAATATCCTGCAAAGCAGTTTTTAGAAATTCGATTATTTGACCCCTCTGCCAAGGCTTCTGTGTCAGACGAGAAATAGGGGACAGCTGGGTCGTTTCGTAATTTTTTCAGAGACCAAACCAACTCGGAATTACACCAAATTTAACAGAGATGACCCTTAATATGTGATTAAGCCCCAGATAAATCAGTTTTCAAAAATTCCATCATCTCAGTCCGAAATCTCTATTTCAAGTAAGCAATGCATATTCATAAGAACCAAAAAATTGATCACATTCATGTATGCAAACCCATAAACCACTTAATCATACTTTAATTAAGTAAACTCCATCAACTTCATAATCCATCAGATTTTCCTCAATGAACCCTAGTTTCTAAACACATAGATTATTCCTTTAAATTCAAAGAAGATGATGAAGCTTGTTCAATACCTTAACTAGGATGCGAGAAGGCAGGAATTATCCTAAAAGCACGACCTCAAGAATTGATTAAGGAGACGAGAAGGAAGCTTCTAATTTCCAGCAAACTTCTCCCTCCTTGCGCTGAAATTCTAATCGAAAGAAAAACAAAATATTAAGATGCTGAGCTAACAAAAAAATAAGGAATCCCACATAATCCAGCAATTCAAAAGCAAAATAATTTCGAAAGATTATTTCGTTTTCTTACCAAACGAAGTCCAATTGCTATGAAAATTTATGGAGAAACTCTTCACATAGTGAGGAATATTCTTGTAAAACAGTTTTTAGAAATTTGATTATTTGACCCCTCTGCCAAGGCTTCTGTCACAGACCAGAAATAGGGGACATCTGGGTCGTTTTGTAATTTTTTCAGAGACCAAACCAACTCGGAATTACACTAAATTTAACAGAGATGACCCTTAATATATGATTAAGTCCCAGATAAAACAGTTTTCAAAAATTCCATCATCTCAGTCCGAAATCTCTATTTCAAGTAAGCAATGCATATTCATAAGAACCAAAAAATTGATCACATTCATATATGCAAACCCATAAACCACTTAATCATACTTTAATTAAGTAAACTCCATCAACTTCATAATCCATCAGATTTTCCTCAATGAACCCTAGTTTCTAAACACATAGATTATTCCTTTAAATTCAACGAAGATGATGAAGCTTGTTCAATACCTTAACTAGGATGCGAGAAGGCAGGAATTATCCTAAAAGCACGACCTCGAGAATTGATTAAGGAGACGAGAAGGAAGCTTCTAATTTCCAGCAAACTTCTCCCTCCTTGCGCTGGAATTCTAATCGAAAGAAAAACAAAATGTTAAGATGCTGAGCTAACAAAAAATTAAGGAATCCCACATAATCCAGCAATTCAAAAGCAAAATGATTTCGAAAGATTATTTCGTTTTCTTATCAAACGATGTCCAATTGCTATGAAAATATATGGAGAAACTCTTCACATAGTGAGGAATATCCTGTAAAGCAGTTTTTAGAAATTCGATTATTTGACCCCTCTGCCAAGGCTTCTGGCACAGACTAGAAATAGGGGACAACTGGGTCGTTTCGTAATTTTTTCAGAGACCAAACCAACTCGGAATTACACTAAATTTAACAGAGATGACCCTTAATATATGATTAAGCCCCAGATAAAACAGTTTTCAAAAATTCCATCATCTCAGTCCGTAATCTCTATTTCAAGTAAGCAATGCATATTCATAAGAACCAAAAAATTGATCACATTCATATATGCAAACCCATAAACCACTTAATCATACTTTAATTAAGTAAACTCCATCAACTTCATAATCCATCAGATTTTCCTCAATGAACCCTAGTTTCTAAACACATAGATTATTCCTTTAAATTCAAAGAAGATGATGAAGCTTGTTCAATACCTTAACTAGGATGCGAGAAGGCAGGAATTATCCTAAAAGCACGACCTCAAGAATTGATTAAGGAGACGAGAAGGAAGCTTCTAATTTCCAGCAAACTTCTCCCTCCTTGCGCTGAAATTCTAATCGAAAGAAAAACAAAATATTAAGATGCTGAGCTAACAAAAAAATAAGGAATCCCACATAATCCAGCAATTCAAAAGCAAAATAATTTCGAAAGATTATTTCGTTTTCTTACCAAACGAAGTCCAATTGCTATGAAAATTTATGGAGAAACTCTTCACATAGTGAGGAATATTCTTGTAAAACAGTTTTTAGAAATTTGATTATTTGACCCCTCTGCCAAGGCTTCTGTCACAGACCAGAAATAGGGGACATCTGGGTCGTTTTGTAATTTTTTCAGAGACCAAACCAACTCGGAATTACACTAAATTTAACAGAGATGACCCTTAATATATGATTAAGTCCCAGATAAAACAGTTTTCAAAAATTCCATCATCTCAGTCCGAAATCTCTATTTCAAGTAAGCAATGCATATTCATAAGAACCAAAAAATTGATCACATTCATATATGCAAACCCATAAACCACTTAATCATACTTTAATTAAGTAAACTCCATCAACTTCATAATCCATCAGATTTTCCTCAATGAACCCTAGTTTCTAAACACATAGATTATTCCTTTAAATTCAACGAAGATGATGAAGCTTGTTCAATACCTTAACTAGGATGCGAGAAGGCAGGAATTATCCTAAAAGCACGACCTCGAGAATTGATTAAGGAGACGAGAAGGAAGCTTCTAATTTCCAGCAAACTTCTCCCTCCTTGCGCTGGAATTCTAATCGAAAGAAAAACAAAATGTTAAGATGCTGAGCTAACAAAAAATTAAGGAATCCCACATAATCCAGCAATTCAAAAGCAAAATGATTTCGAAAGATTATTTCGATTTCTTATCAAACGATGTCCAATTGCTATGAAAATATATGGAGAAACTCTTCACATAGTGAGGAATATCCTGTAAAGCAGTTTTTAGAAATTCGATTATTTGACCCCTCTGCCAAGGCTTCTGGCACAGACTAGAAATAGGGGACAACTGGGTCGTTTCGTAATTTTTTCAGAGACCAAACCAACTCGGAATTACACTAAATTTAACAGAGATGACCCTTAATATATGATTAAGCCCCAGATAAAACAGTTTTCAAAAATTCCATCATCTCAGTCCGTAATCTCTATTTCAAGTAAGCAATGCATATTCATAAGAACCAAAAAATTGATCACATTCATATATGCAAACCCATAAACCACTTAATCATACTTTAATTAAGTAAACTCCATCAACTTCATAATCCATCAGATTTTCCTCAATGAACCCTAGTTTCTAAACACATAGATTATTCCTTTAAATTCAACGAAGATGATGAAGCTTGTTCAATACCTTAACTAGGATGCGAGAAGGCAGGAATTATCCTAAAAGCACGACCTCGAGAATTGATTAAGGAGACGAGAAGGAAGCTTCTAATTTCAGCAAACTTCTGCCTCCTTGCGCGGGAATTCTAATCGAAAGAAAAACAAAATGTTAAGATGCTGAGCTAACAAAAAATTAAGGAATCCCACATAATCCAGCAATTCAAAAGCAAAATGATTTCGAAAGATTATTTCGTTTTCTTATCAAACGAAGTCCAATTGCTATGAAAATTTATGGAGAAACTCTTCACATAGTGAGGAATATTCTTGTAAAACAGTTTTTAGAAATTTGATTATTTGACCCCTCTGCCAAGGCTTCTGTCACAGACCAGAAATGGGGGACAGCTGGGTCGTTTCGTAATTTTTTCAGACACCAAACCAACTCGGAATTACACTAAATTTAACAGAGATGACCCTTTATATATGATTAATCCCCAGATAAAACAGTTTTCAAAAATTCCATCATCTCAGTCCGAAATCTCTATTTCAAGTAAGAAATGCATATTCATAAGAACCAAAAAATTGATCACATTCATATATGCAAACCCATAAACCACTTCATCATACTTTAATTAAGTAAACTCCATCAACTTCATAATCCATCAGATTTTCCTCAATGAACCCTAGTTTCTAAACACATAGATTATTCCTTTAAATTCAAAGAAGATGATGAAGCTTGTTCAATACCTTAACTAGGATGCGAGAAGGCAGAAATTATCCTAAAAGCACGACCTCAAGAATTGATTAAGGAGACGAGAAGGAAGCTTCTAATTTCCAGCAAACTTCTCCCTCCTTGCGCTGAAATTCTAATCGAAAGAAAAACAAAATATTAAGATGCTGAGCTAACAAAAAAATAAGGAATCCCACATAATCCAGCAATTCAAAAGCAAAATAATTTTGAAAGATTATTTCGTTTTCTTACCAAACGAAGTCCAATTGCTATGAAAATTTATGGAGAAACTCTTCACATAGTGAGGAATATTCTTGTAAAACAGTTTTTAGAAATTTGATTATTTGACCCCTCTGCCAAGGCTTCTGTCACAGACCAGAAATAGGGGACATCTGGGTCGTTTTGTAATTTTTTCAGAGACCAAACCAACTCGGAATTACACTAAATTTAACAGAGATGACCCTTAATATATGATTAAGTCCCAGAAAAAACAGTTTTCAAAAATTCCATCATCTCAGTCCGAAATCTCTATTTCAAGTAAGCAATGCATATTCATAAGAACCAAAAAATTGATCACATTCATATATGCAAACCCATAAACCACTTAATCATACTTTAATTAAGTAAACTCCATCAACTTCATAATCCATCAGATTTTCCTCAATGAACCCTAGTTTCTAAACACATAGATTATTCCTTTAAATTCAAAGAAGATGATGAAGCTTGTTCAATACCTTAACTAGGATGCGAGAAGGCAGGAATTATCCTAAAAGCACGACCTCGAGAATTGATTAAGGAGACGAGAAGGAAGCTTCTAATTTCCAGCAAACTTCTCCCTCCTTGCGCTGGAATTCTAATCGAAAGAAAAACAAAATGTTAAGATGCTGAGCTAACAAAAAATTAAGGAATCCCACATAATCCAGCAATTCAAAAGCAAAATGATTTCGAAAGATTATTTCGTTTTCTTATCAAACGATGTCCAATTGCTATGAAAATATATGGAGAAACTCTTCACATAGTGAGGAATATCCTGTAAAGCAGTTTTTAGAAATTCGATTATTTGACCCCTCTGCCAAGGCTTCTGGCACAGACTAGAAATAGGGGACAACTGGGTCGTTTCGTAATTTTTTCAGAGACCAAACCAACTCGGAATTACACTAAATTTAACAGAGATGAGCCTTAATATATGATTAAGCCCCAGATAAAACAGTTTTCAAAAATTCCATCATCTCAGTCCGTAATCTCTATTTCAAGTAAGCAATGCATATTCATAAGAACCAAAAAATGGATCACATTCATATATGCAAACCCATAAACCACTTAATCATACTTTAATTAAGTAAACTCCATCAACTTCATAATCCATCAGATTTTCCTCAATGAACCCTAGTTTCTAAACACATAGATTATTCCTTTAAATTCAACGAAGATGATGAAGCTTGTTCAATACCTTAACTAGGATGCGAGAAGGCAGGAATTATCCTAAAAGCACGACCTCGAGAATTGATTAAGGAGACGAGAAGGAAGCTTCTAATTTCAGCAAACTTCTGCCTCCTTGCGCTGGAATTCTAATCGAAAGAAAAACAAAATGTTAAGATGCTGAGCTAACAAAAAATTAAGGAATCCCACATAATCCAGCAATTCAAAAGCTAAATTATTTCGAAAGATTATTTCGTTTTCTTATCAAACGAAGTCCAATTGCTATGAAAATTTATGGAGAAACTCTTCACATAGTGAGGAATATTCTTGTAAAACAGTTTTTAGAAATTTGATTATTTGACCCCTCTGCCAAGGCTTCTGTCACAGACCAGAAATGGGGGACAACTGGGTCGTTTCGTAATTTTTTCAGACACCAAACCAACTCGGAATTACACTAAATTTAACAGAGATGACCCTTTATATATGATTAAGCCCCAGATAAAACAGTTTTCAAAAGTTCCATCATCTCAGTCCGAAATCTCTATTTCAAGTAAGAAATGCATATTCATAAGAACCAAAAAATTGATCACATTCATCTATGCAAACCCATAAACCACTTCATCATACTTTAATTAAGTAAACTCCATCAACTTCATAATCCATCAGATTTTCCTCAATGAACCCTAGTTTCTAAACATATAGATTATTTCTTTAAATTCAACGAAGATGGTGAAGCTTGTTCAATACCTTAACTAGGATGCGAGAAGGCAGGAATTATCCTAAAAGCACGACCTCAAGAATTGATTAACGAGACGAGGAGGAAGCTTCTAATTTCCAGCAAACTTCTCCCTCCTTGCGCTGGAATTCTAATCGAATGAAAAACAAAATATTAAGATGCTGAGCTAACAAAAAATTACGGAATCCCAGATAATCCAGCAACTCAAAAGCAAAATGATTTCGAAAGATTATTTTGTTTTCTTATCAAACGATGTCCAATTGCTATGAAAATTTATGGAGAAACTCTTCACATAGTGAGGAATATCCTGCAAAGCAGTTTTTAGAAATTCGATTATTTGACCCCTCTGCCAAGGCTTCTGTGTCAGACGAGAAATAGGGGACAGCTGGGTCGTTTCGTAATTTTTTCAGAGACCAAACCAACTCGGAATTACACCAAATTTAACAGAGATGACCCTTAATATGTGATTAAGCCCCAGATAAATCAGTTTTCAAAAATTCCATCATCTCAGTCCGAAATCTCTATTTCAAGTAAGCAATGCATATTCATAAGAACCAAAAAATTGATCACATTCATGTATGCAAACCCATAAACCACTTAATCATACTTTAATTAAGTAAACTCCATCAACTTCATAATCCATCAGATTTTCCTCAATGAACCCTAGTTTCTAAACACATAGATTATTCCTTTAAATTCAAAGAAGATGATGAAGCTTGTTCAATACCTTAACTAGGATGCGAGAAGGCAGGAATTATCCTAAAAGCACGACCTCAAGAATTGATTAAGGAGACGAGAAGGAAGCTTCTAATTTCCAGCAAACTTCTCCCTCCTTGCGCTGAACTTCTAATCGAAAGAAAAACAAAATATTAAGATGCTGAGCTAACAAAGAAATAAGGAATCCCACATAATCCAGCAATTCAAAAGCAAAATAATTTCGAAAGATTATTTCGTTTTCTTACCAAACGAAGTCCAATTGCTATGAAAATTTATGGAGAAACTCTTCACATAGTGAGGAATATTCTTGTAAAACAGTTTTTAGAAATTTGATTATTTGACCCCTCTGCCAAGGCTTCTGTCACAGACCAGAAATAGGGGACATCTGGGTCGTTTTGTAATTTTTTCAGAGACCAAACCAACTCGGAATTACACTAAATTTAACAGAGATGACCCTTAATATATGATTAAGTCCCAGATAAAACAGTTTTCAAAAATTCCATCATCTCAGTCCGAAATCTCTATTTCAAGTAAGCAATGCATATTCATAAGAACCAAAAAATTGATCACATTCATATATGCAAACCCATAAACCACTTAATCATACTTTAATTAAGTAAACTCCATCAACTTCATAATCCATCAGATTTTCCTCAATGAACCCTAGTTTCTAAACACATAGATTATTCCTTTAAATTCAACGAAGATGATGAAGCTTGTTCAATACCTTAACTAGGATGCGAGAAGGCAGGAATTATCCTAAAAGCACGACCTCGAGAATTGATTAAGGAGACGAGAAGGAAGCTTCTAATTTCAGCAAACTTCTGCCTCCTTGCGCTGGAATTCTAATCGAAAGAAAAACAAAATGTTAAGATGCTGAGCTAACAAAAAATTAAGGAATCCCACATAATCCAGCAATTCAAAAGCAAAATGATTTCGAAAGATTATTTCGTTTTCTTATCAAACGAAGTCCAATTGCTATGAAAATTTATGGAGAAACTCTTCACATAGTGAGGAATATTCTTGTAAAACAGTTTTTAGAAATTTGATTATTTGACCCCTCTGCCAAGGCTTCTGTCACAGACCAGAAATGGGGGACAGCTGGGTCGTTTCGTAATTTTTTCAGACACCAAACCAACTCGGAATTACACTAAATTTAACAGAGATGACCCTTTATATATGATTAAGCCCCAGATAAAACAGTTTTCAAAAATTCCATCATCTCAGTCCGAAATCTCTATTTCAAGTAAGAAATGCATATTCATAAGAACCAAAAAATTGATCACATTCATATATGCAAACCCATAAACCACTTCATCATACTTTAATTAAGTAAACTCCATCAACTTCATAATCCATCAGATTTTCCTCAATGAACCCTAGTTTCTAAACATATAGATTATTTCTTTAAATTCAACGAAGATGGTGAAGCTTGTTCAATACCTTAACTAGGATGCGAGAAGGCAGGAATTATCCTAAAAGCACGACCGCAAGAATTGATTAAGGAGACGAGGAGGAAGCTTCTAATTTCCAGCAAACTCCTCCCTCCTTGCGCTGGAATTCTAATCGAATGAAAAACAAAATATTAAGATGCTGAGCTAACAAAAAATTACGGAATCCCAGATAATCCAGCAACTCAAAAGCAAAATGATTTCGAAAGATTATTTCGTTTTCTTATCAAACGATGTCCAATTGCTATGAAAATTTATGGAGAAACTCTTCACATAGTGAGGAATATCCTGCAAAGCAGTTTTTAGAAATTCGATTATTTGACCCCTCTGCCAAGGCTTCTGTGTCAGACGAGAAATAGGGGACAGCTGGGTCGTTTCGTAATTTTTTCAGAGACCAAACCAACTCGGAATTACACCAAATTTAACAGAGATGACCCTTAATATGTGATTAAGCCCCAGATAAATCAGTTTTCAAAAATTCCATCATCTCAGTCCGAAATCTCTATTTCAAGTAAGCAATGCATATTCATAAGAACCAAAAAATTGATCACATTCATGTATGCAAACCCATAAACCACTTAATCATACTTTAATTAAGTAAACTCCATCAACTTCATAATCCATCAGATTTTCCTCAATGAACCCTAGTTTCTAAACACATAGATTATTCCTTTAAATTCAAAGAAGATGATGAAGCTTGTTCAATACCTTAACTAGGATGCGAGAAGGCAGGAATTATCCTAAAAGCACGACCTCAAGAATTGATTAAGGAGACGAGAAGGAAGCTTCTAATTTCCAGCAAACTTCTCCCTCCTTGCGCTGAACTTCTAATCGAAAGAAAAACAAAATATTAAGATGCTGAGCTAACAAAAAAATAAGGAATCCCACATAATCCAGCAATTCAAAAGCAAAATAATTTCGAAAGATTATTTCGTTTTCTTACCAAACGAAGTCCAATTGCTATGAAAATTTATGGAGAAACTCTTCACATAGTGAGGAATATTCTTGTAAAACAGTTTTTAGAAATTTGATTATTTGACCCCTCTGCCAAGGCTTCTGTCACAGACCAGAAATAGGGGACATCTGGGTCGTTTTATAATTTTTTCAGAGACCAAACCAACTCGGAATTACACGAAATTTAACAGAGATGACCCTTAATATATGATTAAGTCCCAGATAAAACAGTTTTCAAAAATTCCATCATCTCAGTCCGAAATCTCTATTTCAAGTAAGCAATGCATATTCATAAGAACCAAAAAATTGATCACATTCATATATGCAAACCCATAAACCACTTAATCATACTTTAATTAAGTAAACTCCATCAACTTCATAATCCATCAGATTTTCCTCAATGAACCCTAGTTTCTAAACACATAGATTATTCCTTTAAATTCAACGAAGATGATGAAGCTTGTTCAATACCTTAACTAGGATGCGAGAAGGTAGGAATTATCCTAAAAGCACGACCTCGAGAATTGATTAAGGAGACGAGAAGGAAGCTTCTAATTTCCAGCAAACTTCTCCCTCCTTGCGCCGGAATTCTAATCGAAAGAAAAAAAAATATTAAGATGCTGAGCTAACAAAAAATTAAGGAATCCCACATAATCCAGCAATTCAAAAGCAAAATGATTTCGAAAGATTATTTCGTTTTCTTATCAAACGAAGTCCAATTGCTATGAAAATTTATGGAGAAACTCTTCACATAGTGAGGAATATTCTTGTAAAACAGTTTTTAGAAATTTGATTATTTGACCCCTCTGCCAAGGCTTCTGTCACAGACCAGAAATGGGGGACAGCTGGGTCGTTTCGTAATTTTTTCAGACACCAAACCAACTCGGAATTACACTAAATTTAACAGAGATGACCCTTTATATATGATCAAGCCCCAGATAAAACAGTTTTCAAAAATTCCATCATCTCAGTCCGAAATCTCTATTTCAAGTAAGCAATGCATATTCATAAGAACCAAAACATTGATCACATTCATGTATGCAATCCCATAAACCACTTAATCATACTTTAATTAAGTAAACTCCATCAACTTCATAATCCATCAGATTTTCCTCAATGAACCCTAGTTTCTAAACATATAGATTATTTCTTTAAATTCAACGAAGATGGTGAAGCTTGTTCAATACCTTAACTAGGATGCGAGAAGGCAGGAATTATCCTAAAAGCACGACCTCAAGAATTGATTAAGGAGACGAGGAGGAAGCTTCTAATTTCCAGCAAACTTCTCCCTCCTTGCGCTGGAATTCTAATCGAAAGAAAAACAAAATATTAAGATGCTGAGCTAACAAAAAATTACGGAATCCCAGATAATCCAGCAATTCAAAAGCAAAACGATTTCGAAAGATTATTTCGTTTTCTTATCAAACGATGTCCAATTGCTATGAAAATTTATGGAGAAACTCTTCTCATAGTGAGGAATATCCTGTAAAGCAGTTTTTAGAAATTCGATTATTTGACCCCTCTGCCAAGGCTTCTGTCTCAGACCAGAAATAGGGGACATCTGGGTCGTTTCGTAATTTTTTCAGAGACCAAACCAACTCGGAATTACACCAAATTTAACAGAGATGACCCTTAATATGTGATTAAGCCCCAGATAAAACAGTTTTCAAAAATTCCATTATCTCAGTCCGAAATCTCTATTTCAAGTAAGCAATGCATATTCATAAGAACCAAAACATTGATCACATTCATGTATGCAATCCCATAAACCACTTAATCATACTTTAATTAAGTAAACTCCATCAACTTCATAATCCATCAGATTTTCCTCAATGAACCCTAGTTTCTAAACACATAGATTATTCCTTTAAATTCAAAGAAGATGGTGAAGCTTGTTCAATACCTTAACTAGGATGCGAGAAGGCAGGAATTATCCTAAAAGCACGACCTCAAGAATTGATTAAGGAGACGAGAAGGAAGCTTCTAATTTCCAGAAAACTTCTCCCTCCTTGCGCCGGAATTCTAATCGAAAGAAAAAAAAATATTAAGATGCTGAGCTAACAAAAAATTAAGGAATCCCACATAATCCAGCAATTCAAAAGCAAAATGATTTCGAAAGATTATTTCGTTTTCTTATCAAACGAAGTCCAATTGCTATGAAAATTTATGGAGAAACTCTTCACATAGTGAGGAATATCCTGCAAAGCAGTTTTTAGAAATTCGATTATTTGACCCCTCTGCCAAGGCTTCTGTGTCAGACGAGAAATAGGGGACAGCTGGGTCGTTTCGTAATTTTTTCAGAGACCAAACCAACTCGGAATTACACCAAATTTAACAGAGATGACCCTTAATATGTGATTAAGCCCCAGATAAATCAGTTTTCAAAAATTCCATCATCTCAGTCCGAAATCTCTATTTCAAGTAAGCAATGCATATTCATAAGAACCAAAAAATTGATCACATTCATGTATGCAAACCCATAAACCACTTAATCATACTTTAATTAAGTAAACTCCATCAACTTCATAATCCATCAGATTTTCCTCAATGAACCCTAGTTTCTAAACACATAGATTATTCCTTTAAATTCAAAGAAGATGATGAAGCTTGTTCAATACCTTAACTAGGATGCGAGAAGGCAGGAATTATCCTAAAAGCACGACCTCAAGAATTGATTAAGGAGACGAGAAGGAAGCTTCTAATTTCCAGCAAACTTCTCCCTCCTTGCGCTGAACTTCTAATCGAAAGAAAAACAAAATATTAAGATGCTGAGCTAACAAAAAAATAAGGAATCCCACATAATCCAGCAATTCAAAAGCAAAATAATTTCGAAAGATTATTTCGTTTTCTTACCAAACGAAGTCCAATTGCTATGAAAATTTATGGAGAAACTCTTCACATAGTGAGGAATATTCTTGTAAAACAGTTTTTAGAAATTTGATTATTTGACCCCTCTGCCAAGGCTTCTGTCACAGACCAGAAATAGGGGACATCTGGGTCGTTTTGTAATTTTTTCAGAGACCAAACCAACTCGGAATTACACTAAATTTAACAGAGATGACCCTTAATATATGATTAAGTCCCAGACAAAACAGTTTTCAAAAATTCCATCATCTCAGTCCGAAATCTCTATTTCAAGTAAGCAATGCATATTCATAAGAACCAAAAAATTGATCACATTCATATATGCAAACCCATAAACCACTTAATCATACTTTAATTAAGTAAACTCCATCAACTTCATAATCCATCAGATTTTCCTCAATGAACCCTAGTTTCTAAACACATAGATTATTCCTTTAAATTCAACGAAGATGATGAAGCTTGTTCAATACCTTAACTAGGATGCGAGAAGGCAGGAATTATCCTAAAAGCACGACCTCGAGAATTGATTAAGGAGACGAGAAGGAAGCTTCTAATTTCCAGCAAACTTCTCCCTCCTTGCGCCGGAATTCTAATCGAAAGAAAAAAAAATATTAAGATGCTGAGCTAACAAAAAATTAAGGAATCCCACATAATCCAGCAATTCAAAAGCAAAATGATTTCGAAAGATTATTTCGTTTTCTTATCAAACGAAGTCCAATTGCTATGAAAATTTATGGAGAAACTCTTCACATAGTGAGGAATATTCTTGTAAAACAGTTTTTAGAAATTTGATTATTTGACCCCTCTGCCAAGGCTTCTGTCACAGACCAGAAATGGGGGACAGCTGGGTCGTTTCGTAATTTTTTCAGACACCAAACCAACTCGGAATTACACTAAATTTAACAGAGATGACCCTTTATATATGATTAAGCCCCAGATAAAACAGTTTTCAAAAATTCCATCATCTCAGTCCGAAATCTCTATTTCAAGTAAGAAATGCATATTCATAAGAACCAAAAAATTGATCACATTCATATATGCAAACCCATAAACCACTTCATCATACTTTAATTAAGTAAACTCCATCAACTTCATAATCCATCAGATTTTCCTCAATGAACCCTAGTTTCTAAACATATAGATTATTTCTTTAAATTCAACGAAGATGGTGAAGCTTGTTCAATACCTTAACTAGGATGCGAGAAGGCAGGAATTATCCTAAAAGCACGACCTCAAGAATTGATTAAGGAGACGAGGAGGAAGCTTCTAATTTCCAGCAAACTTCTCCCTCCTTGCGCTGGAATTCTAATCGAAAGAAAAACAAAATATTAAGATGCTGAGCTAACAAAAAATTACGGAATCCCAGATAATCCAGCAATTCAAAAGCAAAATGATTTCGAAAGATTATTTCGTTTTCTTATCAAACGATGTCCAATTGCTATGAAAATTTATGGAGAAACTCTTCTCATAGTGAGGAATATCCTGTAAAGCAGTTTTTAGAAATTCGATTATTTGACCCCTCTGCCAAGGCTTCTGTCTCAGACCAGAAATAGGGGACATCTGGGTCGTTTCGTAATTTTTTCAGAGACCAAACCAACTCGGAATTACACCAAATTTAACAGAGATGACCCTTAATATGTGATTAAGCCCCAGATAAAACAGTTTTCAAAAATTCCATCATCTCAGTCCGAAATCTCTATTTCAAGTAAGCAATGCATATTCATAAGAACCAAAACATTGATCACATTCATGTATGCAATCCCATAAACCACTTAATCATACTTTAATTAAGTAAACTCCATCAACTTCATAATCCATCAGATTTTCCTCAATGAACCCTAGTTTCTAAACACATAGATTATTCCTTTAAATTCAAAGAAGATGATGAAGCTTGTTCAATACCTTAACTAGGATGCGAGAAGGCACGAATTATCCTAAAAGCACGACCTCAAGAATTGATTAAGGAGACGAGAAGGAAGCTTCTAATTTCCAGAAAACTTCTCCCTCCTTGCGCCGGAATTCTAATCGAAAGAAAAAAAAATATTAAGATGCTGAGCTAACAAAAAATTAAGGAATCCCACATAATCCAGCAATTCAAAAGCAAAATGATTTCGAAAGATTATTTCGTTTTCTTATCAAACGAAGTCCAATTGCTATGAAAATTTATGGAGAAACTCTTCACATAGTGAGGAATATTCTTGTAAAACAGTTTTTAGAAATTTGATTATTTGACCCCTCTGCCAAGGCTTCTGTCACAGACCAGAAATGGGGGACAGCTGGGTCGTTTCGTAATTTTTTCAGACACCAAACCAACTCGGAATTACACTAAATTTAACAGAGATGACCCTTTATATATGATTAAGCCCCAGATAAAACAGTTTTCAAAAATTCCATCATCTCAGTCCGAAATCTCTATTTCAAGTAAGAATATTCATAAGAACCAAAAAATTGATCACATTCATATATGCAAACCCATAAACCACTTCATCATACTTTAATTAAGTAAACTCCATCAACTTCATAATCCATCAGATTTTCCTCAATGAACCCTAGTTTCTAAACATATAGATTATTTCTTTAAATTCAACGAAGATGGTGAAGCTTGTTCAATACCTTAACTAGGATGCGAGAAGGCAGGAATTATCCTAGAAGCACGACCTCAAGAATTGATTAAGGAGACGAGAAGGAAGCTTCTAATTTCCAGCAAACTTCTCCCTCCTTGCGCTGGAATTCTAATCGAAAGAAAAACAAAATATTAAGATGCCGAGCTAACAAAAAATTAAGGAATCCCACATAATCCAGCAATTCAAAAGCAAAATGATTTCGAAAGATTATTTCGTTTTCTTATCAAACAATGTCCAATTGCTATGAAAATTTATGGTGAAACTCTTCACATAGTGAGGAATATCCTGTAAAGCAGTTTTTAGAAATTCGATTATTTGACCCCTCTGCCAAGGCTTCTGTCTCAGACCAGAAATAGGGGACATCTGGGTCGTTTCGTAATTTTTTCAGAGACCAAACCAACTCGGAATTACACCAAATTTAACAGAGATGACCCTTAATATGTGATTAAGCCCCAGATAAAACAGATTTCAAAAATTCCATCATCTCAGTCCGAAATCTCTATTTCAAGTAAGCAATGCATATTCATAAGAACCAAAACATTGATCACATTCATGTATGCAATCCCATAAACCACTTAATCATACTTTAATTAAGTAAACTCCATCAACTTCATAATCCATCAGATTTTCCTCAATGAACCCTAGTTTCTAAACACATAGATTATTCCTTTAAATTCAAAGAAGATGATGAAGCTTGTTCAATACCTTAACTAGGATGCGAGAAGGCACGAATTATCCTAAAAGCACGACCTCAAGAATTGATTAAGGAGACGAGAAGGAAGCTTCTAATTTCCAGAAAACTTCTCCCTCCTTGCGCCGGAATTCTAATCGAAAGAAAAAAAAATATTAAGATGCTGAGCTAACAAAAAATTAAGGAATCCCACATAATCCAGCAAGTCAAAAGCAAAATGATTTCGAAAGATTATTTCGTTTTCTTATCAAACGAAGTCCAATTGCTATGAAAATTTATGGAGAAACTCTTCACATAGTGAGGAATATTCTTGTAAAACAGTTTTTAGAAATTTGATTATTTGACCCCTCTGCCAAGGCTTCTGTCACAGACCAGAAATGGGGGACAGCTGGGTCGTTTCGTAATTTTTTCAGACACCAAACCAACTCGGAATTACACTAAATTTAACAGAGATGACCCTTTATATATGATTAAGCCCCAGATAAAACAGTTTTCAAAAATTCCATCATCTCAGTCCGAAATCTCTATTTCAAGTAAGAATATTCATAAGAACCAAAAAATTGATCACATTCATATATGCAAACCCATAAACCACTTCATCATACTTTAATTAAGTAAACTCCATCAACTTCATAATCCATCAGATTTTCCTCAATGAACCCTAGTTTCTAAACATATAGATTATTTCTTTAAATTCAACGAAGATGGTGAAGCTTGTTCAATACCTTAACTAGGATGCGAGAAGGCAGGAATTATCCTAGAAGCACGACCTCAAGAATTGATTAAGGAGACGAGAAGGAAGCTTCTAATTTCCAGCAAACTTCTCCCTCCTTGCGCTGGAATTCTAATCGAAAGAAAAACAAAATATTAAGATGCCGAGCTAACAAAAAATTAAGGAATCCCACATAATCCAGCAATTCAAAAGCAAAATGATTTCGAAAGATTATTTCGTTTTCTTATCAAACAATGTCCAATTGCTATGAAAATTTATGGTGAAACTCTTCACATAGTGAGGAATATCCTGTAAAGCAGTTTTTAGAAATTCGATTATTTGACCCCTCTGCCAAGGCTTCTGTCTCAGACCAGAAATAGGGGACATCTGGGTCGTTTCGTAATTTTTTCAGAGACCAAACCAACTCGGAATTACACCAAATTTAACAGAGATGACCCTTAATATGTGATTAAGCCCCAGATAAAACAGTTTTCAAAAATTCCATCATCTCAGTCCGAAATCTCTATTTCAAGTAAGCAATGCATATTCATAAGAACCAAAACATTGATCACATTCATGTATGCAATCCCATAAACCACTTAATCATACTTTAATTAAGTAAACTCCATCAACTTCATAATCCATCAGATTTTCCTCAATGAACCCTAGTTTCTAAACACATAGATTATTCCTTTAAATTCAAAGAAGATGATGAAGCTTGTTCAATACCTTAACTAGGATGCGAGAAGGCACGAATTATCCTAAAAGCACGACCTCAAGAATTGATTAAGGAGACGAGAAGGAAGCTTCTAATTTCCAGAAAACTTCTCCCTCCTTGCGCCGGAATTCTAATCGAAAGAAAAAAAAATATTAAGATGCTGAGCTAACAAAAAATTAAGGAATCCCACATAATCCAGCAATTCAAAAGCAAAATGATTTCGAAAGATTATTTCGTTTTCTTATCAAACGAAGTCCAATTGCTATGAAAATTTATGGAGAAACTCTTCACATAGTGAGGAATATTCTTGTAAAACAGTTTTTAGAAATTTGATTATTTGACCCCACTGCCAAGGCTTCTGTCACAGACCAGAAATGGGGGACAGCTGGGTCGTTTCGTAATTTTTTCAGACACCAAACCAACTCGGAATTACACTAAATTTAACAGAGATGACCCTTTATATATGATTAAGCCCCAGATAAAACAGTTTTCAAAAATTCCATCATCTCAGTCCGAAATCTCTATTTCAAGTAAGCAATGCATATTCATAAGAACCAAAACATTGATCACATTCATGTATGCAATCCCATAAACCACTTAATCATACTTTAATTAAGTAAACTCCATCAACTTCATAATCCATCAGATTTTCCTCAATGAACCCTAGTTTCTAAACATATAGATTATTTCTTTAAATTCAACGAAGATGGTGAAGCTTGTTCAATACCTTAACTAGGATGCGAGAAGGCAGGAATTATCCTAAAAGCACGACCTCAAGAATTGATTAAGGAGACGAGGAGGAAGCTTCTAATTTCCAGCAAACTTCTCCCTCCTTGCGCTGGAATTCTAATCGAAAGAAAAACAAAATATTAAGATGCTGAGCTAACAAAAAATTACGGAATCCCAGATAATCCAGCAATTCAAAAGCAAAATGATTTCGAAAGATTATTTCGTTTTCTTATCAAACGATGTCCAATTGCTATGAAAATTTATGGAGAAACTCTTCTCATAGTGAGGAATATCCTGTAAAGCAGTTTTTAGAAATTCGATTATTTGACCCCTCTGCCAAGGCTTCGGTCTCAGACCAGAAATAGGGGACATCTGGGTCGTTTCGTAATTTTTTCAGAGACCAAACCAACTCGGAATTACACCAAATTTAACAGAGATGACCCTTAATATGTGATTAAGCCCCAGATAAAACAGTTTTCAAAAATTCCATCATCTCAGTCCGAAATCTCTATTTCAAGTAAGCAATGCATATTCATAAGAACCAAAACATTGATCACATTCATGTATGCAATCCCATAAACCACTTAATCATACTTTAATTAAGTAAACTCCATCAACTTCATAATCCATCAGATTTTCCTCAATGAACCCTAGTTTCTAAACACATAGATTATTCCTTTAAATTCAAAGAAGATGATGAAGCTTGTTCAATACCTTAACTAGGATGCGAGAAGGCACGAATTATCCTAAAAGCACGACCTCAAGAATTGATTAAGGAGACGAGAAGGAAGCTTCTAGTTTCCAGAAAACTTCTCCCTCCTTGCGCCGGAATTCTAATCGAAAGAAAAAAAAATATTAAGATGCTGAGCTAACAAAAAATTAAGGAATCCCACATAATCCAGCAATTCAAAAGCAAAATGATTTCGAAAGATTATTTCGTTTTCTTATCAAACGAAGTCCAATTGCTATGAAAATTTATGGAGAAACTCTTCACATAGTGAGGAATATTCTTGTAAAACAGTTTTTAGAAATTTGATTATTTGACCCCTCTGCCAAGGCTTCTGTCACAGACCAGAAATGGGGGACAGCTGGGTCGTTTCGTAATTTTTTCAGACACCAAACCAACTCGGAATTACACTAAATTTAACAGAGATGACCCTTTATATATGATTAAGCCCCAGATAAAACAGTTTTCAAAAATTCCATCATCTCAGTCCGAAATCTCTATTTCAAGTAAGCAATGCATATTCATAAGAACCAAAACATTGATCACATTCATGTATGCAATCCCATAAACCACTTAATCATACTTTAATTAAGTAAACTCCATCAACTTCATAATCCATCAGATTTTCCTCAATGAACCCTAGTTTCTAAACATATAGATTATTTCTTTAAATTCAACGAAGATGGTGAAGCTTGTTCAATACCTTAACTAGGATGCGAGAAGGCAGGAATTATCCTAAAAGCACGACCTCAAGAATTGATTAAGGAGACGAGGAGGAAGCTTCTAATTTCCAGCAAACTTCTCCCTCCTTGCGCTGGAATTCTAATCGAATGAAAAACAAAATATTAAGATGCTGAGCTAACAAAAAATTACGGAATCCCAGATAATCCAGCAACTCAAAAGCAAAATGATTTCGAAAGATTATTTCGTTTTCTTATCAAACGATGTCCAATTGCTATGAAAATTTATGGAGAAACTCTTCACATAGTGAGGAATATCCTGCAAAGCAGTTTTTAGAAATTCGATTATTTGACCCCTCTGCCAAGGCTTCTGTGTCAGACGAGAAATAGGGGACAGCAGGGTCGTTTCGTAATTTTTTCAGAGACCAAACCAACTCGGAATTACACCAAATTTAACAGAGATGACCCTTAATATGTGATTAAGCCCCAGATAAATCAGTTTTCAAAAATTCCATCATCTCAGTCCGAAATCTCTATTTAAGCAATGCATATTCATAAGAACCAAAAAATTGATCACATTCATGTATGCAAACCCATAAACCACTTAATCATACTTTAATTAAGTAAACTCCATCAACTTCATAATCCATCAGATTTTCCTCAATGAACCCTAGTTTCTAAACACATAGATTATTCCTTTAAATTCAAAGAAGATGATGAAGCTTGTTCAATACCTTAACTAGGATGCGAGAAGGCAGGAATTATCCTAAAAGCACGACCTCAAGAATTGATTAAGGAGACGAGAAGGAAGCTTCTAATTTCCAGCAAACTTCTCCCTCCTTGCGCTGAAATTCTAATCGAAAGAAAAACAAAATATTAAGATGCTGAGCTAACAAAAAAATAAGGAATCCCACATAATCCAGCAATTCAAAAGCAAAATAATTTCGAAAGATTATTTCGTTTTCTTACCAAACGAAGTCCAATTGCTATGAAAATTTATGGAGAAACTCTTCACATAGTGAGGAATATTCTTGTAAAACAGTTTTTAGAAATTTGATTATTTGACCCCTCTGCCAAGGCTTCTGTCACAGACCAGAAATAGGGGACATCTGGGTCGTTTTGTAATTTTTTCAGAGACCAAACCAACTCGGAATTACACTAAATTTAACAGAGATGACCCTTAATATATGATTAAGTCCCAGATAAAACAGTTTTCAAAAATTCCATCATCTCAGTCCGAAATCTCTATTTCAAGTAAGCAATGCATATTCATAAGAACCAAAAAATTGATCACATTCATATATGCAAACCCATAAACCACTTAATCATACTTTAATTAAGTAAACTCCATCAACTTCATAATCCATCAGATTTTCCTCAATGAACCCTAGTTTCTAAACACATAGATTATTCCTTTAAATTCAACGAAGATGATGAAGCTTGTTCAATACCTTAACTAGGATGCGAGAAGGCAGGAATTATCCTAAAAGCACGACCTCGAGAATTGATTAAGGAGACGAGAAGGAAGCTTCTAATTTCCAGCAAACTTCTCCCTCCTTGCGCTGGAATTCTAATCGAAAGAAAAACAAAATGTTAAGATGCTGAGCTAACAAAAAATTAAGGAATCCCACATAATCCAGCAATTCAAAAGCAAAATGATTTCGAAAGATTATTTCGTTTTCTTATCAAACGATGTCCAATTGCTATGAAAATATATGGACAAACTCTTCACATAGTGAGGAATATCCTGTAAAGCAGTTTTTAGAAATTCGATTATTTGACCCCTCTGCCAAGGCTTCTGGCACAGACTAGAAATAGGGGACAACTGGGTCGTTTCGTAATTTTTTCAGAGACCAAACCAACTCGGAATTACACTAAATTTAACAGAGATGACCCTTAATATATGATTAAGCCCCAGATAAAACAGTTTTCAAAAATTCCATCATCTCAGTCCGTAATCTCTATTTCAAGTAAGCAATGCATATTCATAAGAACCAAAAAATTGATCACATTCATATATGCAAACCCATAAACCACTTAATCATACTTTAATTAAGTAAACTCCATCAACTTCATAATCCATCAGATTTTCCTCAATGAACCCTAGTTTCTAAACACATAGATTATTCCTTTAAATTCAACGAAGATGATGAAGCTTGTTCAATACCTTAACTACGATGCGAGAAGGCAGGAATTATCCTAAAAGCACGACCTCGAGAATTGATTAAGGAGACGAGAAGGAAGCTTCTAATTTCAGCAAACTTCTGCCTCCTTGCGCTGGAATTCTAATCGAAAGAAAAACAAAATGTTAAGATGCTGAGCTAACAAAAAATTAAGGAATCCCACATAATCCAGCAATTCAAAAGCAAAATGATTTCGAAAGATTATTTCGTTTTCTTATCAAACGAAGTCCAATTGCTATGAAAATTTATGGAGAAACTCTTCACATAGTGAGGAATATTCTTGTAAAACTGTTTTTAGAAATTTGATTATTTGACCCCTCTGCCAAGGCTTCTGTCACAGACCAGAAATGGGGGACAGCTGGGTCGTTTCGTAATTTTTTCAGACACCAAACCAACTCGGAATTACACTAAATTTAACAGAGATGACCCTTTATATATGATTAAGCCCCAGATAAAACAGTTTTCAAAAATTCCATCATCTCAGTCCGAAATCTCTATTTCAAGTAAGAAATGCATATTCATAAGAACCAAAAAATTGATCACATTCATATATGCAAACCCATAAACCATTTCATCATACTTTAATTAAGTAAACTCCATCAACTTCATAATCCATCAGATTTTCCTCAATGAACCCTAGTTTCTAAACATATAGATTATTTCTTTAAATTCAACGAAGATGGTGAATGTAACGCCCCGTTATTTTTATAACGCTTCGGTAAGTTTACCGACTAATTGCTCTTGTTTGCATTATTTGCAATTATGTGATTATATGAATTAATGTGTGAATAATATAATGATTCCATAAGAATTTTCATATTTGAATTATGCTATACTATTCTTATTCAAATATGTTTATATTGGAATTTTTGTATTTGAAATTCTATGAAAATCATCACATTATATTTGCACTATATGATATTATTTTTGAAATATATGTAAATATATATGCAAACACATACATAAATATCTATACATATATATATACAAGTATATATATATATTGCTAGCTAATTTTGACTTTTCAAAATATCATATATTTATTTTATATTCTCTCATTTTCTCTCCAAATTTCTACACTATTCTCAAGCAACTCATCTTCAACCTCTCTCTCTCTCTCTCGGCCCTCATTCCACCAGCCACCACCACCACTTTCAACCACCATCAAAGCACCAAAAAATCATCCCCTCTCTTGCTACAAAAAGTTGCTCTTTCATCTAAGGAACAAGCCTCTACTTTCTATTTTTGCAAACAAGCTTTCTACATCTCCTTTCTCCTCCATTTTCTCCTTCAAGGTAAGGTTGCAAATCTCTTTAATCTTTGAGTTTCAATGTCTCATATGTTGATGAAGTGAAGAAGTAGGCTAGAATGAATGATTGATGAGCTTAGTTTGGTTGTTGATAGCATGTAGCATTACTTGTGATTTTTCATATAAATTTGATTATTATGCAATGTTGGGTTGATGAATTTAGATGCTTAGATGCTCAAATGGATTGGTAATTCATGTTAGTCCATGATATTAAGCTAATTGGTGAAGTTTTATGGAGTTTGGAGTTGAAAAATGGAAGTTTGGCAAAATATGTAGGGGCTGATGAATAGTGATTTTTGAGCATTTGGCTTCATTTTTTGATTCTTTTGGCATCAAAAATCCTTAAATATAGTAGCTAAGTGATGCCGGAAATTTCGGATTAATCGGAGTTGATTTGCTATGCAAAGTATTAAACGAGGGGTGGTTTGTGTAATATGTACAAACCTTTGAATTTTGGTTCCCAAGCTCTCATATGACTTGAATGCCTAATCTAGCTTAATATCATGTGTATTTGATTGTGTTTACATGTGCTTGAATGAGCTTGATTGTGTTTAAATGCATTTATACATAATATGTTATTTTGAGCATAAAATGCATCTCATAGCCGTGCGTCTTATTTGGTTGGTTTATCGAGTCGTGTCTTACCTCGAGGCCTGTGTATTACAGGTGGGACCTCGCGGGACTGATTTCTGGTCGTTTGGATATCCTTTTTGTTAAGCCTACAGGTGAGGATGTAAAATGTTTTTAACTGAAGCTTGAACAAATATTTGCGAAAACCCTATCCCCTTTTATATTTCAATTATATATTATCAATATTTGAAATAAAAAGGTTTTGATTTAAAAATGATATATGTGTATCTTTCTAAAATGGTTTGAAAATAGAGACAAGAGAACTATTTTGATTTTAAAAGTAACATTTGGTCTCGGGACTTGCACGTATGCCTCGAGATAACTCGGCAACGTGACGGGATACCCTAGACGGTTACATACCTTGTCTCGAAAGACCCTTTTGGTCCATTAAAATATTTTTAAAAGCGAGATCATACACGTTTAACCCCATTGAGGACGCTCATGGGTGTATCTGTTTGGGCCCTGGATTATGTGACAGGCGGATACCCGGAGACGTGCGTCTAGGGTTGAAGCCGGGTTCATAATCCGCCGATTATAAGCAGGTATCCTGGAACCTGACAAATAATCAAAGGGTATTGTTCATGGCTGGTCGGAGGTAGTCTAGCATGAATAATACTGACACCGGCGCCATTAGTCGGTTATGGTGAAATCTCGGGTTGCTCCTTGATAAGCCAAACGGTATTGAGGAAGGAATTTCATTATATTTGATATGTTTTGGGGGTTATAAGGAGATGGCCCGTTCTCGCCGGGAATAAAAATATTTCTAAAATGTTTTACTCTAATATTTAATTCATAAAGCTTTGATGGATTATAAAGAGAAAGTATCGGCACTAGATTCGTTTCTCTATTAATCAAAGCGTGGATTAAATATGAATATTTAATTCCCAAAGCTTAGCTGAATTGTAAAAGAGCATATTATCACTAGATGTGCTTTTATCAACCTAAGCGTGGATTAAATATATGTTTTTATTATATATATATTCCCCTCCTCACTGAGTTCGTTTGACTCACATCCCCTTTTTGGTTCATGCTTCAGGTTAGCAGTGCGAGTGGTTGTTGGGTACTGGCAGCAGCAGTGTAGGCTTACAGGTCCTCGGAGTCAGTTTATGTAGACATTTTATTATGACTACTCTTATTTATTTTGGCATGTTAACTTGAAATTGATGGAAGTTGAAATATGATGATATTTGGATATTTGAATCTTATGAAATTAGTGGATATATATATGTTTGGTATTTGCTTCCGTTGCTGGCCTGTTATTGCTATTGTGGTTGTTGATGTTGGTATCGTTGTTGGGGAGTTGCTGTTGCCAGATTGTGGGAATCCCGTTGTCCGGGGCGGGTTTTCGAGTAGTGGTATTTAACTATCGCTCGGGGGCTCGTTTCGGTCCGGGGGTTGTGGCGTGGGGGACGTCACAGCTTAAGGTGGTATCAGAGCCTAGGTTTGGTACTTAGGTTTTGATGTTGTGTCGAGTCTGTCTAGGTCGAACGGCTTTAGGACAATGTGCTTTTATATGCTTATGTATTGTGACTTGTGTGGACGTGATCATGTCGCTAACGAAACATGCATCTTATTTAGTCTTTTGATATAGGAAATGGCACGTGGTAGACACAGAACCCGAGCTACTCCTCTCTCTCCTTCCCAAGACAACAACATTAATGCTCCTCCAGCTCCTCAGCCCGAGCCTGTGCCGCCAGCGCAGCCGAATCCCCTAAATCCTGCCATGTTCTTTGAAGCCATGCAAAGGATGTTTCAACAGGCTGTAGCTCCAGCACCTCGCAAATTTAAGAAGCATTTTCCACCTGCGGGTTCTTCATCTTCGAGCAAGAAGCAAAAGATCACAGGTCCTCAGACAGTCGAGCCTCAAATTAAGTGTTCTTACTGCGGCAAGCCAAAACACACGGAAGCTAATTGCTGGAAGAAACAAGGACGGTGCACTCGATGTGGGCGCAAGGATCATCAAGTAGGAAACTGCCCAAGGAGAAGGCCACCTCCACAGTTCCAGAAAGAGCCACAGAATGCGGGGAAAGGAAAAGTTGTGGCACGAGCTTATGCGATGACAGGGGATGTAGGGGAGACCGACCCTAATGCAGTGGTGCAAGGTACTGTATATTTGCATGACATATCCATATTTGCATTATATGATTCGGGTGCGACGCATTCTTTTATTGCACCTGAATATGCTTCTAGATTATCTTTGTCTGCCGAATGCCTGCCTTATGTGCCTGAGGTCAATTCCCCGTTGGGAATTTCTTATTTGTGCAATCGAGTCTTCCGAGACTGTCCGTTGAGGATAGACGATCGCGATTATCCTGCTGATCTCATTGAGCTTCCGATGAGTCACTACGGGATAATATTGGGAATGGACTGGCTATATCGGCATCAAGCTTATATTGATTGTTTCGGGAAAAAGATCGCTCTGGGAGCTGATAGCGAGATTTTGGGCAAAAGGTTTGACAAGATTCCTCGAGTTTCTTATGTTAAAGCTGCCCGAATGATTCGCAAGGGATCTCCGGCCTTTGTTGCTTAGCTACTAAACCGTCCGAAAGAGCAAGTTAAGCTTGAGGAGGTACCAGTAGTTGGAGAATTCCCTGATATGTTTCCCGAGAGTTTGAATTCTTTGCCTCCGGAATGAGAGATAGAGTTTGTGATCGATTTAGCTCGGGGTGCCGAACCGTATTCGAAGACTCCTTACCGTATGGCTCCGGCAGAGTTGAAAGAATTTAAGGTTCAGTTGGATGGTTTATTGGAGAGTGGGTACATTCGACCGAGTACTTCGTCGTGGGGTGCGCCTGTTCTTTTCGTGAAAAAGAAGGATGGGACGTGGAGGATGTGTATAGATTGTCGTGAGCTGAATCGGATGACGATAAAGAATAAATATCCTCGACCTCACATCGGAGAGTTGTTCGATATTTTGCAAGGGTTAGGATGTGTTCTGATGCAAAAGGGCAAAGTGATTGCTTATGCTTCGCGCAAGCTAAAAGATGCTGAGAAGAACTACCCTATCCATGATCTTGAGTTAGCTGCTATTATCTTTGCTCTGGGGAAATGGCGACATTATTTATACGGGGTGACATTCGATATTTTCACCGACCACCAGAGTCTGAAATATCTACATACTCAGAAAGATCTTAATCGTAGGCAACGTCGGTGGATGGAATTTCTTGAAGATTATGATTGCCGTATTCAATATCACCCAGGCAAAGCTAACGTAGTAGCCGATGCTATAAGTAATCAGGCAAAGGTAGCTGTCTTAGAAGGAACCTCTACAAGAGTGATGTCGGAAGCAGGGAAATATCATCTAGTCTCTCAACCGCGGATCGCGAATCTCTCAGTGAGATCGGATTTGGTTCAGAGACTTAAAGACGAGCAGAGTGCTGATGACTGGATTCAAAGACAGATCGTGAGGATGCGAGATGATCCGAACTCCTCATTTGCGTTCGATGATATGGGTCTTCTTCGTTTTAAGAACCGAATTTGCACGCCGAAGAATCTGAAGATCGAAATCATGGAAGAAGCACATAAATCTGCTTATGCTGTCCATCCGGGAGGTAATAAGATGTACCGAGATCTCAAGACTCAATATTGGTGGCATGGAATGAAACGTGAAGTTGCTGATTTCGTGAGACGGTGTTTGACTTGTCAACGAGTTAAAGCCGAACATCAGCAACCCGGTGGAACTCTACAGCCACTCTCTATTCCGGATTGGAAATGGGAAGATATTGCTATGGATTTCATGTCCGGATTACCGAGAGTTCGAGGCGGATATGATACGATTTGGGTGATTGTGGATCGTTTGACGAAATCCGCCCATTTCATTCCAATTCGAAAGACCACTAATGTTAAGAAGTTGGCGGAACTGTACATCGAGCAGATTGTAAAGCTACACGGAGTTCCGAAAAGTATTGTATCCGATCGAGATCCTAAGTTTACTTCTCGACTTTGGCAAGAAATTCACAGAAACTTGGGAACGAATTTGAAATTCAGCACGGCAGCTCACCCGCAAACTGATGGTCAATCTGAGAGAACCATCAAGATTCTAGGCGATATGTTACGAGCGTGTGCTCTCGACTTCTCCACGAGTTGGGACAAGCAACTGCCACTCATTGAATTCGCCTACAACAACAGCTACCAAGCAACGATTGGGATGCCCCGTACGAAGCGCTTTATGGACGTAAATGCCGATCCCCTCTATACTGGGAATTGGAAGACTGGCGAAGAACTAAAGACGGAGTGGAACGAGCTCTACCTCCAAAGACGATCCAGGAAACACTTGATAAGATTGCAATCATTCGGCAGAGAATGAAAGCTGCTCAGGATCGTCAGAAGAGTTATGCTGACAAGAGACGCCGGGATTTGGAATTTGAAGAAGGAGACAAAGTGTTCCTCAAGGCGACGTTGAGGAAAGGTTTCGCTAGAGCGGGAAAAGGTGGGAAGATCAGTCCGAGAAAGTTGGGACCCTATGAGGTTATTGAACGGATTGGGAAGACTGCCTACCGCCTGAACCTGCCCTCGACTCTAACTGGGATTCACAACGTCTTCCATGTTTCTCAATTACGAAAAATACTATCCCAATGAATCTCATATTCTCCGAGATGAAGAGGTCCAGGTAGAGCCTGACTTGACGATCGAGATGAAACCTGTTAAGATTCAGGATCGTAAATTCAAGCAACTCCGTAACCGACAGATTCCCTTGGTTCGTGTGTTGTGGAGAAACCGAACCACGAAACAAGTAACTTGGGAGACAGAAGAGAAGATGCGAACTCATTATCCCGAGTTATTTGCGGAGCCGAATTAGAATCTGGGGACCAGATTCTCCGAAGGGGGGGATAGTGTAACGCCCCGTTATTTTTATAACGCTTCGGTAAGTTTACCGACTAATTGCTCTTGTTTGCATTATTTGCAATTATGTGATTATATGAATTAATGTGTGAATAATATAATGATTCCATAAGAATTTTCATATTTGAATTATGCTATACTATTCTTATTCAAATATGTTTATATTGGAATTTTTGTATTTGAAATTCTATGAAAATCATCACATTATATTTGCACTATATGATATTATTTTTGAAATATATGTAAATATATATGCAAACACATACATAAATATCTATACATATATATATACAAGTATATATATATATTGCTAGCTAATTTTGACTTTTCAAAATATCATATATTTATTTTATATTCTCTCATTTTCTCTCCAAATTTCTACACTATTCTCAAGCAACTCATCTTCAACCTCTCTCTCTCTCTCTCGGCCCTCATTCCACCAGCCACCACCACCACTTTCAACCACCATCAAAGCACCAAAAAATCATCCCCTCTCTTGCTACAAAAAGTTGCTCTTTCATCTAAGGAACAAGCCTCTACTTTCTATTTTTGCAAACAAGCTTTCTACATCTCCTTTCTCCTCCATTTTCTCCTTCAAGGTAAGGTTGCAAATCTCTTTAATCTTTGAGTTTCAATGTCTCATATGTTGATGAAGTGAAGAAGTAGGCTAGAATGAATGATTGATGAGCTTAGTTTGGTTGTTGATAGCATGTAGCATTACTTGTGATTTTTCATATAAATTTGATTATTATGCAATGTTGGGTTGATGAATTTAGATGCTTAGATGCTCAAATGGATTGGTAATTCATGTTAGTCCATGATATTAAGCTAATTGGTGAAGTTTTATGGAGTTTGGAGTTGAAAAATGGAAGTTTGGCAAAATATGTAGGGGCTGATGAATAGTGATTTTTGAGCATTTGGCTTCATTTTTTGATTCTTTTGGCATCAAAAATCCTTAAATATAGTAGCTAAGTGATGCCGGAAATTTCGGATTAATCGGAGTTGATTTGCTATGCAAAGTATTAAACGAGGGGTGGTTTGTGTAATATGTACAAACCTTTGAATTTTGGTTCCCAAGCTCTCATATGACTTGAATGCCTAATCTAGCTTAATATCATGTGTATTTGATTGTGTTTACATGTGCTTGAATGAGCTTGATTGTGTTTAAATGCATTTATACATAATATGTTATTTTGAGCATAAAATGCATCTCATAGCCGTGCGTCTTATTTGGTTGGTTTATCGAGTCGTGTCTTACCTCGAGGCCTGTGTATTACAGGTGGGACCTCGCGGGACTGATTTCTGGTCGTTTGGATATCCTTTTTGTTAAGCCTACAGGTGAGGATGTAAAATGTTTTTAACTGAAGCTTGAACAAATATTTGCGAAAACCCTATCCCCTTTTATATTTCAATTATATATTATCAATATTTGAAATAAAAAGGTTTTGATTTAAAAATGATATATGTGTATCTTTCTAAAATGGTTTGAAAATAGAGACAAGAGAACTATTTTGATTTTAAAAGTAACATTTGGTCTCGGGACTTGCACGTATGCCTCGAGATAACTCGGCAACGTGACGGGATACCCTAGACGGTTACATACCTTGTCTCGAAAGACCCTTTTGGTCCATTAAAATATTTTTAAAAGCGAGATCATACACGTTTAACCCCATTGAGGACGCTCATGGGTGTATCTGTTTGGGCCCTGGATTATGTGACAGGCGGATACCCGGAGACGTGCGTCTAGGGTTGAAGCCGGGTTCATAATCCGCCGATTATAAGCAGGTATCCTGGAACCTGACAAATAATCAAAGGGTATTGTTCATGGCTGGTCGGAGGTAGTCTAGCATGAATAATACTGACACCGGCGCCATTAGTCGGTTATGGTGAAATCTCGGGTTGCTCCTTGATAAGCCAAACGGTATTGAGGAAGGAATTTCATTATATTTGATATGTTTTGGGGGTTATAAGGAGATGGCCCGTTCTCGCCGGGAATAAAAATATTTCTAAAATGTTTTACTCTAATATTTAATTCATAAAGCTTTGATGGATTATAAAGAGAAAGTATCGGCACTAGATTCGTTTCTCTATTAATCAAAGCGTGGATTAAATATGAATATTTAATTCCCAAAGCTTAGCTGAATTGTAAAAGAGCATATTATCACTAGATGTGCTTTTATCAACCTAAGCGTGGATTAAATATATGTTTTTATTATATATATATTCCCCTCCTCACTGAGTTCGTTTGACTCACATCCCCTTTTTGGTTCATGCTTCAGGTTAGCAGTGCGAGTGGTTGTTGGGTACTGGCAGCAGCAGTGTAGGCTTACAGGTCCTCGGAGTCAGTTTATGTAGACATTTTATTATGACTACTCTTATTTATTTTGGCATGTTAACTTGAAATTGATGGAAGTTGAAATATGATGATATTTGGATATTTGAATCTTATGAAATTAGTGGATATATATATGTTTGGTATTTGCTTCCGTTGCTGGCCTGTTATTGCTATTGTGGTTGTTGATGTTGGTATCGTTGTTGGGGAGTTGCTGTTGCCAGATTGTGGGAATCCCGTTGTCCGGGGCGGGTTTTCGAGTAGTGGTATTTAACTATCGCTCGGGGGCTCGTTTCGGTCCGGGGGTTGTGGCGTGGGGGACGTCACAGTGAAGCTTGTTCAATACCTTAACTAGGATGCGAGAAGGCAGGAATTATCCTAAAAGCACGACCTCAAGAATTGATTAAGGAGACGAGGAGGAAGCTTCTAATTTCCAGCAAACTTCTCCCTCCTTGCGCTGGAATTCTAATCGAATGAAAAACAAAATATTAAGATGCTGAGCTAACAAAAAATTACGGAATCCCAGATAATCCAGCAACTCAAAAGCAAAATGATTTCGAAAGATTATTTCGTTTTCTTATCAAACGATGTCCAATTGCTATGAAAATTTATCGAGAAACTCTTCACATAGTGAGGAATATCCTGCAAAGCAGTTTTTAGAAATTCGATTATTTGACCCCTCTGCCAAGGCTTCTGTGTCAGACGAGAAATAGGGGACAGCTGGGTCGTTTCGTAATTTTTTCAGAGACCAAACCAACTCGGAATTACACCAAATTTAACAGAGATGACCCTTAATATGTGATTAAGCCCCAGATAAATCAGTTTTCAAAAATTCCATCATCTCAGTCCGAAATCTCTATTTCAAGTAAGCAATGCATATTCATAAGAACCAAAAAATTGATCACATTCATGTATGCAAACCCATAAACCACTTAATCATACTTTAATTAAGTAAACTCCATCAACTTCATAATCCATCAGATTTTCCTCAATGAACCCTAGTTTCTAAACACATAGATTATTCCTTTAAATTCAAAGAAGATGATGAAGCTTGTTCAATACCTTAACTAGGATGCGAGAAGGCAGGAATTATCCTAAAAGCACGACCTCAAGAATTGATTAAGGAGACGAGAAGGAAGCTTCTAATTTCCAGCAAACTTCTCCCTCCTTGCGCTGAACTTCTAATCGAAAGAAAAACAAAATATTAAGATGCTGAGCTAACAAAAAAATAAGGAATCCCACATAATCTAGCAATTCAAAAGCAAAATAATTTCGAAAGATTATTTCGTTTTCTTACCAAACGAAGTCCAATTGCTATGAAAATTTATGGAGAAACTCTTCACATAGTGAGGAATATTCTTGTAAAACAGTTTTTAGAAATTTGATTATTTGACCCCTCTGCCAAGGCTTCTGTCACAGACCAGAAATAGGGGACATCTGGGTCGTTTTGTAATTTTTTCAGAGACCAAACCAACTCGGAATTACACTAAATTTAACAGAGATGACCCTTAATATATGATTAAGTCCCAGATAAAATAGTTTTCAAAAATTCCATCATCTCAGTCCGAAATCTCTATTTCAAGTAAGCAATGCATATTCATAAGAACCAAAAAATTGATCACATTCATATATGCAAACCCATAAACCACTTAATCATACTTTAATTAAGTAAACTCCATCAACTTCATAATCCATCAGATTTTCCTCAATGAACCCTAGTTTCTAAACACATAGATTATTCCTTTAAATTCAACGAAGATGATGAAGCTTGTTCAATACCTTAACTAGGATGCGAGAAGGCAGGAATTATCCTAAAAGCACGACCTCGAGAATTGATTAAGGAGACGAGAAGGAAGCTTCTAATTTCCAGCAAACTTCTCCCTCCTTGCGCTGGAATTCTAATCGAAAGAAAAACAAAATGTTAAGATGCTGAGCTAACAAAAAATTATGGAATCCCACATAATCCAGCAATTCAAAAGCAAAATGATTTCGAAAGATTATTTCGTTTTCTTATCAAACGAAGTCCAATTGCTATGAAAATTTATGGAGAAACTCTTCACATAGTGAGGAATATTCTTGTAAAACAGTTTTTAGAAATTTGATTATTTGACCCCTCTGCCAAGGCTTCTGTCACAGACCAGAAATGGGGGACAGCTGGGTCGTTTCGTAATTTTTTCAGACACCAAACCAACTCGGAATTACACTAAATTTAACAGAGATGACCCTTTATATATGATTAAGCCCCAAATAAAACAGTTTTCAAAAATTCCATCATCTCAGTCCGAAATCTCTATTTCAAGTAAGCAATGCATATTCATAAGAACCAAAAAATTGATCACATTCATGTATGCAAACCCATAAACCACTTAATCATACTTTAATTAAGTAAACTCCATCAACTTCATAATCCATCAGATTTTCCTCAATGAACCCTAGTTTCTAAACATATAGATTATTTCTTTAAATTCAACGAAGATGGTGAAGCTTGTTCAATACCTTAACTAGGATGCGAGAAGGCAGGAATTATCCTAAAAGCACGACCTCAAGAATTGATTAAGGAGAAGAGGAGGAAGCTTCTAATTTCCAGCAAACTTCTCCCTCCTTGCGCTGGAATTCTAATCGAAAGAAAAACAAAATATTAAGATGCTGAGCTAACAAAAAATTACGGAATCCCAGATAATCCAGCAATTCAAAAGCAAAATGATTTCGAAAGATTATTTCGTTTTCTTATCAAACGATGTCCAATTGCTATGAAAATTTATGGAGAAACTCTTCTCATAGTGAGGAATATCCTGTAAAGCAGTTTTTAGAAATTCGATTATTTGACCCCTCTGCCAAGGCTTCTGTGTCAGACGAGAAATAGGGGACAGCTGGGTCGTTTCGTAATTTTTTCAGAGACCAAACCAACTCGAAACTACACCAAATTTAACAGAGATGACCCTTAATATGTGATTAAGCCCCAGATAAATCAGTTTTCAAAAATTCCATCATCTCAGTCCGAAATCTCTATTTCAAGTAAGCAATGCATATTCATAAGAACCAAAAAATTGATCACATTCATGTATGCAAACCCATAAACCACTTAATCATACTTTAATTAAGTAAACTCCATCAACTTTATAATCCATCAGATTTTCCTCAATGAACCCTAGTTTCTAAACACATAGATTATTCCTTTAAATTCAAAGAAGATGATGAAGCTTGTTCAATACCTTAACTAGGATGCGAGAAGGCAGGAATTATCCTAAAAGCACGACCTCAAGAATTGATTAAGGAGACGAGAAGGAAGCTTCTAATTTCCAGCAAACTTCTCCCTCCTTGCGCTGAAATTCTAATCGAAAGAAAAACAAAATATTAAGATGCTGAGCTAACAAAAAAATAAGGAATCCCACATAATCCAGCAATTCAAAAGCAAAATAATTTCGAAAGATTATTTCGTTTTCTTACCAAACGAAGTCCAATTGCTATGAAAATTTATGGAGAAACTCTTCACATAGTGAGGAATATTCTTGTAAAACAGTTTTTAGAAATTTGATTATTTGACCCCTCTGCCAAGGCTTCTAGCACAGACCAGAAATAGGGGACATCTGGGTCGTTTCGTAATTTTTTCAGAGACCAAACCAACTCGGAATTACACTAAATTTAACAGAGATGACCCTTAATATATGATTAAGTCCCAGATAAAACAGTTTTCAAAAATTCCATCATCTCAGTCCGAAATCTCTATTTCAAGTAAGCAATGCATATTCATAAGAACCAAAAAATTGATCACATTCATATATGCAAACCCATAAACCACTTAATCATACTTTAATTAAGTAAACTCCATCAACTTCATAATCCATCAGATTTTCCTCAATGAACCCTAGTTTCTAAACACATAGATTATTCCTTTAAATTCAACGAAGATGATGAAGCTTGTTCAATACCTTAACTAGGATGCGAGAAGGCAGGAATTATCCTAAAAGCACGACCTCGAGAATTGATTAAGGAGACGAGAAGGAAGCTTCTAATTTCCAGCAAACTTCTCCCTCCTTGCGCTGGAATTCTAATCGAAAGAAAAACAAAATGTTAAGATGCTGAGCTAACAAAAAATTAAGGAATCCCACATAATCCAGCAATTCAAAAGCAAAATGATTTCGAAAGATTATTTCGTTTTCTTATCAAACGAAGTCCAATTGCTATGAAAATTTATGGAGAAACTCTTCACATAGTGAGGAATATTCTTGTAAAACAGTTTTTAGAAATTTGATTATTTGACCCCTCTGCCAAGGCTTCTGTCACAGACCAGAAATGGGGGACAGCTGGGTCGTTTCGTAATTTTTTCAGACACCAAACCAACTCGGAATTACACTAAATTTAACAGAGATGACCCTTTATATATGATTAAGCCCCAGATAAAACAGTTTTCAAAAATTCCATCATCTCAGTCCGAAATCTCTATTTCAAGTAAGCAATGCATATTCATAAGAACCAAAAAATTGATCACATTCATGTATGCAAACCCATAAACCACTTAATCATACTTTAATTAAGTAAACTCCATCAACTTCATAATCCATCAGATTTTCCTCAATGAACCCTAGTTTCTAAACACATAGATTATTCCTTTAAATTCAAAGAAGATGATGAAGCTTGTTCAATACCTTAACTAGGATGCGAGAAGGCAGGAATTATCCTAAAAGCACGACCTCAAGAATTGATTAAGGAGACGAGAAGGAAGCTTCTAATTTCCAGCAAACTTCTCCCTCCTTGCGCTGAAATTCTAATCGAAAGAAAAACAAAATATTAAGATGCTGAGCTAACAAAAAAATAAGGAATCCCACATAATCCAGCAATTCAAAAGCAAAATAATTTCGAAAGATTATTTCGTTTTCTTACCAAACGAAGTCCAATTGCTATGAAAATTTATGGAGAAACTCTTCACATAGTGAGGAATATTCTTGTAAAACAGTTTTTAGAAATTTGATTATTTGACCCCTCTGCCAAGGCTTCTGTCACAGACCAGAAATAGGGGACATCTGGGTCGTTTCGTAATTTTTTCAGAGACCAAACCAACTCGGAATTACACTAAATTTAACAGAGATGACCCTTAATATATGATTAAGTCCCAGATAAAACAGTTTTCAAAAATTCCATCATCTCAGTCCGAAATCTCTATTTCAAGTAAGCAATGCATATTCATAAGAACCAAAAAATTGATCACATTCATATATGCAAACCCATAAACCACTTAATCATACTTTAATTAAGTAAACTCCATCAACTTCATAATCCATCAGATTTTCCTCAATGAACCCTAGTTTCTAAACACATAGATTATTCCTTTAAATTCAACGAAGATGATGAAGCTTGTTCAATACCTTAACTAGGATGCGAGAAGGCAGGAATTATCCTAAAAGCACGACCTCGAGAATTGATTAAGGAGACGAGAAGGAAGCTTCTAATTTCCAGCAAACTTCTCCCTCCTTGCGCTGGAATTCTAATCGAAAGAAAAACAAAATGTTAAGATGCTGAGCTAACAAAAAATTAAGGAATCCCACATAATCCAGCAATTCAAAAGCAAAATGATTTCGAAAGATTATTTCGTTTTCTTATCAAACGAAGTCCAATTGCTATGAAAATTTATGGAGAAACTCTTCACATAGTGAGGAATATTCTTGTAAAACAGTTTTTAGAAATTTGATTATTTGACCCCTCTGCCAAGGCTTCTGTCACAGACCAGAAATGGGGGACAGCTGGGTCGTTTCGTAATTTTTTCAGACACCAAACCAACTCGGAATTACACTAAATTTAACAGAGATGACCCTTTATATATGATTAAGCCCCAGATAAAACAGTTTTCAAAAATTCCATCATCTCAGTCCGAAATCTCTATTTCAAATAAGAAATGCATATTCATAAGAACCAAAAAATTGATCACATTCATATATGCAAACCCATAAACCACTTCATCATACTTTAATTAAGTAAACTCCATCAACTTCATAATCCATCAGATTTTCCTCAATGAACCCTAGTTTCTAAACATATAGATTATTTCTTTAAATTCAACGAAGATGGTGAAGCTTGTTCAATACCTTAACTAGGATGCGAGAAGGCAGGAATTATCCTAAAAGCACGACCTCAAGAATTGATTAAGGAGACGAGGAGGAAGCTTCTAATTTCCAGCAAACTTCTCCCTCCTTGCACTGGAATTCTAATCGAAAGAAAAACAAAATATTAAGATGCTGAGCTAACAAAAAATTACGGAATCCCAGATAATCCAGCAATTCAAAAGCAAAATGATTTCGAAAGATTATTTCGTTTTCTTATCAAACGATGTCCAATTGCTATGAAAATTTATGGAGAAACTCTTCTCATAGTGAGGAATATCCTGTAAAGCAGTTTTTAGAAATTCGATTATTTGACCCCTCTGCCAAGGCTTCTGTGTCAGACGAGAAATAGGGGACAGCTGGGTCGTTTCGTAATTTTTTCAGAGACCAAACCAACTCGAAATTACACCAAATTTAACAGAGATGACCCTTAATATGTGATTAAGCCCCAGATAAATCAGTTTTCAAAAATTCCATCATCTCAGTCCGAAATCTCTATTTCAAGTAAGCAATGCATATTCATAAGAACCAAAAAATTGATCACATTCATGTATGCAAACCCATAAACCACTTAATCATACTTTAATTAAGTAAACTCCATCAACTTCATAATCCATCAGATTTTCGTCAATGAACCCTAGTTTCTAAACACATAGATTATTCCTTTAAATTCAAAGAAGATGATGAAGCTTGTTCAATACCTTAACTAGGATGCGAGAAGGCAGGAATTATCCTAAAAGCACGACCTCAAGAATTGATTAAGGAGACGAGAAGGAAGCTTCTAATTTCCAGCAAACTTCTCCCTCCTTGCGCTGAAATTCTAATCGAAAGAAAAACAAAATATTAAGATGCTGAGCTAACAAAAAAATAAGGAATCCCACATAATCCAGCAATTCAAAAGCAAAATAATTTCGAAAGATTATTTCGTTTTCTTACCAAACGAAGTCCAATTGCTATGAAAATTTATGGAGAAACTCTTCACATAGTGAGGAATATTCTTGTAAAACAGTTTTTAGAAATTTGATTATTTGACCCCTCTGCCAAGGCTTCTGTCACAGACCAGAAATAGGGGACATCTGGGTCGTTTCGTAATTTTTTCAGAGACCAAACCAACTCGGAATTACACTAAATTTAACAGAGATGACCCTTAATATATGATTAAGTCCCAGATAAAACAGTTTTCAAAAATTCCATCATCTCAGTCCGAAATCTCTATTTCAAGTAAGCAATGCATATTCATAAGAACCAAAAAATTGATCACATTCATATATGCAAACCCATAAACCACTTAATCATACTTTAATTAAGTAAACTCCATCAACTTCATAATCCATCAGATTTTCCTCAATGAACCCTAGTTTCTAAACACATAGATTATTCCTTTAAATTCAACGAAGATGATGAAGCTTGTTCAATACCTTAACTAGGATGCGAGAAGGCAGGAATTATCCTAAAAGCACGACCTCGAGAATTGATTAAGGAGACGAGAAGGAAGCTTCTAATTTCCAGCAAACTTCTCCCTCCTTGCGCTGGAATTCTAATCGAAAGAAAAACAAAATGTTAAGATGCTGAGCTAACAAAAAATTAAGGAATCCCACATAATCCAGCAATTCAAAAGCAAAATGATTTCGAAAGATTATTTCGTTTTCTTATCAAACGAAGTCCAATTGCTATGAAAATTTATGGAGAAACTCTTCACATAGTGAGGAATATTCTTGTAAAACAGTTTTTAGAAATTTGATTATTTGACCCCTCTGCCAAGGCTTCTGTCACAGACCAGAAATGGGGGACAGCTGGGTCGTTTCGTAATTTTTTCAGACACCAAACCAACTCGGAATTACACTAAATTTAACAGAGATGACCCTTTATATATGATTAAGCCCCAGATAAAACAGTTTTCAAAAATTCCATCATCTCAGTCCGAAATCTCTATTTCAAGTAAGAAATGCATATTCATAAGAACCAAAAAATTGATCACATTCATATATGCAAACCCATAAACCACTTCATCATACTTTAATTAAGTAAACTCCATCAACTTCATAATCCATCAGATTTTCCTCAATGAACCCTAGTTTCTAAACATATAGATTATTTCTTTAAATTCAACGAAGATGGTGAAGCTTGTTCAATACCTTAACTAGGATGCGAGAAGGCAGGAATTATCCTAAAAGCACGACCTCAAGAATTGATTAAGGAGATGAGGAGGAAGCTTCTAATTTCCAGCAAAGTTCTCCCTCCTTGCGCTGGAATTCTAATCGAAAGAAAAACAAAATATTAAGATGCTGAGCTAACAAAAAATTACGGAATCCCAGATAATCCAGCAATTCAAAAGCAAAATGATTTCGAAAGATTATTTCGTTTTCTTATCAAACGATGTCCAATTGCTATGAAAATTTATGGAGAAACTCTTCTCATAGTGAGGAATATCCTGTAAAGCAGTTTTTAGAAATTCGATTATTTGACCCCTCTGCCAAGGCTTCTGTGTCAGACGAGAAATAGGGGACAGCTGGGTCGTTTCGTAATTTTTTCAGAGACCAAACCAACTCGGAATTACACCAAATTTAACAGAGATGACCCTTAATATGTGATTAAGCCCCAGATAAATCAGTTTTCAAAAATTCCATCATCTCAGTCCGAAATCTCTATTTCAAGTAAGCAATGCATATTCATAAGAACCAAAAAATTGATCACATTCATGTATGCAAACCCATAAACCACTTAATCATACTTTAATTAAGTAAACTCCATCAACTTCATAATCCATCAGATTTTCCTCAATGAACCCTAGTTTCTAAACACATAGATTATTCCTTTAAATTCAAAGAAGATGATGAAGCTTGTTCAATACCTTAACTAGGATGCGAGAAGGCAGGAATTATCCTAAAAGCACGACCTCAAGAATTGATTAAGGAGACGAGAAGGAAGCTTCTAATTTCCAGCAAACTTCTCCCTCCTTGCGCTGAAATTCTAATCGAAAGAAAAACAAAATATTAAGATGCTGAGCTAACAAAAAAATAAGGAATCCCACATAATCCAGCAATTCAAAAGCAAAATAATTTCGAAAGATTATTTCGTTTTCTTACCAAACGAAGTCCAATTGCTATAAAAATTTATGGAGAAACTCTTCACATAGTGAGGAATATTCTTGTAAAACAGTTTTTAGAAATTTGATTATTTGACCCCTCTGCCAAGGCTTCTGTCACAGACCAGAAATAGGGGACATCTGGGTCGTTTCGTAATTTTTTCAGAGACCAAACCAACTCGGAATTACACTAAATTTAACAGAGATGACCCTTAATATATGATTAAGTCCCAGATAAAACAGTTTTCAAAAATTCCATCATCTCAGTCCGAAATCTCTATTTCAAGTAAGCAATGCATATTCATAAGAACCAAAAAATTGATCACATTCATATATGCAAACCCATAAACCACTTAATCATACTTTAATTAAGTAAACTCCATCAACTTCATAATCCATCAGATTTTCCTCAATGAACCCTAGTTTCTAAACACATAGATTATTCCTTTAAATTCAACGAAGATGATGAAGCTTGTTCAATACCTTAACTAGGATGCGAGAAGGCAGGAATTATCCTAAAAGCACGACCTCGAGAATTGATTAAGGAGACGAGAAGGAAGCTTCTAATTTCCAGCAAACTTCTCCCTCCTTGCGCTGGAATTCTAATCGAAAGAAAAACAAAATGTTAAGATGCTGAGCTAACAAAAAATTAAGGAATCCCACATAATCCAGCAATTCAAAAGCAAAATGATTTCGAAAGATTATTTCGTTTTCTTATCAAACGATGTCCAATTGCTATGAAAATATATGGAGAAACTCTTCACATAGTGAGGAATATCCTGTAAAGCAGTTTTTAGAAATTCGATTATTGGACCCCTCTGCCAAGGCTTCTGGCACAGACTAGAAATAGGGGACAACTGGGTCGTTTCGTAATTTTTTCAGAGACCAAACCAACTCGGAATTACACTAAATTTAACAGAGATGACCCTTAATATATGATTAATCCCCAGATAAAACAGTTTTCAAAAATTCCATCATCTCAGTCCGTAATCTCTATTTCAAGTAAGCAATGCATATTCATAAGAACCAAAAAATTGATCACATTCATATATGCAAACCCATAAACCACTTAATCATACTTTAATTAAGTAAACTCCATCAACTTCATAATCCATCAGTGTAACACCCCAAACTTGAGAAATATGTACCATGTGGGCATTTGTCCCACATAGGAAAAACATAAGTAATGTGAAGGGTTTATAAGTGATCTTCCAAGCACAACTACCATGTGGTGCATCACCTTTTGGCAAGTGGTTTCAAGCCAAACTTTAGGGTTGTGCTCAGTGGTGGTGAAGCTTATACCCGCGCGTCCAACGGGTGCCGTCGTGAGGGTTCTGCTCTCCGCGCCCGGGGCTGCGACACATGGTATCAGAGCCAACCGTCAGCTATGGGAATGCATGTTCCACACATGACATGAGTCGTGAGTCACCGCTAAAGGGGCTCCGCTCGGCGTGTTGTGGGCAGCTTCTCCACTGGCGGGAAGCCACGATCCTATGTCACGGCGTAATGAGGACATTACGCTCTCAAGGAGGGGTGAATGTAACACCCCAAACTTGAGAAATATGTACCATGTGGGCATTTGTCCCACATAGGAAAAACATAAGTAATGTGAAGGGTTTATAAGTGATCTTCCAAGCACAACTACCATGTGGTGCATCACCTTTTGGCAAGTGGTTTCAAGCCAAACTTTAGGGTTGTGCTCAGTGGTGGTGAAGCTTATACCCGCGCGTCCAACGGGTGCCGTCGTGAGCGTTCTCCTCTCCGCGCCCGGGGCTGCGACATTATAGGTTAGAGTTTACCATTTTTAGTGTAGTTCGGATCAAATGGTAGCTATTAATGTATCCAATACATGAGTGTGAATTTTATATGATGATTTTAGCTATAGAATCCACCCTAGTTGATTTTAGGACAAAACCCTCATGAGAAACCTTGAAATCGTGTTTCTGCACCTGTTAGATAGAACCACACGGTCTAACGCACGGTCTTGATCAAAACCGTGCGCCAGACCGTGCGCCACACTTTGTCATGCACCGGCCTGCGCACGCCGGTGCACAAGCCCGTGTGTGCTTGTTTCAGCTTGCACGGTCTTCAGTGCGTGCTCAAGACCGTGCACAAGGCCGTGCATTAGGCCGTGCGAATGCCTTAACCAAATTTTCAGCCTTTTTCCTTAGTTGCTCACGCTAATGGGGTCAATTGGCCAAAAATAAAAGTTGACTTTTTGCATACGACTCCCTAAAATTGAGCCGTTTTCACCTATAGCTTCCTTATGATTCAAGGATGAATATTTTGTAAAGTTTTCAAAATTCCGACCTCGTTCGGACCTTGAATCGAGCCTTTTTCGTTTAGGGCTTTTTCCCCAATTTTTGAATGTTGTCCGAAAAATCCGAAAATCGCATGAGTGCTTCTGTATAATATTATAAGCATGAATGCGCAATTAGAATTTCAATTGAGCATGTTTATCATCGTTAATTGCATATTTCCGTTTAATTGATTTAATTGCATTTTAATTATGAATTTAATTGATACATGATGATTATTGGCTATTCATGTGTTGTAGTCTTCGCGAGTCGTTGTCGTGTCTTGTCTTAATTGGTTCTTGTCGTCTATTAGTTTCAGGCAGTCTTTTCAAGGCATAGCTTGGGTTGTCTTGTCGTTTTCATGCTTCCAGGTGAGGGTCTAAAATACTTTCAAACGGAGTAAGAATTTCTTTTAAATTATTGCGAACTACCCTTATGTGCTCATCTTGCTTTGATTTTCTTTCTCGTATATCTATTAGATATTTAATATGTATTTTATAACAAATGTTTTGATATTAACTTGTACCTATAGGTATATCTAAATCATTTCATTTTCAAAGGGCAAGAAAACTCTTTTCTTTTCCGTGACGGTTTGACATAGGATTTACTCCTTTGTCGTCATATACACTTGCCTAAATGCCCTTTTGGCCTTAACTTATAATGTTCTTCGAACGCGAGCAAAGATAATGTATTGTTATTTAAAATGGGCCCGGGATGGTATCCGGAGGTTACAACTGGGGACGAGCGTCCAGGGTGTAATCCGAGGTGCTTTTCCCAAAACTACGCGTCAAGCGTGGCCCGTCAGGAGTTGATAGCCACGGTTGGGAGTGATGGTGAATGTTGCATTCGTTGCACGTTTTCCTAAAATTCAATAGTCGCCCGGGGTAGCACCTTTGGGGTCAGACACCGGTGATGGAGTTACTGAACTTGAGGGGGTTATAAGGAGGAACAGGCCCATTCTCGCTGGGATATTACTTGCTTCCATTAATGCTTTATTATTATTGCTTATTATTGTTGTACATGCAAGTCGAAGCACGATCCGGATTTTCTTTAGTATGCAAATGTAATTTATTATATATATAATTTATAGCTTCCGCACTCTGTTATCTATGTTGGTTTTGTTGTTGGACTAGGTACGTTGTTGCCGGTATAGATTGAGTGCTTGCCGTTCGCCGGGATGGATTTTTAAATGGGGTACATCTACCTCGTTTGGGAGTTCGTCTCGGTGCGGATGTGGTGTCCTTTCTCCGTACAAGGGAAGGAGCGCTACAGCTGGCTTGAAAACAATAACAATTTAGGTGGCCAAAAGAGCCATTTGAAAATAGGGAATCAGGGTGTGGGAGGCCAAAGGGGCCATTCGAGACAAGGTTATATTTGCGAGGTCGAGAGACCAAAGTTCGCATTTAAAAACAAATGGTTTTCCTTGCCTCTAGTTGAAAATGTTTGTAAAATATTATACATATAGGTTTTGTTATTAAAAGGTTTGACTAAGCACATAAAGAAATAGTAAAGACAGGAACAACAAGCAAGAAGAAAGGCGGGATAGTAATTTATTTCGCAAACCTATGTATATCTATGATCTATCCCTAGTTGAAAGCGTTTTAAACCCTTACCTGTAGCTCGACAAACGAGAAAAGCAAGCAAGCAAGCAACATATATGATTCTCCCTCAAAGATCGCACCTGAAAACACGGGGTCTAGAGGATGAATGACTGACACGAATGAGAAAACAGACACTGATGCTCGGCTATGAAAATGCAACATGCTTAGAGACGAAAATACAGTATTTAAGCATAAAAGGACAAGTAGGGGCAAATTGGTCATTTAGCATGTAAAATGTGGAATAAACGAATAACAAATAACATTTGATTAAATATAAACATTTAAGAATAAACCACTCATATGGTATGATTGAAATTCCACAATAAACATATATAACCCATTCAAGTCAATCAATTGAATTACAACTTATCAACTTAACAACTTTTTCCAAAAGCTCAAAAGCTACAATCTAACATTCACTCATAATCCAAGTTTAATCGAACCCAAATCTCATCAATTCAACTATACAATCATACATCGACAATATTCATCAATTTACAATCATGCTACAAGTTAAGGTACAAGCAAATTTAGCTTAATTGATTCGAAAAGCTAAAAGCTAGTGCGAAAGTTGACATATATACATAATCATACAAAAACGGTCATAAAAGACAAACGGTAAATCGGATTGAGATAATACCAGTGCCGTTAGAACCGTTGTGTCGAGACGATAAATCTGTCCGAAGATACTGTCGCTGGATTCCCGCCGGAACAGTGTCAAAACTGCCGATCACCGCCTGCCACCGCCGGACCGCCGCCGGACCTCCGACAACGCAGTCGGACCCTTATACTCAAACGTTCCTCTCGTCGAGCCCGTCACTTTCCCCAAGCCTGTTTCTCGATCCGGTCACTCACCGGAGTTTAATTTCGGTTTGAAGCTCCAATGAACCCTAAATCCAAGAATCAAAATTACTCAAAATTGGGCTATCGAATTCGGGAATGGAGTTCGTAGAAAGCTTACCCACGTCGAGAAGGTTGGAAAACACCTAAAGATCGACGAAAATGGTGGTCGGAGCACGTTGGACCACCACTCCCGCCGTGGCTCCTCCGCGCGCCGCCTGTAACTGGCCGGAGCGCCACCATCTGAGGGAGTCACGCCACGAGACCACCACCAATCTTCTCGTCTTGTCACGCCGGTCAGAACCTTGGTGGTCCGCGATGGTGTCGCCGCCTGAAACGTCGCCGGAGCTCCACCAACGCCACGCCTAAAAAATGGCCGTATCTCTGCCGTAGGTGGTCGGATGAACTCAAGACCACCGCCAATGGATTCCTCTCGTCGAAACGGTTCAAACCCGACCGGTCTTAAGCCTCGCCGTCATCGGAAAAGTCAGATCGGAGAATTGCACCGCCGTTTTGTTCTCCCGCCGTTACGCCGTCGTCGCTGCTCCGATGGCCGGGAAAATAGTACGGTTGGATTCGTCTCGTCGATACGGTCGTCTGGACATGTGATTCGTCGAATTCCGACAACGTTGCAAAAATCGTGTTTGGGAGAGAATGGCTCGTCGTTCGATGATTGTCGGTGTGTGTGTGGTTTCTAAATATGGAAGGTTACTATATATATTTTTCGAAAAACGAGACAAAAATGCAAAGTCTCGGAATTAGGCGTACTTAGTGTCAAAATGACCGTAATGAAAAGCTTAACAAGGTTTGAGGTTCGTTTCATGAAAATTCGGGCATTTACAAAAAGTCAATATCGAGTGGGGTCAAAGTGTAAATCATTTTGGGCCAAAAATGAAATATTTTGGAAATATAATTTTATGAATAATATTTGGAACCTTGATGAAATACATCTTTAAGACATTGGATTCCGGTCCAACGTGCACTGTTAAATTACTAGATTCGATTAAACGAGCTAAAAATATAAATTTACCAAATTGATCCTAGTTAGTGACAAAACGATGCAAATATAATTCTTATTAATGCTGTGAGTTTGAAAAGCCAAATTAATGGTTATGAAAAATTCTTTAAATGCAAGAGTTGGAAAACGTGTAATTATGAAAGACGTCGGGACCACAAACGGTCTGTATCTCGATAAACGTGCTAATTCTGAGCTTGGGAATTATAGGTCGTCACAATACTCCCCTCTTCAAAAGAATCTGTCCTCAGATTCTACTTCTCACGTCAAACTATTCTCTATCAAACTTCTTCTTTGGTTTTGATTCTAGGAATTCGTTATGTCCAATTTGTAATATCTTCGGGGCTTGTACAGACTCCTTTGATTCCTGAAGAATCATGTTCATTCGTCTGTTTCATCTAAACTTGGTGTCCTTCGTGTTGGTCTGATTAATTCTCAAGACCGGTGCACGTTCAAAAGCACACATTCTCGTCCATGACCAGGAACAGAGAATCCCAATGTAAGGTCTTCAGTTTGGTGTAGCTGAAAGCTCGGTGTTCTTCTAATTGAGTTCGACATCCAGATTCATGTCGGTTCTCACTCCGACTATCTTCAGAAGTATTCTCCTTCAGACTCGTTTGTTAAAGTCGATGCTATCCAGAACCGCATAACGTACTCGCAACAAAAACGATCTTAGTCGGCCAAGAACTCCTTATCCTTAGCACTCTCTATTAGCGTATAACGAATTTATTGAATTCTACGCTATCCACACAGAGATCACATAAATCCTAACAACTAATCATTCAATCAGTGCAAGTGTAACTTTGAGAGCAGTTAAAGGACATAAGTTATATAAAACACTTAATAGATATTTATAGCAATTACCATTCGAAACAGAATACGATGAATGAATGCTATGATAATGCAATGTACCCCCACCGGTCGATATCAAGATCGGGTGCCATCTCTCCTTCCCCAAGACTTTCTTTTGTTGGTACATTATCGGACTTGATGCTTGATGCTTCCACATGAGAAACAACGTCCCAATCTCCTCCTACACTTTGCAGTCTTGTGGTTCGTCTTCCCACAAAATTCACAAGGGACGGGGTCCTCATTCTGTCCAAGTTCGGTTAAGCTCCGGTATCACGTTGGAAGAAGATCCTACTACAGGAGGGAGACTTAGACCCATCTCTCGAAGATCGGACTCCACCCTCATAGCTCGGTTAACTGCATCGCGATAGAGGCAAATGTCCCACCCCACTAATCTTTCCCGAATCCCCAACTAAAGTCCCTCGATAAACTTTCGTGTTCTTGTCCGCTCATCAGAAGTAATATGAGGGGCATAGGTGATGAGACGGCTGAAATGTGCCTCGTACTGTGCTACGGGGAAAGCCCCTTGGGTGAGAGACATGAACTCACTCTCTCGGCTGTCACGTACCACTTCCGGCACGTACTTCTCTAGGAAATCGGATAGGAACTGTGGCCAAGTGTACGGAATTCTCTCAGCAATCCATCTCTGTTCCGTGTAGCGCCACCAGTCCCGAGCTGCTCCTCTCATCAGGAAGGTAGCATATTCGACCCTCTCGGGGTCACCACAGTGTAACACTTGAAAGTTTTGCTCCAGATCGGCTATCCAAGCCTCGGTCTTGAGGTCATCTGGTTCGCCCTCAAACTATGGTGGCTGAAGGTATAAAAATCTCTCCAGGGATTGGCCCTCGGCCTGTCTCATATGTACGTGTGGCTGTTGTAGCATTTCTCGATGTACTTGCTCAGCGATCTGTCGCATAGCTTCCACGAGCTCACTTGCAATCGGATTCGGAGGTGTAGGAGCTGTACGGGGTCTTCGAGGAGCCATTATGCACCTGTGAACAAGAAACTAGAAAGAGGATGCATGTCGGTTAATGGCATGATGAAATAGGGCATATATGATTTAAATGAGACATATAAACATATAGAAGCACAAAAGTTCCACAATTCAAGTTAATGCAATTCAAACACAGAAGCAGATAAGCACATAATCCTATAGCCGCACGACCTAAACACGACCTCGAAATTCCACATCCAACTTGCGTTTCAATCTCCCTTAGCACAAAAATTATAAAAGATCGCTAGCTAGTTGATCAGACCATCAGCGATCAATCACAATTTAAGCACCAAGAAATCATGAACACTTGTCAAAGCACGAATCCAGAACAAACTGACACCATGCAGACAGACACCACATGCAAGACAGACGAGATACCTGAGCTTTCAGTTCCTTTTCAGGAACCTAGGCTCTGATACCACTGACTGTAGCGCCCCTTTTCGTAGAAGGAGAAAGGACACCACATCCGCACCAAGACGAACTCCTAAACAAGGTAAATGTACCCCATTCAAAAATTCATCTCGGCGAACGGCAAGCACTCAATCAAACTCCGGCAACAACAACACAATGCCCCAACAACAACAACAATCAGAGAAATGCGGAAGCAAATTCATAAACGATAGTTTAATCATAAAAGCCATCCATGGCAACATAATTCATAAAACAATTCCAGAATAAATATCCGATTAATGCCATCCACGGCTCAACTAACTATCCCACATCAGGGGCACATTGGTACATAAGGTAATCATAATGTTAAATACAGTAATTCGAATCAATTCAGAAAGTAAAGACTCGACTGTTGTTGGGACACTAACAAGACAATAATATGTGAGCCAACCTAGACCTGCTGCTGCCGACGGACAAGATAGGTGACACCGCCACCTGTCTACCTGAAGCAAGAACCAAAGTAGAAGGGGTGAGTATAAAGGATACTCAGTAAGGGGGCGGGGGGAGTGGGGGGGTTTATACAATATAGGTATTGATCATAGTTCGTCGTTTATCTTTTAAAATCAAAAGGGGTGAATGTTGTTCGTTTTGATAAAGATACAAACAATAATATAAGTTGTAAAACTATAACACAAAGCAACATTCGAGTCCGGCTTTATTTGAAAACAGAAGAGGTTGACGAACAGGATCCTTCGAAAATGTTTACACATAAGGTCAAGCCGATCATTTTGAAATGTTATTAGTTGAGTCACGAGGCCGTTACAAGTTCGAAAGACATGGCATAAATAAGTTGGAAATGATAAGTAAAAACAGCTCGTAATTCAACTAAATAGTTTGAACAATAAAGAAGGCATAAGTTGGCAAGTTCGAGCCACGCTTCCGGGTTTTATATATATATAGGGAAATACATATGCTAATTGAAGAAAACCGGAATGTGCTTCGACTTGTAACGAAAGCCGTAAATCATTTAGACAAACAAGTCATGCAATAAGTCATGCAATAATGTGTCCCGGCGAGAACGGGCCCTCTCCTTATAACTCCCAATCATGAAAAACATGCAAGCATGTAGTCATGTACTACACCACCAAAAGTTGTGATCCAATCACAATTTAAGGAAACGAGTGGTGCCCCACAACACTACCGTACACAATTTAAGGAAACGCTCAAGGCGCTACCGTCGCATTTAACTTAGGTCAATCAAACCTCCCGACCGGCCTAAGTCAATACCTAGAGTACACATCGGTATTTGCCCTAGACGCTCGTCTCCAGGCTCACCTCCTGTATAACTCCTGGGCCCCAAAGTCATAATCCAGTCCATGGCTCGCTTGAAAACAATAACAATTTAGGTGGCCAAAAGGGCCATTTGAAAATAGGGAATCAGGGTGTGGGAGGCCAAAGGGGCCATTCGAGACAAGGTTATATTTGCGAGGTCGAGAGACCAAAGTTCGCATTTAAAAACAAATGGTTTTCCTTGCCTCTAGTTGAAAATGTTTGTAAAATATTATACATATAGGTTTTGTTATTGAAAGGTTTGACTAAGCACATAAAGAAATAGTAAAGGCAGGAACAACAAGCAAGAAGAAAGGCGGGATAATAATTTATTTCGCAAACCTATGTATATCTATGATCTTGCCCTAGTTGAAAGCGTTTTAAACCCTTACCTGTAGCTCGACAAACGAGAAAAGCAAGCAAGCAAGCAACAGATATGATTCTCCCTCAGAGATCCCACCTGAAAACACGGGGTCTAGAGGATGAATGACTGACACGAACGAGAAAACAGACACTGACGCTCGGCTATGAAAATGCAACATGCTTAGAGACGAAAATACAATATTTAAGCATAAAAGGACAAGTAGGGGCAAATTGGTCATTTAGCATGTAAAACGTGGAATAAACGAATAACATATAACATTTGATTAAATATAAACATTTAAGAATAAACCACTCAGATGGTATGATTGAAATTCCACAATAAACATGCATAACCCATTCAAGTCAATCAATTGAATTACAACTTATCAACTTAACAACTTTTTCCAAAAGCTCAAAAGCTACAATCTAACATTCACTCATAATCCAAGTTTAATCGAACCCAAATCTCATCAATTCAACTAAACAATCATACATCGACAATATTCATCAATTTACAATCATGCTACAAGTTAAGGTACAAGCAAATTTAGCTTAATTGATTCGAAAAGCTAAAAGCTAGTGCGAAAGTTGACATATATACATAATCATACAAAAACGGTCATAAAAGACAAACGGTAAATCGAATTGAGATAATACCAGTGCCGTTAGAACTGTTGTGTCGAGACGATGAATCTGTCCGAAGATACTGTCGCTGGATTCCCGCCGGAACAGTGTCAAAACTGCCGATCACCGCCTGCCACCGCCGGACCGCCGCCGGACCTCCGCCAACGCAGTCGGACCCTTATACTCAAACGTTCCTCTCGTCGAGCCCGTCACTTCCCCCAAGCCCGTTTCTCAATCCGGTCACTCACCGGAGTTTAATTTCGGTTTGAAGCTCCAATGAACCCTAATCCAAGAATCAAAATTACTCAAAATAGGGCAATCGAATTCGGGAATGGAGTTCGTAGAAAGCTTACCCACGTCGAGAAGGTTGGAAAGCACCTAAAGATCGACGAAAATGGTGGCCGGAGCACGTCGGACCACCACTCCCGCCGTGGCTCCTCCGCGCGCCGCCTGTAACTGGCCGAAGCGCCGCCGTCTGAGGGAGTCACTGCCAATGGATTCCTCTCGTCAAAACAGTTCAAACCCGACCGGTCTTAAGCCTCGCCATCGTCGGAAAAGTCAGATCGGAGAATTGCGCCGCCGTTCGGTTCTCCCGCTGTTACGCCGTCGTCGCTGCTCCGATGGCCGGGAAAATAGTACGGTTGGATTCGTCTCGTCGATGCGGTCGTCTGGACATGTGATTCGTCGAATTCCGACAACGTTGCAAAAATCGTGTTTGGGAGAGAATGGCTCGTCGTTCGATGATTGTCGGTGTGTGTGTGGTTTCTAAATACGGAAGGTTACTATATATATTTTTTGAAAAACGAGACAAAAATGTGAAGTCTCGGAATTAGGCGTACTTAGTGTCAAAATGACCGTAATGAAAAGCTTAACAAGGTTTGAGGTTCGTTTCATGAAAATTCGGGCATTTACAAAAAGTCAATATCGAGTGGGGTCAAATTGTAAATAATTTTGGGCCAAAAATGCAATATTTTGGAAATATAATTTTATGAATAATATTTGGAACCTTGATGAAATACATCTTTAAGACATTGGATTCCGGTCCAACGTGCACTGTTAAATTACTAGATTCGATTAAACGAGCAAAAAAAAAATTTACCAAATTGATCCTAGTTAGTGACAAAACGATGCAAATATAATTCTTATTAATGCTGTGAGTTTTAAAAGCCAAATTAATGGTTATGAAAAATTCTTTAAATGCAAGAGTTGGAAAACGTGTAATTATGAAAGACGTCGGGACCATAAACGGTCTGTATCTCGATAAACGTGCTAATTATGAGCTTGGGAATTATGGGTCGTCACAAAAGGAGTCTGTACAAGCCCCAAAGACATTACGAATTGGACAGAACGAATTCCTAGAACCGAAACCAAAGAAGAAGTTTGACAGAGATCAGTCTGATGTGAGAAGTAGAATCTGAGGACAGATTCTTTTTGTAACGCTCCGAAAATCTGAATTATAATCCGGATGTCTGAATCGAGTATTTGCACAATTTATTATTTTATTTTATATTTATTATGAGATTTTAGAATAATTTCGTAAATGAATGAATTTCTACATTTAAATTACGAATTGTTAATGTGCGTTGAATTATATGAATTTTGACTGTAATTATGTATTATTTGGACAACATGAGTTTTTGAACTTATTTTGTAAATTATGAAAATGCCCTTTCGATTTTTAACCCAAGTCAAATTTTGACTTAAGTCTCTCATCTCTCTCTCTCACCTCATTCACGCTCAACCTCAAAAGAAAAAGAAGGAGAAAAGAAAGAAAAAGAGAAAGGGAAGGAGGAAGCTTCAATCGATCGTGCCAGACTCGTTTCCCAACGGATTTTCGAACCGTTTACGCCTACGAACTCCTCACGATCTCTTCTACGAGTAAGCTTCTCACACCTTTCGCGATTAATGCCTCAATTGCTTCGTTTTTCTAGTTTTTGTGAATAGTTGCACATTTAGGTTAAATGTTGATTTTGAATGATTCTATGGACGGATTTACGTGGTTCTTGGTTTTATAGGTAGATTAGATGTTGTATATCGTTATATATAAGTCTTAACATGAGATTTGCATGATTGATTGGGTAAATATCGAATTTTGACTCATTCCCGCGAGTTTTCTTCATTTCTGCAAATTTCTGCTGTTCTGAGAATCCGCACGGCCTTGCGCACGGTCTTGAGACCATGCGCCAAGACCGTGCGTCTATCTTATGCCTGTGCACGGTCTTGTGCACGGCCGTGAACACGCCCGTGCGCATGCCCGTGCAAAGTGCTTGCACCGGCTTGAGCACGAGTTCAAGCCCGTGCGTCCACCCGTCCCCGAGACCGTGTGTATGCCTTAGCCAAAATTTCTCCATTTTCAGAATGTTGCTCTCGGCAATGGGAGTCAACAGGCCCTTTTAAAAGTTAACTTTCTTTGTTTGACCTCCGATTTCACCTATAGGACCTATAAATCATGAAATACATATTTTAGAAAGTTTGAATTTTTTCGTTCGGGCCCCGTTCTTTGTGTTTTTCGTTTAGGCATCTTAGGCTATTTTTCAGATGTTGTCCGTTTATTCCGAAACTTGAATGCATGCTTCCTTATTGCCTTTTATGCATGATTATGAACTTTTATTGCATTCTAATTTGATTTGCTTATTGAATTAAAGTACCTTGATAGAATGTGAACCTAAGTGTTATGAATGACTGTTTAACGTGCTTCTATGTGTTTTAATGCTTTCGTATAAGCCGTGCGTCGTCCTTAGTCTTATTTGGTTGTGTCTTGGTATTTTTGCAGACGATACTCCCGTGGAGTAGCGCCGGTTCTTGCTTTTGCTCTTCTTTTTGTATAGCCAATAGGTGAGGCTTTCCGTTTCTGATTCCAGTACTATTATGTATATATATAAATAAGCCTCTCCCGATATAAGCCATGTTTACGTTTTGTTTTCACACCGTTCCTATATATATACTTAATAAATATTTATGCCTATTATGTTTATTCGATTTATCGAAAATGTTTGATATGAAAAAGTACTAAGTATAGTCTTTGAAACGTTTGCGAAAGAGACATGTAAAACCCCTTTGTTTTCCATGGCGAACTTTGGCCTTCGGCCTCGCATATGACATGTCTCGAACGGTCTTTTGGCCAACCCGAAATGATTTGAAAAGTGAGTTATGATATGTATGTGTGTATGTTTGGGCCCGGAGTAAGGATGATAGGATGAAGTCGGTAGACATCGGGTCTACGGCGGAAATCCTATGGTTCTCTCCACCTTTGGGAGCTCGGGGTGAGGCCGGAGTGGCAGCCCTTTGAGTACCTGAGATTATACTGTATGTTATGCGTAGTTCGGATTTAGCGGTCCGTCTATATTGGAGGAATAAGGGCGGTTTCCCGTTTTTATGTTTAGAAATTGGAGTTAAGGGCTCGACTCGCCGAGTCATATGATAAGTTATGTTTTATGCTAAATCACCACCCGTTTACGAAAACCTTTCATTTATGTTGATTTCTTTTGAGTTTAAAATTGGTGATTTACTTCCGTTTTATAATATACATTATTATTCCCTCCTCACTTAGTCGTTTGACTAACCCTCTCTGTTTCGTCGTCGTCGTCGCGTCTTAGAGTTACATTCTTTTGTTCATGTATAACTCTCATTCAGTATGGCTATTATTTATGTCTTTTGATATTAGGATTTTATTTAGTTAGTATTCAGGATTTATATGTTGAACCCGTATATTTACATTGTCGGGATATTGTATCGAACCCGTTTATTAATTATGTAATTGAATTTCGTTGGCCTTGGTGGGCTTTAATACTTGTGCAATTATTATGTTTTATTGTTTGGTTTATTTTCGCTTCCGCACCTCTGTCATTTTCTTTCGTTTTTGAAATCCCCGCCTAGTGATTGAGTAAATGTGCGCTGTTCGCCGGGTTTCGATTCGGATCGGATTCCATTTCGGTCCTGGGTCGGGGCTCGGTGCGGGGCGTGCGTTACCCGTTTGGGGCGCTCGCTACACTTTTGAAGAGGGGAGTATTGTGACGACCCACAATTCCCAAGCTCAGAATTAGCACGTCTATCGAGATTCGGACCGTTTACGGTCCCGACGTCGTTCATAATTACACGTTTTCCAACTCTTGCATTTAAAAAATTTCTTATAAACTATTGATTTGACAGTTTTAACTCAAAGCATTAATAAGATTTATATTTGCATCGTTTTGTCACTAACTAGGGTCAATTTGGTAAATTTATATTTTTAGCTCGTTTAATCGAATCTAGTAAGTTAACAGTGCACGTTGGACCGAAATCCAATGTTTTAGAGATGTTTTCATCGAGGTTCCAAATATCATTCGCAAAATTATATTTCCAAGATATTGCATTTTTGGCCCAAAATTATTTACACTTTGACCCCACTCGATATTGACTTTTTGTAAATGCCCGAATTTTTATGAAACGAACCTCGAACCTTGTTAAGCTTTTCATTACGGTCATTTTGACTCTAAGTACGTCTAATTCCGAGACTTTGCATTTTTGTCTCGTTTTTCAAAAAATATATATATAGTAACCTTCCATATTTAGAAACCACACACACACCGACAATCATCGAACGACGAGCCATTCTCTCTCAAACATGATTTTTGCAACGTTATCGAAATTCGACAAATCATATGTCCAGACGACCATATCAATGAGATGAATCCAACTGTACTATTTTTCCGGCCATCGGAGCAGTGACGGCGGCGGAGAGAACCGAACGACGTGGCATTTTTGGTCTCGCTTTTTCGGCAACGGCAAGGCCTGAGACTGGTCGGTCTGCACTGTTTCGACGAGAGGAATCCATTGGCGGTGGTCTCGACTCCATCCGACCACCGACGGTAGAGATACGGCCACTTTTCATTCGCGACATTGGCGGAGCTCCGATGACGTTTCCTGCGACGTCACGATCGTGGACCACCGGGGTTTTGACCGACTTGAGGAGAGGAGTTCATTGGTGGTAGTCTTGTGGCGTGACTCCATCGGACGGCGGCACTACGGCGACTTTCGGGCTACGTGCAGAGGAGCCACGGCGGGAGTGGTGGTCTGACGTCCTCCGGCCACCATTTTCATCGATCTTTAGGTGCTTTCCAACCTTCTCGTCGTGGGTAAGCTTTCTACAAACTCCGTTTCCGAATTCGATAGCCCGATTTTGAGTAATCTTGATTCTTGCATTTAGGGTTCATTGGAGCTTCAAACTGAAATTAAACTCCGGTGAGTGACCGGATCGAGAAACGGGCTTTAGGGAAGTGACGGGTTCGACGAGGGTAAAGTTTGAGTATAAGGGTCCGACTACGTTGGGCGGCGGTCCGGTGGTGGCAGACGGTTTTTGGCGATTTTGACACTGTTCTGGCGGCAATCCGGCGACAGTGTCTTTGGACAGATTCATCGTCTCGATGCAACGGTTCTAACGGCGCTGGTATTATCTCAATCCGATTTAGCGTTTGTCTTTTATGTCCGTTTTTGTATGATTATGTATATATGTCAACTTTCGCACTAGCTTTTAGCTTTTCGAATCAATTAAGCTGAATTTTCTTGTACCTTAGCTTGTGGCATGATTATAAATAGATGAATATTGTTGATGTATGATTGTATAGTTGAATTGATGAGATTTGGTTCGATTAAACTTGGATTAGGAGTGAATGTTAGATTGTAGCTTTGGAGCTTTTGTGAAAAGCTGTTATGTTGATAAGTTGTAATTCAATTGATTCACTTGAATGGGTTATGCATGTTTATTGTGGGATTTGAATCATACCCCCTGAGAAGTTTATACTTAAATGTTTATATTTAATCAAATGTTATTTGTTATTCGTTTATTCCACGTTTTACATGTTAAATGATCAATTTGCCCCTACTTGTCCTTTTATGCTTAAATATTGTATTTTCATCTCTAAGCATGTTGCATTTTGGTAGTCGAGTGTAGCGCCCCGGAATTTCAGCATGCGTTGTGCTGCTTCCAGGTGAAGCACACGGGCTTCGTCCACGGGGTGTGCTAACCCCGTGTGTGTGTGGCGCGCACGGTCTCCCCTCACGGGGTGTTGCAAGGCCGTGTGTGTGTGTATTTGATCCCACATCGGAAATGCAAGCTTGGTTTGAAGGGTATATAATCTAATTCTCAAGTACAACCATCACAAGGTTGCAACCTCTTTTGGCAAGTGGTTTTAAGCCAAACTTTAGGGTTGTGCTCTGTGGGGACGAAGGTTATACCCGCGCATCCAACGGGTGCCCAAGCAGGGGGGGGTTCTGTAGCGCCCCGAAAATCCGAATTTTATTCTGGTATGCCCGAATCGTTTATTTATGCATTTTATTGTTTTATTTGACAATTATTATGTGATTTTATAACAATTTCATAAATGAATGAATTTTGATATTTAAATCACGAATTGATAATGTGCATTTAATTATATGAATTTTGACTGTAATTATGTATTATTTGGACAACATGAGTTTTTGAACTTATTTTGTAAATTACGAAAATGCCCTTTTGATTTTCAACCCCAAGTCAATTCTTTGACTAAGTCTCACATCTCTCTCTCTCACCTAATTCATGTCACTCAACAACAAGAAAAGAGGAGAAGAAAAAGAAAGAAAAAGGAGAAAAAAGAAGAAAAAGTTTCAATCGATCGTGCCGGACTCGTTTCTCGACGGATTTTTGAATCGTTTACGCCTACGAACTCCTCACGATCTCTTCTACGAGTAAGCTTCTCACACCTTTCGCGATTAAAGCCTCCATTTCTTCGATTTTCAGATTTTTGTATATAGTTGAATATGTTAGGTTTTATATGATTTTGAGAGAATTTATGGATGGATTTTCATGATTTTGGGTTCTCTGTGTAGCTTAGATGTTGTAGAACATTATATGTGAATATTAGGGTGGGATTTGCATGTTTAATCAGTTAAATGTTGGTTTTTAAATTGAATTTGCGAAGGTTTCGCGTTTCTACAATTTTCTGCTGTTCTGAGCATCCGCACGGCCTTGCGCACGGTCTTGAGACCATGCGCCAAGACCGTGCGTCTATTTTATGCCTGTGCACGGTCTTGTGCACGGCCGTGCACACGCCCGTGCGCACGCCAGTGCAAAGTGCTTGCACCGGCTTGAGCACGAGTTCAAGCCCGTGCGTGCGCCCGTTCCCGAGACCGTGTGTATGCCTTAGCCAAAATTTCTCCATTTTCAGAATGTTGCTCTCGGCAATGTGAGTCAACGGGCAATTAAAAAAGTTGACTTTCTTCGTTTGACCTCCGATTTGAGATCCGATTTCGCCTATAGGTTCTATAAATCATGAAATACATATTTTAGGAAGTTTGAATTTTTCCGACTTCGTTCGGGCCCCGTTCCTCATGTTTTTCGTTTAGGCATTTTGGGCTATTTTTCTAATATTGTCCGTTTCTTCCGAAACTTGAAAGCATGCTTCTTTATTGCCTTTTATGCATGATTATGAACTTTTATCGCATTCTAATTTGATTTGCTTATTGAATTTATGTACTTTGATAGAATGTGAACCTAAGTGTTATGAATGACTGTTTAACGTGCTTCTATGTGTTTTAATGCTTTCGTATAAGCCGTGCGTCGTCGTCATTCTTATTTGGTTGTCTCTTTGTATTTTGCAGACGATACTCCCGTGGAGTAGTGCATCCGGTCTTGCATTTATCTATTCTTTTTGTATAGCCAACAGGTGAGGCTTTCCGTTTCTGATTCCAGTACTATTATGTATATATAAATAAGCCTTTCCCAATATAAGCCTTGTTTATGTTTTGTTTTCACACCGTTTCTATATATATACTTAGTAGATATTTATGCCTATTATGTTTATTCGACTTATAGAAAAATGTTTTGATATGAAAAGGTACTATGTATATTCTTTTGAAACGTTTGCGAAAGAGACATGTAAAACTCCTTTGTTTCTAAGGCGAACTTTGGCCTTCAGCCTCGCATATGACATATCTCGAACGGTCTTTTGGCCAACCCAAAATGATTTGAAAAGCGAGTTATGAACTGAATGTATGTATGTTTGGGCCCGGAGTAAGGATGATAGGACGAAGTTGGTAGACGTCGGGTCTACGGCGGAAATCCTATGGTTCCCTCCACCTTTGGGAGCTCGGGGTGAGGTCGGAGTGGCAGCCCTTTGAGTACCTGAGTTATTACCGTATGTTATGCGTAGTTCGGATTTAGCGGTCCGTCTACATTGGAGGAATAATGGTGGTTTCCCGTTTTATGTTTGGAAATTGGAGTTAAGGGCTCGACTCGCCGAGTCATATGATATGTTTATATTTTATGCTAAATCACCACCCGTTTACGAAAACCTTTCTTTTATGTTGCTTTCTTTTAAGTTTAAAAATGGTGATTTATTTTCGTTTATTAATATGCATTATTATTCCCTCCTCACTTAGTCGTTTGACTAACCCCCACTGTTTCACCCCTGTATTGGTTTCAGGATACTAGGCGGGATCGTCGTCGTTGTCGTCGTCTTTAGAGTTGCATTCTTTTGCTCATGTATAACTCTATTTCTGTTTGACTATTATTTATGTATTATGTTATTAGGATTTATGTATTTAGTATTCGGGATTTATAGTTGAACCCGTTATTGTATATTGTCGGGATATTGTATCGAACCCGTTTATTAATTATGTAAATGAATTTCGTTGGCCTTGGTGGGCTTTAATACTTGTGCAATTATTATGATTTATAGTTTGTTTATTTTCGCTTCCGCACCTCTGTCATTTTCTTTTATTTTTGAAACCCCGCCTAGTGATTGAGTAAATGTGTGCCATTCGCCGGGTTTCGATTCGGGTCGGATTCCATTCCGGTTCCGGGTCGGGGCTCGGTGCGGGGCGTGCGTTACCCGTTTGGGGCGCCTGTTACAGGTTCTCCTCTGCGTACCCGGGGGTCGCGACAGATGGTATCAGAGCCAACCGTTAGTGCGGACCCGCGCACCAGGGGGTCTCCACCTAAGGAACTCGGCGTGCGTGGGGCGATTTCCCACTGGCGGGGAAGTAACGGGACCTGTGTCGCGGTCTAATGAGGATATTACGCTTTGAAGGAGGGGCGATTGTAGTGCCCCAGAATTTCAGCATGCGTTGTGCTGCTTCCAGGTGAAGTACACGGGCTTCGTCCACGGGGTGTGCTAACTCCGTGTGTGTGTGGCGCGCACGGCCTCCCCTCACGGGGTGTTGCAAGGCCGTGTGTGTGTGGATTTGATCCCACATCGGAAATGCAAGCTTGGTTTGAAGGGTATATAATCTGATTCTGAATTACAACCATCACAAGGTTGCAACCTCTTTTGGCAAGTGGTTTTAAGCCAAACTTTAGGGTTGTGCTCGGTGGGGACGAAGGTTATACCCGCGCGTCCAACAGGTGCCCAAGTAGGGGGGGATCTCCTCTCCGTGCCCGGGGGTCGCGACAGATGGTATCAGAGCCAACCGTCAGTGCGGACCCGCGCACCAGGGGGTCTCCTCCTAAGGAACTCGGCGTGCGTGGGGCGATTTCCCACTAGCGGGGAAGTAACGGGACCTGTGTCGCGGCGTAATAAGGACATTACGCTTTGAAGCAGGGGTGATTGTAGCGCCCCGGAATTTCAGCATGCGTTGTGCTGCTTCCAGGTGAAGCACACGGGCTTCGTCCACGGGGTGTGCTAACCCCGTGTGTGTGTGGAGCGCACGGCCTCCCCTCACGGGGTGTTGCAAGGCCGTGTGTGTGTGGATTTGATCCCACATCAGAAATACAAGCTTGGTTTGAAGGGTATATAATCTAATGCTCAAGTACAACCATCACAAGGTTGCAACCTCTTTTGGCAAGTGGTTTTAAGCAAAACTTTAAGGTTGTGCTCGGTGGGGACGAAGGTTATACCCGCGCGTCCAACGAGTGCCCAAGCAGGGGGGGTTCTCCTCTCCATGCCCGGGGGTCGCGACAAATGGTATCAGAGCCAACCGTCTAGAAGGCAACCACTTCTAGAAGGTCCTTCCAACAAGGAAAGTCGAAGGCAACCGACCTTATCAATCCCACCTTGAGGACTTTCCATCGATTTCCCTCATGCACCGTTTTTGCCCGAGGAGATAGCTACAGCTCTATCAACTTGGATGAACTCTACATTCTGGATTGTGCGGTCCGGAGAGAGCCGGTCAACGGCATTATGTTTTTCTTGAAGTATGTAGAGTACGTGGGCACCCGCCCGAAGGGAGATATTAGGATTGGGTCCTACATTACCGCAATCCTTGAGTGTGCCGGTGTAACCGGTATGGACCGAATGGCCCCAACAGGGGGAGACGACGCAGCCATCACCTACAAGCAATTCGCCCAGATGAAGCTATGCAAGAAAGTTAGAGGGTGTCATAGTAGGTATGTGCCGATGACGGCGGAGGAAGCTGCCGCCGAGAGTGACGACGATGTCGAGGAGGACATCCGAGCAGGAGGTCAACCTGAAAGGGATCAACAAGAAATTGAGGAACAAATGCTTGAACAAATATACGAAGCAGGAGGCTTCGATCCTCAACAGGTCCCGTACGTACCTGACCCTCCTAGAACCGAAGAGGCTCACTTCCAGCCGAGCTTCGACGACTACCCGACTCAGCACCTGGCTGGATCCTCACAATGGGATAGACTAAGTGAGGAGCAGTGGACTCGGTACCAACAATCGGAGTCGGAGACCTGAAATAGGTGGGAGGCCGATAGGTAGACGGTTTGGGGAAACCACTTCAAAACCTTCACCGAGCAGACTACCAAACGATTGGATCGACAGTCGGCCGACCTTTAGGAGGTTTGCACTGACCTTCGGGAGATCAGACTCGAGGCCCGACGCAACCACACCGAGCTCCGGGAGCAGATTTCCGACCTTGAGAGGTCCATCACTAAGCAACTCGCAAGCTATCTGAGCTGTCTTGGCATGCCACCTTGTTCTGGAGCATCCGATTCTTAGTCAGCATCATTATCTTCTATTTCTCGTCATTTTTCGTTTTAATTGTAATTTGATTTTATTTAGAACTATTATGTAAGAACTGTGCGTTAATTGCTTATTTGAATTTAAATGCTAATTGTTCGTTTTAATTAATTACTTATGTGTTAATTGCGCGATTTTTGTTTGAACAACTTTTAAATTCCGTAATATACTCCCTTTAACAAACCCCGAGGTTCGGAGGAGAATCTGAGGACAGATTCTTTTGAAGGGGGGAGTATTGTAACGACCCAAAATTTCCGGAATATATTTTCGGAATAATTATTCGACACCTCGTTGGATTTTAAATGAAAAGGTTAGCTTCGTTAGCTAATCTTAATTTATTCTAATTTATTTCATATCCTCAACCAATTATAATTACCATTTCTACCCCTCAAATTTATTTTAATCTCAAACGAACCCACACCCCCTAAAATCACTTGCACCTTCTTGAACACACTTACACCCTCTTGTGCACACTCTCTTGCACACTCCTGCTCACACCCCAAAATCGAGACAGAGAAAGAGAGAAGAGAAGGAGAAAGGAAGAAGAAGAAGAAAGGAGAAGGAGAAATCCCATCCCGAATCCGTCGCTCGATCACTCGAAATTCCGAGACCAACTATACGATCCCCATTCAATTCTCTATCGGTAACCTTCTTTCCCTAATTCATTTCATCCATTAAATCCTTCGATTTTCTAGCTTTTAATTTGAAATGAATATTTGATAATTTGATGGGTTTGTAGGTTAGAGTTTACCATTTTTAGTGTAGTTCAGATCAAATGGTAGCTATTAATGTGTACAATGCATGAGTGTGAATTTTATATGTTGATTTTAACTATAGAATCCACCCTAGTTGATTTTAGGACGAAACCCTCGTGAGAAACCTTGAAATCGCGTTTTCTGCACCTGGAAGATGAACCACACGGTCCAACGCACGGTCTTGGCAAGACCGTGCACCAGACCGTGTGCACCACCTTGAGCCTGCACCGGCCTACGCACCCCGGTGCGCAAGCCAGTGCGCATTGGTCTTAGCTTGCACGGTCTTGAGTGCGTGCTGAAGACCGTGCACAAGGCCGTGCGTTAGCCCGTGCGAATGCCTTAACCAAATTTTTAGCCTTTTTCCTTAGTTGCTCACGGTAATGGGGTCAAATGGCCAAAAATAAAAGTGGACTTTTTGCGTACGACCCCCTAAAATCGAGCCATTTTCACCTATAGCTTCCATATGATTCAAGGATGAATATTTCATAAAGTTTTCAAAATTCCGACCTCGTTCGGACCTTGAATCGAGCCTTTTTCGTTTAGGGCTTTTTCCCCAATTTATGAATGTTGTCCGAATGATCCGAAAATCGCATGAGTGCTTCTTTATAATATATTATGCATGAATGTGCAATTGTAATTTCAATTGAGCATGTTTAGCATCCTTAATTTCGTTCCTTTCGTTTAATGGATTTAAATGCATTTTATTTGTAATTTCAATTACTACATGATTATTAATTGGTCTTTCAAGCGTTGTAGTCTTTGAGATTCATACGTCGTGTCTTATCTTATTTGGTTTGTCGTCTGACAGTTTCAGGCCGTCCTTTCAAGGAATATCTTAAGTGTCTTGTCGTTCCCGTGCTCCCAGGTGAGGGTTTTAAAATGCTTTCAACTGGAGTAAGGATTTCTTTTATTTATTGCGAACTACCCTTACGTGCTCATATTGATTTGATTTCCTTCTTGTTTATCTATTAAATATTTAATTATATCTTCATGATTTTGGTAACAAATGTTTTGATATTAACTCATACCTATTAGTATATCTAAATCGTTTGGTTTTCAACAGGCAAGTAAACTCTTTCTTTTCCAACGTGATGCTTTGACTTTGGTAGGGTCTATGTGGGAAGTCGTTAGGGGAGGATGTCAGTGCTTCCCGACACGTATGAAACTTATAGTCACCCCCTTTGTCGTCACACACTTGCCTAAATTCCCGTTTGGCTTTCAACTTATAATGCTTCTTGAAACGCGAGCAAAATCGTGGACTTTTCTTTTAATGAGGGCCCGGGAGGGTATTCGAGGGTCTCACTTGGGGACGAGCGTCCAGGGTGTTGCCCGAGGTACTTTTTCCAAAATCAAGCATCAATCGTGGCCCGTCAGGAGTTGATAGCCACGGTTGGGAGCGATGGTGGGCGTTGATGTGTTGCACGTTTTCCTAAAATTCAATTCGTCGCCCATGGTTGCACTATGGGGCCAGACACCGGAGATGGAGTTTTATAATGACATGAAGGGGTTATAAGGAGGAACAGGCCCATTCTCGCTGGGATATTGCTTGCTTCTATTTATGCTTTATTATTACTGCCTATTAATTGTTGTTATGCAAGTCGAAGCACATTCCGGATTTTCTTAAATTCTGCACATGTATTTTCCTATATATATATATATATATATAACCCGGAAGCGTGGCTCGTACTTGTTCCCTTCTTTACCTTCACTGAGTATCGTTTATACTCACCCCTCGTTGTTTTAATTCTTACTTCAGGTCGACAGGTGGCGTTGTCACCTTTCATGTCGGTTGGCAACAGCGTGTCATAAGTCTTGGTCTTCGTATCCTTTGGTAATTGTCGGTAGTGTCCAACAACAGTCTGTCTTTTATTATTAAATCATTTTGTCAGTAGAAATGGATATATTAATGATGATTGATATTCGATGATGTGATGGTTATTCGTTGAGCATTGACTTGTTAATTATGTATTTTGTTGAATATTGATTTATGTTAATTGATGCCCCGTGTGGCTTTGAATATTTAATTGTTAAGAATATGTTAAGCTTCCGGACTCTGTTATTTCTGTTGGTTGTTGTTATTGGACTAGGTACGTTGTTGCCAGGTATAGATTGAATGCTTGCCGTTCGCCAGGATGGATTTTTAAATGGGGTACATCTACCTCGTTTGGGAGTTCGTCTCGGTGTGGATGTGGTGTCCTTTCTCCGCCTACAGAAAAGGGACGCTACACTAAGTCTCATGTTCTCTCCCTCATTCTCACTCATGCAACATACAGTAAAGAAGAAAGAAAAGAAAGAAGAAAAAGAGAAAGAAGAAGAGGAAGGTTCGATTGATCGTCCCGACTCCGTTTCCCGACCGATTTCCGAGCCCTGAAATCCTACGAACTCACCGCGATCTCATCTACGAGTAAGCTTCTCACGTCCCTTGCGTTTAATGCCTCCATTACCTCATTTTTCTCATTTTTGTGAATAGTTGAATAATTTAGGGTTTATGTGATTTTGAATGAATTTAGGGATGGTTTTTCGTGTTTTTGGATCCTATGTGTTGCTTAGATGTTGTGGATCGTTATATGTGGATTTTAGGGCGAGATTTGCATGTTTAGATGATCAAATGTTGAAATTAGGATTGAATTCGCATGGTTTTTCTGGTTCTGCGAAGTGTTCTGCTCATTCTTGACGTGCACGAGCTTTGCACACGGGGTGTGGCAAGCCCGTGTGGAGGTACACGGCCTCTTGCACGGCCGTGCAAGAGACCATGTGCATGGTTTATGGTGCACGGCCTTGTGCACAAGGTTCTTGAGGCCGTGTGCAAGAGGCCGTGCGTATCCTTCTTTGATGTGCACGGCCTTGGTGCACGGCCGTGCACAAGGCCGTGCGGAGCAGTATGAACAGGACCTTGCGCTTCTGTAAGTCAGGGTCCATTTTGGCCTGTAGGTCCCTCCGAGGCTCGTCTTTTCTGAATTCTTTCTTTGCTCATGTATTGTATATGTATGAAATAGATATGAATTGCATGATTTATGAATTTATAGCATGTTCGGGTCTATAAATAGTGCGTTCGAAGTTTTTGACAAATTTCCTAACTTTTGCATATGAAGTCCGATTCTTCCGAAACTTGAATGCATACTCTCTTATAGTATTCTAAGCATGTCCATGAAATCTCGTTGCATTTGGACTAGATTTGCATATCTAAATTTATGAATTACTCTGTTTTCTTTTGCTAACTTGAACCTAAGTGCCGTATTTGATCGTTTAACGTGCTTCTATGTGTTTTAATGCTTTCGTATAAGCCGTGCATCGTCATTAGTCTTATGTGGTTGTGTCTTTGTATTTTTGCAGACGATACTCCCGTGCAGTAGCACCGGTCTTGCGATTATCCTTTATTTTTTATTAACCAACAGGTGAGGCTTTCCATTTCTGACTCCGGTACTTATACGTGTATATATATATATATATATATATTAAGCCTCCCCCATATAAGCCATGATTTACGTTTTGTTTTCATACCGTCTCTATATATATACTTAGTAAATATTTATGCCTATTATGTTTATTCGACTTATAGAAAAATGTTTTCGTATGAAAAGGTACTATGTATATTCTTTTGAAACGTTTACGAAAGAGACATGTAAAACCTCTTTGATTTCCTAAGGCGAACTTTGGCCTTCGGCCTCGCATATGACATGTCTCGAACGGTCTTTTGACCAACCCAAAATGATTTGAAAAGCGAGTTATGAACTGTATGTATGTATGTTTGGGCCCGGAGTAAGGATGACAGGACGAAACCGGCGGTAGACCTCGGGTCTACGGCATAAATCCTCTCGTTCCCTCCACCTTTGGGAGCTCGGGGTGAGGCCGGAGTGGCAGCCCTTTGAGTACCTGAGATTATACCGTATGTTATGAGTAGTTCGGATTTAACGGTTCGTCTACATTGGAGGAATAAGGGTGGTTTCCCGTTTTTATTTTTGGAAATTGGAGTTAAGGGCTCGTCTCGCCGAGTCATATGAAATGTTTATGTTTTATGCTAAATCACCAACCGTTTACGAAAACCTTTCTTTTATGTTGATTTCTTTTAAATTTGAAAATGGTGATTTATTTCCGTTTTATAATATACCTTATTATTCCCTCCTCACTTAGTCGTTTGACTAACCCCCTCTGTTTCACCCTTGGTGTTGGTTTCAGGATACTAGGCGGGATTATACGTCGTCGTCGTCGCGTCTTTTGAGTTGCATCTATATTTTTGCACATGTAAACTCGTGTCCCGTTTGGCATTTCATTATGTTATATGCATTAGGATTTTATGTATTTATTCGGGATTATTATTCTGAACCCGTTACTCTAGAATTCGGGATATTGTATTGAACCCGTGTATTAAATGATAGTTATTAGTAATTAGAATTTCGTTGGCCTCGGTGGGCTTTATTATTATGCAAGGGTTTATTGATTTGCTTGTTTATCGCTTCCGCACCTAGTGATTGAGTAAATGTGTGTTGTTCGCCGGGTTTTGATTTGGAGCATAATTCTATTTCGGTTCAGGGTCGAGACTCAGTGCGGGGCATGCGTTACCCGTTTGGGGCACCCGCTACAGTTGGTATCAGAGCCTCTTTAGGTCCAATGGCCTAGGCTCTGAAGCGTCGTGTTTTGTCGTGTCAGTCTAGGTCGCACGGCTTAGGATTATGTGATTGTGACAACGTGATTACGTGAATTTAACTTCTCTACGTGTTACAGCTTTCCATGATCACATATCATCATGCATGTTGGTATTAATTTTTTTTTGCAGAATACCTCCTCGCCGTGAACCACCTGGTCCGCCTACTGGTGTACCGACCCCAACCCAAGTCATGGAGGCTTTAGGGCAGTTTATGGTCCATATTCACCAAGTACAACAAAATCCTGCTGCAGAGAAGGATATGGACCGATTCCTTAAGCTTAATCCCCTGCAGTTTGAGGGTGCACCGGATGACGTTATTGCCGAAGCTTGGATTTCGGCTATGGAGAAGAGATTCAGGGTTGTGGAGTGGCCGGACCCTAAGAGGGTCGAGTTGGCAGTTTATCAGATGATTGGAGCTGCACAAGATTGGTGGACACGGATCAAGCAGAGATGGCAGCGTGAGCATGTGGTCCCGACTTGGGATCAGTTCTTGGTCGAGTTCCGAGCCAAGTATATTCCGTTGGTTGTCTGTCAGCGGCGTGAGCGAGAGTTTCTGGCTCTCAAGCAGGGTACTTCATCCATCGATCAGTACGAGGCTCATTTCTCTAGACTTATTATTCATTGCTCGTATATGGTTGACGACGAGCAGAGGAAGACTCGCCAGTTCATTGAGGGGTCGTCGAATGAGATCCGTATGCACATGCTCGGGAACCGACTCTAGTACTACACCGATGCAGTTGAGACGGCCCTTTTTATAGAGTCCGATCTCCGATAGATGAGACCGACTTCTGCACCTGCCCCCGCAGCCGCCAAGAGTTTCGCTTCTGGTTCGAAGAGACCATTTACTCATTCTGGGTCCTCTTTTGGGAAGAAGCCATTCAAGACCGCCGTTGAGCCTGCTCCTCCCCGACCTCAGGGACATCCACGACCCGTATGTGGATTCTGTCAGGGTCCGCACTTAGAGGCTAAGTGTTGGAAGAAGAATAGACTTTGCCACGGATGTGGTAGCGCCGATCACTAAGTGGATGTATGCCCGAAGAGGAGACCGGTACAGCAGGGAGCAGCTCAGCCTCAGGCCTATGCCCGTGTCTACGCCTTGGAAGGCGATGCTAAGGACGCCATGGCAGATCCGATCGATGTGGTGGAAGGTACTATATATATAAATGGCATCCCCGTACATGCATTGTATGACTCGGGTGCTTCACACTCATTTATTGTGCCTGATGTTTCCTTATCTGTGCATGCGCCTGTTTCGTTGCTTGATTATGTGCTAGTGGTTAGTTCGCCATTGGGTTCGAAGGTAGTTGCGAACCGTGCTTTTAAGCGTTGTCCAATTATTATTGAGGGTATCGAATACCCGGCAGATTTGATCGAGTTGCCAATGAACAAGTTTGGGGTTATTCTCGGAATGGATTGGTTGTACGAGCATCGGGCGAAGGTTGATTGTTTCGAGAAGAAAGTTATTCTAGGTTCTAATGAAGTTAAGGGTTTCCGATCAAGAGAAGGTCCGTATATCTCAATGATGGATGCCAAGAAGCTCGTTCAGAAAGAAGAAGCCACGTGCTTTATAGCTTACCTTCTCAACCGTCCGAAAGACCAGACGAAGATCGAAGAAACACCCGTGGTCAATGAATTCACTGACGTGTTCCCTGAGAATCTGGAATTCTTGCCACCAAATCGGGATATAGAGTTCATGAATGACCTAGTTCCGGGAGCCGAGTCCTATTCGAAGTCGCCGTACCGAATGGCTCTTGCCGAGTTGAAAGAATTGAAGAACCAACTCGATGAACTCCTTTCCATTGGATATATCCGACCGAGTGCCTCGCCTTGGGGTGCTCCAGTCTTGTTCGTGAAGAAGAAGGATGGTACACTTCGCATGTGTATCGATTACCGAGAATTGAACAGGATGACAGTGAAGAACAAGTATCCTTTACCGCATATCGAGGAATTGTTCGACTTGCTACAAGGATCGAGGGTTTATTCCAAGCTCGACCTCAGACAAGGATATTACCAGCTTCGTATCTGATCAGAGGATATCCCGAAGACTGCTTTCAACACCCAATACGGACATTTTGAGTTTGCGGTCATGCCGTTTGGACTCACGAACGCCCCAGCAGCTTTTATGGACATGATGCACAGAATTTTCCGTCCGTACCTCGACAAGTTCATCGTTATTTTCATTGATGACATCTTAGTGTTCTCGAAGTCCGAAGAAGAACATGCTGAACACCTCCAGATTGTGCTCCAAGCTTTGAGAGAGCACCAGTTGTTCGCTAAATTCAGCAAATGCGAATTCTGGATTGACCGAGTGACCTTCCTAGGTCATGTCATATCCGGAATGAGAATCGAGGTAGATCCTTCGACGATTGAGACAGCGCTGGACTGGGAGAAACCTAAGACTCCTATAGAGATCTGTAGTTTCCTGGGATTAGCAGGATACTACAGATGTTTCTTCAAGGATTTCTCTAAGCTCGCAGGCCCGTTAACAGCGTTGACGAAGAAAGAAGCTAAGTTCGAGTGGTCAGCCAAATGTGAAACCAGTTTTTAGGAGCTCAAGAAGAGATTGACCACAGCCCCAGTATTGACCCTGCCCGAGGGTTCTGAAGGATTTGTCGTGTATGCAGATGCATCACACGAAGGATTAGGTTGTGTGTTAATGCAAAATGGGAAAGTTATAGCTTATGCATCAAGGAAGCTAAAGCTAGCTGAAGACAACTATCCCACGCACGACCTTGAGCTAGCAGGCGTTGTATTTGCTTTATTGAAATGGCGTCATTACCTCTACGGCATCACGTTCGACATCTTCACAGATCATAAGAGCCTTCAATACTTGTTTACTCAGGAGGAATTGAACAAACAACAGCGCCGTTGGATGGAGTTATTGTAGCGCCCCGAAAATCCGAATTATATTCCGGTGTGTCCGATTCGCTTAATTGTGCGATTTTATTTTATTTATATTATTATGAGATTATTTTATAATTATTATGTGATTTTATAATGATTTCGTATATGAGTGAATTATGATATTTAAATCGCGATATGTTAATGTGCGTTTAATTATATGAATTTTGACTGTAACTATGCATTATTTGGTCAACATGAGTTTTCGAACTTATTTTGCAAAATTACGAAATTATCCTTCTCGATTCTCAACCCAAGTCAAAATTGACTAAGTCTCATCACTCTCTCTCTCACCACACTCTCGCCCAAAACGCAGCAGCAGCAAGGAGAAAGAAAAGAAAAGAAAGAAAAAAGAGAAAGAGAAGGAAGAAGGTTCAAACGATCGTCCCGACCCCGTGTCCCGATCGATTTTCAAACCGTTTACGCCTACGAACTCCTCACGATCTCTTCTATGAGTAAGCCTTTTACGTCCCTCTCGTTTAAAGTCTCCTATGCCTCGTATTTCTCATTTTTGTTGAATAATTGTTTAGGTTAGGGTTTTTGAGATTTTGAAGGAATTTATGGATGAAATTTCTTATTTTTGGACTCTATGTGTAGCTTAGATGTTGTAGAACATTATATGTGGATTTTAGGGCGAGATTTGCATGTTTAGATGATCAAATGTTGAAATTAGGATTGAATTCGCGTGGTTTTCTGGTTCTGCGAAGTGTTCTGCTCATTCTTGACGTGCACGGGCTTTGCACACGGGGTGTGGCAAGCCCGTGTGGAGGTACACGGCCTCTTGCACGGTCGTGCAAGAGACCGTGCGCATGGTTTATGGTGCACGGCCTTGTGCACACGGCCTTGAGGCCGTGTGCAAGAGGCCGTGCGTGTCCCTCTTTGATGTGCACGGCCTTGGTGCACACGGTCGTGCACGAGGCCATGTGGCCCGTTTGAACAGGGCCCTGACCTTCTATAAGTCAGGGCAAATTTTGGCCTATAGGTCCCTCCGAGGCTCATCTTTTCCGAATTCTTTCTTCGCACGTGTATTCGATATATATGAAATAGATATGAATTGCATGATTTACGAATTTATAACATGCTCGGGATTTTAATTACGCATTTTAAGTTTTCGTCAAATTTTCTAACTTTTGCATATGAAGTCCGATTTTCCCGAAATACGAATGCATACTCCCTTATGATATTTAAAGCATGTCTGTAAAGTTTCGTTGTATTTGGATTTGATTTGCATTTTTGAATTCACGAATTACTCCGTTTATGCTTGATAATTTGAACTTAAGTGCTTTATTTGAATCTGAGAAATTGGGCCCACGCTTCCTGTTCAGCATTTCCTGTTCAGCATTTCCTTTAGGGGCCTGAGCGATGAACTGTCTGAATGTTTCCGCCATTTCGGCTGAAGTCGGTGTATCGGTCTGAGGTGCCAATGGAGGTGATGAGAGCGGTTTACGTGTACGACGACATGGAGGCATCCTGTAAAGCCAATAGCAAATATGCATGACAGGTAAGTGAGTATGCAAAGCTGTAAACACGTAGGCAGCTAGAGTTCAGATAGAGTTCACATAAGCACTTAGCGCATTTGCACAAATTCCACAGAAGTCCTAAGCCGTACGACCTAGACACAACCGGACACGACAGACAACCAGGCACGGCAAGTATAACCTTGAGTTTCACATCCACCTATATCCAAGTCCATCCCAGTGTTTTGATTGTAAAAGATCTTTTGTTGTTGATCATCCAACAAAGATCCATCACAATTCAAACACTAAGCGTTCTTGAACACTGGTTAGCGCAATTCCCTAAGTTACACCGGCACACAAGGACTGACAAAACAACCAAAACACGACGATTTAGAGCTTAGGCTACTGGACCAAAGAAGCTCTGAGACCAACTGTAGCGGGCGCCCCAAACGGGTAACGCACGCCCCGCACCGAGCCCCGACCCAGAACCGAAATGGAATCCGACCTGAATCGAAACCCGGCGAATGGCAAACCGATTTACTCAATCACTAGGCGGGGCTTTTTGTAAAACAACAACTGACGACAACAATGCGGGAGCGGAAGCAACAACCAAATTAAATTCCATATAGCAACATTAAAAGCAGCAGCTCAATTGCACAAATAGTTAAAGCCCACCAAGTCTAGTGGGATTCAATTACTATAATATAATAAGCGGGTTCGATACAATATCCTGGTAATGAATACATATAACATAATCATGAACTTAAAACAATCTAGAAAGGAACAATCACCGAAAAGAAAGAAAACCCGCGATACAAGACTGACGATGCCCACCTAGTTACCACCTGAAACAGATAAGGTTTAAAGCAGGGAGGGTTAGTCAAAAGACTAAGTGAGGGGAAAAAGGGGTACATACATAATAGCATACGGGAATAAATCACCATTTTAACTTAAAAGAAAACAAACGTAAAAGAAGGGTTTTCATAAATTTTTGGTGATCTATCATAACATAACATAACGGGACATATCGTATTGCTCGGCGAGACGAGCCCTCAACTCCTCATATCATATCATAACATACCTGAAAACCATACCAACCTTATTCCTCCCATGTAGCAGAAGGACCGCTAAATCCAACTACTCTATAGGCATAATAGCCTATCTCACGGCTGACACGAAGTCTCCGTCGCAGGAGCACAAAGGTTGCCACTCCGGCCTCACCCGTGCTCCTGGTAAACATGGAGCAAGCTACCGAATTCCACCGTAGACCCGCTGTCTATCCGGCTTCATCCGATTGCCATACTCCGGGCCCATATAACATATCATACATATCGTATCTCGCATTTTCATAACTACCATCTTCCTATTAAAATAGGAATCAAGACATTTCGGGGAGGGCCAAAAGGGCCGTTCGAGACAAGCGATGTAACGGTAGGAAACGCAACCGGATGTTCCATCGTCTTGGGGGAGAAACCCGCCCTAACGACTTCACTCAACGAGAAGGTTTCCAAACCCAAAATTACATTTAAATCGAAACATAGTTCGCTTGTCTCTTTTTGAAAACATTTCGAAATCATATACATATTATTCATTTAATATCAAATCCGTTGTTCTTAAACCTCATAAAGATAATAAGCATAAAGTATTTACTAAATATAGTAATACGGGATGAAAACATAAATTACACATGCGAGGCTTATTTAGTGAGGCTCAATAGTACATATCTACATAATACGGGATAACAATAGAAACCTCACCTGGCGACAACCCAAAAGAAAGCCCAAAACGGAAACGAGCAACCTAATCCACGAGAGTGGAACCTGCAACTGACAAATGACATAACCACATAAAACATACGACGATGCACGACTCATACGAAAGCATAGGAACGCGTAAAAGCACGTTATACAATCACATAAAGCACTTAGGTTGAATTATCAAACGAAAACGGAGTAACTCATAATTTAAAAATGCAAATCGAGTCCAAATGCAACGAAACTTTACAGACATGCTTTAAATACCATAAGGGAGAATGCATTCGAATTTTGGGAAAATCGGACTTCATATGCAAAAGTTAGAAAATTTGACAAAAACTTAAAACATACTATTCATAGACCCGAACATGCTATAAATTCATAAATCATACAATTCATATCTATTTCATATATATCGGATACACGAGCGAAGAAAGAATTCAAAAAAGACGAGCCGTGGCGGGACCCGTAGGCCAAAACAGCCCCTGACTTACAGAAGGTTAGGGAGTTGTTCATGCCGCTCCACACGGGCTCATGCACACGGCCTTGAGGCCGTGTGCACCAAGGCCGTGTGCACACCAAAAAGACACGCACGGCCTCTTGCACACGGCCTCAAGGCCGTGTGCACAAGGCCGTGCACAACCACAACACACACGGTCTCCTGCACGGCCGTGCGGGAGACCGTGTGCACCCACACGGCTTTGCACACGGTGCAACACCCCGTGTGCAAAGCCCGTGTGCGTTAAGAAACAGCAGAAACTCACAGAAACGCAAAACCTTCGCAAATCCAATTCAAAAACCATCATTTAATCATCTAAACATGCAAATCACGCCCTAATATGTACATATAATGTTCTACATCATCTAAGCTACACATAGAGTCCAAAATCATAAAATTCCATCCATAAATTCTCTCAAAATCATATAAAACCTAATTTATTCAACTATAAACAAAATTGAGAAATACGAGGCATCAGAGACATTAAACGAGAGGGACATGAAAGGATTACTCGTAGAAGAGATCGTGAGGAGTTCGTAGGCGTAAGCGGTTCGAAAATCCGTCGAGAAACGGAGTCGGGACGATCGTTTGAAACTCCTTCTTCTTCCTTCTCCTTTTCTTTCTTTTCTTTCTTCTCCTTTGCTGTTGTTTGCGTGAGTGAGGTGAGAGGGAGAGATGTGAGACTTAGTCAAATGATTGACTTGATTCGAGAAACGAAAGGGCATTTTCGTAATTTTGCAAAATAAGTTCAAAAACTCATGTCGTCCAAATAATACATAATTACAGTCAAAATTCATATAATTAAACGCACATTATCAATTCGTGATTTAAATATTAAAATTCATTCATTCATAAAAGGTTATATAAATCACATAATAATTAATAAAATAAATCATAAATCGCGAGGGAAATCGATTCGGGCTCTCGGTTTACAACATGAATTTTCGGGGCGTTACAATCACCCCTTCTTATGAGAATCTGGTCCCCAGATTCTACTGATTAGAGTTAAACAACTCTGGGTGAAACTTATGCATCTTCATTCGGATCTCTCACGAAGCTCCTTCAACTGTCTAATTCATTCAAGGGACTCGCTAGGAGATATTTCGCGGATTGCACAACTCCAAGCCTGTTCGGGGTTCTTGCAAGTAGCTTTTCAGTAGAACTTGAGCTATCTCCATTTATTGTCGAAAGGCCTGAATCCGATCGACAGCACCTTGGAGAAATCCCAGATAAACCTGTAACAGTAATTACCATCTTAAACCTTCAGTAGTCCGGACACGAAGTCCATGGTGAATCCATTCCCAATCCCACATAGGGGTATGCAGTAGCCATAGCTAACTCCTTAGTCTTTGATGCTCGGCTTTGATCTGCTGGCAAGCCAGGTATCTCTTGACTTAATCGAGTAAGTCTCTTTCTTTCGACTCTTTGAATCATGGGTCCGGGACTTATATTGGGAAGTATTGGGGTTACCCACAGAAAGCTGAAACTTTGGATTATTCTTCGCTCGAATTGTCTGACTCGGGATCCATTCTTTTGCAGACTAGGCATTTTAGATTCTTCAACCCAATTCTGACTGGGTCGCAAGGCTATGAATGAAATTATCGAAAATGGTGCAAGTCCAATTCGGTTTAGCCTCAATTTGTGACATGCTCATGATTTGGTTCAAAGTACCAAGTACAATATTCGCTTTTCCCAAGGAACACTGATTCTTGTAATCTTAGTCAAACATTTTCCGTTAACGACATTGGGGTTGGTTCAACTCCTCCTGAGTTAACACTTGTTAAACTTTCATAATCTGTGGGGATGTCAACAAATTCCATAAGAGATAGTGGCGACGCTTCAGCCAATCCTCTCCTATAGTAGCTAGTGCAATGTCATGAGGGGATACTTTCTGGTTGATTTTAGCTTCCCGAGCATGAGCTATGGTTTCTTCATTAGTACCATTGACCAATTCAACCTTTCATGTGACGCATTCCCACTCACGACGATTCCTTCGACGATTCCTTCGGAATCCCTTGAGCAGGGTTAATATTTAAGTTGTAGTTAATCTCTTCTCGACTCCTAAGAGCAAGTCTTCCAAAGATCGTCCATTCGAGTTCATTTTCTTTCCTGTTGACTTAAGCAACAGGGTTGCAAGCTTAGAGAAATTCCACTCGAAGTCTTAGTTTGTTCCCATTCCAGTACTGCTCAAATCTTCAAAGATCCTCCTTCTCTTCTCACTCCGGATCCGAAATGACTTAAAAGGTCACTAAGTCGATCCAGATTTCACATCCGTTAGGTGGGTCAACTAGCGGTGCCCGTTGTTTTCTGGCATACCATACGGAGGTGTTCTGCGTTCTTCCTCTAATCTCGAGGACACTAAGGTGACTCCTTAGGAAGCAATGACTAACTCACTACGATATGAACGGGGTCCATCAAGTCGCAAAGGACTTGTCAGTACTAGAGGCAGACATACGAATTCAAGACGTCTACATCAGGCACTGAAAGATGTCTTCAAAACATATTCGCCTCGAGCACAAAGCTGATGATACCCTAATCAAATGTTGTTCAGACAAGATCCTCGATCTCAAAGCATATCGGACATTTCTTCATCGACGGTAGAGAATACTTGCCTTCGTTAATATTCTGTGCAATTCTCGGTGAACAATACACACAGGAAGTACACTGTCTTCTTTCTCTACAAGCAACGTTGGAGTACCCCAGATCAAGACACTCGTTCGGGCACGTTCAAGGGAGGGAAGTTCATCAAGTCGGTTCTTTGATTCTGTCAGATCGGCAGAACCCATTCGGTTAGACGACTTCGATCTCGGTTCGACTTCTTAGAGTTAGAACTATCACAAACCATCCATTCCGATCTGATCGCAAGAACTCTTAGATTCTCGGGAAGTACGTTTGTGAATTCTATGATCAACTTGGTTCTCTGGACTTAGTCAAGTCCAAGATAATCCTTTGCTGGCAGCTCGGTCAAATCTGCTGCTAACGGCTCCTTCGGTGATAAACGGCAGCACGCGCACAATCGCAAAGGTCCTCCAATCCGCCAACGAAAATAAACGAGAAGCACGCAAAGGATTCAACAGGCGCACGCGCAAGAACGTCAATGAAAAGCGCAAAAAGTGAGTGTAAACCACTCAAATGATGAAATGCAGGTATGGAATGACAATTTATATATTGTACCTTACACCGAAGCATTCGGATCTAAGTTCTCCTCGACTGTCTCGATCTTTTCTTCCTTGTGCAGTTTGCGCGGAAATGGGAGGGACTTCCACATGAGAAGCAACGTCCAGCTTTCTTTTGGCATTCCGACTCTTGATGGTCTCTTTGGCAAAAGCTACATACGGGTCGTAGGGCTCCCTGCGGTTGGGGAGGTGCATTCTGCTTCGATGAAGACACTTGGGAGGTCTTCTTTCCGGAAGATGGCCCTGATGGTGTAAATGGCCTCTTAGAACTCGCTGGAAGGTACTGGGCAGTGGTAGTGGCAAGAATAGGACTCGGTCCCATTAGGCTGAGTTCAGACTCAACATGCAGAGCCATTTCCACTGCGTCGGTATAACATTGATGTCGTACCACCATCATAGCCTTCCTGATCTCGTAAGTCAATCCCTCTACAAACTGGCGAGTCTTCCTCTGCTCGTTGGTAACCATATATGGGCAATGTTTAATAAGGCGAGAGAAGTGTGCCTCGTACTGACCAACTGAAGATGTGTTCTGTTTGAGAGCCAGAAATTCCCTTTCGCGTTGCTGACGAACAACCCACGGAATGTACTTGGCCCGAAACTCAGTCAAGAACTGATCCCAAGTCGGGACTACATGCTCGCGTGTCCATCTTTGCTCAATCTGTTTCCACCAATCCTGTGCGGCTCCAACCATTAGATAGATTGCATACTCGACTCTCTGAGGGTCCGGATATTCCATTATTCTGTAAATCTTTTCCAGGGCCGATATCCATGCCTCGGCAATAGCGTCATCCGGGGCACCCTTAAACTGTGGTGGTTTGAATCTGAGAAATTGGGCCCACGCTTCCTGTTCAGCATTTCCTTTAGGGGCCTGAGCGATGAACTGTCTTAATGTTTCCGCCATTTCGGCTGAAGTCGGTGTATCGGTCTGAGGTGCCAATGGAGGTGATGAGAGCGGTTTACGTGTACGACGACGTGGAGGCATCCTGTAAAGCCAATAGCAAATATGCATGACAGGTAAGTGAGTATGCAAAGCTGTAAACACGTAGGCAGCTAGAGTTCAGATAGAGTTCACATAAGCACTTAGCACATTTGCACAAATTCCACAGAAGTCCTAAGCCGTACGACCTAGACACAACCGGACACGACAGACAACCAGGCACGGCAAGTATAACCTTGAGTTTCACATCCACCTATATCCAAGTCCATCCCAGTGTTTTGATTGTAAAAGATCTTTTGTTGTTGATCATCCAACAAAGATCCATCACAATTCAAACACTAAGCGTTCTTGAACACTGGTGAGCGCAATTCCCTAAGTTACACCGGCACACAACGACTGACAAAACAACCAAAACACGACGATTCAGAGCTTAGGCCATTGGACCAAAGAAGCTCTGATACCAACTGTAGCGGGCGCCCCAAATGGGTAACGCACGCCCCGCACCGAGCCCCGACCCAGAACCGAAATGGAATCCGACCTGAATCGAAACCCGGCGAATGGCAAACCGATTTACTCAATCACTAGGCGGGGCTTTTTGTAAAACAACAACTGACGACAACAATGCGGGAGCGGAAGCAACAACCAAATTAAATTCCATATAGCAATATTCAAAGCAGCAGCTCAATTGCACAAATAGTTTAAGCCCACCAACGCTAGCGGGATTCAATTACTGTAATATAATAAACGGGTTCGATACAATATCCCGGTAACGAATACATATAACATAATCATGAACTTAAAACAATCTAGAAAGGAACAATCACCGAAAAGAAAGAAAACCCGCGATACAAGACTGACGATGCCCACCTAGTTACCACCTGAAACAGATAAGGTTTAAAGCAGGGAGGGTTAGTCAAAAGACTAAGTGAGGGGAAAAAGGGGTACATACATAATAGCATACGGGAATAAATCACCATTTTAACTTAAAAGAAAACAAACGTAAAAGAAGGGTTTTCATAAATTTTTGGTGATCTATCATAACATAACATAACGGGACATATCGTATTGCTCGGCGAGACGAGCCCTCAACTCCTCATATCATATCATAACATACCTGAAAACCATACCAACCTTATTCCTCCCAGGTAGCAGAAGCACCGCTAAATCCAACTACTCTATAGGCATAATAGCCTATCTCACGGCTGACACGAAGTCCCCGTCGCAGGAGCACAAAGGTTGCCACTCCGGCCTCACCCGTGCTCCTGGTAAACATGGAGCAAGCTACCAAATTCCACCGTAGACCCGCTGTCTATCCGGCTTCATCCGATCGCCATACTCCGGGCCCATATAACATATCATACATATCGTATCTCGCATTTTCATAACTATCATCTTCCTATTAAAATAGGAATCAAGACATTTCGGGGAGGGCCAAAAGGGTCGTTCGAGACAGGCGATGTAACGGTAGGAAACGCAACCGGATGTTCCATCGTCTTGGGGGAGAAACCCGCCCTAACGACTTCACTCAACGAGAAGGTTTCCAACATTTAAATCGAAACATAGTTCACTTCTCTCTTTTTGAAAACATTTCGAAATCATATACATATTATTCATTTCATATCAAATCCGTTGTTCTTAAACCTCATAAAGATAATAAGCATAAAGTATTTACTAAATATAGTAATACGGGATGAAAACATAAATTACACATGCGAGGCTTATTTAGTGAGGCTCGATAGTACATATCTACATAATACGGGATAACAATAGAAACCTCACCTGGCGACAACCCAAAAGAAAGCCCAAAACGGAAACGAGCAACCTAATCCACGAGAGTGGAACCTGCAACTGACAAATGACATAACCACGTAAGACATACTACGACGCACAGCTCATACGAAAGCATAGGAACGCGTAAAAGCACGTTATACAATCACATAAAGCACTTAGGTTCAATTATCAAACGAAAACGGAGTAATTCATAATTTAAAAATGCAAATCGAGTCCAAATGCAACGAAACTTTACAGACATGCTTTAAATACCATAAGGGAGCATGCATTCGAATTTTGGGAAAATCGGACTTCATATGCAAAAGTTAGAAAATTTGACGAAAACTTAAAACATACTATTCATAGACCCGAACATGCTATAAATTCATAAATCATACAATTCATATCTATTTCATATATATCGGATACACGAGCGAAGAAAGAATTTGGAAAAGACGAGCCGTGGCGGGACCCGTAGGTCAAAACAGCCCCTGACTTACAGAAGGTTAGGGAGCTGTTCATGCCGGTCCACACGGGCTCATATCAAGGCCGTGTGCACCAAGGCCGTGTGCACACCAGAAAGACACGCACGGCCTCTTGCACACGGCCTCAAGGCCGTGTGCACAAGGCCGTGCACAACCACAACACGCAGAAACTCACACGACCGTGCCTCAAGGCCGTGCGGGAGACCGTGTGCACCCACACGGCCTTGCAACACCCCATGTGCAAAGCCCGTGTGCGTCAAGAAACAGCAGAAACTCACAGAAACGCGAGACCTTCGCAAATCCAATTCAAAAACCATCATTTAATCATCTAAACATGAAAATCATGTCCTAATATGTACATATAATGTTCTACACCATCTAAGCTACACATAGAGTCCAAAATCATAAAATTCCATCCATAAATTCTCTCAAAATCATATAAAACCTAATTTATTCAACTATAAACAAAATTGAGAAATATGAGGCATCGAAGATATTAAACGAGAGGGACGTGAAAGGCTTACTCGTAGAAGAGATCGTGAGGAGTTCGTAGGCGTAAGCGGTTCGAAAATCCGTCGAGAAACGGAGTCGGGACGATCGTTTGAAACTCCTTCTTCTTCCTTCTCCTTTTCTTTCTTTTCTTTCTTCTCCTTTGCTGTTGTTTGCGTGAGTGAGGTGAGAGGTAGAGATGTGAGACTTAGTCAAATGATTGACTTGATTCGAGAAACGAAAGGGCATTTTCGTAATTTCGCAAAATAAGTTCAAAAACTCATGTCGTCCAAATAATACATAATTACAGTCAAAATTCATATAATTAAACGCACATTATCAATTCGTGATTTAAATATTAAAATTCATTCATTCATAAAAGGTTATATAAATCACATAATAATTAATAAAATAAATCATAAATCGCTAGGGAAATCGATTCGGGCTCCCGGTTCACAACACGAATTTTCAGGGCGTGACACTTTTTCATATCAAAACATTCGATAAATCGAATAAACATAATAGGCATAAATATTTACTAAGTATATATATAGAAACGGTGTGAAAACAAAACGTAAACATGGCTTATATCGGGAGAGGCTTATTTATATGTATACAAAATAGTACTGGAATCAGAAACAGAAAGCCTCACCTGTTGGCTATACAAAAAGAATTGATAATGCAAGACCGGATGCGCTACTCCACGAGAGTATCGTCTGCAAAATACAAAGACACAACCAACTAAGACTAACGACGATGCACGGCTTATACGAAAACATTAAAACACATAGAAGCACGTTGAACAATCAAATAAAGCACTTAAGTTCAAATTATCAAGCATAAACGGAGTAATTCGTAAATTTAAAAATGCAAATCAAATCCAAATGCAACGAAACTTTACGGACATGCTTTAAATATCATGAAGGAGTATGCATTCGAATTTCGGGAAAATCAGACTTCATATGCAAAAGTTAGAAAATTTGACGAAAACTTAAAACGCGTAATTAAAATCCCGAACATGTTATAAATTCGTAAATCATGCAATTCATATCTATTTCATATATATCGAATACACGAGCGAAGAAAGAATTCGGAAAAGACGAGCCTCGGAGGGACCTACAGGCCAAAATGGACCCTGACCTACAGAAGGTCAGGATCCTGTTCATACAGGTCCACACGGGCTCAAGCACGGCCGTGCAGCCCAAGGGAGTGCGCACGGCCTCTCTACACGCCGTGTAGAGAGCCTGTGCAGGCTTCAACAACACGCCCGTGCAGGGGGCCGTGTGCCCTCACACGGGCTTGCCACAGGCCGTGTGTTAAGCCCGTGCATATCAGAAAGGAGCAGACGCGCAAAACAGCAAACCCATTTCGCGAAAAATCAATCTTAATCCAACATATGATCAATTAAACATTCAACTCATGCCCTAATATTCACATATAATGATCTACAACACATAAGCTACACATAGAATCCAAAAACACGAAATTTCATCCATAAATTCCTTCAAAATCTCAAAAACCCTAACCTAAACAACTATTCAACAAAAATGAGAAATACGAGGTATATGAGGCATTAAATGAGAAAATCGTGAGAAGCTTACTCGTAGAAGAGATCGTGAGGAGTTCGTAGGCGTAAACGGTTTGAAAATCGGTCGGGAAACGGGGTCGGGACGATCGTTTGAACCTTCTTCCTTCTCTTTCTCTTTTTCTTTCTTTTCTTTTCTTTCTTCCTTGGTGTTGCACGAGAGTGAGGGAAGAGAGAGGGTGATGATACTTAGTCAAAAGTTTGACTAGGGTTTAAAAATCGAAGGGGCAAATTCGAAATTTCGCAAAATAAGTTCAAAAACCCATGTCGTCCAAATAACACATAATTACAGTCAAAATTCATATAATTAAACGCACATTGACATGTCGTGATTTAAATATCAAAATTCACTCATTCATGTAAATTGTTATAAAATCACATAATAATATCAAATAAAATAATAAAATGCATAAATAAACGAGTCGGGCATACCGGAATGTAATTCGGATTTTCGGGGCGCTACAACACCTTACACAGTTCATCCAGGTGGAAGTAAGATGTATGGGATTTGAAAGAATTATTCTGGTGGAGAGGTATGAAGAGAGACGTAGCTGATTACGTAAAGAGATGCTCGACTTGTCAGCAAGTCAAACTTGAACATCAAAGACCGGGAGGTTTGCTTGAGCCACTACCAATTCCTACGTGGAATTGGGAGGGTATTGCCATGGACTTCGTGTCTGGTTTGCCTAAAGTTAGAGGTGGCTACAATAGCATTTGGGTGATTATTGACCGACTATCCAAGAGTGCTCATTTCCTACCGATCAACATGTCTTACAAAGTGGATAAGTTGGCAGAGATTTATCACCGAGAGATTTCTCTTGTCAAAGTTCTTTGGAGAAATCAGACAACCGAAGAAGCTACATAGGAGACCGAAGAGAAGATGTGCAAGTTCCACCTAGAGTTATTTCAGTCGGACGAGTAGAATCTGGGGACCAGATTCTCATAAGGAGGGGTGATTGTAACGCCCCAAAAATCCGAATTTTATTCCGGTATGCCCGAATCGTTTATTTATGCATTTTATTATTTTATTTGATAATTATTATGTGATTTTATAACAATTTCGTACATGAGTGAATTTTTTATATTTAAACCACGAATTGATAATGTGCGTTTAATTATATGAATTTTGACTGTAATTATGTATTATTTGGAGAACATGAGTTTTCGAACTTATTTTGTAAAAATTATGAAAATGCCCTTTCGATTCTCAACCCTAGTCAAATTTTGACTAAGTCTCATGTTCTCTCCCTCGTTCTCACTCACGCAACATACAGCAAAGAAGAAAGAAAAGAAAGGAGAAAAAGAGAAAAAAGAAGAGGAAGGTTCGATTGATCGTCCCGACTCTGTTTCCCGACCGATTTCCGAGCCGTGAAATCCTACGAACTCACCGCAATCTCATCTACGAGTAAGCTTCTCACGTCCCTTGTGTTTAACGCCTCCATTACCTCATTTTTCTCATTTTTGTGAATAGTTGAATAACTTAGGGTTTATGCGATTTTGAATGAATTTATGGATGGTTTTTCGTGTTTTCGGATCCTATGTGTAGCTTAGATGTTGTAGATCGTTATATGTGGATTTTAGGGCGAGATTTTCATGTCTAGATGATCAAATGTTGAAATTAGGATTGAATTCGCGTGGTTTTTCTGGTTCTGCGAAGTGTTCTGCTCATTTGTTATGTGCACGGGCTTTGCACACCGGGTGTGGCAAGCCCGTGTGGAGGTACACGGCCGTGCAAGAGACCGTGCGCATGGTATATGGTGCACGGCCTTGTGCACACGGCCTTGAGGCCGTGTACAAGAGGCCGTGCGTGTCCTTCTTTGATGTGCACGGCCTTGGTGCACGGCCATGCACAAGGCCGTGTGGAGCAGTATGAACAGGACCCTGCGCTTCTGTAAGTCAGGGTCCATTTTGGCCTGTAGGTCCCTCCGAGGCTTGTCTTTTCTGAATTGTTTCTTCGCTTATGTATTGAATATGTATGAAATAGATACGAATTGCATGATTTATGAATTTATAGCATGTTCGGGTCTATGAATAGTTCGTTCGAAGTTTTCGACAAATTTCCTAACTTTTGCATATGAAGTCCGATTCTTCCGAAACATGAATGCATACTCTCTTATAGAATTCTAAGCATGTCCATGAAATGTCGTTGCATTTGGACTAGATTTGCATATCTAAATTCATGAATTACTCCATTTTCTTTTGCTAACTTGAACCTAAGTGCCGTATTTGATCGTTTAACGTACTTCTATGTGTTTTAATGCTTTCGTATAAGCCGTGCGTTGTCGTTAGTCTTATGTGGTTGTGTCTTTTTATTTTTTCACACGATACTCCCATGGAGTAGCACCAGTCTTGCAATTATCCTTTATTTTTTATTAGCCAACAGGTGAGGCTTTCCGTTTCTGACTCCGGTACTTATACGTATATATATATATATATATATTAAGCCTCCCCCATATAAGCCTTGATTTACGTTTTATTTGCATACCGTCTCTATATATATACTTAGTAAATATTTATGCCTATTATGTTTATTCGACTTATAGAAAAATGTTTTGATATGAAAAGGTACTATGTATATTCTTTTGAAACGTTTGCGAAAGAGACATGTAAAACCTCTTTGATTTCCTAAGGCAAACTTTGGCCTTCGGCCTCGCATATGACATGTCTCGAACGGTCTTTCGACCAACCCAAAAATGATTTGAAAAGCGAGTTATGAATTGTATGTATGTATGTTTGGGCCCGGAGTAAGGATGACAGGACGAAACTGGTAGACGTCGGGTCTACGGCATAAATCCTCTTGTTCCCTCCACCTTTGGGAGCTCGGGGTGAGGCCGGAGTGGCAGCCCTTTGAGTACCTGAGATTATACCGTATGTTATGAGTAGTTCGGATTTAGCGGTCCGTCTACATTGGAGGAATAAGGGTGGTTTCCCATTTTTATGTTTGGAAATTGGAGTTAAGGGCTCGTCTCGCCGAGTCATATGAAATGTTTATGTTTTATGCTAAATCACCAACCGTTTACGAAAACCTTTCTTTTATGTTGATTTCTTTTAAATTTGAAAATGGTGATTTATTTTCGTTTTATAATATACCTTATTATTCCCTCCTCACTTAGTCGTTTGACTAACCCCCTCTGTTTCACCCTTGGTGTTGGTTTCAGGATACTAGGAGGGATTATACACCGTCGTCGTCGCGTCTTTTGAGTTGCATCTATATTTTTGCACATGTAAACTCTTGTCCCATTTGGCATTTCATTATGTTATATGTATTAGGATTTTATGTATTTATTCGGGATTATTATTCTGAACCCGTTACTCTAGAATTCGAGATATTATATTGAACCCGTGTATTAAATGATAGTTATTAGTAATTAGAATTTCCTTGGCCTCGGTGGGCTTTATTATTGTGCAATAGTTTATTGATTTGCTTGTTTATCGCTTCCGCACCTTTGTCGTTTATTTCATCTTTGAAATCCCCGCCTAGTGATTGAGTAAATGTGTGCCGTTCGCCGGGTTTTGATTTGGGGCAGAATTCTATTTCGGTTCTGGGTCGAGACTCGGTGCGGGGCGTGTGTTACCCGTTTGGGGCGCCCGCTACAGACATAGTTATTTAGGTTTGCGAATTAACTTATTACCCCTCCTTTCTTATTACTTGTTGTTCTCGCCTTTATTATTCTCTTATGTGCTTAGTCAAACATTTTGATAGAAAAGCCTATGCATCCAAAATGATTTAAAATGCTTTCAACTAGAGACAAGTAATTTATTTGTTTTAAAAGTAACCATTTGATCTCAGAGGCACTTATAAGTAATGTCGTTAGGGGCATCCTTCAGCATGCTCCCGAAGCGCACGGCCCTTATGAGTATTTCTTAGATCGTTACACCAACTTATCTCAAAAGCCCGTTTGGCCATTCATACTTAACTGCTTGCATCATTTTTCGAACGGCCCTTTTGGCCACCCAAACTATTCTTGTTTTCTAAGTGAGCCATGGACTGGATCATGACTTTGGGCCCAGGAGTTATACAGGAGGTGAGCCTGGAGACGAGCGTCTCTAGGTGTTAACTTAGGCCTATCGGGAGGTTTGGCTAGTCTAAGTTAATGCGACGATAGCACCTTGAGCGTTTCCTTAAATTGTGTATGGTAGCGTTGTGGGGCACCACTCGTTTCCTTAAATTGTGTTATGATTGACTTTTGGTGGTGGAGTAATTGATTTCTTGATTGCCATTATTGGGAATTATAAGGTGAGGGCCTGTTCTCGCCGGGACACATTATTGCATGACTTATTGCATCATTTACTTGTCTAATTGATTTATTGCTATCATTACTTAGTT